>CP096878.1:4156280-5541707 GCA_023273805.1 Exobasidium cylindrosporum
AAAGATGCAATGGTTGATGAGTGGAGGTGATCAAATTGACGATCATGTTATTCAAGCTTGGAGTCAATTGGGTCTTGTCAATGCTTGGGGGCCTACTGAAACTACGATTGGAAATACACTTGGATTTGTCAATGAACGATCTAGTCGAAGCTGGGTGGGAAAACCTTATCCTACAAGTAGTATTTACATCCTTGATAAATCTACCGAAAAGGTGTTGTTCCGAGGTTGTGTTGGTGAGATTGCAGTAGGAGGACCACAATTAGCAGATGGTTACGTAGGAAATGTAGAACTTACAAAGGAAAAGTTTATTCTTTTATCGGATGGCACCAAAGTATATCGTACTGGTGATAGAGGCAGACTTCTATTTGATGGTAGCCTTGAGTGTCTTGGAAGGATAGACGCAGGTCAAGTGAAAGTTAATTCACAAAGAGTAGAATTGAGAGAGGTTGAATTAGAATTGGAAAAGTATGCGTATGTCACTGATGCAACTGTCCTTTACATCAAACACCCAGAGATGCAATCAAAGCAACTCGTAGCATTTATAATTGTCCAAGGTGAAGGGCAAGGAGAGCATGGTTTCCGTCAAGATCAAGAAGCCATGGAATACGGTACAAAATGCTTGGCCGAAGCAAGTAAAAATCTTGCTGCATATATGATTCCAGCACATTGTTTGGTACTTGTTGATAAGCAACTACCTTTAACACCAAATGACAAGGTGGATATTAAAGGACTACAATCTAGATACAACAATCTCACAGCAAAGCAAGTACGACAATTAGATGTACGATCATATTCAATTCATCATAGTAATGCAACAACCACATGGTCAAGCCTCGAAAAGAATCTAAGAGGAGTCGTGGCAAACTTCTGTAATTTGAAAGAAGCAGAAGTGAAAAAGAATGTTTCCTTTTATCATTTAGGAATCGACAGTATATCTGGTTTTAGACTTTTAAAAAGGTTAAGAGAGCATGGCTTTACCTCGCTCGTTCTTCGTGATATTCTCAAAGCTCAAAATATTGAAATGCTTGCTACGCTGATCAATGAGCAACAAAATGGCAATAGAGATGTAGTAAAAGAGGGAGCTGACACGTTGGACAGCAAGCTTAGACAGTATTGTGATGTCTCTTCTTGGAGATTGAGCCAAGAGGATCAAATCATCAGAGTGCTACCTTGTACACCTCTTCAAGAAGGACTTTTACTTGAAACGTTGTCAAGTGAGGGTGAATTATATGTTCATCATCACTTGTTCGAGATCAAGGAGAGTAGCAGCACAAAAAAGATCATCAATGCACTACGACAAATGGTAGAATCGTATGATATTCTACGTACTTCTTTCCACTTAGTTGAAGGTCAATTTGTTCAAGTTGTTCACTCTGATGCACAATTATCTGTAGATACATCAGAAAATTCTTCCAATCTAGAAGGTGATGTAACTGGCCTTCTTTCTACCAAGTTCTTCTACGATGAAGAGCACTTGGCTAAGCCTCTTGTCATGGTCAAACTACTTCAATATGGTCAGCGAACTATTCTCGACATTATCTTGCATCATGCTCTCTACGATGGCGAAAGTTTAGATATGTTGTTTGCAGAAGTTGAAAGAAGAACTAGAGGTCTTCCAGTAGAACATCGATTACCATTTGAACAACTCTTGCCATACCTCTTATCAAAATTAGAAGATGAACAGTATATAGTAGAGCAAGTAGGTGATTGCCATAGTACTCTACTCGGACCATCACTTGTTTCAAGTACACGTCCATGCCTTTTCAGCAAACGGGAGATGAGTATTAAATTAAAATATCTAAGTTCCTTTGCTTCCCAAGCTGGTGTATCTTTGCAGGTAGTAGCACTTTATGCCTTTAGCAAGTTATTGGCTCATCTCACAAGACAGAGAGATGTACTTTTTGCTCAACTTTTCAGTCTTAGAGATGCGATAGATGGAGCAGAAAAGGTGATTGGACCAGCTCTAAATTCAGTCTTGACGAGAGTTACGCTACCAAATGATGAAAGTACTTTCGATACATTGGCTCGAATGCAAAAAAATAGCGATGCAGGTAGAGAGCATAGATGTGCTTCTATGGGTCAAGTTCAACGATTACTACGACAGAAGAGAAAAGGTGAAAATGTTGAATTTGATTCTTTATTTGATTTTCAAAATGGTGATCAAATGGATTCTCAAGATGAAAAAGTATCGGCCAAAAGTAGAGTCATGGTACCTTGGGATGCAGAGGAAGATGAGTGGACCCAGTATGCCTTGAACGTACAATTTAGACCACAAGAAGAATCTTTGACAGTCGTGGCTGTGGGAGATGCACGAGTATTTTCTCAAAAGGAACTTGATGGGCATCTAAGCACTTTAGAAGAGATTTTGAAAATAACTACGGCGGGTGGAGATCTACCTTCAACTGACATGCCAAGAGGAATAGCAAGTCTCGAGGAATTGACACCTTCTACTGCACCTCTTCCTACGTTTGCAAATGGAAATGGTGAAAGATTTTCAAAAGGAAAGATGTCAAACTCTCAAGAAGCCTCTTCTCAAGAAGAAAAGATTGTGTCCGAGGTGATTGCGCAATTGACGCAGACTAGCTGTAAAGAATTGGATGTGACTGTACCAGTCAGTCAATTTGGACTAGATTCTATCATGGCAATCAAGATGGCATCTCAATTGAGAAAGAAGGGTGTGGTCGTAGGTGTAGTAGATATTCTACAAGGCAAAACAATTAGTGGCATTGGATCTCGTTTAAGAGAGAAAAGAGTATACTCTGATGGAAACTTGAAACCAAGTACCAATAGCGGTCAGACATACAAATTTATTTCATCTCAAGAGGCTATTCAGATAGCTCGTGAATTGAAGGTTGCTCCTCAAGAAGTCGAATCAATTTTGCCTCTACTTCCGGGTCAAGAGTTTGAATTGTCAGAGTACATCACAAGTAAAGCAGAAAGTGGCATCTATTCATTCTTCTACAAGTTCAATGATGAAACAATTGATGCGAATAAACTGCAGAGAGCATGGCATATACTCTGTTCTCGCTATTCCGTACTTAGAACTGCAATCTTTATACTCAATGGAGTTGCAAACCAAATTGTCCTTTCTAGCATTCAAGAAAAGTCTTGGCAAGCTATACATCTGGAAAAGCCTATGCAGTCACTAATGGCTGATGGTGATGAATTGTATGGCTGGCTGAAAGAATCGTGCAAGATCGATGAAAGTCTTATTCGACCACCTAGTGTTGCTCGCTTAATTCTTGCTCCTGATGGGCATTACTTTGTCATTCGACTTCATCATGTTATGTATGATGCATGGGCAATTCATATGTTGGTTCAAGACTTTTGGCAATTGTATCGCAGCCAAGGCGCCAAATTGATAGGAACCGACCAAGTAAAGTTTATCAAACACATCACTGATGAAAAGGAAGCACTGCAAAGCGATGCTAAACAGTACTGGACTAGTCTTCTGAAGGATACACCCACCTCTATCGTGAGCAAATCTTCGTTAAATGGAAGTGCTTCGAGTAAGTCGAAGTTTATTTCCTTCTCAAAAATTGTATCAAAAGCTTCTCTTCAAGATCGAAAGCTTCAGAAATTAGGGACAAATTTAGCCATGGTAGTGATTGCCTCATGGTCCAAAGTATTGTTGCGTCTCTTTGGTACAAATAGCAAAGTCACCTTTGGCCTCTATCATCGAGCTCGATCAAGTGCCTTCGATGGAGTGGAAAGAGTGGTGTCAAATTGTATGAATGTATTACCGATGGTTGCAAATCGAGAAGAGCATGCAACAGTGGCTGACTTGTCGAAGAAGGTCAAAACTCAATTAGAGGAACAAAGCCGATTCGAATCCTCAACAAGTATTGTCGATATCCTAAGTTGGTTAGATATCAACGCTGTGAGATGGAACACCTACCTCAACCTTTTATGGGATGACAACAACCAGCAATCAGAAATTGATGAAGACCGAAGTGGTCTAGTAGCCATTGATCCGGTGGCTCTTCTCAATATAGAACGCAAGGATCAGGCCATCACGTTTAAGAGTGATGAGTGGGAATTAGCAAAGTTGGGGGACATGAGGGCGGACATTAACGTTGACGTTCATTGGGATCGTCAGAAAGATTGTTTGAATGTCGCAGTAAAGTACCGAGATGATATTTGTTCTTCGGAACAATTGCAACAAATGGTAGATGAGTTGTCAGATTACATTTGTAGCAATTTAGACTAAATAAAATACCGGTAAAGATTGAGAATATCATAATATACATCACGTGTCATTAATTCTACAAGATTTTTTTAGAAAATTTCAAAAAAATTATGCTTTTTATGTTGAATTTTCTTGAGTGCGCCGCTGACTTGACCATCGTCTGCTTTCGATCACCTTTCCACAGACTAAATATAAACAATGGCCAAGTCACTCAGGGCTTCGTCAAAGGTCAAGGCTAGAAATGCTAGACGGTATGGTGACAATACTGACTATGCTGTAGCTCAAGCGGCTCGACTTAATGCTATTTCAAACCGATTAAAAGAGCGAACTAAAGGTCCTAAAGTGACAGAAGATGCACAGCGCAACACCAACGATCAAGTTAAAGGAATTGAATCCGACTCACAAGAAGATAATCATGATGCGCAAGAAGTAGACGATTCAAAAGGTTGGTATCTTTGCTTTGAAAATCATTGTCAAGTGAAGGATGAAAAGAGGAAATTCATCAAGGAGGGTTTGCTTTCAACAAAAAAGGTTCTTTATGATGATCAGAAGGTAGACCTTGAATTGTTGGGACTGCTTGATCCAGATTCAATTTCATTCTCAGATAATGAACCTTTGTTTGATGGGGCGAGTCCAGTAGAGTGGATGTTTGACATGAATGTCTAATGTTGCCACTTTTAATTGCTCTTCGATTCTCCGTCACTGACACTTTTTTTTTTACCCCCTTCTACTTTTTCCGTTGTTCAATTGGATTCCTTTCTGAGCAGCTATGGAAGTTGAAGATGTTCCTGCAAAGAGGATTAGCACATCAGGTCCCAGATGGTCAAGACGAGAGACATGGAGAAAGGCCAGAGGCATCAAACCAAAACAAGGGAGTAAAAATGGTGGCAAGCCAAAGAGGAGACGATAGTCAACTGTGGCCCGGAAAGAAACCAGACAATTTGTATTATAGACACACAAACCACCATCAATTGATGGTGTGAGGCTTTATATTGATTATCGATACCTATCTTAGGGAGAGAATTTATAGAGTATATGGGAATTTGAAGATTGCCCTAGAAGTCTAATTGAGGAATCAATTGTTATTACTGAAGTATGCTGAGAGTTGTTGAATATGGATTGATTTGTGAGATGTTTTGCAGCTTTCAATGTTGTTGGAGTACAGTTGAGACTTCTACATCGGTGGTAGTTGTGATGAGACTGACCAGGAATATCAGAAACAAGTCAGTAGAGAGAAAAAAAAAAAGGGATCAAATTGCTTGAACTCACAGATTGAAAAGGCCGACTACATCAAATTTACTGGAGATAGCTGTAGCCTTTTGAGCAACACTTTTCCTTACAGTCTCTTCTTGTGTCCGATTTATGAGTAATTCTCGAATAGTAAGTGGGTCTGACGTAGTTTGTAAAGCTGGAATTGTCTGCAATTTAGCTTCTGCGACTGCTACACCGATTGCGATTCTTTCAGATGTTAGTGAAAGTAGTGAGGCAGTCATTGAAGCACGAGATAGTAGTGTTGTATTGGATGAAGTTGGCAATTGATCTAATTGAGAAATAACAAAATTAAATATATTTTCAGTCTTCTTTGTCTTATTTTTGCTTTGGTAGAAGATAAATGGAGGGGCAGCTTTATTGCCATAATACATCGCTTTAGGTGGTGAAGTGGAAAAAGGTTTCTCCGCTAAAAGGATAGATTGGATGACTTTTTCTTCTTCCCAATTTGATGAATTGAATGCAATTCTGGTCGAAAGTAATCCAATGATGGCATCTTCAAAGGTTGCCAAGTCACTTCGAATTTCATTTAAACTCTTTGCTGTCACCAAGAAAGGGAAGAAAAGAATACTTGCAAGAATGGAGAGGGGCGATAGTAGCATGATCTTATAGGAGAAAATGGAAATAATCTTGATGATGATGATGATGATCAAAAGTGGTGGGAATTCTGAGGTAGTAGAAACAATTGAAATGATACGAATGATAGAATGAGCGAATCGATGGGGAGAGAAAAAAGAATTTATAAAATCAAGTTGGGTTGAGCGGGCAAAAGTCAAATCATCATTGTCCTGCCGCGTGTATCCGTCTAAGGACGCCGCCGCCCCTTCTATCAACTCCTCTGCGCCTCCGCTGCTTAATATCAACTTATTTCCATGCCCAATTCTGGTGTAATCCTGGTCATCCCAATCGCGACTTGGCAGTAACAAAATGTGAGGGGGCAACTCACACGACTACTACCAACATAACAACTGCATTGTGATTTACCTACCTGCTGTAGATCTCATAGACGTGCTTTTCGTTCTACGTAATGGAGTGGTCCCCATTTTCATTTTACTTCTTTTTAATTGTATTGGTAATATTATTATAAAAAAATAAAAATAAAAAAAGCCACAAAGAAAACCGGCATTATCATTGATAAAATCTGGTCGCTTATATTCCGAAGAAACAAAGTCTTTGAAAATATGCAAAAGAGATGGGGCATAACAAGATGCCGGTGTCTTTGATAGATTACCGAGTTCTCCTTCCTGCTTTGCCTTCAATTGTCACGCAAAATTCAACGGCTGTCACCGTCATCTTGCAGTTTAGCCAGTGGCAAAAAAAAGGGTTGACTATTGTATACCTGAACCGATTTGATAATGCTAGGAACAGTGACAATCCTAGCTAATCATCACAGAGTCAGTGCCAGACAAAGACTCCAGCTATGAACAAGAATTTAAAAGAATGAAAAAAATGAGTGGAGGGAGTGGCTCTTCGATTCGTGCCTTACTAGCGTTAATCGGGTGATCTCTGACAATTGAATGCCTTCTCCTGGCTTGAAGCAAGGTGAGGGACAAAATTTTTGAAACTTATCATATGTCTCTCTTCTGGTTTCATTCCCAATAAAGGTTTGACGCGCCCCACGTGGGAATTGGGGACAATGAAAACCTTGAAAAAGCGTTCAATTAATTCCTTTCCTTTACTCTACACTTATTTTCCCTGCCTTTTCTTTGTCTCTCCTCCTCGTAGGACCCCTTTCTTGACAACACGATATCAAAAGCCTTGACCTTTTTCCTGCTTGGTGAAGCAAAGTCCATTCAGAAGCACAGGCCCTCACTTCATACCATTTCTCACATCATTATACCCTTATTCTTCGTTTTCATATGTGATACTCTTTATACACATAGGCACTTTGATACTTTTTAAATTGGTTCCGAGGCCACATCTCAAACCGAGAGCTCCATTGACCGTTACTCAACTGTCTTTCTACATAAATTCTTCTCCATCTTCATTAAGTTTGATTCGATTCATGGCATCATCTACTACTTTCTCGCAAGTGCCAGTGAGAGGAGAGTCATTGCGTGATCATCAACATCATCGTACATTCTCACAGGAAGACAATACGTTGGAAGAAGATGGTGATGAAGTTTTTTCCAATCCAGATACTGCAGAGCTAGAGTCTTCTAGGAGTGATGCTACTGGAGCTACCAGTCCTACCCCTAATTCACCTGGTCCAAGTAGTCCATCTAATCGAGGAACCAGTCATATTGCTATTGTTACAACACAACATTCGGATCAATATCCAACATTAAAGCAGGCAGATTACAATAATCATACAAAACAACAGGTTCCAAGCCAACTGACACTTGCCAATTTGCCATCCACTAATACTTCACAGCTTCAGAAGCAATTCGAACAAGAGGCTAGCGTTGAAACACCTAGGGCATATCCTTCGCCTAATCCATCAACACGACCTCAATTTGCAAGGACATTATCTGCATCTGGTTTGGCGACACAATCCCTTCAACCTTCTATGACTTCGGGTGTTTCAGCAAGTCGTGTTTCCACACCTCGGATGGGTGGGCATGCTCCATCTCAGAGCGCTTCTCACCTCAACCTATCTTTTGGTCTAGGTCAACCTCTACCTTCAGCTCATGATATGCCTTCCGACCCTCGTGAGGCTTCTACTTTGTCAAAACTCTTTGCTCATCCACCTGCTCAAAGTCCTACAGATGAATTAAGTAGTATTGGATTTGGTTTTGGTCCAGATGTCATCAATGCTGGAGTATCTCGAGGTAGTATATCAGCCAGTCCAGCCACACCTCTAGCTGCATCAAGCCCTTTTACCTCTAGACTTCGTTCTCGCCCAACTACTCGACCACCATCTCCTGAGCGCATGTCATCACCTTCTAGAGCTACCAATGCAACACTCGGCTTGGGTGTCTTGACCCGACACAATGGAGAGGGAGAGTCAAGTGAACCAAGTATCTTTGAACGTGATATTGAACATCGGGATGCGGGACATGTCTTAAGCAAGCAAGAAGCTGTAGATGTCGCTATTCCTAGTGTTTTGGATGATGCTATTGAGGCAATGACATGCGAAGATGCTGATCACGTTGAAATTGTCGCTCCTCATGCAGCTCCTCAGCCTCTGGCATTAAGTACCCAAGCATTGACTGCTCATAGCCATAGCCATAGTCGAATCCAAAGTCCAGAAATTTCTTTTGCTAACTCTCCTGCTCATTCACCTTCTCCACCGCTCTCGAGTTCTGGTGGAGTTGAAGCACCACCTGGTTCAATGGCAGCGCAGATTGCAGAGAGATTAGCTTCTAAGTCGGGTAGTACTGGACCGGAAGACTCAAACGTAAATGCTGGGTCTCGTCATCGTCGTCCAAATTCAGATGTCAGTATGAGCAGTAGCTCTTCTATGCGATCTCGTTCACCTCATGCTCCTCCATCAATCGGTGTTCAACAAGTATTAGATGCTAGCAACAGTCCTCCTACGAATGTCACATCTGCCACTCGCTCCATCTCTGCATCACCAGCGGCCATCAATCATTCCAAATCGACTTCATTAGCAACAACACCAAGATCAGGTTCTGCTTCTCATGCAAATTTGGCTTCTTTGTTGGCTCAGACTTCATCTCCCAATTCCTCAGCACCTCTACCTACTGCTACTGCATTACCTTCTTTACCTCTACCCAACCCTTTTCGATCACATTCACCAAATACCTCTCTATCTCCATTACCGGATGGTGGAATGTCAATGTTGTCGAGTGTGAGCATGGATGGTGCTGTAATGACAACAAGTGAATCAGCCACAATGGATGCTAGTTTGGATGGATTAGCAGACGTTATTGCAACTTCTCAAACACCTTCAAATTCCAAAACTACATCTGCAAATTCACCTCTATTCAAGACTAGAGGATTAGGTCTCGAAGAGGAGCTAGGACCTTACTCTTCTCGAAGTCCTGCCCTTTCTAGTAGTATCTCTCCAAAGATACCAAATTCAACAGATAGAACTATGCCCGGCTCTTTTTCACTTGGTTTGTTGGGTGTTCCTTCAGAAGAAGATCCTACTGCCTCACCTAAAACAATAAAATCGAATTCATCAACACTACTTGCCAAGAAAAGACTGAGCTTTTTCAGTTATGCAGACATTATCAATCAAACTCCTGCTGAAGTGCTCGACTTTGATACTGCCCTTCGACAAGCTGATGGAGCTTTAAGCGCCTCTACATCGATGAGCCGAAGTCTCAGCGTTGATCCTAAATCCTTGGGCGGCGGCGGCAAGTAAAAGATGGCATATGACCTTGGGACTTTTTTTTTTTTTTTACGGACATTAACATGCAATTAATTCAACAAATCTAATTTTCCTTAGCCTCCCTTTTCGGTATTACCATGCGTAACGGATCTCTAGACCCCTAGCTTAATATTCTCCCTATTGTCCTCGACCCTCATACGACTACTTCATGACATTACATTTTACTCGCTGGCTATTTTCTTCATTACCATCCTTTGTATTCCCCTTTTCCTTTTTTTTTTTTTTTTACTAAAATGTGTCATTTTTAAATCACCATGAAAATTCCGCATCTCCTTTGGTGTATACATTGAAAGATCGTGATGTAATCGGAGTTTGGTAAATGACTCATTGGGACGGTGTATGCCCAGAAGTTGGTCGAGGTGTCCAGTCTCCGCCAAAGAAAGATGAGAGATTGCAATTAGCTCTTTGGCAACATCATTATTGGAATTTTTTCAGTACGACTGGAGTTGATGAAAGCAATTACTCGCTCAATATTCCCTCTTGTGGAATCGTGTATTATTTTCTCATTGAAAGGTCATCTTGGGAAAGTAGCGAGGATTTCGTCTCGAATCACGTCAGCCGATAGTATTCATACATTGTCCAAATGATGAGAATCCGCGTTGCTGAACTGCATTGTAATCCTGATCGTATAGTGAGAATTCAGTACTAAACATCTCTTTCCATCAATACAAGTGGAAATACAAATCATTCGCAATATTCACATTGCAGTCATTGTCTCGGACCATATTTCAACTTTAAGACATAGAATCCAATGATGTTGATCAATGATATATGTCCAACTTTAAATTCAACCAGCATATCAATTCCTCCGCTTTCGGCGCAATCAACGCTAACACGTTCGGTCAAGCGGGCTAGGCTTTTTTTTTTTTTAAAAAAATTGTTGGGAGTCGCGTTTTAAAGTCTCCACCTTAACACAAAAGAGACATGCAGCCAAAATTATAGCTGAGTGGTCCATAAATTCCGCTACCTACCTTTATCGCAATCATCGTCTCTACCATCATTAGACTGTAAAGAACAGTTTGGACTCACATATCCCTCAAATTGTCCCTTATAAATAAAGCAAGATGACAGAGAGTCCAGTGCAAGTCGAATATGCCTCGTCTTCAACCTCATCACCATCCCAACCAGGTCTAAGTGCATTTGCTTCAAATCCCACATCAACTTTCTTGTCTGCTCGTCGACCTCGCTTTAAGTTGATACTTTCAACAGAAGAGCAGAAAGCATTCAGTGCAGCCATCGACAAAGCCAGAAGCTTGTGAGTGACAATAGGATACAAAAGCAATATATATAGAAGAGTTTTCTGGTGATTTAGTGAGAAAAGTAATATTACTGACCGTATCAATTTCTTATCTTTCTTTTCTTCCACTGATCATAGAATGGTATCAGATGCAGCCAAATTACCAGCATCTACCAATATGGGACTTGGAAATCGACCTGCTCCACCAAAGTCTGTCGCTCCAGCATCCAGAGCACAACCAATAGGTCAAAGGGAGAGAGCTATGATACCTACTAAACAAGAAAATGAGGATGCTAGTCGTAATGCGCATGCAGCCTCATCACATAATTGGGAGGAAGACGATGCAGAGCCAAGAGCTAGTGAGTACTCGACTTATAGAATAGAAAGAGCAAGAGCACTAAAATACTATTACCGTAGTTCACAGGCTTCCCACCTCTAACGCAGTCTTCCTTCAAGTAATTCCGTGCATGTTTGTAACAAAGTAAGTTGAGTAAGACTTTGTTGGAACGACACAATGTAGACACTAACATCACCTATCGACCTACTAGTGTCAAGAGTGCTGTAACATTTTACAAAGATATACTCGGTTTTGAAGGTCTAGGCAAACCAGACACCTCTTTAGCTACAATGTATCGAGCGCCACCTCGAATACCAACAATGGCTGCGAGGAGTAACACAGGAAAATTGACAGCTCCACCCAATAGTGTTCAGCTATATCTCCGAGTGGCTCCTATAGGATCAGATGGAAAGAGGGGTAAACCACCACCTGCCATGGTACAAATATTAGTGAACGATGTAGATGAAGTTTTCAAAGAAATTACTACCAAATGGAATCGTTTTCAACCAAAGGAAGACGAATATTTTCCTACTCACTTGTTTGGAGAAGCAAAAATAATTGCGAAACCTCAAAATAAAGCTTGGGGTACACGAGAACTTCACGTTGTTGATGGCGATGAAAACAAGATTGTTTTCTTTAAGCAATTGTATTAGTACGTCTTACTTCACTCTGTATATTATGCAAGATCTTTCAAACACATCCTGATACTGTTTCGTATCTGGTAAACAATATTTATTGCCAACTGTGTGACTGTAAAATACATGGGACTACTGTAATCCGATCTGCGAGTCTGTGTTGTGATACTTGTGTGTACATGTGAAATGTATACAAATGCTAAATGAATCAAGTGCGATGATAATTTAATTAAATAAGCAATTTAATTGAGTTTATGTAAAAAATTTGTATGATCGAATGTTGTGTTTGACTATTACTTTGATGCTTTCCTTGCTCGACTGGCTTGTTTTTTCATTTCAATCAAATCTTCTAATCTTTGACATACTCGAGTCATTGTTGGTCTTTCTTTTGGATTATGATCCCACATCTTATCCAAAAGATCAACTATTTCGCCACCATAATTTCTTCGAATAGAAACAGTTGAAGGTCGCAACTTTTTATGACCAACGTCGAGATAGATTTGATGTTCATTCATTTCTTGAAATGGATACTTTTTCTCTGGTTGATGCCATTGTAAAATTTCCCAAAATGTCATAGCAGCCGACCAAACATCTACCTTTTCATTATAATTTGGTTTTGGTGACCATAATTCTACTGCTTGCCAATTCACTGTTCCAACTAAAGATTTAATCATAGATTTTTTTGTATTGCGAACCCTTGCTAATCCAAAATCATTGATTTTTGCTATCCTATTCCTAGTAACGAGTACATTTGTTGATTTGATATCTCGATGAATTATCGCTGGCTTACGAGTGTGAAGATATTCGATTCCTCTGGCAGTCTCCAGCATCATGCGAAACTAATTTTTGAATTAAAAAAAAAAAAAAAGAAAGAAAGGAAAATATTGTGAAATTAATTAATTAAGACTTTCTTCTTGTCATTCTCTTTTTACTCACCATTTCTTCGTCTGGTGGCGCATCAACGTTGCGAATATAATCAAACAGATCCCCATTGGTACAGAGTTCTGAAATGATCATACAAGGAACCAATCTCATATCAAGGGGTGGAACGCAAACACCAATAAATCGAACAATATTTTCATGTTTCAAATCTCTCAATAATGTCAATTCCTTGATATCCATTTCGCTCAATTGATCACGAATATCGGCAATGGCTACCTTTTTCGTCGTCTTTTTACCAATTTGATACTTTCCAATATAGACATCCTTAAATCCACCAGATCCAATTTTTTCTAATTTTTCCAATTTTGAAAATGGAATCTCTTTATCGACTAGATTTAGGGATTCCAAGTCTAGTCCATTCAATTCATCTTCACCCATGTTTGCCTGATTCAAGTCAGAAGGAACAGGACTAGGTGGCTTGGATAATTGTACTCCATTGGAATACGAGCGTAGTAGTAGTGGTGTTTCTACGTGCTTCTGATTACTTCTGGTTTTCCCCCCTCTTCTCGCTCTACTTGTCCTTGTACTGCTACCGCTCGCTGGCCCTGCTGTCATATTTGACGCATTTGAGTCTGGCTTTTCCGTCTTGGAGGAACCTGGTGCTGTAGACGGTCCAAAATGATTCTGCAGCAAGGCGTCTACTAAAGCAGCTTTGGTAGCATCTTTGGAGACATTAATATTGTGCATCTCACAAAGTTGAATTAGTTGACTGCGCAAAAGTCTAGTCAAGGATGAAGTAGTCGGTGCTTCCATCATTGTTTCCAGTACATCATCTGTGCTGCATTCTGCCTCTTCCATATCTACATCTTCACTTTCTTTCTCCTCTTCCATCGATGACTTTTCCTCTTCTGGTTGCTCGATGGGTATGTCTGCCATTGGCATTCGAATTTTGCCGTTGCGTAATTTGCGTATCTTACTAGGGCTAGCATGCAAATCATGTTCAGACATATGACTCTCCTCTTCCCATTCAATGGTGTTCTTCTCGTCGTTGCCATCATCGTCATCATCCTCTTCTGAAGGGAATTCACTTTCGACGTACTTCATAGAAGGTGCATTTAAGCCAGATAAAATTTTAATCTTGGACTTAGTAGGAGTTTCATCTATCGACATATCGCCTCCATTACCATCCTGAATCTCTTGATCCTGGTAGTGAAGTTGATGTAATTGTTCTTGAGCTCGAACCTTTGCCTTTCTCGGTGGATTGAGAGAATAACGTCGGTAAGATCTGGGTGAAGTATCTTCCCACTCGTGATGATCTCCTGAATCATTTTCTTCGATCTTCCCTGTTGCCACCTTTGGCGACTTTCCAAAGGCTACCGACTTATTTGAGCCCATTCTCGTTCTCCTTGACTGCTTTGGTGTTAATATTCGAGTTTGATCTATTCTACGATTAAAAACATTTTGGGCTGTTGCATTTCGATTTGCCGGTAGTGATATTCTCATAGAAGATGATGAGGACTGATTCCGGGTCCTTAATCTCATTCGAACAGGAGAGGAAGCAGCAAAGATGGTAGATTGAGAAGGTCGAAGTCTTCGACCATGTGGAGATGATATACCCGATGATGACATGCTACCTTTTGGAAAGTGTACTTCGTTCGATGCTTTAGGGCGAGCTTGTCTTAGTCGGTTGACGATAGGTGAAGCTACTCCTTGAAGTCCGTACAATCGAGATTTGCGAACTTGTTCACGCCTCTTTGCTGACATGATTGGCTCAGCTTCGGTCTCCTCTCCTCCCGCATCATTTGCTTCCGTTTCTGAAGCACTATTGCCATCAGGACCATCATCGTCATCGTCAGTGTAGGCGCTAGACTGCGACTTCAGAGTGCTCGCTGTTGTACTCCTTCGCATCTCCCTTTTGGAGTCTGTGAGGGATAAGTTTTCTGAAAAGCCCTGCCCTGATACGCCTTTTGACAGGACGTTATTACTGCGAGCTTTCGTGATGCCTTCTACGAGCTCCTGCTTGTTGTACAGATCTATGTCTACTACCTCACCTTCTTGCCAAGTGCCCAACATAACGTGCAATTTGAAAAGCTTGGTCTTCTTCAGTCGAGAGAGTTGCCAAGAAGGTGCTTGTAGAAGAAGGCGTTCATCTGAGGCATTTTACGACATTTCAGCTTGTGCCATTCAATATACTTTGGCACCAATCAAGTCACTCACCTTCCTCAGCGTCATCAATTACCTCATCTTCACTCTCTTCTCGATGAAGGCGGGACCGGGTACTACGTATAGAGCCAGTTGCAGAAACTTTGCGGCTATTGGAAAATTGTCGTCCAGAGCTTGGTCCTGCCTCATCATCTGTCAGTACCATTGCATTCATTCCTCTTTGTAGAGATGTGCTACTAGCATCTCTCGAATCACTCCTTTTAGATCCTCTGATCCTTCGTTGGCTGGCTGTATTATGCGTGGGACTTTCTACTAGAATTGGTTTAGTAGCTTTTCGAAATGCATAATGTCGAGCTGAAGCTACAGCTAGAGGGCCTCCACCTCTCTTTCGCTTCATTCCTGCTCTTGCTGCTCTGATTGCTCGTACTGGTGAAAACATTTCCACAAAAGGTATATTGGTGCGATCTCTCTTTCTCTTGTTCTCGTCGGGTGAAACGGATGATGACATGTCCATCTTGGAACGTCCACCACTACGCCTAATCCGAGACAATTCTGCCGAAGATGAAGATGAAGAAGAGAGTGACGTTAAACTTTCACTTCTTCCTCTAGTCTGCTGTTGTTCTTGTTGTTTTTTCATGAATGGCCTATCGATTTGTTCCTTTTTGGAAATGTGTCTTTTATCAGTTTGATTTTGATTTATCAGTGAGAGGACCTGCTGACGAGTCATGACGACAAGAGGTCTTCCTCTTGCAGGCTTTTATGAAATCGTCGTCCTTTGATAACAATGAGAGCTATTGTCCTTCAGAGTATGAGCTGCCTTTTGAATATAGTTGAATTGGTGTTGAAATGAAAATTCAACTCCCCGCGCCTTTCTAATAATATACGCGTTTAAAGGCAGTAGTTGATTTAGGTTCCAACTAGACACCAACAGAGAGAAATTAGACCAGTAAAGGCAATCTGTTAATATACTCTAGGTTAAATTTTTGACCAAAGGAGGGAGGAGATCTTAGCCAGGTGAGCTAAGGCTGTAATAATGAGCAAATCCAAAAGAATAGGCGAGGAGATCAGCCCGTGATCGTGAGTAGAATTTTCTTACAATTTTTTAAAGTATAATATCACAGGTAGTAAACAAGCTTTCGTGAACGGAACGTATCCATATGAGAAAAAGGGAAAAAGGTCATCACGTGGCTTTTCAAACGTGGCTTTTCTCGCCGCCATGGTCTACTACACTGAGATAATTTGTGAGGTATCTATACGTCTTTTGAAACAAAGCTCCAATTATCCTGAGAATTCTATTATAAATTCGTGATACTGAGGGGATCGAATCCAATGCAATAGATAGAGCTATTGCAGTAAATACTACCTTATGGTAAAAAGTAGGCCAATTCAAATTAACTTGCTAGCCGTTGCAAAAGATAGTGAGAGTGAGATTGTCGCTGCAAAATGACACAAACACATGTACATTTGTATTGTATTACTTCTTGTTTACAGTATCGTCAAATCATTTGTTTACATTGACCAAAATGCAACCTTAAATATTCTGGTAAAAATGTAAATCCCCCCTACACGACAGATTATGAGCCTAATACCGGCGGATTATGTTTTTTTTTTTTTTTGATTTTTTTTTTTCTAAAAATTCAATTGACACAGCCGATTAACACAACATACATACTGTAGAAAGGCACTCTTCAATATTCAAACGTGTTCATTGTTCCTTTTGCCTTCTATACTCTCATCTTTACCCGTTTAGCATCACTCAAAATGGCCCCAAACCCGTACGTGGATTGATTATGCTGATGATAACAGAGTGATCCAATTACTCAGTGTCTATTTATTTTTCTATTTTCTTAGTTCACCTACCAGCGATGTTCTGCTTTACTTTCTAGCTATCTTCGTAAGCGCTCTCTGAATGTTTATAGATGCTGTCACCAGCGCATCTGACTCTCATCAAATTTCTTGTATAGATTCCTCCGGCGTCAGTCATAATCAAGAAGGGATGCGGTGCTGATTTCCTCATCAACATTTGTCTTTGGATTTTGGGTTTTATTCGTGAGTTTTGCATGCAGATCACGCATCTGTAGCTCAGTGATGCTGATTGAGGTTTGTTCCGTTTCTAAACTATCTAGCCGGAGTCATCCATGCTTGGTGAGTCCGTTACTAGTCTATAGGCCAAGATTGAAACGGCGTCTTGATCCCTACTTTTTCCTTTCAGGTGGATCATTTCTAAGAATCCAGGGCCTAGAACTGTCCGACCTCGGGTCTAATCAACTCTCATATTTACCATTACTTAATTCTCAGTCGATTGCAAAGTAAAGCAGGATGAATTGCTAATATACAACTATTGTTCTTGTACAGGAGGGAGAAGGGGAGAGAGAGAGAGAGAGAGAGAGAGAGAGAGAGAGAGAGAGAGAGAGAGAGAGAGAGAGAGAGAGAGAGAGAGAGAGAGAGAGAGAGAGAGAGAGAGAGAGAGAGAGAGAGAGAGAGAGAGAGAGAAGGAGATGTTGAAATGGGGGATATTAATGAATGCAAAAAAACCAAAAGAAGAATTACCGCCCAATGCCCATCCCTATCAAGCTCAAGAATTCCTGTCTTGTTTTTGCACGATCGCGAAAGACACCTAACATGCAGCTTGTAACAGTGGAAGATCCAGGCTTTTGAACACCTCTCATAGCCATACACATATGCTCTGCTTCCATGACTACTGCTACACCTTGTGGAGTAATTGCTTCATCAAGAGCGAGTGCTATCTGTTTTGTTAGACGCTCTTGCACCTGTAGTCTACGAGCAAATGTTTCAGCAATTCTAGCCAATTTGGAGAGACCAATGACAAGACGATTGGGAAGGTAACCGATGTGGACCTGCAACGGAGAAGATAGTAGGAACACTAAGTAATTGGAAGAGGTATGACCCATCTCCTTTCACACTCACCTTACCACGGAATGGTACAAGATGGTGCTCACACAAGCTAGAAATCTCAATATTTCTAACTATCACCATTTCGTCATGCTCTTCGTCAAAGATGGCATTTGATATGACATCTGCATATATTTAGAAAACCATTTTTAGATCTATTGTGACTGAATGTAACAAGTTGAGACACTGTGACTCACCACTCAATCTCTCTTCGTACCCTCTAGTCATCCACAGTAATGCCTTTGCATATCTCTCAGGTGTTCTCTTTAATCCTTCCCTCTCTGGGTCTTCGCCTAAGCATTCCAGTATTGTCTTGACAGCATTACTCAGCTTTGCAGTGGTTTGTGCAGCTTGGTCAGCCGTTGAATTCATACGAATTAATGACCCTTTTGCAGGCCATCCCAATCCATCTTTATCAGTCACTGGTGTGCGAGTTCCACTAGTTGTACTTGGCATTCGACTCATCGCTAGGTGACTTCGAGAACTAGCCTGTCGACCTCTAGCAGACCTTCCCTCTTCTGGCAATTCATCAATCTCTTCTTCATGTAATGATAAATTTAATGTAGAACCCATGGTGGCTACTAATCGTCGCTCAATCGCTTCTTCGAAATTAATTTTGCCATCATCTACTACCACATCTCTCGCACGTCTTGAAGGAGCTACGTTCAAAGTTGAACTCGTCGAAGCCGAATTCGATTGTACATACTTCTCCATCTCTTCTGTACTAGGACCAGGATCACTTCCACAGTCTAGCCCTCTTGACGTGGATTCTGAAGATAGAGATCCAGATGAAAATGTTATATTTGAACCTGCCAAGGAAGTATCTTTCAAATTGGCGACTCCTAAAGCAGACGAGAAGAAGCTATTGAAGAAATCGCGCCCTTCCGACGATGATGTAGTCTGATTGTTTGACATCTACCTTCAGATCCGTTTAAATTGAGAGACCAAATTTGAGCACTTTGCTATAGCAAGTACAATAATGATAGCTAAACTACAATTATTGCTACTACCGTACTCAATTTCAAGCTTTCTTCCCGTTCTCAATTTTCTTTTTTTTTTACAAGAAATTTCGGAAATTTCATTCACGTGAAAATACCAAGAAGCTGAAACGTTCACTCCAGGACCATGAAAGACTCATTGAACAGTTCTCTTAAAGCTGAGACTCCAATTAATCATCACAGCAAATACAATAGAATTACATTGTCTACTTAGTAATATACATCAGCGAAACCTTCATAGCTGCAGGATTGGCAGAAGGATGAAGCTCGATTAGGTAGCCTCCTGGGTCTTTCCTGGTTGTGATTGCATTCGGTAATTTTCCGTACTTTCAATCGATGGCGAACCCTTGTAGTGAGCATGAGCATATAGATAGTACCAAAGCCAAGCAAGGGAGCAGGATCCTACCAAAACCACCGAAGCGTAATTCATCGAAGTTTTCGTGACTGGTAATGACGTAGGCATGCAAAACAGAACAAGTTGAAAAATACTCCAGATCAAAGAGATGATGTTGACAGTCCAGCCTACCATAGGAGATAATTTCCAAGGAGCTTTTATCACTTCACTTCGACCATGCATCATACTAACGGATATTGGAATCGCATAACCCAAAGAATGTGCAACAATTCCAACAGCAGCAAATGCTGTAAATGCGCTTGTACTTCCGATATTGATGAGACCAAGAGCCATTTGAACAACTGTTATCATAGCCAGGCTCCAAACTGGTACACCCAAAGTTGAATTTATACTCGCAAGTCTCTTAGCACCGGGTACAGCTTCATCTCTAGCAAAGGCCCAAGTACAACGAGATGTAGCCACAGTAATGCTAATAGAATTGAAACAAGCAATGACCAACACTAAAGCTGTCAAAGCTACTCCTCCTCCAGGACTACCTATAACTCTGGAAAATATATAAGGGAGAGCCTGTCCACTGCCCGCATTGTCGATGATGTCTTGCAAAGGTGGTAGTGTAACGCAGATGGGAAGAATAAAGAAGAGACCAGCAGTGCCTGCAAAGGGTATGGCGAGCGCAATGGCTTGTGGTAATTTGACGTCGGCATCCTTGGTTTCTTCTGCCATGCTGGTGATCATTCCAACAGCTGAAAAGGTATAAGCAACTGGTAGAAGACCTGTAAACCAGGTGAAACCTCCATAACCAGACAAACTAGTGGTATATGCTCCTAAAGCTTCAGCAGCCGAATGTCGCCCTGTGTCAGGCTTCACTGATAGAGCAATAAGACAGACAAAAATGGTGACAGCTGTAAATCCCGCACAAAATGTGTCGACATGGGGTAGGAAGCGATTTAAAAAACAGCATACGACCATCGTTCCTAATGTAATGGCGTAAAATATCAAAGTGAGTTGCCATGAAGTTGCTATGAAACCAGGATGATAAAGACTTATACAAGCAGAGACTAGACTTGCAAAACCAAAATTTACCGAAAGCGTACTGTCGTAGTAAGCATTTACCAAATTTGACATGAGTATGCACAGTACCGTAATTATTTTGTAGAAGCCTACACTCACCCCGATAAACATCCTATCAACCAAACCCAACCGGTAGTGTATGCAGCCACATTTTTACTATTTGACTGTGATAGTTGATGACTCCAGTATGAAGGTCCAGCAGATGTTGGATATCGAGAAGCCAATTCTGCGATACTTAGAGCAACACATTCATACAGTATGCAAACAATGATCCAACCAAGGAATATGCTAAGTTGACCGCCTCCATAAATGGCTGAAATTAATGGAGACCCCTCCCCATAAGGAACAGCCGCAATAGCTGTATATACCGAAGATGTTTGAGAGCCATTACATGTGTGTCACTTGAGAAAAAATTACTCACCTAGTGATTGAAATAGAAGAGTATAAAGTGATCTATTACGAGCAAGATTCTTTTCTGTTGCATATCCTAATTGATCTTGAAGTACATACTCATCAGGAGAAGTAAGATCTTCAACTCTGGAAATTAATTGTGTAGGAGTATCTTGTTTGTTCGTCATGACATCATTCTTTCTATTGCTAGGCATGATACTAATAGGGGTGCATGGACAAAGTTGCTGTATTGATCCACAAGTTACTATGGTGTTGTGAGTAAAAAGGTGTAGGTGGAGAGTACAGAGAAAAAAAGATTCAGAGTAGAGGCGCGGCATATTCGAAGGGTGTGCCTTCACTTTTTTCTGGTTACGTAATGAGAGAGAGGAAAACCTTTCCATAATCTCTCAAGTATCAAGAGTACTATAAATTGAAATGCTTCTAGCATTCGAGACCCTTTCCCTACAGATCTTCATTTAAGTAAAACAAGATCTCCATGTTAATTTCTACTTCTCTTAGACGTACATTGGTGGCTGAAGCTAAAGGCGCTGCTGTTTCTCTAAACAAAAGGAGGATAGTAGTTTTAAGAACGGCATGTAAATCTTCAAGCTCGGTAAATATTCGATTGTCGCACCAAATAGTGACATCAACATATGCACTACAAGCTAGGACTTTTACCGCTACATCTTTGAGAAGTCAGCAACAAGAGGAACAAGGCGAAGAAAAGAAAGAAATGGATGATGGAGAAAAAAACATTCATGATATTCTTACCAGAGAATTTCAACCAGCGCAGCTACAGGTGCAGGATGTTAGCGGTGAGTGATTTCAACAAACTTGAGAGAAGAGCGCAATTTGCTGAGAGCGACTTGATGTTTGATTGTGGCAAATAGGAGGATGCGGGTCATTCTACGCCATTGCCATTGCTTCTTCTCACTTCAATGGAAAGCCAACAGTCAAAGCACACCGCTTAGTCAATGAAGCATTAAAAGATGTCATTTCAGGCATTCATGGATTACAGGTCAGAAGTAAAGAATAAGAGAGCATTCTATTTTCATTCATTTTTAATAATTTTCCTCCTCTGCAGCTACGAACCATGCCAGTCAAAGAATAATGGAACAATAAACGCACCTTTTGCTTGTAATTTTACTGGTAACGCAAATCAGCTCAGACCGGCCCAAATCGAACATTTACGTACAATAAGAGATTGTCGAATGCCATCAACTACGAAGAGGCGAGAAGAAGAGAAGAATGGGGATGGAAGAATAGAATCGGTGTTGAAGTTGGATGGAGTGATTATAGATAAGTGATTACTCAGCAAAGCAAATGATGAAGGGTATTCACTAGATCGATATGAGTCTCCATTAATTTCGATTAGAAGAGATCTGCCGCTCTTGCTCTACCTGGCCTGGAACCCGCTTGACTTGCACCTGATGATTGAGAAGATGCATCTGTCATGCCAATAGGTTTAGGACTGAGACCCATACCTTGCTCTCGATCAACTCTTGCCCTACTTTCCATACCCGCCATGTCTATTTCTCGCTGAACTCCTGCACCAATACTCTCATTTGCTCTGGACAAGGACTCTGCTGTGTTCTCTTCTGGATTATGTGAAGCTGGCTCGATACCTCCCTTGCCGCCACTCGAGATGGAAGGGTATGTTTGAGCGTGAGACTGAGATGGATTGGCAGAATAGTTGACGCTTGCTGGCGGTCCTAGTGATTGAGGAGAGCTGTATCCACCATAATTGCTATACTGTTGCTGTGGAGCTGAAATGTATGGCGATTGAGGTCTGACGAGGTATGCAGAACCTAATGCTCCAGACGGTGGCCCTGTGCCAAAGCCAGGCGGTGTACCATAATACTGTTTAGTCAAACCTGGACCTGGACTAGAGACAGATGTAGGGGGTAGGGAAGACTGCTTCACATCTTCTGGATCAATGTACAGATACTTGCTCGTGGACGCCAACTTCTCTTCTGGACTCATCATTACATCATTGTAGACCATTCTACTCTTTGCTCCATTCTTCAGAGCCTCCTGGTGTGGGTTGATATGAGGAAAAGAGACGGTGGGCATCACTGCGGGTGATGGTCGAGCAGGAGGTGTCCCAGTCAGGGGAGGAGGCAAACCAGACGGGTGGAAAGTCGGAGGTGGTCCAGCATAAGGGCCGGATGGAGGTGGAATCAAGCCAGGAGGTGGCCTGTTAAATACAGGTGGTGGTCGGTTGTACATTGTTGGAGGAGGAGCGCCAAAACCGGGAGGTGGTCCACTTGGGGGATAGCCCAAATTTGGAGGAGGGACACCTGCATCAGGAATGTGAAATTGACCAGCTACAGCACCAGGGGGAGGCGCTTTACCACTCATCAAAGCTTTATGAGCCTCCAATTGAGCTTTAAGTTGCGCAGGAGTCAATGCTACGTTCTCAACCTTCTGTCTTTTGAAAGCTGGTCCACCATTAGAACCTTGACCTTGTTGATTGCCACGCCTGGCTCGCCATTCTGCCAAATCAGCTTCGGGTACACCTACCATGCCATAAATTTCGATATCAAACGTCTCTCTACCGGGCAAAGCATTTTCAATTCTAGAAGTAAGGTCATGGTCAATATTTTGTAATTTAAAATTGACAAATAAGCTTTAAAACGTACTCACTTTGTTGGTTCCGCTTTGTGGACCTGGTGAAGATGAACAGTCAGGCCACCAGCCGTATTGAGCCTTCGAGGACAATATGGACACCTATAATGTTTTGCTTTCTGATGGTTGAGTAAAACTGAGACACGGGAGAAGAGCGAATGATTTTGTCAGCGATAGATCTGAAGGGATTCTGTACTCTTTTCTGCTCACCTTTGTCATCTTCGAATTCTCGACTATAATAAAGTAGAAATGAGGAAGTAGTCAAAGATCTAGGTCATCAAACAGAAGAAGTATAGGTCACTTACTCGCAATACCAGCACCAAGCTTCTAAACGTGGCTCTTTCTTCTTCTTTGCCATCTTTGTTGAGTATGATGCGTAAGATGGAGAAAATTAATTGGTAAATACTTAAAAAGTTTATAGATTCCACATCGAGCACCTTAATTGTTCATTCCCACTCATGCCTCATAGTAGTTAGAACACGTGAGAAAAGCTTCTTGAAATTTTTTTATTTATTTTTTTGGCCGCCTTCCCAAGAAAGAGAGAAGATACGAAGATTTACTGTAGCACTCTCTATTTAGATACTTCAAGGCACCATGGCACAAAAAGGAGTCACTGAAAAGGCTGTAAAGCGGAAGAGACAAATACCTGCCAATGGTACAATATCGGTAGGATCGAAGACTGAACTCAACTTAAAAGAAGATGATATTCTAGGTGCACTAGATGATGCAAATTTAGAGCTTGATCAAGATGACGAGGAAGGATCCGAAGCAGAAGAATTGGAGAGTGATGCAGAATTGGATCCATTTCCGGAAATAGATGCGGCGTCTAGTGATGGCATAGGTATAGAAGAGGAAGAAATAAATGATAAGATTTGGAAAAGCAAGAAAGCTGTAGAAATCGATGAACTTGGGGTAGAAGAAGAAGAAGAAGAAGAGAAGAAGAAGAAGAAGAAGAAGAAGAAGAAGAAGAAGAAGAAGAAGAAGAAGAAGACCATGACGATGAAGAGGAAGGCTACGATAGCGATGACATTGATAATTGGGATGAAGATGAAGAGGATGGTGAGTGTTGATCAAATAAAACTTTTCATGCGTGCATTACTAACAAATACCCTGTACGTTAGCTCTTGCTGACGAATTGGCTAACAAAGAGACTGATGATTCGGAGATAGAAGAAGAACTTAGTAAGATGATGTCGAGAGCCACAAAGAAACCAGTTGAAGAGGAGAAAGGCTACAATAAACTTGGCCTGACCGTGGAAGAAGCTGCCCCATCGATTTTGGCAAGAGGAAGAAACCCTGATGGTAGTGCTAGAGGCCAATTCAAGATTAGTGAAATCACTGGTCACCCCAAAAGAGTGTATCCTGTTATAGAAGCAGATTATGACAGTGATAGTAGCACAGAAGACGCACCAAACAGAATCGGAAATGTGCCAATGGAATGGTACGACGACTTTCCTCACATTGGTTATACTGTGGAAGGAAAAAAGGTTCTAAGACCAGCAACAGGAGACGAATTAGACAAATTTTTAGCCACTGTAGAAGATCCCGAAGCCTGGACTAGCGCTCAAGACAAACTTTTGGGTAAAGACGTCAAGCTTTCTGATGAAGAGCTGGATATTATTCGTAGGCTTCAAAATGCAGAGATTCCAGATAGCAGCTATAATCCTTATGAGCCAACAATTGAATGGTACACTGGCAAAGGGAAAGAAATGTTAATGCCTTTGAGCTCAAGACCCGAACCTAAGAGTAGATTCGTACCCAGTAAATGGGAGCACAAAAAGGTGAGTATCTTTAGACTGTAGATACGTGGGTTAAACATGACTAAAATATTACATGAATGTTAGGTTATGAAAATCGTTCGAGCAATCCGACAAGGTCGAATCAAACCTCGAGGCCCTGTTTCATCAAGTCGTCCAAAATATTACAATATCTGGTCTGACGCTGATCAAGCCCAGGCTGATCATCCAATGCACATGCCAGCTCCTAAATTACCACTTCCAACCCACGCAGAATCTTATAATCCACCAGCTGAATACCTTTTTAATAAAGATGAGAAGAAGGAGTGGGAGGAAGCTGAAGCATCAGATCGCAAGACCAACTTTATGCCTTCCAAGCATGATGCACTTCGTAAAGTACCAGGATATCAAAATTTTGTCCAAGAACGTTTTGAACGTTGCCTTGATCTTTACTTGGCTCCTCGAATGCGAAGACAACGATTAGACATTTCCGATGCTCAAAGCTTGATCCCCAAACTTCCTTCTCCTAGAGAGCTTAGGCCTTTCCCTACAACTTCAGCAGTCACATATAGCCATCCAAATTCAGTTCGAGTTCGTTCTACTGCTATTGATCCAAGGGGTGCTTGGTTAATAACTGGTGCTGATGATGGAAGGGTTCGCTTATGGGATCTTACGATAGGACGATGTGCTATGACTTGGGATTTACACGATTTATCTTCTGCTGGAGAGAGAGCACCAGTTTACAGCGTGAAATGGAGTCCAAATAAAGCTTATTCAATGTTTGCTGCATGTACATATGAAAAGGTAGCCATTATTGTACCTCTTCAATCTAATGCGTCTAATGATAGTGAAGAAAAGGGAGCCAATTTTACATCTGCTTCCATGGCATTTGCTACTCAAGGTTATCAGCCAGCTGCTTCTAGCAATGCACCCATCAAAACACCACCTGCGAAGTGGTTGAAGCCAACTGACAGAGAAAAGAAGAAAGGAATCGCAGCACTTATTCAAGTCAAGGGAACACCTCGACAAATAGTTTGGCATAATAAAGGAGATTACTTTTCCACTGTAACTTTATCAACAGAAGGTGCTTCTTCTTCATCCTCTGCTGCCGTATTAATTCATCAACTCTCTAAACAGCGAAGTCAAGCACCTTTTGCTAAAGCATCAAAAGGTTCATCTATTCAAAAGGTATTATTTCATCCTTTCCAACCACATTTCTTTGTCGCCACTCAACGTACTATTAGGATCTACAATTTATCAACTCAAACACTTCTCAAAACATTACAGCCTGGTCTCAAATGGATCAGCAGCATGCACATACACAAAAATTCGGGCAATCATCTCATTGTTGGATCATATGATAAGAGAGTAGCTTGGTTTGATTTGGAATTGGCAAATCGACCTTACAAGATTTTGCGTTATCATCAACGAGCTGTTAGAGCTGTTGAATATCACGATACTTATCCACTCTTTATGAGTGTAAGTGACGATGGTAACGCTCACGTCTTGCATTCTACCGTCTATAACGATCTTATTACCAATCCCCTCATTGTGCCACTTAAAGTTCTTCGAGGTCATTCCGTCAAGGAAGGGTTGGGTGTTATTGATGCAACTTGGCATCCTTTTCTACCTTGGTTGGTCACTGCAGGAGCTGATGGAGATGCTCGACTTTGGACGCCCTAAGAATGGTTGCTTCTCGTAGTTTCACATCATCGTGTCATTGATTATTGTGCATATAGCAATGTATCACCTTTACATCTAGTCCATCTCGAACTGAAAAACACGTTTGAGCCCAATTCAGTCATTCTTCTTGTCCTTTTCAATTGGATCTTCTTCTTCGTTGTCACTACCCTTTTCACTGGCAGCGCGAGTTCCTGGCGCACTCTCGTCCGTAGCAGCTGAAGCTCTTTGAGTAGCTTCAATTTCCCTTTTCAAAGCTTCTAATTCCTTTTCAAATCGTCGTCCCCAGACTTCAACGTAATATCCTGCACCATTCCAGACACTAAGTAATATCAGCAATAAGCTGTAAAATTGGGGCAAGACGCTCAGTGACTTAAATCGATAGGATTTTCTCGGTACTCACCAGAAAATAGAACTTGCTTTCTTGGATTTATAGAATAAGAGAGGAGCAGGAAGCTGTAGAGGTCATAAACACTTTGTTTTAATACAAGCTTTTTCCCATGTTTGTGCTACAAACTTACAGTGCAAACAATGGTATAGACACACTGAAGAAGAATAAATGCCGGCTCTCTCCGCTCTACTGGTGCTTTTGCTAGAAGATTTGCAACAGCACCCTTTCCCTTTGACATGGTAGAATAACTATTGATTCGCTCTCCAGATGCAATCTTTTCCGCCTTTCTCATTGTTATCAAGACATAGTAAAGCAGCTGCCAAACGAGATAAAATGACAAATTCTACTTTCCATCAAGGTTTTAGCCATGTCATATGATTAAGCAAACTTGTCTCTCACTGTCATACTCACAAATGCAAAGGCTGTCCAACCGTCCAAGGTAGGAAGGCTCTTCATAGCCGGGAATCTTTCATGCCGTAATTCAACAGGCATGAAATGACGCATAGCACAAAATACGATCGGTGGGTATAGATGGATAAAGAGAGATGTCATCTTCTCGAGACTATGAAAGACTGGTAGAGGAAAAGAAATCGAATCAAATTACTACTTCGTCCTAATTCGAATGTAATAGATGAAGACATACCAGCCGAATTTCTCCAAGTTGCAATACTGAAAGCCAGAGGTCCATGAGAAGCGCAGTAGCAGACGGTGAATAAGAAGCGGTTGCCAGGAAAATACCAAATGTATGCCAAATTCAGAATACTACGAGAGGAAAAAGGTCAATTACATTTCACACAAAAGTCTCCCTTCCCAGTCGAAAAATAATCTCACTTTGAAAAGTAGCCTGTATATATACAATGCAAAGTAGCCAGTGAGTATATATGATTTTGAAATTAAACAAAAATAGAGATCACTCACAATAATCGAAAAGAAAGTAAGTGAATT
Source organism: Exobasidium cylindrosporum (assembly GCA_023273805.1). Taxonomy (NCBI): domain Eukaryota; kingdom Fungi; phylum Basidiomycota; class Exobasidiomycetes; order Exobasidiales; family Exobasidiaceae; genus Exobasidium; species Exobasidium cylindrosporum. Next base: position 4,184,399 of record CP096878.1, read on the forward strand.
TCTGTTTGGTATAACTGTAGACTCGTAGAGGTAGGAAATACGTAGTCTGAATGGTATATGAAATGGGCATCCATTCCGGTTTGTATGCAAAAATTAAACTCGTAATAACCATATTCATTACTCCTACTACAAAACAAAGTTTATCCCGAAGTCTAACATTCTTTTGCTCTGCCCACCGTGTTGATAACTTTTCTACTCGAAGTCTAACTTTTTCTCTTAAACGTCTTGATTCTGCTCGATTTGCAGCTGATCTAGTACGTTTTAATTCATGACTATCATCTTGACGAACACGGATCCTTTGTCGTACCTTTTCTGAAGCTTCTTTAAGTTTACGATCAAGTGCATCAATATCTAATCGAGGTGCACCTGAAAAGAAAGTATGTACCAAATCCGTAAGGGTGGAAGTTGGATAATGAACATCAATTGGTGCACCATCTAAATCGGTAGGAGCGCCAATTAAATCAGCATCTAGTGAATCACCAGAACTAATCGTACTTGTACCACTGCTCCGACGAGTGATTGCAGGCGGCAAATCGGTCATTGCTGGCTACCAAAAAAGTCTGAAAATTTTTACGTATTTTTTTTTTATTTTTTTTTTATTTATTTCTGTGTCTTTCAGACAAATACGAGGTGGAGTTTTGCTCGGTGTCCTCGTGAGTAAATTAGGACCTCTCTCTAAAAGGAAAGCAAAAATAAAGCAAATGATGCGACGCGACCTTGTTTAATTTACGCGGTAGGACGCGTTCTGTTGAATAACAACAAAGTCGACAAAAAAAAAGATTGGAGTCGTGTCTCGTGTCGATTTGATTGTACCTTTTCTTTCCCTCATCATTCTCCTTCTTTCTCCATTACAACCCACTTCCAACGCTGTCACGCCATGTCAGACGTTAATTTACCTCAAATTACCATTGACATAGACTATGTACAAGAGAAAGGTGAGAAAAGTCAAATCTCAACGTTGAAATAAGTACAGGATTTTTACTATTTCCCCCCTTTCTTCCTAAATTTTCAGAAAAGATCACAGAATTCTTAAAGAATGCAAAAGGAGCAGTACCAGCATTGAGCACTTCAAACGACCATACTGTTGATATATTTGCTTCCATTCGAGAATCAGACGAAGATGAGGAAGACCATGTCGAGGGTGTCCTAGATGAAATGGATGACATGGATCTTGATCTATCATCTTCAGCTAGAGCTACGCGAAGACAAAGGCAGAATGCCCTGAAATATATGGAACAATTGCAGAGAATTGCTGATAGGAAGCAAAAGGGTATCGTCATTGACCTTCAAGACATAGCTGAGGTGAGCTGGAATGATATTATATTCAGAAAGTCCTACTCGCTAATGATTAATTTCCTTCCAATAAGTTTTGGAATCATCAAGGTCGAGGTGAAGGTAATAGACTAGCGCTATCCATTGCCAACAATGCAGCACATTATGTTGAATTGATTTCGGAATGTATTGATAGCCTATTAGGAGCTATTACACCAACAGTTGACATTTCACATTTGGACGATGTATTGGATCACATTAAACATCAACGAGAAGAAAGAAATGCTAGAGCGACTCAACAACAGAGTATAGGTCAGGAATCTAATGAGTTGACTGAAGAGGATATGGATGCAGCAGAAGGTGGTCAGAGAGAAGCACCTTTTCCTGCTGTTTTACTTCGTCGTTATACCCTTTACCTCAAACCAGATGGTCGTCAAGAACAAAAAACAATGGCAGTTCGTGCTATTCGATCATCACATTTGGGATCCCTTTTGACGCTTCGGGGAATTGTTACCCGAGTATCAGAAGTCAAGCCATGCATTCAAGTAGATGCTTATGCTTGTGATGAATGTGGTGCTGAAGTCTTTTTAGAAATTCGAGGAAAAACATATACACCTGCCACAATATGCTCTGGACCTAAATGCAAAGTTGCCCAAAAGAAAGGTAATTTACATCAAGTACTCCGAGCAAGTAAATTCACACCTTTTCAAGAAGTAAAAGTTCAAGAGATGACTGATCAAGTTCCCGTTGGACATATTCCACGTACAATGACGATTCATTTAGCTGGACCTCTTACTCGATCAGTAAACCCAGGTGATGTATGCGATATCAGTGGTATTTTCCTTCCTACCCCTTATTCCGGATTCAAGGCAATCAAAGCAGGTCTTTTGACTGACACCTTTTTGCAAGCTCAACACATTCGACAATTGAAGAAGAGCTACGATGCCTTAGAACATGAGCTTACACCAGAGATTTCAGCAGAAATTGAAGCTCTCAAGAAGGATAGAGCCCTATTTACAAAGTTGGCAAAGAGTATTGCTCCAGAAATTTATGGTCATGAAGATGTCAAGAAATGTCTCTTGTTGTTATTGATCGGAGGGGTGACCAAGTCAATGGGAGATGGAATGCAGATTCGTGGTGATATCAATGTTTGCTTGATGGGAGATCCTGGTGTGGCTAAAAGTCAATTGCTCAAGTATATTTCAAAGATTGCACCAAGAGGTGTTTATACTACTGGTAGAGGAAGTAGTGGTGTTGGTTTGACGGCGGCAGTCATGAGAGATCCAGTCACTGATGAAATGGTATTGGAAGGTGGTGCTTTGGTTTTGGCCGATAATGGTATCGCATGCATTGATGAATTTGATAAGATGGATGAATCAGATCGAACTGCAATTCATGAAGTCATGGAACAACAAACGATTAGTATTTCTAAAGCAGGAATTTCAACTACTCTAAATGCTAGAACTTCTATTTTGGCTGCAGCCAATCCACTTTATGGAAGGTATAATCCTAAAATTTCACCAGTCGACAACATCAATCTACCTGCAGCCCTTTTAAGTCGATTCGATATCCTTTACTTGATCTTGGATACACCCAATGAAGATTCTGATCAATTATTGGCAGAGCACGTCACTTATGTTCATATGCACAATCAACCACCTGAACTTGACTTTACACCTATTTCACCTATTGTCATGAAGCACTTTATTGCATCCGCTCGTCAACATCGACCAACTGTACCAAAAGTAGCAAGCAATTATATCGTGAGCGCCTATGTAAAACTTCGAAATCAAAGTAAAGAAGAAGAAGCAAAAGGACAAGCTTTTACCTATACCAGTGCTAGAACATTATTAGGATTACTTCGAATGAGTCAAGCATTGGCAAGATTACGATTTGCTGAACAAGTTACAATTGAAGATGTTGATACAGCATTGGAATTACTTGATGTTAGCAAGAGTAGTCTTATTAATCGATCAAAGATGGATCGTAATGGGGATGGTGATCAATCATTTACTAGTAAAATTTACTATTTGCTTCGAGATATGGCAAAGGATGCAGGTTCGATTGCTAGAGAGGAATTGGAAGAGCAAACAAAAGCAAAGAGATCTAGATTGGCTCAAAGAGGTATTACCAATGAAGAAGATGATGAAGAGGAAGATGATGAATTTGCTGATGAAATATTGTGGCAAAATGAAGATGGTCTTGGTCAATTACATATACAAGATGTACGAGATCGTGTTATTGGAGCAGGCTTCTTGGAAGATCATTTACAAGAGTGCCTAGAGGAATACCAAAGCTTGGGTATTATGCAAGTCACTTCGAATCGAATCATCTTTTTATAATCTCTTTATCATTTACTAGTCTTATATGTAATCATCTGTAGCTATCCTGTCCCTCTCTTTTCTTCTTCTTCTTCTTCTTCTTCTTTTGTTGTATTCTCATCTCCAAGTCTTATTGCTTTAAATGACCTCGCCCAAAGAATCTTTATATCACATTTAACAGTTTCTTCACCCTGTGTTATGCATGTATGATTTTATTCTTAGACAAAGTAGGAAATTTTTGATCTACATGTTTACATTTGTAAAAGAAAACTATTTCTTTCACCTAGCAATAACTATACCGTCTTCGACGCTTCCATCAGCCATCTCAACATCAGTACCATTTGCTACTTGAGAAGCCTTCTTTGCTTTTAAACTGGGTGACAAGGCTACCGATGGATCGGATGATGGAGTATATTTTCCAATGGTAATTAAAAGCAATCCAGCTGCCTTGATTGAATGTATCAATTGAGGTACGTGTTGTAATAATACTGAATCTACCATGATTCCTAACAAATTATTAGTCTTTGCAAATCGTACAGCTTCTGCTACACTCAATCGACGCGGGTCAGGTTCACCTCGATCGCATGGCTGGAAAATAACCTTGCCAGTTGCATTGTCTCTTGCCAAACCGCAATAACTTGCAAAAAAAACAGCATAATTTGGTTGTTTCCAATTCAAGGCGGTACAAACTGTAGGACTTCGGCTCGAGAATAGTATCTTGCGAGATGTTTGCGAAGAGGTTGTAGTACCAGAGCGATATACAGTGTGCAATATAGCATCCACAAAATTATTAACTTCAATCTTTGGTAGTGAAGGATTTCCTCGAACGTCTGCAGATGATGGATAAAGAACGTCTAAATCAATGCCAATAGAGATGGGTAATAGCTTGAGAAGCTCTTCTAAAGTCATCATTGAACGCTCTACAAATGACTTCCAATCAGCCAGAGTCATTGTTGATAACTCTGAAATATTTGGTGGAAGGTCACGTTGAACATTGTGAGAAAATTGCTTAAATTGTTGACCAGTAACACTTCCAACGTAGACATCTAGGCCATGAACAGGTAAAGTGAATTCAGGATAAGCAACTGCAATGCCATCTTTTGTTACTTGTACCACAATCCTTAGATGTTCTCCAGATAATGACGAAGCAGTGACGAATGAACCGGAATCCAAAGCTGAAGCTGCAGCTGCAATGGAAGGCGATGATGTAGAGACAAATGTAGACGAAGTGGCAGAGGTAAGACCTTCTTGTGCAGATTGAAGATATGAGGTTCCACCGTTACCAGTAGGTGTCATTCTCTGGTGGCCTGCTGTTGCAGATGAGGGATTAGAACCAGGTAAAGTACTCTTCCAATATGTCTCTACCCTACCGCCAATCTCAAGTTGCACACCATCAAAAGGCTTGACAAAGTCTAACTCAAAAGAAACTTCTCCCACTACTTTGAGATACACATCCTGCAATGGTAGTACGAACCGTTTTCGATCGGTAATGCCTTCAAACAAAGATGGTAAGGCAACTGCTTTGCCGATAATTTTGGAGCCAAATGTTGGCATCAGCTCCCATTCAATGCTAAATTTCTCCAGAGCTTCGACTTGGAAGGAAAAAACTTCCCTTTCATCGGCCAAGGGTAAAATAATGGTGTGAGGTATAGTTGTGGAAGAGTCATCCGGCCTAGAAGTCATGACCAATTTGAGTGATGATGTAGAGAATTGTTCTGGTCGATTTGGATCTTGGAGTTTGTATAATTTGACTGATGAATCAGTTAAAGAGACTGTAATCAAGGCACGTTTGTCCAAATAATTATGACCATACGTGCGGAAGGGAATGATTGGTGGTGGTAAAGATAAAGAAGGAATACCGTCTATTTCACCATCTAAATCAAGTGATGGTAAATTGTCATCAGATCGACTCTTTTTCCGTGGATTGGGTGAATCAATGTGATCAAGACCGTGTGATTCTACACCAAGCATGGCCTCGCTTGCATGCGGTGTTCTTTCCCTTCTTTGTCGACTGCCAGCATCTAATAAGAATAATAGGCATGTAATTTGACCCCTCCATGCCGCGTAGAAAGCAGTGTCTTTTTCCTTTTCGTCGATCAAATCTAAGCGAGCTCCTGCAGCTACGAGCACATGCAAACACTTCAAGTGTCCATTTTCTGCTGCGAAAAATGAAGGAGTCCACAAAGTACCTTTCTCCCTAACATTTGTATCTGCTCCCGAATCTAAAAGAAGCTGAAGGCAATCTGCATGACCTTCCCTCGCTGCCAGAGCTTGAGGCGTAAGACCTTCCGAATTAATTGTAATCTTGGCTCCTTTTGCAAGTAGTAGTCTAGTAATGTCTGTGTGACCACCTTGAGCTGCGAGACATAAAGGTATCAGATCTGTTGGTTGCAAAGGCTCCACACTGACACCATGTGTGAGTAAGATTTGTACCACTTGTGATCTTCCATTCATTACAGCAAGTATTAGAGGAGAAAAGCCGTCCAAGTCGACAGTGGCCGCATTTACCTCTGGAAGACTGAGTAGGTATTGACAGACATTAACATGACCGTTCATAGCAGCGTATGATATGGCTGCTCGACCATAGATGTCTGTCTTGCCCACATCAACACCATTTTGTACACAAGCTTGAACCAATTGTAGCTTTCCCGCCAGACTTGCTTCATGAAGACAGGTTCTCGAATTGATATCATCTATGAATGTATAATCAGGCAGTCCAACCTTCATAACAAGTTTGACAGCAATTTCATCTGCTTCTAACAATGCTCGCCATATTACTCGGGAAATACTTGTGCTATCTTCACTTTGTCGAGCTATTCTTGCCATCTCCTTGGCTGCCTCGGCCTGGCCACTCTTGATTACCGAAGTTAGATTTTCTTCCAAATCGGACAGCAAATCAATCTCTTGATCCCTCGCAGCGGCAAAATCTAGCATTTTGGCTGATTCCAAATCGTCGCTACTTGACACGGGCACATCGGCATTGGTACTCCGGCTAATCTTACTCTCTGTCAAATTTTCCAATTCTAATACATTGGCTGCTGCAATGTCACTCAACTCTGCTATAAATTCCCGATTGAAGCAAGGTTGCACCTCTACCTGACGAGCCAGATACAGCTCCTTTGTCTGCGATTTTGATCGTTTGTCCCACTTTTTCAAGATCTTCCTAAATCCAGTAGCATTCACTTCGATGAATTGTTGTAATTTGCTCAAGTCCTTGTCGAAATAACGGAAACCCTCATAAAGGGCGAAGAAAGAGGGTGACTCCTTGCTGAGTTTAGCTGCCCCTCTCCTGGCTAGTATAATTTTTTTCTTGTCTACCAATGTTCGTAGTCGTACTTTTAGTTCCGCTTCTTTTTGTAAATAGAAAGCATTAATTTTCTCTAATTCTCTCTCGAGCTTGAAAAAGAACGCTGCTTTGTGTATCTGAAGCTCATCTGACTTTTCTGACTTTGGCAAAATTTGTGCATTCGTACCTGCACCTGAGTAGGATGCTGGTTCTCCTCCCACACTCGAGACATTTACCGTTCCATTGCTAAGGTGTTCTGGTCTGATACCCGAAGCGAATAAAGCTGCATCTCCTAGTCTACCCTTTTCAAGGGAGTTGATAATTTTCTTCAGGCTTTTGTAATCCAGATAGTAGGTCCCCCACCCTGAAATCTGCTGGCTAAGAATCTGCTTTCCAAACTGTGCTTGGGAGAATAATGATGATGAGATGGCGAAAAGGGTTGTGTAAGATTTGTAGCAGGACTTACCTTCATAATTGTCTAGAAACTTTTGCAACCTGGTAATGTGACCAAGGGCCCAAAAAGGATACTCTGCTAGACAAGATGAGCAGTTCCAGACTTTGGAACTATCAAGACTGTCTTTCTATGAAATTTTTGTAATTGACTGTGTGCATTCGCTTTCCGCGAATTAGATGCAAGTTGACTGCATAAATGTTTGTTGGATTATGATTACTTGCTGATTGAGGCCTACTCTTGAACTTTGGTCTACCTATAAGCACAGGTATGCTCTGCTTTGCTTCACTGCCTTATATCAAACGAAGGCTGTAAAAGAAAAGTGACTTCAGGTTTGAATCGAAAAGGGGACTCCTTCTCAGATAGCCTTGTGGTTGAGAACGTGCTCGTCGTGCATGGTCCAACCCCTTCAAGTCCGTTTTAGCTCACTCCAAAATAAATCAATGCACGTGATCACCATCAATAAACCAACTGAGGCGCGACGAGCCAAAGTCTTTTGACCTCCATCGTTGAATTGCAACCAACTTTTTGTTAGTTAGATTCCATCATATCTTACTTGCTTAGCGCCGCATCTCTCCCCTGCTCACACAGAGGGGGTTACACACGGTCAGGCTTTGTGCTTTGCAATCTTCTAAGATTGTCTATCCGATAAACCGACACCGCCGACACCGCTTGACGGCTATTTTGCTGAACAGTACAAAGATCGCCATCGCCGCACCAGCAATCGTCGTCAATCAGGTTGCTTTGAGCTACAATTCGTAAGTCGTAATGACAAAATATATGATGCGAGCGGGAACAGAACTGAAGATCCAGTGTCTTCTGTAACAGATCTCGTCGGTCTCGAAAGGAAATCAAAGTAGTCAGCTTTCGACGGCCTTAGGAGGAGCCTTGACAAGATGGAAGTGAGTAAATGATGATGGCCGATGGTGGCATCATTCCGCAATTTTATTGACACTGTAGTATTCATTCCAGCAAATTCTTGATTTCAACAAAGACTTGGATATTGGTCTCCTTGATCGCATTGTCGGGGCTATGTTTAAAGGGACAGGACCGGATGTAAGTGATTTTAGCTTCTTTAATCGTTGCATGCTCAGGTATTGAAGCATTCTTCCTCTTCTCTTACAGCAAAAATTGGCATCTCAGATCTTACCTCAATTCCAAGAACACCCAGACGCATGGCAACGTGTGCCTGCAATTCTACAGCAGTCGAGTAGCACTCAGACAAAGGTAAGTGGCAATCAGATACCTATTTCTCGATAGAGAGCTAAAGTCTTTTGCTATACTTCCTTCTTCAGTATATTGCTCTTCAAATTCTGGACAAACTCATAGCTACGAGGTGGAAAGTGCTACCACAGGATCAGCAACAAGGTGAGACGGATCCAAAACTTTCGACGTAGAGCGAGATGTGACGCTAATCATTCGGTAATTTATGACAGGCATTCGAAATTTCATCGTAGAAACAATCATTCAGCAGTCGGGCGATGAAGCACTTCTGCGTTCTGAGAAGGCCTACCTCGGCAAGCTTGACATGACTCTGATTCAGGTGAGCAATCTTTGAGACATCGGTGACGGCATGATGCTGACCTGGGACCTCTGCTTTACTACAGATTTTAAAGCAAGAATGGCCCCACCGATGGCCTACCTTTATTCCAGATATTGTCTCGTCATCCAGAACTTCGCTATCGATTTGCGAGAACAATATGGCAATCTTGAGATTACTTTCAGAAGAGATCTTTGATTACTCGGCTGAACAGATGACACAAGTGAAAACTAAAAATCTCAAGAATCAGATGTGCGGTGAATTTTCAGAGGTTTTCCAGCTATGTAGTGAAGTATTGGAAAAAGCACAGAAACCAAGTCTAATTAAAGCAACATTGGAGACTATGCTCAAATTTCTCAATTGGATTCCTTTAGGGTACATTTTTGAGACTAACGTCATTGATCACTTGATTGGAAGATTCCTTGAGGTTCCTGAGTTCCGCAACGTTACACTCAAGTGCTTGTCAGAAATTGCAGGTCTTCAGGTGGCACCCGAGTACGACGCCAAATTTGTGGTCCTATTCAATATGGTCATGACGGCAATAAATCGAATGATTCCACCGAGCACAAACATTGCACAGGCGTATGAATCATCATCGGATTCGGAACAAGAACTGGTTCTCAATCTCGCTCTTTTCCTTTGCAATTTCCTCATGACACACTTGAAATTGGTGGAGAATCCTGAGAATAATGACGTTCTCTTGAATGCACACTTATATCTCATCAAAGTGTCCCAAGTACCAGAAAGAGAGGTCTTCAAGATTTGTTTGGAATACTGGAGCAAGTTGGTAAGCGAATTGTATGAGGAGATTCAACAATTGCCTATCGCAGAGATGAATCCACTTTTGGGTCTCAATTTAGGAAACGGTAATGGAACACACGGCAACCACGCAGGACTTAATGTGAGAAAGAATATTTACAAGGACGTGTTGAGCAATTTGCGACTGGTCATGATCGAACGTATGGTTAAGCCAGAAGAAGTGTTGATTGTAGAAAATGATGAAGGAGAAATTGTCCGAGAATTCATGAAGGAAAGCGACACAATTGTATTATACAAGTCGATGAGAGAAGTATTAGTCTATTTGACACACTTGGACGTCAACGATACGGAGCAAATCATGACGGAAAAGCTAGGAAAGCAAGTGGATGGAAGCGAATGGAGTTGGGCCAATTTAAACACATTGTGTTGGGCCATTGGAAGCATTTCTGGTGCAATGAATGAAGAACAAGAGAAGCGATTTTTAGTTACAGTCATTAAAGATCTTCTAGGACTATGTGAAATGAAAAGGGGTAAAGACAACAAAGCTGTGGTTGCTTCAAATATCATGTACATTGTCGGTCAATACCCTCGATTCCTCAAAGCCCATTGGAAGTTCCTCAAGACGGTCGTTAACAAAAATTTCGAGTTCATGCACGAGACGCATGAAGGTGTACAGGACATGGCTTGTGATACCTTTATCAAGATTTCGCAAAAGTGTAGAAGGCACTTTGTTATGCAACAAAGTGGAGAGACTGAGCCTTTTATTGATGAAATTCTACGCACTCTACCTAAAATTACAATTGACTTATCACCCCATCAGGTACATACATTCTACGAAGCAGTTGGATATATGATTGCTGCTCAACCAAATCGGCCTACGCAAGAGCGACTGATAATGAAGTTGATGGAATTACCAAACAATGCTTGGGATTCTCTAATGGGACAGGCGCATAACAATGTTGATGTATTTGGTAGCTCAGACAACATGAAGATTCTATCAAACGTACTCAAGACAAACGTATCGGCTTGTACATCCATAGGAACATTCTTCCTTCCTCAGATTGGTCGAATCTACTTGGATATGTTGGCTCTGTACCGCAGCGTAAGCGGTCTAATCAGCGCAAAGGTAGAATCAGATGGTCTCATCGCTACAAAGACCCCTGTTGTTCGTGGTCTGAGGACTATCAAGAAAGACATCTTGCGATTAGTTGAGACTTATGTCAAGAGAGCGGAAGATTTAGATGCAGTCAATTCGAATTTGATTCCATCGTTATTAGATGCCATTTTGGGAGATTATCACAACAATGTAGCAGCAGCACGAGACGCTGAAGTTTTACTGGTCATGGCTACAATTACTTCTCGATTAGGTCCATTGCTGACAGACAAGGTTTCACCCATCATGGACGCAGTCTTTTCACCTACCCTCTCTATGATCTCTTCTGATTTCGCAGAGTATCCAGAGCACCGAGTAGGCTTCTTCAAGTTATTGAGAGCTATCATTGTTCACTGCTTCCGAGCCATCTTGGACTTGCCACCAGAAAAATTCAAGTTGTGTATTGATGCAGGTGTTTGGGCCATTAAACACACGATGCGTGATATCGCTGATACTGGTCTGCAAATCATGTTGGAGATGATCAATAATATTAGCATACAAGAACAAAATATTGCTAATAGCTTTTACCAACAGTACTTGCTTAGCATTATTCAAGATACATTCTACGTCCTTTGTGAACCAGATCACAAGGCTGGCTTCAAGACGCAATGTGCAGTTTTGGCAAAGATTTATGAGTTGATTGAGACTGGTAAAGTTCAAGTCTCTCTTGGCTCTGATAATAATAGCCTTGACAATCGAGTCTTTATTCGACAATATACATCAAATTTGCTACGAAATGCCTTCCCTCAAATGCAAGGGACTTACGTTGACGAATTTGTCAATGGACTTTGCCAGCATTCTTCCGACCTATCAGCCTACAAACTTCATCTTAGAGACTTTTTGATTGCTAGTCGTGAAGCCGGAGGTACAGCTACTGAAGACAATAATGCTGATCTCTTCTTAGAAGACAAAGAAACAGAGAGAGCAGCTCAAGCAGCAAAGGAAAAGGAGCAAGCTGCAAAAATCCCAGGTATGCTAAAACCTACAGAGATCAAAGATGAAGACGAAGAATTGTGACTCGGAGTATGGGACGACCTATTTTACTGAAGCAATCCGATCAAGACAACCACCCCCATTCCTTTCCTTTTTATAATACATTCCCCTTGTACATTTTCCCCCGAAGCGATCTCACTGAATTCTTCGCGTGGAAGTAACCCATATCCCTCTTTCTTGTGATGCTAGAGAAGTTAATTGAATCAAATTTAGTAATACAATGACTGTGGAGAGGGACGCATGATTTTCTTGGTCAACTTCGAGGTTTTGTGATTCTCCTTTCTAGTCTTTCAGTACTTGTATCTAGTAGAGTAATCTGATGGCAGTTCGAGAGGGATGAGCAAACAAGAATTATTGAACGAGACGAGACCTGTCAATAATCACCTTTAGGACTGACGACAAGACCCCTTCCTTTAGAAGCACCTCTGTAAACTGTCTCGATGATGTCAATAAGTTCCTGCTTATTTTCAATTGCCCAGTTAATCTTGTTGTTGTTTCCTGTCCCAAGATCAATCATGATATGCTTGTTTCGATAAAAGAACATTGTCGCACACGGCTCATATAATTCATACATCTGTCAAGCAAGAAATTAAAAGCATTTGGATAAGTTCCATCTTCTCTTTTCAGAAGTTGCTGTAAAAGAAACTCACCTTGTTGAAATCGGGAACCTGAGTGATATCGACAAGATAGATGACAGCAAAGTTTTTGACTCGTTCCGAGACGCCATACAAAGTTTCATCCATTTTCATGCATGTTGAATCATGATCTTGACCAAATCGAATACATACAACTCGATCTTCCTCTGCTAGTATGGCTTGGTCGACATGCCACCCAGAAGGAAGATGAACAAGGAAGTACGACATATCCTGCGAGAATCGAAGATGGTGGCTACAAAGAAAGTGAAGCTAAGTCAAATTATGTGTGTGTTGTTTTAAACTTTCTTAAATAAATGTCTTTCGATAAAAAAATGCGAAACGTGATAGCTTGAGATTTCTTGTGTTGGACTTGCGCTTCCTGCTCATACTCCTACTCCTACTTCTACTCTTCTTGCTCGCCAGCGCCGCCGCTCTCAACTTCTTATCTCTTATCCTGTTTAGGCTACTAGGATGGAGTCATCATCTTTATCAGCGCCCAAACGGGAGGATTTTACACCTAACTCCAACTTTGGCACGAGTCATTTGAATGAAAAGGATGACTCCAGTAACATGCCTCAGGAGAATGTGAGCGCATCACGAAGTAATGACGGTAGTAGCAGTCATAGTAGCCAGGAATCGCCTTCATTATCACCATCTCAGAATCATCACATGACGAACAGTCTAATCTCAAACCTTGATCTGGGAGAAGAAGATGCAGATAGAGGGATAGGTGGAAGTGGAACCAATCGTGACGCTCATCTTGTAAGGAATAGTGACCCTTTCCTCAACATTATGACAGAGAGCATTAGCAATCAAAGAGCGGTACCTCTAGCACCACGAGACGTTTTGGGCCAGCCAACTTCGCTTGCGACACATGAATTTCCGAATACATTCCCCAGTAGTATCGGCTCTTTCGAGTCGCGGCATACTCATGAAGACAGTGGCAGCGGTGCTGCTGCTTCTGGAGCTGATGATAGTGCGTTAGATGCTCTCGTAGAAGCACATCATGGGCGACAATATTCTGCAAATCTTCCTTCTTCATTAAAAAGCTACAATGAGGAGCAAGAAGAGCAGTCATGGACATCACCCAATAGAAGACACGACGGAAATACACCAAGTGCTAGGGATGCTAGTTTTGGGTTAGATCCTGATGCAGATACTAGCAGTTCTCTTCAAGGTACACCCTTTCGGTTGGCAGCTTCGAGTGGTAGTGCTAGTCTTCGATACTATCACCAACACAAGTCTAATAGTAGAAGCTTATATGATGCAGAGGAAGAGCATGCTCCCAGTCATTCTACAGCAGCTACTGGTGCTCCAGAGACTATGAAAACGAATCTATCTCATACGCAGACTGTCCCAACAGCCTCTGCTACTGGTATGCCTCGCTTTTTACCGAGGAGAACCTCTCATTCTAATTCAGAGTCAAACCATTCTTTGCAGTCTTCTGAAGCTCCTGCGCCCAAGGAAATGCAGCCAAACTATCCTCCATCTGGATCTCTTACTACTGCTATATTCGCGAAAAATATCAGTTGGAGAAGAAGAGGCTTCTTATTTTTGGCCAGCTTTGCGATTAATTTAGGCCTTCCTTTTATCAATGGGGTCATGTTAGGATTTGGTGAGATCTTTGCGAGAACAATAGTTGCTCCTTGGATCGGTCTTGCGCCTGGTGCTATCAACATCAATGCTCCTGGATCAAGAAGAGCCAATACAGGAGGCGCTGGTCTTCGAATGGGCAGCGACAATGCTACTGCAGGCCAAGTGAGTATCGAAAGTTGGGAAGTTGAGCCAGGACAAAGGGGAAGAGGAAGATGGGAGCTCTAAGACACCACAAGTGATGAATGTGAATTATTTGAACATATATATTACCACTTTTGCCTGATCTGGTATAATCCCTTTACACATGCCATTAATAGTAGATAACAAAACATTATAAAAATAACGAAATACAGATCAGGTTTCGCTTAGACTCTAAACCTTTGACATGCTTCGTATTCGTTGAACTGGGCTAGTCGGCCTGCTGAGTTGACTTCTCTCCTTTTCTGCTTCCTTAAGAGAAGATAGTCTCTCTTCCCACTTAGGAACACTTAAAAGCTTTTGCTCAAGATTTTGCTTTTCTTCTTGCAATGCTAATCGCTTCTCGGCATCGAGCTCTGTGAAAACATAACCACCCTGTCCATCGAATCTGAAGTGAAAGGATAATGTAAAAGTTAGGAATGCGTTATCGAAAATTGAAAGAGAAACAAGAGTAGACTCACTGTAAAACAAATTGATGGTAGCGCCATAAACTAGGTCGATGCGAAACTGTCAACATGGAGATACCGAGCTCACTGGAAAATAAAAGATGAAGTTGTGTTTTAGTAATCTTGCCAAGAAAATTCATCTTATGAAAGAAAAAGTAGACTTACGTTGCATAGTCATACATTATTTTTTCTACCTCCAAAGTGACTGCACTTGTACATTCATCCAGGATAGCATACTTTGGAACATGGTAAAATAGTCTTGACATTGCAATTCTCTGTTTGTCACCACCACTTAAAGCATCTCTCCATTCTCTTTGAACGTCCCAACCACCTTCTCGTTCAACGATATGATCAATTTGTAAAATTTTGAGAATTTTGAGCAAATCTTCATCAGTCTTTCCTTTTGCTCTCATTTCTGAGACTGTATGTGGGTAGATGACTTGATCTCGTAGAGTTCCCAGTGATGTATAAGGTCTCTGAGGTAGATAGAAGAATTCACTTGCTTTAGGTTTTCGAACTATACCCCCATATACAGGCCAAAGACCTCCCAAGATTCGGAAAAGAGATGATTTTCCACAGCCATTTGGACCAACGATGAGAAGATGCTGACCAGAGGTGATTTTGAAACTCATTGCTCGAACTAAAACGTCTCCATTTGGACTAACAATGGGTACATCCTGAAATTCTACATCCTTTGATTCGACCACTTCCCCTCTACCTGAAAGGACAGCCGCATTTTCTTCTGTTCCTGCTGAACTGACTAATTTCTTTACATATTTGCCTTGCTTGACACCTTCCATTGTATCTAAAAGTTCAGAAACTCTTGCAGTATATCCTGCCAATTCTGCCAATTCCTTATACGAATACATAACTCTTCCAAACGCATCACTACTAGATAATAACAATCTTCTATTGGTAACAAAGGCTTCTGTTCGCGAGCCTAAATCACCAGCCTTTACACCAGGGATCTTGACAAAGACTGGTACTGCACAAATGACGAGCTGTAAAGGAAAAGTGTATTTAAGAATCAGTTTGCCGACTACTTTCGAAGAGGACCGTAACTCACACCTAGACTACCCCATAACCACTTGATTATACCCTCTTCGATCATTCCATGACCAATACGAATGCGATAAATGCGATTGACATGCTTAATTAAGCTAAAGTAGGAGCGTTCAATAACATTCTTTTCCAATTCTTGTCCTCTATATAGAGCAATTTCTTCGCTGTTTTCAATCAACCTTGAATGAGCCCATCGATATTCTCCTTCTAGCTTTTGTGATTCTGCTGCATACTGTCCAAAGGGTGGAGTCAAAGCTCGTAGTAAAACTGCAGAACCTTGAACTAAACAATTTATAAAGATAAGTCCTTCTGCTCCAACATTATTGGATAATTGATAATTGTACAAGATTACGTCTAGAATTGGTTTAGAGATGTTGCTGTAGCACTCTGCGAGGGAGGTAGCAAATTTAGAAATGTCGACAGCAATAAGTTGATCTGCATTTCGAATCCGATCATCAAGATTTCCCAGCGTGTAATATGTGGCGTCGGAAAGGTACTGATCATGTACTCGTTGTGTAAGCCTTGTTCTGTACGCAAGTGCAATCTTTGACTGAAGGAAATCTATCAAGGAGTTGGTATAGGTGGCGGGGCTAAAGTATGTAAAAAATTGAGTCAGTTAGTGCATCAATATCTTTCCTCTTTTTTGAAAGTTATAACTTACACGGCAATAGCCATCCACCAGGCAATCCCCTTCAAGAATTCACTGGTCTTACTTCGTACAAATGCACTGACAATCCGACCATCCAATTCAGCCACATATAGACTGATGATAGTTCTTAAAATCAAAAAAGCTGTATGCATCAATAATAGCATAGCCTCTTTTGATTTTGCACCAGGTATGACAATCTTAAGCAAAGCTCTTAATCGTTCAAAAAACACAGCATCAACCTCTACTCTAGGAGCTTTACCCTTTCTACCCTTTTTTCCCCTTTTACCACCACTGGGAGATTCCTCTTCAATCAATGCTTGTTGTGCCTGTTTTGCTCTTTGTTCAACTTTTTCACTCTTTTCTTCACCACTCTGATCTGATTTTTCAATTTGTTTTCCAAAGGTATTTTGACCCTCTATTGATTTTGGTTTCTTCTTTTTAGGATTCAATCCTTTGTAGGTGGAAATGAGAATAAAGGATAGATAAGCAAATTGAAGAAATCGTTGAATGATTGCATGATTTTGTCGATACTTGATAGCAAATCGTATTCCATAATTGAAAGTATTTGTTTTCAATTGATCTAGAATTGGTTGCAGCTTGCTTTGAACTGCCATGATGGGCGATTCTACACTTGCAGCAACCTAAAATCAAATTCAGACAGAGACGAAAGAATCACAAGAAATCAGTGAGATGTTACTAATGAAATGATGGTAAAAGACAAAATAAATTAGCATCGCGAAACCCCGTGAAATCCAGAGGCCAATGGCGCTAGTGGAAATCAAATTCGGCTATACTTTTGTATGATAATTTTATGGCCAAATCTCTTGGATGCTGTGGGCAACCCTGCCATAACACTTACATTGATGTACTATACTTGACTGTGTTTTACTTTCTATTGGTGGCGACTACGATCTCGGAAGTGTCATTTTGTCAAAAAACAAAAAAGAAAAAAAAAAGAAAGTAAAAGCTTTGTCAGGCAATAGTAGAAGGAGAGGGAAATGAGAAGATTTTGGATTGGGGATATGATTGAATTTACTCATTCTTTTGCTTTATAATACATCGTGGAGCGTTTCTTCATTTTCCGCCCTTTGCTATGACGATCTTCTGTTATTACTTCTTCTTCTTCTTCTTCTTCTTCTTCTTCTTCTGCCATTAATCTTGTCGCGATGTTCTTACTCTGTCGTTATTTTGAAAATTCTATACTACCTCATCGAATTCAAGATTGTCTTCGTCGTCTTCGACATCTTCTGTCTTGGTTCTCTTGCCAGATTCCTCCTCTCCTATTTCACTATCTTCCCTAGATCGTTTTCCATTTGTTTGAGGAGTGTTTGACTGGGATGCATTCACAGTCTCAGTGATGTCTTCCAATTCGAAATCGCCCAAGTCTTCCTCTGGCTCTTCTTCTTGAGCCATCGAGGCATACCTAGCATAATCTAAAATAAAGATAGAAAGAAGTGGTGGCGGAGTAATATAAATTCGATAAGTATCCGTAAAGTGTACCCGCATACACTGTATCACACTCACAATCATCCTGATCCAATGCAGCTTCACCATTCTCCTCCTGGATTTCTGTCTCCATTTGCGTACTGGCTACCTGAGCTTTAGCACGCTGACTATTTGGATCTTGTGTCTCCTCCCACCAACCAGGTAATGCATTCTCCTGTCTCTTTCTCGCCGCTTCTGCTTCTCTTTCTAACCTTCTCTGTGCTTCGGCCTCGGGATTGTTTGATACCATATCAATCTCAATGGAAGGTCCAGCCTTTGCTCCCCCCTTGGCAAAAGCCACATCATCATTTGATGAAGTCGATGACCCTCTTGCAAGAGCTCGTTTGATCCAGGCATCGGAATCACCATGCTTTGCAATTTCAGTCACCAAGTCGAAGCTGTGCAAATTAAAAAGGAAAATGTAAAAAAATAAAAATGAGAAGACAAGCACAACCCTAGTCTGTCAGCTAGTAGAGCTTCTCACTGAGGTAGAGCAACTGTATCAATCTTACGTAGACGATCAAGTATGGGTCCGCACTGTTCGTTGAATCGCTTCAGTCGATCCTTACTCCTCTTAACATCCTCGGCATCTTCATTGTCTACCAATTCACTACCGCAACCGGGAACATCGCAAATGAACGTGAGAAAGGTGACTGGGTCCAACAAAGCAGCTACGTCCAGTGTATTAAATGACTTTCCGCATCTAGGGCACATATATCCTTTATTGTCCAATTCATTCCTTAAAATGGAATCTATTTGCGAACGCATCTTCATAATTTTCCATTTTGTCACATCGAGAAAGACTTTGCGATCGAGATAAAAGTAACTTCGTACAATCTTGTGCTGAAACTTCGAAGGACCCATTTCCCTATTTTCGGTTCGTTTATGTACGTTGATAAGTCGATCATTTACAAGTGCAGTAGTAATTTGAAGCATCTCTCTAATTGGAACGCCAAGCGCTTTTGCAAGAATCTCCGCAGGCATTCTGACTAGAGTATAAGTGACATTGACACCTTGAAATTCGAGCGGAAAGGACTCACATTGTATACCTGGACAAAATATCGATTAATATGACATGTTGATCCAGATAGAATTGCCTCATTACAATCTGACACACTGTTCTTACCAACTCTAAATCTTCCTTTGTTGCAGCAGGCACTTCATCCCCTATTCTAGTATTGACCTGACCTCCAGAAGGTCGATGAGACATTGCTGCAACTGTGCAGCAAAGACGCCGATGGTGGAGGTGAGGAAAGAGTATCAATAAAGTAAATTTCAGTTCATTCTTCCTATATAGACTTCACGAGATGTTAATTTGTCTACCGGTACCACTACCGGTATCATTCTGTCTGTTGAAGTATCCCATATTCCATCTTCAACACGTGAAAATTCCAACGACATGGTCAGTGCTTCTTTTATTGAAAGAGCGGTATCTGTAGTACACCATCTCATAGATATATCCTGCAACGTTATTTGTATATAGGTGGACTAGGAATGTTTTCTTGGTGGGGAACGGTTGAGCCAGTGGTGGAAGAAAGGCGTGCACCTCGTCGAATGGTCAAAACAAAGCAAGTCCACGTCGAGGTACGTTGAGCGGCATTAGCAAAAAAATCTCAGAGTAAACTTGGCTAACAGAATGTTTAAAGGTCATCGGTGGAAAGTCCATGATGTGGAACAGCATGCAAACTTCAACATCAAGCAGGGAAGATAGTAATGTCATCATCGGACCATCTCGCTTACCTTCCGAATTAATAACATGTATCATTTTATTGGCAGCAGATCTACTCTTACAAGACCAAGCAGACAGTCGTGACCTGCTCCAATTAGCTAGCATAGATCGGTCTGCCCACCATGCTGTTCTGACACACTTCATGCTACCGAATTTACGACTTAGTGGCATATATCAAGTGAAAGCTTTTGCAAGAGACCTGCGCTCCAATGTTCTCAATCTACAACAGCAGGTGAAAAAGGTGAAAAAGTTAAGTGTACGTAGAGGTGCAGATCGAACCACGTTAGAATTCATCAAAAACTCTACACTATTCTCTGGTGTAGAAGAGCTAGCACAATTCGAAAAAGTAACTTTGGAACCATTGGAGTACATCCTTTCGCACTGCAGTAATATCGAACATCTTTCTTTGGACATGCCAGCGCGAGTCTTAGATGATAGAAATAGTAAAATGTCAAACTGGAAATGTAGTTTAGTAGCATCACTAAAGGAGCTAATCACACTACTAAGTGTCTATGGTGGAGATCTTAACGAGGTATTGTGGAATCCAGGTTCGATTTTGTTACCCAGATGGAGCAATCTGACCCACTTACAGCTTCATGGACCAAGGTTTCGCATGACACCTCATACTGCACTCGCAATCAGTCAATTACCCAACCTTACGCATTTGGCTCTTATTATGCCACTTCTTATACAGCCATACACATCATTAAGCGAAGCAAATTACAGTGCCACTGATCTCAAAGTAGATGGTGCGAGAGATGTACTAGGTCGCTGTAATGTACTTCAAATTTTAATTGATGCTCTTGGTCACCAACTTCAAACTTTTCTTCTAGTATGTCACGATGCTGACAATTACGTGGGAAATGTGCAGAAGCTAGGTTCGTGGTTTAAAACGCTACATTGGAGACGTATTGCAACAAATGAGAAAGTCGATAAATCAAGACCAACTAAGCTAATTTTGGTGACTGCCTACCCCAGAAATCCTCAAGGAACGACACCACATCCCAGCCTATATAGTAAATGGATGCTACAGAGAGCTGAAAGAGGTGTACACTGGGATTGGGGAAATAGCTCTGAATCAGTTGGTTATGACGTCTGTGAAGAAATGAAGTTGGCTTATAGTGCAGAGACTTGGACGATACCAGTTGTTATTCAGAAACCTGAATCGACCATCAGCGGAAGTAGCAGCCAATTGCATAGCGGTGTCTCCGACAATGATGCAGCTAGGAGGTGGTTAGGTATCAACATTTCTGTACAACAAGAAGGGCAATTCTATTCTTCTTCTGAAGTGGATGACTCTGCTTCAGTAGAGCTGAATGGAATTGACAATTTAGATTAGATGGGCAGTAGTAATTGTATGGACGACACTTTGTAATACAACAGCATAGATGATCTTTTCAACCTCGTATAGCTTCTTCGAAACCTAAAGCTACTGATTCTTTGAACTGTGAGGGGAAGAGAAAACGTCAGTGCACGCCTTTGTGATTTCGCCCCATCCCCTTTTATCACTGACTACTCACAGGCTTAGAGATCTCGTCTTTGTCTGCCAGATAAGCCAATATGAGCTGTCTTGCTACGCTGAACTGACTCTCAGCGGATCCTTTTGGTGACTCTATCTTTCCAAGAACCTTTCCTCCTTCTTCCAAAGTAAGATTGAGACCAAATCCTGAGCTTGCCGGGGTGAAATACAAATCCAAAGGTTGACCTTTTGGTAGTGAAGCCTTAGGGAAAGCTTCTTTGAGAGCCTGTAGTGATTTTGAAAGGGATTCGTCTGACGAATCATCAATTTGTGATTGTTTCCGTGCTAGCTTTGCTCGATTTTGTATAGCTCTCTGCGTAATCAGGAGAAAAGTAATCAGTAAGGAGGAGTTAATTGGCTTTGATTTGGAAGCGTACAGTAAAACCATCTCTCAAATGCCCAAAGTCAGTCGACCGGACTGGAACTGAGGCAAAAGAGAGGCAAAGGAAGAGAAAATGAGTGTAAAAAAAACGGTAAGATATACACGCCACCTACCAATTCTGATTGCACAGGTGATGCTTTGATCCAGCAATGCAGAAATTAATTTTTCGCCACTGTGCTCTTCTTTGCTATCTAACATCCAAGATTTGTTATATCCATTCCAACCTTGTACATTTTCCAATCTCTCGAGAGCTGCTGAGTCGACGTATAAGCCTGCCACGTAGACCTTGACTCGAAGGAAGGAGACCGTCCTCACTCCCAATCCAACCAAATGCAACTCCTTACAAGATGATGGCAAGGGAGTGACCGATGTAGGAAGGACGATTGGGAAGGGTTGAGAGGTAGAAGGGTCCAGACGGAAGGCTTTATTTAGACTTCCTGGATTTTGAACCGCTTCCATGTATAACGGAGACCTTTTACTCAGAGCAATAGTCAAGCTTGTAGCAGCGACAAAAATTGATGAGAACAACCAAAAATTCAAGTGATGGCTTCGAGGTGTATTATTTCCAGGCGAAGACAATAATTGCAATGAGCGCTGAGGTGATTGAATGAATCTTCTACTGCATAGCCCATTACATGACACCATAGGAACATTGAAAGCTCGTATTCCTCTGCCCGTCAGCATTTTGATAATAATGGTGGACAGACAGGAAGTTTTTTCGTTCGTGTTGCAGTCCTGCTACTTGGCTCGTGCGCGATTTCTATTCTTGAAAAATGTGTATGATAGGTAGACACAGAGAGAGACCAACAGCAATCTTTTAACCCTCCTGCTACTTCACTTCAGGTTATCGCAACAATTTTCATATTGTAGACATCCTGCCTTGCGAGGTGTAGGGCAGGTAAAGGTCATGGGTGCTACCACCTCTACTGCAGCCACCTCGGCACGCTTACCTGCTGGAATGAATAATCTCGTGGGTGAATTGGGCAATGATGTACAGTACGAACGAGGGTGAGTTGAGTAGTTGAAGTCCAGGAAGGCAGGAAGAAGCAATGATAGACTCATGCAAAATTTGTCTTCCAAATGTGTCAGTATGGGATCCTCGAGGTTTTTGAAAGCAATCAAGGCAAGACATCGTCATGGTCCTCTGGTTGTCAAGACATTTTTAAAGCCAGAAGCGCATTATAACTTAAGACCACTAGTTAGAAGATTACGAGTGGAGCGTGAAGCATTAGAAGATGTACCAAATGTACTTACTTATCAAAAAGTCGTGGAAACTGATACAGCGGGATATCTGATAAGACAATGGATGGCCAGCAATCTCTACGATCGAATATCTACTCGTCCATTTCTATCAATTATAGAAAAGAAGTGGATCACCTTTCAGTTGCTAAGCGCAATGAAAGAAGCAAGAAAGAGAAAGGTGAGTTATGAAAAATAATAGAATCAGGACATATTTTCACATAGCTGATTTTGTATCTTACAGGTACCCCATGGCGATCTCAAGAGTGAAAACGTCCTTGTAACGTCCTCACTTTCTGTTTACATTACTGATTTTGCATCATCGTTCAAGCAAGTATATTTACCTCTCAATGACCCATCCGACTTTAATTTCTATTTCGGAACGTCTGGTCGTAGGACATGCTATATTGCTCCCGAAAGATTCTATAGCGAAGATTCCGACATAGCAAAGCAGAAGGCGAAAGTACGAGCTGAAGCAGAGGCTAGCGCAGCCAAGACGGCTATACCTGGCGCAAGTAATAACGAGAGAGCAGCAGATGGAGCACCTGAGTTATTCAAGAGGGATGGAAAGGTGACGGAAGCTATGGATGTGTTCTCTTTGGGCTGCGTCATTGCCGAATTGTGGAGGGATGGAGCGCCCATATTCACACTCATGCAGCTATTCAAATATAGAGAAGGAAATTTTGATATTGAGCCTGCTTTAGCAGAAATTGCAGATTCAGATATTCGAGAAATGGTGAAGAGTATGATCTCTCTTAAAGCTAGCAAGAGGAAAAGCTTCGCAGACTACCTGATTGAAGCAAGAGATAGCACATTTCCGGAAATTTTCTACACCTTTTTGCATCGATATTTGACAACTCTTCAAAGAAGTTCACCTCGAGTGGCTGCAATGGCAGCAGCAGAAGCAGCCATTTCACCGTCTGCTGTACAGGCCGTCTCTGTTGTCAATGCTGCACAATCTACGGCAAACTCAGAAGCTGGCGGTCTGGTAGCTAGCACTAACGGAGATCTAGCCTATATATTTCGAACTGAGGCAGATGAAAGGATTGAGCGATTATACGAAGAGTGGATGGTAGTCTCACAGATGTTGGGAGACAAGGAAAGCTCTATCGAAGAGTTCACTACAGCTGGCACACCTTTTACAGATGGCACTTTTAGTCCCCGAGAAAGGACTTTTACACCATTCTCCGAGGATGGGACTGTTGCAAAGGACTTGATAGATGCCACGGAGAACAAAATTGCTGTTGAAAGCATACTTCCGATTCAAATTTGTATTCCAGGATTTGGTAGTCAGATACTTTCTCTTCCAGAAACGCCAATAGAAGAAGATGGACCAGCAATATTGATACTATCTCCTTTACTTGCCAATATTCGAAATTCGATCCGACCTTCCACCAAACTTCATGCTCTAGACCTGCTTTTACATCTATCCTCTCGTTGGTTATCTGATGAAGCAAAGCTTGACAGGGTTCTACCATACATCATTTCCATGTTTAATGACGAATCAATAATGGTACGAGCAGCTGCTATCAAGAGTATGGTTCAGCTATTGATGTTAGTGGTCATGGTTACACCTTCCAATGCATTAACCTTTTCAGAATACGTCATTCCCAATCTACGACCAATCACACGAGATACGTCTACCATTGTTCGTCTCACTTATGCAGCTTGTATTGTTGATTTGATCGAAGTAGGAAAACGGTATTTGCAGATAACTTCTGCCATGAGGGCAGGGGGCATCTTCACAGCAGTAGCTGAGGCAACTGCAGATGGCAGAACCGATGAGCTTTTCGAAGCGAACTCATCTCCGGAGCAAGAAAAGTATGACCGTCAAATGGAATCGTTGCGAATCTTTTTCCAGGAACAAGCGACTATCTTACTCACTGATTCTTCTCCTGCCGTAAAGAGAGTTCTTCTTGACAACATTGGACCGCTGTGCACATTCTTTGGAACCGGTCCTACTAATGATGTCTTACTCAGTCATATGATAACATATCTCAATGATCGCTCATGGATGCTACGACAGGACTTTTTTAATGCAATCGTTGATGTGGCAAGAGTAGCTGGATCAAGAAGCATTGAAGACTATGTCTTGCCCTTGATGTTGCAAGCTCTCTCTGACCCAGAAGAATTTGTTGTTCTTCGTGTCCTTGAGGGGCTATATCGGCTGTTGAGTATGGGTAATTTAGCAGAAGAAAAGAGTCTCTTGACTAAAGCAAAGATTTTGGATATTGTAGGCGCTGTTGCCGGCTTTCTGTGTCATCCCAATCATTGGTTACAACTCATGTCAGCCATAATTATTTCTACTGCTTCTAATCAGCTTTCATCGACTGATGTTTGGTCTTTAATTTATCCATCTATTCGACCTTTGTTGCGCTGTGACGTGCATACACTTCAAGCAAGCAATTTATTGTTTGCCATTCAATCACCTTTAAGTCGAGAAGTGCTACAGAAAGCAGTTCAATGGGCCTTTCGATCAAAATCTTCCAAATTCTGGAAGTCATCTGCTCTAGAATCTAAAGGTAAAGCCGGACTATCTAATGGATTAGGCATGGAAGGTATTGGATTGTTAGCTGGCAGAAAAGGTCAAGCAGTAACGAGAACTCCGATTCCTCGAAGTGAAGAAGATGATGCTTATTTGGATAATTTACGATCTTCAGGTTTAAATGAAAATGATGAAGTAAAATTAGTAGGACTTCGAGACTATATTGCTCGACTAGCAAAAATGTCATCACTTATGGCAACAAATATGAGAGGAGCAGCTGGGTATTCAACCACTGGTAATGTAACCAATCAAGAAGACGGAAATTTATTGCCTCCTTTACAGATAAAATCAGGACTTGCTCTGCAGCCTTTGGATGATGTGACACCCTTGACCATCTTTTTCAGCTCCAAATCTGGTAATTTGAAAAGTGCGATGACGGGAGGGAATGCTAGCACAGCTAATCATGATGTAGGGTCAATTGCAGCACCTGCTTCTTTGAGATCGCAAGCAGCTGATAGTTCATTTAGCGGACGAATGGCTAGAAGAAGACTTGGTGGTACTAGAACGGCTAGTGATACGACTTACATGAGTCCACTCGAGGAATTGCGCAGGAGAATGAATGAAGTGTCTTCTGATGATCTTATCCTTGCCACGTCAGACGGACCGGTGAACGAATCTGAACCTGTTAATCTACCTTCTCCCTCCCAACGACCAAATAGTCCTATGAGTGGCCCTGCTGCTCACTCTGGTCAAGCCAAATTAGGACTCGGAAAAGCATTACCTGCTATATCATCCAATACGACAACAGCTACAGGAACAATGTCAGAGTTATCTACTCGTCTGGGAAGTGCTGATCATAGACACTCGACTAGTATTGATATTTCCGGAAAGACTACGCCAGCTGGATCAACTTCACAGACTGTAAAGGGAGGACTGACCGGATTGGGTGGTAATGGGATTGCAAAAGGGGGATTGCAAGACGACGGTGGTGAAATTACAACCTTTTCAAGTACATATGAAGGCAATGACCCCTACATTCAAGCTCATTTGGAGGCAATCTATCTTGCCAACTTTAGAGACAAGCATCCAACATGGGCGAACTCTGTAACTTCTAGCAACTCCAATAATGGGGTGAGGAGAAAAGGTGGGAGGTCAGTATCTTCCAATACTAGAGCAGCAATATCTGGAAATAGTAATCGAAGACCAGAAGGAAATTTGGTAGCCTATTTCACTGAACATTCTGCAAGTATAACAGCCATTTCAGTTTCACCTGATCATGCCTTTTTCTTGTCAGGATCAGAAGATGGTACCATCAAGGTATGGGACACCGCTCGATTAGAAAAGAACGTCACATCAAAATCTAGAGCCACGTATAGCGCTCAGAAAGGAAAAATTACTGCTCTCATCATGTTGGAAGGTAGCCATTGCGCTGCTAGTGCTGCTTCGGATGGTAGTGTACATGTAATTCGAGTAGAAATAAGTGGAGCTAGCTCAACACCCTCAACTTTGCCAAAGTATGGAAAGGTTCGATTGGTATCCAACTTTCAATTAAGCAATCCGGATGAATACGTCACTTGTTTAGTAGAGAGTTGTAGCAAGAGTGGAATTTCAACCAAAGAAGCTGCTTCGATGCAAAGTAGTACTGAAGCCAATTCTAGCAGTGGTAATAATAATAATAGTAGTAGTAGTAGTAGTACCCTCATCCTTGCTACTTCCAAGAATAGAATCATTATTCTTGACCTACGTACAATGCAAGTCTTGACAAATTTTGCAATTGCAAACCATTTTGGAAGTATTTCAACTCTGTGCCTAGACTCAAGCAATATATGGTTATTAATAGGTACGATTGGAGGAGTAATGTGCTTATGGGATATGCGATTTCATTTACTACTCAAAACGTGGAGAATAGGAAGAATAGAGGAAAAGGGATTATTGCAAATCAATTCTTGCATCTTGCATCCCAGTCGAGGAAGGGGAAAGTGGGTTATGATTGCATATGAACGTTTAAATTTATCATTTGAAGGTGAAAAGAAGAAAAGGATTGGGGAAGTAGAAACGCTAGTAGAAACTTGGGATATTGATCTTGCAGTATGTGTAGAGCGTTTCGAAGCGGTGTACGCGCAGAGTAGTAGTAATGGCGATAGTAGTAATAGCAGCAGCAACCAAAAAAATCAAGATCAAAGTAATACAGCTGGTGAAGTTGCTTTCGAGGAAGCAATTTCACAATCGAATTCACCACGTTCTGCTCCTCCTTTTGTTCGTGCCTCTGAACAGGAAGAGATACCCATTGGTTTAGAAAGTGCCGCTCAGGGTATTGAAAGATTAATCAAGATGCTCGAATTGAATCAAGACGATCAACAACTAGATGAACAGACCAATACGAGTAAAGACCAAGCAATGGATGCAAATGTGATCAAAGAAAAGGGAGAAGATGAAAGTATCACACCTTCATCCCATGTCAAAGTACTTTTAGGAGGAAAAGAAGGCTATTATTCCAGTGCTCTGGTGCAATCTGCCCATGTTAGTGGAGGATGGCTTGATGCTGGTAGATTAGCACAAGAAGATGCTAAGAATGTGTATACAAGCAATCAGAGTGGACCAGCAGGTTATTTGATTACAGGAGGTCAAGATTGTAAAATTCGATTTTGGGATTTAGGTAGAGTAGAAAAGAGTACATGCTTGACCACCAAGGAAGAAAGAGGAGAATTTAAAAGTTCGGCTGCTAAATTGGCTGCTGGAAGTAGTAAAATTTCGAAAGGGCGAAAAGATGGTCAATTACAGAGATATATACATCAACTTTCAAATTCATCGACTTCTTCTTTACAATTTTCAAGTAAAGTACCAATACGATCCCCTTTAATTTTACATCAACAAACTAGTCAAATTAATGCTTCGATGAAGGCTCACAAGGATACCATCACCGCTCTTGGAATCATCGAATCACCTTTCCGTTGCATTGTGGCAGGTGATCAGGCTGGTGCAATACGAGTGTGGGAGTAAAGAAAATTGCAAGACAATCAATGATGAATGCAAAATCGCGGTCTTTTTTTTTTTTTTTTTTAGTAATTTTGGAATTCCAATGCCGAAATAAAATGTAGAGAAGTCCTCCACTTTTACAAGGAATAATCCAACTTCAATAATGAGGACGCTACGCGTCAAACACTCACCAATATTTCAGCGCGTCGCGCGACTTTTGACCAACACTTTCCATTTGAGTCTACTTTCTAATTTTTTACTTTTTGACTCTGCATCTCTCCCTCTGCTGCTTGTGGCATATATATTGGCAAAAGAAGACCACATACCACGAACGACAGCAGCTTGAAAGATACAAAATCTCTACCTGCCATCTATTATCATGTTTTATAGCGATGTCATTCTCTCTAAACGGGGAAAATTGTCTAAAGTATGGTTGGCAGCACACGCGGAGAGACGTATGACAAAGGCAATGATCTTGGAAACCAACATTGTCAAGAGTGTCTCTTCAATTATCAACAAACGAGAAGAGCAAGATGCGATACCTATGGCTCTACGATTGTCTGGTCAATTATTATATGGTGTAGTTCGTATTTATTCAAGACAAGCAAAGTATTTATTAGATGATTGCAATGAAGCACTTGTTAAATTAAAAACAGTGAGTGCAGAGGAAATATCTTCATCGTGCTAATTGCTGAGGTTGTCATTTTGGTACAAAGGCATTCCGAGCTGGTGCGGTGGACATGTCGATGAATACATCTAGGAGCGCGATTACCCTTCCTGGACGCACTACGGTCCTTGATCTAGGTCTTCCTAATCCCGCCTTTGAAGGTTGGGATGTAAATAGTGTGACTGGAAGCAATGCAAATAGACAAGAGACTCCTCGTTCAGTACGTTCTCAGAGCTATACTGCCAGACTTGAAGATATCAGTCTTCCAAGATTTCAAGGACAAGAAGATAACAATCGCTTTTCAGATTTGGAAAATGTTACTGGATTGTTTGACCCGGATGCTGATCGAGGTTTTGATTTGGACCAGACCGAAAATGAATTTCAGAGAAGAGACTCACAAGGTAGAGAAGTAGACGCCAATGGAGATCCAATCGATGCTGACAACTCCAGTGTGGGTGTTGCAAGAGACGCACCTTCACAAGCTGGTCGACTAAGCCTGAATTTAGGTGACTTGACTGACGTTGTTGGTGGTGAAGGCGGCTTTCCCATGATTGGAGCTGATGATATGGAAGGGGAGTTGGATTTGGGATTGGAAGAGTTCGAAGCAGAGAGACAGAGGGCAAGTACCCCAACTGGTACTCAATCAATTATGCATGATCTTACACCTAGAACAGCAATCAAAGTGCAACAAGCAGCAGAAAAGCGACTAGCTGCATCGACCGAGAAGAACCGAAAGCAAGTGGTTGATTCTAGGACTGAATTGCAAGATGAATCAAGTCAAGCAAATCGTGCCAATATAGCAAAGTTGCTAGCAGAAGAACGGTATTTGCCTAGGTCAAGCGCATACATGCAACTTTTGGAATTCCATCTGAATCCAAATCGACACATCCTTCCATTGGCTGCTTCAAACGGTACCAATCTATTGACATTTTTAGGCTCTAAAGGTCTTGATCCGCAATTGAATGAACTCTTTACTTTTAATGCCAGTGTCTTACGACGTCAACGATCTCCATCAGTAGATTCTGAAGATCAAAGTAGGATGGAGAAGAGGCTGCGTACAGAGTCAGAGCAGGGCGATGTATCTATTGGTGTTGGTAGAAGAGCAGAAAGATCAAGTATAGGTGTGGAAGACTTGCCTGAGCTGGCTCCAGACTACTCCTTTGACGATTTTGGAGGTGTTGTTGACGCTGATGACATGCCCTTGGATCTACCTGCCCTTGAGATGGATATTAGCGCTGTTGATACTGGCTTGCGAAGGTCGATGAGAAAGAGAGTCACTGAACCACAGATGGAGCGACAAGACAAAAATGCATTCGATGAGAGGGGCAATCTACCTCGTTTGGCTACGCCATCCATCGCAGGAGAAGGGAGAGAGGTCCAGGCAAGCATTCCGGACTCTCCATCATCTAGCAATCTACTTGGAGCCTTTGAACGTCATATTGGAACAGATGATATTAATTTGGCAGCCGAAACGCAAATTTCCACACAAGCAGGTTTGAGTAAAAATACTGCTCGAGCAATCAAGGTGCTTCGCAAAGCATTGAGAAGCGATCAAGAACAATTAGAGGAAGCAAAGCTCAGCTTCCAAGAGGTAACAAAGGAGGCTACACGTCGAGCTGCTGCTGGTTTCTTTTTTGAATTACTTGTTCTTGGTACGAAAGATTGTATCAAGATAGAGCAAAAGGAAAGTTTTGGCGACATTCAAATTCGAGCAAAGCCAAATTTTTGGACTGAAGAATTGGCTGCTACTTCATAATTTATATATATATATATATATATCCTTTCGCTTTCCTTTTCGCGCAATTGTAATATACTACTGTATCTATTCAAACTCTATTTATTCATCAATCAACAAATTAACCAATATTACATGCACAACCATTTATCTCTCATCCGCTACCGCCCAAATACATGACATGACTATTACCAATTTATTACTTTGCCTGAGTGTGTTTGCGTAAGACTAGCATACAGCTCTCCAAAATATCACAAGCTTTGTCGATTTGAGCTGAATTGACAATAAGACTTGGTACGATACGAACAGTATCATTTCCTGCACTTAAAACGATCAAACCCCTCTCTCTAGCAAGTTTGACCACCATACCAGCATGACTTGGCTCTTTCATGCTGACTCCAATTAATAAACCTTTTCCTCTAGGGCTAGGCTTGTGCTCATCGTGAGCTATCAGATCTGGAAAGGTATCCCGAATTGTCATTAACCGTTGCTTGAGATGAGAGGAGGCATGTGCGATATTAGCAGCCAACTCTGGTGAAGAAAGTCGACCCAAGACATGATGAGCAATTCGACTTGTTAATGGACCACCTCCAAATGTAGTTCCATGATCTCCCACAGTAATAGCATCGGCTACCTTTTTTCGCATTAGAACAGCTCCGATTGGGAAACCATTAGCCAGTGGCTTTGCCATAGTAATTAAGTCAGGGTGAACTTCGATTGGCATCTCACTGTGACACCACAATGTTCCACTTCGGAAGAGCCCGCACTGAATTTCATCAAAAATTAAAAGTGCTCCAACTTCATCACACTTTTTCCGAAGCGCCTTTAAAAATTCCATACTTGCGGGGAAAATACCTCCCTCACCTTGAACTGGTTCAACAATTACACCTGCTGTCTTATCATCTATGAGCGTGTCCAATTCTTCTATCGAGTTGTAAGTACCTGTCTTGACGTTTGGAATTAACGGTGCAAAAGGAGCTTGATACTTGGGAGCAGGTGTCATTGAAAGCGCTCCCATAGTCCGACCATGAAAAGCATTTGTGAATGAAATGAGTCCTGACTTTTCACCAGGCTTGGTATTGGCTGTAATCATAGCAAACTTTCGAGCAAACTTCAATGCAGCTATATAGGTGATAAATTTATGCAATCAATAATTTTCCTGCATTGTATCTTTCTGCAATCCCTATCTCACCTTCGTTTGCCTCTGTACCACTATTTGCTAGGAAAACCTTCAATTCATCCTTTTGTTGTGCTCCCTTTTTCATTCCTAGTCCTCCATGTTCCCTTGTTAATTGTGCCATTCGGTCTGCTAATTCTCCGCTCCATTCGTTGTGGTATAGGTTACTGCTATGTACAAGAGTATTTGCTTGCTCATATGCAATTTGAGCAATTTGTTCGTCGGAATGACCTAAGCTATTGACAGCAATGCCAGATGAAAAGTCAAGATAATGCCTTTCTGAAGCGCCATTTGGTTCATTGGAAGAATCAACTTTGGCATAAAGATCTAGTCCCTTTCCACGACTTAAAAGAACAGTGGGCCTAGCGTATGTTGCGAGTGTAGCAGCATCGAATCGCTTTAGAGTTTTTGCGACTTGTGAATTCTCATTAGCAGATCCATCCGGGTGAGTGACTGAAAGGTATGAGTCACAAGGCTGTATCAAAAGCAAGACAAGTCAGCAGGTGAAAAAATTTGGAATGATCTCATAGTCTGTACCGCTTACCAATGCTTGACTCGCGAGTGACCTCGTGTTGATCACTTTTGATTTTAGTAGTGTCTTAAATGACGAAGTGACTCGCACATTATTCGAAAACATGGTGATGGGAAACAGAGGAATAAATTACGATTTCACAAACTCTATCGATTATTGAGTAGTGGAGTCGGCAAACCCAAAAAAATCGAAAAAAATCTTAAAGAACAAAAAGTCAAACACACAAATCTTCTCAATCGCCACACTCATTAGGGTTGACTCGACTCATTACATTTCATTCTCTTAAATAAAGAAACATTTTTTGTTTTCTTTAAGGTTGATTCCCCACGTGATATGTCTTGGAAAAGCACTGACCAGTCTCTCCGTTTCTTTCTTCTTTTGGTGATGGTGTTTGTTTGTTGCTCTAAATAAGTTACCATTGTAAAAGGGCTGACCCTGTAAAGGATGGTATTGTCAGCTTACCACACACAACCGTTATCACCAAGTGGGATAGCGCATGTTGTGGCCCTTCAACTTACACCTTTCAATGCATTCACCTACTTAAGCCAATCACATCGAGGTCGCCTGATCTCACATCTTATAACTGCCAGAGATGATGTGGTGGATGTGTACGAAGTTCGACAAAAAGAAAGAGACTCAGCAGAATCAGTGTATCACCTGCGATCACATCGAGCTTACGGCATCGTAACTGGTCTCGGAAAATGTAGAATTAATTCCAATACGGATGAAGCCAGCACCTCCGCATCCGAAGGCGAGAGGGATACCCTCGTTGTATCATTTAGAGATGCAAAAATGACTCTTATGCAGTGGTCAGAATCGGCTTCAGATCTAATTACTGTCTCTATTCACACGTATGAAAGGGCGATTCAATTAACAGAGGGTTTGTCGGACAGCTTCTTACCAAATCTTCAAGTTGATCCGGATTCACGTTGTGCTGCTTTACTCTTACCTCAAGATGCAATGGCTATTCTTCCCTTCTACAACGATACGGCAGAGGAATTGGATGAAATGTTGCAAATGGCTGGAGAAGATAATGGAGATCTCACGCTGGAGAGATCGTTGCCATATGCTCCCTCATTTGTTCTCTCTCTGCAGACGGCTGATCCTGCCATCAAAAATATTCGAGATTTTACTTTTTTACCAAACTTTCAAAGGCCTACAATTGCAGTACTTTACGAAAGAGAACAGAGTTGGACAGGTCGACTCAGTGAACTCAATGATACCTGTTCTTTACGAATCATTACATTGGATATAAGCTCATCGGCGAATTCATCACATAGTGTCATTTCAACCAAAGATAATCTTCCCTACAGTAGTCTTTATTTGGTAGCTTGTCCACACAGCATTGGAGGAGGTGTATTGATAGTGACTTCCTTTGCTGTCCTGCATATGGATCAAGGAGGAAGGATAGTTGGTGTCGCCGTCAGTGGTTGGCATGCACAGACTAGTAGACTTTTACTTCCTGAAGCAAATTCAATGAAGTCAGAATCGAATGGGGCAAGTAATGGCCATGCTACAAGCACAAAACATTCGATAGAGCTAGCAAATTCTTACGTAGTATTTCCTGACCCAACACTGCCAGCTGCTCTTGTAATTCTTCAAGATGGCAGTATATGGTCCATCACATGTGCTTTAGAAGGTAGAACACTGATGTCTATGTCACTGGACTTAAAAGGTGCGACGGTACAGCCTTCTCAGACGACTGTATTGCCAAACTCCAATCTGCTGTTGGTCTCTAGTATGGTGGGACAGTCTGATCTAATGAGATTCAAGACGGTGCAGGTGGCTGTTGAAAAGCAAGAAAATCATGTAGATGATACGGACATGGATTTGGATGCCGATCTGTATGGAGATTCTATCCATTCTTCCACAAAGAACGGCACATCCCTGGCTGGTGGGATTAGAAGTGAGCTAGCCGTTGAGAGCATCACTGTCATACCTGCTTTTGGCCCGATCTTGGATATGTCTCCTGCAGTAATCAATGACTCTGAGACAGCTGGTGGTTTAGCTCAAACAGTCATTTGCTCTGGTGCCAATGGACAAGGTGGCTTAATTTTTCTAGAACCACAGATTATACCCCGACGGAAAAGGAGAGTAGCTCTTAATGCTACTAATGGGCTCTGGTACATACGTTCGGAAATTGATTTCAATTACATGTTGGTGGTGTCTTCTAGTCTTGAAAGTACTGCCCTATCAAGATTGGATGGCAATGGCATCATTATTTCTAGCGTACCACTTCAAGGGAGAACAATTTTCGCTTGCCAATGTCAAGATCTCTCCGAATCACCAAAAATTATCTTCCGTGCCACGCCTAAATCAATAGAAACCCTGACTGAAGAAGGAGAAGTCCTACAGTCGCTGAAATCAGAACAAATTAGGGACAAGAAGGAAGAAATTTTCAAAGTACAGTATGCTGCAGGACATGTGGTTGTACTCTGGACTGATGGTACCCTACAGCTCTATGTGCAAAAGGTCAAAGGATTAGAGGCAGTCGTGCTACCAGACGAGATGATGCAAAGGAAATTTATTTCAGCTAACATTGTCTTGGACAAATATAATAGTCTTCAAATGTTTAGCAAAAACAATGAGGAGTCTACCAAGTCTGAGGTAGAACAAAAAACTTTTTTATCTCAAAAATCTAAATTTGCACCTTTGGATGAAGATGACGAAATTGATTATGGTGACGATCCAGAAGAGACAGTAAAAAAAGATAGCAACGACACAACGTTAAAAGATCAACCTATTTTTAATTCTGAGCATTCAACTTGGCTTGCTTTAACATCAAGTGAAGCTTGTGTTCAATTGTACTCACTTCAAGAACTTCAATTGGCTTGGCAATCAAATTCGCTGTATCCTGCTCCTACTCGACTTGATTATGTATCCAGTGCAGCCGAAGAAGAAGAAGTAGGTTCGATGGAATTATCTGAAGTACAATTATCTCATTTAGGTGATACACTTTATTTAACGGTTGCTTTTGAGAATGGATTGTTAAATGTTTATGAAGCAGTCTCATATCTAGGAGACGATGATGATACAATTGCTGCTGTCAAGGCTAGCAAGAGTAAGATACTGAAACTTAGTTTTGTCAAAGTATTAGCACGTCAATTGGATGGTAGTGGTGCAGGAACACTCAATCCTCCTAATGGTGATCGATTGACTGGGTTAAACCTTGTACCATTTTTCAATCTTGATGGACAAGAAGGACTTTTTATTGGTGGTTTGAGTCCCGCCTGGTTATTTCGAACTATTCAGGGATTACCTCATATTCATATGAGCGCAGAAATTGCAATGGATGCCTTTGATGTGGTGAAAGATGTACCTATTAATCGTCGCTTCTTCTATACCCAATATGGTATGGTTCATTTGGCTGAATTACCTCCTTTAAACTTTTCAAAATCAATTGCTCATCAAAGAAAGGCAAAGACTGGGAGAACGTATACAAAGGTGGCACCACATCCATTTACAAAGACTGTTTTAGCTTCTTCTATTCTTGAACATCAATTTGTTCTATTTGATCCAGAAGATGGTCATGTTATTGAAGATCCAACCATGAATCCAAGTATTGCAAAGACATTTCGAAGTGCATTGGAACTCTTTACAGATGATGATGATGAACCAATTGATGGATTTGAATTTGATCAATGCGAAGTAGTTTGTTGTATTGAACTGGTCACTTTGCGTAGTGTAGCAACCTTGTCTGGACTAAAGGATTATATTGCTGTGGGTACTATTATTTCACATGGAGAAGATCGACCTGCAAAAGGAGCAACCTACTTGTTTGATGTAGTAGAAGTTGTTGCTACTGATCAAGATCCAACATGTCGATTCAAATTGAAATTAATCATGAAAGATGATGCAAAAGGTCCTATTACTGCCATTACAGACATGAATGGTTATTTGGTAACAATTATGGGTCTCAAATTATTTGTTCGTTCATTGGAAAAGGATGAATGGCTTATCACAATTGCTTTTTTAGATACACCTTTTCATGTCAATAGTATTAGACGACTCAAGAATTTTCTTTTATTAAGTGATGTAAAGAAAAGTATTTGGTTTGTCGCTTTTCAAGAAGAACCTTATCGATTAGTTCCAATTAGTAAAGATTTTGCCAAAATGTATGCGTCTACAGTCAATTTTGTTGTACGGGATGAAGAGCTTATCATTATCAGTTCTTGCAAAGAGGGAGTATTGCGAATTCATGATTACTCTCCTTCTATACCTGCTAGTCAAGGTGGTCAAAAGTTAATGACTAGATCAGAATTCAATACTAGCGTCGAATCAAGTTGTTCATTAGTCATTCCTGGACCAGCTTCTAGCGATGGAGGTATTTCAACTAGTTCAGAAGTCGTCTATGGACTTATGAATGGAGCTATACAAACCTTGATACCAGTCACTGAGGAAATTTTTAACGTTTTACACTTACTTCAAGTACAATTAATTCGAAATATTCAACATTTTTCTGGTCTTAATCCTAGAGGTCATCGGACAGTACGGAATGAGTTTGTATCAAGGCCACTTACAAAGGGAATTTTAGATGGTCAATTATTGGAATCTTTTGAACTCCTACCTAGACCTAAAATGGATGAATTGGCTAGATTAATTCCTGATTTAATTGATGGTTCGGATCAACTTTTGCGATTTATACACACATTAAGAAGTAATTGGGGTGCATTGTAGAAAGTTTCAACATCTGTATTTGTAAAATCAAAAATTTTAACCCCCTCTTCCCTTTCAAAAAAAAAAAAAAAAAAAAAAAGGTGTCGTAATAGAAAAGTGGAATGCGTCATTGACTCGAGCTTTCTCCTCTTTATAATAAAAAGAGTTGACGTAGAGAAAAACTTACTGAATATATATGTATATATATGTGTGTGCATGCTATATACCATCGAATACGATTAAACATAATCTCGTAAAATTTACATCTGATGGGAAAAAGAGAAAACAATAATGGGCAAGAGAATCTTCGCTTGCTACAATATGCTACACATCATATAGCGGTAATTAACTTTGTCAAGGAGCTCGCACATGCACTTCCTTTCTTAAATCAAAAGGTCATACATAGAAGTCTACCACCGCGGTTCATCTGTCCGAGCTTACATAAGATTCAATTTCGCGCTTTACAATGTCAATTGGAATTAGCTCTGATGAATTTATACTTTATTAAAACTTCACCTCAACTGCTGGCCCCACAAAGATTGCCAATAGTATGGCACAGTGAGTGATGAAAGATATATTAGACGTAATTGGGGAGAATGAGCTATTGATCGAACAACGTCGTCTTTTTACAGTCTCAGCTCTAATGAAGTCCTTGTTAAAGCAGGAACAAAGTGCATCATTGCCCAAGATACAGACTTTCGGTGAGCCTACTTTCCTTGAGTCTGAGATGCACTATTTACGTACAAGCACTAATCCTTTGTAACTATAGTGGACGTATCACGATAGGTAATGCAACAATTGTCCATCCCAAAGCTATGATTCATGCTTTGGGAGGGGGTGAAATTGAGATTGGATCTGAATGCATAATAGAAGAACTAGCTCAGATTATACATCGAGGTAGCGACAAGATGACTATTGGAGACCGAAACTTGTTTGAAACTGGATGTCGTGAGTAATAGAAAAGTGGAAAAGTGAAGAATTTTGTGAGACACGATGTGTTTGCTAACCCTTGTTGATCACCTCTAAAAATAAAAAAATAAAAAAAAAAGGAATTGAATCACCACGGATCGGCTCGCATAATGTCTTTGAGCCAAAAAGTAAATCTTTAGACATGGTTTGCATTCAGAATTTTACTACAGTCGGTGCATGTTGTATCGCACAACCACCAGCTGATTGGAGGCTAGAACAAAGTGAAATGATGCAGTCAGAAATTGAGGACAAAGATGATCACTATACGTTTCCATCTAGAACAGTCATATTTGGTCAAAATTCACAAGTTCGTCTCTGGAGTGGAAATGGTGTACGACAGGCAGACGCTCTTCACATGAAACATTTAGATTATTTGCGCGAAAGTAAGTGTACTCAAACTTTATCAAAATGACACGCTCTCACCTCTCTCTACTTGGCAGCTCTACCACAATTCCACAAGCTTCGAATTGTCCAATCGTCGTTATCATCATTAGAAGAACAAAAGACAAAAGCTACAAATCTGTAACACAACCACGACTGGCATCGCTTACACTTCGAACATATTTGAGCAACGTACCAGCCGTTGGTTTAATGGGTAAAGGTTTCCAACTCTTTCTCCTCTCCTCCAATTCAGCATCAGACACACCAACCAATTCCAATGTATTTGTTTCCGCATCAATAGCAATCGTATCACCATCTCGTACCAAACCAATAGGTCCTCCCACTTGTGCTTCAGGTGTAACGTGTCCAATGACAAATCCATGACTTCCTCCACTAAACCTTCCATCAGTCAAACATGCTACATCCATCCCTAAACCAGCTCCCATGATTAAACTGGTAGGCTTAAGCATCTCTGGCATTCCTGGTCCTCCTTTTGGTCCTTTGTATCGAAGCACAATTACCGTCTTTTCTCCTTTTTTGATCGTCTTATTCTCTACAGCGGCAACCATGTCATCTTCAGTATCAAACACCCTAGCCTTTCCAGTGAAAGCAAGTCCTTCCTTTCCAGTAATCTTGGCAACGGCACCCTCTGGGGCAAGATTACCCTTGAGAATTCGAATATGTCCAGTCGCTTTCAATGGCTTGTTTATAGGTTGCAAAACGTCTTGGTTCACAGGCATCTTCCCCCTTGCCTGTGTCCATCGGTCGCAATTCTCTGCAAGTGTCTTTCCTGTAACAGTCATGTGTTCACCCTTGATCAACTTTTCTTCAATCAAGTACTGTAATACTGATGGAATTCCTCCTAGAACCTTGTAGACATCCTCCATGACATACTTTCCACTAGGCTTCAAGTTTGCCAAAAATGGTGTCTTGTCGCTAATAGTCTGGAAGTCATCGATGCTGATATGTACGCCTACACTATGTGCCATTGCAATCAAATGCAAAACCGCATTGGTACTTCCTCCTAAAACCATTGTTAATGTCATGGCATCAATGAAAGCGTCCCTAGTCATGATATCCCTTGGCTTGATGTTCTTCTCTAACAGATTCCTCATAGCTGGTCCAATTTCGTCGCATTCTTGCTGCTTCTCCGCATACTCGGCTGGAAATGAACTACTACCTGGCAAAGTCATTCCCATCGCTTCTGCACAAGATGCCATCGTGTTGGCTGTATACATTCCTCCACAAGCTCCGCTACCCGGACACGAATTACGGACAGTATCATATCGCTTCTTTTCTGCATCTGGGGTACCACCTTCAGCTAAATATTGACCATAGCTTTGAAATGCACTAACAATGTCGAGAGTTCCGGGTATACTGGCGCAACCACCAGGTCTGATAGTTCCACCATATACCATAATACCTGGACGATTCAATCGACCAAGAGCCATGAGAACACCTGGCATATTCTTGTCACAACCGGGTACTACAACCATTCCATCGAGCCAATGACCCCCTGCTGCACTTTCTACACTATCTGCAATGAGATCTCTAGAGGGCAAACTATATGACATGGCATCTGTACCCATACTGATCCCATCCGAGACACCAACTGTTCCAAATTGGTAACCAGTCAATCCAGCATCATGAATGCTCTTTTTGATCTTTTGTCCAATTCCGAGTAGGTGAGCATTACATGGGTTACCCTCATACCAGACACTTGCAACACCGACCATAGCTCTTGTCAAATCTTCATCATTTTCAATACCAGGAGTACTATATAACATGGCTTGAGAAGCACCTTGATCTTTGGGTTGTGTGACAATTCGACTTAGACGATTAATATCGCCAGGAGGTGGTCTAGCCAAATGTGTAGCTGTGGTATGCATACTTCGATTTGCCGCCATGCGATACATCTGGCGACGGCAAGATGAGGACATTGCAAACATCCTTATGCCTTATGTGATGGGCAGGCTGTTGCAAAGATATAAAAGCGAAGGATTTCGTCGATGAAAAAAAAGAAAAAAAAAAAAAAATAAGAGGAAATGTAATTGACAAGCCACAATTGGTTACTACAATCTTCTCAAAGGTGCTCTAACCAGCTGTGCGAGCTTGACTCCCTTTTTTTTTCAGTTTTTTCTTCTTCTTCTTAGCCGCGTGCC
The DNA here is from genome assembly GCA_023273805.1 of Exobasidium cylindrosporum. Taxonomy (NCBI): domain Eukaryota; kingdom Fungi; phylum Basidiomycota; class Exobasidiomycetes; order Exobasidiales; family Exobasidiaceae; genus Exobasidium; species Exobasidium cylindrosporum. The sequence goes on from CP096878.1 coordinate 4,224,854, forward strand.
GGATGTTGGCACGTGAGTTTCTTCTCCCATCCATTGGCAGTAGTAATTATTCCTCTCCTTCTTACAATACTTGGTCTATCATTTAATCACTTACCAGAGGAAGGCGTCGTCTGTGGAGTCATGACGTCGATTCTGCAAGCGTCTATGCGGCGCTTGTCCTTACTAGGTCCTTCGCAAAGGGCATTTTCATTATCAGCAATCCAGTGTCAACCTTCTACCAGCAGTCCTCGTCTATCATCCTTGAGTCAAATTTCTTCGTCTTCAGAAGTCGTTATACCAGCTTCTCTGTTACAAAATCCCACAATTTCAAGACGAGAAAAGCGTAAAGCTCACAAGGAGAGAAAAAAAGCAGAAAGAAAGAGACAAGCTTCAGAAACTACCTTTGCGAAAGCAGGCTTGAAAGCAGAGCAAACCTCCCCATTTGCAAGGAAAGATCGACAATTTAAAACATTCAAGCCATTAACACCTTCTTTACGATGGGTACGTACATCGATACAACCTCATCTATATCAAGGAAAACCAGTGAGAGCGCTGACAATGGCAAAGAGGAACAAGGGAGGTAGAAACCACCATGGACATGTCACCGTCAGAGGTAGAGGAGGAGGACACAAGAAAAGAATTCGTCTTGTAGACTTTTATCGTTGGGAGAGGGGTATTCAGACAGTTCTTCGAATCGAATACGACCCAAATAGATCAGCACATATTGCCTTGATAGAGCATCAACAGACTAAAAAGCAAAGTTATATCCTTGCACCAGAGGGTGTACGGGAAGGTGATACAGTGGAGAGTTATCGAACAGGCGTAGAGCAAGAAGAAAATCTTAGTGGTAGTAGTTCATTAAATCTAGGAATTTTTCGTACCAAAGCTATCCGACCGGGAAATGTCTTGCCTCTCAAACTGATTCCAATTGGAACTACTATTCACGCACTTTCATTACTGCCAACCGGAAGCGCCAAACTTGTCCGTAGTGCAGGAACATACGGCCAGCTAGTTGCCTTTGTAAATCGAAGCAAACCAAGGCCAGCTGGAGCACAGCCAAGCGAAGTAGAGAGTGCTAACAAGACAATTTCTTCATTACCTGGTCTCTCTGGATCTGTACAGGCCGATGAAGCTCCAACAGATACACCTACACAATCTACAACTCATGCTCAAGTAAAGTTGCAATCTGGTGAAGTTCGACTTGTTCTTGTGGATTGCTGTGCAACAATCGGAAGAGTTAGCAATGCTGATCATGAGCATGAACGACTAGGAAAAGCAGGAAGAAGTCGTTGGTTAGGTAGAAAGCCAAAAGTTCGTGGTGTGGCAATGAATGCAGTAGACCATCCTCATGGTGGTGGTAGAGGAAAGTCAAAGTCAAACATGCATCCAAAATCAATCTATGGTCACAAGACTAAAGGACCTCGTACTCGTAAACCAGGTACAAAGAATGGTAACCAATTTGTTATTAGAGAGAGACCTAGAAGGAATGGAAAGCGAGCTGGCAAAGCTTAATTCTGTGTCGATTTTTCAATAATACTTGTTACACTATCATACTGTGAGCGTTGTGTATAATGTTACATTATTTAAGGCTTTACACTTGGCGCTCCTCGGCCTTCCCCTTCCATTATCACCTTGTTTGAAATCTTCTGAGGTGATCCTCTTCCACTACCTGAAAGTAACGCCGCAGTCTTTGCTAAATTTTCTCCTTTAGTAACTGCTCTATGTACTGCGTCACCGGTTTTCCTTCGAGCTGCCATGGAAGCTTGATGTTTGATTTCATTTGTTCTAGCTGCTTGTTTCAATCGGTTCGCTTGTAGGGTACCCCTCCTATTGTTGGAAATGGAAGACCTTGTCTTTTTCGTTGGTACGGTCTGTAAAGTGTCTCGACGAACGGATGGCGCAATTGATGGTGATACCATTGGCTTGATATCAGTCTTGGTAGGTGATGGCAAATTGTCAACCGTTGTCCGGCCTACATGCTGATCTTTGCGTGGCGATATAGAAGGGAATGCAATCGTGGAAGATGTAGAACTGACTGCAGGTCGTTTAACTGGAGCTGGAATCATTGTCCAACCTGATCGAATAGGAGAGACTTGAGGAGCAGAGCTAGAGACTGCGGGTCTGGACGGACTGCAAGATACGATGGCAGCCGTTTGAATCATCTGGACAGTCTCTTTGGCAGAGTAAGGTGTATACCCAACTGGTTTTTTTGCTAAGCTAGCTTGAAGATCAAAAGTAGGTCTTGACTTGGAATGGTGAAGTATTCTTGTTGAAGTGGTAGGCGATGCGATTGCATTGAGAGAGCTTGCTGTAACGGGAGGCTGATGTGATTTGATATCCCGGACCGAATAGCGCTGTGGTATAGGAACGGAACGAACAGCTTCAACATTACTAGTAATTCCTTTGGCTGCTCCGACTAGTTCCCTCATTACGCCGCTAATCTTGCTTTTAAATCCAATCTTGGAGGTAGTTGCTCCGCTCTTTCTACCTGATGCAGCACTTTTACCCACACTTTTCCTCTTCTGCCTCGATAATTCTAGCTTACGATGGATTACTGCCCTTTCCTCCGCACTCTTTTCTGGCGAAGCATTTACAGTGTCTTCTGAAATTTTGATTCGTTTTGTAGCTCCTTTTTCACTCCTGTCAATCGAAATTACCCTAGCATCTTCTTTGTCCCGCTTGGCAGCGTAGTGATTTGCTATACTATCCATTTGACCAAAGTGCTTCTCGTGTTCACTACTAAATCGACCCTTTGTCCTATTATCAATTGTTTTAAGAGGTGAAGCAGGTGGTTTGGCTCCGGATGATACAGACCAACCGTTCTGAGAAGGTAGCTGTACCACTGATGCTTTTCCACTTTGCTTAAGTCGAGCATTCATCTCTTCCAATACTTTATTTGCCGCATCAGAGGATACCATAGGTGAGAAAGAAGTTAGGGCAGAAATTTCAATAGTATTTGGCGTTGCTGTAATTGCTTTTGCTGCTCTGGAAGGGCGAGATTTGATTACTCTTCTGACTGGCTTCTCTGGAGATGGGGTAGCGGGTGAGAAAGCGCCTGGCATATCATGAAGCTTATTATCATCATCATCATCTTCTTCTTCTTCTTCTTCGCTTCTCTTTCGCTTCGGGGCTGGTGATTGAATAGGTTCAACAGCAAGATTGACGACCAGCTCAGAATTTTCTTTTTTGGAGTTTGAAGCGATGGAAGACTTTGATTTCCACCTTTTGAAATTTCCCATGCTACCTTTACGAGATGTAGCACCGAACTCATCCAGAGTCATTGGGTCATCTTCTTTTCGAGGAGCAGCAATGGAGGAGAGTGTGAACTTTGAAGAACTGGATCGAAGTGATCGTGGTATTGATGAAGCAGATATACGCTTCCATGGGTATATGGACTTTGTCGAAGAAGCAGTTGGAATTTCTGTGATTACTGACATTTCATTCGAGATTTGTTCTTCTTTGAAGCCAGAGCGACCGCTACTACTCCTGCTGATTTGACCCACACCTTCTTCTTCATCTTCATCATCATCGCCTCGTGTAATGAGTCGAATACTGGGACCTGCCTCTCCACCATCTTCGATATCTTGATCATTTTCTTGTAGATGAAAAAAGGTACTTTGTGAGGCTGTAGAGTTGACTTTGGTACGAGCAGCTACGAATCTTTCCCTGCTTGGGCTATCTGTCTGTGCCACCTTACCGCTTGAATACCCTTCCAGTCTGGCAATCAATTCGTCTTTCTATTTGATCTCGACGCTATCAGACGTGTTTCCTGGTGATACTATCTATCAATCTTTACTCACCTTACCAGTCGACTTGATATCTAGTCTCAAGCATAGATTCTCCAATTGCTTCCTTTTGAGACAGTGAAGAGCGTCGGGATGAAGTAGAATGTCATTCATGCTATTTGAAGACGACATACTAGCTTTGCTTTTTGAAGATGTCATGGAGGATCGGGTCAGCATCTTGATGTACGGTCCGGATACTTGTGGAAGAGTGGTAGAGTGATTCCTTTGAAGAGCAAGACCCTCCTCTCAGTGTGAAATTAGCAATCAAATCTAAACCTCCAGGTACAAAAAGTTAATAGAATAAACACGTCTTGGAAATTAGATCAACACTTTGATTGATTTTCTGGCCACGCGTTGCAAGTATCCTTTATCTTTATAAATGTCAAAAGTTACAAAATTGATTAATTTTTAAGGTTGTTATCGATAAACTTCATTCGCATCCCATTTTTTTTTATACCCCCACTACGAGCTGAGTGAGCCACCATGACTACATTACAGGACTTTTGTGCTCTAATGCCCAAAGCTGAACTTCATCTTCACCTTGAAGGAACTTTTGAGCCAGCTCTAGTTCAAAAAGTAGCTCAAAGAAACAATTTACCTATTCCAGCATCTTTCACCAATAGAACAAAAGGATATGATTTTCATGATCTATCATCCTTTCTCGCTATATATTACGCCAATATGGCCATCTTGAAGACCAAAGAAGACTTTTTCGACTTGGCTTGGAATTATCTAACAAGAGCACAAAGTCAGAATGTAATCTATGTAGAAATGTTTTTTGATCCTCAAGCACATACAAGTAGAGGAGTAGCATTTAAAGATGTCATTGAAGGGTATCATGAGGCTGTTGAGATGGCGGAAAAGGAATTAGGGATATCTGCTAAATTAATTTTGTGTTTTTTGAGAGATTTGGACGCTAATTCAGCCATGGAAGCATTACTTGAATCTTTGCCATATAAGGACTGGATTATAGGTGTAGGATTGGATTCGGATGAGCGTGATAATCCTCCTTGTAAATTTGCTGCAGTCTTTCAACGTGCTAAAGAAGAAGGGTATAGATTGACAATGCATTGTGATGTTGATCAAAAGAATAGTATAGAGCATATCAGACAAGCATTAGAAGACATCAAAGTGGAAAGATTAGATCATGGCACCAACATTGTAGAAGATCCAAGATTGATTCAATTGGTAAAAGAAAGAGGTATTGGATTGACTTGCTGTCCAATCTCTAATTCAGTCTGTTGTATCGACTTTAAAGGTAAAGAAATTTTATCTCTACTTCGTCAAGGTATCAAGACGACAATCAATTCAGATGATCCAGCATACTTTCGAGGTTATATGACTGAAAATATTCTCAAAATGACAGATGGAACAGATGTGACCAAAGAAGAATTAATTCAATTTCAGCGTAATGCCTTTGAAATTTCTTGGACAACGGAAGAAAAGCGTAAGGAGCTTCTCTCATCATTAGACAAATTTGTAGCAAAATACCACAGAGTCGACATTAGCAAGTAAATGTATTAAATATATGATAAATTAGGATTCTTGGACCATGCGAAAATTCTGTCTATGTATCATATGTGGCTTGGACCTACTATCTATCTTGATATTACGCTACTCAGGCAACTCAGGCAAGCTGAGACTTCGGTACATTATGTTTAGAGGATTTAATACTGAGAGAGACATGTATCTCATCCAAGTGCGCCACTCTGCGCAGGATTTACAGCGCAGACCACTTGAAATGTCGTATTATTAAAAACAAAGTCGTGATGTGTCTCCTCTCTCTCTCTCTCTTCTTTCTCTTATTAAGAAACAATCTCACCTGAAGCTTGTGTTAGATGTCACTGCGTTGGATCTCTTCGGCTTGCCATTTAAAGTCCAAAACACCGCCTCCCAATCTTAAACGCGAGATTTATTTTAGGAACAAACGGGAAAAAATTGTAAATAAAATAGGAGTCCAACACTGACAATTTTTCAAATTTCACTTTGTTAGCTCCTTTTAATTTGTTACCTTTCGACGCAATTCATCATCTACCTAGCTATTCACTGATACTTGACTCAAACGTCACCTACAACACAACAAGATCTACGATGGCGCCTGCTATTGAGCCTTCCATTGATCCGACTTCACCTTCATTTTATTGGCTCCTTCGTCGAGCTTCTAGGATTGACCCAACTGCTGATCAGCGCACTTTGATCATCGTGGCATGTGTCTATGTAGTCGTTATCATCCTACTATGGAACATTCCCATTCTGAAATTCATTGTAAGCACCAATGATTGTTCGAGAGATTGAACCAATAATATGCTAATCCTTCATTTTTATTCTGCAGATCTACCCATTTAAATTGCTTACTGTCGGATTTCATGAATTTGGACATGCTGCTATGGGTCTTGCTACTTGTGCCAAAGTGGAATCAATACATTTAGATCCCAATGAAGGAGGAGCTACTCGAATGAGAGGGGGCATACCCGCTTTAACATTACCGGCTGGTTATCTTGGAAGCAGTTTAATTGGTGCGGCCATGATTGCAACTAGCTTTGACGTTCGAGCTTCAAAAGTAATGACCATAATTATTGGCGTCTTTTTCCTGTTCACACTTTGGTGGGCCAGAAAGGATTGGCTGACGTGGGTATTGCTGCTCTGTATGGCTGGGCTAATTGTTGGGTTCTGGTTTATAGCGCATGGTGTAGCACTCCAGTATTTGGTTCTCTTCATAGTAAGTTAATAAAAAAAGAAGCAAGTAAGATCTTATATTGAGACTCTACTTCCTAATATTTAGGGTGTTATGTCTTGTTTGTACTCTGTTTGGGACATTTGTGACGATCTTATATTGTAAGTGCTTTCAATTCTTCTCGGCACTCTTCTGCCATTTTAATCTCTCAATTTCCTTTTTCTTTTTATTCTTTTTTTTTGCTTTGCAGCCGAAAAGTCAATGAATCTGATGCTTCTGCATTCTCAAAGCTCGTTGGTGGACCTCCTCAAATGTGGGGTGTATTCTGGCTCATCATCTCACTCGTTTTCTTTGCTGCTGGAATCATCATTGGGTAAGTTTTAGGGATTATAAACGCTAATGAATATTCCATAATTAGGTGTTGCTTACTGACTTTTCATTAATTTGATAGCATTGTGAGCTTCAAGGAAACCTTTGCGGAACAGCGAGCAGATAATTTCCTCGACACTCGATCACTAAAGGCTGGCCTTTGAGTATACTAAATGGACCTCTCCTCCTTTAAAATGAACAGAATCTGTATTGCTAGAATATATGTACCATTAATCTAGTTTTTGATCTCTTCGAAGTTTAATTTTGTGTTGTTCTCCATCGCGTTTTCGTCGATCAAATTTTATTTTACACACCACCACTGATACTTGACAAAACTCCCAAACACCTCAAAAAGTTTTCACATCTGCTGCTCAAATTCTATGATTGTGTTTCGTTAGAGCTGCTAGCTACAGCTTCTTTGATCCAAAATTAGTCACGACAGAGTGTAGAGCCTCACAAGACGCTTCTTCGCCTGACTTGCGTGTAGAGGAGATCAACTGCGACTTCCACTGCATACTACAGTCATGTCGAATCCGCAGGCAAAGAGGAAAGTGAGTGAGAGCTGCTCGATAATTTACTCATACCTCTATAAGCTCACAGATGATCATTGTTTACAAGGTGATGGGCCGTATCGACTTGGCTGCAGAAGGAATGTCAAGCTCGTCTAGACCTATTTTAGCTGCAACCTCAAGGGAGCAAGCCTCCCCTCCCAGACCAAATGCTGTCCGAAAAGGATCGAATGTCCGAGCTAGAGTAGATATGTCTTCCTTATCCACCATATCTTCACCTCAGCATCTACCATCAACAGGTTTCACCACAGACCAAGGTACACCTCCACCTAATTCTTACCACATCAATAAAAGCCGTCCTCTTAGTATAGTATCAGGAGGTCCCTCATATACCGCGGGTCATTCATCTACCTCTTCAGTAGCCTCACCATCGGTGACTGCGAGAGGTAACGTCTTTGCTGCAAAGCCTGCTCAAAGTAATTCTCCTCAATCTTCTCGTCCACTTCGATCACCTAGTCCGATTCGTACAGCGACACGCAATCAGCCTACTAATTACGAAAGCAAAGCACCCATTAACAATTGCGATTTAGTACGTGTCCCAAGAGAACGAATTGCAGCAGGTCATCGTCAAGATATCTCTTCAGGTAGCAATGGCTCTGGTCATGCAAGAATCAATTCTGCTCTGCCATCATCGTTTCTAGGAGGAGAAAAGGCGGCACAAAGTCAGTATCGCACCCAATCAAGTACTTCACCTTTCATTAATGGAAATGGTCAAGCTCGGACAGGAGCTATTGTGTCGATCAATTCAACTTCATCTGTGCTGCCTCGAAGTAGGTCTCCCTCACCCAATTCATTACGACTCCATCGTAGGACCTCACAAAACTCCGGTACATCTTCTACTGTGGGGGTTTCTGCCCGTCAAGCTGCTACTATACCCAAAGTCAGGTCTCAACGAGCTCCAGATTCTATTTCTAGACCACCGTTATATACCAATTGGAGCTCATACAATAGTAACTTGTCTGGACCGGAATCGCCATCTACATCATCAGTCGCTTCACCTTCCATAAGTACTACGATTGCAAAATTGCCTCCTTTTCGAGATCTACATTTGGGAGAAGCCAGTAGCAGTACTTCGTCTCTTCAACCTCCACCTTTACTATCGCCTACATTGGAACTAGATACTGAAGCTCAAGAGGCCAAGAAGAATCGAAAGATTCTTGACCTGGAAATTACAAATAAAAGTTTGTTGGCCATCAATAGTGGATTAGAGGTGGTCAAATTGAAACAAATAAGAGAAATTCGAGAATTGAAGAGGAGATTGCGAGAAGGCAGACTTGTAGGCCCACGAAGAAGTGCAAGCAAGGATGGCGGAGCATATGAGGAAAATGGAGACTTAGATGAGTATGATGATGGCGAAGACGATACAGATGAGGAAGACTCTGACACAATGGAAGGACCACTTGATATGGAACTTGATTTGGCGCATGCTAGATGCAAAGCTCTGATTGATAGCATGGTCAATCAAGCTAGAGAGTCAATTTTGTACAAGTATGAGACAGACAAAGACGCAAAGGGAGGAAGTAGGGTTCTGCATCCTGCTGAAGTAGAGATGATGCAAGACCAGATGGGCAACGAAGAAATAGAAGAAATAGAAGCAGTCGTACAATTCAGCTCCGAAACACAGAGTTTTGATGAGTTAAGCAGAAGCGATGCTTCTATAGAAAACACTGCTGCAGAAGATACCACGATTGGAGTAACAACAATCGAAATCACATAGATTTTAATACCCAAAGCTATTCGAATAACACAAATCTGTATATAGATACCCTTACAATATGATGAATTGTTGATTTGAAAATTTTACAATTGTCTCATCGTATACTACCTTTTTGATCTTCACTTAGTCGACTTAGTAGAACACCAGTGCAAGCAACCAATGCCTGCCTCTCTTCCCTTTCCGCAAATCCTCCTCCTGCCCACCGAATCTTCTCATCCGGCCCAACTAGGTATGTGTATCCAACGTGCTTGTTGTGCAAGCCTAGATCCTCTCTTTCGGTGGTGAGAGATTGGTGAGATAATAGATAAGTAGGTTGCAGCGAGGTAGGGATTTGCTTTCGAAGCGAAGAAAGGAATAGTGAAACGAGGTATGCTTTGAGTCTATTTTCTTGAAGATTAATTTGAACGAGTTGAAAGTTGGAGTCCCTCTGATAAATATCGAGAGCTGCTTCGTAAAAGCTTTTTACATGTTGCTATTGAATTGTATGAACATAGATCCATGTAAGTCACTGATTCTCGAGGCTTTCATACCTTGTCAAAAGAAAGCTCACCTCTGAAAGAACACTTGTAAGTATGCAAACGATGGAAACTTTACCATTAAGCATATCTGCCGTACTCTTATTCGTAGATTTCGAGAGTGAAGTCCCCGAAATGTTGGGAAAGTAAAGGGAACGCTGTGGATGAGCAAATGGGTTTAAAACTATAAGGAATAAATCGCAGCCATCACTTCAACTTCTGTCTTCTCACATCTTGTTTGATCAAGGTAGTGGGTGCCCTCCAAGTTTTTCCGCCATGACTTCTCATAGCATGAAAGTCGCTAAAGTAACCCCTAGTCGCTTCCTTTACACTGCGATATTACAGATCATGAGGTCAGGTTCAAATTTTTCATGCCCCATCCCCCCCACCTCTCATTATAATTCAACTCACATTGCCTTTCTCTTCTCCATCCTTCGATCATAATCGAATGCTTGATCTCTTCGTTCAGTCCAAGTAAGCTTCCTAGTAGACGGCTTCACTTTTACGCCTAGTGGAGCTGATAGATACGGAAGTGGCTTTTTGTCTTCTGCTGCGTATGCTGTCGAAGCAGAAGTAGTGAAAGATGGTCTTACTTCAGTTTCTTGCATGCTTGCTGAAGGAGGGGCTTGAGAAGATCTAGAGGGTCCAGCTTCATTGGATTGTATCGTAGTATCAGACTGCTTTGGAGTGGTGTTTGAAGACTGCCATGCTGCTCTTGAATTATGAAAACTTCTCTGCAGGGGTAGCGCTACCCTAAGACTTGTTCTACCCAACATACCCGTGCTCGCCATGATAATAAGACTGTCAAAGACGATGTTACAACTTTATTTTTCCAAAAAAAAAAAAAAAAAGAAAGATCGAAATGGTAAACTCTTTCTTTTTGGTCAATATGTATTACACGTGGTCATCCTCCTTACTCGTTACGAAAAAGGGTGGTGAATGTGCATGCTTGCAGAAGTGTTTACAAACGCAATGCAGTGGGAGGTACAAAAGGAGCAACTCAAATAAGAATAGCAAGTGATATACTTTTGTACTAATCTTATTGAGCATATCTGCCTTAATATCATCAAATCCATTTTATTCATTTTTCAAAGAGATACAGTAGATTTCATGAATTACTCTAGCTTTCTTTGGAGAGCTTCTCTCCCTTTGAGATAACCTCATCGATACCACCAACCTGTTTGGCAAAAGAAAAGGCATATACGTCAGCAAAAGAATATCTTTGCTTGTGAAAATTTCAACTTACCATGTAGAAGGCAGCCTCAGGCAAATTGTCATGCTTTCCTTCCATGATAGCCTTGCAACTTGCAATAGTGTCCTTGAGGGGTACGAGTCGTCCTTCAATACCAGTGAAAACTTGTGCGACGGCGAAGGGTTGCTGAAAGAGAAATAGTAAGAAAATCATTGTCAGAAAGGGCACAATATCGTATTCATACTCAAATACTCACGCTCATGAAACGTTGAACCTTTCGGGCCCGTTCGACGGTCAACTTATCTTCTTCTGACAATTCATCCATACCCAAAATGGCAATAATATCTTGGAGTGACTTGTAATCTTGGAGGAGCTTTTGTACTCCAGTGGCGACATTGTAGTGTTCCTTTCCTACGATAGCAGGGTCCAACATACGAGACTTGGAGTCAAGAGGGTCGACAGCAGGGTAAATACCCAATTCAGCAATACCTCGAGATAATGAAGTGGTAGCATCCAAATGGGCAAAGGTAGTAGCGGGAGCAGGATCAGTCAAATCATCGGCAGGTACGTAAACGGCTTGTACTGAGGTAATGGAACCCTTCTTGGTGGTAGTAATTCGCTCTTGCATACTACCCATATCTGTTGAAAGAGTGGGCTGGTAACCGACAGCAGATGGAATTCGTCCCAACAAGGCGGAGGTTTCAGAACCAGCTTGAGTAAATCGGAAAATGTTGTCAATGAAAAGCAAGACATCTTGACCTTCTTCATCTCGGAAATATTCAGCAATGGTCAAACCAGTCAAGGCAACTCGAGCACGAGCACCAGGGGGTTCGTTCATTTGACCGAATACCAAGGCGACCTTTGATTCACCTTCGAGGTTGATGACACCAGTTTCAATCATTTCGTGATACAAATCATTTCCTTCACGGGTTCGTTCTCCTACTCCAGTAAAGACAGATACACCACCGTGAGCCTTGGCAATGTTATTAATCAATTCTTGAATTAGTACAGTCTTTCCGACTCCGGCACCACCAAAAAGACCAATCTTACCACCACGAGCGTAAGGAGCAAGTAAGTCGACGACCTTAATACCAGTCTCCAATACTTCAGCAGTGGTGGATTGGTCAATGAATTCAGGAGCCTCAGCATGGATAGAGGCCATCTTCTTTCCCTTGATGGGTCCTCTTTCGTCAATTGAGTCTCCAATAACGTTCATGATTCTTCCCAAAGAGCCAGGTCCTACGGGAATCTGAATGGGGGCACCAGAATCCACGACCTTTTGTCCACGGACAAGACCTTCGGTACCATCCATAGCAATGGTTCTAAAGCATCAAAAAATATCCGACAAAAGATCAAAATTAGTTTCTTGTCTCAAATATCCGTCTTCCTACCCTCAAACATCTAAAATCTCCATATTTTCTTTCCTTCTTACTCACCGAACAACGTTCTCTCCCAAATGTTGAGCAACTTCCAAAACCAATCGACTTGATCCTTCGGGCATCTCAACATCAATGGCGTTCAAAATAGCGGGCAACTTGTCAGCATCTCTGAAGATGCAATCGACAACGGGACCGACGACAGATTGAATTTCACCATTGAGAGCTCTCAAGATTGATGAGTTGGAAAATTGCCTAGCAGCGTTAACTCGTAGAGCTGTTCGAGGGATCGATGAGCTGGGTCTGCTTACCAAAGGTGTAGCAGATCGACCAGCAGTGCGCAAAGCAGCACGAAGAGGTAGCTGCATGATGAGCAACAGAGGTTAAGGTAAAAGGCGGAAGAAGGAAATAGGCAGGAAGTAAAGGTTCCTAAGTTGGATTTCAACAAGAAAAAAAGGAAAAAGAGAAGAAAATATTGGGAGGCTTCGCGCGCCAGCAGCAGCGAAGCGGGCCGAATTGAATCAATTCAACCTCGCCTAAGCTGCCTTCTTACACTAGTACCGATTTGATCCGCCGCGGTTCACGTGGCATACTATTCTCGCACGTCCTTTAATTTGTGGCCCTAACCAAGGAATCTTTTCTAGTTACGATGACTGAATTTGTTTTAAGTTGCATCGTAATTAATTGTCGATTTTTCTCTCAACACTCAAAAGAATATTAATCATGGTATGTGTCGGAGCTCGCTCGTCGTGATGGTACAAACTAATATTGTTTGAAGCATATAGAGTCAACATCCTGCCTACACCATGGCTGGTCTTTGTGCTGTTGGAGGAGCTATTGGATTTGCTAGGACTAAAAGTATTCCGTCTTTGGTTGCTGGATTAACAGTTGGTGCCTTGTATGGATACGGTGGTTTTCGAATTCAGGAAGGCAAAGAGTATGGGTATGAGATTTGTGCAGCTGCAAGTGCCATACTACTAGCTAGTAGTGCTCCTCGTATCAGAAAGGGACCTGTTCCAGCTGGATTGACAGCTACAAGTACTTTAGCTTTGGGATATTATGGAAAGCAGGTGCGTGTGCCAAAGTAGAGAATGATAAAGAGACCACACGCTGATCAAACGCCATGCTTTCGTAGGTTTACGATTATAGCAGATGAAATAAGAATTTTAAATTGCCTTGATACATTGGTAATCAGATGCTATTGTCTTATTGCATGATCAATATTCGAATTTACTTTGCAAAAAGAAATAGTCATCTGTCAAAGGCTACTAGAGGCATGCATAAAAGCGAATGGTATCTGTATTAACTTTGATACTTGATGTAACAGAATTAAATTAAGCTACCAGCGATACATACCATCCCCATGAGACGAGGATAGAGTGGATACCCATTGCGGATAGTATGGGAAGGCTTAGGTTGTCATCAACACCTCCCAGCTCTAACCCTTCAGCAATAGCTGCGACGACACCACTTGTTATACACAGAAGAGGTAACGGTATAGCTCTTTCTTCAGTATGATTGGTAGTTTTCTTTAGTGAATCGGCAATATTATTGAAAACGCCTTTGGCAGTTTTCGTTTGGAAGACATCTGGATGATTAGGTCTGAAACCCCAGTGCAATCCTGTCCAGCCATTATTGAGTGAGCCAGATGCACGGCTCGTACCAAGTATAGCTCTGCCTACTTCATCATGAATAGACAGACCTTCCGACCTCTTTCCAATTTCTGCAATGGGAGTACCCCAAAAGGCGGCAGCAGTGAGTGAACCTACCACAATGGCTGCCATAAAGCCGGCAGAAGACTTGCGAGAAGCAAATGGAGGTGAAGGTAGGGCTGGTGTCTTTGCTCCGTATAATCTGCCGAATACCGAAGCTGAAGTGTCCGCCCATGAGAGTCTGAATTTCAAAGCTTAGTGTTAAAGGGGGGTCTTTCGCATTCAGCAATACAATTACATTCAAACTCACATCATGACCGCAACACAGGCAATATCGGCTGGATAGAATTGCAAGCATGTGATTACTCCAACGAGATACCAAACTACTCCATTAACTTTTTGCTGCATGGAAGAAAATTTTTATGCGTCATTGCATAGCCACGACTATTTTGTCAATTCAACCCACCTTCTCTGATTCTCTCATGAGAAAGCCCAGAACCATCTCGTAGAGGGTCTCAAAGGCGGGTATATTAAGTCTTAGAACATCTGCCGTAATGACAATGCCAAGAAAGATGGTAAGATTGCGAACGATGAGCGCAAGGTCTATATGCGAGAGGTAAAGATATAGTACGAGAAATCCTGGTTGTAAAAAAAAAAAAGAGAATTATTTAGAATTAAATTTGATCCTCGTCACATCTCTTATGATCTAGCTCACCTATGCTGCTATGAAAAATTTTTCGTGGTATCTCCCAACTCTTTGCCTTTTTCTTTTCTTTTCTCTTTGTCTTTGTGTCGCTATCCATGCTATTGCTACTTCGGGTTCGGTGACCTATAATTCTTTCCACCTTCTTATCATCATTACGTTTTCGAAGTCCTTCTCGATTGATTCTACCTGACTCTTTGGCTTCTTCAGTCAACGCCTCTATCGACTCTTCCATCTCGTCGGGATTTCTCTCTACTAATTTTCCTGGTACTATTCCGACATTGTTTTCACCTTCAACTTCATAACCACTATCTTCATCTTCATCTTCCTCCTGAGGCGCTCTTGCCAGGGCTTTCAATACAGCAACACCCTTTTGTAGTGAAGCCGATCGAGCTCTCATTCCAAATGATTCACGCCTGGCAGGTTTTTGAGTAACGTCTGCTTGTCTATTTGTCCCTTTGACAGTCTCCATCCGAGAACCAATAGAGGAAGATGGCGCTTTGGCTTCAAGTGAAGATGGGATCGGTGAAGATGCTGTTTGAATCGATGACGCCGATGAATCACTCCGAATTGACAGGACCATGGTAGGCCGACTCTCTGATTGTGATAATACAGTGATACCAAGTAAACAGAGTATTTAGGTCAAAAGTGTGATTGATCTAAAGAAGAAATTAGGTGTCGATTGTTTATTTTCTCCATTTGGTAGGCGCGTTTGTTGAAGAAGGTTGGCTGGAATTTTCACTATCAGTGCGTGCTTTTTCCTTTCATAGCGTTATTATTCTTGAAGTCCCTGTTTAACTCCTCCACGTCAGTATTTCAAAAAGCAAGAATCTTTTGTTATCTTCTATCGACACCGCAAAGCCTTCCTCTGACGACTATCTTTATTCTTAGCAAGTGGTTTTTCTCACAAGGATCTCAAATCGGAAAGAAAGTCAGGTCTAGGGACGCCACATTACGCCTAAGTGTAACTTAAGATCTGCAATCGGCAACCGTACCAACTCCTCGAGGCCAACTGACTTTATTTAATTTCCTCGGCGAGGTGAGTTCGGTACTGTCGGTCTTGCAACTTTAGAGTCCGAGTTCGCTTGACTTCTGCAATGTTTACTGTGGCGCTGTGTAAGGTTGCTTGAGCGCTCTACTTTATGACTAAGGAGACGGAGGAGAGGTGGGAGGAATGATAAATTCCAAAGAAATTTTGTTAAAACGCATGTATACTGACTTTACCTACTTTTCTATTTCCCAATCTTTTACTCTCTCCCTCCATTTCATCAACTCTTGTTCAATGAAATACGTTTCTTGCTTTCATCATGCCTACGATGATCCAATGATAATTGTGACTGTTTCGGATATTCGAAATGGCGCTCGCTTTTCACTGCCTCCAGCTCGCATTCTTCAATCAAGTGTACCATATCTAGTCGAAGTAGCAAGTGGACGTAAGAAGCCATATCCAAGTAATTTGAGTGGTGTTGAAGTCAGCAAGTGTCGATTAGAAGGGATCAGTCAACATCTTATTACAAGATTAGATACATTTGAGTATTACCCACCTGCAAAGAAGTTGAGTGGGATCAAGATGAGCAGCAGCGCAGGTGCTGAATCAAGTTCAGCTCAAAAGCGTAAAGCTGGTCAAGCATCCTCAAAGAATGCTTCGCCTTTGTCGCCGCAAGTATACGCTGAAGAACCTCCACAAACGTTTGATACTGCATTTGGGAGTGTAATGAGCCAATCAGGTGATGATGATGATGGAAAGCAACCAAAGAGTCATTCAGATTCGGTTAGAGAAAGAAGTGATAGTGATCGAGTAGCTGATGTTCTAAAGCAAGCACATGGTCATGAGATGGAGACAGGTTTGGTAGCTGCTGCTGCTGCTTCTCGTTATAATAAAAATCATCCTTCAGAACTTCGTGCTAGCAACAATGTCAATACAGGAAAGAATGCACCTTTCGGCTCGGAAGTAGGAGATGATCATGAGAAGCGTCTTGGTGCTCAAATGAATAGGCATGCAGATGGAATTGGTGGAAGTGGTGTAGGAACTGCAGCAACCGGTGATTTGGGTGCGACACAAGAATTTCCTACCTTGGCAGACATTCAGAGTCAAGTTGAAGATTTGGAAGAGGAATATGCTGCAAGACATCCTTCACGACCTTTGTCGGGTAGAATTATTCACGTCAGTCATTTTATACCCTTTGTCATCCGAGCTTTGGCTGAAGTAGACTTTGAGAGAAAACGAGAAGAAAAAGTAACAGCGACTGCAAATGTAGCCGCAATGGCAGCAGCTGCCAGAGCTAGAAAGGCAGCAAAGCTAGCAGCAGAGAATGGTGAAAAAGTTGATAATGATAAAACTCCTGGACCTGGAGGAACACGAAAAGCTTCCTTTTTGGAAGCAATGAGTGAAAGTACTGACCTAGAAAAAAGATTGGCAGAAAATCAAGCTAGAAGTAGAGCAAGAGCAGGAAGACGAGCATGGATGATGACACCAATGTTGACCAACGATGAGGAAGCATTAGAGGATGATGATGATAGTGAATCGATACGAGATAGATTTACTCCAATTGGATCAAGAAGAGAATCAACATGGTCAGAAGCTAGTGGTCGCAATTTGAGCTTTTCCAGTATAGATGGAAATAATAATAACAAATTTAGCGCTGTATCAGATGAAAATTCACCAATGAGAACTCCAGCCAAGAAGATTAGTCAATCACCACCTGAAATTACACCTCCTGCACCTCCACCACAATGGGTTTTGGCTCCTCGTCGAGGTCATACAGCATTAAATAGTGGAATTCGATCATTGTGTGCGACACACGCTCAAACTTTTATTGGTTGGCCAGGAGATATTCACTTTGCTGCTCAAGCTAGAGGTGATGAGAGAAAAGATGCAACACAAACGACACCAGAAGAACAATTACAAATTGAAAAAGTATTAGCAAGCCTTGATGATCCAAAGAATTGGGCAGCGCAAGAAGCACCAGTAAAAGGAAGTGGAGAAGGAGGACAAGAAGAAATAATTAGTAAAGTACCAATACCACTCATGAATGGAGCAGAACCAGTCGAGAGTGGTAAGACGAGTAAAGTTTTACAAACAAGACATGGTATTAAATACGTTCCTGTTTGGTTGGATCATAACGTCGCTCATGGTCATTATGATGGTTATTGTAAAACTACTTTATGGCCTCTCTTTCATTATCTTCTTTGGCAAGATGTTCCAGGTGATCGAAAAAGTTGGGAAGATTTTAGTTGGGAAGCCTATGTAGCTGCCAATGAAGCTTACTCAAAACGAATAGCTGAACAATATCGACCAGGAGATTTAATTTGGATTCATGATTATCATCTTTTACTTGTTCCTCAGATGTTAAGAAAATTAATTCCAGATGCTCATATAGGTTTATTCATTCATGCACCTTTTCCAAGTAGTGAAATCTTTCGATGTTTACCACAAAGGAGAGAAATTATTGAAGGAATGTTAGGAGCAGATCTTGCTTGTTTTCAAGCTTTTTCTTATTCAAGACACTTTTTATCTTCTTGCATTCGAGTTTGTGGTTTCGAAGCAAGTTCCAATAGTGTTGAATCATTTAATGGTCACATTACCAACGTTTCCTACAATCCAATTGGTATTGATGCAGAAAAGATTGCAAGAGATTGTTCTGCTGTAGCAGTTGGTCCAAAGATTAAAGCAATTAAAGACATGTACAAGGGAAAAAAAGTAATTATTGGAAGAGATAAATTAGATGTTGTTCGAGGAGTTATACAAAAATTACAAGCTTTTTACAAATTATTGCAAGAATTTCCAGAATGGAGAGAAAAGGTAGTTTTAATTCAAGTTACAGCTCCAAGTATGAATGATAGTCCATTATTGGAAAGACAAGTATCAGAATTAGTTAGTCATATCAATGGAGAATTTGGAAGTTTAAGTTTTACTCCTGTTCATCATTATCATCAAATTATTGATAGGGATGAATATTATGCTTTATTAAGTGTAGCTGATTTGGCCATTGTTAGCTCTTTACGTGATGGAATGACGGCTAGTACAATGGAATTTATTGTTGCACAAAATAATTATGCAAAAGCACCTCTCTTACTTAGTGAATTTACTGGAAGTGCTGGTCGATTACGATCTGCTATTCAAATTAATCCTTGGGCAACATTTAGTAGTGCTAAAGCTATTCATTATGCTTTAACAATGTCTGATGAAGAAAGATTTCAAAGGCATGATGACCTTTATCATCAAGTCATTTCTCATACTTCACATACATGGGCTGCAACACTCGTTAAATTATTAGTTCAGCAACTTTTAAGTGAACAATCTGCTCATTTTACTCCTCCATTAGATCGATCTTTATTGGTTGAAAATCATAAAAAAGCATCAAAAAGATTATTTTTACTCGATTATGATGGTACAATGACACCAATCGTAAAAGATCCAGAAGCAGCTTTACCTTCCAAAAAATTACTTGATGCTTTGGAAAAATTAAGTCAAGATGATCGAAATTTAATTTACATTATATCTGGAAGAGATGAAAAATTCCTTGCAAAGCATTTAGGTCACTTTAAACAAATTGGATTTTCAGCAGAACATGGTGGTTATATGAGAGAAGTTGGCAGTGATAAATGGATTAATTTAACTAGAGAATTGGATATGAGTTGGATGAAGGATATTAAAGGTGTTTTTGAATATTTTACAGAAAGAACAAGTGGAAGTGTTGTAGAAGAAAAGAAATCTTCAATTACTTGGCATTATCGTAATGCAGATCCAGATTATGGTATTTTTCAAGCAAAGGAATGTCAAGCTCATTTAGATAATCTTGTTGCTCAACAAGGTCTTGCTATTGAAGTTTTAGTTGGAAAAAAAAATTTAGAATGTCGTCCTTTGGCTGTTAATAAAGGTGAAATTGTCAAGAGAATCTTGTACAATAATCCTGATGCCGAATTTGTCTTTTGTGCTGGTGATGATAAAACGGATGAAGATATGTTTCGAGCACTTTGTATGTTGGAATCTCAAGGTAGTACAGGTAGTAATAGTAGTTGTCATAGTAGTCCAAAATCAGATTTCAAGAGTAAAGATTTACCTGGAACACCATCTTCACCAACTGTATTCAAAAAAGCAATGCATGATCAAAATTCTTCTACAACAAGTTTAATAATGTCACCACCAACACCTCTGAGTAGTGCTACTCCGATTGGATCACCAAAACCATTGGCACTTAAACCTGCTGGAATCTTTACTACTACCATTGGACCAAGTGGAAAAAAGACTTTGGCAAAGTGGCATGTCGATGGCGTTCAGCGAATTATTGACTCTTTGGCAGAAATGGCAGGATTGGAAAAAGTGGGAGAAGGAGGACCTAGTGATGAAGCAGAAGAGAATGGAGAAGAATGATTATGTCGTAAAAAAAAAATATACAAGCAAGCGAAGAAAAATTTCTCATGTTAGATGGTGCAACACAAATAGAAAGAATCTTACCTCTGTTCCCAAAATTATTTTTTCCCCTCATTAATCCCCAAACAATTTTACTGTCGCATACCTTGAGCATCAAATTGATAGAAGTATCCCATTGACACAACAAAATTAGAGACAAGGTCAAATTTACAATGTGTAAATTCTGAAGTAAGTCGATATCATTGGATCTCTATCTGGGCCCATGGTAGATAATGCCGTCTAGTTGAGTGTTTGATGACCAGTAGACATAATAGGTCGGTCCACTGAACTAGCGGGTGCACCCAAAGCCATTTCTTTCTTGATCTGTGCAATGGCTTGAGCAGGATTAAGACCCTTGGGGCAAGTCCTAGAACAATTCATAATTGTGTGACATCGATAAAGACTGAATGCATTTTCCAACTTTTCTCGTCTTTCGTCACCAAAGCCATCTCGTGAATCTGCCATCCATCGGTAAGCTTGCATCAATACAGCTGGTCCCAAATATTCGTCCTGGTTCCACCAATAGGAAGGGCATGATGTCGAGCAACTGCAGAGACAGCAAAAAAAGGATAGATTAGCGAAGATGCTTGGATCAAGGCGTGGCGTGTAACTCACCAAGCGCAAAGGATACATTCGTAAAGTCCATCCAACCTCCTTCTTTCTTCTGGGCTTTGCAAATGTTCTTTGCCATCTGCTGGTGCGCTTTTAGCTTTTAGGAAAGGTTCAATGGCTCGGTACTGCTTGTAGAATTGGGTCATGTCAGGAATTAAATCCTTGACAATGTACACTGTGATCGAATAAGAAAATAAAAAATTAATGATTAGTCCAAGACGAACATTAATACATTAGTATTTTAGTTCACTTACTGTGAGGGAGAGGGTAGATCTTGGTGTCCTTTTTCTTGTCAATTCGACATAGACAAGCCAAAGTGTTGATTCCATCAATGTTCATGGCACAACTTCCACAAATACCCTCTCTACAACTTCTTCGGAAAGTAAGAGTACTATCCATTTCATTCTTAATTTTAATAAGTGCGTCCAAGACCATCGGACCGCAAGCGTTCAAATCCACTTTGTAAGTCTGTAGATGAGGCTTCTTGGCAGGTTCATCAGGATTCTGTAACAAAAACCAAAAGTCAGTAACCTATCCCTTTGACACAGAAAATTTATACGAATGAGACTCACCCATCGATAGATCTTAAAATCCTTGAAATTCTGAGGCTTGTTGGGTGCTGTACCTGCTTGAACTTCTGCTGGTGATGCCAAACCACGAATGCTGGTCAAACTACCAAAAATTTGTCTAGATGTCGAAGCTCGCAATGATCGAAATGATTGACATGCCAAGACTGACATTGTGAATATTCGACAAAGTAATGTGCGAAAGAGTAAGGAGTGATGATAGCTTGTGGCGATAGAGAAAGAGTGTCAATCGTGGGGTTTTGACTTATTCCTCTTTCAATGGAAACACACGAAGAGGCAAACAGGGGATATAGGCCAAATGCGCGCCGACTGATCCTGTTATTTTGTTTTCTTTTTACCTAATTCAGGACTCGGGTTAAGGCGGCAAAGGGACAGTAATTGCAAAGACGAATCATTTCATTGGTCAGAACTATTATTATATAGAGCCACGCGAGTTTCGAATGATCAACCTTACTAAAAAATTAAAAACAGAGGAAAGAAGAAAAGAAAGGGCTTACCTTTTTTTTTTTTTTTTTAAATAAAAATTGTTTAAGGCGCGTTTTTCGTTATGATGAAGTGATGTTGTCCGATCCGAAGATATAATCGGAATGTCAGCAGCCCTTATACCTTTTGATTCACCATGCTGGAAGTACAAGGTACCCGAAGGTACTAAATGTACAGTCGAATCTACTTTTAAACTTTCAATTGATTCTGGTCCAAAGACAGATTGGTGGAGAACTGCAATAGGTTCTGAACCAGAGAGTGGGGTAAATCGAACATCTGGTCCTTTATGTTACTTTGAAGTTTCAGAAAGTTCAAGTCATTGGACAGCAGGTGTATGGATCTCTGGATGCTTTGATGAGCGTTTTAAACAGGCAACATTGTTTATTGGTAAAGAAGGGTATGAAGAAAAAGGTTCATGGGTGAAGGCAGGTATTGAAGTAGAAGATGGTCATCATAATGTTGGGTGAGTATATATGCAAAAAAAAAAGGTTTTTCTTTGGGGGGGCGGGGGGGGGGGGGAAAATGTAGGTCATTGTCCTGATATAAATATACTCTTTGTTTCATATAATTGCTTAAAGATGCGTCGTAGCATCACCATATTCAGATTGGGCTATCTTACGATTGAATGAAAAGATTGGTTCACAAGATGAAGAGGCAAAACTCTACATTCAATTCACTAGAGCGCAAGCTGATGTCTTTGTTCATTATACTGTTGAGAAGCAGATTACTTCTGAACCACCTTCTAATCTTCAACTACTTCGTGAGATAAAAGGTTTTGCTGTCAAAAACCCACCATCAAGTTCAAATACCAAAAAATGTGATTGGCACATCGGTGTCATGGTTTGTGGACCTCTGAGTGATTCCACAAAAGGTCAATGGGATTATTTCAATTTCAAGGTAGAAAGTACTGCATGAACTACACCAAGTCTGGCAATGTAATCGATAATTAATTTTTGTGGAAAAAGAACGATGAAATTACTTTGATCGGTTTATAGTTTGTCCCAACTTATACCACCTCCTTTACCATATCTACTTTCAGCTTCAAGCCATTCATTTGCTTTCTTAAAATGACCGTTACCTAAGAATCCCCTGCTTGCCGATAGTGGCGAAGGATGTGCTGAACGTAGTATAAGAATATTTGGTGTTTTCTAAATCAAAAAAAAAAAAAAAATTTCAAGATGAGTATTGCAAGGAGCAAATGCTTTGTCAAATATCCTTCTTCTCACCTCTGTAATACCTGCTTCTGCAAGACTTTTTGAAGCAGGTAAACCCCAAACGAGGAATACGACTCCCTTTGATGTCGATTTATCATTTCCACCTTTCTTTTCAAACTCTACTGTCATCATCTTTCCTTCTTTTTTTTCTTTAACTTTTGGGTCAATTTTGCTAAACATATTGGCAATTGTACTAGTTTTGATTGATGGTTTGGCTCCGTGTGATGCATCATCAGCTACAGCTCGCAAGACAGTCTGTGTAAAAGGTTCCCATCCTTTGTTGTGATGAGAGCCAGCCTTGTTAGCAGAGACTGTAAGGCAAGCATTAAGTAGTAAAACACCTTGATTTGCCCAACCATCGAGGCAGCTGTGTTATCACATCGAAAGAACCTGTCAATATGCTCGACATCAGATCAGACATTACGATTTGAAAACGAACTCACCCATGATTTGGTGCTTTAAAGGCTGGTCCATACTCGTTAGTGAGCTCCTTGTAGATATTTCTCAAGCTTCCAGGTACAGGAACGCCTTTTGGAACAGAAAATGAGTGACCACATGCTTGACCCGGGCCATGATATGGATCTTGTCCTACAACAACCACCTTGACAGTACTCAGAGGTGTCATACGAGACCAACTGTGAATTAGATTTGCTGGTGGATATGTCACTCGTCCTGAAGCTGTTTCTTCAGCAAGAAATGATTTCAATTTGAGAAAGTAAGGCTTTCCCATTTCACTCTTTAAGCGTTCATACCATTCATTGTCCATAGTTTCTTCTTCGACTCTAGCATCTCCATGCGATAGAGAGGATTTAGATTCACTCCTTGACGTTGCTCTATTCGTTTGTGATAGCTTGTTGGGAGTACTGTGTCCATTGCTGCTGCTGCTTCTACCTTGAATCGATGTTGCTTGGCTGCTTTTCTGTTTCTGTTTTTGATTTTCTTTTTCTTCTGCTGCCATAGTTGCTTCTATAAGAGCATCTTGATCAAAGTCATACTCTTCATCAAACACTTCTGACTCCGCTATTTCTTGAATCTTTTGCACCTTTTTGTGTATTGGAGATGAAGATGTCGGTGATGATGGCCTTTTCACACTGTTGCTACTGGTGCTACTGCTGACCTGAGCCATTCTTGATGCTTTGGGAGACGTTGAAAGAGGCATTGTTCTGGTTATACAGAAGAATTGAGAAGCTGATCTGATGGAATAATTCGATGTTGAGGGTCCTACAGGGTTGATACTACGCAGTTAGACTTACTCACCTTGTCGCTCGTAGCATGTAAGCAATGAACAAAGCCTCCTTTTTTTCCTTTGATAATGTTGCAGCAGCCTTCCTTCTCTGCTTAATCAACGCGTCACAGTTAAATCAAAAATGCGCGTCAATCTTCTCCACAACTTTATTCTTACTCTAATCAAAAACAAGAACACGTGGCTTCATCTTATTCTTTATCACAATGAAAAGGCAGAAAGACAAAGATTTTTAAGGTCTCCTTATTTTACTAACAATAAGAAGTCTTTACAAATGAGTTCTTCAAGAGAAGTTATTCAGGATTGGGCAGATGGAGAAGGTGGATTCACCTTTGAAAGAGGCCGCATGGAGAAGGCCGTTCGGGAGGTTTGTCTTGACAATCCAGTCAAATTGAATGCATCAAAAGACACTGCAAAGCCTACATTGAAACTCAACAGAGAAGATGTTGATTTTATTGTGAGTGAATTTGGTCAAAAGATGCTATTCTCACCACTCAAGAATCGTTTACCTTGACTTGCAGGCAAAAGAGCTCATGGTTCCAAAGAGCACAGCAGAAGAAGCTCTATATGCAAGCGAAGGGGACCTCACAAAAGCATTAACGAGGGTCATGACAGCATCCTAGACAAGAGCAAAAATTACATTGCGACAATAGATAATTTAGCACATGCATTAGTTCGTTATACTTCATCAGCTGGCGCAGAGGGGCCACTTCCATGAATAATCTCATTCATACTATTAAAAGAGGCAGTTTAGCGATAAGCGATAATCGTATCTTGCAATTCTCATTTCGACTTACATGTCCACTAGCGGCTTTGCAATCCGAGCAACTTCGAGCAGATTTTCCATGAATTCATTTGATAAAACTTCTTCATCAGTGAAGCTATTCGGTCAGATGGGGAGTAATGCTTGAGTATCGTACGAGCAATAACAGCAGTCTATCGTCAACTCACCGATGTGAGACAGTAAAATGTTTGAGCTTAAGCCAATCAATGTCAGGATGGTCGGGTTGATAATCCTTTGGCGCTCTCTTCAATTCATCATCTGCTCCCCAAAGTGATGTCCTCGACTGGGACTTTGTGCCCTTTGGAGGTGAACCAAATTGACGGCAAAATTCTTTGTCCTTTACCTGAGACGTAAAGGGAAGGACATCATAAGACAAATGCAAATATACTACCGATCTAATAGCATCACACTCACTAGATTCCTCAATGCTATACCATGATCAGTATTATTGATGATATTGTCTCGAATGGCTTGCAATTCTTGCTTTGATGGCTCATACATCCCAGCATGAAGACCAGAATTGCCTGCAGAGGCGGAAAAGTAATATTTAGCAAAATTTCCCTGAAAGAGAAGAGAGTGATAAATTCAGATACAGAAGATATTAATCTACTACTACAACTCTTTGTACTCTTACTTTTCGACCGTTTCGAGATAGACACCACGAGAGGTGCTTTTTGTAAGGAGTCTAAGAATACGCAAACTTTATGAGAAAATTATTTACCACAAAGTTCACCGCTCTGTTTGGCTTACCTTGTCGTTGGAAAATCGTACATCACGATAAATACGCTCGACCAAAGTCTGGTAATATACACACCTATTAGTCTTGATAATTGAATTTCACAATCTCGCTTGTACTCACTTTTGGAGGTAACCAAGCTATTGTGTCATCAACTTTTTCCATCATTTCCTCAGTCGATACTTCTACAAATTCCAACCAATTGTCGTAGATGTACTGTATAAATTGGATGGGAGTACATGGGTAAGATGATTTGCTTTATGCATTATGATGTAGCAAAACATACATCGTAAATCTTGAGTAAAGAGAAATTGAGAAAAATTTTTTAAGTACTTTACTATTCTATAACTTTTGTCTGTGTAAAGGTCATTTTTACCTCACATTTTTGTGCTTTGCAAACCAATCTCGATCATTCTTTACTGGATCCTTTAAAGCACTCAAAAAGGAAATTGTGTGAGGTGATATACGTCCTCGAGGAGCTAATAATTGAAGTTTGTATTGTTGTCAACTTTGACTTGCAAGTCAAGGGGAATTTTCTTCTTTTCTCCTTTACTTACTCTTCACTTTTGGTGCCTTGACTAGCTCTATGATTTCCTGATGAGATTCAATTTTCATTTTCTTCTTTTTCTGTGGGATTGCTTCTGCTTCACTCTCATCATATTCTTCTCTTCCTAACGCATACCCACGATTTCCCAGATCGTCTTCATTGTCTTCTTCTTCATCATCTTCTTCTTCTTCCTTGAATTCATCACTTGAATCACTTTCCTCGACTGCTTGCCTAGAGTGACTGAGACTACCTCTACCACTTTGATACTGCTTTTTACTCTTTGACTCTGGTTTATAATCTTCCTCTGAATCCGAGTCTCCTCCTCCTACTCCTTGCATTTCATCATCTTCATCCGAAGAATTCTCTTCAATGTATCTCTTCTTTTGTAGACTACCACTACTTAGTCTAGTAGACCTTTGACGACGATCATCCAATACCATAGACCTTGCCTTGGGAGGGAAAGAGAGAGTGAATAGTAGTAGTAGTAGTGCAATAGTAGTCATTTTTACCTAAGGTTTAATTGTATATTCGATTTTATTCAGAGCTTGAATTAGGGAGGAAATAATAAAATTAATATGGGGCGCGTATAGAGAGTCGCGTCAACAATTTTTGGTGATACAATATCGAATTTCAATTTTTTGTCCAGGTGCGGCAAAACAAGAAGCAACAGAGGAAAAAAAAAATAGAAGAAAAGGAAAAGATGTAAACAGTAAAGAGAATAGTGATAGCAAAGTAAAACAAAAGAGGGATGGTATGGAAGTAATTTGATATATCATGTGAAAGATTGAGTTGGAAGAAAAGTACCATGTATGCTGAGAAAAACAAAGGAAAATAAAAAAGAAGATTGAGAGGGAAAAAGGAGGAGAGAAGGGGGGGGGAAAGAGTCAAGATAGGAGGCCACCCCCTATGCTACTTCCGGAGTTGTAGCTCCATGTAGTATATCATTCATTATATCGACTTGAAGTACAAGAGCATTTAGTTGCATTTGAAGATCTCTAGCTCTTCTTTCTGCTTTTGCTGCTTCTTCTGCTGCCAAAGCACTTTTAATTCCATTACCGTTAGTATTGCTATAATCCATTGAAGCACGTTTGAGGGCAGAAGGAGTGACGATACCATTTGTACCATTTTTGCCAGGTGTAATATTACCAAAAGTATATAATGGCTTTTCCTTTTTTAAAGCTAGAGTAGGATTATTACTTCCATTGATTTGATAATTTCGTAATAATTCAGCCTTTGCAGCGATATCATTCTCTAATTCATCATGACCAGTTTTTAATTCTTGTAATAATTTACGTCGAAATGCATTATCATTACTATTATTACTCTTGTCAACTAAATCAGTCAAAATTTGAAATGTTGTACTTCTTGCCATTTGTGTACCTTTTAATTCTTTTTCCAATTCAGTAATTCGACTTTCATATTGTTGTTTAGTTCGACTAATACTCTCATCCATTTGTAAATCTTTACGTCTATAATTTGATTGAGCTTCATCTCTTTCTTTACGAGTAGTAGTTAATGACATTGTCAATTCATAAACTTTAGCTTCTAAATTCTTGATCATCTTTGATTCTCCACCCCTCATAGTAGTAGTAGTTGTAGTAGTAGTATTATTACCCATCAATCCAGGAGTAACATTGGAAGCAGGTGTTAAAATACCTCTACCATTATTACCTCTAGCTTCAAGTTGTAATCGATTATTTTCTCTACTTAAATCTTCATTTTCGCTTACCAATCTCGCTTTACTCTTTTCCAACGTCTTGGTATAATGAGCCAATTCTTGTAATTTACTTTGAGCATCTTGCAATTGTCGATCAGTATATTTTTTAGCTTCTTCAAGAACATGAACATGTTCTACAATTGTCTTGTTGGTCATTGATTGAGTCTTTTTCAATTCAGATTGTACAAGTGCTAATTCTTCTTTTACTTGTAAAATTTCCTTTTCACGAACATTAGATTGCATCTTGAAAGTTTGTAAACTACTTTCACTTTGTCTAACTGCACTTTCCATTAATTCTCTTCGCTTTGATTCTGTTAATAATTCAGTATTTAATTGATCTGCTTTGAGTTTCCAAGTAGCTTGACTTCTTTCTAATTCCAATAAAGCATCTTCAAGATCTTGATACTTTTGATTAGAGACAGACAATTGTTGCTCAGCGATAGATTTTGCATTTTGAGATTCAAGTAAAGCTTGTTCATGGGTAGTAATTTGTTTTTGAATATTTTGTAAATCTCCTTCGATTACTCTCTTTGCCCTTTCTGCTGTATTCAATTCGACTTGAACTGCTGTCAATTTCTTTTCAGCTTGATCATGTAAGCTTTGTAGCTCATTATAACCTTTTGAAAGATCTAAATTTTTCTTTCTTGCACTATCAATTTCTGCTTTTAATAAATTCATCTGCTCTAAAGAACTATGTTTGGATTGTGTTAATTCGACTTGAACATTTTTTAATTCTTGACGTAATGAAGTCACTTCTTCTTCTTTCATACGTTGAACTTCTCTTTGTTTGCTATCTTCAGAACTCTTGGCTTGCATCAATCTTCTGGTTTCATCCAATTCATTTTGTAATTGAGCTTGAAGTTGTGTTGATCTCGTTTGCTCTATTTTGGCTGCTCGTAAATCTCCCAAGAGAGTCTCAATTTTAACAGATGATTCACTAATTTGCTTTACAAGTTTTTCCTTTTCTGTAGTGATGCTACTTGCTTTAGCCATCGTAGCAGAAATTTCACTTTCCTTGCTTCTTAGTTGTGCTTCGTAATCACTAGACATTCTTGACAATTCAGACAGCTGTTGACTAGATTGACGACTTTGTTCTTCCAATTTAGCCAATTTACTTTGTTCCATCTCCTTTGCACGTACTTCTTTTTGAAGTCTCAATTCTACCTCTGCTATCGCTTCCTTCATACGTTTGTGGACTCTTTCAATATCTTGTTCTTTTGCTTCAAGTGATCTTTCCAATCCTACTTTATCCCCTTGCAAAGCCTTACATTTCATACTAAGCTTCTCAACTTCTTCACTATGCTTGCCTTCATTTGCCATCATTTGAGTTTCAGTGTTCTTCCAACTCTGCTGCTCAGCTTCCAATCGAATCAAGTGTTCTGCTGCAGCATCAAAGGCAAGCTTAAGTTCATCTCGACTCTTTTCCGTTGCTTTTTGACTTGCTATTGCTCTCTCGAGTTGATTATCAAGTTGATCTACATCTGCTTGCATTGCTGCCAAATCTTCTTCCAATGTACTTTCTCTTTCTTTTGATCGGGCAAGAAGTTCATCCTTGTCAAGTAATAATGCTCTTTCACTTTCTAAAGCTGCCTCAATTTTCTTCTTTTCATTTTCTAATGAAAATTTAAGAGCTTCAAGAGCTTCCTTTTCTTTTTGATCTCGCTCTGCCCTTTCAATAACTAAAGTTAATTCAAGTTGCTTCCGTTTGAGTTCTTCATCATGTCGAGTTGCTTTTAATAGAGGTCGAACTTTACTGTACATTTGCCACCAGGGCCATTCCCTTAATTGAACATATAAACGAGCATTTCTTTGAATCGTTCGAACTGCAGCTGCTCGATTTAATATCTTTTTCATTTGCCTTCTAGCAGTATACATTCGAGTTGCTGCTTGAAATCTTGAGAAAATATCATGCAAATGTCGATCCCTCCTTTCTTCCATTTCAGCAAGGACACCAGCTTTGAAAAAAACTTTGGTCAAACCAACTTTAAAGGAAGTCTTATCTAATTCCAATGCTTCCACCATCTTTTGACAAGATTTACGTCCATCCATGTAACCTTTTGGAATGATACCAGGTGTCAAGACTTCATATCTATTGCGAAATTCAGTAAATAGCAATCGATTGGGGTAACCAAGTCGAGCAATTCGAATACCTTCTAAGACACCATTGCATCGTAATTGTTCTAAAACCAATGGCACATCCATCTTACCAGGTTTCTTTTCTGAATTGGGGACAATACATCGGACAAAGTGTGGTTGTGTAGATCCTAATTGTAACATCAATGAACTTAATTGCTCTTTATGACGTTGTGCTACCGTTCGGAAAGCACCTCGCTTCATCCTTCGCTTTGGTGTAGCTATGGTAGTAGTAGGTTGTCCAGAAGTCATAGCAGTAATTGCAGCCATATCATCATCGGCAGCATATTCAGCAAAGAGAGATGCAACAAAACGATCACTTGACTCTGACATTACTCGTGTTAAATTGTCATTAAGTGGATCCTTGTTCTTTTCCAACCAACCATCTGTACGATATTCGACATTACCTGCATAATGCTTAATGGTGAAACCTTGAGCAAATCGAGCAGCTGCATACTTTGTAGACCCATGGGCAACTCCTTTTTCATTTGCCATACGAAGACCAACTGCATCCTTTGCTGTGCCATCTTTATTTGTTGACCAGGTTCGATTCAACTTTTCTGTAAATGTTAAATCGGTTGCTTTAGGCATAATACACTCTTCATCCAGACAAGAAAGAACACCAATTGTTGGGCTAGTAGACTCGATAAGATCAATAGTTGGTTGCAAGTCAAGTCCAAAATTGACAAAGTCCCAATCAATGCTCTCTCTTGCATATTCCTCTTGTTCCAATACAAACATGTGATGATTAAAGAATTGTTGCAATTTTTCGTTCGTGTAATTGATACAGAGCTGTTCAAATGAATTTGTTTCGAAAATTTCAAATCCGGCAATATCTAATACTCCAATAAAGGTACTCTTGCTAGTCGGTCTATCC
Organism: Exobasidium cylindrosporum; assembly: GCA_023273805.1. Lineage (NCBI taxonomy): Eukaryota > Fungi > Basidiomycota > Exobasidiomycetes > Exobasidiales > Exobasidiaceae > Exobasidium > Exobasidium cylindrosporum. The sequence continues at coordinate 4,255,731 of CP096878.1, forward strand.
AAGGCTCTATTGATTCGATCGACGATACTCGAAAATGTTTTTTCGTACAAAGTTTTACAAAGTGCTGCCATTTCTTCAATTACTTGTCTTCTAGTCCTCGATTGAGTCACCCACTCTCGACCAGCCTTGACCTTTGGTCTTAATAATGCCCTTGTCAAATCTTGCTCTGGTAGACCAAGTACATGACAAACTTTTTCCACCTGAGCAGTATTAGTAATTCGAGCTTGCTCTGATCGATCATCGGCAAGTTGAATATTTCCTACTTGCAAGATGGCAGCTACAATCCTAAAGAGATTTTGCTGCTCTTCAGAAGTAAAACCAACGATAGCAAGAGCTTCCAATAGGGCTTTCCATTCAGAAACATCATCTACTCCTTCTACATGCTTTCGTGTATGCTTGAGGTAGTCGTAATCATCAGGAGAGCTCGTCAAGAGTAATTTAGACTTTATCTTTTCATCAGCTCCTCGTAAAAGTTGGTAGAATATGTGAAATGATCTCTCTTTTTCACTTCTAGTAGTTACTCGACTCTTTTCTAGAAGATACCAATCGATATTTGCTCCCGCAATAGCACCTCCAGAAGTAAATTCAATTCGAACAAATTTACCAAATCGACTTGAATTGTTATTTCGGATTGTTTGAGCGTTACCAAATGCTTCCAAGATGGGATTTGCTTGTAAAATTTGCCTTTCAAGCAATCCTAATCTTTTGGTGGCCATACCATCCATACCTCGAAGATGGTCCATGATATGACGACTAGAACTAATTGATCTAGATAGAGTTCCAGAAGGTGAAGATCCTATCTGTTGAGAAGAGCTAGCAGCAGGATCAATAGCAATCGCTGCTAGATATTGAATGACTTTTTTGGTATTTTCCGTCTTTCCAGCACCAGATTCTCCTGTTATTAGTAGACTCTGATTTTCCCTTCCTTCAAGCATATTCCGCATTGCTCCATCTGCTAAAGCAAATACATGTGGTGCATTTTCTTCTCTCCTCCGCCCTTTGTAAGAAGCCACAATGGCATCAGTATATAGTGGGAGGGCATGATATGGATTCACTGCTACTAAGAAAAGCCCCGAGTATGTATAGATGAGTCCACTGAAGTATCTTTGCCTGAGATTGTGAACAACGCTTGCTTCATTGAGAAATGTTAGATCAGCAATGTCTTCTGCCTTTTCAAATTTGGGTGGATTCATCTTGCTCAAGTCGTCAGTGGGTACGTCCCGCATCTGTGAGAAATTTATAAAATTGATGAGCACAAAGTTTCAGTCTTGAACAGGAGCAGACTACTGTTTAGCCTTGTATTGGACTTCTCACCTGTCCATCGGTCAAGCTACAGACACTAATTTCTCCACCATCTTCTTCTTTGACAACCCACGCAGATAGGTAACCTGCTTCTTTATCAGGAATCCAAACATATTTTTTGGCTGCAAACTCTGCTGCTGCTGCTGCATCACCTGCTGCCCCTCCTGGTTGTTGCACAGCACCTATCCTTGATGGCCCTGCACCATTCTGAGCAGTTGAACGTGCACGAAATAATGAGCCCATTAGATCTTGTGTGAGATGGTAAAGTGATGGCGACTTTTGCAGATCAAATTCTTCCTGATCTTGTGTATCGATATTCGTCCTTGATATCCTCAGCGATACGTGGAATTATCTGAAAAGCAGTAAGTTCTACACCAGCTCCCTCTCTCTAATGATGAAGTGGACGTTTTAAAAAGATCAAAGTACCGGAGGATGAAATAGAGGAAGCTGTCGACTCTCTTTTTTGAAAAAGGCAGCGCGCGACTTTACTTCTTTTTGAGTAACCCCTAAATAAAAACATCAAATAAACAAGTTTCGGCACATCACCAGTCTGCACGTCGATGTAATTAGATCATTAAGACAGGGGTTGAGTTCGCGTTTGGGTCACGCCGTCAGGGTGTGTTGGTCTTTTTATTGGAAGCTTGAACATTTGAGTTCAAGAATTAAGAAAAAGTCATTATTAGTGCAAATACGCAGATTGGGAAGATCATCCAAGGGTCGGGCGCATCACATCAATTATTAGTCTTCAAAACCAGTGTCATTAGTACTCTACATAGGTCTATAGTATTGCAATGCCACTACACCTACAGCAGCACAAGTCCTACCATCCTTACAGCAAAGACAATATAGAACGAGTTCGGAGAGATGAAGAAGCAGCTCGATTACTTGAAGAAAGCAATGGTCAACAATCACTCTCGGCTGAGTCAGAAGCTCGATTAGAAGCACTCAAGAGACAGAAACATAAATATAGGGGAGGGCAAGATGATCGTTTGCAAGCTGCTGAAAGGGAGCTCAATGGGAAGAAAGGCGCATTAGATGCATTTGACCAGAAAGAAAGAGAGAAACAAGGATTGGAATTTGGTCCTATCAAATCACTAGGCAATGATACCTTAGTTGACAAGAGCGGTCACATCAACTTTTGGGCTAGTCAAGAAGGTAATCGAAAGAGACAAAGAAGCGAGGGGAAAGATATTGTGGCGGGAAAAAAGCGTGGAAATAGTGAATATGAAGCAGACAAGGATGCAGAAAGGCAAAAATGGGAAGAACAGAATACCATGTTCTTGGGAAAGCCAGCCAAAGAATTAAATCCTTGGTACCAAAGTAAAGACTTACAAAGTGGTGAAGAGCGAAAGAGATCTCATGAGCAAAGGTTAGAAGCAGCGTGAGTTCTATTTGGGTAGCAAACTATGCATCGCGACCTTTTCCTCACCTATTTCCCAATTTATAGATACAAAGATTCTATCATCAAGAGAAGTCATGACCCTCTTAAAGAAATGCCAACTTTTGTAGCAAGACCTCAAAAAAAGGAAAGATATGAAGGAGACAGCTCTCAAGCAATGTCATCATCTGGAGCAACTGACCTACAAGGAAAAGCAAAAGAAAGGGAAAGAGTAGAACGAGCAAGAGCAGAGGCTCTAATTGCATCTAGACGAGTTGCTTCCAACGGTTTTAAGATTGAAGAAACTCCCACGCCTATGCCAGATGAATACTCCGATCAATTCAACAAAGAAGATGTACGTGCTGCTCAAAGGTGGAAAGAGCCATCTTCTAGACATACGGAGCAACCTGAACGGGATTTTCAGAGAGGCCCGGATCTGGGAGATCCGGGCGGCAAACTTACGACGAAAGACGAGAATATGATCGTGAAACAGGAACCGCTGGACACAGAACCAGTCATTACAAAGACAGAGTACATCGAAGGAGTGGGTACTACTAGCATCTCACCATCTCCCTTTCGTGAGCTAGATACCAACACACCAATGAAGCGAGATATCAGTAATAATAGTACAGGTAGCAGCACAATCTCAGAAGAGGATGGTAAAAGGAGGCCACGAGAATCAATGTACCCAGCTATCTTTGGAGAAATGATCACTACTGTACTGGATCAGGAGGCATATCTTTTCACATCAGATGAGATAAAGTTGCTCAATTCCTTCTTCGACATGGATTACGAAGCAAGGCATCTGCTCGCTCGCTTGATTCAACGTAGGAGTAGCTGGCATCGATTAGATAAGCTTCATTATGATTTTGATGTCAAAGACAAGGTTGTGGCAGTCACAAATTTGTGCAATCCTGTCATTAAAATTGATGCGATGAAAGGTGAAGATGATAGTTTTGAAAGTAACGATACTCAAGGAGTACCAACAAGATTCTGTCTTAGTGAGGAAGACATGGATGGAGGTGAAGAAGAAGCTTTGAGTTTACTTAGTCTGGAAGAGCTGAAGTTGGTAGCAAAAAAAATGAATCGACTCAAAGGATTGACTACAACAACCAAGGCTTCCATTATTGCTTCACTTCGCACAGTAAAGACTCAAGGTACTCTTCACGAATTTGCTAATACGCTTAGAGAATCTTCACCCATCAAAAGTACAAGCATCTCAATGATCAAATCACAATCTGTCATACTTCAACAATTGATAAAGGAGATCATTGGAGGATGTGTTCGTGTATGTCCATTAGCCCAAAGATTAATTAATCGTGTAGCTCTAGTTTATTATCGAGGAGCTGAATTAGGTGGATCAGCCCTCACCACTGCTGTATTATCTCGAAGTCGAAAGCGACATTATCCAGAGTATGAATGGCAACGAAGTCCTGGATTATTCGCATCTCGCAAACATTTGATAGCCATGGAGCAAGCATTGAGTATAGAAGGACAAATGGATGAACTCATTGAATGGGATGGTAGCAAAGATGCACTGTCCAAAGCAATGGATTTATTTGAAAGTGTATATGGTCAATGGCAAGATGCTGTCAAAGAAGGAGAGAGCCTAGCTGAAGGAAATGATGCTATTATTGATCGCTTAACTTATCATCGAATGAGATTTCATCCCGGATGGCCTTTGACAAGAATCATATACAAAGGTGTACATATTTTGGCTCGATTTCATCAACACAAGAGAGAAGCAGAAGTATTAAGAGAATTACTCAATCAACGAATCTTTCGAAGGGGAAGGCGAGGTGATTGGTATGATAGGCTTGCTCTCATTACTGCACAATACCCTAATTCTACAAATGTCAATGAAATTCGAAAGGCTAAGCGAGAAGCTTTATCGATTTCTGTTCGAGGTATACAAGATCCAGATACCCATCTGATTTATCATGATACACTTCAACGTCGTATTTGTCGATTAGAAAGTCAATTGAAACTACCATTTGCAGAAAAGCATGATTTTTCATATGCAAAATTAAAGAAATGCCAAGATCGAATATTTAAAGGAGTACGTCTTGATAAGATGATTGGAGTAAAAAGTGGTTTATTCGGTAGTTCTTTTGTAAATCCTGCAGATTTAAAATCTAGACCAAAGGCAGGTAGAATTTCATCAGATTCATCATCATCGAGCTCATCTTCAATCGATCAAAGTACTACAGCATTTCAAACCCGAAAGCCATTGCACAAAATTGTCAAGGTAGAGCGAACAAAAGGAATAGTAAATCTTGGCAATGAAGAAGAAGAAATCGAAGGCAAGAAGGCAGTGGAAATGCAAGTGGAATCTCGTCAAGTAAGAAAAGATATGCATAGCGTTTGGCGTGGACTAGATACTAAACCTTGTCGAGTAGAGATTTTGGTATTGCAACACTATGCAGTAGAAGGATATCGTGGTTATCATTGCGAAGGAGGAATTCTTACTATGCTCTTTTCTCTTCTACTTTGGGATATTCTTTTTACACCTTTGCCTGGTGTTTTCGAAACGCCATATCAACGTCAACCACTTGATTTGAGTGAAGATAGTTTTGCCATTGTGCGAGGTCCGATGCTTCGACAACGACTCAGTGATATAGAAGAGGGTGGCGGTTTAGACTTTATCAAAGAGACTGACAAAAGGGAAAGAGAAAAAAAAACTTGGGCAGTAGGATGTAAATGGGATCATTATCCTCTTGAAGATTTGATGCAAATAGCAGAATGTATGGGCGGAAAGGCATTGGCAGTCATTTGTCAAATGCTATCGGAAGAATGGGAAAAGATTACAGCTGGACTTCCTGATCTCTGTGTTTGGAGATATGAAGATAAAAGAGTTCGCTTTTGTGAGGTAAAAGGACCTGGTGATCGATTGAGTGATAAGCAAAAGTTGTGGATTGATATACTACTACGAGCTGGTCTTGATGTAGAAGTCAGCTTAGTTCAAGAGGAGAAGAAAGCTTAGCGAAAAAATGAAAAATAAAAAATAAAAAGCAGCAACTCAATTGTATCATATAATTCATCTTGCAATACAAAATGCATTTCTTGTATCATTCTTGACAGATCGAAGGTAAAGAGAGGGAAGAGAGAGAGAAGTTCAAGTACCATTACTAGTGAACATTTGATCCATATGTAAATTCTTTGATTTTATAACAGGGGTAGGAGGAGGCAAACGAATTACAGTAGTTTGAATTAGCCACGCTTTATGACGCGACCAAATATAATGGACGCGATTGAAGAATGTGTTGGACAGTAGTAATAATGGAGGGTATATAACCTCTTTTATCATTTCTATATAGGTCAAGACGAGCATCACCACCATTAAATTTTGCACTTTTGCCTTCGGGCTGTATACAACCTTATAATATGGAAGAGGAAAAGTCTCTCGAAGTTGAGATTCCTAAACGGGAACTAAGGAGAAGAAATCCTCAACAACCGTATCGACCTAGGCCTGCACTAACTTCAAGTGATCGAGGTAAAGCGAATGCCGAGGTACGACGAAGAAGGGAATTAGAAGCAAATATGACTTTTGCTGAAGCAAATGAGCTAATTGCTAATATGAGAAATGGAGGACCATCTTCGGAAAATGGAGAATCCCAGTATGACGTAGGAGAAGATCAAAGGGGGGAGTCAATGGATGAAAGTGAAGATACGCCACACGTTACCTTGGACAACTCTATGGCGGAAATGCAAAGCCAAAATGGCGCTGTACAATCTACAAGAAGAGAACTTGAAAGTGAAGGACAACGTGACGAAAGAGATAGTGAAGAAATTCGAGACGAGAGAAATGTTACACTAGAATTGGGAGCAGACTCAGATTTACTTTCGCATTCTGATCAGGACTGCGCAACATTAGTAGTAGCGCAGGAGCCACTATTGAGGCGAGAAGAGATGGCGACGACTGAATCCTTTTCTCAATCTGTAGAGTGGATATCGACGTCGCAAATAGAGGTTGTTGAAATTGAATCAACGTCGCGGACACCTGCCAATAGAAAAGGAGATTTTGATGGGAGCATACAGAGCAGTAGTAAAGCTGGTAATTCACGACTGCATCAAAGTACAGCAAAAGTCATACTACCACCACTACTGGCAAAGAACAATCGCATTTATGAATTTGAACAAGACGACGAGTTTGATACTGCAGAAGATATGAGCTTTTATGAACATGTTGCAGCTATCGATGCTATTGATTGGGATTCAAGACTCAGTGCTACAATCTCAAATGCGGGAACATCTGTCATGCTTGACGTTGACTCTAGTATCGAGACTGAGGGATATGAAGCTGTTTTGAAAAACAGGTCGGCATACCCAGAAACTAATGGTTTCCGATGGGGTAACGACAAGGAAGTAAAAGTAGCACCAAAAGCAATAGAGACCGCTCAAAATATACTTGGAAAGATTAAGAGGGAAACGGAAGCAATGGAAAACCCCTTTGATTTTGGTCCCTCTACAAGTCAAAGCGAAGCTTCAATACCTATTCGAGCACCACCTCGACGTATACCTCTTGGGCCTTCTTCAAGAGCAAATATAAGCATTAGACCAGATACATCTTCATCGTCTTTGTCAATGCAAAGCACAAATCTCGGTAAGCGTAAGCAGACAGTAGAGCCAGAGAGAAGCGAAATACCGGAAACACCACTTCGGACATCATCAGCTCTGTTGAGTACACCAATCCAGCCTTCTGCTCGTAATGCTACCACCTCACCCAGCCTTCATACTCCCAATAGAATCCGAGGCAATGCTCGATTAGGTTCTACAATTCGCTCTACTCCACTACGATCAACACCATCAGTGGCATCTACCCCGATTCTTGCCTCTAAAGGCGAAAGTAAACGTACCGCTCGTGTTTCACTCGGTATGACACCAAGAAGAGCGACATCTGGCTCTATACCCCGTTTCAAGACACCCTTCAAGGATCCTACTCGTCTCAGTCTACCATCCGGCAGCACTCAATCTTCACCTGAATTCCTAAAGACTACTACTACTACTCATGGATTTGCTCCATCGTCTCTCACATCTACGCCCGGTCTCTCTAAATCAAAAATTATCTTGAAGCAACGAGCCATTTTCAATTTGGACAAAAGTAATGTAGAACGACAGGACTATCATTCATTTGGTTTTCTTCCAGAAGGCACCACTGACTATGAAGTAAAGAAGCAGTTGGATCCAGATGAATATGATTCTATCAAGCAAATACTCAATGAACCAACCAAAGCAAGACACTTTGCTTTCGAAATAGATGGCGGCTACTTCGGTGTATCAAGTGCACATGCGATGTTGGTTGAAGAGTCGAGCACCAGTGGTGGCGATGTCCCTAGATCATGGGTAGAGAACCACTACATCTTGATCTTATGGAAATTGGCCGCTTACACAAGACATCTCTTAGATAATCGTTATTGGTGCTGGGACGAAGTTTGTCGACAGTTGAAATACCGCTATGAAAGAGAAATTAATCAGAAACATAAATCGGCTATTAAACGTATCTTGCGCCAAGATAATCCCTCTACGGCCGGTATGGTACTCTGTGTATTTCAAATACCAACTTTGGAATCTGACGATGAAAAAGAAAGAGATCCTCAATATGTGGTTCTTACAGATGGTTGGTATAAGATCAAAGCTACGATTGATAGTGCACTCTCTACAGCTATTCTTCGAGGTCAAAGCGATATCGAATGGAATGAAGAAAAGCGCGGTAAAATTAATGGGCCTTGTATCAAAGTAGGAACCAAATTAGCCATTCAAGGAGCTCAACTCGATTCAGAGAGTGTAAACAAAGATCCTATGAAAGCTTATGAGTTTGCTTCTCTAGTCATTGGGGGAAATTCTACGAAGCTTGCCAAGTGGGATGCAAAATTGGGATTTGTCAAAGAGCCATTTGTAGCAACGATTCGGTCATTGACTGCAAAGGGCGGTTACGTGCCACTGATGGACATTGTCATTACTCGAATTTATCCTCCTGCATATACTGGCTATGACGTTTGTCCAGGTTACAAGTGCGAAACAGGCGTGACAGCAGAATGGAGTGAAGCAGAAGAAAGAGATAGACGAAGACAATGGAGGTTACATCAAATAGAGACGTCTCAAGAGATAGAAGAAGAATTTGAGTCGGAAATTAGGCCATTGGAGCGAATTTTAGAGCAGTTACACAAGGCATATGAAGGATTAGAAGGTGATAGCTATGATGAAGGTGAGTATACTTGGACTTTTTAGGCATTCATCATCAATTTTAATGACTTTTTCTTTTTGCCATTTTAGACTTTAAAGCTGAATCGTGTGGGGAAATGCTTGAAGCCATTCTTTCTGCTGGTGATGCTTCTTCGTATCTACGAATGACACAATTTATTCCAACGCTTCGATTGTTAGCGTTGACCAAGTATCAACAATTGAAAGAAAAGGTGCGATTCGATTCTACTGATTTATTGGAAAAGAGGGTTGGAATTCGCAAAGTAAGAAGTTTTCGAATGATTCGATTTCGTGATGCCCAACCAATGGACTACGGTCAACCAAATTTCATCTCTTCAAAACGAGAAAATTGTAAGCGAAATGTACTTTTAAAAATTTGGGATTATGAAGAGAGGTTAGAAAATGAGAGTTGTTTAGACTTTCAAATAGGAGACCATTTTAAGGTGAGGAGAATTTTAAGGAGGATCACGACAGATGACTTTTCTTTCCTTCTTAATAAAATTTTATTCCGTCTATGCAGGTGACAAATTTAAATCCAGCAAGACTGCAAGCCTGGCCAAAACTTCCAGATGATTTTGATGACATTCATCTGGCGACCGGAATAAATTCCAGATGGATACCTGTCAGAAAAGCAGCCGGTAGCAAAGGTTGAGAATACCAGAATATAATACATATAGAAAACGAGACAAATTAACCAAGCATTTTACCATTACTACTTTACCTTGTACTTTGTTTTCAATGGTTTTCCTCTTTCCAATTTACAAATGAATCGTATTAACATCTCAGTAGGGGTGAATACAGATTGAAAAAATCTTCTCAAGTAAAGAGTTTGTTGACTGAAGTACTGCCATCTTGTTGACGACGCAAGACCTTGCTAACGGCCAACTCAAAATCTTCCTGACTAACGTGTTGACGTCTTTCTCGAAGTGCATACATGCCTGCCTCTGTGCAAATTCCTCTTACTTCTGCTCCAGAACATTGACCCATCTTTTCAGCCAATGCTCGCATATTGATACCTCTCTGAAGTGACATCTGTATGGAAAAGAAGATTAAATTGTCAATATATGCTATAATAGTGCAATATCTTCCCTCATACTACCACGCACCTTTCGCGAGTGAATACGCAAAATTGACACTCTTGCCTCTGGGCCAGGAGGTGGAAATTCAATTTTTCTATCAATTCGACCAGGTCGCAATAAGGCACTATCCAATATGTCAATACGATTCGTAGCCATGATGACCTTAATATTCTTCGTACCCTCAAATCCATCTAATTGATTGAGCAATTCCAACATAGTACGTTGAACTTCTGAATCACCACCTCCTTTGCCTCCTTCACCTCGAGAGGATCCAATACTGTCAATTTCGTCCATGAATATGATTGAAGGTGCATGCTCTCTTGCCATTACAAACAACTCTCGCACCATTCTAAAGGTAAATTTCTCACACTAGTCAGCTAATCACTCTTTATGGTTTACAGTATTTTGCCAAACTTACCGACTACCCTCTCCAATATACTTTTGCACCAATTCCGAACCACTGACTCGAATAAAGCGGCAATCAGTGTGATGCGCTACTGCTCGAGCCAACAAAGTCTTTCCTGTTCCCGGAGGACCATACAGTAAAACTCCTTTTGGCTGTGCGATTCCTAGACTCTCGAATAATTCGGGGTGTTTTACTGGCAATTCAATTACTTCCTTGATCTCTTTAATTTGTCGATCTAGACCACCGACCATCTCGTATGTTGAATCAGGTACCTTTTCGACCATCATCAGTGAGACGAGTGGATCGATTTTGTTTGGCAGAATTTTGTGAAGTTGATATGAGTCGGATCGCAATGCAACTCGAATAGATGGAGTAAGGGCGGAAACATCAATATCGGATGTGAACTCAACCACTAAGATGCAAAGGATAATCGCAAAAGAGGATGAGATCATCTCTTTACATCACGACATCTCGAAAACAATATAACTTACTGTATTTTCCCTCTGGTTGTACCTTTACGAGAACCTTTTTTCGACCCATTACTTTGACTACCTCTCCAACGTAACTACCGGGTTCTTGCAACAATTGCAACTCCTCCCTTAACAGCCTCACTCTAGCGTTTAATGCATTCCTTTGGGCTTCCAATCGACGGAGATTCTGTGTTCGCTCATTTATTAATAATTCCTGCACAGGAAGGAAAGAGATGTTAGCTGATCTTATTTATACTCTTTTGACTGAACCTTGCCACACCTACATATGATTGTATCTTTGATTGATAAAAACTTTGAATTCCAAGCGCGGGAGCGATGACTCCTTGCGTAGCAAGAGGAACACCGCTTGTTCCAGCATGGACTGTATGAGCTACGGCAATTGTAGCAGCCATGAATGATACTAAGGTCGATGATGGTCGAAAAGGCAATCTTTAGTCCGTGGTGGTGGAGATAAAATGTTGAACATTGCTTCAATTGCTTGCGCGTCCTTTGGAATGAACCACGTGGTTGATCTTTACTGTCAAGCGCCCAATGGGTTTTTTATAGGCTGGCTGAACAATAAATGGGACCACCTATTATTTTCTCGTACCGCATATATATATATATACACCTTGAGATTAAGTCGAGGTAGATTCAAATACCGTGGAAGGCAGGCAAGAGGGCACACTTTTCTTCTTCTCTCTTACCAATCTATCATCCCTCTTACTTCACCCCGTTATTAACATAGAAGGAATTTGATCATCCCGTTACCTTCTCTTTGAGCGCAATTTACCGTCTAATTTGCTTCATTGTCAAGCAGCTCTGGTAAAGCGTCTGACTCCCTTTAACCCTTTTAAATTCTCTCGTTCACATTTGCGCACAGTAGCATACAGTAGGTTACAGGCGTTTATTTCTTCATGCAGCAGTCAGGCTAGGCGCGCATGTAGGGGTCTAGTTGGCGATGCATAGTCTTAAGCTGGGGTAAACGTAGCCGAATCCATGAGCAAGGAGATGATTAGGAACTGAATACTTGAGAGACAGAGACAGCAATATGCGCATGAATAGCTCACTTACCCCGTTACATTCATTCTGTTCCCCCTCTTTGTCTTCTGTCAGATCATCACCTCTCACAGGTCGCCGTCATCGACTGTACCTTGTTTTGACACTTTCCTTCCTTACCCTTCAACACCTTATCTTCTCTCTCTCCCTCTCTCGCTTATCCCTTGACGCAGAATTTACAGCTTTGCGCCAGCTCAAGAGCGCAAAATGGTCAGGATTAAAGAGCACCTTTATCTTTCCCTCCCTCCTCAAATTCTAGATAATAACCAAGGAGATGGACTCCCCGTTACTCCCATCAATCGATCGTTCGATTCTGTAGTCACTGATACATTTGTCACGGCGATTTTATCCCCCAGCTCCAATGATGTCTTTGCTGCTCGAGCTCGAGCCCGTAGCCGCAGTGATGCTCCCCCTATCTCATCTTCAGCTGCTATAAATGCCGCTTCAAACACTGTTCATTACTCTCCCTCACTTGACTCCATCAATACACTTCGACCTTGTGACACCATTGCAGAGGCTGAAACATCACCAGCTGGTGTTGGTCAAGACAATTTCGGAATCCTTGCAATGCCCAAACAGCCTCTTTATGGTGAGTATAGTGTGTTTTATTACATTTGCAGATATGAAACGTCTATTTTGACTGATTAAAAATATTTCCTCCAGAGTCACCTTCCTTTGCTCGACGTTCCCGCCTACTGTCATCAGCAGGAACTGCTCAAAGCACCGCATTTCGAAGTCCATTCGCGCCCCTTAAATTGCAGTGTAATGATAGAGATGTGCTCAACCTCCTCAAGACTTCGACTGAAATACATGGCGGACAATCTCTTCGACCAAGTACAAGTCGACCTAGAGCAAGTACTTTATCAACACCTCCGTCATCTCAATCCTCTGCGGTCGACTATATTCAAGGACTTCAGACTCATGCTAATTCCTTTGGTCGTGGTACTCTCAACAGACTCCGAAGTTCATCCTACTTCGATCAAGCTCACCACAGCAGTAGTAGTATGAGAGGTGACTCACCCGTCATGGAGGATGTACAAGTCGCTCACTCTACAAATTCTGCTTCATGGCCATCTCCATTGGTCACTGAGAGCAGTAGCATTGACGGTAAAAGTACTGCACTTTTATCCAAGAGAAACAGCTTAGCATCTCTGTGCTCACGCTATGATTCGTCATTTGAATCATCCATGGAAGCAAACAATTCGTCACTTTCGCTTTGCAACACTGAAACAAACGACACCTCTCACGAAAGTATAAACTTAAGCACTTCGAGCTGGAAAGCACTTCATAATACAAGCGACGAACAAGAAAAGGAAGTGGAGCTTGAAAAGAGTCAAGAGTATATGACGAAGCTTTACGAAGATCTAAAAGGTGTTTCTTCTACCATGTCAGAAACTAGTCGCAGCACGATTGGTGCTACTGCTGCCTTCGATCATGTAGGAAGACCTAAAAGTCACACCATTTCTGAAGTAAATGGACATAATCAAAGCAATCATGTCCCTTTCCATATGAAGCAAGCCCAACAAGACGTATTTGGACCAACCAAGAGTGTTCAAGTATCTGTTTTAGAAACAGAAAATCTACTAGTAAAGGAAGCAGTACATTGTACGATAAATACACCAAAACATTTATGGCCAGCTACATTAAACAATCACTCAAGTGACGGTGCCACAATTAAGCCACGTAGATTGACAGTGGGTGGGTCTTTGCCTATCATTCCAAGAGAGAATGCTCGTATGATATTACATCGTAACAATAAAGCTGGAAGCCCGCCTCATTCGAAGCTAATTTCTGCTAAGGGTAGTATAAATCCGGTTTATGTTGGTGTTACACAAGAACAGAGCTTGACAGCTTTTCAAGAGCTCATTCAGGATATGAAAAAAGAGCGGCCAATTCAAAGTAGTGCCATTGAAGGAGTAATACCAGCTGAGCCTAGAAGTATTGGTGCCGTTCTTGAATATAGACGCCGATCTCCTACTGGAAATCGACCAGCTTCTTCTGGTGATCAAGAATGTGAACTTTGTGGAGCAGTTGCTCGACGTTTGACCATCTTGGAACCTTGTGGACATTATGCATGCGCTGTTTGTTGCTCTTCTGGTCTCAATCAGGTGACTGCTACTCCGCCTCGACCTCATACCTGTGCAGCTTGTCATACTCCAATCTTGGGTATTACACTGCGTAAAGGAGCCGACCGTATAGCAGAAAGCAATACTAACGATAAGTTGAATGTTCAGACACCCAGAGGTTCTCACCGTCGTCCACAAACTCCCAGTCCAGACGAGCAAAAGCTTCTCTACCGCAAAGTGTATACTTCTTCGCCAACCAAGTCTTTTACACCAATAAAAGGAGAAAAGAGCGGTCGTCGTCATCGAGGAGGAAGTGGTAGTAGAGTTCATCTTGATGGAATTATTGCATCAAACAAGGTAATGGAGCAAGTAGCAAATGAATCTGGTGAGACATCATCTTCTGACCTTCTCACAGAAGATCAGTCGTTCTACCAGAGTCAGCGTACCATGCAGCTCAACAACATGAGACTAGTTCAGCCTTCTACATCACCAACTCACAAAGATAAATGCTCCTTTGAAATGGACACTAATTCTAGCATGGATCAAAGCAATTTTCGAAGTATGACGGCTCAAGGTACTTCGATTGTTCGTATTGATAATATTCCTTGGACATTGACATACAACGATGTGATTGCATGGCTTCCACAACCTTCTGACCAAATTCTACCAGATAGCGATATTAGCTCGGCTGCAATTCACGTTCCCATTGATGTTTTTAGCGGAAAGACATCCAATTGTTGTTTTGTCGAGTGCAAGAATAAAGAGGAAGCCATGAGGTTGGTGAGACACCGAAATAATTCCAGACTGTTGGGTCGACCCGTTAGTGAGTGCCAAAAAGGGGAACAATGAAGAAGGATAGACGCCTTAATTCGACGCTTTTTTGATCACTTGCTTTCTCTTATAATAGGTTTGATCATCACAACGCTTGAAGACTTACTCAACGAGGTGAGTATCATCGTACTCCTTTCAATTTTTGTTTCTGTCTGATGTTCCGCTATCTTTGCAGGTATTTCCTGCCCGAGCAGATTCACCCTCATTGAAGGACCATGATTGCATCTTTTTTACTGCCGTTCATCTTCGACAATTGGTCGATCTTTTACGACGAGGTGGAGCCCAGCTGAAAGGACCACTAAAGATAGTTGATTTGACAACAAGCATGATTCAATTGGTGCCTAGTAATATGAGTAGAGTACTTGGCGAGATGCGTGAGTTTTAAAAATGATGTTATAGCTCCGACATATATGATTGACTTACTCATTTTGATCTATTAATAGTCTTTCACCGCGCCAGAGGTATGTTTGAAAGGAAGAATACGGAGTTGATAGTTTGCACTGATTGTTTTATCACCACTACCTTATCATTGAGCAGAAATTGTTTGCATCTGCATTGCTGCTAGTCAAGATATGTCTGATATTCGTCAAAGTCTAGATCGACTGTTGATGGCCTGCAGTAGTTGCTCATGCTTTTCAGTCAGTCAGCGTATTGAGATTTTGGACTCGGCTAGAGGTACTTTGACAGCTGTAACGCAAAGTAGACGCATCGAAAATCTCCCGAGTGGTCTATCAATGGCACCTTTATCTTACACTTCTCATATGGTACCCCATTCCATTCGCAAGTCTCAAGTAGACATTAATCGCACTCCGAGACCAATGGTGATGATTCAAGAAAGACAGCATACTCTCGAATCTAGTGAGGGGGCACATTATCATCGTCATCAACAACAAGAAAATATACTTCGTTTCTCCCCTCAAGCTGAAGTGAATACTTCGACAGTGGCTTGGCCAACTACTTCATCTAGCTCCAATGTCGGTAGACAATATGCTAATAGTACAAGGACAGGGACTCGCTCATCTACACTCGATTCTGTGCGATCCAGCAATTCGGATGATAATTGTTTGAATTCAACGATTAAAGGTAGACATCAAGCCATTCTTGCAAGTCCTATTGCTACAAATCATAGAGAAATGGCTTTTCAGACGCTGATTAAATACGGCATACTTCCAAATGACAATGTGGAAGGATTTGAAAAGATGGTTAATCAATTAGCACAAGCATTCGCCAAGCAACATGTGATATCTGAAAGTGTTGATAACTCTACCATCTGAATTCTTTCACATTACTTTCTAGTATGACCCTCCCGGAATCTCTTGACAATATTAAAGCCCCATTCCTCTTCTTTCACGCCAAACCAAACAAAGAAAAAAAAGAGTAGAAAGATAATTGTTGACTACATAGTCACACAAGATCACTCAATAAATATGTTTATCCCACATTTTCTTCTCACGAATATAACAATTGATTTGCCACCTTTTCTGCTCCAGCAAAGACAAGACTTTGAGGGTGAGTACTTGGAACGTTTGGAAATGTGCTTGCATCAAAAACATGTAAATTTGAAGTACCACGAATCTTCATAGAGAGTGGATCAACGGGAGCGTTTATATCTCCCATTCGACAAGAGGAAGAGCCATGATAGATTGGATTTGATCTTGATTTGATAAAATCATCGTACATCTTAATAAGATGGTGATTTAAAATTGAAAGAAAAATAGAAAGTTTTGTTAGTCATCTTGAGGGGGAGAGGTGTGAGGTACAGAAAAAGAAATACAAGTAACTTACTCTGTCTGAAATATTATTTGGGTCTGCAAAAGGTGAATTTTTCTGTAACTTTACATCATCCATCATGTACTTTCCCAATTTATTATTCCAGCCTGGTACATCTGCTGGACTAATATCAAATCCTTCTTGAGAAAGGCTAGCGGCAACATCTAGTGCAAATTTGACACCTTGTCTCAATGTCTTTATATCTTGACTTTGATCATCTTGAAGGTATTGAAAATCGACAATTGGAGATAAATTTGGATCATTTGATCGTAGTGTAATACTACCTTTACTCTTTGGTTGTGTTAAAATGACATAGATTCCCATGATACCTTTTGGATTTTTAGTGGTATCATCTAAACCTTTAAATCGAGTTTGAGCCCATTCTAACCAAAAAGTTGAAAAGAGTAATTCAATATTACAGATACTTGAATGTGGATCTTTACAATTCAGTCGAAGAAATGATGATGATGATGATGATGATGAATTGTTGGATTCATTTTTGGAATTGATTATTATTTCTTCCGTATTAATCCAAGCACTAGCTTCCATAAAACCTGGACTTGCAAATATTCCTTTACCACCTTTACCAAAGTAATTGTATATATTTTGTAAGAATTGTGGTAATGCATAAAGACCATCTGAAACACAAATTGAAGAATTTGAATAGGGAATTAAAAAGTGTAAAGGTACTCCAAGGTGATCTTTTAAATTTTGACCTACGTCAGGTATATTGAGAATAGAGGTGATTGAGTGCTTGCTTAATTCCATTTTGGGTCCAATACCACTCAAAAGAAGTAATTGAGGTGTATGAATAACTCCTGCACTTAGCACTACTTTTGATGAAGCTTGGGCATAATACATTTGATCTGTAAAGTAGAAAAAAAAAATAAAAGAAAAGAGATTAGCAAGAAAAATTTATCTTTTATCGCTCTCTAATGATGCCCCTTTCCTACCTCTATCGTCTTTGAAGTACACGCCTTTTGCCGTCACCAAGCCATTAGTGTCATGTTGTAAGTCAATCTTTACTACTCGTGCTCTTGTGCATAGCTGTAGGAAATAGAGCCGCAGAAAAGAAAAAGAGAGAGAGAGAGAGAGAGAGAATTGTTTTCAGCAAAGTGGAATAAACCTTTTTTTATTGCAATTATTACTACGTCATACCTTGAGGTTCCTTCTCGCTAATAATATTTCATCAGACAAGTATGCATTACCAGCATGAACCTTTCTTCCATTTTTTGAAATGGACGATTGTAAAACAAAGCAACCACTTCCTATTGGACCTTTTTCAGGTTCCATTGTATAAGGATCTGCATCATTTCTTTTTACACCCTTTTCATCTAGAATAGAAAGTACTTTTTCGGTAATTGGATAAATGTGATCTTTTCGTAATGAGTATTGCCAAGGACCGCTGCATTTCTTTGTTGTATTTGAAGGGATACTGTCAGATGGAAGACGAAAATCATGACGAATTGGCAAGTCAAGATACTTTTCAAGAGTGTCGGAATTCCATCCTTGACAACCATACTCTGTTTCCCATTCATTGAGCTCTCTATTTGTACTTCGAGTGTAAATGCCTGCATTGATAGCACTAGAGCCTCCCACAACTCTGCATGAAAAGGTGTGAAGAAGAAGAAGAAGAAGAAAGATAAAGATGATGATG
This sequence comes from Exobasidium cylindrosporum, assembly GCA_023273805.1. Lineage (NCBI taxonomy): Eukaryota > Fungi > Basidiomycota > Exobasidiomycetes > Exobasidiales > Exobasidiaceae > Exobasidium > Exobasidium cylindrosporum. The sequence continues at coordinate 4,273,950 of CP096878.1, forward strand.
ATGTGGAAATACGTTGCAGCTGCTCACCTGCCTGATAAAATTTCTACTTGCTTTCCACCTAAACCTTTTTGCTCAATCGTTTTAATTTTGAAACTGTACTTTGCATCATTACTTCTCAAGATGGAGAAAAGTGGTATAGCTGATAGTAAATCATTTACTCTAGTGCCAGCTTCTAGTAATAGAATCTTTGCATCTGATTTACTTTCACTAATACGACTTGCAATGATTGAACCTGCTGTTCCCGATCCAATTATGATGAAATCATATGTTGCTTCAACTCTTGCTGACGTTACATTGCTATCCCCAATCTTTTCCACTTTTACTCCCACCTGATCAGGTCTGTACTCTAGTGGAGTGGTAATATTTGGAAAAAGATAGCTTAAAGGAAATGGTTTCCAAACCATGCCCGTATGATGAGGAACAAAATTTCTTAAAAAAAAAAAAAGCGAAGCAAGTTCAACTATGATGAAGCTGGTATGATATTCATCTCTTGTAAATTAAAGTTAAACCGCTAAAAATAGATATATATATATATTTTTTTTAATTCTTAAAGTAACAAACATTTCGCTTCTTTATGACATCACTATCTGCACTTAGATCCATTCTTTTGGATTTGTACTAAAAAAGAAGAAAGATGAATTGGTGTTGATAGGAAGGTATGTGAGAAGTTTGAAAGACAGACCTAGATGGAGTTGAGACAGCCAGATACAAAAAAATTAGAAAAGTGTACTACTTTAAAAGAACTCATGCAGCAGAGGGTAGAAGAGGGGGGGGAGGAAGGCAATTACAAGTAGATAGAGGAATCAATCTTGATTACCTATAGCACTCGAAGAGCGTTTAAAGAATCTGGAAACCTTTCCTGAAGTCCCACCACTTTGATTACCTTCCCTACTGTTTTGACTTCGATTTCCACTACTACCTCTTTCACTACTTCCCATGGAGCCCACGATGCTAGAATCTCTTGGTCTTCGAATTGATGTTGTTGTTGATCCAGGTGCGCTAAAGACATTGCTGTTCCTGTCATTGGAAGAAAGAAATTCTACTGCTCCTTGTATATGAGGAGGAATAGAATCAGATGACTTTCCCTTTGTTGTAGATGCTGGAACTGAAGTATTTGGTGTGTTTGAATTACCTTCACCACTATCTTCTTCATCGTCATAATGATGTGAACGAGCAGTCGCTGAAAGTGGTGATGAATCTGCTGGTGGACTATTACCTTGAGCTGGTGTACTAAATTGATCATGAGTACCAGCACCATCCCCACCAATACTTGAATTGTTAGTTGCATTGGACACTCTTCGATCACCTGCCAAGTAGTTGGTAGGAAATAAAGTATTATCCCCATGTTGTTCTATGGCTCGAATAGTATTGCGAGAAGGTGGAGGTGCTTCGGCTAATGTACTCAAGAAGTGATTGTTTTGAGGCGTTCGAGCGTCTTGAAAGCTGGGACTAGTTGTGAAGCCATCACTACCACCATCCGAATATATGCGATAGTGGCTACTTGAGCCTCCATCACCTGATCCGGCAATATTGATTGGCGCGGAAGGTCGACGAGATTGGGTAATGACAATGTCTGATGGTGCTTCGTACATAATTTCCTCATCCTCCTCCTCTCTTGCATTCGATGTAGGGACACGTAAATTGAGAGGTGGAGTGACAACATTTCGAAGAGCGTGGCCAGTACTAAGAGATTGTGTTGGTACGACAGTTGTTGAAGAAATAGCTGTATCCGGTCGATTATGATAATCATGCTGATTATCATTGCCCCTCCTTGATGGAACTGATGTATTGGATGCTGATGATCGTCGCCTTTCACCCGGTAAGTTTAATATTCCTTCATCTATTGCATCACGATTTTGAAAAGTCCTTCGGAGCGAAGATGGATTTCGAGGTGAATTTGAGTTGTGAGGTGAAGCTTGTAAATCTCCTGCAGTTGTAACGCTCGCCTGTATAACTGCAGCAGCTTGTGTTTGAGATGCTAAAGGAGAATTTGGATTGGTGACTACTAGATTGGAGAATGGTGGGATGGTGTCTTCCGCCATGGGGGTACTAACATCTGCAATACCGCCTGAAATTGAATCTAGACCCTGCGCTTCTTGAAGAAGTGTCTGTTGCCAAGCTTCATCTTCTTCAACGTCAGCATTCAAGTCGGCAAACGTTCTACAAAGTGGACAAGAAAAGCCAGGATGGTGTTGCTCGATAAGAGGTCGAATACACTTGAAGTGAAAGACATGCGAGCAAGGTGCAATAAATAATGCTTGACAGACTGTGACAGAGAATAGGCAGATGCAGCAATCGGTGACGCTCATCGATTGTCGATTAGTAGGAAGTGCAGCTGATGCTGCTTTGACTGCTGCTACGCCCGGTTCAGGTAGAGGAGAGCCTTGTAGTGCTCTTAATTGACGCAGGGCATTGACGTTGAATTGATTTGCACCTCTTTGCCAACCTCTATTTAATTCGACTCTCATTTTGACACATCGGAATATCTCTTCTGTACCTCCTTGATAATCAACTCCCAATTGTACAACATCTCCATCTTTAACAGGAAAAGGTTTGCTCTCCATATTAGGATGAGAAAGTCGAATATGATTAAGAAATGTTCCAGAACTTGACTTGGTGTCGCGAATGAAAAACTGAGGAGGGGGTAGCATTGATGATGTACAAGCTGTTAGCGAGGTAGACTTTATTCATTACCTAGTATGTTCACTCACCTTTCCTCCTGGCTCACACCAAACCTCGGCATGACCACGACTTACAACTTTACTTTTAAAAGCAATTCGGCCAGAGTCGACTCGACCTCCTCCTCCCGCTGAACTTGGAATAGCCCCACCTCTGGCACCAGGGACACCTGATGAAGACGTCGAGGGTGTCACCGTGCTACTAGCGACGCCACTAACCATCGTTGACGAGTTTGGACCTCCATTTGAAGATGATCCGGCATCAACGCCAGAACCAGATGGGACTGATGGAGCAGGCGCTGTTCGATCAGTAAATCTCCCAATCTTGACTGCAATGGCTCCCTCAATAAGGTCTCGCTCAATTGGTTCAAAATGTAATGATCGAGTAGCTTCAAGATGAGGTACAAGACGAATGCGATGAGTAGCATTTGTAGCAGGAGTAGCATTCGTCACTGGAGTGGCCGAGCTATCATCTATATTACTGTCCATCAAGGCCAAAGAAGCTGCTGCTCCCTCTGTAAAGCTGAGACCTGGAGCGTCGTGTAAATTGGAGGTGTTGGGTAAAACTGCCAAAGTCTGAGAGTTTGATAGAGCAGAAGGAGGGGATTGATTGCTACCTCCAACGCCATTTTGAGCCGCATTGTTTGAAGTAGAGGCTGAAGCGACAGCGTACGCCTCATTTGCTGCAGACATATTCTTTCCTGCACCTTGACTATATCTTCGAAAGTAGCGACCGATTGCACTTCCATTCCCACCGCTACCACCATTCCCTTGTGAGCTATTTGTACGCATCATTCGTGGAAAGCCTGAACCACCATTTGACTCTTCTCCGCTAGTTTGGGGTCTGCTACCTCTAGTCCCAAAGGAATTATGTGATGTCATGGGGGGTCTTCGAGCACCTTCAACAGCGCTATTACTGGTTGAAGAAGGAAATGCTAGATGAATTGAAGTATTATCAGGAGTTTGAGCTCGATTGACTTGTGAAGAGGAATTACTACGGGGTAGACCGGTACGAGTAACAAGACTGATTCGACTCCGATTGACAGGTTGATTATTCAAGTCGTCGGTTGACGTTGCTGCGTAATCTGTTACACCTGATCTATCTCGACTGCTTGTCGTCAAATTTCTTGGCCTTCTTCCAAATGCTCCCAGAAAATTGGAAGTAGATGAACTATTTCCAAAAGATGGAGGGGATTGGTTAGGAGTTCGAGAAGATGACATTTACTGTCAATGAACTCGGCGCCGGGTGAAACCCACTACCGAGGTTGGCTTAAACCTTGAGCACTCTTATCACTTGAAATTGATTGATTTCTCCCTACTGCCTGAGCCTGGAAGGAGAAAATAAGAAGGAATTGCGACTTTGCAAAGACTTTGAAGCGAGGCAAGAATTGTATCGAGAAATTACCGAGTAGGGGATTGATGGAAATGTATGCTAATAAATATTGGCAACACAATGCAAGTTCCTTCTATCGTTTGCGTCGATAAATTTCAGAAGAGGGCGATAGTAAAATGGACGACGAAGAAACCTTGATTAGAGACTAGATAGCGTCAAGGTAAAGGAGTATATTAGGTATTTTTAGGAATATTAGGTATTTTGGGCGATCAGTTTATCTCTCTCTCTCTCTCTCTCTCTCCCTCTCTTCGTATCAAGATTTCCGTCATTGGTGTGTCCCCACCCAAAATTCTTTATGTCTTTACATATTAAAAATTAGACTGCTGTCCTTGTATTTGATCATTTATTCACCGCAACTCTATATCACATTCAGACTAATTTCCAACGCCCCCTTTCCTTATTTTTTTTTGTAATATCCACACGCTAAAAGTATCGGTTTTTTTTTGGTTTAAGATATAAAGAAAAAGGTTTGAGAGAGCGCGCGCCATATGGTTGGAAAAGGCAAGTCCCACCAAAAAGTAAACTCCTGCTTCATTCTGCGCAGCCTGAGAGAGGTATGTGCACTTTTGAGACCATGTCAAGAGTCCTTATTTTTTCTTCCGATTCAATGCGTATTTTGACAATGTAAGTGGGAATTGCCAAAACTCATTTGTGTATATGAAAGGTAAAAGAGGAATCGGTAGTAATGAATGGTGTCAGGTGACACACAAAGAGTAAGGTGATTTTGAGAGGAAATTTGGTAAAAAGAGAAAAAAAAAAGTTAAAAATTGAATTTGGGTATGAGTGAGAGCTAGAGATGAAAAGTAATAGAAGCATTATGCATGCAATAATTGTGTTAGAATGTCTATTTGCCGTTGATATATATAATTCATTAATTTGCCATCTTATAAACTTTTTCTCGAAGGCAATCTGGATAAGAGTTCATCAAGTGGGCCAATGACCGAAGATCTTCACTGTCAAGTAATGAAATGGTCAACTTTGGTGCTCCTTTGATACCAAATGATTTTATTTTTTTGAATAATTGATCACCTAACTTTTGTTTTTGATCATGAGGAGCCAAGTTTTGCAGGCTATCTATAAAGTCATCAGTCTCCTTTGTAATGCTTTCAACTGCCTTTGGTAATGGTAATCCAGCTGATTGAGAAGTTTTAGCAAGTTTGATGATTTCCAAGGCGGGTAAGGCAGCCAAGTCTGCCAGAGTGTAAGTCTTTCTTGCCTCTCCTCTTACTACGTTATCGGTAGATGAATTAACTAGAGCAATATTTTCTTTTGTCAAAGGTGAAGTTGTTGCTGCAAAGCCTTTTTCAGCAGCTTTTTCTTGCTCAACTTCATCATCATCATCGTCTCCCATACTGAGAATGGTCCGTGCTTCTTCTACTTTTTTGACAAGGTATTCTTGATTAAATAAAGCCATAGCTCTCTCCTTTTTTGGCAAAGTAATCAAGAGATCAGTAATGTCGTCGATTGGTGCGTCTATTGGTAGAAGATCGGTAACGGCTAAGAGTAACTTTTCTCTTTCAGTTCCAGCGGAAAGTGTTGGTGCCATTGCCTCTGAGCCTTCAAGAGTAGGAACCGTACCAATCATAAGCTTGCCTTTTGTCCTGATTTCGTTGACTCGTTGTAAGAGTAGGTCTGTATCATTAAGAGTATTGACTGCATCTGGTAATCTCATCTTACTCAATTCTTCAATCAAATTGTCAATTTGATTTTCTTGTATATCCTCAATAGCCTTGACTCTTCTACTGAACTCTCCCTTTACAATGTCGACTCGAACTGACAAACTCATCGACTTAAGTTGATCAATGTCGACTATTCCAACTCCATTTTCACCACTAGCTGCTGCTCGAAAGTAACTATTACTCAACCTTCGATTCCTCTCCAATGGTGGTGATTGACTTCCTCCTGAACTACCATTTGCTTCTGAACTTGGTCCGCCTTCATTTGCAGATTCCGATGCACCAACATATGAGCTTCCAAACTTGTGTGATAATTTCTCTTGTCGAACACTCTTTGGTTCATGAAGTCGGACAATCATTTGTTTACTACCGTGAGTAGTTTGATTCATAGCTCGCAAAGCTTTAGCTGCATCTTCTGGTCTACGATAACTGACAAAACCAAATTCTCGACTAGCACCCCTTTCATCTCTCATGACTCTTGCCGAAACAATCTTTCCAAAACCTACAAAAAGATTAAAAAGGTAGTTGGAATCAATGGTAGGGTCCAAGTTCTTGCAAAACAAGTTACAAGGATCGATGTAAGTGGCAGCACTAGCAGAGTATTGTAAGTTAGTTCCTGGAAGAGTAATTATTGGACCACTTTGCTGCTGAGTATGATGATTGCTTGGGTACGGCGGTGATTGAGAATCAGATGCAGTGCGGTTAGGTGGTTGGAATGCGGGAGCAGAAGCATTCATAGATTGAAAACCAGCCATAGCTCCGGGGACAAAAGGAGCTGCTGATGGACTAAAACTAGGCCCTTGATTAAAAGGTCTTCTGGCAACGTTATCGACTGTTACGCTGATGGTCTTTCCTTCTACTTCAGCACAGTGCATATCTCCTTGAGCGTTTTGAGCATCTTCCTCATGGAAGAAAACAACTAGTGCCATACCACGATAGCCGGTATGATGTCCTTGTGGATTAGTCAAAATTCGATTAGCACTAGCCAAAGGACCATATTGTCGAAACATATCATAGACATCGACGTCTTCTACGCCGACGGGTAATTGCTTTATTAATCGAGGCTTTGCATTCGGCTTTTGATCCAATGAAGCGTCTTCATTCATGCTAAGTCGTAGCACCCTAATTGTTGCGTATGCTTTTTCAGCTGTAAGATGCAATATAGGCTGTTAGTATCTTATAACTTGTATCAGACGTGATACTACTCACCTTTCTCCAGAGTTTGAAACTCTACTGTACCCTGTGCTGTCTCTTCAGACCCTACTTGTCGATCAACGTTGAGCCTGAGACAATTTTATTGTTCAGTGAACAACGAGCGAATGACATAATATTAGCTTCTTTTCTCCTAAAGTTGAAAACTCACCGCACTGGCACAAATGGTTGAAATACACTATTGGCTAATTCGCGGTCACTAATAGAATTATCAATTCCGGTTACATAGAGTAAAGGTCGCTTTAAATATGGGTTTGGAGGAGGCGTACTGTCATCGCTATTCTTGTCATCATCCAAGTCGATTTCATCTATAACCTTTGGTGCATAGATGGACTGAGAAGCCATGACAAAGCAATTAAAGAAAATACTCTTTTTTTGTCAGGTCCGATAATCTGTGGCTTCACTTTCCAGCTTTTGATGGCTTTTTGAAAAAGCGAGAAAAAGCTGTGTATAAATAATCTAGCTGAGAGGAGAGTTATTGGTTGCTGTGAGTGAGAAATTAAACCTTTGCTTTTAGAAAAAGAGAAGAAATTTTAAAGTCGTGATGTTTCGATTTTTTTTTTTTTTCTCTCTTTTCTTCGCTTCAATTTAGCGTGGCCTGTGTCAATTAATCTATTCAACGCGACTTCGAAAAGAAAGCACGGTTGCGCTTTTCTCAACCAATTTTAAATTTAAACCACAATCTTACGCAGCTGTTCGACATGGTAAGGACTAATATGGCTCTGGCTTAGCGATATAGAATCACTTCTAATGCAAATCTTCATTTCTTTTCAGGTTAGGCATAGCCGAAACAATACGGCTTCGGCCAGTTTCACAAAAGCAGAGTATGGGATGATGAACCAGCGATGGGGTAGTAAGAAAATAAAGTTGGGAGCAGAGTCATTCAAGCAATTTGATCAATGTAGTCTTTGCTTGAATCAAGTCGAATCACCAGTCATTTGTCATCAAGGCCACCTTTTTTGCAAAGAATGTATTTTTTCCTCATTGCTGGATCAAAAAAAGGAAATGGCGTTGGTAAAGGCTGGTTTACTTAATTTGGAAAAGGAACATCAAGCACAAAGAGATAGGGCGAGAACAGAAGCGATAGAAAGAGTACAGATAGACTTTGAAAGGGTGCAGTCTGGTGTAGAAAGGGAAAAAAGAGATGTTGGTAGCCTAGCTAAGGGTGAGTTTAAATCAATATTTTGCTCCTCTCTCAATTTTCATCTTCTTGACCTTTGTTGTCTTGACTTTCTCAGGTAGAGACCGTTCTCGCTCACCTGTTCGATTATCAAATGGATCGTTGGCAGACCTTCCTACTCGTATCAAGGCGCAAACAGAACGAGTTATTGATCAAGCCATGAGACAATTGACATCGGAGCAAGCATTGGCAAAAAAAGACAAGATACCTGCTTACTGGTTGCCATCTTTGACACCAGCGGCAGAGACTAAAGTGGAAGATATAGTTCGAAAGACGGAGGAATTGCTGGAAAAGGGATTAGAAACAAAATGTTATGTAGGCGATCAATTCGGGCATACAGTAAGGCAAGTGATGAGAAAGTCAAGAGCTTAAGATTTCATGCCAACCCTTTGTTTGTCTTACCCCTACAGCATCAAATCTCTGATCAATGTACACTTTGTGCCTGAGTCAGCTATTGGAGACGGAGCAAAGAGGTATATCTGTCCGAGTTGCAAAAAGGCTTTAAGCAGTGTTAGCAAACTTTTTGGTGAGGATGGCATCCTCTTTATTTTTCATTCCCGGATGAGGTGATTCTGACAGATATTTTCTTCTATATTGTATTGCTCACAGCTGTGCGGTCTTGCGGACACATTCACTGTTCAGACTGTGTTGACACTTTACTTCTACCTGCACTGAAGAAGGCTGAAACAAACAAAGCAGAGAGACCAGCTTGTCTAGAATGTAGCAAACTAATCAAGAGTAGAGCAAAAGATCTTATTGCACTTCAAAGGGAAGGGACTGGTTTTGCATCAGCTGGAGCAAGTGAGACGAAAAAGAAGGGAATTGCTTTTCAAGGTTAGATGAATATGTTTCAAATAATATACACTCCACATAATAAAAGCAAACCACAGAAGGGATTCTATAGAATTAAAGGATTGGACCCATCTATTCTTCAATGAAATTATACTGTAGCATAATAATCACTTTTCTCTATTCTCTGTCCTTTGTTGTCGAGTCGTCTCTACCATTCTCTTCAATTTCCTTTGACCAGTCTCCCGTAGTGAGAAGCTGCCTCATTAAGTCGATGCATCTCGTATTCTCTTCTTGTGTTCCTACAGTGATTCGAATGCAACCAAAGCAACCGAGATCTGAACTCCTATTTCGAACAACCAAGCCTCTTTCTTCTGCCATTCTCCTATAGATCATACCTGCTCGCTTTCCATCTGGCTTGCCATTTGGTGAATCCAAAATTGTGACTAAAACAAAATTTGCTTCGTTAGAACCCAAAATTGGACCAACACCTTCCAACTTCTTGAGAGATGCAATAAGTGTATCTCTGTTCTTGAGAAGTATTTGTACGTTTCTTCTCATCTTATCCAAACCAGATGAGCTGAGAGCGAGTGAGGCTAGATGAGCAGTAGGGACTGATATATTATAGGGTGCCTTTGTGTTATTCATTATTTGAATCAAACCCGGTTGAGAATAAGCGATTCCCAATCTAAGCAAAATGAATTGTGAAGATTGAATTAAAAGGATACACAGCACACAAATTCTCTCCGCTTCGTACTCACCTGATTGCAGCTAAACCAAAACTTTTACTCAGCGTTTGAGTGACAATGACGTTTGCATACTCCTTCGTCAATTCGACTGCACTGACAGCTGTACTCTTGTCTCGAGCTCCTATCCTCATTTCCTCTTCAGCAAAATCAATATATGCTTCATCGACAACTACTAATCCTTTATATTCAGGGCAGTCCAAGACTTTTTTGATAGACGAGAGAGGCAAAAGAGTACCAGTAGGGTTGCCTGGTGAACATAGGAACACGATTTTAATCTTTGGATTGGAAGCAAGTGTAGCACAGACCTAGATAAGGACAAGGAAAGCTAGATTAGGAGACCTACAGAGCAAAACACTGCTTCTTCAAAGGCATGTGCAAGCTCACCTTTTCCACATCTAGAGAGAATTCTCCACCCTCTGTGATTAGTGGAACTTCCACTACATTGAGATCATTGACTGCAGCACAAACGCTGTACATGCCATATGTTGGTGGACAGATCAAAATTTCATCTTTACCAGGAGCAGCAGCAACTCTCTGAATCAAATCCAAGATCTCGTCTGATCCTACTCCCAGAAAAACGTTGCTTTCTGAGTCTACATTCCTGAGTTTTGCAAGCGTTGGTTTGATTCCGTACAATGATGGATCGGGATAGCGGTGTAATGAAAGAGGATCTGAAGATCCTGCTCCATTGATTGGTGTCACTTCTGATTTGGCACCAGCACCTGGTATAGATCCATTTGATGATGGAGTGACATTCGTAGTGTGAGGTATAGAAGAGCCCTCGGGAAGAGAGTGACCAAGACTATTCTCATTGGCATCTAGTAGAATTCCTTGTTGATAATCATCACGAGCACAACGATAAGGCTTCAGTGACAAGATATTTGGTCTAATCAGATTCTCCAACTTGAAGTGAGATGGTTTCATTTGTTTTACCTTTCCAGCATCCTGGGCTGAAATGCCTGCTACGGTAGCCATACTTGAGATGTCAATGAGAATGAAGTATGAGGTTGATCTAAAGAATTGTATATTGAGTGAGTCACCCGCCTTTATCGAGTCAATCTTCTTTTATATTCACGTGGATAATTTGATTTGGTGGAGGGCGTACCTATCCCCTCGCGTCAAAAATATTCGGACAGCACTTTAATAAAAGTAAAAATTAGATGTCATCAGGCAAAGAGAAGAAGTGGTGTTGCTGTCCCGCAAATTAGCACAACGAATACTGACATCTCAGTATGATTTTTGTACATATTGAATCTATTATATTTTCAAGTCTCAGCTCTCTAAGTGTAGTATTGCAAGAGTTGCAGAAGTCAGCGGAGAATATTTCATCGATGGACGATGAGTCTTGCACGTGAAGGTGTCCGACTATTTTTGACGCGAGGGGATAACTTTATTTCCCTGTTTTTTCTAGTTTAAAGTTTTGATCTTAAAGAGTGCTCTCATAACATTCACCGACAGTGGGTTCGAGTGTGACTATCAAATAAATACCGACATGCTATGGTACTACTGTCTATAATTCGTAAAAACAAGCTCAAAGAGAGAGAGTTGAGAATCTTATTTCTTGGTCTGGATAACAGTGGCAAATCAACAATTTTGAAACGTATTCAAGGAAAGGATATTGAGAGTATTAGTCCTACTCTTGGTTTTGACATCTTTACTCTTCTCCACAAAGGGTAAGTCAGAAAATATCAATTAGCTGTGATCCGTAAATGACTTGAACAATTTATTTTTCTTCGACTTTACTCCAGATACACACTCAATGTCTGTAAGTGTAATATATGCACATTAGCTTCTGATGATCTAAATGCTGACGTGTGCCTTTTCCTCAAATAAAAAATTAGGGGACGTAGGTGGGCAAAAGACTCTTAGACCGTATTGGAGGAATTATTTTGAAAGGACAGACTGTGTGGTCTGGGTAGTTGACTCTGGAGATCGCGAAAGGATACAGGACTGTAGAGAAGAATTATGGGGTCTCTTGGGAGAAGAGAGATTAGCAGGCGCAACAATATTAGTTTTTGCAAACAAGCAAGATATACATGGCTCCATGACTGGTGAAGACATTCAAAAGGCTTTGGAGTTAGACGAGATCTCTTTACACTCTTGGCGAATCCAACCTTGTAGTGCTGTGACAGGGGCTAATCTACTCAGTGGCTTGGATTGGGCAGTCAAGGATGTAGGAAGTCGCATTTATTATCATGGAGCTAGTCATATCAGTATATAGAATTAGGTAGAGGTTCTGACAAGGAGAGGCAAGAAGCTACATGTACAGTACCTCACCCGAAACAAATTTACGCTTTCCTACCTGAATTAAATTGCTTTTAAAAAGTGTCTCCACGAGCTGCCAATCGGAGCAGAAAGAGACAGAAGCTGTATTTATCTTGGCATTAGACCATGTTGCAAATAAGAACCAATAGTTGAAATTGCTTTTCAATTGCGAAGCGGGGATCTGATCATGACATGACAAGAAGATTCGTACTAGCCACCGTATGTTGCAGTCTTGTGTCGTTTAAAATAATATGCCCCCAACCCCCAACGCGAAGTAAAAAAGTCTTTCGTGCGATACAATATATTTGAAAGTCTATTCACATCTTGTCGTACCAGAGAGAAAAAAGTAATTGTTGAAGCCTTCTCAGCAGCTGCATTACGCCATTTACCCTTTAAGGGTTAGGTGGTGGTCTAATCCTGTCCCTTTCTCTCTCTCTCTCTCTCTTATCCCCTCCTTCTTTTTGTTCTTTTCAACAAATCTCTCATACTGGAGAGAATCTTCAATTATCTTTCTTTTCTCCAACTTACCATCCAAAGCTCAAGTACATTATGACTTCTACAGCATCACTACCAAATGGTCAAGCACCTACCACCCTTCGTCATAATCCACCTTTTAGACATGAACATGTAGGATCTTTTTTGCGAACTACTACTATTCATGATGCACGAGCTCAATATTCTAAAGGCAAATTGGATGCTGCAGGTCTAAGGAAGATTGAAAATGAAGAAATAAAGAAGCATATTGATCGATGTCTTTATTGGAAAGTAGCAGATCTTACTGATGCTGAATTTAGACGTCAATACTTTCATGTCGACTTTCTTCAACATATTGAAGGTGTCGAAATACAAAAGAATTGTGAGTATGGTGTGCTGAGGTACCATTACTTCTAGATTCAAGCTAATAATTACCCCTTTGTCTTTCTGTAGCCCTGGAGCAAAAAGAAGGTCATGTTCCCCCGACGCTGGCTGTGACTGCTAAATTACGCCACTCAAAGAATATTGAAGTAGAAAATTTTGAGTTTCTTAAATCAATTATACCTGCTGATCAACATCATGCTATCAAGATTACTATTCCTTCTCCTACTATGCTTCACTTTCGAGGTGGTCGAAAAGCAATCTCTGAGACAGCATACCCAAGTCTAGACGAATTCTTCTCTGATTTGGCTGCTTGTTATCGAGAAGAGATTGATGCACTCTATAAGGCAGGTTGTCGTTACCTTCAATTGGATGATACAAAGTGAGTAGGGGACATCTGCTATCTTCTTGATTCATATTCTTAGTGACTTTTTTTCCCACCACCTCTCTATTTTGTTTGCCTTCGAAAGCCTTGCCTACTTGACTGACCCATCTATGCGAAAAGCTGCCGAAGAGAGAGGTGAAGATCTTTCAACACTTCCGGACAAGTATGCTTCTTTAATCAACGCTGCTATCAGCTCAGCACCAAAGGATATGATACTTGCTATCCACCTTTGCAAAGGTAATTTTAAATCTCAATTCTTTGCTATGGGATCATCTCAAGGTTATGAACCAATTGCAGCTGCTCTTTTTGGCAAAATGAATGTTGATGCTTACTTTCTTGAATGGGAAAAGCCAGAGAGAAGCGGTCAAGATTTCTCAGCTTTACGACATTTACCAAAGACAAAGACTGTTGTCTTGGGTCTCATTTCATCCAAAGTACCCGAATTGGAAAATGTGGATACAATTGTAGCAAGAATCCATGAAGCTGCAAAAGTTGTACCTGGTGGAATTGATCAATTAGCTCTCAGTCCTCAATGTGGTTTTAGTTCAACTGTTCATGGAAATGATTTGACGGAAGAAGAACAATTTAAGAAGCTTGCTTTATGCAGAACAATTGCTGCAAAGGTATGGGGTGAAGATGTCATCTAAGATTATTAAACAGTCAAAGGAATAGGTAATGTGTGTCTTTATTGTATCAATAACAATTAAAAAAAAATAAAAAGTAGTAAATAAGTAAACAATAATTTCTTGCAATACTACCAAAAATTTGTTCAATGATGGAAAAACTTGATGTGTCAAGTGAAGTGTGATGGTCTTGAGGGCGCGTGTTTTGTCGTCATGTCAAAAAGGGGTGGAGGAATTATCAATATCACTGTTGTGCCTGTCGAGAAAAACATCTCTCGCTCAAGGCCTGTCGTGATAAATGAGAATCAGAATTTTAGATGTACAGAGTATATTTTCTATTAAAATAATATGCCACCAATACTCAATAGCGAGTGGAGATTACGGGATAAGTTAGTCAAAATAAAAAGTTTGAGCTAATTTAATTTATATATCTATTTATATGCTTGATATGACCTCGAGGTCAAATTTGGCAAGCTTTGCCTGCCGGTAGATCTCTTGGTCTCTCTCTCTCTCTCAACTACCATCTCGTCATGACCACAACAAGTACAGATCTCTCTCCTCCACTATATGAGGAGAGTACCCTTCTTGAATCTGAAAACGGCAAACATTCTAAGCATTACATACGTATACCAGTAGAAGACGATGATGAAGAAGGACAAGGTCATGAAAATGATCCATTATATTCAACCGAAAGTCACTTGAATGTTGAGAGTTTCAAATTCGAACAAGGTCTTTTCTTTGGCAACGGTAAGGATGTAAAAGATTCTGAAAAATTATGTGAGAATAAAGAGTACTGTTTAAAGACCCGCATACATAGCTGAGAGGGAAAAAAAAAACTAAAAAAAAAAAAACTAATATCCTTGCATTAGATCAACTTCTTATTAGACAAAAGCCAACTGTATCACCAAGGTTTCATCTACGAATTACTGGCTATACACCTTCGGGAGCAGGAGTACTGACAGACAAGCAAGCATTTACATTCACAATCCCACTACCATCCTCTAAAGGAAATGGGTATCTTTATTCAATGGCAAATGATTGTCCTGGACTTCGAGGAAGAAGTTTGAAACAATTTGGTTTCCAAAGAAATTTATGCTCAAAGAATAGTATGCCAGACTTTTGGACTACTTCTTGCTGTGAAGAAGAAGTAGAAGTTTGGAATGAACAGCAAAAGTGTACCAACTTAGCAAGTCAAGAGACAATTATTAAATGGGAAGCTCGAAGAAGTCAAAAGCTGTTACCACCTTGGTTACCTATGAATTATACCTCAATTGAACATGATGATATTCATAATTCTAGCACCAAAACGTTAAAAGAAACACTTTACAATTTTACGGAAGTTAGATTGGATGCTTGGTCTAGGTGGTTAATTTGCCCAAATGTTCCTTATGGTTGGGATATGAGCCTTCTAGAAGAAGAGATGAACAAATTGAAATCTGAATTAGAAGGAATCAATAATCCATTCAATTCTACTTCTTCTTCTTCTTCTTCAACAACAACAACAACTAGTAACAATGCAATCACAAAAATTACTATAGCTTTTGATGTAATTCAACCTTTCCTGGCTTGTCGTCTCTTTCCAACTTGGTTTCATTATCGACTATATTGGTGGATTCAAAATTATTTCGGCCTAAATATTCTATTGTCAACTTGTTTAATTGGTACTACAATTTTCTCCTTTATTCTTTACCTTGCTGGCGGCGAAATTATCAGCGGTAGAATATTGATAGTACTAATAATTAGTAGTATTTTGGTCATCTTGTCAAATTTTTTTCATAGCCGTAAAGAAGCTTACTTTGATACGATTGGAATGGCATGGCCTTTGAAGAGTTGGGAACCTTGTAATATTCCATCAACATGCTCTCGTCAAGATGTTATTGCTAAATTACGAAACAAGTCACCTCTACAAGTAGACACTACTACATTTGATCCAATACTTCAAAAAAGACCAAATGGCTGGTTTTACTTGGTAGGAACAAGAGAGGGTGATTGGTTAAAATCCAATCGAGAAAGAATTGCAAGAGCAATCAAAGCGAGGACCAATGGAATTTTGAATATCATTGAAGAAGAGGAATTACAAAAAGCAAGGGAGCAAGAGGCAGTATACGAGGCAGATGACGCAGTTGGCATTCAATGACTTGAAACAAATAGAGATACTTTACAACAATGTGATTTATTTGTATTTCTACTCCTAAGAAACTTGAATAATGATGATGATGATGATAAAACCCATTTAGGAAATGACACCCTTTATTAGAAAATATCATTTCCCAGTGTGAAGCATATACTGAAGAATTGACAAAGCCTCTTGACGATTGAGGCACTCCGAAGAATAAAATCAACAATAAATAAAACCCTGCAAAAACGCGCTAATAGGCAAAGAAGTGTTGGTTTCACGGTAAAGCGCTAAAGATGGTAGTAAATCGAGGCGAGTAACACAAAAAAGGGGCGTGCGTAGTTGGAAGTAATTTCAGCTTGTTTTTCTCAAGAGTTTCATCCTTCCTTTTTTTTTTTCCCCAAAGTAACCATCATTTTAATTGTCTTCTACTCGGCCGGATCTTGGAAAAGTTTAATTAAAAGAGGAGCAAAGGTAGGTAAAGATTGATCAGAGACGAGTCACGCACAACCTAGCTTGATTTTGATTTCCTACACTTTTAGTGTCGCCATCGCTTTCTCTCTCCATTCTACCACACACTCTACCATCGTCGACCTCTCGCCATCATCACCATTATTTTTTAATACCTAGCATCTACTTCGCGTTTTTAAAACCTTCTGGCAGGATTTGTACCACGAAAGTGGGTTTAAGGTGCTTGTCAGCTGAGATACGGTCGTCACACTGAGTCAGGGCTTGCACAGACGTCATTCAATCATTGCCACTTGATTTCCTGCCCATCATTTCGGCCTTTATCAGTGATACGTACTCCACCCGTCTATACGCAGCATGTGAAGGTTTTCCTCTTTGGAATCCTTCCATTTGTCATTTGGGCGATATAGGATACATTCGACAAGGTACGTTTCATGCTCTATACAATGCAGAACAAGGGCCAATTAGAGATAGACCATCATTTTCATCCGAAGTTCAAATGGCAAGAAGAACATCCACTCCAACAATTGTGCCCGATTCACCCGGTTCAACTACCGATGCATCCACTATCACAGCAATGACAGCACATCCAACAATGTCCTCATCAACAACGACATCAGAAGCAGCAAATAGTCCTTCACCTTCTGCAACCTCAGAAATGTCATCTTCCCCTCGTAGACGTTCGATAACAAGAATATTTAGTGGTCATTCATCACCTTTGGGATCAGGTAGATCTGTCATTATGGATCCTCGACCTCCTCCTCCTATGCCTTTAAGGGTAGAGAGAGAGCAGCCAAGAATATTCGACATGGGTCCAAGAATGTCAAGCAATTACAAGAATTTAGGTTTCAAAGTGGGAGGTGATGTGAGCGCAGTAGCAGGTGTACCTTTAAGCGCTACCATCTCATTTGAGACATCAGGAGGTACAGGAGCTTTGCTTGTTGCTCGAGATCCTATTCATCGTCATCTTTTGCGCCATCGAGGCATTCTCAAGGGTGAGAAAGATAGAGAGAGAGAGAGAGCTGCCAATGAAGCGGGCATTAAATTGTATTCCCTTGTTTTGCTAACTTAAATCTCCGATCCTTTTGACAGCCTACTTTCTCGCCCATCGAGAGTATATTCATGATACGTTTGGTCAGTCTGAAGATCTCGAATTAGATGAAATGGCTTTCATATATGGTCAAGATTGTACTTCAGATTGGGCTTGTGCTGTCACGATTGAGGCGGAAAGAGGTAGTAAAGTTGAATTTGAAGTTTTCTCTATTTTACAAACTGGGGTATGGGGAGAGTGGAAGACGGCATGCTCTGCTAGTCAGAGAGGGCCTCATCGTTTGCACCCCAATGAAGATCAAGAACGAATTCCAGATCAATCGATTGTAATTAAACGCTTAACAATTCAAACAAGACGATTTCGACCAATGAAGCTACATGCATTTGCGGAACCAAAATTTGATAAATCCAACCAAAAGGAAGGACAAAGCATAGAGAATCGATTGACTAGAAACGATTGGCATGATCCTTTGAATTTACTACACGAGTATATACTTGACAA
Source organism: Exobasidium cylindrosporum (assembly GCA_023273805.1). Lineage (NCBI taxonomy): Eukaryota > Fungi > Basidiomycota > Exobasidiomycetes > Exobasidiales > Exobasidiaceae > Exobasidium > Exobasidium cylindrosporum. The sequence goes on from CP096878.1 coordinate 4,291,891, forward strand.
TTCAAATGCAAGCTACTCTCTTGCTAGCGATGACGATGCGTTACTGCTTTTGAATATGGTAGGAAAATGGAAGAGCTATTCCGAGCTCAAGATCAAAGTATGGCAGCAAGCTAGGCAATATACAACTATACACGTAGACGAAGATGGTCTAGCCACCTTAATTTTTACGACAACAAACAAGACATACAATGATAAAAGATACAATATCAGCAGCATACATGGGCATAATCTAGACATGAATATAAATTCCAATGGCCTCGCAGCATTTTAATCAACGTCGAAAGAGTAAAGAAGATATAAAAGCAGATGAACATCCATACAAGAGTATGATTATTGAACTTTGTTTCTAATTCATCTTTTACACGGGAAATGTAAATGTATTCTTACAATGACATTTACAATTCTTCGTCACGATAATTTGCCATTGGATCTTCAGCGTTGTTGATGTTTTTCAAACGATAAGCTTCCAATTGTTCTTCGCTTACCTCACTATCCTCTGATCTTAGTGATCCAAATTTACCAACATGCTTTTTATTTATTGCTTCTGCTTCTTTGAGCCAATCTGGTTTGGCTTGATCCGAACTTTCATCTTTATTAGCATACTTTCGCCTTTCTTCTTCTACTAGTGCCGCTTTAAGTTTTGACTTGTCTAGTCGTGATGATACATTTCCTTCACCGATATCTTTTTTGCTCTTGTAACCCTCTACATCTTTTCGACTACGCTTACTGGTATTTCGTCTCGACTTTCTAGATGAATCACTACTGTAATTGTCAGAATCGCTGAACGAGGAAGAGGAAGAAAAACTTTGACTTCGACTCCTCTCCCTCCTCTTCTTCTTCCTTTCCATGTCTCCATCGCTAGTGTGAGCGGCTGCTTCGATGGCCTTTGCCTTACCCTTTCCAAGGATATCACTCGACTCTTGTGCTTCTTTTCCTGCTTCCCCGGTGCAGTAACTGTTCTTCACAATACTATGACAGCAATCATATCCATCTTTGCCAGTCGTTGCATCAGTCCATGACCCAAATAGTGCCTTGTGATTTCCGTCAAATAGCCCTTCCTCCTTTTCCTCATTTGCTTGAGAACTTCCATTATGCAGTAATCGCTGAGAAGGTCGGACTGGCTGCCCAGTTGGAGTATATTCAGTATACTGCTCACTTTGCCCAGTCAACAGCTCTTTTGGAACACTATCAAAGTGTTCTGATCCTCCATATCGCTCCAAAATACTGCCCTTCATTTGCTGATTCAGCTTCTCCTTCTTTTGCTGATACTCTCGATGTTGTAACTCATTCACAGTGGGATTGGCCTGAAGATGTATATCATTACCCCTGGCTTCAGACTGCCATGCAAACATTTGCAATTGTTGCATCTTTGCAACATCACCTTTTGACCTTTCAAAGTTGTCACCAGCAAATTGTGCATCTTCTGGACGAATATTGGGATCGGGTGCTTCTCGCATTGATCTAGTCTTTGGATCGTAATAAGCTGAATTGGTATTGAGATTGTACAAATACTTTGCTCGATCTTCACGAATACGAAGATTTCGCACAGTAATTCGCTTGGCTGTATCGATCTTCTGTCCCACCATACTAGCCTTTTCAGCGTACTTATCTTCATCTTCTTCATCCGAATCACTGCTACCAAAATCGCCATCTGACGTTGGGCCGCCTTCCTTCTTGCTCTTCTTTTGTTTCCTTGCAAGTTTCTTTGCTGTAGAGAGATCTGTACTTGTCTGTTTGTCAATTTCTTCCTCTCGCAATTTCCTCCTGGCTTCTTCCACTGCCTCGTACTCTTCTACAACCTTTCTATGCTCTGTAGGATCATATCCATTCCACCGATCTCTCTTTACTTCATAATCATTGTCGACACCTTTGAGATCTTGATAAACCTCATCAGCTGCAATGTTCTTATTCGTCCACTTGGCTCCCTTCTTTCTTGGTCTTTCAAGACAATCTTTTGTCTTGTGGGATATGGCTCCACAATTTTCACAAGCTCCTTTGCGATACTTGGTTGCTGTTTTTGCCTCTTTCAGTCCACGTTGGTACCATTCATTTAGCTTGAGGTGTTCCTTTTTATCTTCGGGTTTCCTTTGATGCTTAAGGGAAGGTTTTCCGGTATCTAGATACCATGGCGCTTGAACCATAAAGTAAGGGATATGCGGATTGATGGCATTACCATCTTCATCAATCTCTGCTGGTGCTGTACCTGCTTTTCGAGCGGCATCCAAATCTTTTTGACGTCGATACTCTTCCTTGGATACCTTACCAAGGGACGACATGGCGGATTGCTGTTTGCAATGGCAGAAACTACTGCTGCTCCTTGTGGCAATTTAGGAAGCTGAAAAGAGGTTAGAAGATTGAGTATGCAGTAGTAATATAAGAAACATACATTGGAAGCGCGCCCTTTTTCCGTTTCGAGGGTTCAATATCTCGGCCGAATATTTTATAGCGGTGAGAAAATCAGTCAAATGATAACTATTGTAAATTCTCGCTATAGAACCACCTCCGTTCTTTTGCATCACAACAATTTCCTTTCTAGCTATTCCGAACAAGCGTCTACAACTGGCCCTCTGTGCCGTTTTGTAGGGCTTGTGAAAAGGCACAATGTCTCACAAAGTGAGCACATCTTGGTCTTCGGATACTGAAAGAGGGGAAGAGGATGGTAGTAGAAAATATTCAAGATATCACGAAAGGAATAGTGCAGCAGGTGCTTCCAACTACTCGTATCATAAAGACCCTCAATTCAATAGTCGAAATCACCATGACCGACATAGACCATATAATCACCCTGATACTTTTCCTGGGTCGAGTCGAGGAGGTACACATCATGGCGATAGACCACATTATCATTATTCCGACCGACGGCGACCAGGTTACGACAACAATAGAGAGCATCGCAAAAATGATGTTGAGGTTGATAGGCATCGGAAGAATGAAGAAAGAGTCAACGAAGTAAGGGAGAGAGATTCTCGAAGCGACTCCATGCTCTATCAGATTCCGAATAAGCGACTATCTCAAGCCGGTCCACCTCTACGAGATACGAGGCATAGTCCTATTCGTAAAGTCGAAGGCGAAGCTACTCCAAAAACGCCACCGAGGCCGTTATCACCTTCAAGGAAGAGAGCCAGGGAAATGACTCCATCTGATAGCAATGACCAGCCTGCAGCCTCCTCTTCTTCAAGATCATCATATAGCAGATCAGAGAGGCGTCCAGGAGTATATGACGATGATGGGAAAGCAGAGGATGCTGCTCAACGCTCCACATCACATGGCAATAACCAACTGTCCATCAAAGACTCGCATATTCGGTCTCGAGAGGCTAATAGAAACGATCAGCAAAGATCGCCAGTACGACAAATAATAAATGTGAAAGATGGTAGAGAAGGAAGAAAGGAAGATCGTCCAGATCTAACAGACGGGCAGGGATCAGAATTACATCTACTTGGTTCAGACGAAGACTACAAGAAAGGAGGTACTGGCTCTGTAACGTCAAACCTTCATAAAAGAGAAAGGGAAACTCGGACGTCCGAGGCAGACTCTGAAAATGAAGAGAACCGGTACAGGTCGTATACAAAGCCTACTTCCAAAATGTCCGAATCTGATGAGCCGGAAGATGGTGAAATACCAATTTCTACCAACATGTCAAAGGCAGGGGAGGCGCAAATAATTGATAGAAGTAAAGTGGAAATTGGGGGCGATGATGATAAATACGAGAGAGAGAAAGGCGAGGCGAGGGCAGCTGACAAGGAAGCTGTGCAAGTGAAAGAAGATCTTTCTGCTCAAGAGGTGGGAGGGAGAGAATTCGAAAGGGTGGAGGGGCTACAGAGGGAAGGGGAAGCAAGGGAAACAAAGAAGTATGAAGAAGGGAAAGAAAAAGGGCATGATGACTTTGGTGACGTTCCTTTTCAGCGGAATACTTTAGAAACTCAAATGTCGGTACCAAATACTACCGCTTATCATACAGATGGGGCCAAATCGGCAGCACGTTCAGCTCACTTTGGATCCAGTGCCACCTTGTTGACTTCTGCACCGACAATGATGAACCAATTAAATGGCGCAATCGGTTGGCAAACGCTACCTTGGCCAGACGAGGAAATTGAAGATCGAGAACGACGAATCCGCAAACGAAATAGACCACCTCCTATTCCTCTACGTGAGAGGACCTTTTATGGCTGTAGTTCGATTGATCAGTATACTTTGGGAGTGAAGCTTGGTCAAGGTACATTTGGTGAAGTGAAAAAAGCAAGTCACTTTCTCACAGGTGTAGAAGTTGCCTTGAAAAAAGTGACTATTCATGAAGAAAAGGATGGAATGCCGATCACTGCAATTCGAGAGATTAAATTACTCAAGAAATTACTTCACCCTTCCATCATTGCCGTAATTGATATGGCATATAAAGCGCCCACAGAACGGGGTAGATTGGGCGAAGTATTCATGGTAGAACCTTATATGGATCACGATCTCAACGGAATGTTAGAGAATCCATCGATTCAATTTACACCCTCTCAAATCAAGTTGTACATGAAGCAACTCTTTGAAGGGACGCTATACATGCATCAGGTAAGGCCTCTATCTTGGGAAATGGAGTGACAATGGCGCTTACTGTAATTCACCTCTTCCCTCCAATAGAATAAGATCATGCATCGAGACATGAAGGCTGCTAATCTGCTCATCAATAACAAAGGACAACTTCAAATTGCTGATTTTGGGTTAGCTCGACCTTTTCACGATCCAGGTAGAGCGTGGGATACAAAAGGTTGGCGAGGTGGTTCAACTGGCTATACTAGTATGGTTGTTACTCGATGGTATCGACCTCCCGAATTGTTAGCAGGTGATCGAAAGTATGGACCTCCAATTGATATGTGGGGTTTAGGTTGCATCTTGGCAGAGATGATAAATCGAAAGCCAATCTTTCAAGGATCGTCAGAGATAGATCAGCTTAAACTCATTTCACAAATCTGTGGCTCGCCCAATGAAGAGAATTATCCAGGTTGGAGCTTATTACCAGGAGTGAAAAATGCGGATCCAAATGGTAGACCAGATCAAGAGCCAGACATACCTGGTCGACATGACTTTGGCAATTATCCACGTCGTGTTATCGCTCACTTTACTACTGAATTCTCTATTAATCGAGATTGGGCAGATTTAATTGATAAATTACTCGTACTTGATCCTTGTAATCGATTAACAGCAAAGGAAGCTTTGGAACACAAATGGTTTTGGGAAACTCCCTATCCTGCTGATCCCAATTCATTACCAAGCTACCAAGCTTCAAAAGAACTTGATCGACAGAGGAGAGATCAACAAAAGTATCAGCAGAGAGCAGCTCAAGCACAATTCCAACAACAACAGCAGCAACAACAACAACAACAGCAGCAACAGCAGCAACATGCCATGGCAATGAGCGGAGGAAAGCATGGTGGACATTTAGGCCATCCCGGAATGCAATTCGGTGGTGCTCGAAATGCGGCTGCATCTCATAATCATATAGGAGCTTATAATAATTATGGCCATTCGAGACCACCAATGGGGCCATCTCATGCAGGACGACCACCCTACTCACAAGGGCGTCCATTGCCTCGTATGGGAGTAGGCTCAAGAGCTCCACAAAACATCGCGCAAGGTTACGCAGGACAGCCACCTCCTACTCGTGGGGCAAATCAGCAGCAGCAGCATCATAATCCCTATGACGATGCTTATGATTGAGAATTCTTTCAGTAGAGTATAGTAAAAGTGGAATTATCTTATGGGAACAGACGTATTGCCAGAAGTAAGAGTATTGACTTTCCTTAGCTCTCTTGTAATAATAGACACATGGCACCATCTTTGAGGAAATAGTATTATCTCTATTCGCATTTATATTTGAATGTGTTGCAGTAGCAGTACAATGATGTAAAGTATTTTGGGTAAAAGGGAAAGAGTAGTGATTTACGATATTACATGAATCTATATGTATGTTTCGTTATGTTGCATCTTTGTGCTCTCTTGATAGCAAAAGGTCATGATTTGGACTGGTTTCTTCCGCTTGGAAACCACTTTCTTTTAGTGGATCATCTTTGACCTCCTCGAGGTTGCTTTTCTCTCCTCCTTCTTCGTCAATATTTGCAGGAACAATATTTTTTACTTCTTTGGCGATAATTTGTGAAGACGCAGAGTTTTCTGTCTTTGTCTCTTGATGATATCCATCTTGCAATGTTATTACGTCTTGCTGCTGTTGTTGCTGCTCTACTTCTTCCTTTTCTTCTTCCAAATGAATTGAGGATGGAAGCTTCTCTACACGAAGATCCAACCTCTTGTAAATCAAACTCATTTTCAGTTCACTCGAAGCAATAGTTGACAATTTTCCCTTTTTGTGATTGTTTCGAGCTTGATCAATTGACACTCCTCGAATAAGAGTAATGACATGACCTGTAGGTCTTTGATGACTTCCACCTTGATAATCATGACCAATTCGAGCAGCTCGACCAGCAAGATGAGTATAACCAGTAGTATCCTTTACGCTATCTAATCCAATACAAAAGACATGTGAAAGACCTCCAGGTACATCAATCCCTCGAACAGCGTTGGCTTGAATTAAATAAAGTATTTCACCAGCTTCTTCATCAACTTTTGCCTCTTCTTCGTTAAGATAACGTACTGGAACATCTAATTGAGCAAGATAACTTCGAGCTTTTGCAATACTCCAGGTTGCTGGAATAAGAGCAAGAGCACGTCGAACAGGTTGGGATGCAAATAGATAGGCCAGACAAGTCAGAAGATGCTCATCAAAGGAAGTTTGACTGGACCCAGTTGGTGCAACAATCAGAGGACCTTCTCTTTGAGGCGCTTTTAATTCTCCCCATTTTAAATTGGTAACCTTTTTTTCTCCATCTTCTCTTCCTTGTCTAGCTAATGAAGTATTGAGTTCCCTCCAATTAATTACTTCACCTTCACCAATAGGTTCATCAACAACCATGCATGAATGTTTCAGCTCTTTTGGTAATTGTAGGGCCCATCCTGGATTCTTTGGAGCTTCTACTTTTATAATTTCCTCACCTTTATTTACTCCTTGACTCAGACCTGTCAAATCTAGCCATTTTCCAACATCTCTCTTACTAGCATCTGTTAAACCTGGTCTCAGCCATCCAGTCTTTGCCCCAAGAAAGTTTCGTAAAACTGAATTTGCTGTTGCACTGACGACTATTAATTGAAGGGCCTTCTCGCCTTTATATAACTCTTTGGGTTCACTTAAGGTGAACTTCTGCTTTATTCCATTTCGTCTTCTTTCTTTCAAAAGATCATTACCCTGATGCACTCTTCTTCGTACATCGCTGCTAAGATTGTGGCGATCCGTCTCGAGACCAGCACTTGGTAATGCTGCACCACCAGAAAAGGTACTTCGCAACTTCATACAAGTATTTAAAGCTTGTAAACCATCAGAAGGGTGTTGAAGATGATTCCAGATTAGCTTTTGAGAAGGAAACCTACTTGGTAATTCTAGTAGTGCATCTCCTTCGTCGTACACCAGTGTTCGCAAAGTCGAGATGCCTAATATAGGTGAACCTTTTGGCTTGCTCAACATGTCTTGAAATAGGGTTGGAGTGATGACAAGGACGTGTGGTGGAGTTTTAGCTAATTGCTTTAAATGATCATCGACCGAGATATCCCTATCTCTATATAGAACTGTGACTGCACTTGGTACAGTGTGATGCATATTCTTGGGAAACAATTGTTTTGCCCAACGGTCATATTGCATAGCTAATTCTCGAGAAGGAACTACGATGATGGATGTGATACGCTTATCCCTCTTACTGTCTTCATTCGAATTTTGAACTACTAGCCTGGGTTTATTGAGTAGACCAAGTAACAATCCAAAAGACTTGCCCGTACCCGTATGTGCTCTTAGGATAATATCATTGTCTTTTGAAATTGCTAAAAGTAGTGCTTTCTGAGCTGGTGTAGGTGAACGTATTGATGAAAAGGCCGATACTAATTGCAGACTGAGTCGAGCATTCAGACCAACAGCTTCAAATTCTTGGGCTGCTTTTTTCAATGTTTCTTCTTCATTTGATGGCTCCTTTCTTTCGCCTTTCGATGAGACTGCATCATTTGAGGTTATATTAGGTTGTGTGAGTGGAATAGATGTCGTTGAAGCCTTCCGATTTAAATGTTGTGAGATTTGTAAGCTCCAACATATTCGAGTATTTTGAACAACAAGCCTACTGCTACACAAATCATGTATCAATAAGCTCGGTATCCTTGCCCTTCGTAGCATAGCTCTTGGCTCAAAGAAGATCTGAAGAAAAGCTACTTCTTACCATGATTTAGAATTATCGTACCCCAGCAAACAAATATAATTAAAAAAAAAAAAAAAAAAAAAAAAAAAAAAAAAAGCAGAATTTTCAATATGACATGTGACCTTCCTCCACTTTGTCAATCTTTTTGCTGTTGTCCATCTTATTTTCTGTTTATTTTCTGTTTATTTCATTGAGAATTGTTTAACGATAAATTACAACTGATTCCTACATACACCAAATGCGTGATGTTGAGCCGCGAAATGAAGAATTTCAAACCAGGGTTAATATATTCTTGAGAGGGGTCTATGTATTTTACAAGCTCACATACTGTATATCGCTCTCCACTGCAGGAATACTGGGACAAAAGGTATGCGGCTGAAGAACCAGAAGAAGACTATGATTGGTTCAAGACTTATAAAGACTTAGAGTGAGAGATAGACAGATCTGCATGTCATCAAAAAAGCAAATCTGACAACCATCTTTTCCTCTTTTTAAGACCTATTCTGAATGACTTGATTCCAAGTAAAAATAGTAAAATACTCATGCTTGGTTGTGGTAACAGCACGCTTAGTATCGACATGGCCCAAGCTGGATACAATAATATCACCAGTTAGTTGTTGCAGTCTAAAGAGTAGGCTTAAGCAGAATGGCTAGTCAAATTAACTTTTGATTGACATGTTCGCAGATCTAGACTACTCAAAAGTTCTTATTTCCAAAATGCAAAATCGATTTCCAGAGATGGATTGGAGAGTTATGGATGTGAGAGAATTGGGTGAAAGATTTCAAGAGCTTGGTGGTAAAGAGTCATGGGATGTGATACTAGATAAGGGGACAATGGATGCTTTGATGGCAGAAAAAGGTTCAGTTTGGGACCCTTCAGATACGGTGAGGGACAATGTACGTCGTGAAGTCGATGGCGTATTAAAGTGAGTAAATGATGTTGCATCTGCGTTACTGACTTGCTTACTGATATGCATAAGAAGGCTATTACGACCAAAGACTGGGATCTTCATTTATCTTACCTGGATGCAAAAACATTTCCGAGAGCCATATCTGCTGAGACCGAGTTGGACTATCGAGACAAGAACGTTGGGCGATGCATTTCATTACTTTTTGTACATTGGTCACAAGCATTAATATTATCAAACTAAAATCTACTTTTTATTCCCAGCAGAAGTTCTCTCCAATTCGCTAAGCGCTTGTGCAGCTCTTGATCTAATCTCTCTCATGCCATACATGTCTGCTTTCATGTAGGTTTTTTGAAAGAATTCTCTTGCTTTGCAGTCATTCTTTTTTAGCCTTGCCAATTCTCCGAGATTAGACAAGAGAGCAATTTCAGCAGTCCAGCATTGTCCCTTGACTTCAGCAGTTCTGGCTTCATCACTAAACTCTACATTCTTGATCCCCTGTCCTACTTTCCCGTCCCATCCAGCTCCTCGTAATGCAAATGCAACAATATCAAGACCCTTTATAGCCCAGTTTGTAGCTTCATTAACCTTTGAGCCTGATTGATCAGCATCAACCAAAAGTTGAGCAATGTTGTTCATCAAAAGTCCTGTCCGACACCTCTCTGATACTGTTGGTTCTCGCTTTCGTGATGCTTTATTAGCTGGCATGAGCAAATTTATTGTTTGAATGTAGAGTGGGATTGCATACTCGCTGCGTCCCTGTGAAGCATACAATTGTCCTAGTGCTTCCAAAGAGGCACCCAAAGTAGCCCCAGATATCCATGATGGCAATTCCAGATCAGCAAGTAATAGAGAGCTTTCAGGATATGAAAGAGCCTTGTTCCTGTCCTGCTCTGATACAGCCAATCTCAGTAGCTCTTCAACGCTCCATCGTAGGTGATCTTCTGCTAGTGAAGATGAATCCTCCAATGTTAGAACTGTCTTCGAAAGCTCTTCTGATACTTCTTTGATTCCAGCTAAATCACCGCATCTTTGAGCCAATGCAACTGCTCTCATTCTCTCTTCTGGTGATACCGCTTTCTGTCTGACTTCTTGCAGTGAATCAAAGTAGACAATGTAAGCTTCTCTTAATTTTCCACCTTCTTCTAGCAAGGATCCTAAAGCAATGCTAATACCAGAAATTTTCATTAATGGCATATTGCCTAATTTGGTTGATGACATTGAACGAGCTGTTTCGAGAGCTCTATTCACAGCAAGAATCAATGGTCAGTATCTTTGTTCTATCTAAATGAGTCTCTCGCTCGCTCACTGTCTGTATGAAACTTCTGCTAATTTTAAATCACCTCTTTTTTGTGCCTTGAGAGCCTTACGTAAATCATTTCGTACTTCTTCTGGCCAAGTGCTGAAGGTATTATAGTATGTATATATTCCTACACCAGTGACGACAAATCCTAGTAATGTCAAACCTAGAAATGTAGTCCTCACTAAAGGTCTTCTTGGCTGTGAAGGTGGCAAGGACGCAAATGAAGTCGAAGTCATCGTCTCAGAGGTACTAGCATATCTGATATGTCTTGCCACACTAAGAGTTAGGTTTGCATTGGCTCCTAATAGCCCAACTTTTCGACCTTGACCAATAACGAGCCTCTGAGCCATGTTGAAAGAGTACCTTTGAGAGTAAGGCAGTTTTGTGAAAAGGAAGGATGGGGTACTAACTAATACAAGATCTTCTTCACTTAAAGCAAATTCTCAAATACAAAAAGGTGAACCACCAAAAAAAAACCAGAAGAAAATATTTAATAAAACCTGCACGGGCCAGATGTATGATAATACACTTTTAAGAAAAAAAAATAAAAGTTGGAAAGTGTCTATGATATATGATCTGCAAGTGGGGGAAAAAACCTTATCTTCTCTTCTTTTTCCACCTCAGACGACCATGTCCAATAATACAATACTCCCAGCATTTTCAAGTGCGATTTTTGTTCAAATGGCCGAGAAAGTGAACATCGCCTCAAATGTGCCTTTGCATCCTACTTATATTCCGGCTGGGCCATTAACGCTGCTTCATGCTCTTGGTGTATCTCATGGAACATTATTAATATCTGGCTACGCTACACATAATCGCTACAAGATTAATTTGGTCATGTCAACCTTCTTAGATCTGACACTTTTGTTTGGTTCAGTGATAGTAACCAGTGCTCTCTTGGCACAGCCTTCACCGATTTTGTTGGCACCAACAACAATTGCAATTTATGCTTCTGTACATGCATTTAACGTCATCAGTGGATTAGGATATATGCTGATTCAAATGAGCTCAACATCTGGATTAGGTATAATAGTCGACCTAATCCTCTTTGTAGGTGATGCATTTTGTAGAGCAGACGGAATTGCCATGCTTGGAGTTGAGAGTGTGCGTAGTACGGTTCAGGATAGAAGAGAGGATTTAATCAGACTTACATAGCTTCACTTTCCTATCATGATAGGTCCGATCCCACCCTGATCCTGTACTTGCGACATCATTATTCGCTACTTTGTTTGTAGGCACAATCGTGGGAGGAGGAGGTTACCTTCTCATCGGTCTTCTTTCTTTAGACAGCGCAAACTGGACACTTCGCACACCAACTTGGCTAAGTTCGCCTTCCCTTCTCTTGACTATCGATGTTATTAGTTCTTTCCTTGCAGCGGCAGCGTACAATTCCCTTACTCTACCGGCAGGTCTGCAGCAAATCGATGCTCTAAATTCTCACATACCTGCACATTTGCAACCGTACTTGGCTTCCTTATGGTCGAGAGGTGCAATCTATTTGCAAGTAAAAGCATCAACAAGCCAAACAGGTCTAAAAGGTCCAATCCTTGCCAAAGGTGAGGCAAAAATAGTCTGCTCCATTTTACTATATTCTTTGAGCGTCTTTGCTCGACTGAATAGAAGCATTTGGTCTTCCATTTTTCCTACTGGGCCCAAAATCGAAAGATTGACTATTATCAGAAAAGCTTCAGTGGATCTACGCAAACGAAATAGCAAGGATGAAGTAAATAAGATTAATAATGTAAAGAAAGAAAAAGATGCGGGGGTTAGGAAGAGAAAGTCATCCTCCAAAACATAGTCAACTTGGGAAATTGTCATTATTAAATAGAAAAGATTCTCTAGATGCGGAATTTTATACAATTGCCTTAGAGTAGAAAAATTGAAATATTTTGAGTCTTGTAAAAGGAAATACTACCGCATAATATTATTACATCACCATATTCTGCTGCGAATCATTGAATACCTATCCACATCCATCAATGATGTTACATTACCTAATCTTTTTTCCTTTTTGTTTGGAGGGACCAGAATTGATTGTCCATTGAGGCCAATTCGAGAAGCATCATCTTCTCGTTTATCTAGGAGTTGTGATACTTTGGCTTCATATGTCTGATTGTAAAAAAGATAAGTGGGAGAATATTGTGAGTCAAGCCTTGTCACATTAAATCATGTTCTTTTTTTTATATTTCTCACCTTTTCGTCTTTATCTACTCCGATTGGTGGGCGATCTCTTGCATTAAGCTCCTCTTCTCTCTCTCTTTTGTCCATTGTGGAATAACGATGAGAGGCATAGCTTACCAGGTTTGTTCCCAGCAATAGCTTGACTGCAACTAGGCTGTATTAGAAATATAAACAAAGAGGCGGATGAGAAATGTCAGTCACCTCTTTTATTATTTTTTACTTGATATATTCTTCTTTCCATCACTTACAAAATCCAAGCTAAGAAGATTGTCAAAACCCAGGCAGAAATGCTGACAATATAATTTAATGCTGTATCAATCTTTACCTCTGGTTCGCTAAAGAAACCGCCAAGAAGAAAGACGATTGAAGATTTAAAAGCACTCCATATTGTGGACATAGTACTCTGTACCTGATCATCTGTTTGTTGGTGTATTTCTGGCATTGCACACTCATCAAAGTGACTATCATCTTTTAGCATACCCATAATTTGACTTGTAATTCGTACTAAAAGGCAGGTTAGAGGTAAAGTTGCAAATCCTAATCGTCTACTGACAACAGGACTTTGATCTACAAAGGTATGCCTATGACGAGAAGTTACTTTTCCACCAGCAGCAGTCAAATCACGACATAAAACATCCATAAATCGACCATATACCGAAGGTCGAATATGATTGAATTTCGTAATAAAGGCGTGCTTTAGCCAATCGACTAAACACTCCGAAGCCAAGACGATACAGACTGGTGTAAAAGTGGTTTCCAAGAGTGAAAAGCTGGGAAAGACTGTAAAGCTTGTTGGTAGTGGACCCAAGATACCAGATGCACTTAATGAAGAGGGTGTTAGGCTAAAAGACCCCTTTGAACTAGCCATCGAACCACTTGCTAGACTTCCAGAAGAAGAAGAAGAGGATGTCAAGGGAGATTTAGAAGCTGCTCCAGAATTACCTGCTGCTCCTGCCACTTCAATTAGATTTCGTAATCCAATAGCACTGAGCATAAGAGTAAGCTGAAATCGCTCTACAATATCAGCACAAGTAAGTTGAAAAAGGTTCTCCTTTTCAAATTTCTTGAAAACACTTCCTTTGATTTCCACAAATTGATTTGATAAAAGAAGAGTAAGTAAAGCATTGTCGTATGAGTTGATGGCCACATTTAGAGTGACGAGTTGATAAAACAGAACCAATGTATGAGCCAAGACATAGCCTAGACTGAGAAGAAAGAATCCAAACGGTCGAAGATAGGGTTGTCCTCCATCTTTGCGTCTTGCCAGGGTAAGTCTTGAGAAAAGTGAGTCCAACAAATCCTGACCAAACGAGCAACACAATCGATCTGCTATTTCTAAAACGTTGAAAATGACATAAAGTTTTACTACGTCTTGACCTCGTACAGAGTGGTACATTTTGCTGGCATCTGTAATTCTAGAAAGAATGTAGCAACTCATGACAATCAATAGTGCTTTTAAAATATCGCACTTGTGAGATGAATGCAGGTATCTTCTCTGTCCTCCAGCCATCCAGAGAAGAGTATTCCGTACCCACATGTACAAGGCTACAAGTGATCGGAGTGGAAGAATAGTAAACGTGTATAGGAAGGAGTCTAAGCAGACTGCAAAGCCAAAAATCATAATTTTCTCCATCCAAAATGGTATCGCAATAAAGTTGGTAACCCTTTCCCATTTCAACTCTTGCGTACTGTCGAAATCAGTAGCCATGACCTCTTCCTTTAGATAATCCCAGAGGCTAAAGGGAGGTGCAGCGTCCGCAAGTTGATCCAATTGAGATGACAACATCTCTGGAGTTGAAATTTTTCTGTTTCTAGCTTCCAGCTTGGTAAGAGGGTTTTCAGCGGCATTGGAAGAAGAGGATGCTAATAGAGAATCTTCACCTTCTTCCTGCTTGATATTCGGGATTCCCGATGCCATACCTACCGCTACTGTGATTACACTTCCCAATCTTGAGAGTGAAGGAATCTTTGAATGACTGGGCCGCTCTTGACTTTCAATTTCCTCAACTGGTGACACTGGTTCAGATGCATACACCTCCTTTACCAAACCATTTCGACCGCGTTGTTTTTCAAATGCATCATCTTCATCTTCGTCAAAAACTTGTTTGGTCGACACTGGGGATTTAAGAGGAATTCTACCATCAAGGAAAGGAGATTTAGATGCATTTGAACTTCCTTTGCGACGAAAATGATTTTGCGTAGTAGCGAAAGCTTGTAGTGACTCCCGTCTACTAGGCATCTTTTGTTCCTCTTCCAGTCGGAATTCATGAGCTCTATTGACCGGTTCAGCTTCATCTACTGCTTCGGTACTTCTACCCGCACTGTATGGATCCGTGTGATTCAGTAGCTCAGAAGTATCCGTCCTCCTCATTTCCAGGCTAGAGTCATCTTCCGGAGGGGTAAGAGGCTCCTGCTCACCTCTCATCAATCGATTGTATCGCTCCATATTATTTGATTCAGACATCATAAGTGCTCTTTTACTTTGCTTGTAATCGCGAAGTGCTTTCTTTGAGCTACTTTTAGATTCAGCGACAGATTTGCTTTCTCTTGCACCTGCAGCTGTTGCATTGGACGTTGCACTATCACTGTCTTCATCTGATGAAGTCGCATCCTCCCATCCATCTACCTCACGTCCATTATCTGCTGTTGGCCCTTCACTCGTTTCCTCTTCTGATGAAACATCTTCCCAGCTACTCTCCACTCTCTGCGCTCTTGACCAAGTACCATTTTGCCATCTCTTCGACTTCCATGAGCCTTTCTCTAAACCTCGTGCATTAAATGCACCACTAATAAATGTAGAGCCTCCTTCTTCATTGCCTCTAATGGTCCTTGCTGACTGTTCCCTGTCGTGAATTGCTGCCCTTACCACCTCAGTATTTCCAGTATCTCGTCTCCAAAGCGGAGACCCTGATGATGAAGAGCTTGCTCCGTCTGTATCGTCTTCCATTGAAGGTGATGACTGAAACACAATTAGAAAAAAAAGGTTAATTGAAGCGATCCCGAAATAATTCAGCGGCCAATCTCCACACTTGTAAAAGCAAATGAATATGTTCAACAATATAAATAAACAGACTGCTCCCTCGTCGAGATCATGACGCCTTACCAAAGTGGCTACTGGGGTTGCCTCGAACTCATGTTTAACATCCCTCTCGAACTTGCATAGCAAGTGAAAGCAATTGTGCTTTGCACGCGCAGGTTCAAATCCTGCAGGCGTCGATTTTTTTTATTTATTTCTTTCCTTTTTTCTTTTTTTCTTCACCAAATTAAAATATTGAGACAGTCAGGCGACCACAATATCAGTCAAAACAGAGGTGCAATAACACTATAATCAATTACAAGGTAGGGAGAGAGAGGAGGAGAATTAAAAGAAAGAGACGTGGCATGCATCGAGAGTGTCATGAAGATTGGAAAAGCTACGCTAGTTGCTGGGAATTGGCAAGGGATTTTTGCTTAGTAAATCAGGGTGAATCACCATTTCATGTAATCCTTTTCCGGCTGCTACCATGGGTAAAACGTGCTCTTTGTCACTAATCATTACTTCCATGAGAACAGGTTTTGAATTGTCGTAATCAATGAATTCTTGCATCTTGGAAGCTAATTCACTTGTATTTTTGCATAAGATACTGTGAGCGCCACAAGCTTCGGCAAGTTTTGTGAAAGCAGGATTAAGTTGCTTAGTATGACTGTACCTCTCTTCGTAGAACAAATCTTGCCATTGTACAACCATTCCTTGACCATTATTATTTAATATTAAAATCTTGACTCCAATTCCAAATTCAACAGCTGTAGCCAATTCCATAAAGGTCATTTGAGCACTTGCATCTCCATCTACATCAACAACAATCTTTTCTGGTTTAGCTACCTTTGCTCCAACAGCAAAAGGAATACCAACTCCCATGGTACCAGCACCTCCACTAGATACCCAAGTTCTTGGATGAGTCCATTTGATATGTTGAGCTGCCCACATTTGATGACAACCAACACCAGTCGATACAATTAAATCCTTTTTCCTTTCTGGTCCTACAGCTCGATCCAAGGCCTCCATAACTTCTTGTGGCTTTGATACTTCATTTGGCTTACTAGGAATGTAGTGAAAAGGATACTTTTGCTTCCAATTATCGATAGTCTCATGCCAATCTGTTCGAGAAATCTTCTCTTGCACCAAAGGGATCGTCTTTGCCAAGTTTCGAATGACATCTCCTTCAATAGCACAAGTTGCCTGTACTACCTTGTTGATATTCTTTGGCATCACTTCATAATGTATAATACCACCCCTACCTTCTAAAGCAGCTGCTCTAGCATGTGGTGCAAATTTGTCCACTCTTCCTGTTACTCGATCATCAAATCGAGCTCCAAGGGCAATGATTAAATCTGCGTCTTGCATAGCAAGATTGGCATAGACACTACCGTGCATACCGAGCATTTGCAGAGAAAGAGGATCATCCTCATTGAAAGCTCCCAAACCTTGTAATGTAGTGGTCACGGGAATCTGTGCACGTTGTGCGAGCTCCTTTAGTAATTCAGGTCCCTCTGGTCGAGCGAGGATTCCTTGACCAGCATAGATAACAGGTCTTTTTGCCATATTGATAAGTTGGGCTGCTTGTTCAATTTCTGGAGTAATTTCAGCAGAGGTATCAGCGTTGATATTGAGGCGAGATCGACTTCTAGGTCGTGCAGCTGCTCGACTTGGCAAGGCTGCTAGACTAGGAGTGGTCCAACTGTAAGGTAGGGCTTGTCTCAAGATGCCAGCCGTCACATCCTTTGGCAAGTCGACTAATACGGGGCCTGGCCTTCCACTGGTAGCAATCTTGAAGGCTTCATTGATTCTGCGTGGTAATTCAGTAATATCTTTTACCATGACATTCCATTTTGTGCAACTTCGGCTAATTCCTAGCATATCTGCCTCTTGAAAAGCATCTGATCCAATAGCACTAGTTGCAACTTGACCACAGAAAACAATCAAGGGTGATCCATCCATCATTGCGTCTTGCATTGGAGTTACTACATTGGTAGCACCTGGACCTGAAGTAACAAGTACTACACCAGGCTTCCCAGTAACTCGACTGTAGCCTTGAGCCATGTGACCAGCGCCATCTTCTCGTCTTGGTAGGATAAAATCGAAATGTTCAGACTTGTAAATTGCGTCAAAGACAGGGAGAATAGCACCACCAGGGTATCCAAAGATATGTTTGACTCCATGTCGTTCCATCATTTTGTGAAAAATTTGACCTCCAGACAAGCCAACAAGAGACTGGTCCATTGTATCTGCTTGATTCCTCCTAAGTGGTGCTGGCGATGGTGATTGCTGAAATGCTGGAGATGGCTCTGGACGTCTATTAAGAGAAGGCAGGATAGCAAATGTAAGTGGGTTTGGATCCTATCCCTAATCCTCTTTACTGGAAACACTTACGCTGAACTTGCAGACTTTGTTGCTGCTGCTGCTTGCTCTTTTGGTGCATTGGTCGTTATCTCTCTGTATTGCTGCTGTGTTTTGCTTGGCCTAAGCTCATTTTGGTTAGATTTGAAATTCTTTGTGGCAATTTGTGATGATGAAATGCAAAGGCATCTTGCCAGTATATGTGATTGTCTTGCTGGTGCTACTTGTGATATTGTAAAAGCAGACGTTGCACCTCTCCGAAGACAGGTAGCCCCGCGGTGACGAGCGAGGCCGATAGGCATCAACATGAAGTTTGACGAAAGGTAGGGAAGAAGGATCGATCTAAATGATCAGACAAAAAGAGGGGTGTGGTTGAATTTGCTCTAGGCCCACTTCTTCCTTTCTCACTCGGGCACTAGGAAAAAATGACTCGAAAATGCGGGTGAAAGTACAAAAGGCACGTGTTGTTTTTATCTGAGCGCCCTGTCACGGTGCCACATGGCAAGTCTTCTGCGCTTCTTTTTATATTGATACCTGTTGTAAAAAGTCGACCAAGACTGTAGTAGAATGACGCCGAGATTCAACGGTACCCAGCCCAGCGAAGCAATAGAATGGGATGTAAGTAGCTGAGCTTCAAATATATGTTGACACTCGACCATGTTCGATGAGACTGCTGATTGATGAAGACTCGTATGAAAAGTGAAATTTATCACCGGTCTTTACTCACTCGTGTTTGCCTTCACCACACCACTCAATATCTTAGTCATTTGGACTGTCCCGGTGTAGAGGGCAAAAGCTAGGATTTTACGATAAAGGAATGCTGTGCATAGTGTTATACGAACCGAATGAACCGAGAGCACCTACTTTCTCTTTATCATTGTTGTATTGGTTTGCTTTTATTAAATTCACCCTCATTACTTTGCTGAGTTTATTTTTCTTCCCCTTTCAGCCCCCAGCAGCGTAAAAACAAAAAGGGGATGGCAATGGCAGGTTTCTCTTTAGAGAAACACGAGAGACTGAAATTGTGCCTACGCTCTTATTGATGTGAAATATATTCATCCTCACTCATCGTAATTTTTTTCCGCCTAGGCTAATTGCTCGAATATATACCTTTTACCCTACATAAAATTTACTACTAATCTCGCCGCAAGTGGAATCATCCCCTTGCCTTTTTCTACCCCTTTATTTTTCTTTTCTCTTCCCCACTTTGGTCAATTTAGGCAGATCAGAGCTACTAATCTTCTTCGGCTCTCATCCCTCGCATATACGGTATTTGAGGTACTAATTCTCCAGCCTGAAACACTGCAGTAGTAGTAGTAGTAGTAGTAACAGCAGCAGCAGCCTACAATTCGTTCTAACGACAAGGAGACTCTTTATTTGCTTCCGATTATGAACGTAGGTCAGCAAAATTTTCCATACGATCGACCAACGTTTCTTCCAAACGCCAGTGATTCATCTTTTGGAGAATTGGAAGAGCATTGCCCTTACCCTACTCCATACTCCTTCAATAACAATATTCCTTGTGATGCACCATCACAAGCAGAATCACTTTTACAATTTGACGTCATGAATGCAAATATGTTTCTACCGCAACCTACCTCTAGAATGGGCCTCACAAAAGAAGAAATCCAAATCCAAGTAGGAAATTATTATCCACCTGCTGCTGGATTTCATACTTTTGAAGGAATTCCACCTAATTCTTGTGGACTTGATATGAATTTGGCCAGCCTCCAGTGAGTTTAATTTTCTGTCGGTCCTGTTGGGTTGAGTTATAACACAATGATCTGCTTTATAGAGAAAGCGCACTCGAATCACTACCTCAAGTTTCTGGCGCTACCCTAAATACATCACGGGAAGTGCAAGCTAGCGTTTCACCAAAACGATCTGCCGACCAGTCACAGGAAGACTTTACTTCTATACCGCTACTATCACCTACAGAGAGGGTAAAGCGAGCTAGAGGAGAGCTTTCTCTACCTCTTCAACTCGAATATTCTCAGGATTTGGGTCTACCTATTATCAGTTCCCCTGCCGAGCTTCATCATAGAGAGGAATCCCTTGAGCTGCCTAGACGATCTGTACGGGCTAGAACTGGTGCTCCGAATGCTAATAAAAATAATGGTAGACAAGTGCTTAAGGGTAAAAAGGAAGAGAACGAAGCAAAAGACCAGGTAGGAATCGAGAACAAAGTATTAGCACCAGCTCAAAGCGTGAGTAGCTGACTGCGCTATGCTTCCTATCCAACAATACTGACTGGATCCTTTTCTACAAATAGGAGCCAGCAGCCTCTACTGGCTCTACCGAAGGAACAGAATCCAAGCACCAAAAAGACCGAGAAGAGTTGGAACAAATACTTCGAGACGATGAAAGACTTTTACAACATCAGATCAATAATCCACCTTCCACAAATCTCTGGAGAAGTAATTGGCAAATGGCTGTTAGTGCCCCTGCTTCTAATTCAGAAGATGTGGCTCAAAATTTCTTGATTTCCCAAAGCAGTACATCTCAAGAAGGAATCACTGCTACAGAATCTGATCAAATGAAACTGAATGCGGAAGAGAGGAAAAGAATAGAATCCGCCAATCAGCAATTCACACGTTTGACTCCGCCGAATGTACTTTTAAAGGATCCCTTTCCAACCACGAGGCACCCAGCAACGCTCTCCATCCGCACAACAGAGGATACAATGTCGATGAACAGTGCTTCACTGCAAAATGTTGACGATTATAGTAATGCAGGCATGGATATGTTCTTACCTGACCGAGAACTTCCTTTAGGGCCAAGAGGTGAAACATTGCAGATACCACATAGAAGCCCTACAAGTCTATTGGTGCCTCACTCTGCTCCTCCTAATATGATAGCTCATCCTTTACAAGGTCCAACTATAGTATCTCGAAATAATAGCGTCTTTAGCTTTTGTCCTGATGTGGCAACTGGAGAGTTGGGCTGGAATGTAGAACAACAAAGTACTCGATTTCAAACTTCTCCACTTTTGAACGCAAAGATGAGATTTCCAACTCGACCTTTGATTCCAGGAGTCTTGGCCAAGATTCACAACGATTGGCTAGAAGAATATCCCCAACCAACGGCACCTCTTTCAGTCGCTTTAGGGGAAGACCCTACTCGAGCTGCGCGACTCGTCAAGCGTTTTCCGACACCACACATGACTTTTGAATCGCAACACATTCGTATTTTATGGCAAGAATTGGAAAGAAGAAGAATTTTAGAAATGAATGATATTCACGTTGTTAGTCGATTGAGACAAGAAGCTAGAGAATTACTGAAAATTGAAGCTTTTCACTATGCTTCTACTAATATGATAAACACCTATAGACATGAAGAGATACTTGCCTCACTTCCAGAACCCACTGAAGAGCAAGTGAGCATCAAAGTTCAAACACTATGGGAACAAACCAAAAAGTCGGCCGTGTATGCTGTAGGACTTTTACGTCAAGCAGAATATTGTATTGCACATGGCCACCTCGGTTTTATGCCACTCAATCACACACAAAAAGGAACTGGAGATGGAGAAAGATATGGTGGTGGTGGTGGTGGTGGTGGCGGAATCAATGGACATGCAGCAGCAGCAACAAGTATGGCAAACCACTTTTATGCTACTTCTCCCACTCAAATATGTATTCCACCCCAACATGATAAAATTTTGGATCCTCGAGGAAAGAGATCTACCGAGCAAGAGGGTGGTCCAGCCGGCCCGTAATCACCTAGATACAACAATCCTCAATCAAGAATCACTCTCATTATCGTACCTTGTCTCTCTTACTTTCTTCCCATCCCCTAGAAGTCTTCATAAATACATGAATGTACCCAGACGCTGGTTGGTCAACTCTACTCATGTAACAATCTTGTTTTTCTCAATACGACGGGCCTCCTATATTTATTCTTATCAGTTTGTTTTT
This sequence comes from Exobasidium cylindrosporum, assembly GCA_023273805.1. Classification (NCBI taxonomy): domain Eukaryota; kingdom Fungi; phylum Basidiomycota; class Exobasidiomycetes; order Exobasidiales; family Exobasidiaceae; genus Exobasidium; species Exobasidium cylindrosporum. The sequence continues at coordinate 4,313,847 of CP096878.1, forward strand.
CTGAGATTGATTCAAAGACGCGATTGTGTTGGAAAGTGAAGAAAATCTAAAATATTGTGGGAGATTGTGGACCCTGCGCGGACCCTGCACAACCTTTGAGAGCGTTGGGTTCAAACAAGTTACAATTTAAATTGATAGCATTGCAGAGTATGACAACGGCTTGCAAGGTATCTCTACAGTGCTTGTCTGCAAATTCAAATTCATTCAGTCGATCAAATTTGAAATTTTTCTCTCTCATCTCACAATCACAACGCTCAATTTCCACTTCAACGCAAAGGTCGGCTACCTATCGTCGCTTTGGAGAAGGTGAACCATCAAAGCAGCAGTATGGTGCCAGTAAAGTGGGAGGATTTCCACTTGAACAGCTCATCTTACTAGCTAGAAACAGAGGAGGAAATGGTGGAAGTGACGGAAAGAGAAATTCAAGACGTGGAAATTCAGCAAATATCATCTACTTGGTCTTAGGTTTAGGAGGTAGCTACTATGTATTTCATTTGGAGCGTGTACCCTCTACTGGTAGATGGAGGTTTATAGATGTTAGTATTCAACAAGAGAAACAAATGGGAGAAGAAACATTTCAACAAATCTTACAAGAAAATCGTGTAAAATTGTTACCTAGTTCTGATCAAAGAGTACGATTTGTTCATTCAATTGCAGAGAGAATTGTTTCAGCTGCCCAACGTAGTAGTCATCCTTCCGATCATTTAGAAATTGGAGCAATGGAAAATGGAATCAAATTTGGCAATGAAAGACCTTCAACTGATGGATCTGTAGAGTGGGAAGTTTACGTCATTAAAGATGATCAGAAGAATGCATTTGTTTTGCCAAATGGGAAAATCTTTGTATACAGCGGAATTTTACCAATATGTCAGGATGCTGATGGCTTGGCAACTGTGCTTGGTCATGAGGTGCGTCATACAAGTAAATTTGTTACCAAAAAACTTTACTAAAAGCCTCTCTAATTTCTTTTCAATCTTTCCAGATCGCTCATCAAATTGCTAGGCATGTGCGTATAAGATCTCCCTTCTTTCATCGTCCGATCACCACTTTTGTGCTAACATCAAAAAAAAAAATTTTTACTCATATAAAGTCTGCAGAAAAAGTGTCCGGGTACAAAGTACTCATGTTTGGTGGTTTCGTACTTCAGATGCTAGGATTGGATTTTGGTCTTTCTCAACTTGGTTTGAATTTGCTTCTCTCTTTACCAAATTCTCGTAAAGTTGAAATGGAAGCTGATAAAATTGGCTTACAACTCATGAGCATGGCATGTTTTGATCCTAAGAAAGCTCCCCTTCTTTGGTAAGTTTATTTGCAAGAGAAAGGATACGAGAGTAAAAGGGCACAGTATAGCTAAAAGCAGTTGTCTTTTAACAAGGCAAAGAATGGAAGCTTCCGAAGGAGGAGAAAGTGGTGGAATTGCAAATGCGGCCAAAGCTGTACTTAGTACTCATCCTCTAAGTCACAAACGCATGGAATCAATGCAACGCTGGGTTAGTATGGCTTACAAAGTTGTATAGAATGGAGTTACTGATTGCTTATATACTATGCAGTTACCTGAAGCTATCGAAACTAGACGACAATCGGGATGCCCAGAGGAAGGAGTAGTGCAAGCTTTTCAATCGAGTGCAAAGCGAGCTAATCCTTTTCGGTTTTAATCAGCACAATCTCTCTGGGAGGAGCCACCTCTACAATTCGATACAACCATCACTCAATTCATCAGCATCAACAAATACTTTGCAATTCTCTTTTGCTGCAGCAGCAAATTTCGCATTATAGCACTCAGAAGAGTTAGAGATAGCATTGATTAATTTAATATTACAAGATGTGTGAGTATTAGTAGTGTGATGAGGACCATTTCTCTTTTCGAGAGCGGGCGTATTAATATTGCTTATAAGAGCACATCCGAAATCATAGAATCTCCTATGATGACGAAAATTTGTCATAAAAGTAGCATGAGAAAGCAGAAAAGATAAGAATGATGACGTTGAAATCCAAGTGAAAGAGAAAGGGAGGAAGACTAAGAATTAAAGAGAGAAAAAAAAAAAAAGGAATTCTACAGCCTTCTCAGAGCAACGATGCTAACTTCAATTTCAACATCCTTAATTGAATTAGGCTCTTGATCGACGATTCGACTGAACAAGACATCCCAAAGACTGTCAAGAACAAACTCGACTGCTCCTTTGCTCAGCTTTCCTTTTTCTCGAAGTATTGCACGAAAATGAGATTCATAAAGATTCTTGAAAAGTTGAATCATGTGCTCTGTAAATGGTACTCTTGATAGTGTACCAGATTCGTATGCTTTCCAAGCTGGATGAGGTAATCGAAGTGGTGCAGATTCACTTGGAGGTACATGACAAGATTCTTGACCTTGTTTACCTAAACCACAACTCCATTCTACCTTCCAAGTATGTTCCAAAGTCTTCAAAACAGCTTTAGTTTGCTTTGCAGAACGTGGGTGAATTGGTAAATCGAGAAGGTAGCGAGCCACATCAGATTTGACCATACTGCAAGAAACCAACCTTTGAATACAAGGGGCTAGAGTATTACTTAACGTTGTCCAGATATCTTTGTGACCTAGTAATCCAGCGGAAGATACCTCTTCATCACTTCGAGCAATATAAGCCATTACCAAAACTCCACCTTGTTTAAATTCATGACTTCGAGCGGACAAAAAGGTAGTCAATTCTGCTTGAGCAGTCATTGCTGATGATACAGCTGGGTTTGCAGGGGTATGAGTCCAATGGAGATCCATTAGACTAATTCCTGCGTGAAATGTTTGAGGAGGTGCAATTCTAGAGGCAAATGGTCGAGCGGAAAAGGTGGAAAAGATGGCATTGGTCAAGCTTGGAGAGTGACAGCTTTGCCAATGTGAGTCCAAGTAAGATTCTGGATGAGTATTTAAGAGTTGCATCAATGGTCGGAAATCGGCCGATGAAACATCTTCATGTGTAATTTGAAAGAAAGTTTGACTGTTGTTGTGAAAAGATACTTCAGGGGCATCTTGTAACGTTTTGAAACGTCTATTAGCAAAGGCAGATATGATTGGTTGCATCAATTGAGCAGATCTTGAATTTAGTGAACCATACTCTACCAATTGAATAGTTTCACATTCTTCATTTTGTAGTGGCACTTGCTCAAGTAGACCATTCAATACTTCTGAAATCTTTGCTCGAACTCCCGGTCCAAAATGGCCACCACCGCCCATCCCCATCAAGCCACCATTCAAAGCTGCAATTGGCACAGGACGAGCCACCCCTGCTACAATGTCCTTTCTTGAGCCTATAATCCCTCTCTTGTCACCTTCGAAATCTTTTGATATATAGCAACTCTCCTCATATCTACCTGTAATGTCTGGAGATAACATGGCCTTGTGACTTTGCAAGGGTGTACCAAAGGGTGTGCTAGCATAACCACCTGAAGCAATTGCTTCTGAAACAGAAGACAGACTAACGTTGCTTGAGGGAATTTTGTCTTGAATACTCAATCTAGTCAAACCATTGGAGGAAAGTCCTTCATCGTAGCCATGTTGAACGTCTTCTTCAATAAGTCCAGGGAATGTTGAAAGTGAGGAAGTCAATCGATGATGACTTTTAATTGTATTATTGCCAGCATTGCGAGGATCATGAGTTCCAGATCGAATATGTCGACGTTTGCCTACAATAACCGTATCTTTTTTGGATGCAACCATCCCACCCGTTGTTCTACGACGAGCCAATTCTGCATCTTCTCGATCTAATTCTACAAAGCTAATTTCTTCTGCAGCTCGATCTGATGCAGCAGGAGCAGCATTGGTGGTATAATGTGGTGGTGCAGGTATAGACGTCATTTGTAGCTGAAGATGATCAGTCATTTTACTATTTACTGTGTAGGAATGATAGTCGATTGATTTAGAAGCTGCATGTCTAGAAAATCGAGGTTCTGTGATACTATTGATACCCGAGCATGAAGTGTTTGGTAAATTGCCAGTGAGTGCAGATGCCGCCATGGTCACACCCATACCCATTTCCAACCCTGCACTGACTACGCTATTCAATGAAGTAGAAGTAGAATGGTCAATGTAGTGCTTTCTAGGTACAGGAGGGGTAATCCCATCAATTTGACCAACTTCAAACAAGGTAGATCTCGACAATGAAGGTGCTTTATTGGTAGAAGATTGAGTTTCAGAATAGTGCGTCTCATCACCAGAGGCAAGAGGAGCGGCAACAAAGAGATTTAAATCTTCATCACCCATCCTTAATCCTTGTATACTTCCTCTACGTCTCTGGAGATTGACACCAGTCATTGATTCAATGGTTTGCGTATCTACTTGAGAACCGAGGCTATCTAGACCTCTTTCAAATCCGATTCTATCTGCTAGATTGCCGTCGAGAGTGTCAACGGGAGGAGTATTACCTGTGCAAACCCTTCTCATTTCTTTTAAAACCACTCCAGTTCGTCGAGGACTTGTAGCATCAAGTGGTGTCATGAGTCCAATTCCATCATCTTCACTTGCACAAGAAGACAAAGTCCAAGTTGGCGAAGATAGACCATGTATAGTTTTTGCTTTAGGAGTTTTTTGATCTGGTCCTAGGGTGATTGATTGTGAAAAAGGACTGGCCAACTTGAGATTTTGTAATTGAGAAGGGGAACCCTTTCGATTGTTGGGAGAGGTAGCAGAATCTTTAAGATCAATCTCCTTTTCAAACATCACTACATCTGCCGCTCCTTCGCGATACTGTCTCCTTTTGACAGGCGCTGCCCTCGATAGATTAGTAGACGTTTTCATCTCTTCCTCTGATGAAGGTGTCACAGCAAACATAGACATTGGTCGAGCTTGAGAAGAACTGGAAAGATATTCAGAAAATTTCATATCTGGTGAGAGAGAATCTGATGGAGGTGATCGATCATGTAATGAACGTCGGCGAGATGCAACAAAGTCATAGTCAAGATCTTGTCCAGACGGTTTGACTAGACGATCTCTACCTTCACTTTTCCTTCGTATCAATGCTCCATTTTCAAATTGTTCTTCTTCTTCCAACAAAGGTTCGATGATTGAATGTGGCCTTGCACTCATAGCTTCTGCTGCCCACTCTCGCAATTGTATCAGATTACTTGCATCCTCTCCCTTACTTTTACCTTGATCTCGACACATTACTGAATCTGATAATCGTCTGCTGCTCGACGACTCTGCACTCATTAGATAGTCACCCCCGCTAGATGATCGTAAATGCTGAGAGGTCCTTTTCATTGTACCTGCAGGACAGATGAGAGTGGTAGCCATGTGATTTAATATCAATTTGATTTGAAGATCTTAAACTCGACCAAGATCGAGAAGAAGCCAGCTCTCACTTGGATTCTTGTGTCTGTAGAGAATGTCAAGGGAGAAAATTAGTTGACTAATAACAAGGAAGGTATTCTCTTCTTCCTGCCTCTTTGCTACACCTCTCTGCCCAGGAACTGAAGTCAGCAGTATGAATACTGTGAAGTATACTCTCTTTACACTTCTGACCTAGCCCCAATTGAATTGATCGGACATAGCATTTAGGGGAACTGCCGATATTTGAAAGGGTTTGAAGGGGAGTGAGGCAGGACAAAGCGATATCACTTACCTTTTCACTGTTTTTCAAAATACAATTGACAGGGGTCCGCTTTGGCGAGGACCAAAATTTTTGGCCTAGAATGTCGGATGAATACTACTATTTCAAGCAAAAATGAAAAGCAAGAACCGTGCGACGTTGCTCTTTTCAAAATTTTCCCCGATAGTTAAAGGAAGAAGGCTGAGATGGGTGGTGTGTTGTGCAGGGATATTTACCAAGCAAGAGTCTAGCCAGTGATATTGATATAAAGTGACTAAAACGATGTGAAAGGGCAGGATTTTAGAAAAAAGAGATGATAGTAATGAGATTGAGGTTAATTAATCTTGAGATGGTGAAGTGTTGATCTAGGAGGCGTGAGGTTGGGGGTGTATCTAAAGTGGAGATGTACTACGACCAGTCGTATGGTGTGAGTGTGCAAAAGTTAGAAGTAAAGGTAGATAGAAATGGATGAGTGAAATGAAAAAGATTGATACATCTTCTAGGGCTGGAAACAGTCTTGACTGCTATCTAGGTAACCCTTACTTTGGCATTGCTTGACTTGTCAAACACAAAAGAAAAAAAAAAAAAAAAGAAAAAAAAGGGTGGACCCCTGCTGCTCCCCTCCTTGTCTCGGCGTAAAGTGCAAAATGAACTTCGGCTTCAACTTTACGTCCTTGGTAAAGAAAGCTTAAACAAAAGGCCCCCCCCCCCCTCTCCCCTCTTTGATTTTTAGTCTCTGATCTGATTGTTTAAATTAACAAAATAAAATAATTTTGAGGGAGTTTCAAAGAAAATAAAATAGAATAATATTAATATACTCTTGTTTCCCGTCAACAAAATAAAGCCAAGCAGTGGTCCCTAACTTGCGCCTTTGTATACATTTATTATTCGGTAGATTTATGTATCTCTCTCTCTCCTTTATTCATTCTAATGGGGCCAAAGAATTTTCTTGCAATATCGGATTCTCAAATCCGTAGCGGCTGGCTGGCTGGCCTTATGAAATTCAACTCAGCCATCCATCTAATCTTTAGGCAAGCAAGCCTTACTTAGCCTATTTTTCATCTCCCCGGGAAATGAACGTCGGGCAAGCAGGCAAGCTGACAAGAAGGAATAATTATCTCAAGGTTTGGGCTTTTAGGTGGCGGTGCATTCGATGATCATTGCCTAGCCTTAGCCCGAGATTTTGATTCTTAATAAGAAGAAAGATTAGCTTTCACTTGCCATCTGTCTCATTTTTTTGCCTTTACAATGTTGCTACAAGGAATTCTGGCAAGAACAGGAATAGTACCAAATATTCAATTTAAACATGTAAGCTCCTTCAGACACAAATTGGAGGTGGTAAAGGAGAAAAGAAATATTTTCGCAACGACTCTATTCCCTTTCATCTCCCTCGCCTTTCTCCCCCCCCCCCCAAATCCCTCTTTGGGTGAAACAATTGCTGCTGCAAATCGATCAGACATTCAATCAAAGACAATAATAATAGCGTGTAAGTTTTTAGCTTTCTAGGGTCCAGTTGCAAAAATTCCTTTTTTTTTTCCTTTTTCTATTTCTCGTTGATGAGAAAAGGGTAGCCCATCGCGTGGTAAGGCGATGACTTTTAATTTTATCAGCTAGAAAGAAAAAGCCACGAGGTTCCCTCTTTGAATTATCTTTATTTTTGTGGTGGCTTCGTTATCAAAAGAAGTCTAGACAAGGAGTTGCTGTCACTTGCTTCAGTACAAAAAAAAATGTTAAAAAATGAAAAAAAGGACAATTGCCATACACAAGCCACTTCCATCCCGCTAAGAATGTGGGACTTTCAAAGCTATACGCATACACTTTGACATCTTCCCGCTGCTTAAAGAGTCTAGACACTATAGTTCTAGCCCTATGCCTAGATCTTTTAATGTGGACCAAAATTGGGGTACCGCATAAGCCGCATGTCTACAAACAATAACAAAATCAAGGACTTTCATTTTGCCGAGAGCTTAGGTAGTAGATCTCGCGCAATAAAAAGTGTGTCCTTTATCCCTTTTTCTAAAATTTTGACTTTTCAGCCTTATAAATAATATTCACGATTTTGCTCCATCTTTTTTTTTTAGATAAGCGCGATATGATTGCTAAGAGGTTTGATGACTGGCAAAAGAAAATTACTGACGACCAGGTTTATTGAAAGGGTGGCAAACTGATCTTTGATGCGGTAGATTGCACAAGAGAGATGTAGAAAGACAAAAGAGAAGATTTTGTAAGTATTAGAAGCGCGTATATATATATGAGGATATGTGTGTTTGTTTGATCTCTGTTGCATAAGATTGTTGCTATCAAGGCGTACTAAAAGGTCGTGAGGAGGTCGTAAAGATAAAGGATGATTAAAGTTTAGTTTTCAAGCAGCAGCCACGCTAGGTTGTCCCGTTGACCTGTCAAAGCACAAAATAGGTTCAGTAAAATGAATAGAGCCTCAAGACTGTGAAAACTCACTCTATAATTTGCAGGACATACTGCTTTTCATCCACAAATTGTTCATCATCTTTGTCATTGTGAAAATTGGATAGGAATTGCACCAATCTTTCTCTATTTCTCCTTAATATATTTTCAATCACCGGTGGTTTCTTGGGATTAGCAACAAAAACCTGAAAATAGTAAAATATGTCTTTTAATGTATGTTCCTCTTTTTTTTTTTTTATATTAGAGGAAAAAAAAGAAGAAAAGGAAAAGCCTCTCTCACCTTGAATACATGAAATGCTTCAAATTGTATATTTTTACTCTTGTCTTTGAGAAGATTCATCATATCCTTTAAATTTTCTTCACTAGAAATATATCGAGTCATGACGTTAAAATTTGTTCGATCGAGAAGAATTTCCCCAAGAAGTTTTAAAGATTGTCGTTTTGTCACATAATTTGGTGAATGTAATAATCCTTTATACATTGTAAAAAACTTCAAAGAGATAAAAATTTCAATATAGGTAATGTCGAATCTCAGCTTCCTCTTTCTTTCCTCCTCTTGCTTCTTACAGGATCAAACATACCTTGTCGTAATTCTTTTCCAAGTATTCTGCCACCATACTCTTGTGTCTTGTGAGAGTCTCTTTAAAATTGGCAAAGGCGTCGCATGAAACGCCAAACGTGGTCTTTTCAATATGATCTGGAAATGTATAGAATCGATCTGAATAGAGAAGTGTTTTTGCAAGTACTTCATGTCGCAACATTTCACGTAGAATCATGCCTGTATTTAAAGCTACATCAGGATTCTCATACCTAGGAAACTCCGGATGAATCATCTTGATGAGCAAAAGCGAAAGAGAGGCTTGAGAATACTATCAACTCACCCCTTCAATGCAGTAAATAAAACTTCTGGTTTGCTTGTAAGGTATTCGACTGTAGGCCATCTTGTTCCTATCTGCCTCCGAAGTAAATTATTGAATATTTGGGATACATCTTTCTTTGCCTGCGAAGAGATAGGTAGTCGTTACTTTGAAGCCTCATTTATGTCCACTGCATAAAATCTTATCTACCTCAAATTCAAATCGCCAAATATTTTGAACCATCAGCTGCAATGCATCATTATTGTACATCTCTTGAGCCAATTGAGCTACTTGCTCCGGTTGTGGTTCGTTTTCTAGTATAAGAATTTCAAATTGGTTAGGATGATTTCCGAATGTAAAAGCTATACCGCTGCAATATTCTCACCATTATCACCATACAGTATAGTCTTCATCTGAAAGAGGTTCTTCGATACCTCTTCACCGGCCTGACAGAGATAGATTATGCGTCTCTTAAACACTCAACAGGATACAATAAAAAACAATCTCATATCTCACCTTTCTCTTTCCTTCTGAGCTTACTCCCAATCCATCTAATCGAATTATTGCCTCCTTTAAATTACGAACCAACTCTGGTGGTGTCTTTTGCTTTGATTTGAAGATAAAATTCATTTTGGAATGAATAATTTATAAACTGAAAATATGTTCGGTAGGTGCTTCTGAAGATTTCAGCTGCACTGAATTTTAGTCGCTGCACTAGCAAAAGTTGAAGATGGAGTGAAGATAGTAAAGTGCTGCAATCAAGAGATTGATCGCTTCTAGGATGATACACGAACAGGCCAATTCTTCTGTATATCTAGTCTAGCCAGTAGAAAAGTACCAGAATATTGCCCCCTTCCAAGCGCTGCTAAAATTCAAAGACAGTGATATACCTTGTGTAGCCCACTTGAGATGCTTGCGACGATTTTGGCAGTCAAGTACAAAAGTTAGTGTGTGTGTGTGTGTGTGTTGGTCAAAGTCAGGGGCGCGTCTCGGTGGGGGTCAGATACACAACTACCAAATATAGTATGAACAGCTTACGTAACCTAAAAATACCCTGTAATGTGCAGCGGGCCTTCCCAAAATCAATTGCACACCGACCTCTCCGTCAAATCGAATGATGAGCACCTGAATGGTATAGTCGATCACTTTTAAAAATCAGGGCGTTAAGAAGCCCGTACAAAGTGTAATTTAGAAGGTGTTTTAGCATAAGGTGATCAGTTTGTCTCCATTGCTATTCGACTCTGTATTGGTGTCCCGAGGCTTGGTCTAGACTTTAATGATCACTTTTCCTTTTTAGGAAGAGCGCCCGCCCGATCACCAAAGGAGGCAATTACCCTTTCCCCCTTGTAATTCTCAAATCATCTGTACATCAGACCAAGCCCTCCCAAGGACAATTATTACTCCTTTGGGAATTCATAAAACCCTTTTTTTTTGGCAGCATGAATAACTACTTTCAATTTTTTTTCTCTCCTTGTGATGGCAAGACATGGTGTGTCTAGTATCATCATCGGCAAATCATCTAAGGCCGAATAGTAGTGAGATTTCTAATATGCTCAGCACCGGACTAGCAACGTTTTTAGCTCGATCCCATCCTTAATTTGATCTTTCGCATTATAAATGTCAAATCGATTATTATAGTCTCGGGCTCATGAGGTTTAATAAGCTGACAAAATTTAAAACCCTAAAATAGGAGTTTTGAGGCGGTGGATTATAATAATATATGAAATTCTTAAAGAGACATAGAAATCGAATGCTTAAATCACAAACTTAGAAAGCTAACAACAAATTAATGGGAAACAGATTCAAAATAATAAAGAAAAAAAAAAAAAAAATAACAAAACACTGGTCTTCTATAGAGAGGCGACCGGGCTAGTCTGCCTGCCCTTCGTTTGTTTTGGCTCCAACTGGTCTCATCAACGTCCTTCGTCAGAGTGATTTCTTTTGATCACTTTCTCTCTCACGACCTCAAATAGATTGCATCCCTCATCGTCTCCCCCCCTTCCCCCCTTCCCCCTTTTAACGACCTTTTTAACGACGAAGTGCATCAGTTCTTCAAAATTATCTCCTCAAAATAACTCTTTAACGATTTGTGAGTATGAAATAGAAATTCTCCTGGGCCTAGAGACTGGGACGTGGTTCTCAGGATGATGTTGTGGGAAGGTGCGCGCGATCCAAAGGGCAGTCTCATGAAATGATAGGTGTATGCTCGACCCTTGTGGAAGATGAGAGAGAAGTCTAGTCATCGATGAGTGGATGACGGAGATAGTGCAATCTCACTTCCGCTCCGGAACGGGAAGTGTAGGTTAGGAAAAGAATAATACTGTAGAGGGATTAAAATAAAACACGGCGTATAGGTGTGCTTAGTAGAATTGTTTGCGGATGCTGTCGCAGCAAGTCCATCATAGTTCCGATTAAATTAGAGGATGAGGGGATAAGCGAATCTTTTGGACTGAAGCAATGTAAACATTTTGGGCCTTTCATATTATAATGATAGAAGCCGGTGTGCTTTGCTCGCTCAAAGGACAATGGCTCGCGTCGTGAATTTGCTATGAGCCGATAAAGTGCACGGATCGCTGTTGTCCATAATTGAAACAATAGTATGTTTACAATAGCAAAGCTGACACTTTATTCACTATCTTGGTGTTGTTTTTTTTTTCCATCTTAGTAACGAATTTACGAACTCACCACGAAATTGCCCTCCAAATTCACCCATTTCAACCCGATACAAAGTCTCTTCCAATTCGACATTTCGACTTTTGCCGTCATTCCCGACCTTAACGACCTTTCCCTTTTTTTTTTAACGATTACGACCTTTCTTGCCGTGTGTCTTTGTGCTCTCTCGCCACGGTCACGACCTCTCCCCTATCCTATCTATTTCAATCATCTTAGCTACTACTTTGACATTTGCCCGGTCCTCCTCCGCAATCTCAAGCAAAATTTCGACAAATCAAATTGCAATAGCAAGTATACCGGAACAATATCTCTACTTCTTTAGACGCCGACATTCCCCATTCAAGTCAGTTCGAACCCTCATTTCAATCTACTCACCAATCAGGTATCGTGATGGAAAATTACTCGGTAGTTTCGCTATCAGAAGGGGATCAAGGATCTGAGCTCGAATTATCTTTGAACAACTCCTCTCCTACCATGCTCTCTCCAACAAATGAATTGTCTAATCCTTTCTTTAGCTTAATGACGGGAGATTTCTCTCAACCTCTTATACTTGACTTTGGTATGGAAAGTACTCATCTTGGATCCAAGCATCGTCTAACACCTCAGGAACTACCACTCTCTTTGGACTATTTTGATCGAGAATACTTCTCCATGGAAGCCTCAATGAAACGACAGAGGGTGATTCAGCACACCACTCGTTCCAGTTCGTTGGCTAGCTCAGCATCCTCGACTACGCCATCTGAAGCGGATAGCGACTTGTTAGAAAGAGGCTTGAATGAAGATGATGCAACTCTATTAAAAATGAACAATTTTCCCGAGTATTCTTTTACCGACAAGGATGACACCATGACTGGCTCAGTTGGATTAGGATTTCATTTGGGATATGATCAGATATCTCGCACTGATCTGGGTCAACAAAAGTCTAATTTTATCGTCAAGAACGAGCTTACTCAAAGTGACGCTGGTCGACACAGTCATCATCAACAACAACAACATCAAGTGTCTGCTCCTCAAACATTTGCCAGTGTTGCACTCAACACTTTTGATCTCTCCGACTTTATTTCTGACCAAGAGCAAGAGCAGCAATTCCAACAAGGTAGCATGGAAGCTAGGTCAAATTTATTCATGACTCCAGAGAGACCCATTGCTCACCGTGACATTAGTAGATTGATGATGAGAAGCAACAGTTATTCACCAACTTCTTCGCTTTCATCTGCTCAAAAAGCACCCTCTCTGAATAACGAGAGCCCCAAGAGTGAATCGCATGGACTCTTTACTGGACGAGGTCCTCATGGTCATCTATTCGAGAGACCTGGTCTACCTATGCGATCCTTTTCAGAGCAAATTGAAACTTTGTCCTGCAATCCAGCCCATATCACACCAAATCATGAACGAAAGTCATCGGAGCACAGTACCGTAGACAGTCACCAAGGCAACAATATTTATCCTTTCTCATCTTCCAGTGGTAATCCCATTGACGTAGCTCAAAAGCTGTTTAATCGAGACAACTCTTGCGCAAGTCCACTCTCGCAATTGTCTTCCCCTAGCCAGAGTCACTACAACCTTTTCATCTCTTCTGATGAACATCATGGAGATGTCTTTGACGTTACATCATCTCCGCACTTCTTTCAAGGAGTTCAATCAGCAATGCTCTCCTACTCTTCTCCAACCACTCGCTGTCAAGAGCAGCGAGAAGGTCAAATGGACAACCAAGGTGGTGTGATGAGAAGTAATCGATCTACTTCTATAGCTGCTACACAACAATCTTCTCCATACCTGTCACCATCAATGGATCACAAGATCTTTGGAAATTCGCTCAATTTGGATGGTCAAAATTACACTGGTATCATTACGAAGAGAAGTCGTGGTAGAAGGGTACCAAACAATCCCGAAGAGCTCAATAATTTGGGAAAGAGTGGTAAAGTGTACACTTGCAAGGTACCTGGATGTGGAAAGTGCTTTAAACGTAGCGAACATCTCAAACGACACGTACGTAGCATTCATACTGATGAAAAGCCATACACTTGCCATTGTGGAAAGACTTTTTCACGTCATGATAATCTTAATCAACACGCTCGTGTTCATGCACCAGGTGGTTTGGATAGTCCCATGTCTCAAGAAGCACAATATTCGCCAATTGCTTCGCCATTATCACTACCATCTGCTTTTGCTAAAACACATCTTGACTCAAAATTTGTCAACAGTCGTTTGCGTCAGGAAAGCAATCATAGTGACATGAAAGACAATGATACTTTTGACGAAGATGGCCAATCAGATGCAGAGCTACAAGCCTTGGAGCGTGATGATCGAAGGAGTCTTCGACCATGATGCGTCTACTTTGATACTCGCTTCTCCGTCATTCCTTGAGATGAATGACTGGATAGGATGAAGATGGATTCTTTGTTTATACTTTGCTCTTCCAACATCATTACTTCCAAACATGATTAGGACTTTTTGATGTTATGTCAAATCAATAAGCCAAATTCATAGTTGAGGAAGATGTTGTACTTTCTTACTTCCTTCGATGCCTGAATGTTTCTCGTCGTCTTTTTCCTTTGCTATCTTGCTCTTCTGTGTTTACTTTTATATTGGATCCCGCAGACCTTTTTGGAAAGAGACTGTGTTCCGACATTTTTACCTTTTTTTTGTTACGTGTTGCTTCTTTACTCTCTGATTCCCACCCTAACGAAATGTCCCGATTCTCTACTGCTCCGTATGATTGTTCTACCATCTACCACTACTTAAATATTTTACGTTGCTATTAATCTGATATACGCATTTTCCTTCATTGTATACTTTGCTTGTATGATGGTGTAAAAGAGTGAACTTCAAAGAAGCGCGGTATAGATAGATTGTAGGAATTTTTTAATTACTAAATTGCAGAAGACTAGAAGATTTATTCTACATTTTTCTGTCCAGTACTTCATCATTTCGAGTCTATTTAGTGAACACTCTCTAGAGTGATCGCTTGCGTCCGTCTATGAAATTGGCGCTTGGTAGGGCAACTATAGGATGCTCACACCAGACATTGAAGCCAAGTCTGCATATTCGACCATCACTCACCCTATTACATTCACTAAAGCGTTCTTTTTCGCATACAAAATGGCAACAATCAACTTCGACGCTTTCGTCTCTTGTAAAATATCCATCTTCACTTTACTCTTCCCTTCCAACTACCTCATTTAGTATTATTGCGCATATTGATCATGGCAAGTCTACACTGGCAGATCGACTTTTAGAACTTACCGGCACGATTCCAATAGGCAAAGATGGTCAAATGATCAATAAGCAAGTTTTGGATAGCCTGAAAGTAGAGAGGGAAAGAGGAATTACTGTAAAGAGTCAAGCAGTCAGTATGGTACATACAGATGGATCATCTGGCAAGCAATGGCTTCTTAACTTGATTGATACACCCGGACATGTCGACTTTGCATATGAAGTTAGTAGAAGTCTTTCTGCTTGTCAAATGGCTCTACTAATCGTTGATGCTACGCAAGGTATTCAATCTCAAACACTTTCAGTATACCGAATCGCAATATCTAGAAAGCTTCGTATTATTCCAGTCATCAATAAGATTGATCTATCGAGTGCTTCACCAGACAAAGTTGTCGAGCAATTACAATTGAGGTTGGGTCTGGACGCTTGTAAAGGAGGAAAGGACGAAGCGATTCATGTTAGTGCAAAGACTGGTTTGGGAGTACAAGGTGTGCTAGATAGGATTGTACAGGTTGGAGAAGAGCTACGTGCGGCTCGGAATGATTCAGCAGAAGTCAAAGAACCTTTGAGAGCACTTGTATTTGACAGTTGGTATGACTCCTTTCGAGGTGTTGTGGCTCTTGTTTCTGTCAAAGGTGGAACTCTCAAGACTGGAGATAAAATAAGTTCATCACACTCAAGGAAAAAATACGAAGTACTTGATGTGGGTGTCAACAGTCCAACAGCAATTTCAACAGGAGTATTAAACAATGGACAAGTAGGGTGGATGATATGTAATATGAAATCAGTACCAGAAGCTTCAATAGGTGATACCCTGCATCACTCCAACGTCAAAGTTGAAGCACTACCTGGATTCAAGCCCTCTGTGCCCATGGTCTACTGTACGGCTTTCCCACTTGATTCCACTGATTTTCCCAAGCTAGAAATGGCGATACAGAAGCTTGCCTTGAATGATCGTAGTGTAACTTTTTCGAGAGAAAGTAGTAACGCATTAGGACAAGGTGTCAAATTGGGATTATTGGGAGCATTACACATGGAAATTTTCCGCTCCCGCCTTGAAGACGAATACGACATGAGTGTTCTCATCACCAATCCAATGGTTGCCTACCGAGTCATTAGCCCTGACGATAAAAAAGAACAGCAAGATGCTAAAATTATCTCGAATCCTTTAGAATTTCCAGACGAAGCTCATCGTGCCAGAGGAAGGAGAAAGGGAGATTTGATCGTCCAAGAACCAATGGTGACAGGTACACTTACTTGTCCAGAAGAATATGTAGGTGCTATGATGCAGCTATGTACTGAAAAGAGAGGTCAAGAGATAAATATACTTTTTCAAGATGGATTTGAGAGTAGTATTGATGGAGGTGAAAAGATAGTCACAATGAAATACCGCCTTCCACTTTCAGAGATTGTCACTGACTTTTTCGGTTCAGTAAAGTCAAAGACGGCTGGATTTGCTACATTTGACTACGAAGAAGATGGCTGGGAAGAGAGTGATTTGGTCAAGGTATGTAGAATTATCGCCCTTTTCTGCTCTTTTGGAAAAGCTTACAAATATTCTCCCCCTTTGCTTTAATCTAGGTATCTTTTCTTGTATCAGGTACTCCCCTGGATGCACTTGCTCAAATCATTCATCGATCGAAGGCTATTGATGCAGCTAGAGCATGGACTCAAAAACTCAAAGATATTGTACCTCGCCAACAGTATGAAGTTGTTATTCAAGGAATAGTTGCTGGAAAGGTTGTCTCGAGTGAAAAGAAGAGTGCTTATCGAAAGGATGTTACAGCTGGCCTCTATGGAGGGTGAGTGTCTTGACAGGCAAAAGCAGAAGAAGTAGAATCGCTCATCAGTCCTGTTTTTCTCAGACACTATGAGCGAAAGCTAAAACATTTGAACAAGCAAAAGGAAGGTAAGAAACGTCTGAAAGCTATGAGCTTTGGTAGAGTGCAAATCCCACAAGAGAGCTTCATCAAACTCTTCGACTCCAAGACCAAATAGACCATGAACACAATGTACACTATAATTTACCATTTGTTTTATTGTCCCATTGCAATACCTATGTAATTTTACAATTTACATGCTTAACCTTTCTTGGGTATCAAAAGTGAAGCTGCTAATCCGACAAGAAGCCCACTGATTTTCTCTTGAGGTGTATGAAAGAAGAGGGCGGTAAATAAGAGGCTTATCGACCAGGTACCAAGTAGAGCAATGATAGACATGGCGACCACAAAATTGGATGTGGCCTTTTCTTTTGAGATACTTGAAGATGAGACAAATGGATTGTACGATGACCAATTTTGACGGGGTATCCAAGATTGAACGTACACTTGCAAAGACGATGGAAGAAGATAGGGTAGGTAAGGTGTTATCTCTTCCAAAAGATACATGGAGGACAAGATAAGGATATAAGTGTGACCTGAAATGTCATGACCACCTCTCCAATTTGCTCTAAGACTGCCACCATTTTCTGCTGCCACAATTTGATGCCCAGTCTGAAAGAGTTGGGGATGGCTTCGCGGAGTGAGTGGTCTCTTTGCGTAACAAAATTGAGCATCAATGCTACCGGGTAAAGTAATTCCGCCAATAGAGGATGAGCTAGGTAAACAAACAGCGCCCGTATAGTAGCGAGTACGTTCCATTATCGGTGGACCAAAGAACCAAGAAGCAAAGAATGTCCAAAGGGCAGTGGCAATAAAGTAGCGTAGAGTCGAAATGGATACTGCACTATACACTGTCGCTTCAGTGGACTGTTCCATTCCGCTATTCCCAGCAACTTCTTGCTTTGCTTTTCCCTTTCCCTTGTCATTCACATGAGCTGCTGTTATTTTCGATCGCAGCGTAAATGCTTGAGCAAGAAAGGCCAAAGTCGTCCAAGCCCAGGCGTATTTGATAAAGACTCTGTTTAAAAGATTACGGCGATCAGCAAATATTGTAGATGGCATCCTAGCAGTATCAATAACTGAATCCAGTCTAGGTGATGAAGTTGTCAATGAAGATGTGGAAGCAGCTTTGGGTATTGCTGCGGCGAGAGAGACAGAATTGGAAAGCATTACATTGTATGTATGAGTTGATTTAATCATAGAATAGATTGTACCAGCCAAGACTATAGAGGATAATACTCCCATATATAGAATATGATAAGGCTGTAAACCTAGTGGAAGATTACCAGATCTTATTTTTGTTGCTGTCACCGTGGACATTGTGACCTTATGCTCGGTGGTAAAAAAAAAAAAAGTGGAAGGAAGAAAGAGATGATGAGCATGATATTCGACCGGATTTTATTCGCACACACCACAGCACAAGTCTTGACGTGTTCCACTTCTCAATTCGACGTCATTTGGCAGAAATCATCAGTGTAAGCGTGAGGCGCGGTTGCCAAGTTTACCCTAGGATTAGACTATATACCACTAGAATAGCAGCAGCAAATCAAGAGGTAAAGACGATAGCTAGAAGGACGACGAGAAGCTGAAGTCTCGCTTCGAGCTATTGTACATAAGAGTATCTCAATAGTCAAAGCAAGCTATGCAAATTGGGTGGACGAGTACGACACTTCTGTCAGAATAATTTTGAATGGCAAAGATCAAACATACACTATGCCAAAGCGAGAAGGCGTCGATGTCCTTCGACCACCAGCAGCGGTATCATCAACTTCTAGAACGAGAGCTGGTAGCTCAAATCCTACTCGTCCAGGTCCCTATGCACTAGGAGGAACATTTGCAAACTCATCTTCGTCTCTGATAAATTCACGAACAAATACAACGAGCGATTCAAACTTGGTTACCACTTCGTCTTATGGTCCAGTACCTGCTACGGAAGCACCTCATCTTACAGCTTCAGAAGCATTCTTTGGAAGAATGACTTTGACTGCTCCAGATAATATGAAGCGGAGAAAAGCAGAAGAAAAAGAAAAGAGGAAGCAAATTCGAAAACGTAAAGCGGAGAAAGGAGCCATCGCTGCAGCTACTTTAATTAATCCACAAGAGAGTGGTCCTAGTAACGCTATATGCACTGCTAGGAATACGACGGCAGCCTCAAATACCATTGGCGCTGCAGCCATAGCTCCTTCAGGCAGAAGAAGAAAAGGTATACCAAACTCAAAATCAACTACAAGCCTACAATCGTATACAGTCGAGCAGAGTCATTCCAGATCTCCTACAAGACCATCTCGCCCACAGAGTGCACAAACTAGGCATATTGAGAGTCGACAAGCTAGCCCAGAAGGAAGGACAATTCAAGGAAGAGATCGAATAGGAAGTGGAAGTAGTGCGATTGAGCAATTACCTCGACCACATAGTGCATCAGCTATAGCTCCTGCTTATCACAATACAAATGAAGAAAGTGCTGCAGATCAGGACCGAAATGCAGCCCTATTCAGCTCTGTAGCAGCTGCTTTGCCCACTGCAGCTCAACAGAGGCGTGATATCTATGCTGATTTGGATTCACTGGGTCTTCCTGGTGCTTCAGAGTCGGATTTAGAAGATCAGCCTCCGCCATTTCCGTCGTATGCAACCAGACCAATTTCCCCACCTCAAATGCCGGTAGACGGAGAGGAATGGACAGAAGATATGCGAAGGCGACAGGAAGAATACGAAATAAATCGCCCTCCTGATAGTCCTCCCCCTGCATTTCGTAGTGAGGAGGAAGGTAGACCAGGTAACGAAACTGGAGATATTAGCTCCAG
The DNA here is from genome assembly GCA_023273805.1 of Exobasidium cylindrosporum. Lineage (NCBI taxonomy): Eukaryota > Fungi > Basidiomycota > Exobasidiomycetes > Exobasidiales > Exobasidiaceae > Exobasidium > Exobasidium cylindrosporum. The sequence continues at coordinate 4,333,253 of CP096878.1, forward strand.
TGATGAAGAGGGTGGTGAGCAGGTGGAAATGCAAAGAGAGAGACGAGAGTGGGAAGAAGATGTCGCGGCCGGGTTCACCCTGGAAGAAAGGGTGGAAAGGGATCGTTCGAGGCGAGATGCAAGAGCTGTACAGGTCGCAAAGGCTATAGTAGAGACTTCTCTAAATGTAGAGCAGGCTGACATGCCTGTTGTAGAGCTTGTTGAAGAGCCTATTGTAGATTCTGTTCAAATTTCTCAACCTCTAGAATCTTCGCAAGAATCTGTCATGATTGAGGTGCCACCAGACTTTGAGAGAAATTCAGACAATATCCACATTTCAGAGTCGAGAGTGGGCCCTCTCAATTTAGGTCAATTGGTTATGGAAGCCCGTGCAAGACGAGGTTTGAGTCAGCAAGCAACATCAGCGGTAGCAAGCGGTTTAGAACTGGCAGAGGACAATACAAAATCGACATTTGCGGAGAGTACAGAGAGAATAGCTGTACCATCGACTACAAAAGCTGTACAATCAACATCTCACAATAGTGCTGTCCAATTAGATCATAGAAAGCATCGAAGAGTCGCTTCTGACAGCTTCACTTTACCAATGAAGGCTGCTGCAAAGGCAAGAAAGGCAATTCATACCAAGAAGACAAGTGCGGTAGGCACTGGACCTGGATTAAGAAATGGAGAGGATCCTACTGAAACGAAACCGAAATCGACTACCACTTCAAAGACCCAGTCAAAGCTCTCTGATCATTCTCGCTTTCGTGATGGAGCTTCAGCTGCTGCAAATAGACGAATGAAGGCATGGGATTCGGTTGCTTCTAATCCTTTCATTAGTGGAATCACTGCTCCCTTGGCTCAGAGCCCAAGTGAGGGAGATATTATCACTAATCGTGTCGAAGCATCATCACTCTCGACAAGTCTCTCCATTCCCTTGGCCTTGAGACAATCATCTTCTTCTAGCAATACCGCTCCTGGCTCTGCTCATGAAGGCGATGTCGAAGAATCATCAGACTCTGATGACAAATGGGATAAAGAGGAAGAAGCTTTTGAAAAGATGCAGAGACGCTTACAACCTGTTCCTGTGGTAAATGATGATTCTTCTGATGAAGAATACCGAAATACTGTAGGATCAGGTGGTCCGCACCCACCCGGATGGTTTCAGTCGACTACTACAATTGACCTTGCAAGACCAGGCTCTAGTGTGCCAAGAGCCCCACCACCACTTGTTCTTGGAAGATCGAGAGGAGGATTAGGAGCTGAGTACAGCAGTAGTAGCAGCAGTAGTAGTGAGAGTGGCGCTGGGCGGTTGGAAGATGATAGTGATGATGACTCTCTGTCTCTAGTAGAAGAGCCAATATCGGAAGGAAGATCAAGCTTTAGCACGCTAGACAAACCATCTGACAAGGGTAAGCAACCTGTTCGACCATCTATTGTCGAGGCAAATCGCACTACCTCTGCGCCTCCACCCTCCATCAGACCAATAACAATTCCTGCCGGTGAATTTGAGGAGGATAGCGGAAGTAGTCATGACTTCTATTCGGATGATGAAGATCAGGAACAATCTGTAAGAGTAAGACAAGAAAGTAATGACAGCCTAGTGAGACCCCCAGTAAGCAACCGGCTCAAAGGGTTGTTTTCGACGCAGTTGAATACTTCTCAAGGAAACGTTCAGCCCTCTACGGCTTCTAGAGCGTCACTGGAGAGATTATTTGAGACTTCATTGGATGCACAAAAACAGCAGAGATCTTTGTCTATCACCTCAAGGCAATCTTCTGATACCAAATTGGAAGAGGAAGACAGACCTTGGTTATCCGAAAAGACATCTAATCTTTCTTTGAGATCAAAAGAACGAGCTAATGCGTATGCGTCACTAGAATCAAAGTCCAAAGACCTTACCAGTGAACAGCAAGCTCGATTAGATGCATTGGGTCACATTAGTCGGCTTCAACAGGCAGGATCATCTTCATCTGGTGTCAATCAAGATTCACTTGATGCACTTGAAAGGTTAATATCACAGCGACCCTATAATGCAGCTCATATGACTGTACAATCTACAGACAAAGAAGCAAGTTCCAAATTGTCTAGATCTGGAGCCATCAATCGACGTGAAAGTACAGCACCATTTGTAAATCCTCGATCCAGCATCGCACCAAGACCATTAGGTAGATTACCTACAATTACAAATGCTACTCGACACTTTCCTCCATCTAGTCAGTCTTCTGTGAGCAATTCTACTGAAAGGAGTGACTCTTTACCTGTAGCAATGACACCCTTCGATGTATCATCTCGTCGTAGTGGAATTGGAACTCCAAGTTGGATGGCTTATATACCTGCAAAAGAAAGGAGAGCTTTACCAGAGCCATTAGAACCGGTCAAGAAGAGAATAGATGGGCTTGGCACAAAGGAGAATAGCAGACTACCTCCTCCTCTACCCTTTAGACAACCAAGAAATCGAATTTCAGCCATGATTGAACGTTTCGAGGTTCAATCATCCGATGTAAATGCTCCTCCGCCGTCACCTCGTAGTCCTAGCAAAGACAATTTTCATAGTCCAATCATCAACTCTACCAGTAGAGAAGAAGAAGTTGATCGTGAACAAAATCTTCGACGTAGGCCACCTCCGCCCCCGCCTCCTTCTACTTGGCATCGTCGTGGACCTCTACTTCCAGGTACAGCAGCTTTCAATAGTCCATCTTCAATCCGAGATAATTCCCCTGTAAAAATTCTATTGCACCAACGGCAAGAAGATTTTAAGGCACCAACACTACCACCTCGATCTCCGTTCTTGCCAGACAGTATAGCTGGACCAAGCACTTCATCATTGCCACAAGTAATACTAGACTCACCCTATTTGCCACAACAGCCAACATTGCCTAGCAATATACACCAAGACAGCGGACCAGTAGATGACACTTTAATTCGTCCCCGACGTAGACCACTACCCATTCCTCCTATCTTTTCCTCTAGTGCTAGATCCGACGTTGATTTTACTTCTCAACAGCTAGATGAAGTCGAGACACCACAGCAAAGCTCATCAAGAACAGCAGAAGAAGAAATTCAAGAATACAATACAGCAGACTCTAATCCGATGACTTCGCAAAGAGAATCTCAAAATCGGACAGCCAGGAGGGAGCCTTCTTTAGGTTACACTGACTTGGATTTATTTGCTTCTCGTCTTGCTGATCAAACGCCTGCTGATGGTACAGATTACGACGATTTACATCTTCTTGCTGAATTTCTCGGTCCAGCTAAGTCAAAAGGAGCAAGTAGGGCAGAACTCGAAGCTTTGTCAGTTGGCGTTGTCGAAGTCTTACGAAAGAGAATCGTAGGCAAAAAAGAAAATGGAAAGGACAAGATAAAATTAGTCTTGAATGTTATGGGAGTAAAAGTCGAGCGATGCGGAGTCTGCTTGATACAATTCAAGGAAGGAAATATGGCTTGCGTCTTTCCTTGCTTACATGTGTGAGTTACCAATAAAAGCGATTTACGAATTTTTGATGCTGATATTTCAATACTTACAATTTCAATCGTTAGTTTACATGAAGAGTGCGCTACCAAACTTCTCCGCAGTACAAAGATCTGTCCCACCTGCCGCACACCTATAGCATAAAAATTGACATCTCACTATCCATCCTTCTGTATAAATAAAGACACAAAAAGAATCATCAAATGTAGTCGCAAAAGAAATATCATATCATTACGCCATGCCATCTTAGGTTTTTGAAAGCTTCATCCTACACCCAGTCTTCATCTTCGTCGCTAATATCACCATCAGCGATACCTTTTGCCAATTCACGCTCCCTCTCACGAGCTGCTGAAGCAGAATCTAACTCTGCTTTGTGGTTGTTTAGAGGGTATCTCATCGCCTTGACACTCTCATTATGCAATTGTAGACAGAAATTGATCCTTTGCCTTAATTGAGCTTGAGGTTCATTGGTGCTGTAGACGTCACCAGTCTCCTTGCTTGTCATCTCTCCTCGTTCATGATTTACCTGTGCTTCAATGACTCCATCTCGAATAGCTTTCGCGACAATGTACTCTGCATCTTCTTCTGATTCCAAATGAAGCTTCTTGGTAATATCAGCAAGACTGATTCTCGAATAAGCCAACGAGATTGTTCGAATACCAGTTTTGATGACATTGTGTCGTAGTCGTAAGATGAGAGAGTGAGTTTTATCAGCCAAGAATAAGTTGTTGTGATTTGAGAGAGTTTTGGAAAAGAGAGATAGATCACCAATTCGTACAGCTTGTACAATTTCCATGTATGGTGCCAAAGATTTTTTCAGTATTTCCATTCGAAAGATGCTTCTCTCAGGAATATCACCCATCAATAATTCTACTACAATCAAGAATTTGTATGCTGTTTGTAAAAAACCTGCTCCTGGTGTAGTCTTTTTGGCTTTAATAAGCTCAGCCCTAAGAGTTGCTTGAGCTTCCTCACCAGCACTCTTCTTGGTTTCTCCGTCCTCCTTACTTTCAGCAGCCTTCTTTGCATCGGCTTCCGCCTTTTCTTCCTTTGCCGTCGTTCCTTGGGGTGCTCGTCTGATAGCTTGTTGCAAGTGAGTATGTGCCTCTGTATAATTGAGCTGTACAGCTCTAATTCGACCAACATAATATTCATATCGAGCAATCTGGCCATTACTAGCCTGACTACGAGGAAATGGTGCTCTTGCGACCAGTTTATCAGCTTGATCGTACAGGTTCGATTCGACAATGTATGATCGCAAGAGAAGATTTTGGACAGTAGCATTCGTCTCTACATCGTGTCTCAATGCTGCTGTACGATGTAGTGCGAGTAGAAAGCTCCTCTCTTCCGAAAGACCAGTACCCTTCCCGTGCAATTTGAGTACTTCCAAACATCTTGCCAAGTAGAAAGCAGTACGAGCACAAATTTGATCCAGAGTACGCTTGTTAGCTCGTTGAATCTGGGTGAGCGAGTGACGTGATAAAGTAAGAGCTTTTTCAATGGCACCAGTGTCGACGAGGTAAACAATAACAAGTAAAGAAAGGTATGCATCCAAATCCCAGGTAGCTTCAGGTACATGCTTGAATAAACTATCTTGTTGAAGGGTAGAATCTTTGCTTCTCTTTCCGATATCTGTCACACCTTCCGAATTCGAATCCAAGTCCATGGAATCAGCTGCTACTACTGCGCCCTTGATTACATTGCTAGTGGGTGTGTATGGCTTTGGGAGAATTGATAGAAGAGAAGACTGAACTTCTGAGTCTGTAAAGGAAAGAGTGTTAAAATCACTAGATCTTTCCCGAAAAAGGTCGCTTAACAAGATGGAAACTCACCTTTTGCAGTTCCTTCTTCAACGACCTTGGCCAACACATCCGGGTGTAAAGCTGCAAGTTTTCTTGTTGAAGAGATGGTTCTTATCGCTCTTGCTGCAAATCTAGGTTCTAGATGAACAACTGATCGAACGATGAGGTTGAGATTGTGTCGAAGAAGAGCAAGAATCAACTCTTTCGGTGGCAAAGGTACCTTTGCTGGTGTAAGATCAGTAGTCACTGAGCCATCAGGTGCTGCTGGCTTCATATCTACGTCTGGCATAGCTCCTGCTCTAGTTTTAAATTAGGTAGAGGGACTGTGATGTATGAAGATTAACCACCAGTGTTGGATTTAGGAATAACCAGTGTAGTGAGTAAGAAGACGCGTGTTTATGCAAGCAATGATCGGAAGCCTAACTTTTCTTCCGCTTTTTCGATCAGTATGATAGTAGAATTATCTCGAGATGGTCTTGCTTAGTATTCAGTTGCTGAGAGGAAATGGTCACATTTTATACTGTAGAAGACTACTTTCTAAACTGTAATCTCAAGGTCTAGCAATCTCGAAGAACAGACGAATGTGATGTGCAGCTTCAAGGGAAAGGCGGACAAGGATCGGCGCAAGTCAGGATTTGAGCAAGCTAGAAGGACATATGATGATGACTAAACTGAGAATAGCATACTGCGTCGTAACACGTTCTTTACAATTGCATCAGCATCTCCTTTCCTCTTCTCACGCAAGATCACATTACATTGACTTGAAGCGTCGATGAGAATTTTGACGTTGGCATCTCCCGCCTATCTTACGCATTCTACTTTCCACAAGTTTTGCTTTTAATAATTAGCGCAGATCTTCAATCGTGCTGTTTCAATCACTCTTCAACTTGTCCGTATCTGTATCGCCTATAATTCCAATCATAACTGTACATGTAAAGTCTAACTTGGTCACTTGCCCCCTACTTTCTCTTTTAGGCGGCATTATCCGTTCCCTTGTGCGAAGGGTGAAGGGAATATCCGTAAGTGAACTCAACGTCCACGTGGCTTTTCATGCAGGTGATGATCTGTCCACCTATACGTGTACGCGTGTCTGCATGGGGAGGCATGAGCTCGAGCCAACTTCTAAAGATTCGCTTACCTTCCTTTAAGATTGATAGGCGTCGTCATTGCTTAACCACCATTCATCAAATCTTACGTCTATCCTCTCCGTTTTGACAATTCAAAGAGATAGAGATATAGGTCAATAATAGATTGTGTGTTCATTAGATCGCGCACGTCTCCTACCGAAAAATTGTCTATCGTCTTGTAATTATTACTGCAACTCCATCAAGCTCTTAATATCCTAATCTAGTCATTTTCAGATAGAATAATGGCTGATTCAGCACTTCCCGCCGCTGCTCCTGTTGGAGGAGATGAAAAGAAGGAAGAGACAGCTACCGCAATTTTGCGACAAAAGAAGTGTGAGTAGTGATGTTGTCACGTACAAATTTGTTGCATATATAGACGCATGACTAATGCCATTCTATCCAATTATAGCACCTAATCGACTCTTTGTGGAAGAGTCTACGACAGACGATAACTCTGTGGCATGCTTATCTGCTGCTAAAATGGAGGAGCTTGGGCTTTTCCGAGGTGACACAAGTTAGTACATAGAAACGGGAGTGTATATGCTGGTGGCAATCCAAGTACTTAACGGACATTCCTTCTCCCTACTTTTTCAGTATTGTTGAGAGGAAAGAAAAGACGTGATACTGTCTTGATCTGTCTTAGTGACGATACCACCGAAGATAGCAAAGTACGATTGAACAAAGTGGCTAGAAATAATCTCAGAGTTAAATTAGGTGATATGATTACGATACATGCTTGTCATGATATCAAGTACGGCAAGAGGATTCATGTCTTACCGTTCGACGACAGCATCGAGGGTTTGACTGGAAACATATTCGATGTTTACCTCAAGCCATACTTTTTAGAAGCATACCGACCCGTCCGAAGGGGTGACACCTTTACCGTTCGAGGAGGTATGAGAGCTGTAGAGTTCAAAGTAGTTGAAACCGATCCAGCCGAGTTTTGCATCGTTGCGCAAGATACAGTCATTCACACTGAAGGAGATCCCGTGAAGAGAGAAGATGAAGAAGCCAGTCTAGCTGATGTTGGCTACGACGATTTAGGAGGATGCCGAAAGCAATTGGCACAAATCAGAGAAATGGTAGAACTTCCCCTTCGTCACCCACAATTGTTCAAAAGTATTGGTATCAAACCACCTCGTGGTGTGCTCATGTTTGGACCTCCTGGTACCGGTAAAACGCTCATGGCAAGGGCTGTTGCTAATGAGACTGGTGCTTTCTTTTTCATTATTAACGGACCAGAAATCATGAGTAAGATGGCGGGGGAATCAGAAAGTAATCTTCGAAAGGCTTTTGAAGAAGCAGAGAAGAATTCACCAGCAATCATTTTTATCGATGAGATTGATTCCATTGCACCAAAGCGAGACAAGACAAATGGAGAGGTAGAACGTCGAGTTGTATCGCAACTTCTTACTTTGATGGACGGTCTCAAGGCTCGTTCAAATATTGTCGTCATGGCTGCCACCAATAGACCTAATTCCATCGACCCTGCTCTTCGTCGATTTGGTCGTTTCGATCGAGAAGTAGATATCGGCATTCCTGATCCAACAGGACGTTTGGAGATTTTACGCATTCATACCAAGAATATGAAACTTGCTGAAGATGTTGACTTGGAAACGATTGCTGGAGAAACACATGGTTACGTCGGTTCAGATGTAGCCAGTCTTTGTAGTGAAGCCGCTATGCAGCAAATTCGTGAAAAGATGGATTTAATCGATCTCGATGAGGACACTATCGACGCAGAAGTGCTTGATTCACTTGGTGTTACAATGGAGAATTTCCGTTTTGCTTTGGGTGTATCAAACCCATCTGCCTTGCGAGAGACTGTCGTCGAGGTACCAACAGTCACATGGAAAGACATTGGAGGACTGGAAAAGGTCAAGCAAGAACTCCAAGAAACGGTATCATATCCAGTCGAGCACCCAGAGAAATTCCTCAAGTATGGTATGGCACCCTCCAAGGGTGTCTTATTTTACGGACCACCTGGTACTGGTAAGACAATGCTGGCAAAAGCAATTGCCAATGAATGTCAAGCCAACTTTATCTCGATCAAGGGGCCAGAATTGTTGACAATGTGGTTCGGAGAGAGTGAAGCCAATGTCCGAGATGTATTTGACAAGGCAAGAGCAGCAGCACCCTGTGTCATGTTCTTTGATGAATTGGATGCTATCGCCAAGAGTCGAGGAGGTTCATCCGGTGATGCAGGTGGAGCTGGTGATCGAGTCATTAACCAGATTTTGACCGAAATGGACGGTATGAATGCAAAGAAGAATGTTTTTGTTATTGGAGCCACGAACAGACCTGATCAAATTGACCCTGCTATTCTTCGACCGGGAAGATTGGATCAACTTATTTACATCAGTTTACCTGATGAAGCATCTCGTCTCAGTATCTTTAAGGCAACCTTGGCCAAGTCACCGGTCGAAGGCGTTGACATCAACTATTTAGCCAAGCACACCAACGGTTTCTCTGGTGCTGATATAGCTGAAATCTGTCAACGAGCAGCCAAATTGGCTATTCGTGAGTCTATTGAAGCCGATATCAAGAAGCAACGTGAGCGAGACGAACGTAGATCGGCAGCAGAAGCTAATGGAGAAGTCAAAATGGAAGAGGATGCTACTGAAGATTTGGACGAAGACCCAGTACCTAGAATTACACCAGCTCACTTTGAAGTAGCCATGTCATTTGCAAGGAGAAGTGTCTCAGATGGAGATCTACGAAGATATGAGATGTTTGCTCAAAACTTGCAGCAGACAAGATCGTGAGTAAATAGCAGAACTTTGATTATGGAAAAGTAAGTTTTCACTCAGTACTGAACTTTTCCTTTCTCTTTTGATCACAGGTTTGGCAGCAGCTTCCGCTTCCCCGACTCTGCTACGGGCACAGAAGCAGCCGATGCTGGTGGACAAGGAGGTGCTTCATTTGGTGCAGACGCAGACGACGACGAGTGAGTAGACTAATGATCAGAAGGTTTTAATAGTATAATGTGACTTATCGATCATACTCTTCAGTTTGTACGCATGAACAATGTTCACTCAAACACCTCATCTTTTACAAACAAAGATTTACTCCAAAAAAAAAAAACCTGGCTCATTACATCCCATTTTTACCATCACCCCTTTACTCTTTCGCACTATAAATTCTCGATTCGAAGATGATGTTGATATTTTTCAATAAAATTGTTGCTGAAATAATTTTGGAGTGAATACATTGTGTGGTATACGTAGATTTATTACAATTGGATAAAGAGACAAAGAGAGTGGGGGGGGGGGTAAAGCTTTGATCTTCAAGACCACTCTAAATTCCTTCATTGACGATGTTGTTGCATCATTTCATCGTCGTGCTCTCCTTCTTCTTCTTGAATGGAATTTGAAGAAAGTGATCCCTGTCGGCTATTTATGCTTGTCATGTGTGAATGTAAATGCATTTCATGATGAGGTGGAGTGGAAGTCCAAGGTGTGAGAAAGGCTCGAGGATTATAGGTTGTCGTAGTAGTAGTAGTAGGACTTGCATTAGATGGTGCTATCATGGCAAACATGTTAGAAGAAAGTTCACTCATGGGTGTAGGTAAAGCAGGAGCTACACCGATGTTACTATTATTACTTTGTTGAATAGCAATACTTTCCGAAGTATGTTCTGGTATATAACGATTAAAATAGGTAGATTGTCCAGCTTGCCCAACACCACCACTTGAAGGATCGTGACTACTTTGGGGTGCACTTGAAGTAATACTACCACCACCACCACCTCCTCCTCCTCCTCCCATGTACGTTGGTGAAAGGTAAAATTGTTCAGGTGCTATACCACTTGAACCAGTACTTGGACCAGTATTATATTCGCCGGATTGACGATGATTTTGAAAGTTAGATAAATTACCAAGATGAAGTTGAGATGGTGTTACATTTTGTCGATGTGATGATCTATCAATACTGGTATTACTATCCGAAGTCGTCATCGTTGACAAATGATCGCCATGTTCGGTAGAAGTAGTGGTAATGGCAGGTGATGGAAGTGAGTGATAGAATCCTTCATTCGAGTAGCCAGTGGTTGAATCATATTGTGATGATGGATGATAAGGTGCTCCCAATGAAGGTGAAGAGTAAGTACTGTGTTGATCATCTGAACTTTGAGCTCGAAGGTCTGCATGTTGTTGTTGTTGGTGTGGTAGTGTCGGTGGTGGTGGTGGTGGTGTTGAGGTAGAATCGACACTTCCACTGGCTAAAGCAAATGGATGCGAAAATGTGAGCGGATCAACTTGAGAGTTGAGAACAGTATAAGGTGCTTCAAGAGGGGTCGCATTTTGCATTACATCTTGCAAAGTGGTATAATGAGGATAAGTTGTTTCCGAAGAAGGTGAGACTGGAATTCCAACGTTGGAGTACTGACCGGTGGAAGGTGGAGGTTGTCTACCTGGTGATGTAAAACCTTCAAAACTACTCTTTCTTGAACCTCTTGCTTGCATTACTCGATCAAAGAAATTGGCCACAGCTGCATCAGCAACTGACGTTCTTCTCCAAAAATTACCGACGTCAAAGGAACTTCTCCTTCTTATTGCCATCTGTTGATCCATCTCAGCATAAGTAGCAGTAACATGTCTGTGCAAAGTGGAAGGGGATGCCATTGTATTGACTGGCGCAACTGAATGAATTGAAGAGGCAACAGTCGTCACATCACCTGCTGATGATCTTGATGATGTTGATGGTTCTTCTGATTGATAACTAGGTGAATTACTGTAATCAAGACCAGAGACAAAAGCGGCAGTGCGAGAAGAATTATCTAAATCTGTCCTTGAATTTTGCTGCTGTTGATTTCTATTATTCAACGATATTTGTTGTGAATTCATATATTGTCGATGATGTTGATACATTTGAGTTGGTGATTGACTTTGATTAGAAGATAATTCTTGTGATAGCATGGATGCATGCATAGAATAAGTTGCTTCTGGTGTAGTTGGCTGAGATAGCGAAGTAACATTGATAGATTCTCGATTTTCTGGCATACTACTAAATTCCGTCTTTAAAACAGAAGGAGTAGAATCAGAAGAACCAGCATAATAGCTATCGAATGTTGCACCTCTTTTTCGTCCACCATAAGGAGACATGGTGACTGAATCACTTTGAATATGTTTTGGAGAATTTACTCGAGTATATGAAGAAGATGATGATGATGATGAAATATTGGAAGGTTGAGGTTGATGAATTGATTGTTGTGATGAATACTTTGAAGATTGAATTGTCACATAAGGTCTAGACCTCTCTTGTCTCATCATTCTACTATCTCGAATCACTCCGGTAGAACCTGCACTGCCGTACAAGGAAGAGGAAGAGGAGGAAGTAGGAGAATACACTGATTGTTGTTGCATACCCTGTCTAGAGGAAGAAGAAGAAGAAGAGGAAGAAGAGGAAGGAATTGGTATTCCTAAAACTGCTAAAGAAGTCAATCGTGCTTGTTTGGCCTCTTTACTCCGTCTCTTTTTCTCTCTTGTCATTAGATTTTCAACTCTGAAAGAGAAGAGTGAGATAGATTATAAAAAAGAGTTAAAACAAAGTGATACACTCGATACTATTAAGAAATATCGTCTTACTCACTCGCTAATACTTTCATACACGCATACTCGACCCAATCGATAGCATGTAGAGCATGTAGGTTGTTGACCATCACATCGTATTTTTCTTTATTTTTTATTTTTTATTTTTGGGAAGTAGAGGAAACAAGTGAGTGATTTGTAAATATTACTATCCTTGTCTTATATATATATATATATATATGTATGTATGTATATATATATATAATATTTGAAACTCACCTTTGACGGCAATGAATGCATGCCATACTAACTCGCGCTCTAGATGCTTTACTTGTATTTGCCGCCGTGGAAGTAGCCGAAATAGATCGAGTAGAGGAAGAGGATGAATCATTTGAAAGATCAATTCTTTGTTGCGGCATTCTTCGAACATCAGAATTACTACTTTGACTTTTTGTTCTTTTTAAAGCTTCAGATTGTTGTTGTTGTTGTTGATGATGATGATGATGATGATTTGACTTTTGTCTTGTCAATGTAGTTGGTGGTTGTGGTTCAGATGAATTATGATAACTCTTCCAATTCGATTCATCATCCTCTTTATTTCTTTCAACTATAAATCGGTCTTGTTGACCAGACATAATTAGATTTTTTCTCACTTCTCGAAAGGAAGTTTCAAACCCTTTTGATTCCTATTTCTTCCCGATTGATACAACTCAATATATGTATATATATATATATGTATGTATGTATGTATAAATGTATGTAAATTGCCTTGGGTTCAATTATCCCCCCCTTTCTTGCCTGGTAAGGGCAAGCGCAGCTCAACGGGAGCACTAACGGCCAGAACACCTGATTAATGTTAATAATCGTACCTTTATAATTCACTATTCTCTCTTTTTTTTTTACCTTATTTTTTTTTCTCTTCTTCCTTTTCCAACTCCCTTTTTGCGACTAGTAGTTGGTGCTAGTAGAAAACAATAATTATTACAATTTCGAACAGTGGTAATAGCGCGTTAAGGCTAAGGCGACGTTTTTAGCTGTTGAGACGGGAAATATTTATGCTTTTTGATTACCGTACAAAGAATTGAATGGTATAAATGATACTTGTGGTACTGTAAGGTTGCTGCTACGGCTTGCTGCGTTGATCGAATTGTATTTGGCGTAAGTCGAAAGGTTAAAAAAAAGGGTACCCCAAGTAGGGGGATTGTGGTAGAAGAGAAGAGAGAGAAAAAAACCTAAAAAGTAACAAAAAAAGCCAACTGTGTAGGATTGAGGGATTCCCTTTATTTTTACTGTTGGGCTTCTTTATTTCCCTTTTGATGGGAAAGAGCCGGTAAATTTAGCTGAAGATCCAAAGAAGAAATACCACAATCAGAAAAAGGGGAGTAAAAGGAGAAAGGCACAATCACAGAGCGATTGTAAAAAAAAAAATACAGAAAAAGAAAAAGAAAATTGAATTGCGTATTACCAGGTGACCAAAAAAGTGGCTGTTGTCAACTCCGCCCAGAAATCTCGGAGTGACGTGGTTATATTCTTTGTTGCAAGAGAATAGAGGGAGAAAATTGCTGCTAGATTAAGTTGACATGCCGCACACTAGATTATTCTCTCTCTCTCTTATTGTCCTTTTCGGTATTTGACTGGTAATCTCTCTATAAATTCCCTTTCCCCTATTGTTCAATACGTATGCCGGGATGCGCTTTGTACGTAATTGGTAAAGGAATGATTAGGTAGAGGAACAGAGAGAGGAAACCTTTTTTTTTTCTTTGTAAATCCGAATAGTATCAGTGACACACACAACGTAAGAGAACAAGAAGCGGGGAGCCAAGAGAGTCCTTTTTTACCTCTTTTTTATTTTTTTTTATTTTTTATTTTTCTAAAAGATTGCGTATGCGCGTACTGAATGTATAATTCTCCTCCTCCTTAAGTTTATTTTTTCTTTCAATTGTAATTTCTAAGTTCAATTTGACTTTAGATTTTGAGATCAAAAATTTGAGCGAGTATAATAATACTACATGTATGTTTTTTTTTGACGGGTAGAAGGCACGAGTGAGATTAAGTTTTCCTGCAATATTTTATTGTTTTTTTTTTGAAACTGGTTTCAATGTCCGCATCCTCCCCTCACTCTCCTTGTTTCTCGCTCTCTTGTTCCTCTTTCTTCTCTTTTTTATCGAAAACGTCGTTTTTGCTATATTAAAAATTATTGTTTACCGATGATACTTTTCTTCGGACCGACAAGATTGTGAAAAAGCCCGAATATTATCCTTTTTTTTTTAAACGTTGCTTTGATATTACCTCCTGCAGGTCCGACGTCTTCAAACCCAATTATTTAAATTTTATACTCCGATCTCACGTTTCAAAAACCGAAAGAAAAAAAAATGAAGAGGGAGAGAGAGAGAGGTGTGAGCAATTTTCTTCCAAGAAAGGAAGGCGAGGATGGGTGACAGAGAGAAAGAGACTGAGAGAAAGAGAGAGGGATATATTGTGTGAGAGAGTGTGAGATAGCTTGCTTGATGACAAAAATGGAGCACAGAACAATGGTGGGTGAGGAGGGAAGGGTGTCAGCCTACTAATAAAACAACTTTAGGAGAGGTGTTGTTTGTTGCTATTACTCGGAAGCGAAATTACATTGTAATAAAAATTCAGTAAGGCGACGACAGTGGGTGGCGAAAAGGAGTTCGTGTATATATCCAATGATGAAATTATCGGTGTCGAATTGTAACAATTACTTCCCGACAATAAAGAGATGAAATTTAATTAATAAACGTCGAGTATATACTTGATTACAAAAGCCACAAAAAGAAAATTTACAGATAAATAGACAGAGAGTCGTGATGCCCCCCCCCTTTTTTTTTTTAAAGAAAACGTGTAATCTGGTTTGGATGGATAGGAAGGATCTCTCTAATGTATAGTAAGCATTTATGACAAGAGGAAATTTTTTGGGTTACTCCATAATTTTCAAACACCGACTTAAAGCGATAGGTGAAAAATAGAAAAATACAGGAGAAAGGTAGAATGGAAAGAGAAAAAGAAAGAAAGTGAAAGAAAGGATGAAGGAGAGAGAGAGAGGAGAGAGAGAGAGAGGAGATGCAAAACAAAGACAAAAGCCACATACATCAGAAGCAGAAGCTTTGAGTTTTTAAAAATAAATCAAAATTTGAACTTTTTCTTTTTCTTTTTCTTCTTGTTGTATCTAAATCTTCATGTCTTCATTATATTTCTGCTAATATAGAGCTTTTTGTATGAGAGTTCTGTACCAATTCTGAGGAAAGAAAGCAATTGAAAATTTTCAAACGAAGGCACTATATCCGAATTTCAAAAAATTAAAAATAATAAAAATAATAAAAATATATAGGTGGAAGGGACCTTCGTATCGGAGTACGAATAAGTATGGTAAGGATTTTTTCTCCTTGTACATGATGTATGTATTCACAGAACAATTACAGTATTTAGTGATTGAAACGCGCTTATAAACAAATATAAAGGTAGCTTGGCAATTAGCAAATAGAACTGACAAGCGCGTTTATTTTGTTTTGCAATATCGTTAAACGATAAGCGATTATATTAAAGTGATAGGGAGAAAGTGGCTTTTATTATAATAATTTGTATGATTTTCACATATCGCTTCTTCGCTTCGTCGTCGTGATCGGAGTAGGAAAATTTGAGCCAAGTAATATATATATTGGTTCATATTTCCTTACTGAATGCAAATTACTTCACATTTATTCATTCATCCATTCATTCCTTTTCTTTTTTGTTATTAAAAGCGTGGGGGTGGGTAAAATAAATTAAATCGTTCGTTCATTCCTGTAGTTTTACTTTGCTTGGGAAGATTTTCTGTTTTTCTCAACCGTCTGATATAAATTGTATGTGTGTATATTGTATCAATCATCTCAAAATCAAAGTAAACTGGAAATGCCCGATACCGGTCCAGTACAGCCGGGACAGAACTCTACTACTACTACTACTACTACACACACCTCTTTTGCCCCTTACATTTCAATTGTATGTGTGTGCTTCATGTTCTGTTGTCTCCTTTTGCAAGACATGCACATATATGTGCATGTGAAAAATTAAACACTGCACAACGTTTTGAGAAAAGTCGATGAGTAATAAACAACAAAAGGATGCATATTCAATTGCTCATGCAACATGATTGATGCAAAAATGAAGTAAAGAGATCCTCCTTTTTATTTTTTATTTTATATTTTTTGTTGTTGTTGTTGTTGATGATGATATACAAATCTTCTTCTACCTTATCTCTGCCAATCAATTTCTACGTATGAAATAGAGATAGATGGACATCTTACCTTACAAAGTAGATAATTCTATTTCTTCACGGTCTAGTGTATGTATATATACTGCTCTTATGCACGCTAGTGTACCGAACATGTATTTATTGGTCAACGTGTTTAATTGGAGAATACATTTACAAAAACGGGTAGGCGCATGATTTGCCGAAGCGATGAGTTTATTTTGCCGTGTTAGCTTGGCGTGCAAAGGAGACTTTGCAAATTTGAATTTTCCAAGAAATAATTAAAAAAAAAAAAAAAAAAAAAGGAAGCATCTCATATTCCTCGCTTAGGACAATGTATGTCATTGTTGGTATTGCAATAATATGATGAATTTTAAGTTCTACTGGGCACGTTGGATGTGTGTTTTCATCAGTGAAAAGAAAAGAATAGAGAGAGAATTCTGGAATTTACTACATCACTCAAGGTACTTTCCATTTGACCGCGGCGAACAATCTCGGATGGCTTTTTACTCTACCCTTCTTTTTTTTTTCTTTATCTTTTTATTTTTTTAATTTTTTTTTATTCTACTCATCGAAAGAAATCGAATCGGATAGAAAGAAAATTGGAATTTTAGTCTGGCGCGTCATTCTACGACGGTCATCTACCTGCAGCGGGAAAACAGAGAAATATATACACACTCACACACACTCACACACACGCACAACAGAGTAAGACTTGACCCTTGTTTGGGTTTGTATAGAAAAAAAAAAAATACAAATAAAAAATGAAAGATTAAAAGGGAAATGAGGGGCGAGCTATATCTGCCAAATTACATCTTAAAAGGATTTGAGTTGCAACTCTAATAAATGCGGATCCGACGACAAATAATACATAACCTAATCTTTACACGATAACAAAGTGATATTGTAATTTTCTCATCCCCTTTCTCCCTCTCGGCATTTCTTGATCCCCTTTTCGGACCGCTGCAAAAGGAAAGACTCATTTCTTATCTCGGCCTTCTCAATTGACCGACGATAATTAAAGAGAGTGGGGGAGGGGAAAGACAAGAAAGAATGAGGAAAAGGAGAAATGACAAGGTAATGAAAAAGTAGAGACAAGGAAACCCCTTCTGATTTGATTATTATCATCGTGTTATTATTTCAACAAAATATTTTCTTTTTTCAGAGAATTCATATGGGACAATCAAGGGAGGGAGTGAGTGAGTGTGTGTGTGTGTGAGAGAGAGAGAGAGAGAGAGGAGTGGAGATATAAAGGAATAAATTGGGGAGCAAAAGATTATACGATGACAGTAGAATAGAAAAAGCAAAAAAAAGAAAGGGGGAGTGAGGGTGAACATAGTGGAATTTGAAATCATCATGATCAAGACATTTACATCCCCCCCCCCTTTTTTTCATTCTTTCTTTTGTTCAATACATTCCTCCTACTGGTGCTGTACCCATAAATCCAGTAGGTTGCATTCCCATCATGGAATTACCTCCATTCATTCCTATACTTGCACCAAATCCAGTAGGCGCTGTAATTAATTTTGGTCCACCTGGTCCAATGATTGGTGTTTCATCTTCTGCTTCTTGCTTTGTTATTGCCCTTGATTTCAATTCTTTTACTTCTGCTTCTAATGCACTAATCCTTTCATGTTTATTTCTTGATTTTTGAATTTCAAATGGCATGACAAAATCTCGTAATCCATGTCTCCATGATAATTCCATTACGACATCTTCTCTAATAATATCAAAGCATGCAAACGTCATTGCTGCAAATCCTTCCTTGTTACCAACACTAACAAAGTATGACATTAATTCTTCAGCAACACTACTATCACCAGAAATACTTGAAGTTTCAATTGCATCTCGAAACAATTGATCTTCTTTACTAAGTGCAATACTTTGATCAAATTTACCTTGTTTCTTGTAAAGATGAGCAGCTAATCTTCTAAATTCCAATAATTCATGTTTTTCCAATCTTTGAGCAAGTGTAATGGCATTATAATTGGTAAATCCATCAATAGAAGCTCGAAGTGTATCTGAATCTTCTTCTTCAATTAATAAATCATTAAAAGCATCATTAACTTCTTCAATATCTCGATCTTGAATAGAGATAAGCCAAGATCGAATTAATGGAATATTATCATTATCACCTCTTTTAAACATTCTTACTACTCTTGCTGGATCAATTCGAGGTATACCTGCCAATAAATCATTGAGTAACAATGGATGTTGTTCCAAATAAAAAGTTAAAGCTCGATAAAGAATTTCAATATTAGCTACCTTTGCTAACATTGATTTAAATTCATCATGATTCCAAGCATCAGCTGGATGTTCAATTGTAGCCAAACTTGCATTATCAAATTCATCATACTTTGTATAAAGAAATACGGTAGCTTGATGTAAATGTGCTTGTTGAGTAGCTTTAATCAATTGTGGAATATTAGATCGAGTTACATAGATTTTGAGATGATCCATTAATCTAGAAGGTCTATATTTTGCCATAGCAACACCTGCTGCTGTAAAGATGCTCATATTGGCACGTTCCAAACCTAGACTAGTTTCTAATAAATCAAGTAAAGCATCAAAATGTCCTCCATTTTCATATGCTCGCACTAAAGCAGGTAATTCTTCTGCTGCCACTACCACATTTAGACCTGCCACTTGAGCCAATTTAAATTCTTTTTGACTAAGACAAGCAGCGTGAACTTGCTTCCAAACACTTGTATTGCCTGCTTTTCTTGCAGCTTCCACCGCTCCATTAAAATCTTTAAGGTAAACCAATGTAGTAGCCAATCGAGCATAATTGGCAATGCTACTAAATAATACTTTACTAGCTTCATACAATTCTTCATTAAAACACTTTTCACCAACTTGAAGTACATCTGCTACATTGGTCATTCCCAAGAATTCTTCCATATCTGCCAATCGATTACTTTTTGCCAAACAATAAGCGTATTCAGTATCGATCAAAGGTTCTCTTGCCTTTTTTCGAGCCATTTGCAAAAATTTAATCAATTCTTCTTCTCTACCAGCATGTTCAGCAATTTCAATCACTTCTGCATAATTGGAAGGATCTTCTGCCTTGACATAACTATCAATAGCATCCTTGACTCGAAGACCATCTAATTGAGCTTTACCCAATCTACTCCAAATTTCTGGTTTATTAAGCTTATTGGCGTATTGTTGTCCTCTTTCGATGCTGACAATGTGTTCTACAATTACATTCATGGCATCACCGTGTTGTTCATTCTTGCTAAAGATTCGGAAAGCCTCTTCATATAAACCATTGTCAATGGCAATCTTGGCAATTTCATCAACATCGTAACCATTCAACTTTTCAATATAATTCATTACCTTGCCCTTATCAGTTCGAATGGCAGTCAACATCAATAAATTTTTGAGTGATCGATTATCGCTAAAGGCTGATTGTTCCAAAATAATTTTTTCCAATAATTCAATGAGTTCATTTGGCAAATCAGCAGCCATAAAAGCCTTGACAGTAGCAGAGACATCATCTGGATTGGTCGATTCAGGTACTGCGGTAGAGACAACTTGATCAACCAAAGCTCTACGATGAACATTATCTGGTTGTAAAACTTGAGCCCACAAGTCCAATTGTCTTCTCATGACCAAGTATCGAGCTTGATGTTTAAACATGGTATTGTCATTGGTGATTCCAATCAATTCATCATCACAGAAGCCCTTTGCATAAGCAATGTAAGCCAAATAAGGATCCCTCTTTTCACAATACTTTCCTACTACTCGAGGATCGTAGAGATTATTCTCCTTGAGAAACGATTCTGGATTGTTGTTACTATCAATATAAATCTTAGCAATCGCGTTATACAAAGGTTGATCTTGTTGACCGGCTTCAATACGAGATTGAATCCAAGGTAAAATGAGCTTTAATCTATTACGCTTTTCCACCTCTTCTACCAGCTCATCGACTGGAATTGGTCCAGTGACGGATTGAAGAAGATTCTTAATCACACCTTCATCACAATCCACATCCAAAAGTCCACCAATAACTTGTGGCGTTCGGCTAGAATTGACTCTTTGAACGTAAATTTCAATAAAGTTGATGAGCATATTCTGGTAAAGGTAAAGAACAAGATCATGAACAAAATCGAATCGATCGCAGACAATTATCAAGGGTAATTGATCAGACAACTTTGCCTCTTTGAGAAAATTCTTGACCTTTTCAGCATTGTAGAAATTTGACTCTCGACAAATTCTCTCAACTTCTCGAATTTGACCAGTTCTAGTTGCTGCTTGAATGTACTTGAAATGAACTTCTGGATCTTGACTAAGGTTGACGACTGATCCAAGGTAGTAGTAAAGACCTTCAAAGCTCTTAAAGGATTCAAACATTTCAATCAGCTTGACAGGTCCAAGCAAATCAGAGTATTTTGTTGCAATTTGAACTACAACTGACAAATTTTGACGAATATTGACTCGAAGCATCTCCTTGAGTGAATCTAAACTTTGCTCTACGGTCAAGCGACCAAAGTATTCTACGAGCCACTCAGAATTTAGCAAATTGGAGTGAACAACAACTCGCTTAATGTCGGCTTGATCTTCGTAGTGTTCCAAAGCTCTTTGTAGTAGACCTGCCTTTTCACACAAGTTGGCAATTCTAGGTCGATCATAGTAGGAGAACATTTCGTTTCCTAAAATTGCATCAGCAACTTGAGGTGCATTGACCAAATTCATCTCCAACAATCGAGTTTGCAAATGAGCCTGTTCCGGTTTATTGTCCTTTAGAGCATCAAGTAAGAAGCTAGTAGCTTGTTGAATCATATTCTGACTCATAAAGATATCTGTTACTCGTTCGATATCTACCAAAGGACCATTTTCATCTTGCACCAGGCTACTAGCAAATTCAGCTCCTTGTTCTGGGTTAATTCGAACAATGTGTTGAAGCAAAGCTGCGTAATCGGGTGCATATCCAACCTTTTTGGCATAGAGGACAATCTTATTGAATTGGCCAGTCTCCGCAAAACAAGCAACAACCTTATTTGGTATATTGGCTCTTAAGTAAACACTCAACGCTAAATTCATATCATGACTGCGAACAATGTCTCCCAATTCCTCGGAGCACTCAATCTTATTTTCCTTAAGCCACTTTTCCAGCAAGTGCTTTCGATTTTGTAGCAGAACGGGCTTGGCAAGCTCAAGCGATTCATACTTGTTGAGTGTACCTCTTTCCAACAAAATACCAAAGTATTGCAAAATTGGCGACAGACTTCCTGGTTGATTAGGAACTTGCTTGAATTGCTCGATAGTTTGTGTCGTTCGCAGGATACCCCTAGGCGAGTTTGCTGCAATCTTGGCTGCTTCTCCGTATTGACCTGTGCTGAAGAGAGAATGGAATTGTTGCATGTACAAATCATCTGCTCCAGGTAAGTCACCTCGAGATGCAAGCTTGAAGGCGAGCTCAGAATTGTTTAGAGTGCTTAAAATGTATGGTATTACAGTGTTTTCATCAACGGAAACCGAGAGGACTTGTCCCTTACGGTTGATACCAATAATACCACTTGTCGCTTCGTGCTCTGCAGTTACAAAAATAGTTTCCCCAGAGATTCTATTCATGTAGATGCAAGTTCCACTTTCCAGATCATATAGATGAATAAAGCCATACTTGGTCACCAGGTAGACAATTCCATATCTCTTGCTTACTTGCATTGCAACGGGAAAGTCGTTGGTGGCCTCTGGAGGAAAGAAGACATCAACTGCCTTCTTGGTAAAGACGGGATTGTTTGCTTGATGATCAATTTCAACAACGTGTAGCTTGGCTCCAGTAGCTGTTCGAACGGCAAAGGTGAAAAGCTTGTAAGGTGTTGGGGCACTATCAGTTTTGAGTTCGGCAAATGATGCAGCGTGTCCTTCAATTGGCTGACTGACTCCACGATCTCGACTATACAATTGCATATTACCCTTGACCTTGAATGCATTTGGAGCTCCTGAAGTATTACCAGAAATACCTATCAACACCAACCACTTCTCATCCGGAGAAATTCGATAATTGATGATCTGACTACCTGCCAGACTGGCGTGTCTATCAAAGACCTTTGATGGACCTGACTCTCCTTCCATGGTCCAATGATATACTGCAGTGGCAGTAACCAAACCTAGAGTTGTGTTCGAAATCCATTTCCAGAATTGCACTTCTTCGTTGATTGCATGTGATTTGACCTTGGCCTTTGCTTCAATATTGAAAATTTGTAGCGTTTGACCTGATTTGAGCGCAATGATCTTCTGTGCAGGGTTCATAATTGCAGAGTCGGCAGTAATTGGCCGTCTCATGCTGAAAAAGTGGTAAGTTAGTATTCTTACATCCTCCAGAGCCTCTACATGGTGCCATACTCACACATTATTGGCATCATTAAGATCTACAATGCATACCTGATTATTTTCTCGAACACAAACAAAGCGCTCCGATTCCAAGGTACAGTTTGCAAAGGTGCAAAACTCTTGAGATATACCGAGCGACTGTAGCTGACAGTGCTCGGCGAATGAGATTGGTTTATCTGCCATGGCGAGCTGTAAGAAGCCTACCCTCCTCTGGCTGTTTATTGGACTGAGCTTGGCAAGTTTGTTAGCAGCAAAGTTGAAGATAATTGAGATTCCTCTCTCGGTGCAAGCAAAAGTGTCGTAATTGTCTGTCCTATCCTACCCACAGTTCTCCTTCGCTACAATAGAAGAGGAAAGGAAGGTTGGTACAAATTTAAAATGGAAAAGGATTGAGATAGAAAGAAGGCAAGAAACTGTGTTGCAATTAGGCGCGGGTGCGTGCGTTCCAAAATACAACTACTCTGTATCTCTCTGGCGCTTGCACCAGCAGATTTGTCCTGACCTCGCTGTCTAGGATTAGAAAGGCACAATGCATTCTATCGGCCGATTAAACATCTTTATCTATTCACGTGTTTCGTCAAAGGTCTTTCGGAATTTTGTAATTTGCGCCGCTAAATTTGGGTGAAATGATTCTTTCATTCTTTTAGTCCAACACAGTCAGATCGTCATTGGTTGATCAGCTTGATGATGACACAAATGCTACAAGTTTGAGATTTAAGAACAAACTTGATTAGATAGGGAAGTAGGTGAACTAATGGGAATATGGCAAGTTTAGAGCTTAGTACTTTTGAATCTACGACAAAGGTACTCCACCATAACGTTTGAAAGATTCTATTATCTTGCTCAGTACAACTTCCTTCCTCTTGACTTTGTCATCTAATCCTATGACTTGCCACTATTTTGTCCTTTTGTGGTATTGTGGTATATATTGCTTACTGTGCTCTAATAACCATCACTTGAAACAGCTATAAGAAAGAAAGTTTGGCTGTTGCTTATATCCGCAACGTGCGTGATTAATTGTGAATGAGAAGAGGTTAACGTGAAGTGACTTTTGGAATCTTACCTTTACCTTCCTCACCAATACCAAGCAAATAAGGCACCTTCATCATGTTGACTCAAACATAGGATCGAACTTCGAGAAAGCCACCACGACAGTGTGAGACACCGATAAATTGGCAGTCAGATCACATTCGATCTTGAGGTAGTCATTTTCGAAAAGTAGACCGCCTTCCGCTACTCTTTTATAATTTCGTTTTGCTGGCCAACTTCAAGCTTCCATAATCAATATACCCCTTGGAGCACTTGAAATTCGCTTGTGATACGATCTTTCATAATAAGTGTATAATAAGTGTTCGATAGCCCAGGCGATTATGACTATCGGTAGTGACATTGGGAGTGAAAAAGTCTTGGCAGAGTCAGATGATGATTCAATGGCGACATTACGAGCTCTGGTGGAGAAGCTATCGACTTCAGAAGGCAAGACGATCAGTTGGAAGACTCTGTCTGATCTGGTAGGGTCTCAAAGCCTAGCAGGATTTGACCATTTAGATGAATGCATTGCAGATGGTTGTCGAATAATACGGGTGAGTGTGCATGTATAAACCAGGAGTGGTGAAGGCTGTCATTCTTTTATTTGGGTGCTCAACGTCTCTCTTGTTGTTCCTTGATATTGGCAGGACCTTCCTAGAAGAGCATGGGCAGGACGTGATCGACAGAAGGCTTCGTCAACATTCAAGTTTCAACTGCCAACCACTTTACAACAGCAAGAGGGAGAGGAAATTTTCGAATTTGCAGAGGACTACGCCGACAAGAAAAGTCTGCTAGATGAGAAGGCATCTCTTAATTTAGGTAATATCATGGCAAGAGACAGCGAAACAAGTGGGTCGAATTATAAGAAGAGAAAGAGTGCTCGAGCTCAATTATACTTGAGAAGAGAGACAGGGACAGAACCAAAAGCTACACCAAGCAAATCAGTTGAATCGTACAAGTATCATTCGGAAGAAAGTGATGATGATCAAAGTGGTTGTGATGATGGGAAGAATGATCGACGGGAAGAAGCAGATCATCAGGGTGACGATTGCTCTAATTTTGACGACCTTCAAGCAAAGGATGTGGAAGAAGACGTTGAAGTACCACGAAGATTTTGGTTTCGTCGAAAGGAAGACCGAATTCCATTAAGTCGAGAAGATAGAGTAAGAAAAGTCTTGGCTATCAGAGCAAGGGCTAGAGCCCGACGATATGCTAAAAAGAGAGGTGCTTTGAAATGCAAAGACGGAGAAGTAGAAGGTACTGCGGTTGAGTTAAGCGAAGTCATAGCAGCTGCAAATCATCGGGAAGCGGAGAAGAAAGGTTTGGGAGGCAAGAAACCTAATCGGGGAGAACGTAGAGCAGCGGCACTTCGAAAAGAGAATGCTAGCAACAAGACTAAACCATCATTAGCTGAGCTTAGGGCAAGGATAGGTAAAGGGCAGAAAGAAAAAGATGTAAAAGGTGATGATGAAGAAATAGATGAGGCGGCATCATCATCATTTGCAAAAGACACAGAAGAGGCGACAGATACTAGGAATATGTCAAAATTGCCATTAATAACATCATCTATCAAGCAACAAGATCCAGCATTGACACCGCCCACGTGTAAATTCACCTTCACGAGCCGTTCAATGGCAGCAAATCGACTAGTAATGATGCGAGCCGAATTGGACAATCTTCGAAAGAACTTACAAGAAGCGAAAAAGGAGTTTGAAGTACTTCAAAAACAGGAACTTGGTAGTAGTGGAAGGATGGAGGCAATAAATATGAGAAATGAGAGGAGTAGTAATGCAAAGGGAAAATCAAATACAGCACAAGGACATGACCGTTTATTAAATTCAGTCGATGCTTTGACAGACTCTATTCGATCAGCAAGTGCTACCTTGGATGAAGAACAGAAGATTGTCATGGCTAGGATTGCAGAAAAGACAAAGTTGACCAAGAAACCTATTGAAGCATTGCAGGTAAGGGTGCCATTGGAACAAATTCAACCACGCTCAAACGAAGCAAGCAAAGTCACTTCTGCAAATAAGCTTATATCCAAAACACCTCTAGCAGCTATCAATACGGCAACAGCAACAGCAACACCCAAGAATTTCATCAACAGCGCAGATGAGATTTCTGCTCTCAATTCAACAAAATCTACCCTACCTCCTCCTTTAGGCCAATCTTCACCTTCTCAATCACCACAGCGACATAAGTCACCCCCTCTTTTGTCTCGACGTAAAAAAGCAAATATGTCAAATATTCATCATATAAGTAATCATCGACCTAGTCGTCAATTGACAGATGGAACAACTAAAGTAACTAATTCTCAACAATTACAGCAGCATGATACTATTCAACCTGGATTAGATCATCCTACTTCGACTTGCTCTTTATTTCCTGAAGAATGGATTTGCGTATTTTGTGAATATAAACTATTGTATGGTGAATATCCTAGAATGATGGGAGCAGTCAAATCAAGAAGAAAGTTAATTTCACAAAAGAAGGATGCACAGGAAAGAGCCCATCGAGCTACCACCATCGGAGCACCTGGACCTAGCAAACCCAGACCGCAATGTACATGTGGAAGAGCTCATGCTAAAGCTCTTCAAGCAACAGATGATCCAGAAGAGAGCGAAGGCTCTGGATCTACTCATCGTCATCATCACCATCACCATCAGCATCATCATCATCATCATCACCATCATCATGATCAAGATAAAGAAAGCATCATCAATAATAATCATAATCGTAATCATAATCATAATAACGATCACCTCACCAACGACCAAGACTCTTCCTCTCCTTAGACCCATCATCAGATTGAATCAAAGGAAGAGTGATAGGAGATCTTCTTCTAGACTTACTCAATGGCGTACATGTTCCTTCAATACTTTTGTCCTCAATACATCATCCATCTTACACAACAATCTTCTCTGCTTTTCCTTTTTCTTTTTTTTTTTTTTAAACTACATTCAATGTGACATCAACCCAAGAATTTGTGTGGTTTCATTGTCCAATACAATTGCATATTTTTAAGATTACACAATCTGCCATCATACATGAATTTCTCTATCTTTCAATTTGCAGGTTATTGCTAATTGTCATTAGCCTCCTTTAATTGCTTGATCCTTTGGGCTATTTGAGCTTCCTTTGCCATTCTTTCCTGATGAACAAGTTTGAGAATACGAGATCGTCTTTGAGTTCGAATACCACCGCCCCAAATGGAAAAGGAAGTCTTCTCTGGATCCTTCTTCAGACCTTCTCTAGCACGAATTCTGATATATTCTCGTCCATCATATCGAGTAGTAACTGCACCATCTTCGATTGAAGCTCCACTTGTATCAGTTTGAAGAGGAGCAGGAGCCATTTTTGATCTCCATCTCCTCTTACCACTAATCCTAAAGTATAGACTTGACATTTCGCTCTTGATTTCATCTGCAACCAATTGTTCCTTCAAAAACTTCTTTGTAATTTCAGGAAATACAAATGGTTCCAATAGTCCGACTTCAACCTTTTTAAAAGTTCGACGACTTGAACCAACTCGCCATTGTCCAAGCCTTGAACGTCTCACAGGTGCTCTGAAAATTGAAGATCGGCACCAAGTGGTACGAAGTCCATAGATTGCGAGAAGATAACTACGAAGGCCGTGCTTGTGCATTGATAAAGGAATCCTAAAGGTAGCTTTAAAGGCATCGTAGTTTCCATTCTTTGGAGTATTATTTCGAACAAGTCGAATAACATCATTAGGCAAGAATGTCAAATCACCAACTTTTTGAGGTTGTGCATACCAGCGAGGGCTAGGAGTGCCCAAGATAGTAGATGTAGAATCATCAATGTAAATCATTGAACGATCTCGTACAGCCCAAATAGCTTTCTCTTCTTCTGTACGACCTTTGCTATCTAATTGCTTCCATGCTTTCCAAGCAGCCGCTTCTTCTGTAACAGCGAGATCTCTTGCTGCCTTTCTAAATTTTGAACCCTTCTTCGCACCCAGATCCTCCAAAAACTTAGCTCTTTTGGCGAGGCTCTCCGCATTCTGCTCTTTGTCAAGAGGATATCCACTTGAAAAACCTTTCCTCCAGCCCATCCTTCTTGCACATTCGTACCTTACTCGAACACCGGCTTCCTTTCTTTCAAAATCGGATAATTTGACCCAGCTTTCTCTTAGAGCTGCATCTACAAAAATTTCAAATTGGTCTTCAGAATACGAATTGACGACTTCTAAATCTACTCCCAACATCTCGGCAACTACATTTCTCAAATGATCATCAGTCATATTCAGTGGTTTCCACAATCGAGATCTAGCTTGTCGGTATGTTTTTGCAATTTCGTACGTTTCGAGTATTGCTTTCGTATCAAAGACTTCTCCATTTTTTAGCCGAGCAATTACCTCGTCTAATTTAGCACTAGAAGTGTCAGGCCAATCCCACTTTTTAAATAATTGCATCTTGTCTAGTATGCTCATACTAGGAGTAGTGGGACGATGTTTTCGAGTTGCAATAGTCGGTTCATCAAAGTCTAGATCCAAACCAGAAGTTAAATTGAAGCGCGCAGGTTGAATATCAAAGAAATGAGAGGATGAAGCTGGTAAAAGCTCTTCAACATCAATATCAACTTCAACTTCATTTGGCATCGTTGATGTAGTCGTCCTTGTTTCTACAACAGAAGGAGTTCGAGCTGGTGCTGAAGTACTTGCATATCGAGTAGCTCTAGCAGCCTGGGAAACAGTTGTGCGTGGAATGAGTCGCAACATGCTGTTCATATAATTCTCTGAGTGTCGTGAAGAGGGGTTGTGGATAGAAAACTTATTAATTTTGAGAAGATTTTGATCTTTTTCTGACCCATCAAAAAGCCTTCACGTGTTTCTTTCTGGCCACTTTCCTTCATACTGGCCCTTTTTTGTTCTCAATGCTCTTCATCGTTTTGATCTACCTCTTTGAATGATGATAAAGAAATGCAATGATCTATCTCAACCTGAGAGTAGCGAAACCTCAGGCAGCCTAAGTGCAAGAAGGACGCCTTGAAATGCATGTTTTTTTAACCAAGGTGACAGCTTCTCGACAAATTCTACGTCCTCTCTCCAGTCTTATGAATAGTTTGGCGCCAATGCTATCCACGCTAGTGAGGATGGACGCCATATGGTCATTTACAACCACACAAATGGTCGATCAAGTTGGATCTTGAAGATCAAGTCATCCTTTTAGACCACCACCTACCCTATTTCGACATGACAGAAGAGATTTACTGGCTCCAGGTGATACCACTACTAAAAGAAATTACAGTATCATTCAAGTATACTGGCATGTTTATAAGATTGACAGGATCTGGATCCAACGTAGCTATAGTAACAGCTGAACCACCTAAATTTCTTCGAACTCATGCCGATCTAGAAAATCGTCAAATATTCACTAGTTGGAAACATCCTGGAAAACAGTGGTCAATGGTACTTGTTGGTAGAGAAGCTATTAGTCATGCTCATAAAGTAAAATCCAATACAAATTTACCTAGATGGTCTCCCGTAGAAATTCAAGAAGAAGCAGAAGGAGATTCAGGATTCAAATTCGAATCTAGAAATGATGGTCCTCCCACCCTCATTCATCCCTCTTGCAAGGGCTGGATACTATGCGAATGGGCATACGGGCATCCACAGCTATTCTACCTGACTGAAGCGTATGATGAGACGAAACCTCTTCCTGATTATTGTCAAAGGGTCTCATTAATCAAAGTAGAAGTCAAAGGCCAGTTAGAAAAGACAGCGTGAAAGGCTTGTCTTGAAAGTGATGATGTAATTTGACTTTGCAGAGAGATAAATTAAGGTACAATTACAAAGATGTAGCCACATATCACCAACTACACAAAAAGGGTGTTGAACCTGGTCAGCATACATCTACCTTACCAGATACTGAAACAAAAGTACTCACAAACTACACCATCCTATAAATGCAACACATAAATTCTCCAGACTAGTCGCTTCATGTACCAATTTCTGAATTTGATCTGGTACACTAAGACTAACGTTTGGATTGAAATCTCTTCCATTCAACTTGTTTTGAATTCTTCGAACCACTTCGAGTGCTCTTTTGTTACGAACATCACCTACTGCCGCCGCTGCTGCTGCATTGATGGGAGGACCACCATTTGTATGACCAGAAGTGTGAGATTTGTGATTGCCTCCTTTGGCTCCATTTCCATTAGTTGCTCCACCATTTCCTACAATGGCTTCATACTCGAATTCACTTGCATCTGGTGCTTTTAAATCGGCTGCATTATTGACATCATCCGTTACCAATCTCCAAGAAATAAGAGGATCGTGAACAAAGGCTTCCAACAGGGCCAATACACTTTCCTTGTTGTCTCGTAATACCCTCATACAACTTTCAGCGCTTACTTTAAATGTACCCTTAATCCCTCCAATTTCCATGGCATTGACTAAAACTCTCGTAAGTCGAAATGGTACCTTTTCAGGGAATTTTGGACGACTACAAGCAATTTCAAAGCAATCACCAAAATCGATATGAATAATTTGACCAGTCATTCGATCCAACAATAAATTAGAAGGATGACGATCACCCAATCCAAGAATGTATCCTGCAGCAGATGAAGTAGCCAAACTACGACTATATGCAGTTCTACGCTCTAACCAACTTTCTGAACTACGACTCTTTAGCCACAATATTCGGTAGAGATCCTGTCCAGGAGTATTATCCATGGCATACTCAAACACTTCAACTCGTTGCATGAGTGTCATGTAATCATAATCTGGCGCCATCTGTAGCATTAAACGATGCTCAACATTGAGTAAAATTTTGTGTTGTTCTCGGTATTCCTTGATGAGAACATGTAGAGTATCGGTATTTTCAACCCAACCCAACATACCAGTATTTGGACTCAGAGGAATGACAGGATACCTTCTAATCTCCAATCGCCTCTTGTAAGATTCTGAATCGATGGATAAAAGGGTATTGACCAATCCAAAGAGTTGCATTACTCTTTCGTCTTGACGTAAATCTTCATGACCCTTGAGAAGGTACTGGTAAGGTCTACCATCGCTACCCTTCATCTTGAGTCGTCTTGGACGTTGCTTGGAAGCAATGACAAGAACAATTTGTTCAAAGTTGCTGATCCGAATAATCGCTTTTCCACTTTCATAAGTTCCTGGCACTGCCAAATCAAGATCACGAAGAGCAAGCAACTTTGGCGAGACATATTGTAGATCCAACTGTACTGAATTGGTCGAAGGAAGTTGTTTTGTAATCCGACGAAAGACATGGTAGTATAAATCCCAAGCTTGATTTAAATCTGCAATTTCACCATACTGTCGGTAGCGACGTCCACATTCCCTTGCATCGCCCAAATCTCTTCCATATGTCTGAGCAAAAGAAGTCTCCCGAAGTGTCTCTGGTCCCTTTTCAAGTGCATCGTGTAATGGTTCCAGTGTTGCAAACATGGCATCAATATTATGCTCGGTAAAGTATAATCGACTAGCCTCTTCCAATCCTTCATGCCACATCTCATGCCACAGAATTGCCACCCGAATCAATTCATCAGATACTAGAAGAGCCTGTTCTACCAGTAAAGGGCTATGCTCCCGAACATTTTCCATAATGTCCATTGCTGCTCTAATTCGTACTGAGCTAGGTGACTTTGCTGCTACAGTCAATGGATAAACCAACGCTTGAGGGTGAGCAGCTCCAATATCAGAAAGAAGATGATGAATAAGTCCTTTGACTCTAGGACTTGGTACTGTGATTCTAGCAATGATTTGTGGAATGACTTCCAACCAAGTGTCGATAATGACACTATTGAAACCATCATTGACTGCTTCTGCTACACTATCAACATAACCAAATTTGAACCATAAAGTCAATAATCGAAGTGTATCTTGAAGACTGTTACCACTTGCCAAAGCGATTGATCGGAAAAATCCTTGAACAGATGGTACAATTCTAGCAGCTATCATTTTTGCAGATACGTTTTCACCCAATCTTTCATGATGACTTATAACGTCAAAATTGGCAAGTGCCCAAGCGTGCCATGCCTTGTACCAATGTTTGTCCAATTCTGTTGCTCTTCGATAGCTATCAATGACATCACATTTGTCATCAGTAACCCAATCTTCATTAATAGCTGCTTGCCATTCTCCTCTTTTGAAGTAGCATCGAGCCAACAATTTGGCAAATTCTTCTAATTTAGGTTGAGAACGCCAATCCTGAATGATAGCATTACCTTGCTCATCACCACCATGAACCCCCAAATCTTCAGCAAGATTGATAGTAAAATCACGAAGATAATTGAGACTTTCTTCGCGAGATCCAGTAGCCCACATAAATTTGAGATGAGCATAAATGACGGATGGAGGTGCCTTAGGTGCTGCAATGGTAGATTGAGGTTCTGCATTATCTCCATTCAAATCGGGACCCAACAAGCTATTCAATGTCTTTTCTGCTAATACCATTCTACCAGACTTTCTACACAAATTTGCAAATTTAATCCAAGTCTCGCTATCATCTGCTGGTGTAAGGACGATACTTCGAACAGACAAAATTCGTTGCCAAACCTCTACATCGGGTTGACATCCCTTCAATCTTTTCATCCAAGTGGCCCTCATAGTTGCTTGTCTATCAGGTTGATCCCAATAATCCATTTTATAGGCTAACGCTTCTTCCAATTCCGATAACATTTGAGTACGGACCATGAGATCGTAAGCTCGACTATAACTTTCACTAATTAAATTTGTCAATTCTTGATCCAACATATCTCTGGCTCGAGCGATGTGTTTAGTAGCTAAATGCCTTTGCTCTCGATTGGTGTATAAGATTGCTTTAAAATAATCTTTACTTTCATCTGATCTAATGGCAGAGATGAATTCTTCCATATCAGACCATTTATTCAGGGCAACTGCCGCTGCTGCAGCTAGAGGTGCCATTAATTTCCTTTCTTGATCACCTCCACTCTTACCATAACCATTCCAGCGCTGCTTGACTACATCCAATAGACGTTCCCATTCACCGAGGGCATGTAAACATCTCATTTGACCATAACGAGCTTCCCAACTTTCACCTTCCGAGTCTACTCTTCGATTATAAGCAAACAATGCTTCCTCCCATCGATGCAACTTTTCGAGCCACTCAGAAGAATCATTACTACTTGCATCGGTCAATCCATGCTCTCTTGCGAATGTTAATGCTCCAAAAGCAGCATCTGATTGTTGCAATTTTGTGTTGATATCAATAAGGTCAACAATAATTTGCGAGGAAGAGTCAGATAGAAATTCTGCTTCCTTGTAGTGCAAAGCTTTAGCGTACGAGTGGAATTTAAGTGCACGGTCACCAAGTAGACGGATATTGATAGGAAGAGCTTTGTCGTCATGCTCCATAAACTCTGCCAAGTTTAGTAAAGCATGAATAACTTGATCTGGAATGTCTGGAGCATCAAATGCAATTTCCAAATTTTTGATCAAGTCATCACGATATGGGTCATTTAATTCCGTCCAACAACTGACAAAAGCAGCATTGAAAAGCTCTTGTGCCAAGGGCTGGTAGTTGTCTGCCAATGCTCGACAGGCTCTTAGTGCATGGGAAGGAGATTCTCGCATGAATTCCACAGCCATTCTCCTCAGCCACTCCCTCCAGTCATCTGAGTTGGACAATTTGGAAGTGTCCCAAGCTTGTTTTAAGTGTTGCAAATTGACTGCCAACTTTGTTGCTTCCGCCAAAGGTGAGTCATCTGCCTTGTCCTCATTAAACGAGCTAACTGGTGCTATCTTTGGTGGTAGTCTTTCTCCTTTGAGGAGCATGCTCACCAATTGGTTATACTTTGCAAATTGAATGTGATGTTGATCTAACGTCTTGCCTACCACTGGAACAAAAATAGTATAAGAAGATCCTAATTGGAAAGCTAAAGCAGTAAGTGTTTCCATTGTTGCATTTCTTAAATCAGTATTGATGGCAGCAGAACCTCCGTTGGGATTTTGCAAGACTCGAACAAGAGGATGAATGACTCGACTTGCATGATCGCAAAAATTTACTTTGGTAGATAATTGACCTACAGCAACTATGGCTTGCTTTCTCAAAGTAGGTGAAGCATCTGCTCGTTCAAACATCTTGACGATGACTGGTACTACCAAGTGTAAATATTCATCAATGGCACCTCCGAATACACAAAATGCATGTAAAATCCTCATAATGGTAGGTTGTCGCTTGATAGTAATCTCACCATCAAGTGTTTGAAGCATATTTGGTAGTAAAATTGGTACATAAGTCTTAAATTCGCCTTCCAAAGCCTTTGCAACCGCTTCCACGAGTGTTACAATTGTCAACTGAATACTTGAATTAGGATTCCACATGTCTTGAACTAAATCAAAAATATCTTTGAGATAATTTCGAACATGTTGTTTAATAATGGAAATGAGAATGGCTAGCTGTTGATAGTAAAATTCTGAAAGACCAGTTGTACATGTCCGTATGACGTTCAGTAAAGCTGGAATTATTTGAGGTAAAAAGCTCACGCACTTGAGACCTTGAGTTTTAAACATGTACATGATAGCTTCAATGACTGCATGATGGTGTATTGATAAAGATGGATCCTTAACTATACTAATTAAAGCGTCGATTGCTACATTTTGAAAGTATTCATCAGAAGATGTACCTACTGCCATTGCAAGGTCAAACAAATCTGTTCCACTTCCCTTATCTGCATCTGCACTACCATCTTCTGGACTCTTTTCGAGTAATTTGTAGCGGTAAGGGTCTAGTGCACCAAGTATACCCATTACTCGAATTGTTTCCCGTCGTACAGCCGGTGATTGTTCACTTCGTAATATCTTGACTACCGTGCTTAAAAGCGAGCGGTATTGTAAGTAGGGATTAACGACATTACCTGTATTAGAGGCTACCAATCCTAGCGTGCGCAGAGCAGCATTTCGTTTTGCAGTCGCAGCGTGAGCACTAACTGCAGACAATTGTTCAATGGCCAATTTCATCAAATGATCCACATGCGGTGACAGATCTTGTCCTCCTACTCGTGCCAATTCTCCCAAGCACTCCATAACCCTAGCAGCTACACCTGCACTTGCATCGTTTGCCCTAGGTAGCATTACCTCTAACATGGGAAGGGCATACGACTTGACAAGTTTTTGAGAAGCTCGTACAATTTCGGTCAATAATTTTGCTGCTTCCTCCTTGTGTCTGCTCACAGTAGAGTACTCTAATTCTGTAAGGAGTTGAATGAGCGCTTTTCGTAATGATGGCATGACGTATGCGGGATTGTGCTGTGCCAGTCGACCAATAATAGTGATGGCCACTTCTCGAACCAGAAAATCTTCATCGTTAAGGGCAATGAATAGAGAGCGAACGTATTCTGCTTGTGCTAAATGTCGGTCAAATCGTTCATCCAGAGCAGACAAAACTGTATGTCGTAGGTTTGAGTCTGGATCAGCAATGGCAACGGTCATGAGCTTGTCAAGAACGTCATTTACAACTTCAATAGCATGCATGCTTGTTTGAAAGCAGATAGGATCTTGCATGAACAGCTTTGCACAAGTTACTGCTGCCGCTTTTCTAATCTCGGCATGATCACTTTCCAAGTATGGGAGGGTACAATTTCGCACGAATTCGTTGAGTATATGTCCACTAAAGTCAAAATCACCCAAGGTCTGCAGGGCCACCGTTATAGTCTCTACTGACTTAGTATCTTCCCCATTGACACCATTGGCAGCTTCTCGAGCTGCACTTTGATGTTGAGTCAAAGTAGCTCTACTAGGCAGAGGAGCACCTAGAGGTCGATAAGGCTGGTTGATGAGAACCATTGACAACATGTCCAATAGACGATCTTGAATAATTCTTAGCAATGGTTGAACAGATCGAACAATTCGATCTAACGCCTGAACAAGATAGATGCTCAGCCCACAAGCAAACATGAGATCTAGTAGCTCGTGCATGTATTTTGTCAAGTGAGGACCGACAGCGGTTGCTAGATAGCCAATGCAAAAGAAAATTGCTGGTTCAGGAGTGGGATTTTTTTTGCCCTTTGGTTGCAGACCATCTTTGACGCAACCTAGAATCTGTTCAATATATGGTTTCATCTTGCTTCCCATGGCAGCAGCTACAAGTCCAATGGCCTCAAAAGTCTGAGCAACCGAATCTTTAGTAGAACGATCCTTTTCCCTTCTCAGTTGGTCAGTCAGTATTCCCATTACGCTTCCAAGGTGTTCCTCAGCAAAATAAGTAGGATCATAATTGGCCAACACTGGAACCAGATTTGTAATCGTCCGCTTGATAAGTGAATCTCTGTGCTTGTGCAAACGAAATACGAGGTCACAAGCACGATGAAAGCGAGACCGCATAAACTGTCAAACAAAGTAAAAAAATTATAAATCAAAGGGTAGCTCTCGTACTTTCTGATTCGGATATACCTACAGTCTTTGAGTGTTGCAGCAACTCCTGCACAGCCAAAAGACTGCCGTGAATCCATTCTACTGTACTGGTCTTGAGACCTTTCTCTGCTTCTTCGTAAATATTTTCATATGCCTGAATACCCATCTGCTTTTCTCTTTGCGAAGTTATCTGTAGACAAGCACCCAATGCTTCTGCTGCCCCCTCTCTAACAAGCACCTTGGTGTCTCGCAGTGCAACCCATATTCTGTCCATAACTCTATTGACATAGATGTGAAAGAGATGAGGAACATTTTTTGCCATTTCTTTGATGATTAAAACTGCAGCGTATCGTCCCGATTCATTTCTATCCTTGTCACCTATGATGGGAGCAAGATATTCAGCCTCTATTACTTGTAATTGATATGTATTGTACACTCACCTTGCAGGAAATCCAGAGCTCGAAGCACTTCAAACTCCATAAATTGATCTCCTAGCGACTGTGCTCCATGCTTGCAAACTCTGCCAAGCGCTCTACTTGCTGCAATCATCACTGTGGCGTCATTGCAGGGGAGATTAGGCTTGAGATATTGATAGAATCTGTATAGTCTAGCACTATTATCTTCGCTCTCCGTGTCAATGAGAAATTCAATGGCAGTTATTCCTCCTAACTTTTCATTGACGTGAGGACTATGTGTTAAACCGAATATAAGTCGATTTAGTTCGCTATTGAATGACGCTACACCGTCCCCTTTGAGCTCAGAAGTGACATATGAGACATGCATTCCCAAATCCCTAGCAGCTGCAATCCGAATTGCTTCATCACGAGATTTGAGATTACCGAAGATCCTTGCCAATATATCTGCTGAACTTGTCGTTAATGTCGATGACAAATTTGATGGCCCGCTCGGCATGACCGGCGTAGCAATCTGTGCTGGCATTGTGGTCGACCCAAGCCCAACTGCAAGCAGTATATGCTGTCGACTACCAGCTCGTGGCTTCCGAGATTACAGAGAAAGAGTCTTGAGCTGCCACCACACTACCTAAGTCTCTTCTAAGAGAGGATTGTGAAGTTTTACAAGTCCCACTACCGGTACCAGGTCCGAGCGAACACTGACTTGTAGCAAACACGTGAATCGCGTTCTTTTAGCCTAATACTGGTAGAGGGTTGCTTCGGGATACGTTTAAGAGAGCATTCTTCTCAAAGGGCGAGCGACAGCAACAGCAGCTTCAGTAGCCAGTCAAATACGCAAAGAGCTTCACAGTATGGTAATTCTGACTGTGAGAAGCTCAAGACTTCCACTAGCTTCATCTTTGGCCCTACGACCGTGCAGTACTGTTGTACGCCCTACATATGCTCGTCATTATACACAGTTGCTTTCCTCCACCAATGGAAAGAGTGCATTGACTACACTATCGGCTGCAAGAACCACAGCTCTTTGTAGTCGCAAATTTTTCACAAAGAGACAACCTCGACCATTATACAAAGCCTTTGTGTGGACGCTCCTTGCATTTGGTGCAACGTTTGGTGTTGCATACCATCTTGATTCTAGAAGTGCAATTCATAGATGGATAGCCATTCCCGTCCTTCAAACTGTCACAGATCCTGAAACTGCACAGAAATTGGCAATTAAATTACTCGCTACTGGAGTGATGCCGCGTGATATGGTTCCCGATGATGAGGTATTGGCAGCTGAGGTGAGTGACTATTACTTCTGTCAGAATTGTTGCAAAAGACCTGCATGCTGAATGCTTAATCACAGGTGGGCGGTCTAAAGTTGTCAAACCCGATTGGCTTGGCTGCTGGATTTGACAAGCAAGGGGAAGCTATAGATGGTCTTCTAAATCTTGGATTCGGAATTGTCGAAATTGGTAGCGTTACACCAGAGCCTCAACCAGGTAATGAGAAGCCTAGATATTTCCGATTGACAGCAGATCGAGCAGCAATTAATCGGTATGGTTTCAATTCAGAAGGTCACAATGTCATTTTAAACCGACTTCGCGAAAGAGTTCAGCAATGGATATTGGGATCATCTAACCTGGCTAGATCACGTATCGCTGTTCCCGACTCAGAATCTGAAACAGCACAATTGCTAAGAGAGGCAGATATTAACACAGTCTTGGCATCGGATCAAATGCCAAAATCGCTTCGACATGGTCAACTTCTTGCTGTGAATCTAGGCAAAAACAAGACTAGTCCAGAAGACAGTGTACAAGATTACGTCAAGGGTGTAGAGAAACTTGGACAATATGCTGACTTTATCGTCATCAATGTGAGTAGTCCTAACACTCCAGGCTTAAGAGGACTTCAAAGGAAAGGTATTTTGTCGGATCTGATGGGTCAAGTTGTTAAAGCGAGAGATCAATTACCAAACAAAGCGCCCATTTTTGTTAAAATCGCACCCGACCTCGATGGAAATGAGCTTAATGACATTACGGATGCCGCTCTCAGTAGTGGTATTCATGGACTGATTGTATCAAACACTACCACTTCTCGACCTTCGTCTCTCAAATCAAAAGTAGAATTGACTAGTGAAAAGGGTGGTCTGTCTGGTGCACCAATCAAGTCGATTGCTTTAGAAGCTGTTCAAGCTGTTCGTAAGCGAGCTGGAGATAAAATTAGTATCATTGGTTGCGGAGGAATCTTTAGCGGTGAAGATGCATTGGATTTTGCTAAAGCCGGTGCCGACGCAATTGAGCTCTACACCAGCTTTGGATATGAAGGTGTAGGACATCCTCGAAGAGTAAAGGATGAATTAGTTGCAATATTGAAATCACAAGGTAAGACATGGAAGGAAAGTGTAGGAATTGGTTTAGAAAAAGAAGACTATTTAAGTAAATTACCAGATGGAGAAAAAGACTTTGGCAAAGTAGGAAATTTGAACGATCGATTTGGTCAAGCTGTAGCAGGAGTCAAGGGTGAATTAGAAGATCTTAGAAAGTCTGTTGGAATGGCACATAATGCTATCATATCATCAACTGATAGAGAAGAAGAAAATAGGAATAAAATGTTAAAGTCGTCTAGTCCGACTGCTCGACCAGTATTCCGACCAAATCCAGAAGATAAGGCGTATACTACATTGCTGGATCAGGTCAATAAAGCACTTGGAATAGAGTTGGAAGAACCAGAAAAGCTTCCGGCAATGGAGACTATCATGACAAAAACAGAAGCATTACGAGCAAAGGTGGGCATTGCTTTGCAAGACCCAAGTGTACCTCCCTCTGCAGCTATTCAAGGTCTAGGTGAAAGTGCTACAGTAGGAGGAGGAGAAGCATTCACTGGCAAAATTGAGGAGCCAACAAAATCGTTGAGGGTGATTGATGGACGAGGGACAGCAATCCAATCGGGTCGAGCTTCTGAAGGCAGGATAGGCATGGGAGGAAAGGCAGAGTTTAATGCTGCAGATCGAGCCAGAGTAGTTTAGTATTCTTCAGTACCTTCTTTATTCTTGTAAAAGACAATCAAGTGAGAATCAAATAGCTCATTAGAGACAATAAAAAGAGATAAAAGGGACCGAACAAGATTGTATTGTGACATGGCAAAGTATGCCGCCTTTTGACAGTAGTACATGAGAAAGAAATAGCTAGATTGGTTCAGTAGGCAATTTTACCAAATCTCCTTTATTGTATATTGTGTTATTGAAGTGTCTGTTTGCTTGTCTTCGAAAAGGGTGATATTGAGAAAAAAGTGGGAATAGTGGGCAGGTATTTGACCAACTATGGAGGAAGTTTTGTGTATTTTGGAGGGCCTGGAAAGGGACGTCATTGCTTCTTTACGGCCAGAGTCCCATAGATAGACAGCGTGCCATAGAGAAGGTACTGCCATATGGTCAAAGGGGTCTTAAGCCTTTTGAGGGCAGTCTCGACTGATGTGACCTTCCTGTTGGCAGTTCTGTATCATACAATGGAAGTAAGTTTTATGAATAAAGCACGGAAATACGGTGCTTTACAATCAAATGAAACTCACGTAGCAGGCCTTGGGGGCACCGTATCCTGAACCACCACCGCCGCCTGACTGACGAGCAGAAGTACACTCGTAAGACAAGTGTCCAGGTTCGCCACAGTTCTTTTATTGGAAGATTAGATCAGTATTTGCCGTGCAGGCCAAGAAAAGGCTCAATATTGAACTCACGTAGCAATTTCTGCTTCCGCCACCGCCATATCCACCACCACCACCGCCACCAGTTCGTCCTTGAGGGCACTCTCGGCTAAAGTGGCCACTGAGTATGATGATTAAAGAAGTGATCAGATTCGTTTATACTCTCAATAAGCCCCAGAAACACTTACGATTGACCACAATTATAACATGATCCGCCGCCTCCACCTGAAGCACCGTATCCGTAACCACCTTGACCGCCACCCTGAGTGGGACAGTCTCTCGAGATGTGACCGACTAGATAAGATCATGCGTTAGCATATTAAAATTTAATTATCGCCTAAATTGATTCACCTTCACCACACTTGTAGCAGGCTCGGTCACCACCTCCTCGACCACCAGAGGGTGCTTGCTCGCATCGAGAAGAAATGTGACCCTGCAAAGGAAGATAAATGTCAGTTTCATTGATCTACAGATTCATGTGGATTTGGACAACTCACTTGCTGACCACAGTCTGTAAAGGAGCAAAGAATCATGTGAATACATTAAGTTCACCATAAAGCCGAGACAGCGCTATATAAATTTCATTACACTTACTGTAGCTGTGAGTAGGAGAAATTTCAAAAGGTCAGCGGTGATCTTTATTGCATACGTGAAAAGACAGACAACTCACCAAGTGGGGCCACCACCAGCACCCCCTGTGGGGCATTCGCTAGCACGATGACCTTCTTGACCACAGTTGTAGCATGCACGTCCAGGACCGCCAGCTTGTTGGAACTATAACATAGAATCACGAGAATATTGGAAGACGTTGGACAACATTTAATTTGAGAAGATTATCGTACGACATCATATGTAGAGAGCATAGAAAGAAGTGGAAGAAGCAAGCGTCAGTGATCAATGCACTTTATTATTATCAAATTTCTCACAACAGTACTCACAGCCATTGTATCTTATATGATTGGGTTTGAGAAGGTAAAGGAAAGAATTGATAAGAGTCTGTATATGATGGAATGAAAGATGAAGTAACTTCTCTTCGACAAAAAAAAAAGGTTCGTTCAACTTTACCTCCGAGAAGAAGAAAATTGTAAATGTAGGACGCGCGCGCAAAAGTAGTGACGCACGTGGTCTGCCGTGATCGCCGATTTTCTGCGCGTGGGATAAGGGTAGAGGCTAAAATTGAGTGCCTCTTTCAATTGATGATGCCTTGTAGTAGTGCCTTTGGCAAATCTGACTACACCTCTTCGCCACTACAACAAGCAAAATATTGAGTCGAGTAATCAGAATTCAAGAACATGTTCAATTACACATCAGCGTAGCATGTTTTGCTATTTTTGCTAGGTGGTAGTGCGCCATGCTATGGCGTCACTTCAGCCCGTCCAAGTAAGAGCGTCACAAATGCAGCCAACAAGGGCAGCATCGGTACGTACAAATTTAATGCTTTCCTTGGACTGCGCCCAATTGGCGAGATGGGAATCCGCCCTTTTATGGTACCAAGAGACAGTATTGTCTATTGTCTAAATTGTGCTTCAGAACCTTTCCCAACTATAAATAGCAGCGAACTCTGCATCACCCCGATCCCACTCTTCATCATCTTTTTCCCCCCTCTAAGATTCATATCTTCTCACCTTCAATACTCTTTGACGACTGGTTTCGTCCCTCTCCTTCTGATTCCTCCTAATCAGCTTACTTGACGTAGCTTCGAGCACCGGTTGCTATACACACTCTCTCAAACTTCGCAACGCCATCGCCTTCACCATTTATTCTTTCTTTACTCATCTTCACCATACATTCGAAGCAAAACTCTAACAAATTCAAAAATGAGAATTTCCAATCAATTTTGTTTTCTTTTAGCTGCCGCTATTGCTTCTGCTGTCAATGGAGCTCCCATTGGGTAAGTTGACCAAGATTTGACTTGATGAAGAATTTTAACATTGATTATTGTTTCTCCCTTTGCATATTCAGAGAAAAGCTTCAGCGCCGCCAAGAAATTATGCTAGAACTAACACCAACCCAAAAAGTCGACGTAGATGGCTCAAGAGAAGTGCCTACCATTCTAATTTCTGACAAAGGTCTTCACTTTGGTCCACCTGGCTGCGTCGAAGGAGGGTGTTATTCTCATTCCATTGGTATGCCTCCGCTGAGAACTTATGAAGACGTCATGATTCCTCAAACCTCGTACGATCCATACGCCGAAAATTATGCTCGACCTACGTCATATTATCCTCCTGGTCGAGTCATTTCTCCTCCTACTGGTCCCATGCAAGGTCAAGCTTTCAATTCAATTGTACCTTCTAGGACTGGAATGCTTACGACAACTCCACCACCTAATAATGTCCCTCTCAGTGCACCAAATGCTGGCTGGTTCGCTCCACTTATCCCTACGGGAACTTTCCAATCTTCGTTAAATGGTGCTGCAGCTGCAGCTCCCCCCTCAGCTCCTTTGGCAGATCTTGCTGCCACGGAGACAACGACGGGGACAGGTGTACCTCTTTCGGTGCCTGGGTATATGCCAACGATCCCAACTGTACCAATCGCTCAATCAGTTCCTGCAACACCACTATTGGCGGTCTCCAATGCAACTGTCACTGCTGCAACAAATGTCACACAAACGCCTCCACTCCAAAGTCCTGAGACAAAGCCAGTCAGTCTTACTACCGAAATTAAGGATACTAGCAAGGCACCCGTTGAAGAGGCTGTGAAATCTAATTCTTCTCCGATTATCCCTAGCGCAGCCGACATTCAGAAGATAGCAGAGCAAGCTAAACTTCAACAGGCAGTAGAGGCCAAACCAGAGGCACCCAAGCAACGTCGAAGTGTTCCAAGAAGGGCTCAAATTAACAAGAAGTCAAAATTAAATCCTCAGCGATTTGTAAAGCGTCAGCTAATTGAGACCGAACCAGTTGGGAGCTTGGCTACTTTGAGTGAAGCTGATTGTCCATCAGCTATTTTGGAGACAAAGGAGACTTTAATTCCCGTCACTGAATTCGAACTGGCACAATTGCAAGATGGTCTCGCTGAATTGGTTTCCTATCCTGCCAAGGGAACTGCAGGTTTGGAAGGAGAAACAGTGTATGACGTAGTGCCAGTAGACGAAGTACCAGAACCGTTGCATGCAACTCTTAAAGATGCACTACAAGAAGGAGCAATGAAAATGTCATCTGGAGATGATTATGTTACCTCGAGCAACACCGTTCTGAACAAATTGAATGACAAGCAGTCTTTTGGTATTGAGACTGGTGTCAACAAGGCAGATTTGACTCCAGTCTGGAAGCGGGAGGATGTGAGGAATCAAGAAGCAAGCAATGAAATGATTGACCTACACAAGCGATTAAAACATGGTATGTAAAGCTCTATTGGACAATGATGAGATACAAGAAAGTTCTCATTGGTCTTCCTTTCCAGACTCCAATGGTTTCAATTCTAGTCTTGTCAAGAATGGTATAGGCAAGAAAAAGTATGGCTATAGTATTCATAACAACAATGGCGCATCCTCCATGTCTCCTATTGGTCTGATGGGCTCAATGGCTCTGGCTGCTCTTCTTGGAATTTGGACCACACTCTCGTGAATCATTGCTGTGGCTCATGTCCACTAACTTTGATCTGTATAGAAAAGTAATCCTATTAGTATCTTAATCCACAGCCACGCACAAAAAGTGATTTACAATGTTTTTTTTTTTTTTTTTCGTTCAGCTCTCTCATCAGAGTAAAAGAAATGGCTTGATGTTAACAAGTGCCATTTCTAAGATCCGCTCCAATTAGCCGAAATTTATCCCGACCAACCTCTTTCCGCATATATGCCACATATCCTTGTGAGATTGATAACCCGCTTCGATTCTAAAAGAGGGTATTAGAGAGATACCTCCTAATTTTCTAATTCAAAAATGTACACATCCCTTTTTTTCTTCTCAATCATCACCATCCTTCCCTTAAGCAACATATTCTCCTCTTTCTTCTTCAGGTATCATGGTATCATTTCGTCGACTCAACTTGACTTGCTGCTTGACTATCATCTTGTTGGCTATTAGTGTTGTAATGTTCTCGAAAGCGGCAAGCTTGGAAAATCGCTGGCACAGGAAGACGTGAGCATCTCGATCTTCTCGGTGTAGTATTATATGCAGTGCTAGAACATTACTCACTCCTTGTGATTATTCCTTCTTTGGACATGTTCTGAAGCATAAACCATTCTCCAGCGTAGGTCACTTACGAAGTAGGCTATGAGGCAAATTATAGGCTGATTATTTGATCTCCTCCTTCCCCTCCGTTCATCTTCGAGGTTGTAGTTGGTATGGTTTTTTTACATGAAAGGACTTGTGCAGAGTGGGAATTGAACTTCAACTAATTTCATATCTTTTGAATACTTCCCCCCTTACATAGCACGTAAGTATCACTCTGCTTGTGCAAAGAGATCAAGGTAAATAAGGCGCTGATTATCTCTTTTTCCAGAGAGTGGTGAGTGGCAATATGACGAGGTATTGCATCCATCTGCTAATGCCAATTGTGCGTGCGTATCGTCCTCTTCCTAAAAGCCAGTGAGTACTATGATGCATACTTTTCCTTTCCTAAAATTGCACAATTTAACCACAAACTATTCTACCTGCACTCCTTTAAAGACAGAAAATGACGATCAAGACTTGTCGAATGTAAGTTTGAGTAGGGACTGCAATTTATGATTTGAATAGGCAGGCAAAGACTGAAAGCGCATTTCACTATTGTGCTTGGTCATCTACAGGCAAACGTGAGTGCTACACTATTAATCAATTTAAAGAAGGTG
This sequence comes from Exobasidium cylindrosporum, assembly GCA_023273805.1. Taxonomy (NCBI): domain Eukaryota; kingdom Fungi; phylum Basidiomycota; class Exobasidiomycetes; order Exobasidiales; family Exobasidiaceae; genus Exobasidium; species Exobasidium cylindrosporum. The sequence goes on from CP096878.1 coordinate 4,378,006, forward strand.
GGATCGAGCAAAAAGCATTTATATGGTCCTGACTTCGTGATTGATATATTTCGAATCACTTTATTGAGTAGTCGGTGCGTCTCCAGTAAGGTATTTAAAAGTTGTGTTTCATAAAAGTGTACTGATGTGGTTTCCTTTTCTATCATCAGCTGGTAAGTCAGTGCTTCCAAGACAGAGACTGACATATCTACTCATCTCATCACTTGTCTCTTCTTCTCTTTTTTTTTTTCCTGGGTATGCAATCATACAGCAAGTAAGTAAATTCTTTAAAGAGTGTACTGTGAGCATACTGATCAAAATATTACATTCTCTTGGACTCTTTTCTTTTTGGTCTTCCTTCTCGCTCATCCGTCTCCTCCTTTCCAGCCAGTACGTGTTCATTTTGAATTTCAGATGAAAGACATTGAATGACGGAGCTGACTTTTTATTGAATATCTTTGAAATGAAATTTATCAATAGATGGTGAGAAGTACAATTGCAGAGGAGAGCGAATCGAGAGGGAAAATATCATTAATCTTCTGCCTCTATGTTTGTCTTTGTTGAATAAAGTTGTTAGTATAGATAATTTTCACAATCGAACGATAAAAATTGGTGCTTTGAAACGTAGCATTAGTCGTTTCGAATATAAAGTGAGTAAAGAAATAATGTCCGGTAATTTTTGTAGTCACGCTCAAAGCTCTTGATATTCAGCCCCAGTGAATGAATGCAACCTCAACAGAAATCAAAATAATGCCATTTGTCTTTTGATCTCTCTCTCTCTCTCTCTTTATACTAGACTGATAGACATTTTTTTTTTTCGTTTGTTTCCTCTAAAGGGAGTTGGAAGTAGTTTACAGTGTCGCGTCTGTGAATCAGAAGATTTACCAAAGTAGGGGTACCTGCAGGGTTTAGCTCGATCATCACTTCCTCGGCCATATCATATGTGGAGGCCACAATTGTTAAAAGAAGAAACTCATTTGCGTCACAGCGCGTTGCGTATCTTTTAAAAAAAATTGATAGGGCAGAAATTTAAAGAGTGAGAAGGGCAGAAAAGAAACTTTGGAGGGGAGAAAGGGGGGGGGGGGAAAGACCAAGAGACCCTGCCTGCAATAGCCATTCTCGTATTTCTTACCTTTTTCTTCAACTGCTCACATCCATCTTTTTCATATCTTAGAAGTCATGTCTGATGTCTCTATAAGTACGTCTCCAAAAGCGCAACCATCACTACCTGCTCAATTATTTGGTGCAGCATCAGCTGAAGCTGACAAGGATATAGCAGAAATTCCAAGATCAGATTTGGCAAAGGCAGAAGTTACTCCTGCACATGTAGCTGGTATTGATGGAGCTGATAATCAAGTTCCTGCCGTTGCTCAAGGAGATGTAGCAAGACCAGTAGATCCAGGCTTACAAGATCTTGGTTGGAGTGAAGATCCACATGTACCCAATCCAGTTTTACATGGTATGAAGAATGAAGATATTTGGAAATTAGTACGAAGATTTAACAAGCAAACTTATCATGCAAAAAGATTAGAAGAAGAACCACAAGGTGGAATCGATATGAATATTGCAGATAAAGATGTGTTTACCCCAGATAAGTTACGAGCAACTTTGGAAAGAATTTATATGAGTGTTGGATTGGGTACAGCAGGTTTATTTCAACATATTGCTAGAATTAGAAATTGGAAAGAATACAGAAGGACATTGATCTTTTTTATAGTCTATGTTATAGGATGGGTATTTGATGTTCTTGGACCAATTGTTTCAGCATTCATCATGTTATTACTCGTTTCACCTCAATCTCGAAGAATTCTATTTCCACCTGCTCCCTTGGCGACCATCTCAGCAAGAACAGGTAAAGCAAGGGTACCAAAAGCAGGTCATTTAGGTAGCGAAAGTTTGACTGGAGCAGCTGAAAGTTACAAAGGTGAAGCAGTAGAAAATGAAGCGTCCAACTTGGTAGGAAGTGTGGCACATATGGCGGTCAGCACAGCTATTGGTAATGATCAGAGTGCCAATCAAGCATCAAATGTTGATGAAGAGGACGGAGATAGTGAAGGGGATATTCCATCTGCTAAAAAGTCTGATATGGCAAAAATAGAAGATGATGCTCCCGATCCTGCTACTGTTGCACTTAAATCAAAGACTGCTCACAGTAAGGCAAGTGGTGATAAAAATGAAGTCAAAGGTGATCACAGTGCTGCACCAGTTCACTCTGCAGTTTGGGGAGGTGCTCAACCTGTACTTCATATATTGGAAGATTTGGTCGATACTTGGGAAAGGTTTGGAAATGCTCTAAGCCCTACTGCTCCTTTTGCTCAACATGTACCTCGAGTCAAGATTGCTAGTATTGTTGCACCCATATTTTTACTCTCTCTGTTTACTACTCCATATATGGTTTACAAGGGTGCTACCTTTGGATTCGGATTTGGATTCTTTGCTCAACCCTTGTTTGACAGATTAAAATTCTCAGATTTCAGAAAGCTACTTGATGAAAAGATTCCCGATTGGCCTCGATATTTGGAATTGCGAAACAGTATTCTAAAAGGAGTCCCAACAAATGCTCAATTAACAATTACTTTACTTCGAATTGGAGAAGCGAACAAGTGTCCGTTACCTCCTCCACCACCAGCTGTTTCTGCTCCCGATGCTACAGCTAAAGAAGGTCATGAAATGTCTGAAGATGTTCCTGAAGAGTACAAGGAAGATATAAAGGAGCATTCTAACAAACTCGATCAAGAAAACAAAGATGACTTTGAGGACGCAGCTTCAACAAAATCAAAGACAAAAAAGAAAGGATCTAAATTTATGGCTTTTATCAAAGGTACAACCAAGGCAGGTGTCAATACTGCTTTAGGAACTAATAGAGTCAAGGCTGAAGCTGGATTTCAACACGCTCGTCAAAAAGTAGGAGTTGTCAAGAAAGATCTAGGTACAGAAGCAGTAGGAGATGGTCCTGCTTCTTTCCGAGGTCGATACAAGGGAAAGAAAGGTTTAGTTCTTATTTCAACTACAGCTACGACACCTTGTATTTCATTTGAAAAGGAATTACCTGCTCATGCAAGAGCTGCTTTCAATGCTGCTCATACCTTCAATGATGACAAGGAAGAAGATACAAAAGCTACAAAAGCACTCAAAGAAGCAGCTGAAAAGGCGAGACCAACTCCATTATTCAGTATTGCTATTGATGAAATTGTTAGTTGTCGTAAGATTGGAGGCTTAGGTTTCAAGGGAAAATTAATTGTTGGTTGGGCTTTAGAATCGGCTGTTGCTGATGGTCTCGAATTAATTACCGAAGATGGTCAAACTCACATTATTACCGCTTTACCAAGAAGAGACGAGATTTGGAATAGACTAGTATCGATGGGAAAGCAACGATGGGAACTCTGGTGAGATTTTACAATGTTAATTTAAGAACCTTGCCCTCACCTTGTAATATAAAAACTACTTTTTTATTTTTTTTATTTTTACTTGAGGAATGTCTTTGCAATTCAACGAAACGAAATGGCAAAACGATGATGATGATGATGACATTAGTACACTTGTTTACATGTCTAGCTACTTTAGGCGCTCCAGGTATCAATGAGTATTTCTCTCCATAACTTTTCAATAAGCGGTTCTGCTTCCTCTTCCAATACTTCTTCTACAACCTCAATAAGATCTTTGGCTGTACAATGTGATCGTACTTTTTTGATCAATTCATCGACCATGTCAGGTACTGATTCACCAATGCTATCGACGATTCCTCGATCCAGAAGAATCTTGTAATGCGTTTCAATGCTTGTCTAGAATGGAGAGAGAGAGAGAGAGAGCACTTTTTAGCTAGCAATCTTATATTCTCTTCCTGTAATTACTCACCTCGTCCATACGCTCCCATTTGGGACTATTTTCAAATAGCTGACTTGCTTCTTCGGGTAGGTCTTGTTTGATTTTGCGTCTCTTCTCTTCCCTACTAGCTTCAACTGTCACGTCTTCATTCAAGTCAATATGACCTAGCTTTCCTCTTCGTAACCCAGTCAGATCACTATCATCTTCTGCATTACCCAATACACCTACTTGCACCTGTCTAATTTGCTCTTCATTGCCCTGCCCACCGGGAGCTGCAACTTTGAGTTTCAATGGAGCATGTGTTCCTTCTCCTGGTATAAGTACACCAGCTGCTCTTTGTTTCGCTTCAAAGGCAGCCATATCTTCAGCCTGTTGAGCAAGGAACCTTTCGGCTTCTTCCTTTGCCTTTGCTTCTTCAATTTTTTGAGCTTTTCGATCCATTTCATCTTCTTTCTCTTCTCTTTCTTTTATAGTCTTTCGCACCAATTTCCATCTTTGTCTGTCAATGTAGAAAATATTTCTGTCCATTTCTCTATCTTGATTCCACCCTTCATATACTCTTTTCAAAGCTGCTGCCTCTCGCTCTCTCGTCTCATCTTCTGCTCTATCTTTGCCCAATTCACGCTCCCAATGGGTCAATCGACTTCTCTCTAATGCTAAATATCTTCTCTCAGATTCGTGTGCCATTCTCAGTAGATCATCTTGTTCTCTCACTTTTCTCCTTTCTTCCTCCTTTTCGTCTTTTTGATCTGGCCTGAGGTTTCTTTCCTCCTCTGCTGCTTCACTTCCTACGAATCCAACGGGTCGCAAATAGCTTTGTTTGTCTTGATTTCCAGTGGCCCCCCTTCCATTCATACCTGGTCCAGAAGGTGCTCCTCGATTGTGATCCCTATTCGCTCGCGCCCTTTCCAGCTCTTGCACCTTTTCTCTACGCTTCTTCTCTTCTTCTCGGGCGGCACTTGCTTGTCGAAATTTGTCAATTTCACTCAAAACACTACCACGATGCTCCTCTGGAAGCTCTTCGGGCGGCAAATCTTTTAAATGTGAGGGCACATTATATGATGGCACTGTTTCTGTTGATTCGGTATTGGCTGGATCTGACATTTGCATCAGTACGGCATCGACTGCATTTCTCGCCTGCGTCTCAGCATGATCATCGTGCTAAAGAAAAGAAGATAATTCAGTACTTGGCCGTAACGTTATCCCAGTACTTCTAAACGTACCTCGGTCTTTTGCTTCTCTTGCTCATATTGATCCAAGAACGTCCTCGTCTTTGCGTCAGCTTTCACAGTTAATTTCTTTTTGGCGTCTGTCTTGTCTTGATTTGCTGCACCGAGCGCAGGGAGTTCCTGTCCAGACAGAACTGCTAAAGCGCGTAATACGGAGTCAGGATCAGCATATTCTGCAAATCCGAAAGACGCATTGACTCTTTTAAATGATCGAAGTGGACCGCAGGACTGTAAATAAGTAGGAAGGTTAGCGACAAGAATCAATCTCTTCTTCTTGACCCTATCATTGGACTTACACCTAGAAGACTGTGCAGCCAAGGGTCAGTAACACCAGCTGATATATTGCCTACAAAGAGCGTAGTGTGTGCTGGGATTCCTCCTGACGAGGAAGGAATAGAGCCTAGTGGAACACCACCTTCAGCTCCCATCATAGGAGGTCTACCCATCATGCCTCCCATGGGCGGGGGTGGTCCTCCCATCATCATGCCTCCTTGCATTCCAGGTGGTTGCGGAGCTCCTACACCTGGCCTTGGTCGAACAGGGAGAGGTGCCATATTCGGATTATTGACATTCTGCCAGTGCGGGCGACCACCACCTCCACCGTTGTACATGGCTGCCAAAGAATTTTTATAAAACTAGAGGACAGTCTCGGATCAAGTATTCGAAAGAGTCGAGAAGAAGATCATTTCCAAAGTTGCTTCAAACACTTTCTTTCTCCCTCTCTCTCAGCCATTACTTGCATCGTTCACGTGCCAAGAAATTTTCAACCTTTCCGGGCATTTTTGTTTAAATTACAAGAAACATTAAGGTTGTACGAATTGCATTATTTGCATTGCTAAACAATACCTGGCTTGCCACAATGACGATTAACGAAGCTGGTCCATCTTCACTAGTTTCTGCACCTTCTTATGCAGGACCTTGGACAAAGCTAAAACCACCACTTCATCCATTACTACAACATCATATTGTATCGACGCTACAATTTACGCAAATGACACCAGTTCAATCTAGCGTGATACCTCTCTTTCTGTCACATCGTGATGTAATTGTAGAGGCAGTAACGGGAAGCGGCAAGACACTGGCCTACGCTCTACCAGTACTACAGATGATGCTTCGCCGTAGCGAAAACGAGGCAGATCGATTGCGCAAAGGTCAAGTTGGAGCCTTGATCATTTGTCCAACCAGAGAATTAGCAATACAGGTTCATGGAGTTTTGAATGACTTTTCCATTACTCAATCCACAGACGAAGGGGAAGAGGCCGAAGGAGATGAAAACGAAGGCAAAGCGGCACCAATTGTGGGAAGTCTCTTAGCTGTCGGAGGATTTTCCTCATCACCTGCAGATGACTATAGAAGATTCAAAGAGCAAGGTTGTAATATCATCGTAGGAACTCCTGGTCGCGTCGAAGAACTATTAAAGCGACCAAACATCGATGTCAAAGACCTAGATGTTCTGATACTGGATGAAGCTGATAGGCTCCTCGATTTGGGATTTTCCCTTACTTTACAAAATATCTTACAACTCCTCCCAAAGCAAAGAAGAACAGGTTTATTTTCTGCAACAATGACAGATGCTCTTGGTGAGCTAGCCCGTGTAGGATTGAGAAATCCTGTTCGAATCGTCGTAAAAGTAGAATCAAAGGCAATAAAGGGGTCACAACAGACTAATGAGGATAGAAGGATGCCTGCTAGCCTTCAAAATTATTATTTGGTCTGTCGTGCTGAACATAAATTGATACAACTGATCCGCCTTTTACGACGAGAAGCATTTCACGCAGGTAAAGGAATAGCAATTCGTAAAGCAATCGTATATTTCAATACATGCGCACAAGTCAATTACTTTTATAAGATATTGACAAAGGTAGAGGAAATAAAAGGTATAAAATTATATTCTCTTCATGGGCAACAAACACCTTCCCGACGTAGTGCAACTTTTGATGCTTTTGTCTCTGCTATTCCGATGGGATCAGTCTCTTCCACTGAAGCTGTGTCAGTACTATTCTGTACTGATGTGGCAGCAAGAGGATTGGACCTACCCAACGTAGACTTGGTGGTACAATTTGATCCTCCCACTGATCCAAAAGTATTCAGTCATCGTTGTGGTCGTACAGCTCGAGCAGGAAGGCATGGTCGAGCGGTTGTCTTCCTTTGTAAAGGTCGAGAGCAAGACTATGTTGACTTTCTCAAAATCCGTAAAAGTCCTGTCAAAGCTTATCCTTATCTCGTCAGTGAGGATGAAGCGGGTACTGAACCTGAGGAAATAAATCATCAATCCGACAAAGGAGCGTTACACTTGACAAATGAAATGAAAAAGATAACACTACAAGATCGAGAATTATACGAATTAAGTGTAAAGGCGTATGTTAGTTTTATAAAGTGCTACAAAAAGCATGAAGTAAATTTTGTCTTTAGAGAAAAGGATTTAAATTTTGCAAAAATAGCTTCATCATTTGCTCTATTAAGACTTCCAAGGATGCCTGAAATTGATAGATGGAGGAAAGATCACAAGGAAGAATCGGAACAATTTAATATGACAGACTTTATTGATGTGAGTACTTATAAGAAGAGTTTTTATGCGTAAGAAAAGGCTTTTGATAAAACGTTGGCTTTCTATATATAGATGGACGCTTTTGCATACGCAGACAAGGCAAGGGAAAAGCAGCGTCTAGAAGCACTCGAGAGGCGCAAAGCAGAAAGGGGAGAGGAAGAGGAAATTTTGGCAGGTAAAGCGGCATCGCTAGCATCTAAAAAGAAGAAGATGCGTGGAACGTTAGCCTCAGAAACTGCTTGGAGTAATCAAAAGGCCAAAAAAGAAAGAAAGGAAATTAGAAAGGAGAAAAAAGCAGCAAAGAGAGCATATGAAAAGAAGCATAAACAGGAAGAAGATAATCAGCAAGGAAAAGTACATGCTCAAAATGAAGGAATTGATCAGCAGGAAGATGACTGGGCCGAGGATGAAAGGCAAGCCAAGAAAGCACGCAAAGAGAAGGCTTGTGACGAAACATTTACTGACAGTCATTTTGAAGGTCTTTAAATTACACTCACTCACTTACATGTAACAATATCGAACGTCACTACAATCTTATTGACAATCAAATTTGTATAGAGTAGAGAGAGAGACAGAGAGACAGAGATATAGAGGGGAAGAAATGAGCGACAAGACGAAAACAACAGCCCTTCGGCTTGGTATGTATTGTACAAATTGGAGGAAGAAGGTGAGTCCAAAGTGTTTACTACAAAAGGACAAGGTAGGTGTTAGAGACTGCGCTACAAGAATTTCTGGATTGCATCTGCCAATTCATTTCCAGCTTTGACAAAGTCTATAGGAGCCATCTTAACAATAGTGTAGCGTATTCGAGCAGTATCTTGGTAGGTGTCTTGCTTTGCTCGAATATTGAACATGTACGTCTTGTTGCCTGCCTTGAGATTGATCATATTGATCTCTGTATCATCTCCAGCGGCCTAAGAGAAAGAGAGAAAGAAAGCGAAGAGAAGACTTAGTATAGCACGTTATTAATCACTTTTGCTGTCCACACTCACCTTTTTGGCTTCATATTCATTGGCAGTAATGCCAAGAATCTTCTCTCCCACGTCATTGAAACCACTTAACCACATTTGCCCAGTATGATCTTGAACATTGGCAGAGATGATATAACGATATTCTGGTGCCTCATAGCTTCGATCACATTTCTCGCATCGCCAAGATCTTTCGTTTTCCATGTTCACTTTCTTGTTGCATCCATCACTTGGGCAAGCTGGATAATAAAGATTATCTTGTTTGAGGTGAACAATTGTTGCTCGAACATTGAAGTAATCGGGCTTATCGTCTGTCGACATTCCTAGATTTTCCAATTTAGCTTGTTCAATTGTTCTTCTCTCTCTCAAATCAGTGGTGAAATCATCACCAGAGCCTCTTCCCATGCCACCTAAACCAGCCGAAGAATAGGAGTCAAATTGATTGTTATGAGACAATTCTTGACCTTCTGTATCAAACCAACCTCGCAAACCATGTGCTTCTGGAATATCTGGATTGACCGTCATTGTTGATGAACTGAACATGCTCAAGCTTCTACCTCCAAAGTCACTGATGCTGACTCCTTTAAAAGCGATTACTGGCTTGTCGTCTACGCCGCAACCGACGTGACCAGATGGTGTACCGTATGTTTCAGCAGTCTTTCCCCAAAGTGTCAATTTGACAGCTTTACGGGACTGATCGACCAAGGTCAATTCTCGCTTGGGTATGGGCTTTTGTGAGGCCTTTGAAATGATTTCGGATAAATCGCCAACCTTGTCAACCACACCAATGACATCACAAGTCTGCTTTGGTTCCACACCATCTAAATGATCAAGAAGTCGAAAATCAAACTTAATTTCGGGAACATCGCTTGTATCGTTGCACTGGAAAAGTATTTGGATCTCGTCAGATTCAATTTACTTCAATATCAATGATCTAGAACCTTTTTTCTTTTACTCACCTCGGTGATTTGAGTATCACGCTCAAATGTCAATTCATACTCGTTGGGAAGATTTGAAAACTTCTTACGGGCAATCGCTACCTTTGCCTTTGTCACATAGTATACACTTCCTTCTTTGAGGACATTGAACCATCGATCTGCTTGATCGTTGAAAGCTGTAGCCTTGATTTCGGCACTTTCATCAAGAAAATTACAGCTGAATAATTTTCCTTCACCACGCTGATTAGTCCAATGCTTGAGCTCACTCTTGGTAGTTACTCTTGCCTTGATAGTCCACTTGTTTTGGTAAGGTGACAGTGATTCGATGGGATAGACTGGCATATCAGAAGATGGCGCCATGGTGGTACCTTGACGAGATGCATTCGAATTGTAGCCTTCATTTTTAATTACAGAACGATTTGATTCCGTCTTTACTTGCGGAGCCGATCCTTGCTCCTCACCTTTCTTCTCTAGTGCTTGTGGAGCACCGAGTCTTTCATTTGATTGTTCAATAACTTCCAAGTTCAGTAGAATTAACAGGCGCCTCTCTGCAACTGTGCTAGAAGAATATCCTGAAACTTTGACAATGCAGTTACGTCCCAACTCGCCGCTGTCAATGACATGTCGCGCTTGATGCGACAACATAGCTAAAGCAAATATAGAGATAAGCATCTAATCATCACTATTAAGATTCAATTTCAGTTTCAGGCGTTGCTCACCTTGTGTGTAATTGTCTCCATCACTGAGAATGACACGATATCGATCAGGCACTGCATCGTTCGTCGAAGGTATCTTTTTGACTGTTAATACCTGACAAATTGGGTCTATCAATGGATCGCGGCCATCATCAGAGAGCATGTGCTTAACAGCATTCTTTGTCAAGTCAGAAAGTGACATGATGGCTGACTGGAAGATGTAAGATGACTAAGGGTAATGTAGGATGAATTGATGTGGCGAGTCAAGAAGAGTGTTTAAGCTGCTGAGCCCATTTTTGTTACATCCCTCAACGCGATTTTTGACGCGTTGGTTAAATTGGGCGCTTTATTCTTTCATTAATGAAATCATAGTGTTGCTCGACAATTATCCATACTTCACCACGTGAGAGCCTGGAACACTGAAGAGGAAGGAGCCATTACGTTTAGTCTTTATAATACCTTCTCAGAGTATGCCAGACACCGCAAAGGACTTGAAAAAAAAGAAGTGACCATGTCTGAAAGCCAGGAAATGTCTTCAGAAGGTTTAGAGTCCAAATTAAAATCTCAATCAATGTCCAGGTCGCCTTCCCGGTCACCATCGTACTCGCCTTCTCCGCCCCATAGTCCTACTAATTCTAATGCACCTCGACAAAGCACTTCAATCAGTCCAGTATTATCTCGAAGAGATCGCAGTTTAAGCCCACCTACGAGAATAAGAAGGGAGTCTAGTAGTAGGTCTGATAGACGTAGCAATAGAAGGGAATCGCGCTCTATCGAAGTGTCTGGTTTAACGAAGATGGTTCGTGAATCGCATCTAGAGCACATCTTTGGTCAATACGGTCCAATAAGTTACGTTTCTCTACCAACCTTCCGAAGGTGTGAGTAGAGCTCTTGGCTTTTGTTGATACCATTGTACTGATTTTGGGAATTTTTTTAGCGAGGGAATCAAGGGGTAGAGGCTATATAGCTTATCGATCTAGTACTAGTGCTCAGAAAGCAGAAGAATTTATGAACGAGGGTCAAATTGATGGAGCCATTGTCGTAGTTAGACAAACGGACATTCCTGAAGAAGAAATAGAACGTGAAAGGCGAGATTATTATGAAGACGGAAGACGTCGTGAATATCAAGCTTATCAAAAGAGAGATGATGATAACAGAAATCCACACAGAGGGAGATACAGTGATCGAAACAATGGAAATAGAAGAAGCGATTATGATGGTGGAGATAGACGCAAAAGCCCACTTAGAGAGCAGAGAAGACCGACTACGAGTCGAAGTTCGGAAAGAAGAAGAGAAAATGCTGTCAGTCCAACACGGTAGAAGTTACAACAATCCTTGAGGTCATTTGTACAACAACGTCAACATTATCTTAAAAGGAAAATTAAGAGCTAGGCGTACAATCGATTGCTTTAATAATACAACAGGAATGTATGATTAATATTGAGAGGGGAAGGAATAGGGAAACCCGGAAGTGTGAGAGATGCATGTTTACAATTTAATCCTTGTGCGTCAAAATCGAGGCTCCACTTTGCACTCTTGCATTGGTGTTCGACCAAGCTTGACCAGCGTCTGATCTAGGATCTAGAGGCGCCTTAAATTCTTCCGCACCAGCGCTTTCCTCGTTTACAAAACTGCCTGTAGTCATCCAAGCCTCATCCCATGCTTCCCAAGAGGCAGCTCTTTTAAGCGCATCTCTTCGTAATAATCTAGCCACCAATCTTCTTGCCAATGGTGTAATTAGTCGATTTGAGGTTGGGCAAGGAGATTCAACTTGATCTAAATTGGCTTCATTCGTATAATTTGGCCAACGTAAATCACCCTTTGCAATTCGTAACAAGTGAGCTTTTCTCGCTAGAACACTCTCTTCCGCCACGCCTTTCTCGCGTGAGTAACCTCTTCCAAAAGTTTGACTGTCTCCACTTTGCTCATCTTGACTATAAGTGGAAAGGAAAGGTAGCGAGCCAGAAATTAAAGCGTAAAGGACAACGCCCATGGCCCATACATCTGTCTTCCTTCCGTCATAACGTTTGCCAATGATGAGCTCAGGAGCAGCGTATTCTTCTGATCCACATCTAGTTTCTAGCAGAGGAGAAGCTGGGTCTATGAATCTGGACAGACCAAAGTCACTGACCTTTAATAGGGGGCTTTTTGGTAATTTGGAAGGTCGCAGGTCCTTGACAGAGAAAAGATGGTGAGTCAGGAGAATATTTTCAAGTTTGATATCTCGATGTACCAGATTGATACTATGCATCCATCCAACTGCATTGGCCAATTCTCCAAAAAGTAAACGTACCAACCACTCTCTCTGTGCTAAATCTGAATGATGATTGGACAAAAATTCAAACAATTCACCTCCCTCTACTCGTTCCAAGACTAAGTTGTGATGCTTTGGTGTTGAAAAAGAGGAAAGAAAGCGAACAATGTTTGGATGTACGATGTGCTGAATGTAGACAGGATAGTATTAGGTCAAACACTTATATTTCATAAAATTACTCTACCTTCTTACCTTTAAAACTTCCACTTCTCGTACCCAACTAACTCTCATTCGTTCGTTTTGCATGCAAGGTTCTCTTTCCAACATCTTGAGTGCAACTAGAGCACTACCATCATCGTTTGAGGTTGACGTTCTTTTCCTTGCTGATGCCACTCTACTAAAGGCTCCTACACCTAGCGTCTTTTCGATTTGAAACTTTCCTATCCTCCCCTCACCTTCATCTTCACTCTCTTCCGCGACGGGGTTACTCGATTCAATCGTGGAATCTTGTTGGTCTTCAGCACCATTGCTCTTTCCACTCTCATCACTTCGGCCTTGTTCGATTGCCTCCTTGGAAGGAAGGAAACTGGACCCTGTTGCGTTTTCTGAAGGGCCATGTGTATGTCTGCCATGACCTCTTGGTGATGCTGGCGAGAATTGAAGTGTAGATAAAAGAGCAGATGAGGATGATGAAGATGGAGGAATCCGATCATTACTTGAATCTATCTGTTGAGAAGAACGAGGTGAACTCGATTCAGAAGGTAGTATAGATATTGAAGTTGGCTCTTGAGTACTTATCACTACTAAACCAGGTTTATTAAAAATCGGTGTACGAGATGTAGGTGTAGATTCCGTCGAAGGTGGAGATGCCGATGTTCCTCCCACTATTCCTCTCTCTAAAGGCATCGAGGGTAGCCTTGATGGCTCATACAATCTAGTGCTAGGAAACCTCTTGACAGCTGTAAGTGGTGAAGTGGGCGTGTCGACTTGTAAGTCTTCCGACTTTAATGAAAGCTCATGTGAATTCTTTGAAGTGGGCATGACAGGTCGAGTCGTACCAAAGAAGCTACTGGTCTTAGATGATGATGATGAAGTTTGACCTTGCATAGCACCGAATGATGGAAACGAAGGTAGAGATGAAAAAGAATCAGATATTGAAATATCAAAGCTGGTTAGATGTCGATCCCTAGATGAAGCCCTAGCATAATTATTTCTACTACCACTACTACTGCTGCCACCACTGCCACTGCTATTATTATTGGAATAATTATTCTGATGATCGAAATCAATGTCAAATATGCTTTTACCTCTCCGAGATCGATCTTCCTCTTCAAAAAGACCGGGACTAGGAAGTGGTGTGACTGGTTTACCTTCAAAGTTGTCCCATCTCCTATTTCCATTCTGTGAACCTCTCCAACTTCCATCTCTATTAAGTTTAGTAGACCGAATCGATCCTGCTCCTCCATTTACTTCCTCTTCTTCAGATTTCCTATTCTTTTTTGGTGAGAGATTGGTTGATGATTCTGAAGATACTGACATAGAGGCTGGTCTCATTGTCCTACTACTCGTATCAAAAAAAGTTGCCGTTTTTGAGCTAGAATATGTTGTAGGTGAAACAGCAACTTCAACCGCTGTTCTTCCTTTGATATCATTAGTGTGAGTATTGATAGATGGTAACTGATGTACAGCTTTCCTATCTGACGGTGATACGGCATCAGTAATTGGTGAGGTCACCATAATGGGTAATGCTGGAATTGTATATTAATGATGGATGTATCGCAATTTAATGTATATATTACCCGCCAATCACTCCAGCCGATAGAAGGTCTGGGATTGTGAGAAAAGATGGTGTGAGAGAGATTGATGCAGCTGACCTGAGATATATAATTGGATTCTGTTCGCTCATCTGTTCCAAGTCGAAATCCGTATCATCAAGTGTATTCAGTATAAGAAGCAATTGTCCGCTCTCTTCCTCAGCTTTTGTAGAGAGCGTCGGAAAGGAGCATTACAAAGTATCTACAATATCTACAGTATAGTTAGGGGATAACAGAAAAGATATTTTTTTTTAATCTGGTTTAAGGGGAATAAAATACAACACGATCCCATGTATATGTATTTTGTGTAATTTAAATAACTTATATTTACAACACGCGTTGCATATGGCGAATCTATACCGGACGCAGTTGAAGGTATAAAAAAGAAATTGAAGGTAAGATGGGTAGACAGTAGCTCGTTAACATGCTACTTAGCAAGCACAAGAAATAGACCGACATCGGGTAATATGGTTCAACTCTCGGGAAAATTACATGTATTCAAGCAATCACAAGAAGGATCAAGTGCTGTATAAAGAAAAGTCAATGGAAATCGAGATTTTAATAGTAATACATATTGCGTGTGATAGAAAGGAGAGAGAAAAGCAGAGAATGTGTAATTGTGTGCTGAATTGAGGTATAAATATCATCAAAAGCCTCCTAAAGCACCTTCATCATCTAGATTACTTGTGAAAGCACTTGTCTTTTTTAGTAAGCCAGCCCTTTTCAAGGATGGAGCTGCGGACATGCTCTTGCTACGAGGTGTCATGATGGGTCTATTTGGATCTTCCGGTGAAACATCTCCACTAACGGTTCTCTTTGCTTTCCTGGTCTTTTTGCTAGAGCATCGAAATAGAGATGACGATTTACGATTAGTTTCCTCTTCGTCGGCAGATAAGATTCGAGGGGAATTTTCACCTGATGTTGGTGAAGATACAGTCCCTCGATTGAAGCAACTGCCCTTGATGTGATGATTGTAATGCTGAGTAAAGGGATCTAAAGTCAAAACATCAATCCCACGATTACTGGAAATTCTTCCTCTACCACTTTCTAATTGGTGCCGTTGCAAATCTAAAGGTGCTAAACGCTGCATCAGAGCAGTCTTGACTGTTGAGCTATCTGCTGAAAAAATTACACTCATAGCGCTACTGATAGACGTTTGTTTTGAATCAATAGCTGCCATTTCTGGTGAAGTACAACAGCTACTGTTCCAGCCAGGTCCTCCACCGCTGCTGGAAGAGGAAGTATGTTCATGTTCCATATCATGATGATAGTGCTCATCGTCGATTGGATGCGAGTCAAGAGAAGATTCTGTTGGTAAGACAAAAGGTACAACTTCACAATCCGTCACTGCAGACTGATCAGGTGCATCTAACTTTTTTAAAGCAGGTGGTTGTTTTGTTGTCGCAGATGGGCTCAGAACAACTCCGTTAGAAAATGCAATGTCAAAGGCGTCTTGTTCACTGCCGCTCCAAAGTGCTCCGCCACATCCGCTACTCCAAGCGTCGGAGCTAGAACATCTGGACGACATTGGTGAAGATGATGGATGTGTGATACTGCTGCTCTCAACAGAAGCAGATGGTGAAGTCTTCCTTGCTGGTAGCGTCAATCGAAAATCCGCCTTGGAGGCGAGTGGTGTGTTTTCGTCATTATTGTTAGCTTGATCCTTGGTCCATGTCGCTACTTTGCAAACATCAACTTCTTGAGAAAGTGGAGCGCCAGAAGGCGAAAGAGTTGAAGCCTTCCCATCTTCTTTGTCTTCTATGAGAACCAGAGGTTCAATCGTGGTGGTTGCTAAACTATCCTCCTTGAACGCTTCGTTTTCGTTGGGTGGCTCAAAATAAGAAGCAACACACTCCCACCTTGGCCTAACACTTGGGCTCGGCATGGGAGTAGCATTGGGATCTTTGGATAGAGCAGCATAGACTGCCTTTCGAAAAGCTTCTTGTCGATCTTCTGAGTCAGAATAATCATCTTCTTGCTGATTATACGTCAATTGTGCGTCTCTTTTCGAATCTTCTTCTGTCTGAGAATCCTCTGTTGTCTTTCTTATGTCGGACGCAGTCGACAAACTACTTTTGCCAGCCAAACCACCGAAAGATCGGATGCCATGTACTGGAACGGAACACACATCAGAGACTAATGGATCATCTTCATTATTCTTACTGGCACTTGTGAACTTAAGCCCAGTGGCGCCACCTAAGATGCTCCCACCATTTTTGAGTCGGGCCCATCTGGCGAATCCTCGAAGCCTTTCCTGTTTACTCTCCTCGTCTTCATCTTCTTCGTCGCAAGCCTCATCGTCTGCCTCATCCGCATAACGAGGACATGTACCTCGAGGAGGAAGACTCAGATCAAGTTGAGATCCTCCCTGTGTGCATTCAATAGGTCGACGATCGTACTTGTCACCAGAATGGGTGAGTCCTGCTTCAGGCGGTGCAGCATCAAAATGAACTTGTCTTTTGGGAACTGCAGCACAAAGTACCTTGATGCCAGAATAAGAATAGATTGGTACGATGCTTGGAGGACTACTGCTTAATCGAGGCGATGATCTTCCACTGCTATTCAATGATGTGCTACCTGCTGCTTCCAATGTTGCACTTTTCTTCAAGCATGGAGCTCGTAAGCAAGTATTCATTCGTGATGGATCAGGGTGTAATAGAGGTGGATTTGGTTCACTATCATCCCAGTCGACACTTTCCGGCTGTGATTCTTTCATCTCCTCTGTATTAACAGTAGAGAAACTATCGTTGGCGTTGTCCTTCATACCAGTAGTATCGGTTGCTTCTGATTTACAAATTGACATTTTGGCCTGTTTTGGCAGGGAAGTTAGACTCGTCGATACTGATGAGATGCAAAGCTTAAGAATAATATGGCCAAAAATTTAATTCCAAACGAAACCGTCACTGTATATGACGTCCAGCGCGATAGGTGAGATGGATGAGAGTCTGTATTGATAGGGTAAAGAAAAGGTGTAGTAATCGACAGTGATCTCAAAGATAGATACTCCTCCTCTTTACAGTTCGTTCGCCAAAATGGTGTGGGTATGATGAGAAAGGAATACTGAAAAAAAGGTATTTATTCCTTTGACGAAGGTGAGAGTCTTCAGGTATCAATTGAATTTTATTCAAATAATCGTCGGAAATGTCGAGAAGTCTCGTTGGACTAGGCTTTGGAGTGTCGCTATCAGAAGGGCAAAAAAAACATGGTGAATCTGGTTGAGAATGTTGCGATATGATGGAAGGACCAGGGAAAAGGAATAGAGGCAAATGATATAACAGTACAAATTGCAGTAAGAAGTGAAGTATCTCAGTGATTCCGCTAGAAATTGCTGTACTTTCTCTTCAATGTCAATGATAAGAGTGGTGCAAGCGGTGCCGCCACGAATATTTGGTTTGTCGGAAGTCGACGGGTGATGTTATAAAAAGTGTAATACGTCGCAATTTTGATATAGGACTGATTTTGTTTAGAGATGGCAAGCGATGGCAGGGACGACGAGTCGCCCCTTGTTGCCCTTTTAGAAGATACAAGAAGGTGTCCTTTTGCTTTGCCTCGACTCTCTGTCGATTTTGATCAGGATTAGTTGATTGATTGAGAGAGGAAAAAAGAGGGGGAAAACATGCACAAATTAGAGGGTGCCTGCTTTGACAAGCCGTAAAAAATTTCTCTCGTCAATCCGGGGCTCTAAAAGACAGGCTTTGGTCAGATGGGCTGGCCAGTCTGAATTTTTATTTTTTATTCAAGGGCAAAGAGCAAAAAAAAAGCGAAAAAAAAATATTGAAATAAAAGGAAAGAAATTCAGAGCCCGTAGGCATTTGAGAAATGCTAGACTTACTATTACCGAATATTAAATACCTTGTAAAACAATTACCTTTTTAAAAAGTATTGCTTCCTTTTTCCGATAGGGGAGTTAGAGTAACAAATTAATAGACGTGGCTGGATTTTTGTGGTAATCATTTGCGATTCTACTTTGTTTTCTGAATCAATTAATAAAAGATGCATATTCATTCACATTTTAAAGACAGTCTAATCGGGATCAGACAATGACGACAAAAATGGTAACAAAGCGAGACAGAAAATAGGCAGTCAGTCCCACAAAGGCCAGTTGTACTCAAATGATGTTTCGCTGACTTAGTGATCGGTCTTTCAGTAACCAGTAAAGAGTTGTAATACGGCAAAGGAAGGACTCAAGGTGCAAGAGAATGAAAGTGAAAAAGAGTGAAAAGTGACAAATGCTGTATGTCAAACACCTACTCTAAAGGATGAGAAGGTGCAGTCTATATTTAGCTCCTCATATAATCTCCTTTTCGAATCAACAAGATGTACCAGGTTATATATTCAGATTTGATGGTATTGCATATGCTTAAATACGTACTGTAAAGGAAAAAGAAGAGCATGAAGCTATCAAGGCCAGATGCTCAGATTGATTCAATTCGATCAAAAGCAAGCTTTTTCTTCTCCATCACTTTTTGTGTCTTTTCAACGCCAGTACTTGTCTATTAATAGCCATGACCGATCAAATAGTCAGCTAGACTCTCTACTACCTTGGTAGCTTGACCTGGTAAAATTGGCGATGCATAATGACCGATCAAAACAGCTTGATTGGTCTTGACGCAGATCAGTCCATCAGCCTGTGAAGAAGAAATGCTATCAGCATCAGCGAAATTTCTCTAATTGAACACATCCCTCCCGTTTCCAATAGCTGTCACGTACACCTTGCTTTCCGTAAATGCTTCTTGGATTTGCCTGAAGAGCAAAATATTTCTTCCCGTTTACATGGATGCCGCCTGCTTGTAGTGGAGATGGATCATCAAATCCATTGACTAGGCTTGTGATTTCTTGCGGTGAGACCTATATAGTGTGTTAGTAAGTTTGTCGTCAGCAGATGGCTTGAATGCAAGGTGTGACCTTGCCAATCTAGCTAGATGGCCAACTTCTTCTACAATTTAAGACCTTGAGAAATGCCTCATGCTGTGAATTTACTCACATTGAAGCCAGCACTTGATGCCCAGACACCACCCTTTATACCAACGATGGCCGCTGAACTGACACTTCCTGAACCAACCATATTGGTATCAACGTAACTTTGCCAAGACATGGCCGCCGATCGTATTACTGAAAGAAGTTTAGGTTTGGAAGATTTGATAGAGTACTGTTGCTATGTACGTAGGACAGATGTCACAAGTGAAATTTGATTGGGAATAACCTTGTCTTCTACTTTGCTTGTTACACTTGATCTACCGATTGACTTTTTTATATAGTGGAAGATTTGAAAACGATAGAGGTACGAGCAACAAGCAACAACACTTTCATCCCCCATTGGCGCATTGACTTTGCAAACCGAGCTTAGCCCTCTTTTTCTCAAGAAAGTCGCGTGGAGGGAGGGATATCTGTCTCGTTGAGAAGATAATTGATTGGGGTGGTTATCACACACACTCATTACCTGTTAATTCCTCTTCAAACATTCCATCATCTACTCACCAATAAAGCTTTCTCCTCCGATTTAAAAAGCTCGATTTCTCAACATGTCTCGAAAGTTCTTTGGTGAGTATGCTTTTGCGAAGGCTTATGCTTGACTTGAGTCTCACCTTCAATGTGATATTTAACACTAATTGCGTGCTCATAGTCGGCGGAAACTGGAAGGTAAGCAAAAGCTAGTAGACAATATTATATGAAGTGAGACTGATTTTTAATTTCTTCAGATGAACGGTACCATTGAAAGTGGAAAGAAGCTTGTCAAAGCTCTCCAGGAGTCCAAGCTTGATTCAAATACTGGTAAGCATGAAATGCATTGATCCGATAAAGATCTACTTCAGATCATGACTTACAATTTATTTACTCTTATAGAGGTCGTTGTCGCGCCACCCGCTCTGCACTTACTTTACGTTAAAGATTTGTTGTCATCTACTCCTGAAATTAAGGTTTCAGGTCAGAATGCCTACCACAAGGTCTCTGGTGCCTTTACTGGTGAAGTTTCAGTTAGTCAATTACAAGATGCTGGAATTCCTTGGGTTATTCTTGGTCACTCAGAGAGGAGGACTATCTTCAAAGAATCTGATCAGGAGATTGCTGAAAAGACACAGGCTGCTCTTGATCATGATTTAAGTGTCATCGTTTGCGTTGGAGAAACATTGGAAGAACGTGAAAAGAACGAGAGTATCAACGTTGTTGTTGGACAACTGGACTCTGTTGTAGGCAGCATCAAGGATTGGAAGTGAGTAGAAATGAATAGAATTAGCATCAGATTATAGTTGTTCATGTCTATCTTTTGAGTAGCAAAATTGTCCTTGCTTACGAGCCCGTTTGGGCTATTGGTACAGGAAAGGTAGCAACGGCTGAACAGGTGAGTGAACTTTCAACTGACATTGTTGAAGAGCTCATACTGATAAAAGAAAGTATTCACATTAGGCCCAAGAAGTCCATGCTGCCATCCGCAAATGGGCATCTGAAAAGCTTCCCAAGGGTGTCTCAGACTCTCTTCGTATAATCTACGGTGGCAGCGTTGCTGCTAAGAATTGCAAAGAATTGGCTAGTCAACCCGATATTGATGGTTTCCTCGTTGGTGGTGCTAGTCTAAAGCCAGAATTCTCTGAAATTTGCAATGCTCGTCTTGTAAGTATCTGTAAAAGTACAGAAAGACGCTTCCAAAGTCGACTTGCCAAGCTCACTTCTCTTCTTTTTATTTTACCCCTAAAGTAAAGATGAAGGTTCCAATATAGAAGTAGCTGAAGTGTAGTACCCTTGACAGACAAAAGAAATAAGAACTATATGGCACATTCAATAGCAGGAGGCACAAACAAATAGTGAAATAGGTGACAATAGAAAGTCGAAGATTGAGGCTGATATTGACAAGATGGGAATTTAAGAGCCTAATTTTGATCGTGAATCTTTACACTTGAGAACCTCGAGTAAAGTACGCCTTGGCACCATGGCTTGCCAGTTCGGCACGGGCTTGAGCGAACGTATGTCCCTCTATTGAGTATGAGAAGGACGGAAATATTCTTTAGTCAGAGGAACAACTAAGTAAGAAAAACTTGGAAACAAAGTACTCACGTTCGTGATTATGCTTCCAGATCTGATAAGTCGAGTAAATCATCGTGTCAACACTTTTGGGTAAGACAATTCCGCGATTTTTATCATTGACTCACCTGTTTGTAATACCAAGCGTTACCGAGTCCTTGCAAAGCGAAACCAACTGTGACAATGACTCCAAGAATACCTGCCACAACTATGTAACGTGGAGGAAAGTGAGTATGATTTACAGTTTGCACACTTGACATATAACTTACTCCTCGAATCACTGTCTGTGAAGCTTTGTATGGTATTCAACAGTCCTGCTGATCCTGTTGAAGGTATGCCAAGGAAAATGTAGACGCTAAAAGCAAGGTGACAACCGCAAAAGACAAAGTACCTATAAGATAGAGTAGTAGTAGTTGTAGTAGTAATCAGTATTTCGCCATCTTCGGTCCTTCAAACAACAGCACTTACATATAATAAAAAAGTGAATGCTCCTTCATAAAGCCATTATAAACAGGTCTGAAAAATGGTAGGACTTTTTAGTATGATACGACTATTTAACTTTTGCTATGATACCTCCTCTTACCTGTACCAGAGAAGGAAACTTGCGACTGTAATGATGGGCAAGTAAACAACACTCGAAATAACGTCCTTGATCCCATCATGACTCCCTTGTATCAACAAGAATACGCATGCGACCACATTGACGATGAGTGAACCTACAAGAACGAGCCACAGGTAGTAGAGGTGGGTCATAGCTACCTGTAGATCACCAGCAGGAATTTCAGTTTGGATGTCATGGTAGATGAGAGGATAGACTGACATCAGAGGTAAAAAAGAACGTCCTGTGAGTATAACAATGATGAAGAAAGAAAGCAGTCAATTCTACTTACAGAAAGGCCAGTTGTTCCTGCCATGTTTTTGAATGTGACTTGCGCGCTGTTGCAAGTCCCTTTCCCTCTGTTCTAATTCTCTTTCCCGCCTCTGCAAATCATCTAGTCTACTGTTGGAAGCACTTGAATCATTTCGATTTAGTGTATGTGCTGCTGGAGTGTTGACTACTGAGTCTGCTTCGTCTGCAGTCCATGACTTTCCGTCAAAGTCATCATAAGCCCGGTTAGAAGAGGAGAGAGCATTGCGAACAGAAGGATCGGCAAAAGGATTTGCATCTAAAGCGTTTCGATCTGCAAAGGGGTCTGTGGATCCAAAATTGTGTCAAAAGAACCATTCAAACGTCTGCTCTTCTAGCTACATTTCAAGTGTTATCACTTACCGGAGGACGCCATAATGATGATGATTGCTAACCTTCGAGATTATAGCGTATAGGGGATGTGCAGCCAAAGTCTAATCCGGGCAATTTGACGCCAGTGGGCTAGCTGAATATTTCGCACGTGTCTGGCTGAGGTCGTCTGCAAGAAAAATAAGAAGCGTGGGTGAGGTGAGAAGAGAAGGGCATGATGAGGGCTCTGAACGGGCAAAGCTAGATGATATAGATTGCACCTTTTTAACAGTATTCGGCGTACACAACATTTTCCGACCACTAGTCGACTCTCCTCCCTTCTTTTTATTTTACATGCCTGCTCCACCCAGGACAAGCGTTTCTGGTGTCTCTGCCGACAATGTGAGTGTTCATTATACTTTTCTGTGGTGAGATTGGTGGGTGAATAGACGCGACGCGAGGGTATGATGGTGATAGATATATTTGGGAACATCTCAAGTATCCACTACGAGAGAGAGAAAGTGAGGAGAGGGGAAAGCGGGAGCTGAACAAGTCCTAGAAGCTTTAATTTCCGGCGAGGTTTGCGCTTTGGATTCCTCATGAGGATAGACGGAGGTTGAGGTGGATAATGTGTTACTGACTTGGAGGAAGTACAGAAAGCATATTTGGGATTATAGATTTTGAGATTTTGACAGGTGCTTGAGCTTATAGTGTTTGTTTTGAACCAATCTTCCTCTACTGCACACTGGTGCTCGCGTGATGGCGGAATGATTCTTTGAAAATCACGGACACTGACCTGGCAACTTTGGTCAATTCTTTAGATTATTGAGGGAAGCCGAAAAAGGGCAAAGCTAGATATTGATACAAGCAATGGACTCTATGATTCGCCAGCGTCGTCAACCTCTCGACTACCTGATGCAGCATCTGGAGAGGGTGGACCAGGATCCGAGGAAGCGACCCATCTTGGCTTTAAATTACTGGATGTTTTAATTAATCGGATAGATGAGTAAGTAAACCGTTTATATGTCGAGAACTGGAATTTTGTCTCATTATTAAATGTATTCTCTTCTACAGAGATGATACACCTCTCACAGTACCCTTTCTCGCCCTTCCTCTCAAGTCTGATTATCCTGACTACTACGAAATGATAAAGAATCCAGTCTCACTTGAACAGATACGAAGACGGTTACAGAAGAGGCAGTTCTCCTCTCTTGAGCAAGTACGAAATGCATTCGAAACAATTTGTAGGAATGCAAAGAGGTACAATCAGAAAGGCAGTGAGATATATGAAAAGTCCAGGGTGATGCATGTAGGTGCTGCAAAAATAGATGCGGACTTGATAGGCAGCTTAATCTCCTTTTTTTTTCTTGTTTCGGCAGCAAATTGTGTTGCATGTATACATCGACCTGGTAGAGAAAGGAGAAGTACAACCCGTAGGTGATATTGTGCTGAGAAGTGACCCTCCTCTAGAACAGCAATCTGCTCAATTAGCAAAGATAGAGAGACCAGACAGACGATCTAGACTCGACTATGATGAGCTGGATGGGCAGGATGTAGCTGGTCGCGTCTCATTAAGGTTGAAGAGAGATGATGACATCGATTATGAAGAAGATGACGAAGAAGGAGGAAAAGGTGCAGGTGAGAAGGAAGGTGGGGTCGCAATAGAGGATAATTCAGAAAGAAAGGAGAATCCAGTACAAGGAGAGGAAAGTAAAATTGCGACAAAGGTCGAGAGAAGCACACCTCAAGTTCAGCCTATGATGGATGTAGATGATGACATGGATGGAGATCTGTCCTCGGCTCCTGTTACATATGATGGCGAATTGGAGATGAACGATGGTAGAGCACTTGATCGGTCTATGTTAACACTATCGGGCAAGTTTGACAGGCGGAAGAGACCTGGTCCTAGAGGAAAGCGGTTGAAATCAACATTGAGACACTTGGTGGGAGAGCTCAGAAGTGTTCTTGATCAAAGGTTAGTAGATTAAATTCCCTATTGGAGACAGCAGACTGAACATAACCTCTTTCCTCTCTCTCTCTCTCAGTGGCCAACCAGTGACTCGCTTCTTCCTGACTCTGCCATCTCGACTTCAATATCCAGATTATTATAAAGTAATTCAGAGACCAATCGCACTAGATAGCATCGAAGACAAAGTCTCGCATAAAGATTACATCAATCCACATGCACTGATCACTGATCTTCGGCAAATGGTCGAGAATGCACAATACTATAATGAAGAAGGATCGGAAATTTGGGAAGCAGCTGAAGAGATCCGACAATATGTAGAAGGGACAACTATTCCTACACTACTTGCTGACGGTTTCACCTTGGATCCAAATGATACAAGGCAGTCTGCTTTACCAATTGATATTGCAGCCAATAGCACCATTCCATCGCAAGCAGCTGCTTTTCGAATTCAGGCAGAACGAAGAGCTGCTTTAGAAAATGGCACATCTACCGAGTTGATTGAGTCTGTCAGTCCAGAATTACCCTCTCGATCACTTGGTACAGACAACAAAATTAAGATTCGATTAAATACTCGTGGCACTACATCAGCCTCCCCTGCTCCCTTGACAGAGCTTCCACCGCCTGTTCCAGCTCCTTCTAGTGCTGGTTTAGGTTTGTCGGTAAACGAAGCATCTTCTCAAAGTTCTTACAATACTGCTACCGCCAGCCCCGGAGCTGCAAACATGGGCGTAAATTATACAACTCCAGTTTCAATATCTGCTACACCTACTTCCTATCTAACTACTAATCAACCACCTCAATCTTCACCAGCAAGCGTCTTACCTTGGGCTAGCAACGGAATTACATCGCATTCGCCAATCAGTCTTCCAGGCAGCAATAGCTATTTCTCACAATACCCACAAGCAATGACCAGTCAGACTGCGATGGCGGGCAGGCAGCCCTCTTCTTCATCGATGGCACCACCAGGTATGGCGGGCTACTCCAATGGCTCTTTACCTTTCCAGAGACCCACCAATATTCAAATGCAGCAGCAGCAGCTTCCCGGAGGAGGTCAGGATTACAATGCCGTTTTCAATGCTGTACCAAATGGCACTCCTGCACGCCCCTCTCCACTATTGAGCAAGAGACTTCAAGGAGAGCCACCCGTCTATGACGCCTTCCAAGCGAATAGTCTACAAGTCGATGCAAATACCGTCATTTCACGACAAGCTATCATCTCTCAATTTGATATCCAAGTGCTAGCGAAAGGGGCAGGAAAGAAAAGGATGGCGTACAAACTGAGGAACGATGTGACCAGGATTCATTCAGTCAATATTTTTTCTGCTTCACCTGAACATTTTGAATTTCAAGTAGAAATGACTCCTCGAGCTCTTGTTCAGAGAGAAGGTGGAAACGAAGATGGAATTGAAGATCGGCGCTGGACCATGTCCATCAACCACAATGGCAAGGGAATCAAGGTGAAGTGGCAAGGCCAAAGTAGCAATGGTGATGTTACAAAAGATGAAAGTAAGAATTCTGCGACATCTCTATCCAACAATTCGACAAGAATTCAGGTACCAGCGGGTAGTCTTTGCAATTTCAATTTCTCACCGCAACCTGGCGCCAACATTGTCAACATCCACATTCATCCACCGCCTCCCAATTCAGCCCTTCAAGAGATTGCAAGAGACGAAAAGCATCCGCTTAGATCCAAAGCAAAATCATTGCTCGACTTACCAGAGAGATATCGTCTTCTCATTTATTGCAGACCATAAATTGAGCCCAGTATTTAAGCTGTCTGAATCGTGTTTGTTACTGTATTACATAAAGAAGAGAATTTATCAAAGAAGAAAAATATAAATTTCTTGTTGAATCCATTTCTCAAAAAGTTTGCAGCCGAATGATATTATTACTACATGATGTCGGGACATGGTGCTACTGTGTGAGTGTGTATGACAACTACTGATCGTCCTCTAAATCAGTGACGGGCAAAATTCTCAACTCGACGAAACCTTGCTTTTCTGGATCATTCTGAATATTCTGATTTCTTGTTCCTGGAGCGTCTAGATGAGGATTTAGAGCCTGCTCTACTCGCTTGGGAAATAGGCATTGCAGATTCATCATGCCTTCGTCATCGATTCGAATTGATGCTTTAAGTGAAGTTTGGAGTGCCTTGAGGCAACATTGTAAATCTTTAAGTTGGTACGTCTGAGCACAGTTGCGTTTTATGCTGAATTGCTCGAACAGATTATTCTGATTTGGTAATTCTAGCTGGGTTGAGAGAAAAGCGAAGAGAACAAGTTTATAATCAGTAAATTAGCAGTAACTTCTCAATAAGGATTTGATTACCTCAGTCGAACCAGTATCCCCTTCTGACTTTATTCTCATCACCTGTATTGTCTCATTCTCATTTCCATGTCCATCTTCAGCTCTTGAGACACCATCTTCTTCTTCTTCAGAGTCGGCAGTAGACATGATGATTGAGGAAGCTGCTCTGGATTGATTACGGAAGTCAAAAGTTGAGTGTGGTTGCCGACTATTTTGATGTCTCTTTCTTCTTGATTCTGTTGCAAATGAAAATGTTACTTTTTTGCCAGATGCATCAATACTTTGTAAAGCTTCAGTAAGATCTTTTGAAGCCATGATCACTTGTCCAACAACTCTATCGGACGAAAAGTCGTGATCTATGACAGAAGTAGCGTTGGAATTGACAATTAAAGTACTAAGTGCGCATCGGGTTGACGTTTTGCCTTCCTTTAATCTAAAGAGAGTGATATACAATTTTATGAGTGGGGCAATAAAGGTTCAATTCGTCATGACACATCATGACTCACTCCAGTACGAGTTTACTTCCACGTCCAGCATACGTTATACGCATTTCAGTGTCAGATTGATCACCATTCAGAGCAAGCTTTTTTTCCCTCTCTCTTCGAAGGGCGTTATTTTCATCTTTTTCTTTTACTTTAAGTGGCGCAGATATACTAGCATTACCGTATATATTCAGACAAACCAACAAATCATTGAGAGAAGTATCGAAAATAGAAGTTGTTGCTTCATCATCATTTAACTCGTCGATATCTTCTTCTTCAGGTGTATATTTAAAGTCGTTGAAGAGTAATGGTCCGAGATAAGCAGTAGCTTGAATTGAGTTATTGAGACTAGTTATGACTTGTAGACCATAATTTGCTGCAGTTATTTGGCAATTCTAATTTGCAGGGCATCTTAGCCATACAAAGATATGAAGACTAATTTGCTAGCTTTCATTTGAATGCTCACCGGTGTAAATGCAATTGCGCGCAGTATTAATGCAAACATTCTTACATCCGTCACTACTGCACTCAATACTGACTGTCTTCAGAAGTAATCACATTTAGCAGTATATTCGTCATGAGTGACATGAGAGGCTTACCTGAGCTTCATGACTCTGCATCTCCGACATAATCCTACCGCTCCTCTGCCTGTAGGTGTGATGATGATGATGATGTAATTACTATTCTTCTTGTCCATGACTTTATTCTCATCTAAATAAATAAAAAAGCGTTGTCGTGCACTGACCACGCGAAGAGCGGCGTCTTGAATAGAAAAGGTCAAAATTGAGATCACTGTAACTTTCTCACTGTCTTGCTTGCCTTAGAAGTAGGAAGATCAGTGCGGATCGACATATACATTTTACCATTGCCTGCAGAGATTGGACATAAAGCTGACCTATAATCATCTTCAAGAATTTACCGTCTAGCGTCATGTCTGCATTTCAGAGATTTCTGCAGGCATCTAGCGCTACTTTGCCAAGACAATGTGCTACTGCTGGAGTCCTCTTTGCTACGTGAGTTGCTAATGATTGCCCGCATGCTCTAAATCTGACTTCGTACTACTTTTATAGTGGAGACTGTATTGCACAGCAAATCATCGAAAAAAAGGGTAGAAATCACGATCTAATTCGAACTGCTAGGCTAACAGCATATGGGTGTGTTTGATCTAATTACTATGTTTAGAAACCAGCTTCTTGTGCTGAATCGCTCGACCAAAAAAAAACATGTCTTTGTTTTATTAGTGGTCTGATCTTCTCTCCAATCATGGCAGTATGGTTTGGTAAAGTGCTAGAAAGAGTGCCATATAAAGGTACACTTGGAACGGCAGTGAAAGTCGGTTTGGATCAAGGTTTTGCTGCACCAAATATGCTCGCTCTTTTCTTTTCTGCCACAACTTTGATGCAGGGAAAGAGCTTTGATGATGTCAAGGAGAAGCTTGAGACTGTTAGTATAGCTTATGTCATGGCTTTGGAATCAGAATACTGATAAAAGTTGCTTTCTTTGCATAGTCATACTGGAGTACCTTGAAGACATCTTGGGCTGTCTGGATACCTGTGCAGACTATTAATATGGCATTTGTACCACCAAGTCAGAGACTACTATTTGTGTGAGTACAATTAAGAATTAGTGTCTACATTGGGCCCTTCTCTCAACATCTTGACATCTTTTCAGAAACGTCATCTCAATCTTCTGGAATACATTCCTAGCTCTTGTCGCAGGAGGAGGTGCAAAAGAAGGAGAAAAAGACGATTCGGTAGAATTGGGCAAGATTCCCACTCATTATACACATCAAGCTCCAGAATTACGAGAAGTAAAAGCAAACAAGGTCGCCTAGACGATGATCATCACAACATCTTAGAAATCGTGATACCTCTCAGAATCAATTTTCATACATCATTCGCATAACATTGCACGGGTCAGTGCAGAAGACCACATCTTAAGCTAAAGACCATACGGGTGGGACAAAGATAAAAGAACACTGAGACAATGAAAGTTAGATCAAAGTGAAACATTCGCGAGTCTACAGTCCTAATAGAGGAAGATGGAGATTAGGGTGAATAATGAAGCTAGACATCTTAGATACCATTTGACTGTGCTTGCTGCTGCTGTGCCTGTTGTTGCTGTTGTTGCTGTTTGGTGCTTGACTCTTTGAGAGCCAACAGTTGACGACTAAAGAGACACAGAATTTTTAGTCAATCGTCTGAAAAGATCTCAGATCTCGTCATTGTTCTCACTCACCTTCGGAAAGATTCGTAATGTGTCGCTGAAGTTGTCTCAATCAAGTCTTGTAGATGTGTTCTAGTAAGAAAGTCTGCAAAAAAAGAAAGATTAGCATTTACAGCTTGCAGATGATTTATACCTCCTCCGCTACTCACTCCTCAAGAAAACGAATTCACAGTGGTTTTCATTCTCGACATTCACCACACCGTACCGGTTCTTGCGTCCACGGACAGTCTTCCCATCAATTATAACACTTTGTTCACTTCCTACCACTGCAAAAGGAATGAGTGACTAATTATGTCAAGAGTAGAGTGATTAGAATCATTGCAAGAGCAATAGTAGTAGACTTTTCCTCGAGCTCACCCTGATTTGATCGTTCAATTCACGCTCTTCCTCTTCATGGTCGTCATCATCGAATGGATATAGTTTGATATTGTTGTACTGCATCTCTGCTCTGATTCTATCCTTGAATAATGCTCGCTCTTCCAATGTCAAACTGTCACTCTTTGCAATGACAGGCACAACATTAACGACATCTGATAGCTTCTTCATCACAGTCACATCAATTGGTCGCAATCCATGACCGGTAGGATTGATAAAGAAGAGACAGCAATGAATTCGAGTGTCGGTAATATATCTGTCTCGCATAGCTGTCAATTCTTTTCGAAGGTATGCGCTGTGCTGATCTTTAATATATTTGATGATTGGATCCCAGCAGCTTTCATTGTTGACTTGGTCACCGAATCCAGGAGTATCAACAATGTTCAATCGCAGCTTGACACCATTCTCAACAATTACTACATTGCAAATTTAAAACGACGAAGAGATAAGCGCCTGGTCTTTTTCACTATTTTCGTTTAGATAGTTTTCGACTTACCATGTGTGACAGGGTGGATCTCTGTAGTGCTTCTAGGTACCTCGTATGCTTCCAATCTTCCCTTTGAATCGATAAGATGACTAGCAAATAATGTGTTGATCAATGTTGATTTACCCAATCCAGTCTGACCTACAACCATGACATTGAATTGGAATCCTCTCTTGAGCAACTTTTGCTCAATTTGCATAGGCAGACTGTCGAAACCGACATAGGAACTCAGAGGCGTTGGTTCAATAGCGGCAGCCATGCTGGGTATTATGCTGCTATATGGCGGTGATCGTGGATGAAAGGGCCGAGAAAACTGATAAGGAAATGAGAAGACGGTGGTGTATAGCTAACGATGAGGAAGAGGAAAAGGAAGGACTAAACTTAGGGTGAATTAGCGTCTTTTCCAACCCGTGGCAGCTGGCGGGCGAGCGAGCGAGTATGAAAAGTCTACCTAATATCCATATTTATGGGATAGAGGCTTGCTGCTTCTCTAACCACGTGTTTGCGATTTTATATCATATGATATGACTGTTCTTACTATGACATTCTTCTGCCAGTCGAAGAGTTCAGCCATTGAATCGTCGTATAAATTAAAGCATTCATTTGTATATTGCATATTGTACAGATGATTTCGAGATTCTTTTGGTATATAAAAATTACATGGGCTGCTCATCTACCTGCCTAATTGCCTCTTCCATTCTTCTACGTTCTGCTTCTCTCATTCTATGCAACGTTGAAGACTCAAAGTCATGTGAATCCGAAGAAGGGCTTGACTGACTTTCATTCCTCTTCGAAGAAACCTTAAAGGAGAAGCTAGGAAAAGAATTGCTTCCTTCTTCCCCGCTTTTTGAGGTATTCTTCTTTGGTAGATGACTTTTCATCTTTCCCAAGATGTCGCTTTCGGCCTTTGGGAGGTGGGCACGATTGTTAGATTGACTTAATTTAACATCAGCACTAATCGTAGGAAGTCGACCTTGCTCTCGCAGCCAAGCAATTCTCCTTGGTTCACCATTCAAAGCCGCATCTTGTACAGATTCTCGATCGCGAGATCCAGCTGCCCAGCCAATCCATACATCTTCCAAGACTTGAGCTTCACCAGACCCTCCCGCTCTTAATTGACTACCTGCTTTGACGGCTGCAAATGCCGCATCGAGGGTTTTGAAAGTTGCATGTGCAGTGACTTCCCTCTTTTTTTCTGACTTGGGTGCCTTCAGAATGAGCGAATCTAATTTGCCAAATCGAGCTTCAAGAGCCCGTCCAAGTGGTGTTTTCAAAGTGTCATATTTCGACGATGCTGATGGTGCATACGACAAATCTGAATACTGATCCGAAGGGAATCGTAAACGAACAGTCAGATCAAGAGGCCCCAGTTCAGGTTGCCCAATTGTCAAGGGCTCTATTGGCACTGGTACTGCTTGCTGACCTTCTCTCCGTTTTCGGTCCTGTTCGTCTTCCGCCTTCCTTATTTTTGCTTCTGTTTCTTGAGCTCTCTTCTCTTTTTCCTCTCTAAGCTTTCTGCCTTCCTCTCTCAATCTTTCCAGAGTCTCCCTCTGGTTCCTTTCATTTTGTGCACCTTTGAATCTCTTGAGCCTGTCTTCCTCTTCTCTCCTCTCTAATTCTTCTGCCATCTCCTTTCTCTTTCCCTCATATGCACCCCTCCTTTCCTTTCTTGCTTCACTTGCTTTATTTCTTTCTGTAGCTGCTATTCGAGCTGCTGGATCCATTAAGACTTCATATGCTAATTGCATTTCATGAAATCTAGCAGAAGCAACATCGGGATCCATGTCCAAATTCTTATCTGGATGTAAAGCAAGTGATAGCTTTCGATAGGCCTTTCTAATCTCAGCCTCGGTAGCGCTAGGTGTCAAACCCATGATGGCAAAGTAGTTCATCTCTTCCTGAGGACGAACCATATTGTCGTTAAACGACTGAGTAGGCAGTGCTACCCTTGACGCTGAGTATACTGGTGGCGAAGAGGTAATGGAACAAGGATAAAATTTGTATGCCAAGGGCGACTACAATAAAATTTATCTCAAGGCGCGTAACAATCGTATCCTACATAAATTTATTATTTGGTAGAACCTCTAAGTTTTCTGGTCATACATGAAGCTATCATCATCTATTACTCTGGTACATCTAGGCCGCGTTCGCTCCAGGCCTCTTCTACGACACTACGCAGTCTTCTGAAACCTTCC
The DNA here is from genome assembly GCA_023273805.1 of Exobasidium cylindrosporum. NCBI lineage: Eukaryota > Fungi > Basidiomycota > Exobasidiomycetes > Exobasidiales > Exobasidiaceae > Exobasidium > Exobasidium cylindrosporum. The sequence continues at coordinate 4,410,527 of CP096878.1, forward strand.
TCTACATCGCTTTCAGGGATCAAGCTGAAACTAGTCCGAACGTAGCAAGTTACACCCTTGTCTGGCATGAAACTCATTCCAGGTACAGCTATAATACCTTTTGCCCTTGCCTTTTCATTGATAAGCGCAAATGAATCGCCTTCTGGTGCTTGATCCGTTGGCGGTAGCTTCAGACGTAGCCATAGGAACATTCCAGCAACTGGTGTATCCCAAGTAGCTACACTTCTTTGATTTCTCGATGGATCACTTCCCAAGATTAGTCTAGCCTTTGCCTCAAAATTATTTCGCCTTTTAAGGTAGAAGCTAGCTACATTATCCCCATGGCGTAAAAGACCATCGTGTCCCCAATGTTGGAGAAGCTTGTAAGTAATAACTTGAGAAGCACCAGATGGCTGCAAATTTGCTACAGCTGTTTCTGCCTCTATGTAATGTAGAATGATTGTTGATCCTGTTGCAAAACCCATTCGGATACCGGCAGACATGACCTACAAAGACCAGAAACATAATGTTTGGTGTGAGTATCTAAGCAATTTTAAAGAGTATAGTCTTATTCCACTCACCTTAGAGAAGCTATCAAATCGCATGACCCAGCCTGTTCCCCACTCTTCTGCTTCATCTTGTTCAAGATCCCAATATGTTCTAGGTCGAACTCTTGTCTCTGGCGATTGTTCACCTAAGCCCTGAAAACTGAGTAGCATATAGGGATCGTCCTCTAACAATAGCAGACCGTACTCTCGCACTACCTTTAAAACATCTCGTTTACGTTGTTCTGATGCTGTGGTACCAGATGGGTTGGCCCCCGTTGGTGTAGTGTAGATGAATTTGGGAAATCTTAGATTCTTGGTAGCCATTGAAGTAGTCCAGGAGGCAAGAATTTGTTCAAGTGAGGATGCCATCATCCCTTCCGAATCAGAAGCTACAGCCACCATTTCTGCATCTAGCGAGACAAGCTGAGGTAGAACACCTGCATAAGCAGGGGACTCAACCAAGCAAGAGTCTCCAGGATTAAGCAATGTATTAAATGCCTTTTGATGGAAGTAGTTCAGCCAAACAGAATCCTCGTAGGCTATGTAGTATAGTGGCTCACCTTTGTCAAAAGGTCTTGACTTCCATGACCGACATTGATAGTCCAAGGAGACTGCCCACCTTGAATTTCATCGCCATCGTTGACTATCCTACGATTGTGCTTCTTTGATTGCCATCCCTTAAGCCACTGTACTAGAGCAGGCATACCAGGTGTTAATCCATATTGCAATGCAGTCTCTAGCTCACCACCGTTGATGGTTAAAGTTGTTTGATTTTCCCCACTACCTTCTGCATTTGATTTCAATTTTAAGGTTATTTCATCTAACGGAAACGTAGACGCATTCGGCTTTCCGGCCAAGAATGATAGCATGCCTGGTAGTTGCTCTGCTGGAAATAATGATCTAATAGGACTCTGAGGACGACGAAGCGCTTGATCAGATATTAGCGCCTTGTGATTCAGACCTGGTCCCTTTATCTTAGTACCATTAATGCCATTCATCTTATTCGTCGCCATCTTGGAGTTGGTGACGACGATGATGCTGATGGTGCCGGAGGTAAGGCAAGAAGATTACATACATAGTCTGACTCACAAGAGATGGCCTGCATCGCGCTAAAAAATAAAATTTAAAAATCATACTGTATAAAGTTTGGCCCGCTTACCTAATTAAGTAGCGCCGCCAAACATTTTCTCGAAAATAATGAAAAAGTTGGAAGAAGTGTGTACGTTCAATAATTTTTGTCTTCACTTTGAACTTAACAACCATAGACTCTACCAAGCAATGGCACCCAAAAGACCTGCACCTCCAGTCTCATCGAGCGCTTTACCTAGAGGTACTGCTTTCAGAACTAGTGCTGCAAAAAAACGGAAAGGTCCCACTATAAGTAGAAATTACGAAGAGCCATCCAAGTCTATCAATGATCAGGGTACATCATCTTTGAAGGGTAAGGGCAAAGCAGAGAATCAAGAAAAAAAAACAAGACCAGAAAGTGCTCCTCAACGTCCTATTACTACCAAGACAGCTACCCAAAATGGTCATTTCAATACACTTACTACATCCAAAGCTAGTCAGGACAAGAAAAAGAAGGCTGCAGCACATTTCGAAATACCTACCTCGACACCGGCCAATGCATCTAAATCAAAGAGTAAATCTACGACAACCCCCCTATTAGATGTCCAGTCAGGGAGTCCCGTTCAAGATAATTTTGATTCTTTTAGAATCGTTGTTGGATCATACGAGAGATTGCTTTACGGCTTTCACGTCTTTTTTGAACAACAAGAAGAACCACTGCTAAAATTCACTACTATGTTTAGCTTTGCCGCACATACTTCTTGTATAAGTGCCATTGCTGCAGCAGGAGCAGATTCTAAATGGCTCGCTACGGGAGCTGGAGATGAAACTGTTAGAGTCTGGGACTTGAAGAAGAGAAAAGAAGTGGGAGGTTTGATAGGTCACAGTGGAACGATACACTCTTTAAGCTTTCCTGCTAGGACATATCTGTTATCAGCTGATTCAAGTGGACTTATTAACCTTTATCGAACAAGAGATTGGTCTTTACTCAAGACGCTGAGAGGTCACACTGGCAAAATCAATGCTTGCGTAGCTCATCCCTCTGGCAAGTTGGCACTAAGCGTTGGAAAGGATGGAATGCTTCGAATGTGGGATCTCATGAGAGGAAAGGGAGCAGGTGCTGTTCGACTTGATTTAGGTCAGGAAGAAGGAGCCAAGACAGCTTTTAAAGAAGAACCTTTAGATGTAAAGTGGAATGAGAGTGGCTCAAAGTTTGCAGTCATGGGAAGAACAGAAGTAGTCGTGTATAAAACGGATATGACTAGAGTAGCAGGTATTCTTGTCAGAAGAGACGATCCTAAAAGAAAATTTGGATGCGTGGAATGGCAAGGTGAAAATACATTGCTAACAGGAAACGAGATGGGTGTTGTAGAGGTATACAAGATCAGCAAAGATTCTATTGAAGGTCCAATTTGCAAGCTTGTCGGTCATTCCAATCGGTGAGTAATCTTGTCATCAATGTTAGGTAGAGACATTGAAGATTGCCCCCCCCTTTCTACTGCAGAGTCAGAGCTGTTCGAACCATTCGATTACAAATAAAAGAAAACCATGAAATGGTTATCGCAACTACGATTTCTTCTGATGGCAAGATACGCCTCTACGATATTCAGTCGAAAGTCTCTTTTACAAGTTTTAAAGATAAGGAGGCGGTGGAATTGCATCCTGTTAGCATACATGATACTGGTGGGGCAAGATTGACTTGTTTAGATGTAGTTGGAGGTGCCGGAAAGGGAGCATTGCTGAAAGCCAACGAGATTGAGGAAGATGAGGAGGAGGATAGTGAGGAAGAAGAAGCCGAATTAGATCAAGCGGAAATCGAGGAGCTCTACAACCTTTTGGACTTGGTCGAAGAAGCCAAGAGACAGGGGCTGGAAGTGGATGGATTGAGTGAATTTGAGAGTGGGGATACGGAAGGTGATGACGTCTACGAAGAGAGTGACTCAATCAGCCATGAGGGCGAATCGGAAAGCGAAGCGGAGGAGGAGGAGGAAGAAGAAGAAGAAGAAGCGGAGGAGGAGGAGGAAGAAGAAGAAGAAGAAGAAGAGGAGGAGGAGGAAGACGACTAAAATGACCCCACAACATATCATGTTATCACTATCCTTTTTTACAGTAATATTAATTTCTACCATACATTTAATTAAGTTCTACCTTTTTCCAGAACCCTAGAATCTTTCATTTGGCTGTCAATTTCCCTTCGACAAATCCACGAAGACCTAAGATGTGTCGAACATCACTAGCGAATCGTAGACTATCTAGAATTGGTAATAAATCTAAGAGTCCTTCATCATTGGGATCGTGTGTCCAGCCTTCAATTGGTATTCCATTGGCTGATAATGAGATGAAAAGTTGTGTTAATTGATTCATCTCTTTTCTGGCCCACAATTAGTCAAGACTCACCTTGATTAATCGTATAACTAGCTGGACTATTGTCTACCAAGCAGATACGACTAAGATCCTTGTCAACACGAAGTAGATTTTTCTGATAAGAACCATTTCTGAACGAGCAAGACTTTCTATACAATCGGGTACTGATCAAACCACGACCCTGATCTAGCCAATCAATAACTGGATCCGCATATTCTTGTACGGAAGCTGTAAAAATGACTACATGATACCAAGCTGCTACCTTTCTCAAAAAATGATCCACATGTGGTCGCTTGTAAACATGATAAATGATACTTCTACCTTCCAAAACAACTTCGACTTGATGAGGTCGAACTCCTACTTGCCCTCGAAGACCCATTATACCACCAAGTCCTTCTAGTCCGAGTAAACTACCACCTGTAGTCACCGCCATTCTACCTTTGCTTTTGTCTGTCAAAGCACCCCAAGTTGGACTTCGACTAGTAGAGTGAATAAGAGTTTCATCTAGATCCAAGACGAGAACTTTTGGAGAGTATTGAATAAGAGATGGTCCTCGATTGATAGGTAATTGAGCAGTCACTGGTTTGAAAGCTTCAGGTGCTTGAATAAGCGTTGTAGAAGGTTTTGCATCTCGATCATGGGCCAGTAATGGATCGATAGGGTTGGGATTGGGCAGTAATTTACTACCTCCTGGACTTGCCGGAGCTTTCTTTTTTTGACTGGTCTTTCTTTCTACTGCTGCCTCTTCCTCTGCTAATATAGCAGCTGCTGCAATTTCTGACTCTGTTTCCTTTCTAGCTGCCTCTTTGCGCCTTGCTCTTTTCTCAGCTTGTTCTTCTGTAATTATTTCTTCACTAGAGCTATCTTCCCCTTGACTTGATTCACCAATCGATTTCCTTCTACCAGCAAGATGGCGTGCAGCAGAAGGTCGCTCTGCTTGAGATGTCGTCTGAAATGTAGCAATAGAACTTCGCCTATTGACATCCGTCTCTTGCTTTACTTCTACCTCGATTGCTTGTACTTTCTTTTCACCTCTTCGGTAATACCGGATGATTCGGACGGGGGCCAGAATAATTGCCAACAACAATCGGCGCAAAAATTCAAATGTGACTCTAACCCCTCGGACTACAATAGTAGATGCTCGTCGTCTTCGAGCTATTTTTACACTGGAAGTACCTCGAAGTTCGTCAAGATTAGGTGAAGGTAACAGTAGACTGTTGGAAGATATACTGGAGGCAACATCAGAATAGGGAGGTGGTGGTTCTAAGTGCAAAGTAGTACTGTCTTTGCATTCATCCCCTCCTTGACTATCAGTTTGCAGAAGTGAGGTGCTCTTTTCAGCAAATTCTCTTGTTGTTGTGTGTTGTTGTTGCTGCTGCTGCTTTTGTATTCTTTGCTTTTTTCTTTCTGCCGATATCGTGCCGTCATCTGACTTTCTCCGCCTTTGTTGAGGTGGTGTGGGTGTTGTAGTAGGTTGTGGCCCAAAGTAATCATCAGTCAAGGGATTTAAAGCACCAAATAGCAGAGAGCTTATCCTAGAGCCAGTACTCATACCAGAACCTTCATGTTTTGGTCTTTCCTTGGTCGGAGTTGTGTTTGTCGTACTCGCAGGAAAAGGAGTAGAAGGAGGTGCATTGGAACCAGGAATAGGATGTAGGTCCTCATCAGGATCATACCCTTCAAAATCGACAACATTTTCCCTTTCTCTTTCTGAAAGTAGCGATTCAGGAGATACGCTGACAAAAGCTGCATCAACGTCGCTAGTCGAAGCTCTTCTTAATGTTCTATTGTAGCTTCCGCTAGAATCAGTTCTGCGTAATTCTGGTCTAACGATTTCACGAGTAGATGAAGAAGCACTCCTCCTTGTGTTTGATTCATAGTAATCTGAGCCATCTAACCAGGCTCCTAAGCCCCATAAACTACCCCACCTTGTTGATGACGACATATTTCTACCAGGTGCTGGAGTACTTCCAGTCCTGTTTAAGCGCTTCCTTCCCTCTGAATATCTTCCTTCCGATGATGACTTTGGATGTCCAGATTTAATCACTTGATCATTGATAATCCTTTGCGTATCACCTTCAGTCTCACTACCTTTGATACTGCCTTGCCTACTACTTCTCTTCGATGATTTAGAGGACTTGGATGATCTCCTTCTCCCCCCACTAGAAGTCTCATTGGCATTTAAAGCGGATAGACCCAGGCTCAAGGCAATTCTTCGTCTTTCCCTCTCACGATCTCTTGATATTGAGTAATCTGATGCTCTTCGATTGAGGCGAGATGTTTCTCCTTCTTCAACGGGTGTAGTAGAGCCAGAAGCATTGCGAGAAGTGGTGAGCGATCTCGTCAGCACCGAATCCAAATAACTGATCGAATTCATCTTGATTACACAGCAAGAGTAGCCCCTTTTTAATTGCTGCTGCTGAGGAGCCTTTAATGCTTTAATTCCAGATGTCGTGCCACGTATATTGCATCACTCGAGAATTTACAATTATTCCCTAATACTAGTCAGCGCGAGTCTTTTGAGACTGTCCTCACCAGCGTACCCTTCTCGGTAAGGTGCTTGTTCTCTCTTTGTCTTGACGTGCACGATTGTATGCTACAGATTAGACGGAGGTCAGAGTGTGGAAATTTAGCCGGCAGTCATGAACCCGATTTCTAGAGTTGTTTAAAATTGAGAATAAATTTAGCTTGGGGTTTCATCATAAATCTGTTGTGGAGACCGTTTTGTGTCCTAATTAGGCCACGCGACCAAAGTGATACCGCGGCGCGCATTTGGTACAAAGAATGAGAGTATGCTGACAATTTTTCACGGATGAAGTAGTAACGAAATAAGCTATAATTCGAAAGGCTTGACAATCTAGCAAACACTACACAGGTGACTGGTAACAGAATAGCATGCTTTAATACTATTAGAAGCATTACTGATTGACTGAAATTGGCACCTGTGGTAGTAAAGCTTTAAATCAAGTTTGTTCGTCTCAAAGCAATTGTCTGGGAATACATGTCATTGTCGATACCAAGAAAAACATCACGACTAATTTCATAATTCCATCATTTACGCCGTGACACGATACTAGATCTCAATCCTGTATCAATCTACTACACCTTAGATTTTCATCATTCATTAATATCTTTACTTAGATGTTCTTCATGAGATCCGTTTTCGAGCAATTCAGACATTAAAGAGTGAGTCAAGAGCCTTACTCTCGAATCTGAAATAAGATCTTCTCACCACGAATGACCTTTGGCGCTCGCTTCCTTGGGGACATGCCATAAGATAAAGTTAGAAGGTAGAATAAAATTACCTTTTACTCGGTAGGCCACGAGGGAGCGCTCCAGCGTTACTTCCACTTTCATTGTCTCTCTAAAGATCGCCTTAACAACAACGTTTAAAAAGTACAAGAAGCCAAGGCAAAGAGAAAGAAAGCGACCTTTAGGTACATAATTTTTCAGTTGTTTAGAGCTTTTTTGTTCAATTCAACAGAAGTAGTCTAGCGAGAAGCTTCGCCTGTATTACTTTAATAAATCACAATTATAAATTCGCAACTTAGAGGCTGTTTTAATTGCCGTAATGTACACTTTTAATGAGGCAGATGCTTTCTATTCTCGTTGGAAGGTGGGGGCTTGTTCAATTTCCTTTCCGAATCGGTTCCCCTTTGTTGAAAAAAAGGGGGGAAATTTTTACTCTTCAAAAGCGCGCGCTGCTCACGATTCCAAGCGTGCATTCCTAAATTTAAAAGTAAAATCTACCCATTTGCGCGTCGTTGTAAACTTCGGCAGCTCTAGTGCCTGCACGCTTCATGTACACGACGTTCTTAAGAACCGAAAGAATTAAACAATGATAGATAATAAGAATAAGAATATAAATTTACTAAGGCTCTCTATATACACAACATCGTTTAAATTAAAAAAAATTCGGAAAGAAAGAAAGGTCGGCAGGCTATTTGCCAGAGGAAAAAGCGAAACGATACTAAAGTCAAGGCCCACCGCCGGCGCCTACGGATGAGCTTACTCTATCTAACCCTTTGTCGGTCTCTTTTTGATTTTTTTTCAATTTTACCCTTCCTCCATCCTTTTTCTCTTTCATCCTCCAATTCTCTCCAAACCTCCTCTCTCCTCTCCTCTCCTCTTTGTTCTTATTTTTCTCTTTTTTGTTCAAGGATATTCTGACACAAACATCAATCCAAATTTCTTCACTTTCATTAATACCAAACATTCATTCGATCTTTACGACCTTACCCCTTGACAAACTCCATCTCAGCACTGCCAGTCGCGCCTACACCCACCTCATACACCCAAAGCATATACACAAACTTTAAACTTTCAAATACAATGAGATCTTCAATTTTACCAACAGTTTTTGCAACTGCTGCCGTCGTCTTGGCGCTTGGTTCCAATGCATCAGTACAGGAACAAGGAATGCTTCGAAGACATCACTCAAAGGTCGCTAGAGATGCAAATGTTGTTCAGCTTCAAAAGCGATCATTTAGTGGACAAGCTTCATTCTATGGTATCAGCTCAGGTGATCAAGGTGCTTGCGGAGATTACTTGAATGAAAATGATTACACTGTTGCGCTCAATGAAGTTCAATATGGTAATCTAAATGCTAAATCAAGTTATTGTGACAAGACCATTACCATTACAAATGGTGTCAAGACGACTACTGCCAAAATTGTTGACGCTTGTCCAACTACCAACATGTGCCACTTTGGTGCCTTGGACATGAGTAAAAGTTTGTTTGAATTCTTTAATCCTACCTCTGTTGGTGTCTTTGACATGACATGGTGGATTAATGGCTCAGGAGACAGCGGTAGTAGTAGCTCCAATTCCGGCTCCAACTCTGGCTCTAGCAAGTCTTCCAACAGTGATTCTAGTAGCAGCAGTACAAGCAGCAGCAGCAGTAGTAGTAGTAGTTCTTCCAGCTCATCTTCTGATGATGCTCAGGCTGCTGCTGCAAAGGCCGCTGCTGCACAAAAGGCTGCTGCAGCTAAAAAAGCCGCCGCTGAGAAGGCAGCTGCTGAGAAGAAAGCAGCAGCTGATAAGAAGGCTGCTGAAGAAGCTGCAAAGCAAAAAGCTGCCGCTGAAGCAAAGGTTGAAAGTGCTCAAAAACAAAATATTGCTGCCTTTGGTGAAATCATGGAAGCTCTCAATAACATGGTAGAAGACGCCCTTGACAAATCATCTAGCACATCGAGCGTACCAAGTACTTCGACTGCATCAAGCTAGTAAAAATCTTATCATTATCGGCACGCATTTAGGACCTTTGCAGTCATCATCCACCACATTCATACTCAAGCTTTCCACCTTTACCTAATCTCTCTCTCACGCTGCATGTGGGATTTCCTTTCTTTTTTCCCCCTTTTCAGGTTATTCCTTGCATCTTTTTGCTTGTTCTCATATAAATCTTACTTTGTTCTTTCTCGACTGGTGCTAGTCGCTAGGTTTTTCCTTTACCAAACTTTCTCTTTTTCATATATCCTTTGTACGCTTGAAGCGACCGAGGAGCGTTTTCCACCTTGTTCTTCTATAAAACTTTGTGGGACCTCATCTACCCCGATTTGATTTTGCAATGATATTGGCGGACAAGGCTTACGAATTGTTTTTCCTTTTACTATTACTATTTATCATCATCATCGTGATTACCTTGAGCAATACTATAGAATGGTTGTACATTTAAAGGGGAAAGAAGAAAGTAGGAAATAAAAAAAGGCGGAGGAGGAAGAAGGAAAATAGATGAAGAGTGTTAGATGATACCTGGCAGGGAAAGGGAAGCAAGTAAACCTTTTGATTGTTCTTGTCCCTCTTCTTCCTTTGCATCATCTGTATTGCTCTCCTCTCCATTGTCATTATGTTGAATCTCGTTACCTTTTCTATCCTCGCTTGATGATTTATTGCCAGTGACAATGGTAGGATCAAGAATTGGAATAATGGTAGGCGCTTCTTGAACTTTATCAAAATTGGTAAATAATTGTAATAAGACAAAAGTTGCAAATGAATTACTTTGCCAATAAGAAACGTGAGCTGATAACATATCAAAGTATTGATTATAACCACCACTATCATAGATGAAATCTATACATCCATGAGGATTAAGAGCTCGAAACCTAAAATATAAAAGCCCCCCCAAAGAAAAGAAAAGTATCAGAGCGTCATTCCTATAAGTTTATAATCGTTCTTTAAGACTCACCTCCTTTCTGCTCTTTGTAATCTTTCCAAATTAAAAGGTGGGCAAACTTTTGAATTTTCTCGTTTACTTTTTTTTTTTTTTTGGTTTCTTCTTCTTCTTCTTCTTCTTTTTCTAATTTATTCTTTATTTGACTTTGCTTTTGTTTACTTCCCATTTCAATCATTATTTTACTCTTTTCTTCTCCTTTTTCTGAATGTTTTTTAGGGGTAATTAAACCACTACTATCCTGTTGTTTACTACTACTACCACTACTAGGTGATGAAATAACATTTTTTGTTTCCATTGTATAAGCTGGATTTCCTCCTTTTGTAAATGGATAACTTGGATCAAATAATTTACTCAATGAAAGTCTTGGTAATGAAAGTGCTTCTAATAAAGCAGGTACAGCATCCGGAATAGAAATTGGATGTAAAATTCTAGCATATTGTGCATCTACAGTTGCTGACATTTGAAAAGCAACTGGATCAGTATTATTGTAACAATTATAAATTGATTCTGCTGCCATACAACCATACATTCCTACTTTATCTGATGCTGCATCTGATTCAACATCCTTTGTTCTAGCTGTTCCTCTACGTGCAATCATTTGTGCACCTTCTAAATGAAAAAAAAATCCATTTGGTGATCCAATAAAGAATAAATTCTTGACATTAAAAAGAAGATGTTTATTACTTTTAAGATCTTCTTTACTCTGTTGTGATAAAGGAGGTACGATTGTAGGTTGATTAGATAAAATGTCGGCGGCAATAGCTGAACCAAGTGAATGAGAAATTAATGAAACTCTACCACCTTTTTCTTCAAATTGAGGATTCCTTCGAATAAATAGTCGATAAACTCGATTAATTTCACTTTTAACTGCTTCAATCATTTTTATTTTATGTCTTGAAAGATAAAAAGGTACGTCAAGAATAACTTTGCTAATAACACTTCGAACAATAGGAATACTTGCATCATTACTAATATCTTTCAAGGTATAAAAATTATCATTTCCTTCTTTTGTATCTGCGTCATCAAAGCTTAAATCCTTTCTCCATGAAATTGGTAGGTATTGAGCCCTTTGTCCTTTGGATACCTTTCGAATGGCAGGATTACTAGCTACCTTTTTAGAAAGATTTCTCAACTTTTCAACATCGTATACAAAATCAATTGCTTCCCATTCATCCACCAATCCTTGTCCAACACCATGTATAGCTAGTACTAAATGCAAGGGTCCCTCCTCCTCCTCCCCTTCTTCTTCTTCTTCTTTTTCCCCTTCTTTTTCCTTGGTAGAACCTTTATCATCTTCCGCTTTCGCAATTCCTTCATTCTTGAGACTATTCTCGGTATTTTTTTGTTTTGCTGCTCTTTGCTGCTCTTCTGTAGCTTCCTCTTTGCTCCATCCAAGCGCTCTTAAAAGATTTACCCCAGGTCGAAGTACACTACTAGAACTAGGCCACAATTTAAAAAAACCACTTTTGTTTTCTTCACCATCACCTTGACTTTTAGAAATTGAAGCCGATAAAGGTGCTTTGTCTGGCACTTTTGCTGCTCCTTCTATATCTTGTTGATTTTTTGAACTATCACTACGATCTCTACCTCCTGCCCATGGTAAGAATGATTGTTGAAAATAGCCAATCTTTGACCTACGAATAGTCTCTTCCCAACCTCGAACGACTATAGAACCACCTAAAACAGACATGAACCTGCCAGTAAAATCCTTTGTATAGATTCTACCACTTGTTGCATCGTCAAAATGTACTTCTCCATCTGATTTCATACTAGGTAAATTATAAAGCTCATCTTCTCCAGCCTCTACATTCTTATTCTTTTTGATTATGTGACCTTGATCATCCAATGGTCTCTTCCAAGGTTTCACTGTATCATAAGCGATAGTTAAATCTTGAGAGAGTCCCTCATTATAAGGAATTGGAGAGTAACCACCGGTATCGAGAGAAATGTAAAACCAAGTTGAACGTACGACTTTTAAAAGAACACCCTTCCAAAAGACTGGGAAAAGGTGCATCTTTGCCAAGTCAACTTCAAATAGATGATCTTCCATTACTTCTACACGAAACTTTCGATTCTCTTGAGGTTCATCAGGGTCAAGAATTTCATTGACAATAGTCTTTTCAGCATTTACCCTTGTCTTTTCCGACTTATCATCTTCACCTCGCCCAATTGCATCAAAAATACCTTTTTTAACTTGATCTACACCAGAAGGTGGAGAAGGAATATCACCAAGTTTCGCGGTACCAGCCTTGTTTTTGTCTTCTTCTGCTTGCTGCCTTTCTTTCTTTTTCTCTTTTTCTTCTTTTTCATTTTCCTCCTGTCTCTGTTCCTCTTCCTCTTCCAATTCCTTTTTCTTCTTTTCGAGTAGTCCTTCTTTTGATAATTGATTCCATCTCTTTTCTAATTCTTCATCATCATCATCATTAAATGTTTGCCATCCTTCTTCAAAAGCATAGAACCATCTTGCCTTTTGTATAGGTGGCTCATCCGACATTGTGAATTTCTTGAATGCAATAAGATTTGATAATCGACTATCAACGAACACCTTTCGGACGACATCTCTAATATCCCCTCTTATATATCAAGTCCCTATTTTTTTTTTTTTTTTTTATAATTTCATATTTCAATCTACGCGTGAAAAATTTCGGCTTCTCGTACGGTAAGTGTTGGTCTGTTGCTTGCTTGGCACTCTCTACCCTTATTCTGTTTTTTCTTTTATTATTATTATTAATTTTTTTTTTTTTTGCTTTTACCCTCTACCCCACGTCTTCCATCACTCAACCTCATCAGCCCCTATATGAGAGCATGTATCATAGACATTGTCAATAGCGCGCTCTGATCATAAATAGCCTTCTATCACTTCTCTCACCAATGCTAGCAAGCATGTTCGATTCACCGTCAACTACCTTGACACCGGATTCTAGCGGACCTCGACTAATTCAAAAGCAAGTGGTTCGAGTCAAAGGAAAGCGAACAGAGGCAATTGTAATGATCTATATGAAATTGGCAGTACCTAGAGACTATCGAACGCAAACTGTACACCTTTTCCCAGATGAAGATATCTCACTCAAAGCTTCTCAAGTGTATCCCTTGAATCTAGCAAAGGGCGGCCGCACTTTGATACCTCCAAATGCTAATCCAACACTCTTGAAAGCTTCGGAAATCCTCGCTATCAATCGAGCTACAATTAATCACTCTCAATCACCGCAAGATGATACAAATGGCTTGATTAGTGAAGTGATGCCGCGTTCCATAAAAAAGGCAAAAATCACAATTAGTAATTTTCATGTCTCTTTAATTGTACCACCAGATCTTCATCCCTCAACTTCGACTTCAAGCGACGATCGGTTGCACTTTGTTGCCATTATTCAACTGGTAATACCATTCTCTCTGAGTCCACCCCAATGGCCATATTTAGTGAGTATTAAGTAATCTCGCTCTATTTTTTTGCTATGACGGTGCATTCTAATAGATACCAATACGCATTACAGGTACATATTCCACTTGCTCGCTGTCTCAACAATTATCTGAATTTTGCAGTAGATGAAAATACTGGACAGGAAAACACTATTGTAGAGGTAGATCCACCTCTCCTGCCCAAGCCACCACATCTGTCAATTAAAAAGACTAGACCAAAGAGCGATCTGGGCCAGGAATTCGAGGTTATAGACGTAGACGACGAACAAAATTTGTCAGGAATGTTTTATTCTACTTCAAGACTTTCTATTCGATGGGCTAACGATGATGCAGGGGAATATGTACATAGTAGCGACGTCACTAGCAAGGGACATCACCCTGTACGAGCTAATTTGTTGCATACTGCTGTGGCATACTCTAATCTACAAGTGGTGCACGAAACGTTAGCTGAAGTCAATGTTGAAATTGATTTGTCCTTGGAAGGGGCTTATTATCCTGGTTTAGACACAACTGCTAATCTGAAGTGAGTGGTAATTCTTTAAAAAAGTGTATCACTATCCTGAATACGATATTTCAATCCTATCAGTCTTTACCTTGAAGCGCCTCTGGCTGCACATTGGGTGCAAGACAGTATAGCAGTAACTCCTTCGAAATCTAGTGCTTCAACCCTACACTCATTTGCCTTGGCTCGTTCTGTCGGCTCGTCGATGCACTCCATCAAGTCCTCCTCTAGCAATCGACTCAATGAAGAAGAGATATTCTCGCCATTAGATCAACAATCACCTGATGGTTCTTCGGATGACGCTTCAAATTCAAACTTGGACAGTACAATTCATGAAGAAAGGAACATATTGGATGTCCTACCACCAAGAGGATTTTCTTCACCAGAACTCGATTTTAGCTTCGAAGCCGACGTAGGACAGTATAATGGAGAAACTCTGAAGCCCACAAGGCCAAGGAATAGACGATATTCGCTAGGTACTCGAACAGTGGACAATAGAACTTCAATTGAATTAAATGGGATCCACGACGCTTACCAAGGTGCAGGAAAGATCATCTATTTAGTTCTTAACATAGCCTCTCTTAGCAAGGATAAAGGTGCATTTACTTGCTCATTAAGGGGAGTCATTCGACTTGCAATCGAAGAGAGGGAAGGAGATGTGATTACTGTGACATTGCCTACCTTCAAAGCTAGGCGAGTGGCATTACAAAGCAAGATTACCCTGAATGGTATGGATTGCAAGGTCGCACATGATGGGGCATTTGTTCAGATACATCAAGAAAGAAGCTCCACCTACACAGTACAATTTTCTCCTAATCCATCAAAAGCAGAATTTCAGGAAAGGTCAATAAAGATACGAGGAATCACAAAGATGCAAGAACCTGATCCAGTGAGCGATTTCAGTATTGCTACGACAGCCAGACCACAAGAAGTTGAGACATCCATATCAGATGAATCGCTCAGCATACTTTTACCAGAGTCCAAGGATCAAGATGTTAGTCTTCAACAAGATCAGATAAAACTTTTGAGTGGGAGTGTCCAGTATGCTAATGCAGAAGTTTATGTAAATATGAAGATGCAAGAGGATCTTTTGCAGGAAGACAGGGTACCAAGTATGGTGAAAACAACACATGCAATTAGATCATCATGGCCTTGCACTCCTGCTCCATCACTTTCTGCTACTTGTGGAGAATTGCTACCTGGAATGGTGTTTGCTATCCCATGTAATCAAGACATGGAAGTTCAGGTGTTGTATGCTAGTCTTAATGGTCTCAGTATCCATATTGGTGATGAAAGGGATGAAGAGAAAAGTAAACACTCGAGAATTATTGAATTTCAATTACCTTCATCACTTAGGGAGGCAGGAAAAGTTGAAATATATCTTCTATACAGTGTAGTATCAACAAACATACAACCAATCTGTGTATTTCCACCTATGGCTAGCTCAATTGCAGAATTGAATGTGACGGTACATCATCAAGTATCGGACTCAATGACTACCGTCTTTAGTTTCGCCAATAAACCATGGAGTTTGACTACTCATTACGACAGTAAGCAGGTAAAAGCGAAAGCTAAAGCATATATGCTACCATCAATGACAAGTGTCGATGTCAATTTTAGTAAGGAAGTCAAGTCATCCGTATCTATAATTGGCCACAAGAGTGATCCCATCAGAAAAGCAACCTTACCTTCTAAAGTATCACGTTACCCTTCTTCTCTTGCGACACTTCACCTTACCTTCACCGTGCTCTTGTTCGTTCTTCTGATTGGCTCACTACTCACAGTTGAACCAATGGTAGGTATGCTGTCTCGGAAAGTGGATTCTCTAGCTTTAGCACTGGATATCGACTTTAGTGATGGTACATGGAAACCAGAAACAATTTCAACACCCGTAGATATGTCTGCATTTCCATATATGCCTTTTGAAAAATACCAAGAAGAGACTGAAAAGCCGACCTATGAAAATTTTGTGCACCAACTTCATCAAACCGCAGCCCCTAATGGATTATCTACGGACACGAATAGCTTTGCCATCATACTACGTACTATATCTTTTGGCTTAACAAGGACAGTAAGCTGGCCTTTCCGCTTATTGCTTGGTTTGCTGCCCTGATATTAAATATGTGTACTACCTGTAATACTATCGTGTAATTGTTGTATACCATTTGTTCATGTTTTGTCTCTTGTGGCTGGCTATATGATTGATAGAGTCGAAACGCAGCGAATCACTCGATCAATTAAAATGAACTATTAAAACGATGGCGCCAACACATAAGAGTGGGGGCAAAAAAAGAAAAATACAACTCTAAATTATATATATATATATATATATGTAGAGTATCTTTGGTATAGATGCATCTTTTAATTCTCCTCCACACTTCTTTAGTAATTACAGTTCATATCATCTTCTTCGCAACTATGATCAAGTCAGTAGGGATGAATGGCTCTTTATGGAGGAGGGCAAGCACTTCACAACTTTGGTCACCACCGATAAACAGCTCTTACGCTAAATTTTATGCAAGCGGTCCTTCCTCTGAAGCTAATGAAGCATTGGAAGGCTTTCATTCTCGATTTGCTTCTTCCTCTTCTCAACCTACTACTACACATTATTTTCAAACCATTGACGCAAATCAAGCTCATCTTACCAGATTGACTTTATCAAATATGATGCCATTGCATGAAAAAGAAGAGGAAAGATTGAGTAAAGGTCAAATTTCTCAACGAGGTTTACCATTAAATAGTTCTTTGATACCTTCAGAACACCTTTGCTTTTTTACTCCTAGAGTCGGTCATGCTCTATTAGGTAAAGATGGATCTGATACATCTTTTAATCCACCTGGAGGTATTTTTACAAGAAGAATGTGGGCAGGAGGTGAGATGATTTTTGAAAAAGACAATGATCTTAAGATTGGTGATGAAGCATGGGAGAAAACTTTTGTTGAACAAGCCAATTGGAAAGAATTAAAAGGTGGTAGAGGAGAAATGATTGTAGTTTGGGTACGAAAAGAAATTGGAAATCAGAATGGTGTCTGTTTAACAGATCGTAGAAGTTGGATATTTCAACCTAAACTTACAAATGAATCAAATAAACCTCCAACAACAATTGGGTCTCCTAATTATACCGTTACTTCTTCATCACTGGAGGATGACCTACCACCACCACCACCACCAAGCATCATTTCTTCACCGACAAAACTAGTTCAAAGTGCTAGTAGCTTATTTCGTTATTCTGCCCTTACCTTTAATGCGCATGCAATTCATCTATCCCCTCCTTGGGCTCAACAAGTAGAAGGTCATCCCAATATCGTTGTTCATGGACCTCTCAACTTGAGTCTATTACTACGTAAATGGGGAAGAGAGAAAGCAAGCTGGACTGTAGATGAGCGAGGTCAATTTACTATGGGCCAAGATGGCAAAAAGATTCATAAAGTGCAGTATCGTGCAATGAAACCTATTCATGCCAATCATATTTACTGGATAGGATTTCCAGCAGAAATAAAAAATTCGTTTAGTGATAAAGTACTGGCTGTCAAGGAAGATGGGCAAGTCGGCATGGAAGCTACAATTACAGCATGGTAGCGACTACTAAGTTTACTGGCAAATTAACATATCTATTGATGACAAATTGGTAATATAAAGTACAAGAGGTGAATCAAAAGAAGCATTGCCATAATAGTGAAGACCTCGTTATTTTGCCTTTCAATTGCATCTAGGCACTCCGACCGGCATTGGGATCTTTGGCAATACTCAATTGTTCCAAGAAGCCAACTTTAGCTTCCCCTTTACTATCGGCATTACCTTCATCATCTTCTCCCAAAGCGTCGTCATCATCGTTTGGGTTAATAATGCTTCCCATCTTAGCCATTCTATCTAAAAGTCCTCCATCCTGTGCTGTAGCAGTCTTGATTTGCAGACCTTCTTCATTAGCTAAATGAAGTAAGCAAATGAAGCAGAAAGATGTGCTAATCTCATCCATTCTATCTTTGGGATATGTTTTCCGTAGACCAGATAAGACAGACTGAAAGACTTTTGGCTCCAAAGTGTCCGATACTCTTGCCATTGCTTTTGCGGTCGCCTTTGGAGTGGCACTTTTATCTTCCTCGTCTCCTTCGTCTTCCTCCTCTTCGCCTTCATCCTCATCACTATTCTCGCCCTTGCTTACTGCAATCGCTAACTCTTTCCAAATATTTTCCTTGAGCTTCCTTACATCGACTCGCTTAGCCTTCTTAGCATAATTGACAAACTCTGGTCTGACTCGCTTAAGTGCTTGAGTTGCTAGCTCCCCATCTTCACCATTCATCTCTAATCCAAGAATTCCCTCGCCTCCATCATCCATGGCATCAAATGCACCATCGTCTTCAGGATCATGGAAGTATTGTGTGTCGTACTGCATTTCGCCCCCTTCTGCGTCAACATACTCTGACCCTCCACGAAGACTTCCACTACCTTCTCTAGCAGCGGCCGCTCTGACATAAAATTCTTCATCCACATCAGCTGGATGTGATATACCCTCTTGCATATCAGTAACGGCTATACCCTTGCGCTTCAAATTAAGCATAGCGCGAGGTTTGATGAATAGTCTTAGAAGTTGACGACTGGTAAAGTGTTGATCTTCAGGTAGAAGATATGAATCCAGAACAGTTGTATCTTTCTGTTGAGGTAATGTGGTACCACTTCCTCCTTTTGCAGTCTCGAAGAGGCTCTTTGCGGACACTGCACCTTCTTCACTGCAGAAATCTACCACAAACGGCTCTTTTGGCTTCTTTAACGCCTTTTCTGCAAGATTGCTTGAAGCAGCATCTCCCCGCTGTCCAGGTGGAGCACCAAGACCGATATTCCTCATCTTCCAATGTTCTGGTCCAGCCCAATTCTTTGACAGACGCTGATCAAAGTAATCGAAGAAACCATCTCCATTCATATCTACCCCTTTCTCATCTGTAATACCTTGAAAGGCGGACGTAAAATCAATAGGAGCATTTGCAGGAATGACCATTCTACTGCTGGGTATCCCCTCGCCATTTTCCATTTCTTGATCGTTGTAATCATAGTCTGCATTGATAGCTTGACCTCCAAAAGGATCGATTGGTCCAAAGGCATCATCAAGACCGTCATCCCCATCAAGATCGCCACCTATATCATTGAAAATATTGTCTTGAAATTCTTCATCTAATCCAGGCATAACCTCATAATCTACTGGTGGAGATTCTGTAGCAGTATTACCTGCAGTAATGACACTGAATGGTGTATCATCACCTGGTGCAAACTTGAAAGATGCAAAAGTAGGACAAACGACAAGATCTTCAAGTAGGTTCTCCAATATATCATCTCCAGAAAGCTCCTCAGCATCCAATTCTGGAAACAGCTTGCCTCGTAGCTTGAAAAGATCCACCTGATCATCAAATGCCGATGTTGTATGCTCATGATCATCATTTTCTACTACTTCGTCCTCTTCAATAGACGCCAGCCCTTGTTCATCATCATCTCCCACACCGGCCACATCTCCTGCGTCGAACACGACCCTTGCACTTGAATCTACGCCTAGGTGATTCATGAGTAGGCCGCCTGCTCCTCCTTCGTCAAAGTCAGCACTGGTCTTCTTGAAAAGTGGATCGACGGTAAATTCCAAATCGAGCTTCTTTACTGCCAGTTGAGTAAATGACTTTGCAAGTGTCGGTTCCCTTGTCCGACTTTTTTTCTTTGTAGAAATTGTTCCATTCTCATCTTCCTCATCTATGCCTCCTTCATCATCTTCTCCCGCCCCTCCGCGGCCTCTCGTCGACTTGCTGGTCTCCTTGCCTTCATCCTGTAATCCACTAAGCAATTTTCCAGTTTCTACCACTACACTGTCTACTCTTGAGGTCCAAACCTTTACACATCCATCTAAAGTACATGATGCTTTTTGAAAATTAATCGTACCATCTCCTGTATCACTTCGTAGGAGAGACATATCATGAAAGTAATCTATTAGAGCAAAATTCCAAGTATTTGTTGCATTGATCTTATTATCAGTGGCCATCTTCATCCATTCCTCAAAATTGGTGGAATTGACAGTAAGCTTTCCTACTTCTCGTACTTCACGATCATGTTGTGCCATTCCAGCGGTAGCAGCAGCATTTATACTTGCACCTAGACTCCTCCTTGGACCCGATTGAGTAACACGAGCAAGAGCAGCAACTGCAGGTCTTGCCGCGGTAGACGATGTAGATGCATGTCGGTCTGTACTGTTATCTTCCATAGCATTCAAAGACGGTACCACTGATCTTGGTTGCACGCCAGGTGGGAGACGTCGAAGAGCAGACGGCGCTCCTTTAGCCCCACTCACCGATCTTCTACCACCTAAAGAGGTACGAGACCCAACTCGCGGCCTAACATCATCATTGCCATATCCGGCCATACCTTCCGAAGCTGCCATGGCTATTGTAGATGGTTTACGGCCAGCATTCTGTCTATTCATACTTTCATCCGTAGAGTTGGAATGACCTCTATTCGAGATGTTACCAAGTGGTATGTTAGAAGAGCCAGGAGTTGAAACGATTCGATTTCTGATTCGCGCTGGATTACTATCCATGTGTAATGATGATGATGATGATGATGATGATGATGATGATGATATTGTTGAAGACTAAGCTGATGGTATGTCGATGATAGAATCGCTAGCAATTTGAGAGGAAGGCCGTCGAAGCCAAAGCGCACTTTGCATAGGAGCAGCAAACAAAACCTTGAAACATCAAAACAACAAAAGAAATCGAAACGCGTCGCTGTGTGCTGACTATCGCTACTTTTGACTTAACAGTATACTGAATATCGCCAATACGAACTTGGAGCAAGATACACGTTGTTTATAATACCGAAAAGTAACTTGTAAAAATTAATTTAAGACAAGTCTAATATTAAAATATATAAACATCAAGTAGTGTCTTAATTGACTTTACTTTCACCCGAATTATATTTTAAAGATGTTAGAGAAAGGAACACACGTTTTAGATACGCGCAATTCGTTTAATTCAGAAAAAAAGAATCTTAAGGTTAGAAGTAAAGATATCTGTATGCAGGTTTTGAAAGTCACTGTTATCATACTACCCAACTTTAGCTTTCTATCGAATTTATTGGCGTCTTTAAAGAAAATCCTTTTTATCCTTTAGCCACGGGATTGCTGTCGGCATATTTCAATGCCCATTACTATTACGAGTTTCAAAGCAGCTTGCAATTGAGCAGGACTTTCATTATATATATATAAAAGGTGCTTTTTTGTCCTATCATGAACCCAATCGAAGATTCTTCCCAATCTCTAACCACTTCAGCAGCGAACATGGCGCAAAGGAATCCATCCGCTTTCAATGGTGGTGCGGCATACAATGGTGGTAATGCAAGTAGTAGCACCAATAGTAGTGCAGACAGCAATTACATATCTAGATCCAGCGCTGTTCCTATCTTGCCAGGATACAAAACATCGACACCACCACCCATGGCCCGTCATAGATCTCAACAGGGTTATAGTGATCAAGACACGCAGGGCGATGAAAGGTCTGCCCTCTCGCAGATTCTGAGTGGTATCTCGGAAATGCAAAGAGAGGTGAGTACAATTTAGATGAGAAATCAGACATGAGCTCATCATTATCTATTATCCCTTGAAACACTGCAGATGACTCGTTTACACATGCGTATGGACAACATGGAAGATCGTAATTATGGCACTTCTCCAGCTCCTTCACCTCATATCCGACCTAGAAGCATTGCCAGAGCGCTTTCTAGCCGAAGCATGCGCTCATCTTCGCCAGAAAAGCTATCTACAATTCCTAGTAGTGCTACACCTGCCCACCTTGCTTCATTGAATAAGGCTGTGGCACAACCTGCTCCTATCTTGGCCAAAGAGCCAGATCTGGGATTGTGGTGCGTTGTACCTGCCGGGGGAGCAGGAACGAGATTATGGCCACTAAGTAGAGAGAGCTATCCCAAATTTCTACTCGACTTGGTAGGAAGTGGAAGAACGCTTTTACAAAGCACCTGGGACCGTCTCTTACCTCTGTGTGGCCCAAGAAAGATGATGATTGTTACAGGAGAAGCACATGTTGATGGAGTTTTGGACCAATTGCCCGACATGTCAGAAATGAATGTTCTTGCCGAACCTTCACCAAAAGATTCAATGGCTGCAATTGGTCTCGCAGCTGCTGTATTGCTGCGAAGAGATCCTGATGCAGTATTAGGATCTTTCGCAGCAGATCATATCATCTCTGGTCGAGACGCTTTTGAGAGCGCTGTAACGGAAGCTGTCGCTGTTGCAAAAGCTGGTTACCTTGTCACTATTGGTATTGCACCTTCACATCCTTCCACTGGTTTCGGTTACATCAAGTTAGGTGCTTCACTGAAAGTTGCCTCCGCTCCAAACGCAAGAATAGTTACCGAATTCAAGGAAAAGCCCGATGCAAGGACAGCTAGTGCCTACCTTGCTACAGGTAATTACCGATGGAATGGTGGAATGTTTGTAGTCAAGGCTTCCACCTTGTTGGATCTTCTCAAGAGTAGTGTCCCTGAATTACACGAAGGTCTCATGAAAATCGCAGAATCGTGGGATGTAGGTGGTAAACGTGAACAAGCATTGTCTGAAATTTGGCCAACTCTCCCCAAGATTGCTATTGATCACGCCGTAGCAGAACCAGCAGCAAAGGCAGGGAAGGTCGCTGTTGTTCCTGCTACCTTTGGTTGGGATGACGTTGGTGATTTTGCTAGTTTGGCCGATTTGATCCCTGCTGAAAAGGGAGAAGCAAGAGTCTTGGGAGATGCAAGCCTCGTCGTCACTGAATCGCAAGCTGGAGGTTTAATTGTACCAGCTGCTGGAAGAACTATTGCTTGTTTAGGTGTGGATGATGTAGTTATCGTCGATACACCCGATGCACTTCTTATCACCACTCGTGCAAGAAGTCAAGATGTCAAGAAGATTGTTGCTCGATGCAAGAAGGCCTACCCTCAATTGTGTTAAGGTGGTGTCTATAAAGTCAAACTTTTGGCGGGAGTCAAGAACAATTATTCAGGGAGAACGTTATAAGATTGGTATTACTATGATACAGTTGTTGATCAATTGCTTTACCTTGGAGAATGATTTTGCTAGTGGAACGTCTTAAAGGTAATACATGTGGTTTGGAAAGATTGCTCTGGCAACTATGTTTTTCTTTCTGTTTTGCATTTTGTGTTTGTCCAATTAATATTCATTTTAATTTGCATATATATTTGACCATTTTTCTTTATTCTTTTCATCTTCGCTTGCCCTTTACGACTGTAGTGAAACCGTCTTCGTCTACGATTGGCTCTTGCTTTGCTCTTGGGGGAGCAGTATCCAATTCCATTGCATCATCACTGCCAAAATCACTTCCTTCCTCGTCTTCACTGTCGCTTTCCTCTGATCCATGCGTTTTTTCAGCAACGACCTTCTTGCCTCGAAGGGCTACTGCATGTTCTTCTAATTTGTCTACCTCTACTGAAGCCGCTACTAATGACTCCGAAGTGGGTGGAAAGGTAGCGTAGATGAGTCGATGAAGCTGAACTATTCGAGCTGCAGTTGTATCTGCTGATTCATCTTCCAATCTAGTCTCGAATTCATCCGCAAAATATCCTTCTAAAATCTCAGCCAAATCATCAACATCTGGTGTTGAGGGAGTCTGAATGATAATGTTGCTGCTGTTGCTACTGCTGGTAATTTGTTTTTCTTCGGAGTATTCATCACATAGATGGGAGATGAGAAAGTCGGCTTTAGCTTTTGAATCAGAGCCTCCCCACTGCTCAGAAATCGCAAGTCGTAAAGCAGGCCAGAGGTCAAAGGTGTAGATGACAGCTCGAGCGAACAAAATCTGAGTTGCGCTAGGCGTAGCCGATACGTCTGCCGATACAGATGCCATCGTACCTATGAAAGAAAAATGATCGCGAGAAGAAAAAAAAAAAAAAAAGTGTGGTACCAAAAATTCTAGACAAAAATTGGATTTTTTTTTCTGTCTTTATCTTTTGTACTCGTGTAGTATCTTATTTAAAAGAAAATTTTAACATTTAGTAAATCGATGCTTATAGGTAGAAGACACTAGTAAAATCTTATCTTTCCCCCCATACTGGAAGTTCCAGCTTTGTCCTTCATATATCCTCTTGTCTAGTAATTTCTTCCTCCTTTTTTTTTTTTTCTTTTTTTTTCTCACTGGATTCTTCACATTATCTTTAATTCCATCTCCTTCTTTGCGTTGTTCATCTATTCTCAACATACATATCCGGTAGGCATGAAAGTATGACGCAAAGTAACACCAAAGTAGCCCCTTCATCGAGTCATCTGAATAGTCAAACTACAAGACGAGACAATGTTTTAATTTTGGGGTTGAGAAAGTCAGGCAAATCATCTTCTTTTCAAGTCGTCTTTGAAGCATTGAATCCAGAAGATGCTTTACAAGAAGGTGTGACACAATCTCATAAAAGTGAACCATATACAGTTGATTCATTTCATTGCATGAGGATATGGGATGGTACGAATAATCTTACTTCACATGTTCAAAACCATATAGGTAATGGTGGCGAAGGGGCTAGTGGTAGCAATAGTAATAATCCAAAGGGAAAAGCTGCATTTGGTACAGGAGGTCAGCTCTATTGGACAGAGTGTTCAGCGATTATATTTATAGTTGATTCTCAGGTTAGTGCCATATAATATGTGCGATGAATAGAGAAAAAAAAACAGAATTAATCTTTTTGTTTTGTATATGGCAGGGAGAATACTTTGAAGCACTAGAAAAACTCAACGATGTCATTGTGAGCGCATATACTTTCAATCCTCTAATTCATTTTCATGTCTTTGTACACAAGGCTGATGGACATAGTAACGACTACAGATATGGTAGGTAAATGCCACTTTGAGATATCCAACATGTAGCAGCTTACTGATTTTTGAATATTACTTTGTCTTTAGATACGCTACAAGACATTCAATCCAGGGTAGCCGACAATCTTTCAGATTCTAATGCAAATTTTTCTTTTGCATCTACTGCTAACGAAATTCTCGCTGAAGCTGCCGCCGCTCAAGATTCTATTTTTGAATTCCAACATGAAAGTAGTCAAGATTTTGGTGCATCAATGGGTCATTCTCCTAATTTTCGTGCATCTCTTGCCATGCAATCCAACTTTACAAGTACAGGCTTACCATCTGGGATAGGTCATGACCTTGAACGAGATGTGAGGCTGTCATTTCATGTTACTTCAATTTTAAATTGCAGTATCAATATTGCTTGGTCTCGAGTACAAATCGATCTCATGAACGTAGAGGTATCAAGGACATTGGAATCGATATGTAATGGTCTTTGTAGTGTGAGTCATCAATTCTTGTGATTATACTTATAGGTCAAAGTAGACTGATTCATCTCACTCAAATTTTATGCAAATTAGTCATCAAAATTAGAAAAAGTTTATCTCTTTGATGTTCCAAGCAAGACATATATTTCTGCAGACGGTAGCCCATTCGATGAAGCAACTTTTGAAGTCATCTCCGACTACCTTACCTTTTTGATACAATTTAGTGGTCTTTATGGCAACGTCAATCCAGAAGGGAATCAGACATTAAATCGATATAGTTCTAGTACAATGCGTCTTGCACCAGATACAACACTTGCTTTTCATCAAGTTAATCCACATCTAGGCTTCGTTTATGTCGTTCGTAATGATTTACAGGCTCGAAATGCCGGTATGATTGTGAGTTTTGACTTTTCTGATAATATTCTTAATTATTTTTTCTAATGAATATCATAATAGGACTATAATATTAGCATAGCAAGAAAAGCTATAAGGGATGTATATGACTTGTACACCAGCGAATGACTTTTTTACTATTATTTTTATAATCACAATCAACTCTTTACAATACACGCTTTCGTTTCATAAACTTCATCAAGATCAACATATTAGCATGCAATTATCCAAGCTTCTTCTTCTTTATCCCTCATATTTAAAAAAATGTATAATTCTTCTTTACTGCTGGTCTTCTTTATTTTGCATTGTGTGAAAATGATTTAGTGTACATGATGAGAGAGGAAATGGGAGAAAGGTAAAGACTTTAAAATTTCTTCTCTTTGCTTAATTCTATACGATCTTCTATTCGTCGAAGCTTTTGATCAATCTCGTCTAATTCCCTTTGAAGGTGGTAGCGAGAAGAGAGTAGAGTCTGCTCTTGCTGAGGATGAGAAGCTAGCGATGGAGGTCCAGTTGATGATTTTGATTGTTGAAATTCCTTGGGAAGTTCTTTGATTGAATTCGTTGTCTTTTTATCTTCCCTAATAGTCGCACGCTGATCCATGTATTCGTGAAGCAACACTCCACCATACCAACAAGTCGGAAGTAGAATCAAGGCTGTAATAGCGCCAGGCCAGCCCTTGAGCTGATGTGGTCTTAAAGGCGTTGTTGGACGTTGAGTGGAGTAAAGACGTTTTCTTTGAGTAGAAGTGCACTTTTCTTGTCCTTGAGAATGATGGGACAACAGAGAAAATGGTGCATTTCTTGATGTTCTCCAGTGTGATTCGATGCCTAATCTTGTTCTTCGCAAAGAGAGATCAGGTGATCCAATGTAACCCTTCGTACCTAATCGAATACCATCGTTGATGAGATGCCAGCCATCTCCAAGCCATGATAAGGACCGAGCACCTGCAAGAAATAGAGCACCGCTTAATTTTGATGGAAGTGATTTTAACCTGTTTGTGAGTGGTACTGGGGGCAATTCCATAGCCTGCTCTTCAGCGATCACATTGATTGATGCCGAAGTACCAATGAGTGATGTACCAGTAGCTACTGATTGCCAATCTAGTGGAAATATCTTGCTATTTCTTTCTGTCCTCCAGCTCCCTCCTGGCGTGATTCCAATCTTGACCAATCTGTCCAGCACCAACATTTCCAATCCTCTCATTGCTCTGGTTCCAAGACGTTCAGGAGAATGCACCGCTGTAGTTAGAGTGCTAATTACTTGCATACTACTACCACGCTTTTGTAGTATACGTTGCATTCGTGAGGCCAGGATGACATCTGTAGTGATGCGGTCCCCTATCACCATAATATAACTTGTCGAAGAAGTTTTTCGTTGTTCTCCCAGTCGTTGTGTAAGAATGTCCACGATCTGTTTAGCACATGCATTCGCTGGTTTTTTGCTAGGATGTGCAAGAACAAGTTGACCAAGCTGTTTCGAGAGGTATTCTGCACCTATCCCAAGAGGATCATCGCTACTACCTGCTGAATTGGAAACGATAAGAATTGTAGAAAATTCTAAATTCATGCATTGATGCCACGAAGCTTCAAGTTCAGGAATTATTGAGTCTTGTAAAGCTTTTGTTATGCAATTATCTTTGTCGAATATGATGTGCGAAACACCTGCATTCTTGAGCTTGATCCAGTCAAGGTGACTTATATCTGTAAAGAAGATTGAAAATAGTAAAATCAGTAGTGGACTCTTTTACAATGCTGAATTTTCAATCTTTGTATCAACCTCACCTGGAACAGTGATATGAGGAACGACTAGGCCAGGTCTGAAGAGTGCTGCAAATACACCAAACAAACCTGCGCTATTCCCCATTTTAGAAGACAGACTGACTCTCTGTGGAGAAGAGCAATGCTAAATTTATAAAATGGTAAAGAATTAAGAAGATTGGAACAGCATCATCTTCTTGGTATCTTTTTGTCTGAACCGTGCCTATGATGTACCACGTGGAGTACTGTCCGATCTTCACCTTCAGATACTCATAGTCATTACCCAGTAGGAAAATAGATTACCTCAGTTGCTCTTTCTTCGTTTCGTTGTGTATTTTATCCCTGCGTCTTGGCAAGTCTCTTTTTTCCGCCGTACATCATCAAGATAGGTGAGAGGGAGGGAATGAGGGTGGAAAAGGCAGTATTTTGTCTAGCCGGCTTCTCGCTCGAGTTCACCGTGCGCGCGACGCGGAGTTGAAGATGAACCCTGCATTTTCTGAGGTATTGAAGAAGGCCAAGCAAAGCTCTACGCGGGGGAAGAAGCGCAAGGGTGTTTGCTTTTCTGATAAATTAATTTAGTGTAGAAAAAAGGGTTAGCAACACCACATTCCCTTACTTGGCTGGTCCTCCATCCTCAATGGGCTTTTACTTTTATCCAACCATGACTCTCTGCTCGCATTTGCTTTCAATCTGCATTCCTCTGCTGCTGGTCAGCCTTAATATTTCTTTCATCAACGCAGCTCATATACCCAAACGTGCTACAACTTGCAATGGCTCAAGTAGCCTCTGTAATCGATCTTATAGTAACATCACTTTTGCTGGATCTCATGGTGAGTAATTACCTTTTTGATTGATCTAGAGCCGAATTTAAAGTTGTGGTACCATTACAGACTCGTACGCCATTGGGGCAACTTGTGAGTTACCTAACGTGGAGAGTTTTCTTCTATGCTGGTTCCACTTGACTGAATGTAATCCTATAAATGCGCAGTGGCAAGTAATCAGAATGTCTCCATTACCGCACAGTTAGACGCTGGTATTCGCATGTTACAATCACAGGCGCACAAAAGTTCTAATTCTACCATTAATGGTGCTGGTATCGATTTATGTCATACTACGTGAGTGCAGGTTCAAAAGCAAGTCATACCTGTATCTGGACTAAGATCTTCTTCCCTTCACAGCTGTTCGTTGTTTCAAGGGGGTGCGATTGAATACTGGCTAGGTCAAATCAAGAATTGGACCGATGCTCATCCGACAGAAGTTGTGACTTTGCTCATTGTCAATTCAGATGGTGTTGCTCCTTCTACTTTTGCTACTGCATTTGAATCAGTAGGATTGACTAACAAGATGTATAGGCCTTCCTCGGCTACTGTTTCAAAGTCTAATTGGCCAACATTGGGAGCTATGATTGACTCTGGCAAGACTGTTGTAAGTTTTCTCACAACAGAGGCCGACTATAGCTCAGTAAATTATCTTCTGGATGGTGAGTAGTGGGATTTATTTATTTAGTTTTCAAAACTGACAACAAGCTCTGACGTAGAATTCTCCAATGTATGGGAAAATCCATACAATCAAGTAAAATATCCCTTTAATTGCTCAATCGATCGAATAGGTGAGAGTGTGACAGACTCTTCTAATCTAATGTACATCTCCAATCAATTCTTGGATACTTCAAGCTTTGGAGGTGCAATCGTCACTCCTGATACAGGTGCACTGGGCACTACCAACTCCATAACCGGTACTCTCTCCACTTCCAATACCTGCAAAACAGAGCATGGATCGTATCCCAATTTTATTCTTACGGACTACAGCACTGTTCCTAATTACGATCTCATGAAGGCGGTAGCACAGGTGAGTGCATATCTTTATCCGTTGAGAGGGCGAAATGCTGATTGAAGCCCTTTACTTTACACTTAATAGATGAACGGTGTAACATATACTGCACCCACAACGTCCTCAAACACCTCAATCAGTAATAATAGCGGCAGCAGTGGTAATAGTAGTGGCGTAGCATCGACATACTCTTACAATGATGGGGCGGCTGCAGCGTTCGCCTTTATTTTTGCAGCATTTGCAGTCCTCTCCTTGTAAATACAATTCTTTGATTGCAAACTGATGACTATCATTCCAAATCTTTTAATGGATTTGACGATGGAAGTCTCCGCATGACAGCGTAAAGGTTGGGTATCTTTATTTTTGTATGTAGATACATTTCAACTACCCGCTTGAGTCCACTTTTTCCCAATCATCCTGAGAGCTGAGACTACCATCCTTTTTCAACAAGCCTGCTGACTCCTTTGCTCCCTTAACGGCTGGCAACAATTCAGAACTGAGCATTGCTGCCTTTACCTTTTTCTTCATCTCTCCTTCATTGTGAGAGAAATCGTCTTCGTCTAATTCAGAAAATGGTGGAAGAGCTCCTTCTCTTGCTTCACTCCAAACTCGCTTGGCAACTCCTTCACATTTTACAATCAAGTCTCTCGCCAAAGTTTTTACATACTCTCCTTCACGCTGTCGATTATACTCTGCAGCTGAACCTTCTGTCAACTTGTAAAATAAATCTGCCTTTTCTGTAGTAGCAGAACCTGAAGGCTTGTTTGTATACCATCCATCCACCTTTTCAGAAAATACATATTCTCTACCAAAAAAGTCTGATTGTGATCCATATCGATTTGAAGGATCTAAGAGATGTGAAGGTGCCAATGCAACGTGAGAAACAGCAACTGCTCCCTTGTATCCTTCAATATTGTGATGTTTTGAAAAGGTCCATCTGGCAATGTGAAAAGCAAGCTTCATAAGAGTAGCCAAAATTACATTAAGGCATTCGGCAAAAATTGAGCTTGCTACCACTCCTGGGTGAGCTAGGTAGCTTTTAGGCTCTAAAACTCCTGATATTGATCTGGTCGAGAAGTGGTTATTAGGATCTTCTGTGGCGTACGGTAGAGGAGTTCCAGGTTGGGTTCTCATCCGACTTCGATCTAGTAGCTCTTCCATACCTAAAGCGGCAATTTCGCACTGATATTTACTACTCTCATAGGGCTTGGGTGACTTGATGGCATCAACACATTGAAAGTCAGACGGAGTGTACTTGTCTTCCCGAGCTTCTAAACTACCAGTCCAGATGATTCGACTCGGAGTCGAGTAGGGTGTCGCTCTTAAAGCTGGTAATAAAGCTCTAGTCTGAAAAATAAAATTAAAATTAGAATGACTAAAATCTTAAAGAAAAATCACTCCAGCTCTGCCCAACTCACAAGAACGTAATGAGCACCCAAATTGGCCTGCCATACCCAACCATAACCATCTTTTCCTACATCACCTGCTCTCTGCAATTTGTATTGTGGGTATGTGACTGCTGCATGGAAGCTTGTCAATATCATCCAAACAGCATGAAACCAATTGATGCCAATAAAAGCACTACTACCAGCGTTGAGAACAATGTGGGTGACATACTTGTGCCTAAAAGTAAAAATTAGTCGAGCAGACTTTTCAAAATACTTCGTCATGACGCACCTAGCTGTGATTTCCTTTGCACATATTAGAGCAGAAGCCATACTTCCAAGATCCAGCGCTTGAAATTCAATTTTTGTATTTGCACAAAACTTTCTTCTATATCTTCCTCTTGCTTTTACTTCCCTCTCATAAAGAGAAAAGGTTCTGCCCGTCTTTCGGTCTCTTGTCAAATCCTTTTCTTCTTCGCCGTCTTCCGAAGCGGAGAGGCTAACTGCTGCATTTCGTCTCCTTCTCCTTCGTAAGCTTGCCTCCATAGCCTGAGCAACGAGAGCAGGATCTGCATCTTCATCAATACTGCCATTAATTTTTGATTCCAAAGCTACATCCAAAACACTAGCAGGAACACTTAGAGGCGTTTCTGCTTCATCTGGTAAATCCTCTAGGTATTGAAGCAGTGACTGTAGTTGTGCACGAGCTCGATGTGCTTTAATTGCATTACGACATGCAAGGATTAAGATGCAACCATTTGGTGCTGCAAATGGGCTTGCATATGGTTGATCTTCTACTGGTGTAAGGTGAGGATGTGTTGCCAAGGTATCTGATGGTGTTGGAGAACTAAGCTGGACTAATAATCTCTGTGCCAGCCCAAATCCTACTCCGCTATTAGCACCTGTAATGACAATTACAGGTCGAAGCGGATGAGAGGGCGACGACATGAGATGATGGAGAGCAAAATAAATTATTGTTCAGCTTCTTCTCATAATTACTGAAAGGAAATTTAAAAAAAAAGTACAAGGCTAGACACTTTCTTGGTAATTGTAGTGTTAAAAACGACATTCGCGTGGCTTTAGCACCTACTACCATCTTCGTTTGCAGGAGATAGTCTCCCTGAGCAATTCCCAAACCTCCCCCCCCATCCTTCTTGTAGCAAGTAGGCAGCAGATTGATAATACTGTAACGCTTTGAAAGCTTTGATAAGAAATGGAGATTTATAGCCTGAAGACAATTTGCACATTTGTCTCATTGCCCCTCGCTATCTTTTTTTAATTTTCCATTGCTCTGCGTAACGTTTCCTCAATTCTATTTGACGTAATTTTATTTCACTTTTTTTTTGTAAAGCTTACGTGCACTCCAAAGCTAAGGATGTTGACATGGGAGTAGGAATGTGTATAAGGAGAGTAGAGAGCAACAAGTATGACTAAACATTGGAATCTAGCGCTTGCCGCGCTGCTTTACTCTTTTTCGTCATCCTTTCCTCTCCTGCTCATCTGCTTCCCTCACCACCTCAAGACTGCATACCTTCAAGACAATACTATAATTCTACCTAGAATAGAAATGAAAATCTTAACTCCTTTCCAAGTTCTGCTCTTTGTATTATATCAATACTCTCAAGCTCGACTCCTTCAAAATAGAGGTGAGTTTGGGCTTCCTTGAAAAGTGTATGAATGGGTGAACTTACCATGTCAGGAAAGACGCACACCTTGCCCATATTGGTAAAAATTACGAAGAGGCGATACCAACAAAGTTTGGAGCTACTCCCTTTCCAACGTATAGCTATAATGAAGCTACAGTCCCGACACCTATCACTACAGCCTTACCAACAGGAGCTGTACCACTGTATATCCCACAATTGAATCCCAGCAAAGATGTCAAAGATCTTGAGGTCCTTTATCTGGGTCCCGCCAACGGAGGCTCGACCATCTACCAAGTGGTGATGCACGGACAGCAAACAGAGAGTCGTAAGTCATCTGTGGGAGATGCTTGAGAAGGTCAAAATGTATACTTATCAAAATTCCGTTTGTATCAAAATTAACAATACTGCAGCTGTTACGGCAACCTTATTCGAGGATGCAAGCAATGCCAAGCTCATAGGAGGTCAGAATGTTATTGTAATCGATGGAAAGGACAGTGTGATTCCTGCTGCTGCTTCTTGTGGCTTTCAAGATGGATTAGTTGGATCGCAGAAGAGCAAAGCAGCCGGATTGTGCTATTACTGGCATATTGTAGACCAGCAAACCTCGACTTGGACAAGTGTAGTGTGAGTTTCGAAAATGGCAGCGTCTCCAATGATCATGTTGAAATCTGACAAGCTTTCTGGCCAAATAGCACTCAGATCACCGCCGAAACGAGCATCAGAGCAACTCACGCCCCTTTGCAGTCTTTCTCACCTCAAAGAAATATTGAAGAGGCAGAGTGGTCTAGCTCATCATTGCGTATTTCACCTAGCTCAATACTCTTTGTCGCCTTTTCTCTCATTGTTTGTTTGTCGCTTTTGATAAGCTAAATCCAATCTTGCCAATATTCTCTCATTTATCTGATTATAATAGAACCCTACGATCACACCCTTTTTGTGCTTTCTGGACAACATCTACATGGAATTCATCATTATGCAGATTGGATTTACCTGTGGTCCTAGGTACAGGAGTGAAAGTATCTATTCATTTGTTGCAGCCTCTTCTTCCATGCTGAAATAAGTCCATTGATGGGGAGCAGGCGGTACTTCCAAAGGCTCGTGACTGATTCAAATTGGCACAGTCTTTCATAAGCCGATGGTGAAAACAACTTTTACCTCGTCTCAGATGTACTCACGACTTCCACTCGAGCATCTTTGCAGATAATTTAATTTCATCGTTTGCTTGCATTAGAACTTCTTCAATTTGACCTGCATCTATTGTCCTCTCCAATTCTTCAATAATTGATTCTACCTTGTCTTTGTCTCCACTGTTGATAGCACTTTGATGATCTTTCTGAATTTTGGTAACAGCTGCCAATCGATTTTCAGTCAACGCTTGAGTAGCTTGACGGTATACTGATTCAACTGGTAATGTTTCCAACATGGAAAGTGTCTTACTATATGTTTCATGAAGTGCTTGAAGAGGAGTAGGATGTACTGGAATACCAGTCAATTCTGTTGATGCTTTGGCTCTTAAAAGTGATGATGCACCAGCAGCTGCGCTTGCGATTGTGCTAGTACTTGATGCGGCACGTAAGAGTCTAGTTGCAAGCATGCTGGATAAGATTTCTCTCTCAAGTATTATTATACAAGAAGAAGATGATGAAATATCGATTAAAACCCGCTTAGACGTGAGGGCGTAATTGATACAACGGCGATTCTCAACAACGGCACGTGCTGCTAAATCGAATATCAAGGCTGCTATAGACATCTGGGGCTTGAAAATAAATAATAAGAATTTAGCAACAACTCAATATGTAATCTAAATCTAATCTTTTAAATACAAATTCAGAATTTGATGTGTTTCGAAAACGCAGTGCGCGTTTTAGCCGCGAGTGGAAAAAGAATCTAAAAGGGAGGAGGAGGAGGAGGTCCTTTATTGTCATCAAATTACGACTTACCCGATTGCAGTGGTATTATACGCAACAAATAGGAAAGGCGACTCTCCTTTTCACCTCATCGTCTTTACAACGACCCAGTTGCTTACAAGCAAAGAAAATCTTGCTCCTCTTCTCGCAATACAGGAGCTTCTCCCCAAACTTTCAAAGTAGAGACATAAACTATATCATTCTCTCTCTTTTCGGCTCCGGCCTGCTTATTTTCCTCTTCCCAGCATTCGTCCTTTACTATCAATTGGCAAAATTCCAATACGATAGCCATCTTATAAGCAACCTAGCCAGTCATGGCAGGGTATCCTCCCCAGCAGCGTGAGTGTAAAGCTACTGGAAAAGAATTACCAAAAAATAGGCTCAAATGTCAACAGGAAACTGACTTTTACTATTCACACATTATAGACTATGCTTCCGTCCATCAACCTCCTCACGTAGCACCATACCACGTTCCAGCTTATCCAGTTCACCCACCATCGACTGCATCTCATCATTCTTATCAGCCTCACATGCCTCCTGGTCTACCATACCAGTCCAATTATGCCCCTGCTCCTTCTTCTGGTTCAACTGGAACTGGATCAGGTA
Source organism: Exobasidium cylindrosporum (assembly GCA_023273805.1). Taxonomy (NCBI): domain Eukaryota; kingdom Fungi; phylum Basidiomycota; class Exobasidiomycetes; order Exobasidiales; family Exobasidiaceae; genus Exobasidium; species Exobasidium cylindrosporum. The sequence continues at coordinate 4,445,421 of CP096878.1, forward strand.
GTGGGTCACATTCACACACTCAGCAACCACCACACAATATACACCAATCTCATGTAGCTATGAATGATCGAGGTGGAATGTTTGAACCTCATCAAGCTTCGAATCAATCAGCTAGACCATTACAGGCACAACAGGTACCACCGCAAGCTGGACCTTCTCTTTCTCGCCCTCCGTACGGCAACAATATACCTCCTTCACAACCACCTCATGTCCAACACCCGAGTCAACAACATACCCATCCTCTTTCCTCTGGTCCAAATCATCCACAGGCACATATGTTGAATCATTCGCAACATCAATCACATCCTCAGGGTGGCTATGGCGTACCTATGCATCCGCGCGAATTTGAGCAACAACCTCCTCCCCCGCCAATAATCAATTCTGGATCTCGATCAATGAATCAGCATCAACCCGTTTCAACGGGGCAGAGCAGTAATAAACGTATGAATGTAAAAGAAAAGGATCGAGAAGCGGGTGGTGTAGTAGGGACGGGACCGGCTTCTTCTAGAGGAACGGCAACAAAAGGTGGAGGAGGAGCTCGTAGAGGAGGTCAAGAGAAGCAATCTGGCGCGGGAGCTAACAGTAAGACAATTGCAGACAGAAGTGCGGCCACAACGGCAGCAGTAAATGCAGCAGCAGCAAGTGCTGCTGCAGAAGAGCCTATCCAAGAAAGTAAGAAAATTCGAAAGCGCAAAGAGGTAGTAGATCGTATACACAAGGTACATTGGGACACAATGGAAAATCGAGAATTGTACGTGTAATAATAGTGATAGACGATTGTCTTTTTTTTAGAAAACATCTGTTGACTCTTTTTGCTTTCCACACAGATTATACAACGACATGCAGCATGCATTGGCAAACACATCTTCTATCTTGTTACTCTCACCATCACTGTCTCGACCTTATCTTATGGCATTACATCGGCTCACTTTGGAAAGAGACGCTCAATTGCGCCAATCTGCCCTGTTGCACGCTCATCAAGTGGATAGTGCTCGAATGGCATATGAACAGGAAAAGAATAAAGTAGAAGATGAAGCACGAACTTCCAAAAAAGCAGTTCGAGAGAAGCTCCTCGCTGCTGTAGACGATAGGAGGCGAAGGTTGAGAGAGGATAAGGAAGGTGGAGAAGGCATGTCAGGTGCGTAGATAGAAAAATTACACGTGCGCAACTGTAAAGGAAAAAACATTACTGACATTTATTAATAAATTTGACAGATACACTATTGGATCCATCTACTCGACCTCATGCTACAAGAAAGCTGAGAAACAAAGGGAGTAGCTCATCAAAGCGTGATGCAGATAGTGATGTAGGATTGGCAGCTAGAGTAGCTATGCCTACACACAATGGAACTGTAGGACCAAATGGATCTTCCTTGGGTCTACTACTTTCAGGTGTCAATAGCGCTGGTGGAGATGGAACTTTAACGCCAAGAGGTGGTGAAAATGCTGGTTATTTGGGTAGTCTGAGCTCTTTGGCTGAGTTTAGTCAATTGAGTGGCATTCAAGGGCCAATAGCCTCCCTACCTCCTAGCAATTTTGACAGCGCATCTAATAATGCCGTTAGCTTATTACATCTCCAGGGAGTAGGAGGTGGAATGGGCGATTCAAGCTTTATGTTGGGTTCTAGAGTTGCTCTTCAAAATCAAAATAAAGGCAAAAAGAAATCAGGAGGTAAAGGAGTCTCTTCTGGAAATGGAGCAGGAACAGGCAGTTCGGCTTTGAATGGTCCTGTAGTAAATGGTAGTGGAGCAGACGATGACGATGATGGTAATGGTGCCAACTCAAGAAGTGTGGCCGCCGCCGCCGCCGCTGCTGCCGCTGCAGCTTCTATTGCTAGCGGAGCTGGTAGACTTCGATGGGATGTAGGCAAGAGTGTAGGTCAATTAACAAGTGCAAAGGATATCGAAATTGAGTCAGATCTCATCAACATTCGCAAAACTGGAAACAAGCGAAGAAGGAGGTGAATTGTTCATTGTCACTCAATGAATATCAATTGCTACGCATCTGATATCTTTTCTGTTCTTTACCAAATACTTCCTACCTTTCGTTGCTTTATAATCATCGCATACATGCATGCCAAACTTTATCCTTTTCCCTTTTCCTTTCGTATCTTGAACTAAATTTATGTGTAATTTAAAATTATTCTCTCATTCTCTGTAAGCGATGAATGAAAATTTGCATGTAATTTGATTTAAACCATATAATTCAGAAACACACACACACACACACACACAAAATGTTAAAAGACTTCTGGAACATTAATTTAATTTCACTATTTCACTTCCTTTTTTCTTCCAACCAAATTTTAATCACTCGGAACACACAAACAAACAATAAAAGTTAAAACAATAAAAAAAGATAGAAAGAGAAAGGAAAGGGGCTCAAATCTTTTTACTCCTGTTTAATTTCGCAAAGCAAGTCACCCTGAGAGACTGAGTCATTGTTCTTTACCAAAATTCTTTCCACTTTACCAGATACTGGTGCACTGACAACAGTGTCCATCTTCATGGCACTCATAACAACAATTGGATCACCTGCCTTGACTGTACCACCTTCTTGAACTCGAACTTCTACACAAACACCTGCCAATGGACTACCTACTGAACCAGGTTCCTTGGAAGCCTTTTCTCTTCGTACGGTATCATTGGATGCTGTTCGATCTTCAATTACAATTGATCTTGGTTCTGAGTTAAGTTCAAAGTATACTTCTCTTTGACCAGTCTCGCTCAATGCTCCGACAGCCAGCATTCGAACAATTAATAACTTTCCTCGATCAATGTAGGCATTAACTTCTTCACCTTCTTTTGGTGCACTCAAGAAGAATCGAGTAGGTAAGTTGCTCAAGTCACCATAATTTTCCACAAAGTCTTGAAATTCATCAAAGACTTTAGGGTATAAAGCAGCTGAAATGGCATCGCAAGTTGAAAAATTTTTGCTGTACTTTTTTGCCAAATCCTTTTTGATCTTGACCAAGTCAACAGGTGGTAAATCAGCTCCAGGTCTACCTTCAACCTTCTTTCGACCTCGTAAGAGCTTATCTCTAAATTCAGGGAATCCACCAGGAGGAATACCCAATCGACCTTGGAAGTATTCATAAACTGATTCGGGTAGATCCAACTTGTCAACCTGATCGACAAATTCTTTTGGTTTCATTTCATTGGCGACCAAAAATTGAGCCAAATCACCGCAGACCTTGGAAGATGGTGTAACCTTGACGATATCTCCCAAAAGTTGATTGGCTTGAATATAAGCATCTTTGATAGCATTCCATTGTTCACCCAAACCGTTGGCCTCGCACTGCATTCGCAAATTGGTGTATTGACCACCAGGCATTTCATGATCAAAGACGGAGGAGTCAGACGCTCTTAAATTGGCCTCGAAGCAAGAATATAGTGTACGAACTTGAGACCAATACAAGTTCAAGTTTTGAATATCTTCGTGACGAATACCTGGTCCCAATCCAGTCTGTTCTAAAGCAGAGACTAAAGCTCCCATAGATGGTTGTGATGTCAAACCAGACATGGAATCAATGGCAACATCAACAACATCGGCACCTGCTTCAGCACAAGCCAACATACTGGAAAGGGCGATACCAGCAGTGTCATGAGAGTGAACATGAATGGGCAAGTCGGGGTACTTTTTACGAATACCTCCAATAAGAAGTTTGGCAGCAGCAGGTTTGAGGAGGCCAGCCATATCCTTGATACCGAGAATATGGATTCCCATCTTGACCAACTCATCAGTTAAGCCGAGATAGTATTCCAAAGTGTACTTTGGATGCTTCTTTGGGTTGGCAACATCACCTGTGTAACATACCGTACCTTCTACAACACCTCCAGCCTTCTTGGCAGCATCACAACCTAATCGGAGAGAGTCGAGTGAATTGAGTGAATCGAAGACTCGGAAGATGTCCAAACCACATTCTACTGCTTTCTTTGAAAATTCGTAAATGAGATTGTCAGGGTAAGAAGTGTATCCAACTGCGTTGGCACCTCGAACCAAAGCTTGCAAAGGAATATTTGGAACCAATTTACGAATCTTTCGAAGTCTTTCCCAAGGATCTTCGTAGAGGAATCGCATAGCTACATCGAATGTAGCACCTCCCCAACATTCCAAAGCAAAAGCATTCTTGAGAACATGAGATGTCTCCTTTGCAATGTTGATCATATCAATTGTACGAAGACGTGTAGCAAAGAGACTTTGATGAGCATCACGCCATGTAGTATCCATGATCAAAGTACCCTTGTATGCACGAACAGCCTTGGCAAATGCTTCAGGTCCTTCATTGACAATGATGTTACGCCAACCTTCTGTGCAAGGTTGAGTAGCATCGAGTGGTTTGGAAGGGTCTTTGGGGTCGGTGAAAGGTGGCATTGTAATTTCAGTCTTGAGACCTGGTTCACCATTCTGTCCATTGATAGAACTACCATTGACAGCAACGTCACCAATGTATGCCAATAATTTTTGAGCTCTGTTCTTTGATTGGACCAATTTGAATAATTCAGGTGTATCATCAATCATAGTTGTCCAGGTAGAGGCAGTAGCGAAAGCTTCATGAGTCAAGAGTCGGAACAAGAACGGAATATTGGTCTTTACACCTCGAATTCGAAATTCTACCAAAGCTCGAAGCATCTTTCTACGTGCTACTTCGTATGTTGCTCCTCGACAAGTAACTTTGACAAGTAACGAATCATAATATGGAGTAATTTGAGCACCAGCAAAACCGGAACCTGCATCCAATCGAACACCATTACCACCAGCAGATCGATAGACTTCAATTCTACCAGTATCAGGAGCAAAATTGACAGCGGGATCTTCTGTTGTAATACGACATTGAATTGCAGATCCCCTCTTTTGAATTGTACTTTGTGATAGACCCAAATCTTCTAATGTGGCACCGGCAGCAATTTGAATTTGAGCACCAACAATATCAATTCCTGTAATTTCTTCAGTGATAGTATGCTCTACTTGCAAACGAGGATTGATTTCAATAAAGTAATGTCGATTTTGTTGATCAACAAGGAATTCACATGTACCAGCGTTCCTGTAGTTGGCAGTCTTTGCCAATTTGATAGCATCGGCCAAAATCTTTTGACGAGTGGCATCAGGTAAATTGCTTGCTGGAGCTACTTCTACGACCTTTTGATGACGACGTTGAACTGAGCAATCTCGTTCAAAGAGATGAACAACATTTCCTTGACCATCAGCCAATAATTGTACTTCAATGTGCTTGGGTCGATCCAAGAAACGTTCAATGAAAACTGTTGGATCACCAAAAGAACTTTGAGCTTCCGATTTTGCTCTGGCAAATGCTTCTTCGAATTCTTCTTGTTTTCGAACAACTCGCATACCTCGACCACCACCTCCCATAGCTGCCTTGATAATGACTGGAAAACCAACTTCTTTGACAAAGCCGGCAGCATCTTCGTACTTTTCAATGGCACCTTCAGTACCGGGAACAATAGGAACATCTGCCTTTTTTGCCAAATCTCGAGCCTTGACCTTGTCACCAAGTCCATCAATTGTTTCTGGGCGAGGACCAATGAATGCAATGCCGGCATCCTCAACTGCTTTTGCAAATTCAGGATTTTCAGAGAGGAAACCATAACCAGGGTGAATCATGTCTACTCCGTGGTCAACGGCCAATTGGACAATTTCTGGGATGTTGAGATAAGCTTGAACTGGTGTCAAACCCTTTCCGACTTGGTATGCTTCATCAGCCTTGTATCGATGTGCTGTCATTCGGTCCTCGAAACTGTGTGCCACCGTTCATTTGGACAAGTCAGTCAAGGAATGAAAGATATACTGCAATCGTATTAAGACTCACCTGTAGATGGACACAGTGGTCATGGCAAGCTCGTGCTAGTGAGAGATGATAATTTGTCAATCGTCAAGGAATCTTACTATTAATGCCCTTACAACTCACAGCTGTACGGAAAATACGAATAGCAATTTCCTAAGTTTGGTAAACCTTTCCAAGTCAGTTGTGTAACACCACCATTACCACCAGTATTAACTCACACCTCTATTGGCTACCATGAGCTTCTTGAGAGGAGCACCATCGGTACCCAAATTTCGCCTAATTCGATTGATTGTTGGTGGTAATCCATGAGCAGTGTGAGTACCCGGTGTACCAGGTGAGCTGTCAAAATTGCCGTCCACAAAGACACTTTGAGGTACACCTGGAGCAGACTGAGCTGTTTCTGGCTCAGTAACACTCATTGTTGAACTATGCAAGAGAGAAGACTTTGGAGGAAGTGTTAGTCAAAAATCAAGAAAGTAAAGAAAAAAAATGAAATGATCAAAAGAGCGTGCCCAAAGGACATATAGAGTAGGGAAGAGGAGATTTCGATACAAGTGCCCAGACTAGCGTGATAAAGACAGTCATACCCAATCGCTTACTGGTTTTTACCGGGTCTCTTATCTGTTGGGTTTATTAGAATTCTTGTTTCACCACGCGATGCACACTACTGCACACGTCTTTTCAATTTCCTGAAAATTGAAAGTGGAGAAAAGTCTTGTTCCCAATAGGATGAATGATGGGTAGTATCTATAGTAGAGTGTACCCCTTTCCTTGATACAAGAGGGTAGGTGTAGTTTACACATCTAGCTCTTTCAGCAGATCTCGTATCATGCCAGTAGTATGAACCCTCCATTGTCCATTAAAATCTTTGAGGAAGAAGTATAGGTAGAGACACCAACCCTTTCAACCCAAATTATTACCTGGTCCGTGCTCTGCCAATCATTACTTGGGATTTCCTCCAATATGATCATGGAAAAAGGAAGAAATGTAGAAAAAGGAAAGAAAGGAAATTCACGCACCTTGATCGTATTTTGCTTTGACAAGAGAATCAAAAGTGGAGGTGGGAGATGAGAGAGAAGAGGAACAGTGTTGAAGCTTTGATTGTTTGGAGTTGATGATACAAGGTATACTTTCTAAAAGTATCCTGGTATTTTGGTCACAATTTAGCAATTATACCAGACCCAGAGAAAAGTGTACGTCGTGGTGAGAGGGGAGAAGGGAAGAGCAACAAAGGATAAAGAGAAGGTATAAAGGAGGGAAAGTAAGAGAAAAAAAAAAATCCGATTCAAAGATTATTGGCAAGATGATCTCCTTTTGATAGAAATTGTATATTGTATCTTCTTTTGTGATAAGGAATCAAGAATTTTCGTTGGCGCCAAATTTCAACTCTGCGCGCGCGTGGCACGCTTATGACATGTAATTCTTGACTTGTGATAAGAAATCAAAAAAAATATGAGAATTGGCGCAATCGATGAAAATGGCTAAGCCGATCGACTAAGAAGAGGGTGTGTGCTTTGTTTGCATATAGAGACCTCCATGTGGGAGGGAGAAGTGTCGCGCTGCTTTTTTTTAGTCCGACAATCCTCCTCCCCCATATCTGCGGTATCAAGCCGGCAAACAGCTTGACTGATACTAAAAATTTATACCAGACAATGCTTTAGGAAGGGGAAAAAGATTTGCTGAGCAATAGACTGAGGCCCTCGGTCAAGGTTGATAGTGACGCCACAAAGTTGAGGCCAAGGCAACAGACCTTGAAGCCTTGTATGGCTTGTAATCTGTCCCCCCCCCCTTCTTCCTTGCGGTAAAAATATATCTTGTCTCCACCATAATCGCTAAACGTGCGCATTACTCTTCCTCCCCGAAGGCTGAATCTTTGAAATTGATTTGTTATATACTCGCATGTTCTCAAATATAAGGATCACGGTAGTCGTAGGAGCGGCGAAAATAGGCCTTTAGACAGGTCCGTCATAAAAATAACACATATTGAGAATTGGTGAGGCACATTATTGCACTTTTACTCTGAGCAACGAAAGGAAGATAATTTCCGTCGCGCATCAAGTGTTTCCACACACTTGAGCGTCTTGTTGCCCTTTTCTCTCTTCTCCCCCTCCTCCTCCTCCTCCTTTGCATTCCCTCACCTATTGACGCTTGATTATGGTAGATACACAAATCATTCTTGATGCATCCGGCCACAAATTTACCATTTTTGCATCTCTAGGGTTCGGTATTGGTTTAGCTGAATTGATAAGCCATCTGCCGGAGGATTATAGACTTTTCAAAGATTGGAAGTGGGGTCACTTTACATACTTTGGAGCAAGGTAAGGAAAGAGAAGGAGAGCTTTAAATTATTAAGAGCTAAGGCCTCCTCTCTCGTAGGTACTCTGGTATGCTTACATCAACTGGTTTTCTTGTAATGGCATGTATTGGACAGGATTCTGCCATTACATGCTACAAAATTTTCATATTCACTCATATTGGATGCGCCTGTCTTTCTTTCTTTTCAGCTTCCATTTTTTGGTTAAGATGTGCTGTACTTTGCGAGTGGTATCAACCTATCGTTATTCCTCTTGGCCTCTATGGTCTTGGAATCTTCATTTACAGCTTGACAGGAGTAGCACAACATTTTACACCTAGACCTGATAATGTTGTGTCACCAGTCTGTCTTGTTTCGGTTAAAGCAATAGAGCAGGCAATTTGTCGATTCTTGTTTGCATCTTTTGACGTTTTGATAGCGGCAATTACTTTTGGGAAACTCTGGAAGAGAGCTCCAACAGACTCTTGGCTCAGACCAATGCTTTTCCAGGATCAGGTATGTGAGCTAGATGTATCTCTAACCTCTAATATGTGGAAGCTCATCACCACAAACCTCCTCAGTTAGTGTACGTGACCATCACCATATTCTCATATCTCACTCTGGCATGCACGTACTTGACAAATTCCATGTCTACCAGACAAGTTGGTATTCTCTGTCCCACAATTATGTAAGTCTCAGATTGTTGCTACAGGTACAACTAATAGGAAAATTTGGTTGAATTCTCATCTTTACGACTATAGCTCTATACTCGCATGTCGACTATTTCTTCACCTGAAACGAAAAGCTAATGAGAATGCAATAAAGCAAGCGCAACCTGATTTTGTCTTAACAATTGGTTCTGAGGCTCCAAACTTGTCTCCTTCTTTATCAAGCGTACGATCAAAAAAGTCTGAGAATAGTACTGTCCTCACCTACGTCAACACAACACCCATCGTTTTGCAAAAACCATCAAGCCTCAATTCAGCAAGTTTAGTGGGTAAACCAGACATTCTACAAGACGCTCTTCACCAGGAATAAAAAGAAGCCCAAAGTCCTAAGCTCATATTAGGAGATTGGAGCAATCAACGAAATTCTTCAAGGAAAGCCCTAGTATTTTCACGCTTCAGGATCGTTTCACCTGATCACTACGAGCCTCTGTCGATTGAAATGCCGTACCGAGCACAATATAAGAAAATAAAGTACAACGAAATAGTAATCGCCGTAGTGGTCAAGAATACAGGCGGAGTTGAAGCCACAAGCAGAGCCCTAAAACACGGCGCTTGCTCAGTCACGCCACATAAATCCCTCCTTTGTACAATACTCCCTCACATTTCTGTTTCTGAACTTTGTCAATAAATTCCAGTTCCTGGGCATCCTTAAAAGAGATGAAAATACCTAATATTGAATTTTAAATCAAATCCATGCATTCTATAATTCGAATAGAACACTGAAACAGGGATCGACACACTTTATTTGCTCTACAATTTTTCCGCCTCCCGTCCATCACTTGTTTTATAAAGAAATTATTTTCTATCAGCCGAGCAGTCTTTTGGAGTCCGTCTACTCTCAGAAGAATGAGATGACAAGATGAAACAATTGAGTGACGCCGCTCTCTTTCTCCTCTTCATCTACGAAATCGTTTTTCCTCCAACAACATCTTCCCTGCATTGATGGCGAGCCAAGTCGGTGCAACACCCTTTGCAGGTCAAGCATACACGATATGTAGCGCTCTATCATTTGGCTGGTCAACAATGGAGTACTTTACTCATCTTCGAGATGATTATTATCTAATCAAAGACTGGAAATGGGGTCATTTGACATATTTTGGAACTCGATACTTTGGGCTTTTAGGTACGATATGCTATCTATGTATGGCATGTGTCGGTCAAGAACCAGAATCAACTTGTCGAAGTCTATTTATCTTTATACAAATTGTTCTTGGATTTTTATTTTTATCTTCTTCTTCCATCTTTTGGCTTCGAGCTGGATTTTTATGCAAGTGGTATAGACCAGTCATCATCCCACTAGCTCTCTATGGCTTAGTAATTGTTTCATTAGCATTCAGGGGCTCAGTGTACGATTATCTTGGCATCATGGACATTCCACTTACAAATTCACCAGTATGTCGACTACTGATCCGAGCTTGGGACCAAATTCTCGTTAGATATTTAATGGCATCCTTTGATATGATCACCGCCATTGTTACATTTCTAGCATTATATCGACATCCATCTCCGAATCTATCTTCAGCTTCAAAGTCAGCTTTTTGGCTCAACGCTATTCTTCTCAAAGATCAAGTGAGTGTATAAATTTGAAAGATCTTCTCAGATTATCATAGAGAATTGACCTTATGACTCAGTTGGTGTACGTCTGTGCCGCTTCTTTCACCTACATTGGACTTGGGACTACACTTCTCAGCTCTTCTATTGCGCTACAGAGTCTAGGAGTGCTCTGTCCGAGTGTCATGTTAGTCGCAATAAATATCTACTTTACATGATAGAAGACTGAAATCAGATTACCCCTCTATTTCTAGATCAATCATTTCATGCCGCCTGTTCTTACGTTTGAAAAGAAAAGGAAGTCGAGGACCAAAAAAAGATGTACAGTTCCACTTTGCGTCGCTGCCACCTCCTGCATCCCCAACACCCTTGTTCTCATTCATCAAACGTCAAGAGCGACCAATATCTACTCCACAAGGCTCTCCCCTCACTGCATTACCTACCGCCGTCTCTCCTTTCAATCATCTCCCACCAGTATCGTCACCACTATTCTCATTACCTGGTATGGCAAGCAAGAATCGCAGTCATCCATTCTCGGGTGGATTCGACTTGGAGCGACAAACTTCTCACTTGTAAAAATCTATCGACTTATAGTGATTAGGAAACTGAGCGCATGCTGATTAAAGCAGTATCACTGGAGATTTGAAAATTCTTTTTCTGATGATGATGATAATGCTATTGATGGTTTTGCTGATACATGAAACGAGATATAATTGTACAATGTTGATGCTGCAAAGATAACATAGTTATAATAATAATAATAATAATAACAAAGATTCAATTCATGTCACTGCAAGTGGAATAGTCTCATAGCTGCTCTGTCCGCCAGCTCCTGTTTTTCTTTTTCCTCCAAATAGCGAAACGATACGTTGATTAATTGCAGCCATCGAAAGGCTACCTGGATTTGCTGTCATTGTCATTGGTTGCATTTTACCTTCTTCTTCTTCTTCTTCTAATGAAGCAATATCGAATCCATCTTTTGATTGAAGCCAAGAAGGTCGTTTCCACCATTTCAGTGTCAAACTGCTCAAGACTACACTGACACTACTAAATGCCATGGCTGCACCTGCCATCATTGGATGTAAATGAAATCCCCAAGGTAAGCCAACACCCATAGCCAGAGGCACAAAGACTAAATTGTAACCAGTAGCCCAAATATAGTTGAGTTTAATTTGTTGAAAGATCCTTCTTGAGAGGTGAAGAGAAGCTGGTACGTCCATTAAATCTGCTCTCATTAGTACAATTGAAGCAGCTTCCATTGCAATCTCGGTACCACCTCCGATCGCTATACCCAATGTAGCAGCAGCCAAAGCAGGTGAATCATTGATTCCATCTCCTACCATTGCAATTCCAGTTGGTGGATTTGCTGAATCTAATTTTACTTTTAAATCAGCAATGACGCTCCTTTTCCCATTTGGACTCATTCCAAAATAGATATCTCCATGTGGAATGTTTAGTAATCGAGCGACTGCTTTTGCTGTCGGTTCACTATCACCAGTCATGATACCACACTTGATACCCATCCTTCTCAAGCCATCAATACATTTTCTTGCTTCTGGTTTCAATTGGTCAGATAGAGAGATAGCACAGGTAAAAGAACCATCCAATGCAACAAAGACTGTTGTCTTGCCTTGAGAAGATTCTTGCGTAGAAAATGCTTCAATGTGATCATCAATCTTACAACCTTGAGCGTGTAAGAAAGCCAAATTACCAATGACGATTCGATGTAAAGTTGTACTAATGGTATCCTTTGCTTTACAGTGTATACCTCGTCCCGTTACACTCTCAAAGCTTTCAATGTCGATATTTGAAGGATACCCAATACTATTATTGATCCATAATGAAGTAGCTCGCCCTACTGGGTGTTCACTTTTTCTTTCTGCTGCAGCAATCATCTGTAAAACTTGACCTTTTGTAATGTCACCCACACAAGGCTCTTGCAGTATTCCGTTTTGCTGCAGCACACTCGATTCAAAGACCTTTTCATTGTCATCATCTTCCTCAATGATTTGAACATTTCCATCTCTCCAACATAGACTTGAAACACTTAGCTTACCTTGAGTTAATGTTCCAGTCTTGTCGAACATAATATGAGAAATAGTACTACTTGCTTCCAAAGGTCCTCCACCCTTGATAAGTATTCCATTCTGTGCTCCTACACCTGTTCCAACCATCACTGCAGTTGGAGTACTCAGACCCAGAGCGCAAGGGCAAGCAACTACAATAACGCTGATGCAGAGTTTAAGGCATACCATCAATTTTGTAGCGCCTTCTTGTTGAAATATGTCGGGTAAGGTTTGCATTTGAAGAAGGTGCGAGATGAACATCCAAAAGATAAAGGTGAGTGCACCTAGTAATACAACACAAGGTACAAAAATACCCGCAAGTCGATCGGCAAAAGCTTGTATCGGTGCCTTGCTAGTTTGAGCATCACTAACCAATCGAACAATTTGACCTAAACTTGCTTCTTTTCCTGCTCTTGTCACTAAAAAATTAAATGAACCCAATGAATTAACAGTTCCTCCAATCACTGTACTTCCCTTTTCTTTTGTAATCGGTCTGGGTTCACCTGTTACCATACTTTCATCCACTGTACTTTCTCCTTGCACTACAATTCCATCTGCTGCAATCTTTTCACCTGGAATTACCTTGACGTAATCACCTTTTTGAATCAACTCCGATGGTACCTTCTTCTCCCTAATCATAGTCTTTCCATCAGTGTAAATTGTGGCCATACTGGGTGTTAAACCTATCAACTTGCTCAATGCTTCGCTCGTCCTTCCCTTTGCTGCATTTTCCAAATATCGTCCAAAACTAACAAAAGTAATGAGCATGGTTGACGTCTCGAAAAAAGTAGCTGGCTTCATACATTCGCCCAAACAAAATAGTGCAAAAATCATCGAAAAGGTGCTGTAGGTGAATGATGCTGTAGTGCCTAGAACAATAAGGACATCCATTGTAGCACTCGCGTGTCGTATCGCTTTGAAGCTGCTGACGTAGAAGCGCTTTCCAACTCCAAATTGTACAGGTGCTGTCAACAGTAAACATAGCAAGTCTCCAAGGTAAAGATTGGGAAGTGGTTGACACATGAGTAGTGCTTTGGCGGATGACCATTTTGGTAAGACCATTGAAATAAGAAAGACGGGTATAGCAAATGAAAGCGAAATGAGAAATGCATGCCACCATTCTTGAACTTCCTTTGCTCTACTAAGACTTTGTAATTGTGTCGAGTCACTGTCATCATTTAAAACTGCATCAAATCCAAGATCTTCAATTTGATTCACAATATCCCTGACGCCCAACTTGCTTCGATCGTACTCCACTTTTGCCTCTTCAGTAGCTAGTGAAACCACACAAGAAATTACTCCATCCATCTTTCCAACTTCTCGCTCTACTGTCAAAGTACAAGAAGCACAGGTCATTCCATAAACTTTAAAGCATTGTACATCCTCTCTAATTTCCGCTTGGAAACTTGCTTCAAAACCTATATCCTCTATTTCTTCTACAATCTTTTCTACTGTCCATTTTGAACCATCAAATTCTACTATTGCTTTCTCTGCAAGTAACGCAACTGTTATTGAGTATATACCGTCCTGTTGCCTTAGCATTCTTTCGATAGTCTGTAGAAGTATCACCCAAATAAGTTCAATGGACTGAACTTGCCACCTATACCTTCGTTGCAACTCACCTCAACGCAAGCTCCGCAAGTCATCCCGCCTATTCTAAAATTGGCAACATCTTTGTATGCTTCTTTGGCGATTGGTGAATCATTTAGAACTTCCCCTTCCATATCGTATATGTTCAACGGACTTTAGCAAGCAGGTAGAGGTGTTGAAGATGAAGACAAAAATGATGAGGTGACCTTGTGGCTGGTACGCGCTTGAATTATGTATGCTAGTGGTATAGGAAAAAATGATGAGTCTCAGCCCAGTCGATTACGAATTGTAATGACAGAAAGATATGTGTACAAGCCGAGATTGGGCTACAGCAAGTTGCTGAAATAGTCTAGAATGTCAGAGCCGAAGCGGCAAATAGAGAGTAACTTTTTTGAGAGAAAGAGAGAGAGAGAGAGAGAGAGAGTACCTCCTTGAAGTCAACGCGAAACCGGAATGTATGAAATTTTTTCGGACTTAATCAGATTTGAATGAAGAGATTTGATATTATTTATCAAGGGATAGAAAACCAGACTCTAATTTAACTTTATTTAATTATTATTATTATTATTATTATTATTATTATTATTGCTGCTTTATTTTGTCAACAGGAGAATGAGGGAAGAGAGAGAGAAGGGGAGAACGACAAGATCAATTTTTTGCCCCTTTTCTTGATTTTGAGTTTACAAGTCATCTGGTGAAGGAGGTCTAGAAAAGGCAGCAGACATAGTAGCAGAACCAGTTTCTGATTTGCCATCATCTGTCATATGTTCATCAAAGTAATGAGCAGCCATACTACGAGGTGTTCTTGGTGTTCGAACACTTGTTCCAGTTGTACAAATGAGATAACTAATCACTCCAGTCCAACCACATTGATGACTTGCTCCTAAACCTGCTCCACTATCACCATGAAAGAATTCATGGAAAGGAACAAGATCACGGAAATGTGGATCATGATCCAATAATGGAATTCCACCATTACAAGGTCTTCTTTGTTGAACTTCATCCCTTTCAAAAATAGCAATTAATCGAGAAGTAAGTTCTTCTGCTACTTGTGCCAAATGCATCATATTAC
Source organism: Exobasidium cylindrosporum (assembly GCA_023273805.1). NCBI lineage: Eukaryota > Fungi > Basidiomycota > Exobasidiomycetes > Exobasidiales > Exobasidiaceae > Exobasidium > Exobasidium cylindrosporum. The sequence goes on from CP096878.1 coordinate 4,460,524, forward strand.
CAGATCCAGTAGGACATTCAATTGTAAAACTATTACCATAAAATTGATAAAATCGTTGTAAACTTTCAATGAGTAAGAAATTGACAGCAATCCAAATAGGACCTCTCCAATTACTATTACCTCCAAACATGGGTGATCGACTATCGCCAGGCCAATAACCAACATCAAACTTTTGTCCCTTTACATCTATACTCCAAGGATTCTCTGCATGTTCTTTTGACAAACTTCGAATACCATACGTTGATAGAAATTCCGTTTCATTAAGCATTCGCTTTAAAATTGACTCTAATCTTTCTCGATCAACCATGGAAAGTAATCTACGATTTTGTCTACCTCCTGCAACTTGAATATTACGTTTACTAATTTCAGGTCGATTATCCAAAAACCATTTGACTCTCTTTCCAAATGATGGAAATCGAGTAAAGACGGCAGGTTCCAATGTCAAAGTAGGATACAATGCAATTAAACCAAGAAGACTCTTGACTGGAATCAATTGACTACTATTGGGACCAAACAAAATGGCATCAAAATAAAATTGTTCTTCTTCTGACCAAAGTGAAAAAGATTCTTCATCTGAATCCTTGTAAGTCATGGCATCAGCGATAAAGATGAAATGTTCAAAGAATTTTGATGCAATATCTTCATAGGTTGGATTATGTTTAGCTAATTCAAGTGCCATGTTAAGCATCTGTAAAGCATAGAAGCTCATCCAAGAAGTTCCATCAGCCTGTCGTAATGTACCACCAGTTGGAAGTGGTTCGGATCTATTAAATGGTCCAATATTATCTAAACCAAGGAAACCACCTTCAAAGACATTAGATCCACTTGAATCTTTACGATTGACCCACCAAGTAAAGTTGATGAGTAATTTTTGGAAAACTCTTTCCAAAAAATCAAGATCTTCTCTTCCATACATTTTTCTTTCAATCTTGAATACTCGAAAGGTTGCCCAGGCATGAACAGGTGGGTTGACATCACTAAAATTCCATTCATAAGCAGGCAAAGCACCATCTGGTTTCATATACCACTCTCTAGTAAAGAGATCCAACTGCTTCTTGGCATAAGTAGGGTCCACCATGGCAAGAGGAATACAATGGAAAGCTGAATCCCAAACAGCTGGAAAAGGATATTCCCACTTGTCTGGCATTGAGAGAATATCTTCCATGTGCAAGTGTCTCCATTCCTTGTTTCGAACATTTTTTCTTTCTGGCGGTGGAGGAGGTTGACCTGGATCACCAGATAACCATTCTGGTTGAATAAAGCAATAAAATTGCTTATTCCATAACATTCCAGCAAAACCTTGTCTCATAATCGATCGAGTATCATCGGGAAGGTGACCTTGAGCAATTCGATGATAAAATTCTTCTGCTTCTGATCTTCTATCTTCCACCAGAGCATCAAATTGTTCATCATCATTAACTGTAGGATCTTCTGAAGCTGTACTTGTTGTAAGCTTGATTCGAACAACTGCACATCCTCCATTAGGTGGTACTCTTTCAAATACATAGTGAGCTCCTGACTTTGTTCCCTTCTTTTCCGGATTGATATAATCTCGAAGTGGTGACGTATCAGTAGCAGGTTCAAAATATTCTTCTTCTTCTTCTACCTCTTCGTGATGCTCCTCTTCAATTTCCATTTCAATCATTTCTTCTCCCAATCCATTTACATCTCCATTTTCTTGAACTCCGTCTGAGTGAGTAACCTTGTCGCGATTAGGAAGTTCTGACCTTTTCAAAAGCTTCTTTGTGGGTTTGACAATCTTTCTCATTACTTTAATCATTCTAGTTTTGCGAACAGCTTTAGGTTGATCCTTTTCTAGACGATGCATGGGAATGATTTGATCATGGAAGGCATCTTTTGCGTAAGTTAGATTATTTCCTCCATATAATCTCTCAAAGTTGGTTTCATTTTCTGTAAACATGAGCGTAGGAACAACTTCCTCATCAGACACTGGTTCAGGTGCAAGACCTCTCTTTTTTGGTGGTGCACTGGGAGCAGGACTGGATGGACAATAGAGGTAATAGCGACCTAGCTCCTCGTGATCTGCTTGAACAGTCATGTCATCCATTTGCTTCATTGATGGTTTCTTTGGTGTTTCCTTGGCCCATGACCAAGAATTTTTAAAGAACATTTGAGGAATGATGTGGAGATCAGCCTCTTCAGGTCCTCGATTATAGGCACTAATTCGACACGACATTGCATCCTCATTTTCGTCATCCTTGGCATATTCAATGAAAATATCCCAGTACTTGTTCTCATCGAACAGATCCGTGTCGGTAATTTCGAATTCGGCAACATCTCTACTTCGCATTTGTGATTCCCGAACTAGCTGTTCGTACGGATATGATGTTTGTGGGTACTTGTAGAGCATCTTCATGTAACTATGAGTAGGAGTATTGTCCAAGTACCAGTAGAGTTCTTTGACATCTTCACCATGATTACCTGTGAGGAAAATTCTAAGATTAGTGGGAGGCGAATGTCACTCGATCTGACCCTTGAATCTAGCATGACTAACCTTGATTGTTTGCCAGTCCGAAAAGTCGCTCCTTTAACATACGATCCTTTCCATTCCAGAAAGCTAAACTAAGACCCAATCTGCAATGATTGTCTGAGATACCAGCAATACCGTCTTCTCCCCATCGGAAGGTACGACTTCGAGCAGCTTCGTGAGGAAAGTGAGACCAAGCGTCTCCATTGGAACTGTAATCTTCACGAACAGTAGCCTTGAAAAAAAGAAAATATAAGTACAAGAACATACCAACCCCTTTTTTTGTGACACATATTGCACTCACCCATTGTCTTTCACTCAAGTAACAACCCCATCTTCTCCAGTATCGTTCTTTTCTGGCATCTTCATCAAGTCTTCTTTCCTCTATTGTTTGCATGCGATTATTAAAAGCATGGTAATCCAAACCTGAGTCGGCAGTTCCAGTCGGACCTCTACGATGATAACCCCCCTCAGTAGCCTCACTAGGAAAAGATGAATGAAAACCTGCACCACCACTCATTGTAGGAGTGCTAGGGGATTGATCAGGACTTTGAGTCTTAAAATAGGATTGCGACTTTCGATGATATGTCTCCGGTCTGGCAGAATAGTGATTAGGATTCTGATCAAATTTCAAAGATTATGTCAATAAGCTTGAGCTGCAGTACTCATACGTAGAGACTAAAGCAAACTTACAGTGTAAGGTGACTTGCCAGTATGATATTCTGGTATGTGAGAAAAGACTGAATCACGAGAATGAAATGATTGACGATTTGAAGCGCTTCGATGAGAAGGACGAGGGCGGTGCTCTGATGTAGTAGTCGTCGAAGCTAGAACGCAGATATTCCTCAAGATCAGATCGTTATCACCGCTTAGCATTTATTCCTCCCAGCTACATACCAGTATTCTCCTCTTCTTTCTTCCTTCGTTGAGGTTGAACAGTGGTTGGGCCAGGATTGGCACTTCCTTCCTTTCCAGGAATATTAATCCTAAGGTGATCAACTATGGGACCGTTGGTAGCACCACTGTCAACGCTATCACTATCTCGATTTGATAATGTCGGTGTCACTCTTCCAGATGGATCGGGTTGATCGTCGTTGTTGATATGTCTATTGGTGCTCATTCGAAGAACGTTGTGACTATCGTATAGAAGAAGGGAAAGAAAGAAAAGGTGCGCACAACAGTGTAGAAAGAAAGTTGGCAGGAAAAAGTAAAAAGGACGGGAAGTGAACTGAGGGTCAGACAGCGGAAGATCTGTACAAGGTGGAGTAGAGATTGGAAAGTCTTGTCGGAGATGGTAAATTATCAAAAAGAAACCTTATCCTCCTTGGCTGCCTCTTTTCAAGATGATCAAGGCAAGCTAGCTGAAAGATCGTTACCCTTCAGTAAGCAGAGCCGACAAAAGAAGTTTGAAGCAAGAGTAAGGGGACGAATGTAGCAAATTGGCTGACAATAGAAGCCTAAGAAGGAAACTTGAACCAAAAATCGCCTATTGGTTTTTACCGCAAAAAGATATTGGGCCCGGCCTGATTCACTCATCATCTTACTTTTTGTTAGCGATTTAAATTTTATGCACAATGAAAGATTTCTACAAGTTAGTTGGCATAAATCAACGCGCGCAACTTCCCTTTGACTGTTGAATCGAATTTTTCTTTTTCCCAACATTATTATGTACGGTAAGATAAGTGGAAGAATATAAAATTGACAATTGAATATAATTTCCTTTTGGCTGATATTTGAAGCCACAGAGGTCTTATTTAGACCCTTCGATTGGGGAGGAAGTGCACGGGGCAAGCAAAGCTGTTTAATCGTTGATGCCTTTACTTTGACTACCATCGGTCAGCCCTATCAATAGTGGTGACACATAGATAGCATATTCTTCCCGCGGGTTGTCAAGAGCATACAGTGGCTAAGACTTAGATGGCTTGGAAATATTGTAGAGATATCGGCAGGCGTTGATGGCGCAAGCAGCTTTTGATGAGATTTTAAGGATGGTGTGGCTGTAGTTCTTCTCTACACTCACTATCAGTAAATGCGCAATCATCATTGATCAATTCATCTTGAGTTTATGGTGGAACTAGGGCGTTGATAAGAGTGTGGGAACCAGTTGAGTACACAGTACGCCGCACCAGCCACATTCTCTTCCGCTACTTCCGACATCTTTGTCGTGTGCGCATTCAGAGCTTTCGAAAGGTATAAGGATAGGGTAGAAAGCAGAATGCTCTTGTTGCCTCCTCTGTTATCATTCAACTCTTTGCCAGAAGGAGGTCTGTTGCATAGATATGGGTGATAGCGTAAGTTCAATGAGTTCATCTCTGCGATCACTCACATTAGCACTAGGTCTTGACCAGGAGACATTCGAGAATACCAACAGCATACCTGCTAGTCTACACTACACACCTTCTTCATCCACTCCTGGCACTAAGATGCGGGAAAATAGCTTTATATACTCCGACCCTTGTCGGAAACCGCAAGTAAAGACAACGATCGAGATTATCAAGTCAGAATTACCATATCTTCAGCTTTGTCAACTAACGAGCAATTACAACGACAACTTCGCCTCACCATCATCAGCTTTACAAAGCACTTTTGATTCTGAGTTTTGCAAAACAGATCATCTATGGTCTCTGAATTCAAGCAGTCCACTCAGCTCAACGCAAAGCTTCTCTTTGACCCTCAATAGTAGTGATCCGATGGAAAATAGTCCCAGTCTAGAAGAGTCTTGTATGACAAGTCATTGGTCCGTTGACAGTATAATGGAGACAACCGATAGCATCAAGTCATCATTCACTTCGCCTTCTGATTGGCGATCACTACTTACAAATGTCAAGATAGAGCGAACTAAATCAAATCTAGATTTAAGATCAACCGGCATAGGCGAGATCTCGCCAATTACAGATCTTGAATTGACGTGCGAATCCGATGGTGAAAGGTATTATGCTAATAGTGCTATTTTATATGCTACCTGCCCTACTCTTAAAGAGAGTGAGTGATGTTATGGAATCGGAGGACTTTCTTTCTCCTTAATTAATCTCTTACATGAATTTGATGATTTTCAGAGTTGCAGAATGACACCAACGTTTTGGACTTGACTACATCAGACACACTTGTAACACTCTCCTCCAATACCTCGATAATGGGTCTTCATCGACATACAGGCAGCTGGTGGCGCAATCTCAGAAAGACGAATAGGTCGATAACTCCAACAAATTGGTCATGTCACCGACAAATCAGCGTGAAAGGTTGTTCGGGAAGTGATTTAAAAGCACTCCTTCACTTTCTTCAGTCTGGTACATTTCAGTTTATTATTACTTATCAGTCCGATCAAAGAAGTGAAACCTTGGTACAGCCAAAGTACCATGTGAGTAGCTCATGTGAGTATTATTCGTTTCATAACAAAAAAAATGAATCGAAACAAAGACAGCAAGACTGGAGGGGTACGTCTTGCAGAAATCGCAGACGACCGTTCACAACATCATCGCAAAGGGTTGCTACGATTTCAACCACTCGATCTAGTACATTCCCAAAATTGGCACGTCCAGCAACGGCAAGCACCTATACTACCGCCACGTATGCTAGAGCTAACACTCTGGATGAGTCCAGCGATAATATACCACCTTTTACTGTAAAAGGAGCATACCACCTGGGCTCCATCCTCTGTCTCTCTGAACTTTCGCAGGCTGCCTTTCAGTACCTTTATGATTAATTTTTGGGATGGCCAATGCAAGATTTTTGGTGCCACTTTTTATTTTGCTTTCACTCGCATTTATTAAGTCAAGCAAGTCACTAATCGAGTATCTAGAAGTCGATGGGGACAGGCTTGATAGATATTATATATATGCGCACAAGATCTTTGCTTTATTTGAATATATATTTACTTATCATATATAATTTATATATCATCTCAGAGCTTAAGTTCATTAGCGTATTACACGATTTAATTTGAAGTATAGAAAAGTTTATTACTATTGTGTGTACCAAAGTGACTCTATACTAGCTTCCTTGGCGCGAGATAATTAAGACTACCTTGTGGTAGAGTATTTGCAGTTGCTGCTTTAATTCTCCAACTTCCTCCATTTTTTTTTCTTTCTTTTCTTTTTTTTTCTCATATACCCCACAAACCTGCTCTTATTTTTCCATTTTTACATATCATCATCTGTATGAGCGACTCTAACCATGATATTCTCCCCTTTATTGAAGCATCACAGAACTTTGCTACTTTACTCATTTCTTTTCATCATTTTAAACCAGATGTAGCACAATTAGGTCGAGCTGGACACCCAGCTCAATATGAGAGAAGTGCCAAACCAATTCAAGCAACAGATTGTCAAAAAATTACAAATCAAAATACGAGCGTAGAGGAAGTAGTTGAAGAAGAGGAAGAAGTTGAAGAGGAAGAGGAAGAAGAAGAAGCAACATCATCATCATCATCAATTTCCCCACCCAACAAAGCAAACAAATCTAAATTTTCCCTCTTTGGTATTATTGGTAATAAAAGACGTAATAGTAAAATTAAGCTTGCAATTCAAAGGTTACAAGTTCAATTCCCAAGACAAGTTTTACTGAATCCAAAAACAATCATTGTTCAATCATCATCACTCGATAAAACTTTGGAGGAAGAAATCAAAAATTCAAGTGTGGAAAAAAAGGAGAAGAATCAAAAATTTCTTACTGTTTTTGATTCAGAAAGAGTAGAATTAGTAGGAATTCGAGATAAAGAACCACTTTGTCGTGTTGCTACATTATTATTTAATGGAAATGATTTTAGTAATGCAAGATTATTTTATCCTTCAGAATCAATAATTGCAGGTACAAAATGGTCATTATCAAAATATAAATCAAATTCAGTTACTGCTCCAGTAAAATGGGCAACTTTAAGTATTTTAACACCACCACAAAATGGAAAAAAGAATAATAAAGTATCTTCTGAAGATGAAAAGGAATATCTTAAAACACTAAGATCAGTAATAGCTTCTGATGAACAAATGAAATTACAACAACTTTTTGAACCAGATCAAGAAGCAGAGAAGAAATTGGATGAAATTTTATCACATTTAGGAAGAAGAGGTTGTATTTGGACAAGAGCAGCTCATCGGACTCGACCAAGTCTTCGAAATCCAAATCCAAAACAAAGACCAGAATTTATGATACAGGGCATCTTTCCAGAGGTAAAGAAAAAAAAAAAAAAAAAAAACGGAGAAATGAATATGATAGACAGACTTACTTTTGATACAATTTGCCTTTATTTCCTCTCTTACAGGCTTTCCTCGCTAGATGTAAACGATACCAAGCAAATGACAATTTACCCATGCATTCAGATATGGATGAAACTAAAGAAAAGGAAAAGCCACTTATCACTACACTATATGGTGTTTCCATGAATGACGATGAGGCAATGCAAACTGGTGAGTTTTTGAAATTGTAGATCAATGATACTCTCTTTAACTTTTTTACCCTTTTCCCTAATCAACAATTGTATATCCAGAGGCAAAATTGGCTATTCTTGACGCTTTAGAAGGATGTTCCATAAGGGTGACTGATGAACCCTTTCGTGGAGCTGGCCACTTTGAAGAGACAGCATTGTATGTAGGTAATGTTTTCTAAAAAGCAAATTATTTGTAAAAGTATTGTAGTCTTGTTTAGTAATATGAGAAGTAAAATTTTATAAAAGGATTTTACATCCCTAGCAAGTATCTTGAACTAACCTATTCTTTTCGGGGAAAAATTTAATGCTATTGCTTTTTACTTTTTTCGTCTGAATTTGTTAGCACATGAGTTAGAATTAAAGTCCATTCTTGAAGCAATCTTTTAACCTCGCCTTTATCCCATGCCAAATTGTTGAAACCATAATTGAGTGATAGTCGACCATCAAAAGTAGAGACACGAGGACTCAGCGAAGCTCTAGGTTCATTTGAAATTAAATGTACATCTATAACTTTGAGAGAGAGGACATTACCAGAATAACTTGAACGAATAAAACGATCAAGTAAACCATCAGAAACAATACCAATTTCATTTGAAGCTTTTGTCTTTTCTTCTTTATCGACGATTTTCTCATCCTTTCCACTTGAAAATAGTCTTGCATCCATTCTATTGGAAAAAGCTGCTGATCTCTCCAAAGGTTTTGTATCTTTAAAGTTGATAAAGTATTTCTTCAAGTATTGTGCCATTTCAAGAATTGATTTCTTATCTTGCTCTGTTTCACACTTTCCATTTGAAATGTTGCTGCTTAGTAAGGAGCATGGCATAACTATAACCATACCACTCAATGCATTTCCATAGTATTCTCTTGGAGCATTTACCAAAAGAGGTCGCATATTAAAAGGCACATAGAAGCAAATTGTTGTAGCGTCTTGAACAGGAAAGTGATGAAGCATGGGAATTAAAGAAGTTACTATAGCGAGTTGAGTGATTGTAAATTGTAATTCTTTAGCCTCTTGTAATAGTACCAGTGTTTCCTCTTTACTAAATCGATGTCGAACGTCAAACATTTGAAATTGCTCCTTCATCTTTTCTTCTGAAACTTGAGGTATAATCGAATGCGAAGACTGTAAAGGGGGGTGGATTAGTAAAAATGGTCTTGAGAGTGAGGGAAAGGAATTTGACAAAGAGGAGGTTGTATTTTATTGACTCACACTAGCACCTGTATATTGAGTAGCAATAGTATCAGCCTGCTCGCATTGATCTGTAGCTCGAATCTCCGCTGGTAATAATTGCCAATAGGTGTCTTCTGGTTTAAGTTTAACCTTGACTGTTTCAAAGCTTTTCACAGCAATCTCGAGGTAATTATGAAGACATAGGTAGGCTCCCGTTCCATCTACATATGTATGATCTACAAAACCTACCAATCCAAAGTGTGTGACTTTGCTACCAGAAGTAAAATACAAGACATTAATAAGGTAGCCGCATTTCAATAGCGCGTTTAAACCTTTGAAAGATATCTTGCTTACCATCTGATTTATCAATGTCGACTTTTCTTCTATGCTATCTATATTTGGATATGTGTATTCAACAAAAGAATGATTAAATTGCTCATCTACCTCTTGAGTATCTATCTCTTGATTATAATGTACTTGAAAATCATTGAGCTCTGCACTACCTGTACCCTTGTATGTTAGGACAGGTATTCGTAATAAATTTTCACGCCATGCCCTTTTCATTATAGTAGTCATCCTTTCTAGATCAATTAATTGGTCCACTTCTACTAGCAAAGTCGGTATGATGCTGAGATCAATAAATGATTCATCAGCTTGTCTACAATTCTACAGCTATGCTCTTTCTAACCCACCTCCATTTTGGTGTACCTTTGGAAGTATTGGAATACCAGAATCGTTCAGTTCCGACTAAATCACGCTTCCAATGATACCCATTCTTCTGCCAAGCACCTTTCTTGAGCTCATCCTGTGCTTGTTGATCTAGCATCCTTGATTCAGACCCAAAGAATGGAAGTGGTACAGGGGAGGTAAGCTGACTACTGATACTTCTGTGAAGTGCATCAACAATCAGACCGAACGAGAACCGAAGATGCCCGAAACTTAAATCGCGTAGCTTACTCTCACTAGATTGACTTCCTTACTCATCACTCTTCAGCCTGAACACAATAAAGCATGCAGAGCAAGCTTATTTACAAAAGATATGCCAAGAATAACTACTAATAATTATGAGGTGTGTGCTAATACAAATGTTAGAGAATCTATGTGTATGTGTGAGAGTGTTTTTGTTTGTTTGTGTATGCTCTGTAATCTTCTGTCCAGCTCAATTTCCCTTTAGAGCATCGGCTCCTTTCCTTCCTCAATTAAACGTCTATACTCATAACGAGCGTCCCTCATCCTCTTTCTATTATCTTCCTTTTCCATGACTTGAAAAATCCAATTGAGCAATGCATCATCATCCATCGGTATGAATTCTCTTGTGAGACAATTCATTGCCACTTCAAATCCGCTGCCCACTAATTGACTTCGAAGTGACCAAAGAATTGCAATTGCAATCACGACCAAAAGATCTTTGCCTTGTAGTAGAAAACAATCCCAAAGTCTCAATTGAGTACTAAATGGTAAAACATTGGTGTATAAAGTAATGTACCACTTTGTCGCATAAGAACTAATGGCAATGCCATCCGCCTCCAAAGAACTTATCAAGTCGGGACACAATTTCTCACATAATTTCTTTTGAACATAAAAGTTCTCCACTAGACCAGGAAATCCAGGTGAGAAAGTCTCATGAAGTCCATAAAAGGAGCGATTGTGCAATTCCGACATGATGGCATATACTTTCTCGGGTGTAAAATAAACGAGTAAAGTTGCCACAATTGGTCCCATTCCTTGACAATAAGCGCATTTGGTACAAAGTAAGCTGAAGGCGTGAAGTACGTGAAAAAGAGATCGCTGACCTTGCCCGTACCTAGTGTGAAACAGAATATGACCAGAAATCGTTCTTGGTACATCGAGGTCAATTTGAACATCGTGAGTGGAAGGCATATCAAGCAATAGCTTGTAACCATTTTCTGCTTCGCTGAAATCATTTGGTCGCTTCGATTGATCGAGAAGGATAGCCCACCAAGCTGCTGATCTCCATCGATCTGGGATACCCTTGTAAACACGTTTCCGAAACCTTTTACTCTTAATTATGCCAGGCATTAGAACATAACAAGAGGCCCCTTTGTCTGTCTTTTTAACTTCAAGCATTCGATCCCACTTGCCTACTCTTACAGCCTCTCTTTCACGTAAAGCCATTTCCTTGTGCTCTCTGTTTTCTATGACAAACTGCAATGAAGTCGTGCCATGCGATGTCTTTTCACTGCTATAAGAGTCATCCGCAGAAGTAGAATTGAATGGGTCCACTGCATCACTTGAGTTGTGACCTCGACCATCTTTGCGATTCCTAAGAGCTTGGGGGACTGCTCGTCTTCTCGGTATCGATCTCATTGAAGATGCAGGCAATACTGTAATTCGTGATCTAGTGGTCTGTTTGCCTTGGCGTTCCTTGTTGAAGAAACCATATCTACAAAGCAAATCTGATAAGTGTCACAATAGTCAATGTATCTGCTTAAACTCTACCTCACCTGTCGACCTTCTTCATCATCTCTCTCCTTTCAATCTCCAGCTCCAAATCTCCTTCTGGTGCATTCCCAGTCTCCTTTTTCCTCTCTTCTGCTTGACCAAGTCTGCTTTCACTTTCAATACTGTGGCTTCCCAGTGAGCTGCTACTTGTCGCGAATGTCTCATGCGTCAAGCCTTGATGTGTCGAAAGTGATCCGTTTGCCTCTATCGGCGTCTTCAAAATCTCTACTGAGACTGGTGACGAAGGCATGTCCACGCCAGGAGACGATGATTTTGAACGAGTAGAGATTTTTGGGGAAAAGGGTACGGATAGTCCTTCGACGCTACCTCTAATTGATTCTTTGACCCCCCTGATAGGAAGAGAAACAGAATCAGAAGTATCCCAAGCATGTTTGGCACCTCTTTCCCTTGTCCACTCCTTTCCTTCGATGACTCCATCTCCTTTGATACCACTTGCGTCAAAGTGGGCATATGTTTTTCGAATATAAGCTCCATCTGCATCTTCTGGGCCAGTCCAATTCTCTGAAGAGTTACATGCTGGCTGAGAGTAAGGTGCAGAAGGTGGAATCAGAGCTGGAAGGGAAGTCTGTGATGTAGCAGTGGTTGATAGCGCCAATTTGCGACGAGGGAGAGGTTGCTTGACTAGGACATCCGGTGAGCTATTGGAAGGTGGTAGACCAGGCAAAGGCTTGTTTGCACTTGCCGAGCTCGAAGGCCGACTGCCAGACATATCTCCATTGCTAATTACGGGTGGGAATTGTAAATTACCATTTTGATCTTCTTCTGCATTGCTTGGTAGTGTATCCTCTGGCGGGGGCAAGGAAGTAAGAGATTCTTTCTTTGCATCAGATTTCTTCGACCTTCGTGTCGAAGGCCGCCTTAGATGCTTCATTGTGATGTGTTGCTAATGGTGCTGATGAAGATTCAGGCAGCTTTGTGCGAAATTGAGAAACAGAGATTCACGACCTATCAAATTCATCAAATTTCCCCTTCTGTCATTAGCTTGGTGGCGTATGACATGAGGAGAGCGGCGCTTCTAGATCCTAGAGTGTGTTGGTGACACGGGAAGATTTGCGACAGATCGGCCGTTGTAAAAAGAGGTCTTACCAACACTTAAATCACTCAAATTTTACCACACTAGCCAAACATTATTTCTAGGTAGTACCAATATGTTCCTTGACGCCTCACGTGCACGTGCAAAGCTTTTGATTTGCACATTTTCATGAGCCAAGTTTTGATCTTCTTTGCCCTGTATCATTCCTTTAAACTGTGTGGCATGGCTTCGTCATCGAGGGCAGTCAGACTGCTGGGCTCACGGACCTTTCATTCATCATGTAGAAATCTAGATCAAAAGGTGGCATTGCCTCGACACAACATCCAAATTGGTCCAACGCAATTAAATCGACTTGAGGAATACTATAATACCACTCTGGCTCCCGATTTACTTTACATGACATACGAACATCCATCAAGTTCTACGAATGAATCGATAGTAGAAGACGAAAAGGTTGAATCAAGCTTGAGATCTTGGGATCCCGCTTCACCATATTCGAAAAATAGACCAACTCGATCTAATCGAGGAAATCGTGTAGTTCAACCTTCAGCATCTCAAGATGAAGTAGTTCAATTAGATCGAGTCATTATTACAGCTTTTTCAAAAGAAGCAATATCAAATAAACACAATTTAATCCCTCTTTTAGCTCAAATGAGAGCTATTACAGGAAAGCCAATCTTGGGCAGTTTGGCTGATCCAAATGCTACATCACTTACTAATTTACCAAAAGATGGATATATTAGAATTCTTCGATCAAAGTCAGGATCAGCATCATTCAAATTACGACCAGGTATGCCAGTAGGTGTTCAAGCTGTTCTGCCCACCAAGTCAGCATACACTTTCTTGGAAATTTTTACTACATTTGTTTTGCCAAGATTACGAAGCTTTAATGGATTTCTACTACCACCGGCAAATCAGTTCAAAGGTAGTCCAGCGGCAATGAGTGGAGTAGTCAGCTTAGGAATGGGGCCGGATGCTATTAGTCTTTTCCCACAGACTGAAGTGAATTGGGATTCTTACCCGAATAGGGGAGTTGGATTTCAGGTGAGTCACTCATAATAATGAAAGCAAGCTAATTTTGCGCCATTGCTAACCTTTTCTAACCCCAGATTGACTGCATCACCAATCAAAGAGGAAAGCGTGCGACTGAAAAGGCACGTCAGCTTTTGAGTGGACTTGGTGTCCCATTTGTACGACGAGGTGATCTGTAAATGTAGATTGATGATACATTGCAAGTAGGCGCGATTGTTTCATCTATACATAGTGCGATTATTCTGCCAGGCGTTGAGCGACTTCGAATAGTACTTCGTCACATCCCCACTGTGAAGTCAATGTGATGCCAACGGGCATACTATTCACTTGAGAAGTAGGCACATGTACAGCAGGAAGACCTGCCAGACTAGCAGGCACAGTGAGAAGATCTTGGGTATAAGCGCGAATGCCCATTTTGGTTGCTTCTGCTACTGTAGGAGCAATATTAACGGTAGAAGGTGTAATGAGAATGTCAACACCTGTTGCTTCTAGCCCTTCTGTCCTTGTCTCTGAATTGTTGAGGGTATTTGATATTCTAAAAACTTTGTCAAAATCCTGACGTATGATTTTGCGAACCTTTTGAGCTTGTAGAAAGTAATTATCAAACAGGTCAGAGGTCAAAGAGTATGTTCCCAGTAAGATACGTTTCTGAACCTCTGCTCCAAGACATTCAGATCTGGTCTTGGATATGTGACTATGGAATCGAGTTGAGCCTGATACACCGATAGAAGAAGGCGAATGTGTACGATTGCCGTATCTAATTCCATCATATCTTGCCAGGTTGCTGCTTGCTTCTGCGCTTGCTAGAACATAGTAGGCACTTAATGCATACCTAGCGCTAGGCACTCGTACACTGACCAACGTAGCTCCCATTGATTTGAATCTCTCTAGAGTAGTTCTGAGAGTTGGAAGCATATCTTCATGAACTTCTTTTGGAAAAAATTCCAGAGGAATACCAATTTTGAGACCAGCAAGACTTCCCTCATCATTACTAAAGCTGTCAATAGTTTCCTCGGCCAATGTCTTTGCCTTGTGTCGGACATTTGTTGGAATGCTGGTCGGATCTTGACTATCGAATTGTGATATGACATTGAAAGCTTCCCTAACGTCTTCAACATTCGTACCAATAAGTCCAACTGTATCAAGGCTATCTGCATAAGAAACCAGTCCCCACCTGCTAATCAGACCATAGGATGGCTTTAACCCATATACTCCGCAATATGCTGCTGGGGTCCGTATGGATCCTCCAGTATCACTAGCCAATGCTATTCTACAACCTCCGCATGCAACGCTGGCAGCTGCACCACCAGAACTACCACCTGCTACTCTTTCTTCTCCTTGATAGCTTTCAGGATTGTAAACAGGTCCATGTGCAGAATACAAATTGGCAGATCCCATTCCAAATTCATCACAATTGGTTTTAGCAACGATATTAGCACCAGCTTGCTGCAGAAGCTTGACTGCTGTCGCTGCAAAAAGGGATTGGTAATTCTCTAGCATTATACTAGAGCAAGAAGTTGGCATTTGCAATGTGCAAAAGTTATCCTTGACTGAGACTGGCCATGCTTCGAGAGGACCTTTTCCTCCCGTGTATGGTTGGCTCACTGGTCTTCGATGTACAAAAGCACTCTCCAAAACATCTCTGCCTAGCTTCTGTGAACCTCTGACATGTTTGAGGCACATGGACGCCCTCATCGTCCATCGATCGTAGTGCTGCAGATTAATGAGAAGAAATTGGAAGCCCAAGAAGAAGAGAAAACAAGGCAAATTGAGAGGATGCTCCGTGCGCGTCAATTTCATAAAGTGCAGCAGCTCTATTGATAGTAAACTTGCTGCTTGTTCTTGATTCTTCATCATGCCTGTTCCTGCTCCATCTCAGCTACCTCCCTTTCTCTCTACTGCTATAGTAGATAAGGGAGATGTGAATGGCGCTGGAGGTAGTTACCTGTCGTCTCCATCAGGAATTTCGCAATCATTATCTGTCAATACGAAGCCCAACGATATTTCAGAATCATCTGCCAGACCATCTACATCATTATTAAGAGCAGCAAATACAACAGATTGGGCTCAACCCACTGATTTTAATATTCTTTTGCACTCCTCCTCTCCACTACTGGTTCCTCCACTAAATTTTGATATGGTAAATTCTGGAGGGGGAAGTGGCGCAATCTATCGAAGTGGACATCCAAATGAACGAAATTTTCAATTCATGTCCACTCTCAATTTGAAATCGATCATATACCTTTCTTCGGATGATATTCGAGGTAATCTTCAAGATTGGATCGATAAAACACACGGGAGTGTCAAACTCTTACATTTTCGACTCAATGTTAACAAGGAGCCATTTGCGGAAATGGATCAAGTCATCGTAGCAGATGCATTAAGAGCTATTTTAGATCGAAGAAATCTACCTGCCTTGATTCATTGCAATAAGGGAAAGTACAGAGTAGGTGTGATTACTGCAATCATTAGAAGATTACAGGGGTGGAGTATCACAAGCATCTATGATGAGTATGCCCGATTTGCTGGCATCGATCGAGTAGCAGATGAGGAGGTGAGATTTTCTATTCTAAATATACATAATTTCAGCTGACTTTCCTTGATTTTTGGCGCAGTTCATCGACATGTTTCCACTCTCTCTAGTCAAGCCAAATGTACTTTATGCTCCAGATTGGATAAATATGACACACAATTGATTCAATGACAATAGGTCGCTGCCGTGTACAATACGTGTTGATAATTTAGAAGGGGGTACATGAGGATAAATTTGATCAAAAGGGTAGTGTTCAAATAAAGAAAACAAAGGCTATGATGTGACAATCTGTTGCGAAACACTTGTATTTGATCTGACTTGCAATGCGTGAAGTGAAAGCAGAGGGTGCGGTGTCATCCAAAGGATATGAAGAGAAAGAAGAAAGACTGGCTTTGAATGTTTGTGCGTGGAAAATTGGTACAAATGATGATTTATGATAGTAATAAGAAAATGGAAAAGAGGAAAATAAAAGACTAGAATTTTGGCAGTATGAAAAGTGCGGTTGCATAATTTGCAATTTGTTTGATTTTTCGAGAGGGGGAGTGGGGTTAGTTGCGCTCATTTGTCCTTATCGGCAAGCATGGAACCGCCATGTTTGCCCGAAGCATCGCCATGGTCTTGCAATGATAGCTCCTGCATCATGGGAGTATTGCTAGCTGAAGGTGTTCGGGCCGAGCTGATTCTTCCGCTTCCTCTACCCTTATTTCTCCTATATGAGCTCGTCCCTTGATATTGGTGATGCGGGTGATGATGGCTAGTAAATGCGCCTGTTTGCGTCATGCTACCAGATTTACCGACTAAAGTTGCTTTTTCTGTTTCGGTTGAGCTTCCTTCATCGCTGATGAGTTCATCATCACTAGTTGTTGCCGGTCTTGGTGAAGCGCTACTCCTTGACTTGTTTTCATTTTTCTTCTTTGTTCGCCTTCGTTTGGCAGAAGCAGTAGTATCAAGTGACATGATCGATTCTTCTCCAGGCGATTGTTTTCCTGGTGCTCGAAGACCTCGAATGCCTTCCCAATTTCCTCTTGCCAACGCTCCTCCCATTCCCATGTCGATACTTGCAGCTGCTTCTTCTGCTGCCGCCTGCTCATGAGCTCTCTTTCTTTGAAGACCAAGAACCCGAAGTCTTTCTACCCAAAGATCTGCTCGATCTAAACTTTCTCCAAATACAACAGTGACACTTCGAAGAATATCCAATGATTCGACTGCTAATGTCAAAACTCTGTTAGCTGCAGCTGCTGTAGCTACTGCTTGTTGTCGAGCTATCGAAGATGAAGTTAGGCTGGTAGACGAAGAACGACGGCCTGTTTGATCAGTAAGATGTGCCGAAGAGAAAGAAGGTGAAGAAGGTGAATTTCCAAACGCTCCTTGTCTTCCCGGAGATTCCAGTGTAGATGGATTTCGATTGACAGAAGCCCATCGTGCTGGAAGACTCAAAATGAAAGCCTTTACGCTGGAGCGAGCTGGTTCAGGTAGAGCTCCTCCAGCATATTTGCCCACCACATCAACTACTCCTCGGATCGTATTGACCACATCACCTTTAATGGCCGATAAGTTTTGAGAAGCTGGCGAGGATAGATCCAATTCTCCATGATTGAGCTTTACTATTAGATCTCGAAGAATAGTAATTTGATGTTCGATGTGAGCGGTAGCATATTGCAACCACTGCAAACAATATTTGAGACTCTTCATACTTTCTTCACTCATTGCTGCACTTAGTCCACCAGCCGTAACACCAGCTTCAACCAACATTGAACCCCACCCCGACCCTAAATTACTACCACCAGTTCCTTTGTTGTTGGACTGCATTTCGCTATGCACACGAACAAGAGCTTGTATAGGAGCAGTCTGTTGTGACCTGCTAAAGCTGCTACTTCTTGCCAGTGCAGGTGAGGTGATGCCAGTACTACTACTTCCCGACATTTTGTCTTCTTCCCTCTTTTTCATCTCATTGATCACCAATTCTCGTTCCTTTTCCTCCCATCGTAATGCCCAATATGCTTTTCTTCTTTTTGACTTTTCTTCATCGTCCATGTCTTTCCAATCTGTTCGCTCCTTTTCACCAATTTCCTGCAAAATGATCTGCTTTTCCTCCTTTGATGGCGATCTTTCAGTCGAAGG
Source organism: Exobasidium cylindrosporum (assembly GCA_023273805.1). Lineage (NCBI taxonomy): Eukaryota > Fungi > Basidiomycota > Exobasidiomycetes > Exobasidiales > Exobasidiaceae > Exobasidium > Exobasidium cylindrosporum. The sequence goes on from CP096878.1 coordinate 4,478,808, forward strand.
ATATATCCGGTTCAATTGCCTGCATGCAAAATCATCTAATTGCTCCACACCTCTCTCGCCTAGCCTCGCCCCTAGTCGGCTAACCACTGGTCTTGAGATGGCCTTTACCGAAGATTCTACAAAGTCACCTCCATATTTGACAACTCTACTCCTTTGCTTTCCCAGTTCATAAGCCTTTAGAGTTCCTCGAACAATCGGAAGATGACTGACTCGCTTAAGAAAGTCATCATCAGCCATATCTTCCCAATCAACTCTTAGCTCGTTACCATGCTCGTCATGTACGATGGCCGGAAATTGGAAATCTGGTGGAAGATCAGCCAAAGTTGCTGGATTGGAAGATGCCGTCGAAGCAGAACGAGATGAGTTTCGAGTAACGATTCCGCTCCTCGACGGAGATGAAGTTGAAGGATACGTACTATGTGTAATTTCTGTCCCCGGTGTTGAAGTAGGGGATGAAATAGCTGTAGATGTAAAAGAAGAGACAGAAAGAGCAGAAGCTGATGGGATGTTGGAAGAAAAAAGAGACGTCAGTCAACGGCTGAACATGTAGAGGACTGACACTCACAAGTCGATGTTTTGCCGATATCAGTTCCACTTTGATTGTCTACACCACTTTGAGATTTGCCATCAAGATGTTTCATAGCTCCCAATGCCATGATGGCAATCTTGACATCTTCATCTTCTGCATCAATGTTCATTGCGCCACCAGAAGGTCGAGAAACTGAACTATCCCTTCTACTAGAAGACTGTGATGTGCTTCCAAAGGCATCGTCGGGTGTTGGATTGTTTAACGCGGCAGGTGTGGATGGTTCACTAGAAATCGTACTTTCTTCTCGCGTTCTTTGCCATCTCGATTCTATAGATAAATTTGGAGAGGGAGAAGTAACAGTAGCCTGAGTGGCTTCGTCTTGTTGAGTAGAGTCCATCGACGATGTAAAACCGCAAAGGAAGGGTATGTTCCTCCCTGTAGTCAAATGCTAAGTTCGGGTTGGATGACGGCGCGGCCGACGGTTTTGCTTGAAAAGGTGGGTTTCAATTTCTTACTGTGATCGAATTTCGGCGGTGCGGGGGATTATGAAGGAGTTGTATACTTCAACCGAATGTAGGTGAAGACAAATTCGCAGTTGTAGTGCTTAGTGTTGAAGAACACTTGAATGCGAGCTTGAATTTGATGATTGTCAAAAGACTGAAGATGGCGTGCAAAATTGTCAAACACAATGAATGGCTCCCTCACGCACTTAAACTCTTGTAGAGTAAGCAAAATCTACCAAAAGTCAAAGCGACTGTAGAGACCGACTGTATGGGCGGAAGATTTTGAAAAATACAGGATAGAATTACGACGGGGGCCAAAAGGGGATAATCATTCTAGTAATAAATGCCAAATTATAGAATAGAAAACAGAAATGTAATTACAAATGGGACGAACAACTCCGACCGAGCCTTGTGAAAAGGAAACGCGACTTCTAGTAAAGTACTCTTAAATTTATTTATTTTTCTCCCTAAAAGACTTTCTTTCTCCTGCAATTGACTCACCATCTCCTTTTTTCAAATATGTGAATGAGACCATAACAATTGTTCCTGAGAAATCAAGTGACTTTGTAAGCCGGATTCGGAGATCTCCTCCCGCGTGATCTTCTTTTGCCATTATCGCACAAAAGAGACATGATTTGATATACCGGCTATGAGATCTTATTGTTATGTATCATAAGCTGACCTCTAATTTGCCCCTGGCTTGTATCCTTTGCCACAACATTTATCGAGAGCTTTCTTTGTCAGTCAAGTTGATGTTCATCCGTGTAAAGCTCCGTTGCACCGATGAAAAAGCCGAGATCAGAGATGACTTGAAGCCAATTCGCGAGCAAAATATTGGGACAACGGGCAACCAAAAGAAAAGCAAAAAATAAGGGATATTGTAGTCATGAAATATTAAATTGATAATCACCATACAAACAGGCTGACTAGTCTGGGAAAATTTGGTCGCGCAAGCTTTAGTGTGACATAAAAAGATTCCCCCAATAAAAGAACGAGTAAAAAAAAAAAAAAAAAAAAAAAAAAAAAAAAAAAAGAAGTGGGGTTGTTGTCGCTAATTTATCTTGGCTATGAAGATGATTTTGAGATGCGGTATCATTCAAGAAACGCTATGAAAGTCAAACGCCGCAGGCTAGATTTCTTGAGGAATTGTTAGTGGTCTGTGCTATAAGTGCAACACTCGACTTGCACAAATTTGTCCCATTTAATGCTATGTTAGTCCTTTGATATATTATCCGAAAGTGGCCAGACTTCGACCGATCGTTAGCCATTTTAACAGGCACAATGATGCGTACACTCGAGGGAGGCTGTCGACGTTTGGACAAGGGAGTGTCAGGAAGCAGCCAACGCACATGTATACGAAAGCTTACTTGGCGTACACTAATCATTGACTGGTTGCAAAGATGGGGTTGCTAGCTTCTTAGGGTGAAGCTCAGAACCATATCAGGCAGAGGCTTAGTAGTGTCTCAAGATACTTCTCAATGTTTCTCCATTCGCGATGCTAGATTACAGAAGGGAAGGTTTAATACAACAAATATCGTAGCTAGATCCTTCTACTGAATTGCCTATATGTGACGACGTCGAACGAAGATGTATTGACAGTGCCAGTAAATGCCAATCGAGATTATGAGCAGCCTTGAATTACTACTATTACTCGACAGGATCTCTGCTCACTTTCAAAATAAAATTCATCTATTGATATCACACAGTGTTCCTGATCATGTCAACTCTTCTGAAAAGTCGAAGAACAAAATAGAGAATGGCAAGGTGAAGAAAGTAAAGCGAAAGACCTCTACTCAATGCGAGTTCAATTTCGCACGGACCAAACAGTAATATTTTGAATGGATTTACTCTTTACTTTTTAATTTTCTTCTTTTCTCGACTTCAAGCTCCCCCTTTGTCGCGAGTGAAAATTCATTCACTCATGAGTAGACGGGCCTGGGCTACGGGATCAAATGTCCAGGCTCTTGATCAACTAAATCATTCTTTTTATCCACTAAATAACGGACTTCATTGAACATCGATATGATTGATACGGGGAGGGATGAAAATCTCTCTTCTCTGTGGAGTCAGATTGATGTAGAGAATGACCCAAGAGTTCAGCTAGAAAAGATCATTGAAATTGGTCAGAAGCAAAATCTGCATCTGAACCCAAGACAGTATCAAGTGAGTTTAACATTGTCAGGATGCGTGTGTTTTGTATAAAGTTTATCTTTGAGGCTTCCATCAGTCACAGCTCTATGAAAGAGCAAAGAAGGAAAACGTTATTGCATGCATGGGTACAGGCAGCGGCAAGACTCTGGTCAGCGTCATGCTATTGAAGGTTAGTATTGAAGGGATATATCCGTCAACGTTTGAACAATTTGTATGCTAATTTTTCCATTTCTACTAGTACATGTTCAATTTGGAAGAGGCTCAAATTCAGTCAGGCACCAGAAGTAAGAACAAGAAAAGAGTCTCTTTCTTCCTAGGTGAGGACCATTCAGGATTTATAAAGGGCTAGGGAAGTTCTCGTAGTGACCGTACGTGTCTTCTGTTGCAGTCAATAAGATTCCGCTAGTTCGCCAACAAGCACAAGGTGAGTATTATCTTCTTGCGTTCTCAAGATCACTTTATTGATTTCACATCTCATCTATATTCCTAGTCATCGAAAACAATTCTTGTTTGAGTGTAGCTCAACTCTTCGGAGACTATGAAATAGCTACTGATATGAGCAAATTGGGAAGTAGGTGGGATAAATTGATTCGGCAGAATAAGTACGACGTCGTTGTTTCTACAGCCCAGATGGTGCTAGATGCATTAAAGCATGCGTTTCTCTCACTTGACGAGATGAATCTGATTGTATTTGATGAGGTACATCATGCTACAAAGATGGATGCCTATGCCAGGATAATGCAAGATCACTATTTCAAAACGTCTCTAGATTTTCGACCAAAGATCCTTGGATTGACAGCGAGTCCACTAAAGTCAGACGGTGATTACTATTCTGCCATGGTAAATCTTCAGCTAATGATGGATGCTAAGATATTCACTGCATCACTTAGCTTGAGAAGAGAGCTAGAAGAAGTTTTTCAACCACCAGAAGAGCAAGTCATCGAGTACGAAGTTGCTAAGAAATTGAAAATGGGAGCATTGACAAGACTTGTTCAAGAGAAATGTCATAACCTGGAAGGTATCGAAAAGCTGTTGGAACGAATGAAATTTGCTGATCTCGAACATGGTCCTTTGATGTCTGATTTGACTTGGATCGGATCATCTGACGAGCTAAAAGGTCGAATGTTGCGGAAATTGGAACAAGCTGAAGCCAATCTCCCTGAGACTAGATTACTCAGTACAGATTGGATCAAGAAGAAGGCCTTGGAAAATTCTGAACAAAAGGAGGGAGTGGATGCTACTAAGAAGATGAAATATGTCAAAGACGCTCTAGTCTGTTGTGCTATTAGTGAAATTATCAGCGCACACCCACCAATTCCTGATACTCTAATAATCGATGAGTCCAACTCTACACCAAAAATTTTGAAAATTGTAGAAGTTTTGAAGATGTTTGGTACTTCTTCAATTTTGAGGAATACATTCTGCTGCATCATGTTTGTGCAGAGACAAAAGACTGCAATTGCTTTGACTGAATTACTGAAGAGAATACCAGAATTAAAAGGTTGGCTTAAACCAGAATATATCATTGGTCACAATACAGACCAAGGTGAAGGAATGGATCCAAAATCTCAAATGGAAACTCTACGACGATTTGGAAGGCCTGGTTCAACTAATTTACTTGTTGCTACTAATGTTGCAGAAGAAGGAATTGATATTTCTCCTTGTAATTGTGTCATCCGATTCGATCTCTTTGATCATCATACAGGCTACTTACAAAGCAAAGGCAGAGCTCGAAGTAATCAGAGTAGATTTATCATCTTAGTAGAGAAGGGTAATTATAAGCATTATAATATTATCAGCAAGGTAGTTTCGACAGACAATGAGATTGAAGACTGGCTAGAAAAATTGCCAGAAGATCAAGGCGCCATTGCAAGTATGGACTTCGATGAAAACGATGCTGACTCCAAAGACGACTACTCTTATCAGCAAACTATTAGTTGTCCTTCTACTGGAGCATGTATCCGTCCCATTGATTGCGCATCCCTCATTTGCTACTATGTCGATTTGCTGCGTAGAGACGAATACAGTATCAACAGACCAGAATTTTTTCAAAGTGAGGGTGAATTCGGCTATAGGACTGAAATTCGATTTCCTGCAAATGCTAAAATTCGTGTGGTAGAAGGACCATGGTGTTCCACAAAGAGAAAAGCTAGACAAATGGCATGCTTTGAAGCTTGTAAGCAGTTGTATCAGCTCAAGGAATTCGACGAACATTTGCTACCTAGAAAGATTAAAAAAGTACCCGTTCATGCACCATTATATACCAAAAGGAAAAAGAACCTCAGCGCTGAAAGCAATGCACATTTTGTTGAAAGAAGATTACCAAAGCTTTATAAAAAGGGAATACCTAAAGCAGAGGGTATTAGTGGGCCACTCTTGCTTCATGCTATTCTAATTCATGTCGAATCAGCTTTCGAAGAGCAAAGTAGCCGACCTGTTCTCGTCTTGTATCCTTCCAAGGTCTCTGCTATGCCATCGATTAAGATCTTTATGGATTCGACAAAAATAATTCCAGCAACCGGCGATAGTAAAGAAATTCGCTTAAGTAAAGAAAAAGCCAAAGCGGCTTGTACGTATAGCTATCGAATTCTTACGTTGATAGGACGTCAAGAATTTACGGGTGAATGTATGCCTTACCTCATTTTACCAGTATTACCGGGTGTAGTCGATGCAAAGGCAAGTAAAGGAATTCTTGACTGGGATGAAATTCATCGAATTGCTGAGCCCCTTTCAGAGAAAATTGATAGATTTGCAATTACCAAAGAAGATTTTATGAAAGACGTTCTAGCTCACGAGGGCAAGGAAGTTCTATTGCAAAGATTGTATGAATTAGTATCAATCATTGATGAGAATGGCCCGAAAGAAAGCCCAGATGGAGACATTGGAGGGCAGCAAGAGCTGAAGTCGGATAGCATTGCATCATCACCTATTCCAATTCATACCCGCAGTAGACAAAGTAAGGAAGATGTAGAATTCAAAAGTCATTTATACGGTCCAAAGTTTGTAGGGTCTGCAATACTCAAGCAACAGAATAGACTAGGTCTCATCGATCAGAATCGAGGGAAAGCATGCAGCAAAGGTAGAATTTTGACGAACATCAGTAAAGTAGCGTGCTCTGCTAGCTTTTATAGAAGCTGTTCACTTTTACCTACAATTCTATTTCGGTACGATCAAGTTTTTCTTGCTAGAGAACTGAATAAAGAGCTACTTGACAATTTGGTCGAAGAGAATGCTTTGGTAGAAGCTCTAACGACTCCTGAAGCACAGCAAGCAATAGATTATGAAAGATTGGAATTTTTTGGTGATTGTTACCTTAAACTTTTAGCCTGTTGCTGGGCATTCTCCAAGTGTGATAGTCATCGAGAAGGTGATTTGCACTCTGAATGTTCGTCAAGGATTAGTAATGCAGCACTACTAAAGGTAACAATGGAGAAGAAAATTGCAGAGTATGCTACAAATCAATCTTTTACTACAAGGACTTGGTATCCTCCTCTCATGTCGACTGCAAACAAAGGTAAAGAAAGTAAATCTAAAGACTGGAAATATTCTACTTTTTTTTCAGACAAGACAATGGCAGATTTGATTGAGGCAATTCTAGGTGCAGGTCTAGCAAGTAGTCCTGAGCTAGACCTTCAGTCTGTGAGCAATTGTGCCAAGAAATTGGACATCTTAGGTGATGGTAATGTTACAGAATTAAATCAATTTCAAATTATGTTTAAATCACTTGTTCAAACAAAGGAAATTAAAGGTTTATGGCATACTAGAGTTGAAGCAGGAACGCTAGCTAAATTAGAAAAGCAACTTGGCTATACATTTTCATCACCACATTTGGCTTTAGAAGCAGTGACTCATTCTTCAATTACAGGAGCCGAATTACCATCGTATGAAAGATTGGAGTTCTTAGGAGATGCAGTTCTAGACTTTCTTGTCGTCAATTATTTCAAGGAAAAGTTTGGAGACCTAAATGAAGCTGGTTATACAATCATTAAACAAAATGCTACTTGTAATGCGTCTCTGGCTGTCATTTGCCTTGAGTCCACTTTGAGCTTGTATAGCTTCATTACCTACGATTCACCCATACTAGCAGAGAGTATTGCTTTATATAAGTTGGAGTTAGCAGCAGCAAAAAAGGAGGCTGAGAAAGTACAAGGGCAAGGACAGGAATTACTACCTTTTTGGCTATATTTAAAATCACCAAAGATATTGGCAGACGTAGTAGAAAGTATGTTGGGTGCTATCTTTGTCGATTCTGGTTTCAATTTACTTGCAGCAAAAGATTTTTTTGACAAATTCTACAAGGATCACTTTGAAAAATATTTTCGACCAGAAACAGCTTTGGTTCGTTCGACTTGGGAATTTTTACAACTTATTAGATCAAAAAATTGTCGAAATTGGGATTTGAATGTAGAAAGACTTGATCAAGGTAGTGTTCGTTGTTCTCTCATCTTTCATGATGTTGTCATTGCAAGAAAGAAGATTAGTGGACGAGATGCAGAGCAAATTTTACAGAATAATAAGCAAGATCTGGATGAAATCCGTAAAAAGGCAGAGAGACAGGAGCCAGGTGTGATGATAGATGAAATTGGTGTCATCAAGTCAATTTTCAAACATTGTCTACCAACTAATTTCATTCGAGATAGCGAAAAGTTAAAGTCAGATGAAGAGGACTTTAAAGTCAAAAATCGATTTGTATCACTGCAAGCCATTTGCAACTGCACAAATTTGAAAATCATTGAGAAGTTTATGTAGAAACCAACCCGTATGTAAAGCTCTCATTCAATCTGTATATTATTCAATTCAATATATAAATGATATTTCCAGGCTACTGTACTGCCTTGCTCACATGCTCCCATAAACCAGCAATTTCGGCATCTTGCTCCAGAATATCCCAGATGTGAGACTTCCCTGGTTCGATGTGAATTTGAACATTTACTTTACTCTCCTTCAATGCATCAATGACCATGTCACTTTGCGACGTTTCGACCATGATATCTGCATCTCCATAAGCTATAAAGACGACTTTGGGTACTATTTTACCTTCTGTTAATTTTTTTCTTATTTGTGTTGGTGTGCAAAATTGTTCAACGTCTTGATCTTGATTCAGGATAAGTGATGGGTAGATTCCTTCCTGCCTAGCATAATTGTATAGCGTAGCTCTCGCTGGTTCAAAGGTTGGACTTGCTTCTGTTCGGACAAAGCCTTTCTTGTTCATATGCTCCTTGAGCGGTTCTGAAGGTACAGAGTCACCCTTTTTTGCATTAGGAGAGTATGCCCAAGGAAGAGGTTTGAGAGCTTCGTAAAAGTAAGGTGCAAGCGAGCGAGATACAGTTGTGATTGGATAGATGGAGATGAGTGCAGAAGGTGTTGGTATGTTGAGGGAAGGGATCAAATTCAAACCCAGTAGCAGAGAGCTCCATCCTCCAGCAGATGATCCGGCCAAAACATATTGTTGGGTGTCTAGAGTGACCGGCGATGAAAGTTCAGTCGTCAATTTTCCAGATAGGGTGTAGTGGATACAGTCATAAAGATCTTCAAGGACAAGAGAGAGATCTACTTGTGGAGCTAATCGAAAATCAGGTGCTACCAGAGCAAAATTGTATTTGTTGACGCTTCTCAAAAGATGCTACAAAGACGATAAATATATAAGGACAAGCTCAAATCTATAGACTTGATCTATTTAATACTTACTCCTGGTGTAAATTTGCGAGTTCCTTGAAGAAAACCTCCGGTATGAATCCATATGAGAGGGATTGGTGGTGGTGGTGGTGGTGATGGGAATGGAGATGATGATGAGGACGAGGTTGAAGACGAAGGTAAATAGACGTCTAGCGGTATTGAGATGTCTTCACCTTGATTACCTAACACTTTTTTGTAAATTATAGTTTGAGGAGTAGGCATACTCATTGCCTGCTTGTTGCTCACAAGGTAAGGAATGCTAGGAATGCAAAGGGGGGAAAGTAAATGAAATTTATTTACTACTCTTTCCTCACACTAACTGGCCCGAGCGCGCGTGAAGGACTCAAGGACCCCAAACATATAGATTTTAGACACTATCTTCAAGGATCAGAGAGAAATCAGCAAATCTGTTCACAAAAAGAATGGACAGAAGTTGAACCTCGCTTTGCAATCAAAGACAACGTAGCTGTACATGCTTCATAGAGCCAATGAGGGTGACCAAGGGGGGTTCCGTCACAAGCAGAATTTTTTTAATCATCGTCTCCACTGACTACTTCATCACAGGTCTCAAGATGTTGACCCCGAATGATAATAATTAAGCATTTTTAATCAAATAAAGATAATCAAAGAAAAAGAAAAAATATAGGATGGCTGTGGAGGAAATAAGCCGATTATTTACAAGAATTTTGTGTTGATCCGACCAACCCACTCGCTTGGCTGCTTCGGCTCGGAAGTGCGGATTCTCATTCTCTTTGAAAATCTCTTTGAACTTGAAACCCCCCCTTCCCCGCGAGTGATATTAAATATACCACGTGGTTGATATATACCATTTTTGCTGCCAAAGGGTAATTTTTGGTTGTAAATCTACTGTAAATCAGTAGTGTACGCCTTTTATAGAAATGAGAGCAAAAAAAGTAGACCGAGTAATCACAGACTAGAATAACGATTCTATCTGACCTCAAACACTACTACACACACCCTTTATTTCTTCAAACGTTGCCTTGGACACTTACCCTACTTCATTGTTTGGGTCATAATCTAAGTGAAGACACTAGAAGAAACGCCTCGTTCAAAGCCAAGCCACTACTGATCATTCTCGATACGACAAAGAAGACTCTCTTTTTGTGATCCACGCAAGGCAGCAGCAATATAATAAGAGAAGAGGAGTGCATTGGTAATCGACACTCTCTTCTCGTACACCCCTGGTGTTTAGCAGCATTCTCAACACCAGGGTAATAATTTTTAGGGGCCAGAACGACACTCTGTTGAAAGCTCATTTGCTGTGAAGCCCCATTATTACGCATATATCCAACAAATATCAGCAAAATCAGCGGTCAGCCTGAATAATGCAAATTCCAGAGGGTGGTGGAGGCAATGAAGGTCCTGATAAACGGACGACAGCGTACGAAAATATCTTTGGTAGGCCGACAGCAAAGCCAAAAGGACCCAACAATGCTTATCCAGTTGTACCAAATGGACCATCAGCCCCAGCTCATATCAATCAATGGGTGAATCAGCAGGCTTACATGGGAGGTCAACCAGCACCACGATATAATGGAATAAATCAAGCGGCAGGATCATCCACTCCCTATCGTGGACCTCAACAAATGTATGGTTATACACCTCAACAGCAAACATTAATGCAACAAGACATGATTGATAGGAGGATCAGTGTGACTCCATCGATGGCCTCTCAAGATCCACGGATGTCGTCATATTTTGCTGGTGGAAATCCAAATCTTGGAAGTGCTGCTGATGCATATGGAGCACCTTCAAATCAGAACCCATATCATCAACAAACGGCTCCGATTCCCTTTGCCCGTTCAGCTTCAGCATCTCCAGCACCAGGCAATCGACCTCTGCCTCCAATACATGGCAACTATACCGACTCATTACCCTACCGAAACCCTTCGAATGCTAGCCTGCCTCCTTATGCACAACAATCTTCGGTCCCAGGATCGAATACTCAGCCACATGAAGTGTCGCCAGTCAAAGTAGCACCTCGTCTTCCTAGTTTTGATCTTGGGCAAGGGGCGAACGGTAGCTCAGAAGATCTATGGTTTACGCATGGAAATGGATCGACGACTACAGCAGCAACAGCATACAGCAATGGCGTTTCCGCTCCTCCAATCTCACCTCCTACGTTACAGAAAGATGTTCCTTATAGTCCCCAGGCTCCAACTTACCCTGAAATAGGGGATAGAGAGGAGGCTGGTACGAACGACGAGGGAATGTATCGCAATGGTAAGTAAAGATCTATAGATAGAATCGCAAACTTTGGCTGAAACTAACTTTCGGTTATTTCAGACTACCAAGAATATCAGCATCAGCTTGACGAGCAGGCGAAACAATCAAGGACATCGTCTTTGCGAAAGAATTCATTTGACTCTGATCGTCAAAGTATTGCCAATTCGATATATAATATACCTGGCGCAGCGAGTACGAATCCGAGAATGTTTTACCCTCAAGGCGCTGCTAGTGGATACTTTCCACCATCTGGCTTGATGCCACATACTAGTGATGCAAGTTCCACTACTACTTGGGGAAGACAGTCGAGGATGCGAACAACATCCAGCGTTACAACGCAAGCTGTTCCTTATATGGAACACAATGGTGATTGGAGAAAGAGTGTAGAGTCGGGAGTAGGTGGAAATAGTGGTCGATCAATGTCTTTTGGTCAACAAAGTGCTCCCAAACCCGGTGCTACCTCCCCACATGGTAGCGTTGCTAGTGGAGTTCCACCAGTTCCAGCTAGCAACCGTCGTGGACCAATCGTTTATCCGGCCATACTCTCCAAAGTTGCTGAAGCTTTTAAGCAGAGGGTGACCCTAGCTGAAAAGTCAAAGGATGGCTTGTCCTATACAGATGCTTTTGACGGACGAGAAGCAGTAGATCGAATAGCCTACATCATCAAGACGACTGATAGAAATTTGGCATTGCTTTTGGGTAGAGCATTAGATGCTCAAAAATTCTTTCACGACGTTACATATGATCATCGTTTGAGAGATTCTCCAAATGAATTGTACCAGTTTAGAGTTCGGCTTACGAGCCCTTTTGAAACTGAAGGCGAAAATTACGAAGATGCAGTGGAATTCCGTCAGAGTGGAGCGAGGCTGGAGGTGCCTGACCCCAAAGGACCCACTAGGGATAATTCCACATCAACAATTCAAGAAGGCGAAAAATTGGATCATTTGAGTACAGTATCTCCTTCGATCCAGCAGCCACAATCGGGAGTAGCGATTGAAGATGAAGAAGATGCTTTGCCTACTGGTGTCTTTACTTTACTAACAGATTGTTATAGTCCGACATGTACTCGTGATAGATTATGTTACAGTATCGCTTGTCCTAGGCGATTGGAACAGCAAGCTAGGTTGAATATGAAGCCTCAACCAGGTCTAAAGCGCAGTATCAGTAAGGAAAGTCTAGGTGATGTAAAAGATCAGGGCGCTCTTTGGGCCGAGTCTGTATCAGAAGAAGTGCTCAAGAGTGTGAATGATGAAGAGAGGAAGCGGCAAGAACTCATCAATGAGGTCATTTACACGGAAAGAGATTTTGTACGAGATTTGGAATACCTTCGAGATCAGTGGATCAAACCTTTACGCTCCAGAGATGTTGTTCCTGAGGCTAGAAGAGAAGACTTTGTTACTCAGGTTTTTTGGAATGTGCTCGAAATTCACACTGTCAATTCTAAATTGGCCGAAATGCTTACAAAAAGACAAAAGCAGCAAGCAGTGGTAGACAGAATTGGTGACATTTTACTCGAAATGGTACCTCATTTTGCTCCCTTTGTCAAATATGGTGCTCATCAGCTTTACGGCAAATATGAATTTGAAAAGGAAAAGTCTTCAAATCCTACATTTATGAAATTTGTGGATGAAACGGAACGATTACCGGAAAGTCGAAAATTGGAGTTGAATGGTTATCTGACAAAACCAACTACCAGATTAGCCAGATATCCATTGCTATTAGAAGCAGTCATCAAAGCAACACCAGAAGATAATCCTGATAAACAATCATTACCTAAAGTAATTAAGATTGTCAAGGAATTCTTGAGCAAGGTAAACACCGAAAGTGGTAAGAGTGAAAATCGATTCAATTTAGCTCAGCTCGATCAACAGCTCGTGTTCAAGCAGGGTGAAGCTGTAGATTTGAGACTACGAGATGAACAGAGAGAATTGGTATTTAAAGGTCCATTAAAGAAAAGAGGCGGTACTCAAAGTGAAAGTGCAGAATTACAAATGTTCTTATTTGATCATGCTTTACTTATGGTCAAGGCAAAAACTGTTCACAAGAATGATCTTTATAAAGTTTTCCGGAAACCAATTCCACTAGAGCTACTCATTGTCACAGTATATGATGAGGTACCTACTGGTAAGGGTAGTGCTACTCGACCTAAATCAGTCATGTCTAAGACTTCAACTGGAAATAGATTGAGTGGTCAAGTACCGACTGGTTCTGCGCCAAAACAGGATCAGAAGACTGGTTATGCTCTTACATTTACCTACCTTGGACGTAAAGGTTATTCTCAAACTCTTTGGGCAAGTACGTTTGTTAGTCGAAAGAAGTGGTTTGAAAATATTGAAAGTCGACAGGAGATTTTGAGACAGCGATCCAATATCTTTGACACCATCACGTTAGCAGAAGGATTCTTCAATGGTCCTAGTAGGGTGACTTGCAGTGTTCCATTTGATTTTGGAAGGCGAATCATTTATGGAGCAGATGATGGAGTTTATCTAAGTGATCTAAGAGAAAGAGCAAGACCTCCGACCAAGGTATTGCCTCTTCCAGGAGTCACACAGGTAGATGTACTTGAAGAATATCAAATTCTTATCATTTTGGCAGAGAAGAGCGTACATACATTTACTTTAGATGCTCTTGACCCAACAGACCCAATGGGAAGTCTAAAGCGTGGTAGGAGGATCTCATCACATACATCTTTCTTTAAAGCAGGACAATGTCTAGGTCGAACACTCGTCTGCGTTGTCAAATCTTCTTCTCTCTCTTCTACTATCAAAACTTTAGAGCCTATTGAACAGAATTTGCGAGTCGGTAAGAAGCAGCAGACATTTCGAAAGTTATTACAGGGAGGTCAAGACACCCTCCGTGTTTTTAAAGAATTCTATATTCCTACAGAATCAAGTAGCATTCACTTTCTTAAAACAAAGTTGTGTGTTGGGTGTACAAAAGGTTTTGAAATTGTTGATCTTGAAACTTTAGATACTCAGGGTCTCTTGGATCCTGCTGACAGTAATCTAGACTTTGTTCAAAAGAAGGAAAACGTCAAACCTATTGCCATTTATCGTATTGATGGGGAATTTCTTCTTTGTTACGATGAATTTGCATTTTACGTCAACAAAAATGGTTGGCGTTCAAAGGGTACTTGGATCATCCATTGGGAGGGTAATCCAACCTCCTTTGCACTTCATCACCCTTATGTCCTTGCTTTCGAACCAAGTTTCATCGAAGTAAGACATGTGTCTACTGGTGCACTTCATCAAGTCATTACCGGTTACAATCTTCGATGCTTATTTGCCGATGTACCTCCTCCATCTTCTAGTAGCAATGCTAGTTCCGCCTCTTCTTCAGCAAGTAGCTCTTCTTCCACTCTTCATGGACACGCTGGAATGGGTACCATGACATCTTATGGTCGACCAAATCCCCCTATGCACTACGCCATTGGAGCACCCCCTTATAATAATGCTTTATCTAGACAGCAAAGCTTTAATATGATTGGAGGTCAACAAGGACCTCCTAACCCTGCATCTTATGCTGCACAAAAACCACCTGCATTTGCTAGTCGACCTTCGTACGGAACACCTTCAATACCAGGTCAAGTAGCACAACCTCACTTGTACAATAGACCACCACCACCACCACCAGGCATGCCTTATGGGTTCAATCAACCTCCACCTTCTCGACAAGCTTCGGTTCAACGAAATCCAGTTTGGGAAAGTGTAGCCGCTAGTCGAAATCAAATTGTCTTTGTGAGTACTAGAGTTATGAGGAAAAGAGGGTTGAAATATTTCAAGGGATTTACCATCTTTCTTCGTTTTGTCAGATTGGAGATACGACTGTATTCTGCGTTCGTCCTGCTGGACCGTCGATTGCAAAGTAAAAGGGAAAAATTCGACAAAGCTAGTACCAGTACTCTTCGACGATCTTCAAAAGCCGATTGGAGTTTTTTTTTTTTTGTTATTTTATTATTCCACTTCCTTTTGGGTCTTAATCTCAAAATTCTGCCTTTGGTCTTTCTTCATTTACATTTTTTTTCTTTACTTTGTCTTCAAATTCAAACTCAAGCTAGAAACTGTATCCATCATGACAAGTAGTTTGTCTAACTAGTTGTGTTCTTTTACCTTTTCTCTTATACGTCCTACTATACAATGTGGATGTCATTTCTCATGCAATATCAAACCAACTAGACCGCCCAAAGGGGGGCTGGCTGACTTCATAACAGTAAATTTATAAAAAATGCTTTAAAAAGCAATGAAATTAAGCGGTAAATTTTAAAGGAATGCTTCAATAATTAATTATACAGGGAGAAAATGAATTTCAGTATTCTCACAATGGTGAGTGAAGTTTTTGGATTATTCATCACTTGTCGTTTCGGCCATTGGCTGCCAGAGCAGCTTCTCCAGCGCTACTATTTCTCACATCACCACGATCTCGAATTGGTCTAGCCAAACCATTCCAATCTCCCTTTGTTTGCATTGTTCTTCCACCATAAGTTCGCAAATATTCTTCTCTAGCTGCTTCTTCTTCTTCTTCTTCTTCTTCTTCCTCATCATCCTGATTTTCATACATTCCATCATTTTGACCAGCTCCTCTATTTGATTGAATAGAAGGTGAAATCGGTATACCAGAATTGCTTCCATTGACTGAACTTGCACCTTTTCCACCACTTTTACTTGATGAACTAACAGATCCATCGCGTACATTATCCTTGCTGGTAGAGACGACTGCAGGAGGAAAGGCACCCCAAACAAATGGTTTTGATCGACTTGTACCAAATGTGTTGGGTACATTGGTTGAAGATGAACTTCTAGGTGCTGCTTTGAGTAAAGGTCGAAGTTTTTGTACAGATGGTGTAGCAGGAGGAGTTAAAGTTTTTGATCGATCCAATGGAAGAGCTGCTAAAATTGGTAATTGACTCATTCTTTTTTCAAATGAACTTCTCCTTTTATGATGTATTCGACTATCACTACTAATACTTTGTGGTCTTGCAGCAGATTGACTAGATGATTCAGTAGCAAAACTACTTCGACTAGCTTTACTACTATTATTACTACTATTCTCTTGTGAATTGTTTGAACGAGATTGAGAATCACCAAGATTATTTAATTTAGATGCAACTGTTGCTGATGGTGGTAGTGATGATGATGATGATGATGATGATGATGATGATGATAATAGCAATGCACCTCTCTCTTCGGTCATGCTTGTACCAATTCCAATAGAAGGTCTTTGGTCTACATTGACATCCTCTTGCTGCATTCCATCATCCCCAAAAATGGCATGACGACCTGCAGCCCATTGCCAACCTGCTTCATCGCCCGTCTTTGCAGCATTGACAAGTGCTTCTGTCCTTGTAATCAAAGCATCGATTCGTCTTCTTTCTGCAAGCAGCTCATTCCTATTACGCTCCAACTCTCGAATCCAAAATGATTGTGATGATGGTTGATGTGGCAAGGCTGGTAAATCTTGCTGGCGTGGGCTAGGAGGCGACATTTGCTGTGAAGCCGTCGAGGTCGAGGGTACAGTAGTTGAACCTACTTGTTGTTGTGAAGTAGTAGAGTGACGGTGGTGGGAATGATGGTGAACAAGGTGTGGATGAGTATAATGATGGTGGTGAGGAAGAGTTACGATGCGATGATGGTGATGATGATGGTGATGTGAATTACTTGCATTACCATGGTTGGATTGTGTACGAGAAGGCGATGCCGAATTGGTTTCTTGTTCCATTTGTTTTTCTACTTGTTCAATTTGCATATCTGGTGCTTCTTCTACTTCCATTCTTGAATCCGAAGTGGCTTCCGTGGATCTTTTCCTCCTCAAATCTTCTCCCATCGTATCATGACTTCGAGTTCGCTTCAGGGACTTATGATCATTTAAACTAGAATGAGAATAGGATCCTGAAGTGGAAGATTGGATTGGAGCACTTGATTGCGAATTAGGCCCTCTGCCAACTTCCATAAGAGCAATCGCAGCTTCTCGATGTGCCAAACTCATAGGATTTTCGCAAGAAAAAGATCCATGAGCCGAAGATGTTTCCACTGGAGTGGCTGTCTGCTGAGAATTGGTCACTTTGGGAGTAGACGAAGCTGGAGAACCATTCTTTCCTGCTGCTGCTGCCGCTGCTGCTGCCTTTGCAGGTGTCACTCCAGCTGGAACTCGTTTCCTTCTCTTGATGACTGTCTTTCTCATGCCAATTGGTCGTTGAGTGCCGTGCAACTTTTGATACAGACCACAAGCATTGCAAATATTGTTTCCATCTTCGTCACGTCTCCACAAGGGTGTAGTGGTAGTGCCACAATTTGTACATTTTAATGCACCAATTCCAGCTTCCTCTTCACCACCTTGAGCTATCTCTTTCGCAGTTGTTGTACCTGAATCAGTAGCCTGTCTAGAGGTTGTAGGTGATTGCAATTGATCTTCTTCTACTCCTTCTAGACTATCTGCCTCATCTATTACGACCTCTTCAGGTTGTGCATCAGGAGAGGCATTACCTTCCTCCTTGATCGAGCCGTCTTTTATTTTCTTCTTTCGTGCACCATGGCTCAAATTATTGTTGAATGCTGGACATCCATTACAAGCAGCATGTCCACCTGTACCATTACAATACCCATCACCGGGACATGAACCTCGCTGAAGCTTTTCTGCGTCTGATTCTTTGTTTGAAGTATCTTCTGTAATTTGATGATCGCCTTGATTAGTAAATCGACCTCTCGGAATCGATGGCGACCTCTGAGAAGGATTTGATGGTGCACGCTGACCATGATGAGTTTTTGAATACAATCCACATGCATTACACAAACTACTTCCGTCATTTGCTCTTCTCCAAAGTGGTGTTCTAGTCGTACCACAATTAGCACATTGCATTCCTAGACCACTTCCATTGCCGCGTTCAGTCAACATATTACTACTACTCTCTCCTCCATTGTCTTCGCTTACTCCGCCACCATGAGTCGATTGAAGATGACCGCCTTCTCTTTCACGATTTCGGTATGATTCCATCAAATACCGTCTACTGCTGCTATTGCTACTACCACCACCTCCTCCACCTTCGAAATTGCTGGATAAATTTGAAGGTAGCCTAGGAGAAGAAATTTCTCGGTGGTTAGATAAACTGTTGGGCGCCGTTGTTGAAGCACTCTGCTGCGCCGGCGGCGGCGATGAAATTGAAGAGGAATGGCGCGAGTCTCCTCCGCCACCGGGATGCGAATGAAACAAATAACGCTGTGGCTGAGGTGAATCAAAAGAAGAAAATGAAGGTAGGGAAGCACCTTGTCTATTCATTGAGTGATTATTCGGTGAATCACTTTGTGGTGGTTGAGGTGATAGATGTGGTTGAGGTGAATAATTACCTTGATGGTAAGGATGTGAAGAAGATTGTTGATGTTGTCGAAGAGGTGGTAGATGCACAAGTTGAGAATGTTGTGAGTGCTTGCTATTACCTATTACACCTGCAGAATATTCGCGAGGAGGAGTTGAAGAGCGTATGGATCCCATTGATTCTTGAGTCAAATGTGAAGACATACCCCAAGTACCTCTCTCTATTGCGCTGAACAGATGTACACTGGGAATTCGACCCACCCCAACTCAAAAAGCTAATCCTGCTCTGTAGGTGATTGATGATTGACAAGAAATGCAGGCGGACAAGAAAATTTGATTACGACAATGATGCAACTGGTCTCTGTCCCTTGGTCGTGTTTAGGAAAGAGAAAAAATCGAATGAAAAGATGAAAAAGATTTTAATATATATCTGAGCGCTGAGTTCTTCTTAATTCTTGTAGCACTTTTATTGCCAATTAGCGTGACTTCCTTCTATGGCTCGCATCCAACGCAAAAGGATGAAAGGATGATGATGTTAAATCAAGGTGATCTTTGGGCGCACAACAAAAAAAAAAGAATGGAATCTTTTAGAATGCGAGTGGGATTTACAGCTACAAAGAGAAAGAAAGGAAGAAATCAAAATTCAAGCGCGGGCAAGAAAGAGCGCAGTCTATCCAATCAGATTTTATTGGTCCAGCCTCATACCCTTACATTTTCTTATTTTTACTTTTTAGATTTTTCTTTTTCTTTTTCCTTTTCCTTTTTTTTTTTTTTTTTTTTCTTTATCTTGATAATTTTCTCCTAATAGCTGGGATAAGGGATCCAAGACAAAAGATTAAACTAGAAAAACAGAGAATCAAAATCTATAATTACTACCTTTATTATTAATATTATTATAATTATTATTAATTTTATTCTTGCTAATGTCGCTTTTTGAATGTAGGGTCTACACTTCTTCCACTCTGATAATCTAAATAGGCGCGCGCCGAGAGATCGGAGATAGGTAATCAAACATATATGAAAAAAAAAATAAAAATAAAAAAAAAGAGAGAAGGGAGAGGAGAGGAGGGAGTGCAAGGGAGAGAGAGAGAGAGAGGTCTAGCCCAAAGACAAAGAGGAAGGAGCAAGTACCATATGTTTCAGCCTTTCTAATCAGTGGGGAGAAAGAATGGTATCAACTCTTCACCCTACAATTATTTGACTGTATGCGGTAAAAGAAACAAAAAGGACAATAGATAGACTCAAGAGACTGGGCAGATAACTATAGCTTATCTCGTTTCGCTTATCAGGAAAAGTCAATTTGACAGCAATCAAAGGGAGAAAAAAAAAGTGTATGTATCAATGATATTGTGTAGAAAGTAGTACATCATCGGCCCCTATTTAACTGTATCCAAATGTAGCAACTGGTTTTACAGGACAAGTAGCGCGCTCGGGCTGTGTTACAGGATTTTTTTTTCTTATCTAACTAGTATTGAGTATTGTTTTAAAAGGGGGGGAAAGATGAAGAAGATGAGGGATAAAGATTAAAAAAAAAAAAACACGGAAAATGATACGAGATAACTGATAAAAAAGATTTCGAATATTATCAATGCACTGAGAAATTCAAATTATTAATATTTACTAAAACCTTGAATTCATCCTCGGATTCTCCCCAATTACTTACCGGTACTACCGAGTACGCGGCAAGCGACAGGCTTCTGAGTCACGTGTGTCAAACAGGTATCCTATTATCGCCGGGCAATGAACATACGGTATTCAAGCCTCCTTCTTCTCTTTTGCTCTTCAGGCTGAACTTATAATCCCTTTCAGTACAGACAAAGGATTGCAAAAGAAATTTTTTTTTGAAGGGGAGTGAGTACTCGAAAGATAATAAGAAAAAAATAAGCCGCCGCGGAATAGGAATATAAGTAATTTCTTTATCTTTCTTAATCTTCTCTTTATTCGGAAGCTCAATTCTAAAGGCAAATTTTTTTGCTCCAAACTACAGATTCTTTTAGAATGAGCTTTCTGGGAACAGACTTGAGTCTCTTTCAACTTGTTAACATACAATCCTTCTTAGATGTGCCCATATTGTACATGCAGTTATATCCCTTTTTCAACCCAACCCATTCCAATTAGGAGGTAAGTTTCCTAGTCCTACTCCCACTGGCAAAGCATCTTGTGAATTGAAATGACTTGCTTGCGAAGAATGAGATTTAGATTGAGGTGAATCATTGCCTATACCATGTTGTTGTTGTTGTTGTTGTTGTTGTTGCATTGCAGCCAACGCTTGAAGATGTTGTTGCATCTGATTTGGATGTGATTGATTCATCATAAAATTATTTACATTCATACCAGATTGTTGAAGTGCTCTTTGAATGGCGACTGCTTGCTGTTGTTGTTGAAGTTGTTGCTGTTGAGCGTTTGTATAGTTACCAGATTGGCCACCAGGAAGATTGATTCCTCCTCCTCCATTAGTATTGTTATTATTGTTGTTATTGTTATTGGCAGCGAAATGATTGGCAAAGGCAGCCGCTAGAGGATTCTGTTGTTGTGCCATCATATTTTGTTGCTGTTGCTGTTGATTCATCATCAGGTAATTACTAATCTGCTGCTGCTGCTGCTGTTGTTGTTGTTGTTGTTTTGGAAACATGTTGAGATTCAAGGGCGTTTGTTGTGGGGTATTGAGATTACTCTTTTGTTGTTGTGTATCGGATGACGTAGAAGCCTGTGTATTGACTGGACTTGGTTGAATCTTTGCCTTTTTAGACTTGCTCGCCTTCTTTGTACCCTTTTTATTCAATTCAACAGCAGCAGCGGAGGACTCGGCTTCAGCTGCTACTTCTGCTGCTGCTGCTACTTGCTGTTGTGTTGCCAATTCCTTTTCTTTCTTCTTACCCTTTTTATTCTTCTTTTTCCCTTCTTCCACTTTAATTTTATCTGCCGCTGCTGCTTCAGCCAATGCTCTCTCAGCATTTTCTTGTTCAATTCTTTCCCTCTCTTCCCTTTCTTCTTTCTCCCTTTGCGCTTTCTTCTTTTTTCCCTTCTTTGTAGGTGCAGCAGGTGGTGTAACTTCTTTATATTCCGGCTTTTCTTCTTCGGCCGTTGTTGCTGCTGCTGCAACCAACTTTTTCTTCTTTGTTTTCTTTTTGGCACTTGCTGATTTTTGCTCTTCTGATTGACCATTGACACCTCCTAATGATCCTTCCCCTATTCCCATACCATCCGAAAGCTTGACAGCAGTGTTGGCATCATTTGCTGCTTTCGATGATCGCCACCTTTCCACAAATGACATTCTAGCAAAAGAGGGAGCATGCGTACTCGGTCCTACAATTGTTTCCTTGGCCTTTGTTGAACTACCTTTTTCCATCATTCTCATAATCTTTTCTCTTCTCTTCTTGTTTGATTCATCCAATTCTACTTCAATACTGTTAATACCTCTTTTTCGATCCGATTGACGAAAGTATGGAAGTGGTGCACTAGGTAAAGGTGAATAGGCGCAAGGTGGAGCTGTAGCACTGAGCATCAAATTTGCTATTCGACTTGCTTGAGGATCAGGTGTCAAGCATAGAGGTGGTGAGGTTAGAGTCTATGTTAAAAATTTGGAAGAGAACGTACTGAGTATGTGCGCATTCAGATAAGACCTATACACTCTACTCACCAGTATTCTGCTTTCAATTTCAAGCACGTCCTCGTCTTTCCATAAACCTGCCCCTTCCACTTCGTTTAGCATCCGTAAGTCAGTCCAAAGTGTTTCCGCGCTTGGATATAATACCACTCTATAAACGCTTGGACTAGCTGGTCCATTTGTACCTCCTTGATCACCACTTCTATTCCGTGCATCTACTCCAAGCCTCCTTAAAAATCCATAATTGCCACCAAGAGCCCTTGCCGATGAATCGGAATTGAAAATGGATGTGCTTGCCTCGTCATTGGCAGAATTTGATCCACCAATTGCCAATCTGGTCTGTGACGGTGTTGGAAACGGTGAAGTTTGAGACGAGGATGGAGTACGATGATCATGAACCTCAATGATCAAGCACCCTGATCAAGAACAATATATCAGCCGAGATTTATGTAGATGACAGATCGAATACCCACCTTCAAAGAAAGGCACTTTTGCCTCATCGAAAATGTCAACTAAATCTGCTGGAACCTTTTGATCTCGTATGAAGTGAAGTAGATTCTGTAGCAAAGCAGAGGTCGACATCAAATGTAAGCTACGCTGACTATAATCGTACTGTTTCACTCACCCTAAGAGGACTTTCGCATAAGAAGGCGCCATCCTGGAATTATAGTAACAGTGAGACTATTAGATTCAAAAAGTAGAAATAATCTGCCATTATTCTCTTGCAACTCACCTGCCTCTCGAATCGAAATGTATTTGCATGAAGATGAAGAGTCAAGCTAGGTCCTTCCTTTCGATGTCGTTTCAAAACTTGCCTAGTAGTCCGACTAGCGTTGTAAACAGAAGCAGTAGTAGCCATTGCCCTATGTATGCGATGAGCTTGAAGAGGTGCTGGATCTATTCAATGGTGCCAATAAAACATTCAATAATCACTGATCCATTTAAGTCGTCAACTGTTCCCTCCTGATATTCTGTGCGATGGAAAATTTTTACTCTTCCAGCCAATTCCCGGCAAGAGAGACGTTGAGATGTATTATTCTGGATGACAGCCTTGGCAAAGTTGATTGAAGCAACACCTTACATAGACGATGTAAGTCTTACCCTGCCCTGTCCCTGCTTTTCTTAAAGAAACCCCGCTATGTAATTTTAAAAACACGCGAGCCTAAGGTAACTTTAAACCTGTTTTAAGCTACTACTTGATTCTATCTCTCATTCACCAATATAAGAAGGACCATGACGTTGGCTGCCGTTGCTCAATTGACATCAACTGGTATTATTGCTGACAATCTAGCTACATCTGTCAGCCTTATCAGTGGGTAAAGAGATAAAAGAATTTTTTATAAGATGATATTGTAATTTGCTCATCTTTAAACTGAATCAACAGAGAGAGCGGCAGCAGCAGGAGCCAAGGTTGGTATGATGAGCCGGGTATAGTAGAAGGAAGGACTTAAGCTGAGTATTAGTCATTAATCTGATCTTCGTAGGCAATATTTCTGCCCGAAGGTAAGTGATGAGCGCATTTTGTCCCCTTTCCTTTCTTAGGAGATCAGCATAAATTATCATCAATGTCCTCCACCTCAGCAACTGATTTCATCGCTCCAAGTTCTAAAGTGGCAGCCTTGACAAGATCAAGTGAAGCGAAAGGATTTATTGAAGGAATACAAACAGCAGCTCAAAACTCATCAATATGGGTCAGTGTTGGTATTCATGAACCTCCTGGTGTTCAATTTGATACAAAAGATACGAAAGAGAGGTGCTTCAATACGCAACTGCTCATTGATAATCAAGGTAGCATCTTAGCAAAGTATCGTAAGAATCATCTCTTCGACGTTGACATTAAAGGTGGTTTGACTATACTCGAGAGCAACACGACCATTCCCGGCGATAATATTGAATCTCCAATTCAATCTCCAATTGGAAAAGTAGGCGTGAGTAACTCATAATTGCCTTTTTTTGAATTCAGTCCTTTGATCTGTCTTACTCGATGACTTTGCAGCTGCTCACTTGTTATGACCTTCGCTTTCCTGAGCCTTCGCTACATCTTCGTAGATTAGGTTCTGAAATTCTTACATATCCAAGTGCATTTACTGTTCGCACGGGAGCTGCGCACTGGGAAGTATTACTTCGTGCTAGGGCAATCGAAACGCAATGCTATATTATGGCTGCTGCTCAAGTAGGAACTCATGCAGATACAAAGAGGACGTCGTAAGTCAATTTTTCATGGGGTAATTCTGAAATGTGAATCTGATGCAGAAATTGCCTTCTCAGATGGGGACACGCCATGATTGTTGATCCTTATGGCTCAATACTTGCTCAATGCTCTGATATACAACCTTATCAACCTAACTTCTGTTTGGCCAGTATTGTAAGTGATGTCGAACCCCTTTTCGTAGCAAAATTATCATCTCATCCATATTTACCATATTTATAGGACCTCGAATCAATGTTAGAAATGCGAAAAGAGATGCCATTGTGGTCTCAAAGGCGGACAGACGTATATCCACAAGTGTAAATCTTATATACAATTTCAAACGCTATTTTCAAACCTTTACACCGACAGATCCAGCAACTTCTTTGACTGCTGCAGCAAAGATTTCAAAGGCTTGAGCCAATTCTTGCTCGGTGACGTTGAGAGGTGGAATGAATCGAATGACGTCGAAGCTGTTCAAGAGAAGACAGATAGTGTTAGTAGGCGGGGAACCAGAATATGCTCTAAGTCTAATAAGATACGCACCAACTAGTACTCAGGACAAGCATATCGCGCTTGATACAGGCCTGTACCACTTTTGGTGCTAATTGCTCCTGACTTGATTCGTATAGCCATGGGTTACTTGCCGAACTATTTTGACTGTCAGCATTGATAGCTCTAGGTTTTGAATCGATAGAGCCTTTAACTTTAGGGTGAATGAATTGAACACCAATCATAAGACCAAATCCTCGAATTTGCTGAATGACACTACCTTCTGGCTTTTTCTTGAGACCATCTAAGAGTGACATGAGCTGATCATGTCGAGCTTGAACATTCTCCAAGATGTTCTCCTCGTCAAAAGCCTTGAGCACTGCATATGAAGCGGCACAAGAGACGGCATTACCTGAAGAAGAGGGGAGAAAGATAAGAATTAGCAAATTTTATCTTTGCTTGACCGCCGAAATCATCGTTTTCGAATTTGTTTCTCACCTGCATATGTTCCTCCCATAGTACCTGGCTTTTGTAGATCCATCAATTCTTTACGACTGGCAATTCCACTCAAAGGGAAACCATTAGCAATTCCCTTTGCAAAGACTAAGATATCAGGTCGAACTCCACTATATTCCATAAACCAAAACTTTCCTGTTCGACCACAACCAGATTGAACTTCATCTGCAATCAAAAGAATGTTGTGCTTGTCACAAATATCTCGTAGACCTCGAAGAAAGGAAGGTGGAGCAGGAACATAACCTCCTTCTCCCATCACTGGTTCCAAAATAATTGCAGCGGTATCGGTGGGAGCAGTTTGTTGAGCGAGAAGTAAATGAAGTTGATGAAGTGATGAAGCGACAAGAGTCTCCACATCTGTCTCTTCTGGTACACCATGTTGAGAATAATAAGGGAATGGAGTGCTGAATACACCAGGCATTAAAGGAGCAAATCCTTCCGAGTAAATAGTTTTTGACTTTGTTAGCGCCATTGTACCATATGTTCTTCCATGATAAGATCCTTGCATAACAATAATATTTTGCTTCTTTGTTGCAGCTCTTGCTAATTTGATACTTGCTTCAACAGCTTCAGCACCACTGTTCCACAAAAAGACAGAATCAAGAGATGGATCCAATTTAGCTAATCTAGGTAGGAATGCCTTGACCATTCGTAAATAGGAGGAAGAGAAACCAATATTAATTTGAGCGTGAACCATAGTTTCACATTGTTCTTGCGCTGCCTTTGTTACACCAGGATGGCAGTGACCCAAATTTGTAACACCAATTCCACAAGTCATATCCAAAATCTTCTTTCCTTGTTCATCCCAAACCCAAGTACCTTGACCTTTACTCATGACCATTGGTGTCAATCTACCTACTCCTCGAGCAATGTGAGCTGCACCAAAGTCAGCGCTCGACGTACTAGCTCCGTTTGAGTGACCGTTCATGCTGTTGGTGTAAATGGTAATGGAAAAGTACCAAGTAGATGTAAAGAGTGAAGGAAGGTTAAGCTAGAAGCGAATCTTTATACCTTTTGATACGCCTTTACCTATTTATTCTGGGCTTCGCTTTTAAAAAAATTTTATCGTGCAGCCCCTCCGCCGGCTATACGTCTCTTTCTTCCTGTCTGTTAAACGCCACTTTGCTTTTGTCTTTCGACTGTATCCCCCCCGTATATTGGACAGGTATAAGCGATAGAATGTATAAAGCTGCCAAGTAAAGCCGCGGCCCTTAATCGCGCGCAAAGGGCGCCAAGAGCGGGTTTCTTCGATTTTGTTCGGATATCCTCGTTTAATTAGTATGTATCATCACTACATGGAGCTAAATTATGTAAATGACAATTTTAGGGTTGGCTTCTCTTCAAAGTACCCCGCACTTGATCTTGACAGTAGAGGAGGTTAAAAAAATTCCAGATGATTGCAGGAGGTAAGAGAAGAATGGCATCAGATGATTGAGATTTCTTATTGATTAGTAGTGTATCGACAGAACCAATTGTGCAACCAATCCTCATCGCCAATAGAGGAGAAATTGCACTACGGATTCAACGAAGTGCTATCCTCTTTCCACTCTCTCAAACAGATTCATTTTCAAACTTCGAATTTCTCCCATTGTGTCTTTTCACACAAACAGAATTAAACGCAGCGCATGTCCTAGCAGTTCCTCCGTCACAAAGGATAGCGCTGCCTAATGTGGGACCAAGAGCATATCTTGATATATCTTCAATAATCACTTTGGCTAAAGAATACAAGGTTTGGGGAGTGGCACCTGGGTATGGCTTCCTCAGCGAATCAGTCGAATTTGCCAAGGCAATTGAAGACAGTGGTATGGTATGGATAGGGCCTAGTAGTGATACACTGTCCCTCTTTGGTAACAAAGTGACTGCGAAAAGGTTGGCAATAGACTGTCAAGTACCAGTTTTACTAGGTACTCCAGGTGATAGTGCAAACTTGCAAGAGGTTGTAACATTTGCAAAGACTTTATCTAGATCAACCAAAATCATCATAAAGGCAGTCTCTGGTGGAGGGGGACGAGGTATGCGAGTCGTAGATTTGAAAGTAAGCTCAGACAAGGCCATCAAAGAAGCCTTCGATACATGCGTTCGAGAAGCAGAGCTTTCATTTGGAGATGGGCGAGTATATGCTGAGAGATTCTTGGAGGAAGCCAGACATATTGAAGTGCAAGTCATAGGAGATGGAACTGGAGATGTGGCTCATTTGTGGGAAAGGGAATGTAGTCTACAACGAAGGCATCAAAAGTTGATTGAAATAGCCCCTTCTCCAAGTCTCAAAGGCACATCTAGAGAAAAGATTCTTCAGGCAGCCCTACGAATGGCGAGTAGAGGCAAATACAAAAGTCTAGGTACATTTGAGTTTCTATATCTCTCTTCTTCTGATGAATTCTTCTTCATGGAGGCCAATCCTCGGATTCAAGTAGAGCATACAGTGTGAGTACGCATTAGCTCGAAAAAAAATGGATGATGCGCTGATGGCATGAACCATTTCTACAGTACGGAACAAATTACGTCTTTTGATCTTGTCGCTCTTCAGCTTCAGATTGCAGCCGGTGCAACACTTAAGCAACTAGGTCTTGGTCGACAATGCGGACCCTTGCCGATTCCAACTCAAAGTGCAATACAAGTTCGCATCAATGCGGAGAGTATGCAGAGTGATGGGACAGTCATGCCGACAGCAGGGACATTGACTAATCTCCATCTTCCAAGTGGACCAGGTATTCGTATAGATACAAGTATCCACACCCCTTTACAAAATGGTCATATTAAATACAAACATGATCCTTCCTTTGATTCTCTATTAGCAAAAGCTATCTTTACCGCACCCACATACAATAAAGCAACCAAACTTGCATCTAGAGGGCTTGAGCAAATAGAATTGAAGGGATTAGAGAGTAACATATATCTACTGAGGGCATTGCTTGACATGGATCAGGTTCGTAACGATCATGGTGTACACACTCGATTTTTTGAAGCAAATTTACAAAGAATCATTCGAATATCGCAAAGTTTAAAGGAGAAAGCTGAAAAGTCACAGCTGCTTAGTGTAAAGTCTGAAGCGAATGATCGAGACGCAAAACAAGAAGTTCCACAGGGTTTGAAATCGGTGGAAGCTCCAATGGCTGGTATATTGGTTGATATTTTAGTAAAAGATGGTGAGGAATTACAAGCTGGTCAAAGAGTTGCTCTGGTGGAAAGTATGAAAATGGAGCACGTTATCAGAGTAGCGGAGTCTGGCAAGGTAGATAGAATTCTCATCTTTAAAGGATCTCCCATCACTGTCGGTGACCATCTACTTTATTTTAAGCCAAGCCAAGACAGCAATGCCAGAGATGTATCAGTCAATCCAGAAGAGGAAGAGGAAGATGTAGAAGTGTTGCGAGAAGATCTCAAATCAGTCTTGCAAAGAAAGCACTATCTTTCTGATGGTTTTCGCAAAAAGGCTCTAGAGAGAAGGAGAGCAAATGGATTCTTGTCTGCACGAGAGAACGTTAAGCTTTTAATCGATGAAGGTACCTTTATAGAATTTGGTGATTTTGCTATAGCTGCTCAGCGAACTAGAATGGATCAAAGTAGATTGTTTGAAAATACAGGTGGTGATGGTGTCATTATTGGTTGGGCTACTGTCAATGGACAAAGATTCAAAGCTAGTCATCATCACTCTTCTCCAGGTCGTTGCGCTTTGGTGATATACGATTATATGGTATTGGCAGGCACTCAAGGTCATTTTCATCATTTAAAATTAGATCGAATCTTTCGATCCGTTCTTGAGAATCCTGCTCCATTGATACTTTACGCTGAAGGGGGAGGTGGTCGACCTGGAGATGTTGATCTGATCAATATAAAAGTGGCAGGTTTAGATACACCTAGCTTTGCTCTTTTGGCTTTAATTCGAAGTAGAGGTTATCCATCAATAGGACTTGCCAATGGTTATACTTTTGCAGGTAATGCTGCTCTACTTGGAACTTGCGACATTGTTGTTGCTACTCGTGGTGGATCACCTACTGCCACTTCTA
Source organism: Exobasidium cylindrosporum (assembly GCA_023273805.1). Taxonomy (NCBI): domain Eukaryota; kingdom Fungi; phylum Basidiomycota; class Exobasidiomycetes; order Exobasidiales; family Exobasidiaceae; genus Exobasidium; species Exobasidium cylindrosporum. Next base: position 4,508,029 of record CP096878.1, read on the forward strand.
CGGGTATGGGAGGACCTGCAATGATTGAAGGAGGTGGATTAGGTCTAGTCAAAGCAGATGAAGTAGGTCCCGTAGCTATTCATCAAATGAATGGAGATTATGATATTGTTGTCACTGATGAAAAGGAAGCCAGCATCATCATCAAAAGGTTGATATCCTACTTTCAAGGTCCTTCCGATTATCCAGATTGGAAGTATACAAAAGATGCAAAGACGATGCGACGATTACTACCCGGCAATCGAGTGCGTGCTTATAATGTAAAAAAGGTCATTGAAACACTTTGCGATGATGGTAGCTTTATCGAGTTAGGCTCTGAATGGGGTCAAAGCTTAGTGACAGGATTAGGTACCATTGAAGGGGAAGCAATAGCAATCATTGCTTCTTCTGTTTTATCACCACTTGGAGGTGCAATAGATAGTCAATCAGCTAAAAAGGCTTCAAGACTTCTCAAGATGCTTCATCGTACCAAATTAGCTCATCTCTGTGTACTCTGTGATACGCCTGGTTTCATGGTAGGACCAAAAGCAGAAAGAGAGGGGGGATTACGATCTTTTGCTGAATTCTTTGAGAGTATGCTCGCTTTTCAAGATGGTCACGATGCAGGAAGAGTCTTTGCTATCACACTTCGAAAAGCATATGGACTTGGAGCACAGGCTCTGCTAGGAGGTTCAACATTAAGCAATTTCTTCAGTGCTGCTTGGCCTCAAGGTGAATTTGCTGGAATGGGAATCGAGGGTGCTGTTCGTCTAGGTATGAAAAAAGAACTTGAAGCAGTCGAGGATGAAGGAGAAAAACAAAGATTATTCCAATCATTCGTCGACATCATGTACGAGCGTGGTAAAGGTGAAAACATGGCAGCAATCGGTGAGATTGATACTGTTATTGACCCAAGCAACACTCGTTCATGGCTTATCAATGGTCTACGCTCCGTTCATCCGAGAATTCCAACTTGGAAAAATAGAGAAGCCAAACCAGCCCCTCGTCTATAGACTGCAGTGTCACACTCTTAATAAATATCACCAGTCACCTTTTTCTACTTGTTGCTCTAATATGTCCCAACCCACCCATCACTTGTACTCGTGTCACTCAGTCGTCGGAATTGGCATAGCGAAAATACACTAGAATTGAGTAAAAGAGACATGTATGGTGAGGAATATGTGTGCCGGTCCAAAGGCTTTTTACTTTTTCTTGTTGGCGATGGTTCGTCCTCGTCGACCAGTTGTGCAAGTGTGTTGCTAAAGAGGTTGAAGATTCGTGTCAGCTATGTAAATTTTATAGCCAGCTAAATTCCGACACTAAATACTCACTCCTCGAACTCGCAATGACCAGTGATGACGAATACCTCTGTGTGCCCTGATCTTCTTGAGTCGCTCGATATCATCACGCAACTTGCTGTCAACATTGTTGGCAAGCAATTGTAGATTCTTTCCATCAACAATATCCTTTTGTCGGTTCAAGAACCAATTGGGGATCTTGAACTCGGCGGGGTTCTGAAGAATTTGAACAATTCGCTCAAGTTCATCTGAATTGAGCTCACCGGCACTGATGGGACAAAGGAACAAAGCGAGCATGTTAGCGGCCCATATAGATTTGAATTAAAAGTTGAGGGATTCCTCCTGCCCCGATCCATAGCCCTAGACCTGAACGCCCCCTGATACCGTCACGCCTTTCTTTGCTTTGCATAACATCCCTTCTATAGCTCTTTCGACTGAAGTACTAGTAGCATCCCTTCTTCTTCTTTTTCTTCTTCTTCTCCTCCACTATGTCAAGAAGATACTCACCGCTTAGCCAAATCAACATCAGCCTTCTTGCAGACAATGTTAGCATATCGTCTTCCGACACCAGGAATCTTGGTCAAGGCGTACATGATCTTGATCTTTCCATCGACGTTGGTGTTAAGGAGTCGAAGAATGTGATTGAAATTCTGAGAAGGGTCGGGGGCGACAAGAGACATGTTGGGCGGTTATAGGATGGTGGTGATGACAATAAACGATTGCGTTGAAATTGCAATTATTCTCAACCTAGGCCTTCAAGCTCAAGCTCAAAATTGGCAAGTTGTGCCTTCCCTTTGGCACTTTCCGTTTAGTCCCCTAAGCTTAGACTATAATGGCTCACGAATTTCCAAGGCTGAGCTGCGGCATCGCCATGTGGCCACGTATAATAATGACCGATAAAGTAGAGACGCGTCCACCACGCGACCGAAACAGTAGTGCGGTCGACCTGCACATAATCGCCGCTTCTTGAGTCACCTCTCTCCCCGCTTAAAAGCGCGTGCACTGTCATTCAAAAATTGACTCGTTCACTCCGTAGTAGTAGAATTGAATCAAGCTTCTACTCTTGAGTATTTTAAAGATTGAAACTTGATGATGAGATGAGCTTACTGATGTCCAAATATTTTATTGAGAGTTTTGATTAGGTATGAGGGAAAAAATTTAATTTTTTTTTTTGCCTTTCACCACATTCATTCTTATATTTTTAGTACTTTCAGCATCCTTAGGCTACGATGAGACTTAAGAATTACAAGATCAGAGTGGGAGTATTGCGGGATGAGCAAAAGAGAATTATCTGGTGTCAAGAAATGTCCCGTAAGGCTATCCCAGATGCTGATTATGCATCTTGCTCATTTTATGTCCCAGTATTGACCGATATTGTCTTTGCTCTTGAAAGAGATCAAAATGACAGTGATCGATGTTCGACGTTCAAGATTAAAATTGAAGTAGGGGGCATAGGTAGAGTGGAGGAGATCTTTCCGAGAGGTGATTGTTCTACTCGTGTATATGGTACAAATGCAAAATCGACTGGTTGTCAAGGTGTTGAATTTGGCTTGTCAGCTACAGAGGAGAGAATCAAGATTCTAATCTTTGATGAGCGCAGACAAGTTGTGCTGGGAGAATTTGATTATTATCATCTTCCCATAGATAAAGTTCCAGTCGATATAGCGCTCAATGAACCTTTTCTAACAGAAGAATTTTGTGAATACAAGACTGTCAAGTGTCAGGATACTAGCTACCAGATCACCTTCAAGGACGACGAAAGAGCAACAGCAAGAGTTTCAGAGGATGAGCTGGATTCGGACAACGATAATAATATCTCAGGTCGTGATACTCATACTTGCGTTTCACCTGTGGCTGATACAAGTGGAAAGAGCCGAGGTTCTAAAACATCAGCTATTTTTGTGATGCCTAAGAGCAAATGTGCACAGAAAAGAGAGAACACTGGCACTCTTTTGGATGCTTTTCAACCACAATTTAAAATGGCTAGAGTCAAAAAAGAGAATGATGTGGCTCTAATAGTACCTAGCAAAGCTCCACCACCTCCCTTGCAGCTAAAGAGAGAAACTGAATGCAAGATTGCTGACCTTGAAAAAGAACTTCAAGTGAGTCATTGCATACTATGTGTAGATGAGGTGACTAAAACTTCCATTTTTATTGCCATCAGGCATTACAAGCAAACAATCAAGGTCTTTCAGCCGCACTTGAAGTCAAGAAAAGTAAAGCCGCTACGGCGTACGAAAGAGCAATAAAAAAAGCGCATGAAGATTATGAAGCAAGTCGTCGAGCCAATCAGCAATCTATTGAACAGCTCAAGGAAAGATTGGAGTCGCTAAGCCAGGTGAGTAAAGAGACTTGTAGTATATCCATTGGATTATCTGATGCTGAATCATCTGCATTACTCTTTCTCTCTCTCTCTCTCTCTCTCTCTCTCTTTCACACACACACACACACACACAATCAGGCGCTGAAGTGGATTCAAGACACAATTACTGAAAAAGCGGAAGTTATTGATCTTTTATCTGATTCCGATCAGGCTTCTGAAGTTGATTGCGACGTAGACACTCGGCAGACAAGACTGCAACGGGGTTCTACTGTACTGTAACGCTCTAATGGCTGAGAGTGGAGGGACCCCCTTTTTTTTTATTTCTTCTCATCGTTCAAATATCTACAAAGATTATTACCATTAAAACAATTTGTAATCTTGGCTCTGAGTGACTTCAAGCCAAGGTTGATACCATGAGCTTCCTTTCTGTGAATTAGTACAGCAAATGCTATTGTAATGGTGGCGATTCTGTAGCTTAGTTGGTTGAGCACAATTTTTTTTTCTTTTTTTTTTAACCTGCCGACTCCTCTACACTTCTGACATGTCTGGTCAGCATTGTGGGACTTTGCTCTTGTCGACTCATTCCAGTTGATCTTGTCGTTTATTATAACCCGAGTCTTTGAGCTTTTCCGAGCCTACACTCATTTTTTTTTCACTCTCCTAATCACCTGCTATACGTATATTGGTCATTTATTCTCGTATTTGACTTGCAAAACTAAAAAGTAAATTCACGTCTCGCGTCTTAAAGAAAATTTGGTGGTGAACTGGCCCGTGCAGTGTTTCAACGCGTCTATTTTTTTTGCTTAAGATTTTGATTCCTACTTAAACCTTTACTTCCTTTTTTACATCATCAGCATATATTGCCGGAAGCTAAAGGAACGGTTGAAACTGTCAACTATATACCAGATCATCATTGAATGATCTACTGTAGTCGTAATGTCTGATCAATTTCCATCTGATGCTTCAATACGAGCGTACATTAAAAAGAGAGTAAGAGCTGCAAAGGATATATCCCTGCTCTCTCGAACGATTCTCAAAGATGGCATTGCACAAAGGTATCAACTGACTAAAGAACAGAGAGAGCAATTGGATTCTGATATACACTACAAGAGCTCTATAAAGTCTTGGATACAAGAAGCAATCGTACGTAGGACCGAGAAAAGATTGCAGACTAGACTTTTAAAATGCCAGACTACTAATATCGTATGCCTTCATCAGAATGAGCTGGACGAAGACGAAGAAGAGACAAAGGAAGCGGAGCCAAAAAAATCACCTAAGGGTAGAAAGACAGACATGAAAAAGTCTAAGAAGGAGCAAGGGAATGATTCAAAAGTAATTGACAGAAAAGAAAGCACGGAAATTACTAAAGTCGTCAAAAAGCAAAAGCCAGAACTGACTAAACCAAAGAAAGAAGCTGAGAAAGTACCACACAAAAAGGGAGATGTAGATGCAAGTGATGCGAATGGTAATAATAGTGAATTCTCGACTTTAGATGATGATGATGATGATGATGTTGTTGTTGAACGAGCAAAGAAGAAAGCAAGAATTTCAACAAAGAAGCAACCGAGTAAGATAGCAAAAGACAGTACTGAATTGAAATTGAAAAAACTTAAAGCACTTGTACTAGAATGTGGTACTCGAAAATCATGGAAGAAATTGTTTGAAGATGCAAATTGTCAAGATGATGAAAATGATGATGAGGAAAAGAAGAGTAAAAATCGAAAAGCTCAAGTAGCAGTCGTTGAAGAGGCATTGCGCGAGATAGGAATGGTAAGTGATTTGCTTACTATAATTTCGAGTATTGTTTAGGATATTTACAAAGACTGTTTTTTACATTATTTATCAAATTTTAATTTTATCTAAATTATTTTCTCTTCCTTCTTCTAGACTACACCTTTCACAAAGGCAAAGGCAGCTGACATCAAGAAAGACAAGGAGCTCAAGCAAGATTTGGAAGCAATACAGGTTGCTAACCAAACAGAAAGGAGCGCTACTAGAGGCAGAGGCAAGAGAAATGCTTCTAATTCATCAGATGAAGAGACAAAATCGAAACCTCTAAAGCAGAAGTATACAGACGCGGATCCAGCCATAAAGGTGAGTAGTGCTATTGACATAGACGTACTTTGTGTTTTAAGATTTCTAATTACGATATGGCTTTTGCACAGAAATTCAATCGATCAATCGCTGACTTTGTTGCTGAGCTCAATGATGACTGACTTCCCCCCTTACATGTATTTTTCCTACTCCATTGTACATTATCGATTCAAAATGACTAGTATGACCACCTCTCTCTCACACACACACACACACACACGCAATCACATAATGCAAGGGCACAAAATTGGCGAGACAACGATCTTGATAATTATTACCATGTCTATAAGTACAAAATTGATTTCGTTGTCAAGCACCCTTGTATCTTTGCGCTTCCCATCCACGCCAAAGACTTCTAAAGGCAATCTTTTCACCTTCATCTGCCAACATATCCATCATGACATTCTTTTGCCATGATCCTACAATATCGCACAGTGTATAAATGGCTCTCGTTAATTCTTCTCGACCTTCACCTTGAACATAAAAGGTTGTTGAACCTGGATTAGCAGATTGCGTCAAAAATCGAATATAGGCAACGATAACGTATGGTGCATGTGTACTAAATGACTTCGCTAGACTTTTGACCTTGTTCATTGAGGAAGTGAGTCCAATGGCAGGATGACTGATATTACCACTGTTTGATTTTGAAGTTAGATTAGACAGTAATCGAGTCATAAGTCGAGCCTCTTCAATATCCAAAATTTGTTTCTTTGATTCAATGTCATCTTTTAAAGTTGTCGAAGTTCTGAAAAGCCCTAAAAGTTGAGTCAAGAGCAAAGAAAGTTGAGGTAAATGGGGAGCAATAGCATCTTTACGAAGTCGAAGAGATTCATTCAATGTTGCAACAACACAAGTAAATACCTTTACCCTTTCTTTTCCAATTTCTTCTGTTCCCTCAGAAGTAGTACCCTTTGAAGCCAAAGCTATGGAAGCTAGTGTCAAAAAGGCACTCATATCGCTACTGCGAAATAAAATTGGCTGGCAGAGAAAAGAAATATAAGTCAATCTTGATGGGCCAAGTATAAAGTTGGAAATTTCAAAATTGTCTTACCTTTGCATTCATTAATGTCTCCACAGCTTGAATAGAAGCAATGGTAATCCTCTGCCCAAATTTACGAGCATAATCTGAACCTTGATCAGATAAACATTCTTCTTCAGATTTCACTTGCAAAGTGATCAAGGTCAAGGCCTGACCTAATTTTCCTTGTGAGACCTTAAGTGTACCTTCAGGACTATTACAGAACAAGATACACAGAGTCTGCAATAAAGACTGACATCTCTGATAGGTAAGATTTGTCCTCAATTCACCAATTGGGACCAATTCATTGATACTTGAAATGGATGGATCATTTTCGGAGTCATAATCATTATCGTCGCTAGCTGTATCAGATTCACATGTTTCCCTCAACCCATATAGACTAGGTACTGAAAGAGCTTGGAGAATTACATCTAACGTTTCTTCGTATTGTGATGGCGTAGATTGTCGGCAAATATGAGCCAATAATCCACACATCTGTTGAGCAGCTTCAGTGATGCTTTTAGACTGGTGAGGAACTCCTATTTAAAATAGTTGAAAAGTTTTAGTCGTCAGTCAAGTGTCTCTCACTCTAAACATTTTTTTCTTACTTTTAAATTGCAGATCATACTGTAAGATGTTGAAAGTAATGGCAAACACCTTTAACCAACAGGAAAAGATATCTCCTGTATCAAGAAAGTCAAAAGTTCCTCCTTCCCAATTCAAATTCGGGACACGTTTGGTGCCTTCATCTAGTAAAAATTTAATGTCCAAATTTGCTTCACTAGCTTGTGAGAAAGAAGAGAGAATTTGAAGAGAGATCTTGTCTCTTGCTTCACCTCGAATCTTCCCTCTCCAATGGAATAATTCAATTGCACATTCCAGCATCTTTCTACATCCTTTTTCAATTGCTTGAGAGCTTTCCTCTGGCTCACACTTTAATAGCAACTTTAAGCAGGCGCCATGTAAACCAAGTAGAACAGAGACTAATTCCAGATCTCGCGGCGAAGTCCAAGTAGATGAAAAAGATGGGTGGATCAATTCTAGATGCTGAACATTATCAATCACTTTGCCCCTGATTGTCTTTATGACTCTACTCTTGGTCTCTTTGTCTTCCATTCCATTCCGACAAAGTAGGTCATTCATCTGCTGAACCACAAAAATTGCTACCTCAACAATTATAATTACCTTGTGTGTGTTGTTAATTTTGCGGGGTTCTTCTCTTGATAAACGCTCTCCAAGATTCCCCTTCAACTGCCAATTCATTAATATAAAGAGCTCACAAAGTCGATTGACGTGTGCTACGACACTATTTCCTTTGTGACCAATAACGGCATACTGGATGCAAGCCCTCACCAAACGTGGAAATGAGGTCTTTGTATTTCTTTGATAGCGTTCAGAACCCTCTTGCACCAAACTCCACAAGTCTTCATGGCTTACTTTCTATGATGATTTTTTTTTGTCTTTTAGCAACTCGAGATACGAAGCATGGTAGACGAAGAATACTCACAATTTTAGAAGTCAAATTACCGCGCATTTCCAAACTTTTCGTCAGAAATTGGTAAAGTAAGTCTACATAGCTTGGTATGCTGTAATCTTCAGGAGGTGCACTGTCTTTGCCCTTGTCACCAATCATTCTACAGTAATACGGCTCTTTGAAATGCTGATAGATCCAGTCTGTATTTTTAACACATGAGAATGTTAAAGTCCATACCTGAGCAAGAACGTCTAGAGGGAACCATTCCACCGGAAACCTGGCAATCTTGACCAATGATGCGAGCTTTCGTCTCACTTGAACAGCATCTTCAGCAGGGATATTAATCTCTTCTTTCAAAGCAAAGCACAGAGCATCTCTCCATCGACTTAATTCCAAATTATTGGAATTGAATATTAAATTTTCTTCCGCTTGTTGGAAGCGACACTGCTGTTGAGAAGAGTTCTGTGAAAGATGTAGAGCAGACTTTGCCATTTGCGAAAGAAGTCTCGTTGATGCGAGTCGACTAAAGGAGATGTATTTGGAGGAACTACTGTCAGCGTGAAAAACTTGCAAAAAGCGTTTTTTCATTCACTTACTCAAATGTAAAAAGATGCTGAGAGAGTGTGAAGTTCCACAGTATCGTTTTGGCTTTCTCCCCCTTCAAACCATGTAGCCATTGTGAGGAAGGTAAAGCCGATTCAATTTCGTCTTTGGTCTTCGAAGCTTCGTCGGGCTTTGTGATTAGATCAAATTGTGAAAGCATGCCAAAATTGTCAACGTGGTCACCATTCAGCAGTAATTCAAAGGCTGAGCCTTCACGTCTCAAGTATGCCCTCTCTAGTCTCTTTAAGATACTCAAATGGACTTGAACTCGTAATTCGACTGAACAAGTGTCAGCATTAGAGAGGATTGCTGCAAACGTTTTCGCATGTAATTCTAATGCTTTGTCCCATTTACTGGCGAGCAACAACCAAGTATTGTCCTCCTTTGCTTGGTACTGAAGCCCACTTCCAGTACTTAAATTCTGCACTGTGTCGTGTAAGGTCATCAATGCAGAAGAGAGTGAATTGCTCAATCGATCATTCTTCCGATCTAGACTATATCCCAGGCATTTCTCTATTCCATCGACCTGTATAGCCTTTATAATGTTTTGAGCTTCTTCATAAATGAGTGCCGGAATAGCGAGGTAATTGAGCAACTGAGAAGTAAAATAGACATTCAATATTGCCATGGTGAAAGTTCTTTCTCGCTTTAGAGAATGGCCTTCCGATTCGCTGTTCCTCTTCCTCTTCTTCGTTGTGAGTTCGTATACTTCAGCAAAGCATTGCTTTAATCTGCACCATACTATATTGAGTAACTCTATCGTCTGTCTTGGACTAGTAAAATCTCTTGTGGCAACACCAAGTGAACGCCTCCAATAGTCACGATCCAGTAATGCAGTCGTGATTAATCCTTCGGATATATCCTTGGACTTTTCTTGCCATTGAAATTGTAAAGTTGAACCTTTACACTCTAAGGCTGTGTCGACTGCTAGCTCCAAAGCGCTCAAGACAGACTGGATAAAAGGGACTACATTCCTCGATTTCATACTCGTGCTGCACATCAAGTCAAGCAATCCATTCTTCGAGGCAGGATGCTCCAGAGCGCAAAGAATGATTCTCACTTGTATCTCATCACCTGCATTAATAGTTTCATCGATGGTGTGCACCTTCACAAATAGATTCATACAATCAGTCTGTGCACCACATCTGACTTTCCGGAAAGTAGGATCCGTTGCTGCCCTGCGATGTTGATCAACACCATACCAATCAATTTTTGTCAAGAGGTTCATCCACTTATTTTCCGAATCAGTGAAATAGAGCCTATTCTCCTGAGAGACTTTCAGCAGATATTCCAGACTCTTAACATGTAGTTGAAGTGCAGAACTTGTTTTGTTCTCAACTTCTTTCGCCTTGTTCATCAATATAGTAACAGCAGGACTGATCAACTTTTCAAATACGTTCAGCTTCCAATCCTTCTCCTCTAAATACGAGGCTTCTGCGTTCCTTTTGACTTGGCTCACTGGAGCTTTCTCCGCCTTACACAAGCAAAGCTGGGATAGGAATATGGCTGGAAGAAAGGGTGCGAATTCTGAATTACTACTTCGAATTGATTCCAACAGCCTTGTTTGAGTGCTCGCAAGATGTTCAATATTGAAGAGACATTCGTATGAGATGCGGTACAATAGAGCGGCCAGCAGCTCGCGATTGTAAATAAGCATACAAGTTGTAGTTTGGTCATGCATTGGTCGTGTCAGCTCAAAGTGCAATCTCGTATAAATAGGCATAAAGTGATCAAAGAAATAGTCTGCAGCTTTTCGACTATTGCTACCTCTCTTGACTTCAGTACACCACATATCCATGAGTGTTGTAAGAATGTTTTCATGATCTTCCATAGAATTTCGATCGAGGAGATTTGTGTCAGATGATGTCCAATTTGTGATAATACCAAACCATCGATAGAGACATTGATTCAAAGTATCCATATTCAGTGCTTGTTTAGAAGTACGTATTCTCTTGAGGATAGAAAGCAACTGAGCGACCGAGGTCTCACGATTTAAATTGTCACCATCTCTATCAAGCGCACGGGCTAATTGGATACTTTTAAAGACAAAGCTGTACGCATAGAAGAGAGAAGGAATAGCCAAGTGATTAGCGAATGGCATCAAGTCAACTGGTTGCACTTTAAGAGAGCAATGTGCCAGAAGATTCCAATAATGTATGTTGATAGACATAATATCGTTGTCAGTCCCTGGAGTTGATCTGCCCTCCTTCTTCTCCACTTCTTTGGCATCTTTGGCGAGAGTGTCCAAGACCCATTCGATGAGCAAGACCTCTTTTCGAATGATTGGAACTACACTGTCGTACAGGGCAGCCTGTGCGACTTCTAGCTTACTTATCCCATTTCCAACTTCCGTTTCTTTGCTCTTCAGTCTTTTGACAAGCTCTTCGGAAGTGTTGATACCCAATTCCTGTAGAGTGACAGAAGGAACAGTAGGATTGTTGCTAGCTTGATCTTCGATAGTGTTACGATCGTCGTTCATTGCTGCATCCTCGTCATTCATTTCCATAATTCGATCATCGACCAACACGTCCATGTCGTCATCCATTAGGGATTCGAATGCTGTCTCTCTACTGTTCTGTGGGCTCTCCAGTCGCACCCTCATCCTGGGCGAGGAGAGAGAGATTGTATTTGTATAGCCTGCGTATGCGTTGAAAGTGAGTAGATTCAGAACAATTCAACAAAGCAAACCTAATTAGCTAGACGCCAAAAAAATGAAAAATTTAACAAACACGTGCTGTTAATTGGAAGGCCCGCCTTGGATCAGGATGAACAGGTTTACAAGTTTCTTCCACTCTTAGTATCATTTCAAAAGGGACCTCGTTGAGCAAGCTAATCGACCATGTCAGTCTTTCGAATGTTCTCGTCAATTGAAGCGGCAATAAATTCTTCTTCTCGTTCAATAGTAACGATTCGGACGTCTCAGCGATCCATCGCATCATTATCGAGAAGCAGTCGACTTTCCACAAGAAATTCATCAATCCCAAATACATCAATCGAGCCTACTACAAGCAGACAATCGGCGCTTGAACGTGACACACAAATTCCACAGTATGTCTCATCAACTCAACAACAGCAGAGGGGGATGAAAGTCAGGTCATCAGTCAAGAAATTCTGTGATGGGTGTTCGGTGGTGAGGAGAAAAGGGAGACTTTATGTGATTTGTAGCAAGGACGCAAAGCACAAGCAGGTAAGTCCTGTACTGTAGTGTACAATACTCTTAGCTCATACAATAATTGAAATGGCTTCATTTCTTTCAGAGGCAGGGATAGACACAGACCCGTCAACGAATAAGGGATTTTTACTACCAGCAAGAGTCGATTGTATAATTAGAGCAAATGAAAATGACAATAGATGGTTTACAGTACACTTGAGTCAGTTGAACATATTCGATATCCTTTCCTCGACCTCCTGCTCCGTCATTCTAATGTGCTTTTGTGGATCTAAAGGGGAAAAGGTAAAATAAGTTGTCAGGGAAATCTGACTTTTTGGGTCTGCACGGTCAGATAAGTGATACTCACTCTTGCTAAAGTCACCAGTGCGATGCTTTGATAAGAAGCGAGTATACATTGGGCACACCATCCGAACAACGTCACTACGAAGCTTTTCGCGTAGCTGAGGATCATCTCTCGCAATAGGAAAGGCGCGATGAAGCCTCTCTAGATCATCCAAGCCATCGTAGAATTTGCTGGTAAATAGAAAGATATAGAGGGTGTGAGCTACTGCGTTTAAGTTCAACATATTTACAGATTCAAGTTACTCACGCAAATCGATCTTTTACGGCTGCTCTTTCACTTCCTCCACCCATGGCCGCAATCTTGCTTCCTGATCTGGAAGTTAATCCAACTCCTTCCTCAATGATGGCGCCAACGATTGGGTTCCAGGCTTCCAAATAGGAAACATTTGCTCCTTTTAATGCACCCTCAATCAATTCGCTACCTGTTGGACCTAGACAGGCACCCAACCCTGAACTTGATTCTCGGTCAGAACGGTTTATTTCTCGTTTGATATATCCGATGTTATTGAGTAAAAATATACTAGCAGTCGAAGGTTGCCGAATTGCTCTGCTTCTAGCCTCTAGAGCAGTTAGTAGTGCTGCAAGCACGTCAGCCAGATAGTGGGACAATATTGAATCTTTTTCTCCTTCTAGCCCTAATGAGAGTATTGGTGCACCACCTGAACCCATTAACCAATTTCCTGATCCTAGAGTAGACAATAGAGGACCGACCACATCAGCATAGTCGCATAGATGTCTCATAAAGTTGAGACTAGAATATGCAATCTCGTTGATTGACGTGCTTGGCACTTCGCCCTCTCTCTGCTGTGACATTCCATTGACCTCTTGTATATACGTTGGAAAAATTTGCATGGCAGTACCTCGTAGTGAGGACAAGCTTTCGCTCAAGGCATGAATCGGGGTATGTTCATGATGGTGACCAGTCTCTTGACGAGCACAATTGGCAACGACAACGTTCTCCCATCGCTGAGAGGCATGACTTAATACCCCTATTACATCAAAAGCAAAGAAGCTATGCATGGAGGATGAGTTTCGCCTAACTTCTGCGTGCAAGTTCGACAAAGTGGTAGAAAAAGAGCGTAGAGGAGTTCGTAAAAGTCGTGCAAAGGTCGATTGGATAGTCGAGGAAGAAGAAGGCGGAGAAAGAGCTTGCAATAGCTCTGTCAGCATCAACAACTCAGACTGCAAATATAAATTTCATCAGCTATTGTCCTCAAATTTTATTGACTCTGAGTCTCACCTCAGCCATATCAATCGTCGCAATGATCCAATTTGCAAGTCCAGCGCTACCTCGAGCATACCCAGTATCCTCTTCTTCATTCTGCCAAGCAGCCGTCATACCTGCCCTGCCTGCTGTACTTCCGAGCCTTTCTTGAGAGTATCTTGTCACTTGCTGAGCAAGCGTAGCTAGAGAAGCATCCATATATCTTCCTCTGATGTCTGAATATGCCACTAAAGCCGACGAGAACGGTGAGTGATGTGTCACAGGATGTGTTGGTAAAGTCTTGAGAAAGGAAAGGAGTGGTACAATGGCATCTAGCGTTGCTACTGAAAATTTTGACACAAGCGCTCCTTTGTGTATATGTTGCGCCTGTTCTATAGCCTGCTGGTCGCTTTCTGCAGAAATCCAATCTTTGATCAATTCTGCAATTTTTCGACTACCTATTTCGATGAGATCGTTCATCCGAAGCATTACTTTTTGCTGCGATTGAAGATCAGACTCGGCGAGATAATCAAGTCCTTGCTTTACACGACTGACTGTATCCAAGTATGTTTGTGGATTTCGGGCTGAGGGTCCTTGTTGTATGAGAGGCTCTTCATCTTGCAAAACATCATAATGACCTAAAGTTTTATTGAGACTATTTAGGACATTATCAACATTATCTTGAATTCTCAGTAATGTTTGCGTACTTCTATGAATAGGTAGCATTGTACTTTCCAGCTTGATAAGCCTTCTATCAAAACCTGACAAGATGGAAGTCATTCGATTTGTCAAGGAGCCTAGCTTTTTTTGATTTTGTGCCAGCAGCTCGACTTCTGCCAGAGCTTGTTCCGTGTCATTATTTAGACTGGCGGTATGTGGTGAGGATGGTGATATAGTATTAGAAAGACTGTGCTGTAGGTGCGGTGCAGAAGCTGGAAGCGATGGAAAAGGTCCGCTTGGCGTTAGGACCATACTAGGCCGACAGTTTGGATCTTAGACTGAAGTGTCTTTCTTTACGTCAAAGTTTCTATACTTAATAACAAGACTCTACTCGCACGGTCACTCAATACCCTTTTTGCCATGCGATGGAACTCAAGTCATGCGCGTCGCGCTTCATTTGTATCAATCTTACAGTATACGAGACTAAAGTGTTGGAGTACAAGAATTTACAAAAGGGCGCGAGAAAGGAAGGCAGAAAAGGGTCGCGATTTGCTTGCTTGCTTTTGTGTTGGTCACATCTAATCATTCTTCTCACACCCCTGTCCTTCGCTTCTTCTGGCAACATTCGCCTCATCAAGGCTCGAAGGTAGCTGTTCACAATAATTATGGTCCCTGTCCCAGTGTCTCCTAGTGTGTGAGTAACAAAAGGTGCAATGCGAAGATCTCGAAAAGCTGAGCAGCTGACATCACTATTATGGGCCAATCTTGATTTTCAGTTCCAAGACAGAGCATGGAGTAGTAGTCAGAAAACCTTTGACGAAGAAGAGAAGGATCAATGGATCACAGGTAGATGATCCACCTTCTTTTACCGAGACACTGAAAAAATTGCAAGATGAAGCGGCTGCTACAGGAGAGAGCGGAAGCGGAGAAGAACAATGGCCACGACCAGCAGTAGACAAGATAGATCCTGCCACAGATGATATCACCTTTCAACAGATTGACATTGAAGAAGCGAATGCACCCGGGCAAACTCCTTCGATTCGTATATATGGTGTGACTGCAAAGGGCAACTCTGTCTTGGTTCATGTCCATGGTTTTCGCCCTTATTTTTATATTCACGCACCTCGAAATTTTGGACCATCCCATTGTCGAGAGTTCCAAAATCATCTTAATACTTTATTCGGTCAAAGGGTGGTACAAGAGGTTGACTTGTGCAGCAAAAAGAGTTTAATGAATTATACCGGAAGCGAAGATGTTGCTTTTCTTAAAATTACCATTTCAGATCCGCGTAGTTTGCCAAAAGTTCGAGGTTCGCTAGAAAGAGGAGAAGTTTCCTTTAAAGAGTTGATCAAATCGGGAGAGAGTCTCTTAACGTACGAAAACATTGCTTATACCCTACGTTTCATGATTGATTACAAGGTGTGTACTATTTTACCAACAATTATTTAAGCAAAGCAGATCCACTGATGATAAGATAATGAAAAATAGATTGTTGGAATGAATTGGCTACAAATTCAGGCGGGAAAATATAAACTTAGAGAATCTTCGCGACAGGTGTCTCTCACTCAAATTGAATTGGATTGCGAACCAGAAGCTGTCAAATCGTTTGCTCCGGAGGGAGAATGGTCTAATGTGGCACCACTACGTATTCTCAGTTTTGATATTGAATGTGCTGGTAGAAAAGGAATCTTTCCAGAAGCACAGGAAGATCCAGTCATTCAAATTGCCTCAATGGTCACTAGACAAGGAGAACCTGTACCATTTGTTAAAAACGTCTTTACCCTCAATACCTGCGCACCCATCGTTGGTTCACAAGTCTTATCTTTTGATAAAGAATCAGAAATGTTAGAGTCTTGGGCTCAATTTGTGCAAACAGTAGACCCAGATGTCGTCATTGGGTACAATATTGCCAATTTTGATTTTCCTTATTTGCTAGATCGAGCAAAAGCCTTGAAAGCTACCAAATTTCCCTATTTAGGAAGAGAAAGAAATACCAAAACGGAAGCAAAAGATACTCACTTTTCATCCAAGGCATACGGAACACGAGATAGTAAAAATACAGAATTACAAGGTAGAATTCAATTAGATCTGTTAGAAGTGATGAGACGAGATCACAAATTGAGAAGTTATTCGCTAAATTCAGTTTCATTTGAATTCTTAGGAGAGCAAAAGGAAGATGTTCATTTCAGTTTAATTACTGAATTACAAAATGGTGGTCCAGAAGCAAGAAGAAGATTAGCAGTATACTGCTTAAAAGATGCTTATCTGCCTCAAAGGTTGATGGATAAATTAATGTGTTTTATCAATTATATTGAGATGGCTAGAGTAACTGGAGTACCGTTTAATTACCTTTTGTCAAGAGGGCAACAGATCAAAGTTGTCTCACAACTCTTTCGAAAAGCTGATGAAGATGGATATTTGGTACCTTCTTTCAAAGGAGAAGGTACAGAAGATCAATATGAAGGAGCTACTGTTCTTGAGCCAAAGCAAGGTTACTACGATAAACCGGTAGCTACTTTGGATTTTGCATCTTTATACCCTTCCATTATGATGGGTCACAATTTATGCTATACAACGCTTCTCAATAAAGCTACGATTGATCGATTACAACTCAAAGAAGGTATTGATTATACTATTACTCCAAATAAAAATTGTTTTGTAAAACCAGGCGTACGTAAGGGTCTTTTGCCTATTATTTTAGAGGATCTCTTGGCAGCAAGAAAGAGGGCAAAAGCAGATCTTAAAAAGGAAACGGATCCTTTTAAAAGAGCCGTTCTAGATGGTCGTCAATTGGCTCTAAAAATAAGTGCAAATTCTGTTTATGGTTTTACTGGTGCAACTGTTGGTAAATTACCATGTCTAGAAATTTCAATGAGTGTTACAGCTTATGGAAGAGAGATGATTGAATCAACAAAACAATTAGTAGAGAGTCACTATACTATCAAGAATGGATTTGAAAATGATGCACAAGTTATATATGGAGATACAGACAGTGTCATGGTCATGTTTGGATGTGAAGATTTGAAAAGAGCAATGGAATTGGGTGATGAAGCGGCTAAAAAAGTATCAGAAACATTTATAAATCCAATTCGATTGGAATTTGAAAAGGCATATTGGCCTTATTTATTGATTAGTAAGAAACGTTATGCAGGATTGTATTGGACCAATCCTACTAAATATGATAAAATGGATACAAAGGGAATTGAAACAGTTCGTAGAGATAATTGTCGATTGGTTCAAACACTAATTGATACATGCCTACGAAAGATGTTGATTGATAGAGATGTACAAGGAGCAGAAGAATTTGTCAAGCAAACAATTTCTGACCTCTTACAAAATAAGGTCGACATGTCTCAATTGGTAATTTCAAAGCAATTGGCCAAGAGTGATTATGCAGCAAAACAAGCACACGTTGAATTGGCAGAGAGGATGAGAAAAAGAGATCCAGGAAGTGCACCTGCATTAGGAGATCGAGTACCTTTTGTAATTGTCAAGGGAGCAAAGGGATCAGCTGCATACGAGAGAAGTGAAGATCCACTTTATGTTCTTGAACATGGTGTGCCCATCGATAGTCGATATTATCTAGACAATCAACTTTCAAAGCCATTGATGCGTATCTTTGAACCTATCATGGGTAGTAAAGCATCGAATCTATTAAATGGAGCTCATACT
Organism: Exobasidium cylindrosporum; assembly: GCA_023273805.1. NCBI lineage: Eukaryota > Fungi > Basidiomycota > Exobasidiomycetes > Exobasidiales > Exobasidiaceae > Exobasidium > Exobasidium cylindrosporum. The sequence goes on from CP096878.1 coordinate 4,525,865, forward strand.
CGAGTGGTTCAAAATGCAACTTCAAATGTAGGAGCATTAATGAAATTTGCTGTTAAATCAGCAATTTGTCTAGGATGTAGAACACCGCTAAAAGATCCAAGTCAACCAGTATGCGATCGATGCAAACATCGAGTTCATGAAATTTATGCATCCAAATTGCATGCTTCAAGTATGGCCGATGTTGAATGGGCTAGAATGTGGACAACATGCCAAAGATGTGCTGGAACAGTTGCTAGCGACGTTCTTTGTTCCAATGCAGATTGCGTAATTTATTTTCGTCGAAAGAGAGCACAAAAAGATGCAGAAGAGGCTTCAAAGACGTTGGCTAGATTTGATGTGTCGTGGTAGAGTAAAAAGAGAAAGTTGGCTTCGGAGGTAGAAAGAGACAGAGGTGTGAGAAAGAGGGCAGTTTTAGCAGACAAATCTTTACATTACTTCATTTACCATTGTATCTCAGCAAAGTATTTATTAATTATAAAGCATATATCATAGTAGAAAATTTGGGTTGTTCCGTCATGGTAGTAGTAATGAGCAGGTGATAGAATTAAATTTTAAGTTGTTTAACAGCCTAGAATTTCTATACGCGGAACATTTCCCACGTGGCCAAACGTCTTTCAATTTCCCGAAGGTTCGAGATACCTCCACCAGACGAAAGGGAAATAACGTCGAGAAAAATTTAAAGTATTCAAGTATATAGTGAGTTATTCTACCCCCTCCGTTGTTAGTCCAAGTTCTACTCCAGATTCTTTTACATTTATCAATATGGGCAAAGACTACTATAAGATTCTAGGAGTAGACAAGGGTGCCGATGATGATGCAATTAAGAAAGGTGAGTTTTACACTTTTTAAATAATGGAAAAGTAATTACAAGTCCCGTCGCTAATTTTTGCAACTACGTTTAAAAATTTCCATTGATAGCATACAAAAAGGCAGCTCTAAAGTGGCATCCAGATCGTAACAAGAACAATCAAGAGCAAGCAAACAAAAAATTCCAAGAATTGGGAGAGGCTTTTGAAGTACTAAGTGACAAAAATAAGAGAGCAGTCTATGATCAATTCGGAGAGGAAGGTTTAAAGGGTGGCGGAGGTGGTCCTCCACCAGGAGCAGGAGGTATGGGTGGTGGCTTCCCAGGAGGATTTGGAGGAATGCCAGGAGGAACATCATTCTCGTTCAGTTCGGGCGGACCTGGTGGATTCAAGCCTAGTGATCCCAACGATATTTTCAGTCAAATCTTTGGAGCTATGGGTGGTGGTGGTGGAATGGGTGGAATGCCGAATATGGGAGGAATGGGTGGCATGTTTGACGAAGATATGGGTTCAAGACGATCAAGAAGGTCAGGTGGTATGGGAGGTATGCCAGGAGGATTGGGTGGAATGGGTGGAATGGGTGGAATGGGAGGTATGGGAGGTATGAGCGGGATGGGCGGAATGCCGTTTGACATGGGCGGTGGTGGACCTAGCTCGCCATCAGAACAACACGTCGAGGTTAAAGATATTGAAAAACCTCTAGCTGTCTCACTGGAGGATATCTATACTGGTACCACCAAAAAACTTAAAGTTGGTAAAAAATTCTTAAATGGATCAAAGGATGAAAAGATTTTGTCAGTAGAAGTCAAACCTGGATGGAAGAAGGGAACAAAGGTTCGATTTGCTGGAGCAGGTAATGAAGTAGCTCCAGGTAAATCACAAGATGTCGTTTTTGTACTTGAGGAAAAACCTCATGAGAAGTATACTCGATCAGACAATGATTTGGTCATCAACCTATCATTAGATCTATTGGATGCTCTAGATCCTCCAAAAGCTGGCACACCATCAAGCAAACGATTTGTTACTAGTCTTGACGGAAGAAAGATTGACGTTCCCCTAGCAAGTCCCAAAGCAGGTAGTACAAGTATTCAAAGCGGTCAAGAAACAAGAATAGCCAATGAAGGAATGCCCATTAGTAAGACTGGAGGTAAAAGCAAAGGTGATTTGATCGTTAAATGGCAAGTCACACTACCTAATCGTCTTAGCAACGATCAAAAGCAAGGTATCCGAAAAGTATTGGGTTAAAGAATGATATTTGAATATAGCAGCAAAGTATAGTGTAATTTTACAGATGCAGGAAGGAATTAATTTGCTGCTTGTCATCGATGGTCATCTTGTGTCGCCAACAATAGAATACAAATGAAATATGTATGCGTGTGTTACCATCTCTCTAAATCTCTTCGTGGTCCATTTTCGTCCTCTTCCTTTCTCTGTCTCGAACCTCTTTCACTTTGTGAATGATTATTGTTTTTCCTTTCACGTCGAGGACTTTCATTCTCTCGACGACGTGAGTCTACCCAATCCCTACCTCTTCTTCCTTCCATTGCCCTTTCCTCTATTGCCTTCTTGGCTCCATCATTACCTCCAAAGCCAAGAAGAGCCGCTTTAGAAGAGGTTGTATCACGAGGGTCCAAAGTGACATACTCCTTTAGAATAAAAATGCCAACAACGATCAGCTTCAAAATTTCGATATCTGTATCGCCAAACTCACATCATTCTCATGCCCGTCATTTGCCATGGCCTTTCCACCAAAATCAAATCGATGGCTTCTCCAGTCTTTGTCGTCATCCTCTCCATCGCTGGCTCCATATTCTCTATACTCTTCTGGAATCTCCTCTTCTTTTTGTCTATCCGTAGCTTCCTGCTGTTCCTTTCTTGCTGCAGTAGCCTCTGCCCTGAGTCTTTTCTGAAAAGATTTTAAGAGCAATGCCGTCTCTTCATCCTTTTTACTGTTTAAATTTGATGGAGTCGCTGATTTGCTATACTTGCTTCGATATTCTTGCAGCAAATCCTTGCCTCTTCCACTCTTCCTCTCCTTAGATTTCTCTTCGGCTTCGAGTGGTCTAGAAAGCCCTCGAATTGATGCTTCAAGTTCAGCGATTTTCTCAGCTGATGCAGACTTGACTGCTTTTGATGAATGTTGGCTTCTCAAATCACTCAAAGAGACTACTACCTCTTCTCGATCCTCTTTCTTCCTCCTCTTCTCATTTCCTTCCCCGCCATTTTCAAGCATCCTTTTAGACTTTATAGCAGGAATGGCGTCTGCTCTGACTGCAACTTCTGCTTTTAGTGTCTTATCATTCTTCAAAAGATCATGACTGCTCTTGGGGCCCTTGAATGCAGGATTATCTTCGATGTCTTCTTCCTGCCCAAAGCTCAGTAAAGAAGTATTCTTTGTTTTCTTTTCAGAAATACCCACTCGCTCTCTGTCTGCTTTCCTTTTAGCTGCTTCACGTTTGTTTCTTTTCATTTCTTCTCGATCTTCTCTGGTGATCCGGAGCTGTATTTCTCCTTCGAATGGATTTTCCACAACTCTGATCGTCTTCAGTTTAGGAGGAAACAAAGGTCTATCATCTTCCACAATTTCTCCAACATTTTCTGCCATACTGACGAGATTGTAGATGGTATTGCCACTTATCCTTCCAAACATAGTGTGCCTACTCTGTAACTCTGGAGTTGGGGCTAGAGTCAAAAAGAATTGAGAATCATTTGAATTAGGTATAGAGGCATTTGCCATACCTAATAGACCACGACGATTAAAACGTAGTCTTTGATGAAGCTCATCAGGAAAAGAATGCCCATAAAACGATTCGCCCCCTAAGCCACTACCACTTGGATCACCTGTCTGTATAATAAAGCCGGGGACGACTCGATGCCAAACGATGTTGTCATAATATCCCTCCAAAGCAAGAGCTATAAAGTTCTTGCATGTTTGGGGGCACTCTTTGGCAAACAGCTCTATCTCGATGTCGCCTTTGTTGGTTTCCAAAACCACTTTTCCAGAATATGGTGGCTCAGTGACATATATATTGGACATCCTCTTCACCAATCGAGCGCCAGATGAAGGAGAAAGGAGGATGAAGGTGGAAGAAGGAATAATCATCTTTACTCATAAAAACATCATGGTCTTTAAATTTACACGTGATTCCAATTAAAGCTTGATGCAACTCCAAAAGATGGGAGAGTAAACGGTTACAATTTTGCACACCAGTCACCTTTATAAGAGCATTGCTTTCTTTCTCGACTCACTTTGCCTTCCCCTGGTAGGGCGGTACCAGCGCTGGACGAAAGTGACCGCTTTAAAGGGTAGTGCCCATTGATCGCGTAGAAGACAAGATTTTCAGGCGCTTCTTTTTGTGCTGCAAGGCTCGAATAAGGAAGAGTGGAGTAACAGAACAGCAGGAATTGACTTGCCATGATACCGGGCTTTTCCAATGTCTTGCGTCGAGACAAGGAGAGACAAAGAGCAGCAGCAGCAGGTCTTGAGACCATACCAGCAGCAGTTCAGAGTTCCAGCTACTATTCATCTTCACCTCAAAGCAGCTCTTTACGACGCGATGATAGTGGTGGTTCTTCAACATCATCGAATCCTCTTAGATCGCCAATAGCTCGACAACACCCCATAGCTCTGCAGCAAGCACCCCAATCTTCATCAAGAGCTCCATCACAGTATGTAATGCTACCTGAAGAACATCGAGCGAGAGAAAGAGAGAGAGAAAAGATGGCAAGAGCACAGCTTGGCAATGCACACACCCAACAAATGATGGCTAATCGGCAAATGCAGCAGCACATGGCATCTCCACCGCGGCAGAAACAGCTTGGAGAAGTGAGTCAGAGCAAGTATTCATCACAACATATGGAATCTTCAGTAACGAGATTACTCGTTGCTACGAAAATGCTACTTGAATCACTTACAAAGTGGTCACTAGGCCAGAAAAGTGAAACTCAAGTATCTGACATCTATGTTCGACTTGGGAATGATTTCAATGTAGCCAACGTAGCTTTTGGAAGCTACGGTATAGACATGAGTGACCTCGCTTCCGTACCCGATGACTTGCGAGTATGTCTAGAGCGCTGCTTGTCGGAAGATCCTTCACCACACACACTAGAAGTTCATTTGCCTCGAATCAGAGAAATCATCATCGGTCTACTTCAAGGATTGAAGGGCAAGCAAGCAGAATACAAGCAGTATCTGGTTCAAAGTAGAGCATCAGCTAGACATAGTAAGAGCAGAAATGAAAGGGTGGGCGGGTCTGAAGAGGTCCTCCAATCAACTCCAACTCAACCTAGTGAGAGTGCATCGTTCTCAGCTTCGTCAGACGCTGTGAAGCGTGCTAGCTCTATGGGAGCTACATCTACAAACCTGCAACAAGGAGCAGAAGTAGCAAGAAGATCTATTCTTTCTCAATCAGTGAAGCGTCCAATTCAAGCACCTCCTGTTGAGACTACAAGTGAGGCTGCTGTGCCACATAGCAACAATATGGCAGAGTCCCTCTCAAGACAAGATAGTTCTTCATCGTTTCGGAGCGGTGATGACTCAGAAATGGATGCAACAAGCTCAACTCCTGTCAGAACGGCTAGTAAGGCTGCTTCAGGTAGAGGTCAAGTAGCCGAAGAGGGCGTTGTAAATCTATCAAATGAAAACACCGAAAGTAACAAAGCAGCACCGGCTCAACTCCAGCAAGAAGATGGAATGTATGTAGCTAGGCATACATTGGTGGACGAAGGTGCTATAGAAGATTCAGAGGATACAATTGTTCCAAATCTTCCCAGTTCCGCATCTTATTCGACGCCATCGCGTCGTGATCACACCCACTCGTTGAGCAACAGCCTCTCTCATTCTGCTCCTAGACAGGGCAATTATCTTATGGGAGATGTTATGGGAGAAATGGGTGATGCAGCAGACCCGAGTGTTCGAGCGCTAAAAAGTAGAGACGCATTAGAAAGGAGAGCGAGCAAGCGATTTAGTGCATACACTTTTAATAAGATGGGAGTGGGACTCAATCAAGGCATGGGAATGAGCTCTTATGCACTTGGAGGATCGGGAGGTGGTAGTGGTAGTGCCATGTCTAGTCCTATGGGAGATCGAAAAGAAGGTGTGCCATCAAGACTGGGTAGCAATAGCCGTCGTGGAATAGTTCGAGGCTCCAGTGAGACTGTTGGATCGGATAGCGGCAGAGATTACTTTTCTCCTTCGAATAGAAAACATTCTCACAAGAGCAAGGGACTGTCTTCTGAAGATGTCATGGAAGAAGTGAAAGGATCCGATGGCCTATCAGACACACCATCTAGACGACCAAATTCTGGTCGAAGGAGTAGTAAAGCCAGTCCTGGTCAGAGTCCACGGGTGGGATCAAATCTGAAGCTGATACCGCCACCCTCTTTAGCATCCCAAGATACTCAAGCAATGAGTTCAACAGACTCACTACCATTCATGGATGCTAATGCCAGTAATCTTCCAAGTCCTCGAGGAGAAAGTCAAGACCTAAAAGAAGAGATTAAACAACCAATTTTAGCAGCGCAATTGAGTGGAGAAAATGTACCTCCAGTACCACCTCTACCCTCTGCAGAAGAAAGAGCTCGTTTAGATGCTATTCAGAATAATCGCTCTTCTTCTGGAACCAATCGATTTTTGAGTGCTTCACCTCCTGAAAGAACGTCTAATGCATCTCTTGGAGCAAACGCATTGTCTGCAACGCTACCTTCTACTTCTTCGTCGATGGTGACTATGACAGGAAATCGTTTACTCAATGGTACTACCTTCAACATGTCAATTTTTTTACAATTGGGAAGACAGACACGAAAAGCTACTCTTGATTTGGACAATAGTGCCCCGGTCAAAGGACTGAGCATTGCCAAACTTCGAATGCTTTTCATGGATAGATTTGCATATTCTCCTGGCAAGGAAGACTTTCCAACCATTTATTTGAAAGATGCTAGTAGTGGAGTTACGTATGAATTGGAAGATCTAGAGGAAGTAGGAGAAGGAAGCGTCTTAACACTCAACATTGAACCTTTAGACCAAGTCAAACAGCATCTAGATCTCTCACTTGGAACAATTACTCGAGAGCTTCGGGAACTTAAAGCAGCTGTACATGACCGTGAGAAAGATTCAATTAGAAGGCTTTCCGCCACCAATACTGTGACTTCAGCAGAGATGCTTGCTCCTCCTACCCCCAGCTTAAAGATCAGTGATGCGCAATTCGCCATAGCAGGAGCAAAGGTAGCACAATACAAGCATGCGACGAAAATGTCCAGTCGTCGAGAAATTTCTGATAGCACTTCCGTAGCTCTATCTCCCACCACAAGTACGCCCCCTAATGATATTGGTGGTACGGGCTGGAAAGTGGCAGGAGATCAAATTAAACAACAGTACGATGAGGTACAAAAGCTAAGAAGACATATGGCCATCATTACACAGATTCAAGATGATTTCAAATTAGATGTAGGTGGTCTTTTGAATGCTTTGCGTGAACAGACGAACAAAGTTCGAAATATTGCAGCAAGTGAAGTACCAACTGAGCGAAATTTCATTATTGCTGGAAAAGCTAGATTGGATACCTCATCGCAAGAAGTGTTGACTTTGGTAGAAGATTTACTAGACTTGGTAGACGATCTTAAAGCTGATGTTATACAACGTGGAGTGAAACCAAAACCAAATACTATGAAGAAACTTCAAGCTGATATTTCAAGAGCAACAAAAGGATTGGATGATTTATCAAATTATGTTGAAACTGTCAAACCAAGTTGGAAAAAGACATGGGAATTGGAATTGCAAAATATTGTAGATGAGCAAGAATTTCTCAATCATCAAGAAGGTTTGATTAGCGACTTGAAAGAAGATCACTATAGTTTACAAGAAGTCTTTCAAAATATTCAAGAAGTAGTCAAATTACGAGGAGCCAATAAATTTACCATGACGGGAGGAGCAAGTAATGGTTCTGAAAGTATTTTAGGAGGAGTAGCATTAAAGACATATATTCCTCCAGCTCCTGAAGAAGGCCACGAAGGTCTCTCGACTGTCATGCTTGAAGTAAAATCTCAATCTGTAGATCATGAAAAGAGACTTAAAGCTCTTCAAGCAGCAGAGAGGCAACGACAAAAGGAATTGAATCAGAGAAAGGGGCAAGAGGATGAATTTCAAAGTGAATTGACAACATTTGTCGATGGTAAGGTGCTTAGAAAGACAGGTGGATACATGGAAACAGAACGAGTTAGGAGTCGAAGAGACAAATTAACAATACAAGCCATGTTTAGTGGTGGTTCAAATATGGTAGGAGGTGCACCAATCGAGACAAAGACACCCCCACCACCCAAAAAGCTTAGTCTTCCCAGTCCTATTGATGAATCGACAGACAGAACAGCAATGTTGAGCGAGTAAATTTTTATTATCTTGTCGTTAGTAACCATTTATGTATTTCAAAACCATTAGCATAAAATATAAACGAGACTTATACCTCCCTCACTCAGTAAGACAAGATAAATTAGAATTGAAGAGATACTGCTACAATCATGACTTTCTACTTTTTTTCTTCTCTAATCTTTGTTTCGTCTTTTGCATTAATTGAGCATCTTCTTCGTCATCAAATGTTGTGGCATCAAGTCCAGGTACCTCTTCAGATTCAGCAGCTTCTTTGGCTCTAGCAACATTCAACTCTGCCTTTGCCTGTCGAGGCTCTACTTTAAGTTTACAAAAGAAGAAACCATCCATGTTGTGGACGTGAGGCTGAAAGTAAAAAGAAAAAAAGAAAAAAAAAGAAGGAAAAAAATTCAGTTGAGTTAAAATTAAAATTGTCTAAAATGCAATGATACTCACAAATATTCTCTTTGCAAAATGCATCTTGTCATCGAAAGTCTTTCCACGGAAGCTTTTGAATCCATCTCTACCAATTTCTACACCTGTATTAACGATTTTGACGTTATTCCTCTTTTCCAATGCATATTGTACAATTTGCTCATTTTCTTCCACCAATACTGAACATGTACTATAAACAAGATAACCTCCCGTCTTTGATCGAGAATTGATTGAATCGATAGCACAAAGGATTAATTGCTTTTGTAGATGAGTTAAAAGTTGTAAATCTCGTTCTGATTTATTTGTCTTGACACTTGCATCTTTGCTGACAACTCCTGATCCACTGCAAGGTGAATCAAGTAAGACTCGATCAAAACCTCCAATCACTTTTGGGAACATTCGAGCATCATAGTTACAAACTACGACATTACTGCATCCTAATCTATGGATATTTGCACTTAAACTCTTCGTTCGAGCCTTGTTACTGTCGTTTGCAAAGATGACCCCAGTATTTTGCATCAAAGCTGATAGATAAGTACTTTTACCTCCAGGAGCGCTAGCCATGTCCAAAACACGTTCATTAGGTTGGGGTGCTAGAGCAATGCAAGGCAGAAATGAACTTGCTGCTTGCAGCATGTAATGACCAGCAAGGTATTCAGGTGTAGCACCAATTGGAACACTACTCTCAAAAACTTGTAGACCGACTTTTGTCCATTTTCCTGCAATTGGCTCTAAATTAACACCTCGATTGATCAAAGCTTGCGCCAAATCTCTGCGTCTGGTTCGTAAGGTGTTGGCTCGAATGGTCACTGGCCTAGGCGTTTCATTTGCTTCAAAGAATTCAATTGCTTCTGAAGGTGAAAACAATTCAAAGAATTTCTCAGCCAAGAATCGATTGTAGCCATAGTAATTGCAAATGTCATCCAAGAGCTGCTCAGTATATTCGCTGCGACTTCTGCCGGTCTTGCTTCCCTTGCTCTTGAAATTGCCGAGAATGGTGACAATTTCTTGTATCCTCATTTGAACAGCTTGTAAATCGGCATCTTGTGCGCCCATCCCGTCGACGGTTGGTAACATTACGTCATCTTCCAGATCATCCTCATCTCTCTCATCGTCTTCCTCCTCCTCTTCCTCATCTTCACCTTCGCTACCATTTTCTCCTTTCAAAAAGGCCATTTCGTCGTCATTGAGCTCATCCGCATCAATGCTATCTTCGACTTCGAAAACATCGTCCTCGGCTTCCTCTCCCTCTTCACTACCATCATCACTGTCTTCATCTTCTAAATCATCTGCACTGTAACCCTGGCTTTTCAGCAATTCTTCGAGTCTCTCCGCTTCAGCTAGTGCCTTTTTCTTTTGTCGTTCTGTAAGCTTTGTTCCCTTCTTTGGCATACCGAGTTTCTCTAATTCTTCATCTGTATCTAAAACTTCTTCTTGATCTTCATTCACTGCATCTGATTTCTCCTCTTGTCCGCTATCTCGTTCGCTAGCGCCTTGCTCGAATTCATCAACATCAGAATATTCTACTTCATCAGAATCCTCTTCATCGTCATCGTCTACACCATTCACTTCTAGACCAGGAAATCCATCCTCTTCGTCCTCGTCATCACTATCTTCTTGTTCTTCATCATTATCATCCTCATCGTCTTCACTATTATCAAAGAGAGCACTGGTGTAAAAGTTAGTAGAGTAAAATACATTCTCTTTATCTACATGAACTCACTTTCTTTCTGCTTCTTGAAGCTTCTTAGCATCTCCATTCACTGACTCTTTCGAATATACAGCTTGAAGCGGTTTCCTGCTAGCCACTGGTCTATTTGTAGGCATCTTGCTAGACTTCTGCCTGGCTGTACCATTACTCAAAGCTTTTCCCTTGTCAGTAGATAATTTTGCTTTCTTGGACTGACCATCATCTTCATCTGCTTTACGCTTCCCCTTTCCATACTTTCCTCCCTTGAACTCGGAGAGAGGTGCAGGAGGTGGTTGCTTGTTTTTTGCTTTACGACCCATGGCAACAAATAAGACTGATGAAGAATAGTAAGAAGAGCCACACACTTAAGACCAATCCTTTACTCCTTCTCAAAAATTCAGTAAATTTTTGTGCCTTTCTCTCTCTCTCTTTCTCCACCGCAAAAAAATGTCAGTAAAAAAAATAAAAATTTCGACGCTCTAATTCACGTGAACTTAGTTTTTCTTTTTCTCTGTCTCTCTCTCTGTCTCTCTCACTTCTCATTATTATATTCATAACACTCATTAGAAAAAAAGGTATTGTGGCATTTAATCGCCGAAAAGATTGAAAAAGGACATGCAATGTCAAGTAGTCTACAGCAAATGTCTAACAAGGGAGGTATAGACAGAGTATTACTTGCGTAACGGTAGGGACACAGAAATTTCTAGGAAGGAAGGAAGACTTGTTGTGTAGCTACAGAAGAGAATGGATAAAGTCAAGCAAAGATGAAAAGTAATGAGAAGAATTGTTGAATAATTATTAGATTGGTATATCGTAAGTCGAGCGAATTAGCGAACTGAAGCTTCCCGTAAGGACTGGTCGAAGTCATGTCTTGCCGCTCAATCGGCTATTTAGGGCATCAGATCCCTTCCCAGCATAGAACTACGAACATTCTCGACAATGTCGTGAGCGAGGCTCTCTTCAATTTCATCAGTAGCATCGCTATTAGTGACGGCAGCCGCTGGAGCTGGTGAGGCGGTGGTTTGCTGCACTGGCACCTGTTCAGATTGATCTATTGTCTTGGCTGGTGCGGCCTTTTTGGCATTGATGGTAAACTTCTTAGATTTATTACCGCTATCACCCATGAGAACGATAATGTAGTCACTACGAGTAGGGAGATCTGCAGGAAGCTTGAAGCCGATAGACTCTTCAGTGATGGGAAAGTCATCGGCCAAGGTCCATTCTAGCAGAATACAAATAGATACAAAAAGAAGGGGTTGGAAGTACAGTCAGGATCAATACAATTAATTTCACTCTATTCATTGCACTCACTGAGATTTAAGCCGCCAGCACCATCGGTAGGCTCATATCCTAATTTAAGAGTACCCTTGTAATTTTTGGCGTCGGCAGGAATATTGTCCTGATTCACTGTCCATTTGACGGTTTCATGTTGACCAGCAGTCCACACTGTACCCTCTGCAGGATAAGTGACTGGTGGATTGTAGACTATTCTTTTCTCCAAATCCCTAGCAGATAGATTGTCACTGAAATCAGGGTCTGCAGGTGAACGTTCCAAGGGAAGAGAATCCCAAGATACTGAATTGCTGTTTGGTCCCATCATAGATCTTGCGATGGCATCAGCTCCATCGTTGCGGATACGTAGAGGAGTAGCATTAGTAGTGAGAATTGATGATGTAATGACAGCTAAAGAGAGCAATGAAGAGGAGAAATGCATTATGATAGGCTGTTTCAATTTGTTGAGAGGGATGTATAGATTGACAAAGCGTCTGTATAAATTCTATGCTAGAATAAATGTCCTTTTTATGCTGTCGAAGATGGTGAAAAGAAACAAACGAATGTGAAAAAGCAAAAAAGCAAAAAAAAAAAAGTTGTGTTGAAGATTGGCTGAGGATAGTGTTTGTTGTCTTCGAGTAAAAGTGTAGTTGAATTGTTTAGAAGGAGGTATACGTACACTCGACCTCGGCGTCTATCCTTTATATGTACAAAAAAAAATGGAAAGAGATGTATAAATTACAATCTCAAGTTGATGAAGGGCCATACACAAGCCGATGACTACTGATGCCAAGCTAGCCTTAGTGATCTAATTACATTTGCTAAATCGAGAGAGGAAATTAACACAGTTGTTAGTCTACCAGATAGTATGCCAAGATGTAATTTTAACCCTTTGAAATTTACTTTCTGCTAATTGTCTTACTTCCCAAAATAACACTCTAGCTTTGTCGCTCGATAAAAGTGAAAATGTGGGTGAGAGAGACAATCAAGACTTCTTGTCATTCCTATCATCTGCTCCTTCCGTTTCCGAGCCTTCTCGGGTATAGACAAGGAGGCAGAGCTGCATCACTTCGTGTACTTTGTAAATCAAAATAATCAAAGGTCCAAAGAAAAGAGAAAACAGGCTAAGCATAAAATTAAATATCAATCATGGAAAGGGTGCTTTCCAATTCTACGCGCCAGTAGGAAAACTGTTTTAGCGCGTCAAGGGTGGTGGAATGATGAATTGTGAATAAAGAATACCACTAATTTTAGAGTTGCCAGAATTATACAACCCCCTGGCATTGAGCGTTGATCGATTACAGATGTCAATCTTTAATCACTGACATCATCACCTTTCTTCACGTGAGTCAACTCCAGAGAGTGAGTAAATGATTTGAATTCTCATAAAAATACACATGATGGCTAATTTTTTTTGGTGGTACAGTAAAAAAAAATTCTATAGATGCTCTTTCAATTTTTTTTCTTTACTATAGGCTTTCGCGTTGATTTCATAAACAAACTTGCCTTTGCTGCTTCAGAGGGTCCACTTGTTTTGGGTCGAAGTAGAGACGCAGAAGAAGATGTTGAGTTTGTTGAGGTCGGTGAAGGAGTTGCTTCTACTAATCTAGCGCTAGAAGAAGGTGTGCTTTGTATTGTAGCTGTTTGTTTGGAAGCATTCTCAGCGTATTCACGATACTTGAGACGAACAAGGCTGTTAGGGAAATGCATGAGACAATGAGCAAAGAAGCGCAAATATCAAAGACACTCAAGACTCACTCTAGCGCTGATCGTGCGTCTTCTTCAGGGTCATGACCATGGGTGGCATCTCCTGCTTGAATATGCTTTCCCAAATGCTTCAAAGTTAAGTCTCGAAGACTAAATCGAAATGGCAATCCTTTGTGATGTCTGTATAGTAGAGCACTATCGGCCACCTGTAAATGTACCAATCGTAATGCTTTGAGATCATTCTCGAGGCCGTGACCTACTAAAATTGTACTTGGGCTCATCATTGACACCATCATTCGTCTAGCTTCTCCTAACGTGACTGCACTTCCTCCTTCCAAAAGATCTGCTTCTGTGATGCCAGAGTATCTGTGTAGAAAAATCACACGATCATCAGAAAGGTTTCCGCTAAAGAGGGAATGAATTTACCTACCTTGTATTGTAATCCAGTATAGCTGCTCTTGGCTTGACATACTGATCCAATTTGACTTGACCTGCTTCATCTAGGACAGTCAATCGAGCTAGTGACATACCTGCCGTCGTATAGACAAGTTCACAATCAAATGCAAGTACATCGTACCTTGCTTGACTGCCCTCCTCTGCGATGATTAGCTCGCTACAAATCTGCTCGGTGGAAGCAAATTCTTCTCTTTTGTGTAGTAATTCTGGCTTTTCCTCCTTGAAAACGTGAGGTCCATTTGTACAACCCTTGGGAGCGGATGATTGACCATTCGAAGATGATACTAGTCCTGCTGAGGCTGCAATTTGAGAAAGTGAATTTGAAGCAAAAGTAGTAGCTTCATCTAATTGATCACAACAAGTCCATCTGGGTAGACGAGGTCCCTTGGCGACATTCTGCTCTCGAACAAACAGCTGAAGTAGACGTAGAAGTTAGCAAGTCTTTTCATGCGTGTGTTCAGAGATAAAAACCCACCCTTTTTCCCCAGTGAAAAGAGCATACTTCTCTCTCCTTGCTATCTGCTTCCAGCGGTGAGACCTTGAACTCGACGCTACACCTTTCACAGGTGACTTGATTACCTACCATGTCTCTCTCTTTGCCACCTTCACCCCAACATTCAATAATAGATTGTCGTAGATCACCTTCTTCTTCGCCTAACTCTGGACAAGGATAGCCCACAGTCTCCAAAACTTTTCGCTCGGTGATCAATTTGGCAGCCTTAAGTCGTCCTCTATCTAATTTACCTTTAAGCCTTTCATCCTGTTCTTTGGTTTTTTTCATTACTTCTTCTGATGTTCCCATGATGATTGATGCTTCAAGCATCCTAGATATCTCCTCTTCCATACATTGATTTCGCCTTTCCTCTGTGGTATTAGTCTTTTCTCCTTCACAATCGACCTGACAAGCTGCTTCCGTTGCTTGCATGCCAAGCATATACATACATTCTCCAGTACCCATTTCCTCTGCTTCCTTGTCAATTTTTTGCCTTCTACTAAGTCCTACCAAGCTCGTCCTTATACTATTACGATACGAAAGAAAGTTGACGTTGCTATTTTTGAAAATGTTTGCTTCTGATGCAAGTGAATCCTGACTTGCGTAATGATGAATTAATCTTTTTATAATCTGTTGTACTCTCCTCTTTGCTTCCGCGTTTGTCGAAATAGAACCGCGAGGGAGTAGGGATGAATAAAGGGAGTGAAACGTGGTAAAAAAGGTACGTAAAGACGTTTGACGACTCGAGTAAGGTACTGGAGATGAGCCAGGGTGTGAAGTTCGGGGTATAGAAGGGGGTGCTTGTAATATGTCGCTACTAGAAGATGTAGATGCTGCATTGACATCAGACTTAATCAACTTCTTAGTAGAACTTACAGCTAAGCTTGGTTTTGTGGAGTTTTGGGCAGAGGAAGACACTGGTATCTTGGTAGGAATTACTGCTGTTGAACTCTTTAATATTTGATTTAGGTGTGGAACTTGTGATGGCGACTGTCGTTGCTCTAGCTTTTTTGGACCGTAGGCGTTACGAGGACCTCCGCTCAAAATTGATAGTAGTCCATTGAGTTCAGAATTTGCAACCTTTTTTGTTGGTCCAGCATCATCACCATCGACTTTGCCCTTGCTAGCCTTCCTCTTTAGGCCATTTTGACCCTCGCTTTCCTTGTTTTTCTTTGCGCTCACCACCTCGTCCTCCTCTTCTAAATGCTGCTCATGTCGTTTCCCTGACTTGCTGTGAGCAAATGGACATGATTGCCTAAAGCAGTTATTCGTAAGAAAGTCAGGACAATCTACATGAACAAGTAGAGAGCGAGTAGGGAACATAGGGCATGTTTCACTATAAAGTGAGCGTGGGCAAACAGTTATAGTACCTGCAATTTAAGGGAGGAAAATGATCTTTTCAAAAAGAAAATATATATTGCGAGTTTAGATTTGTTGGATCGCGATATTTTATTCAGTTTAGTGTCTTTCTTCTCCCTCTTTAAATCAGTTGGTGTGGAGGGGGAAAGGAATACTGTTTTCGGACTTAGTAGAAGGGAAAAATTGGTGGCTGCTATTCACAATTCACAGATTCTTTCTTCAATATAAACTAAGTTTTTTCTCTCTTTCTCCTTTTGTCAAGTTCTACAAACCATGAGCTCCCTTCGAATCTTTGTGATTGGTGGACACGGACGAGTTGCTTTACAATTCACAAATTTTGCTTTGCAAGCAGGTCATACAATCATTTCACAAATTCGTAATCCTGATCATGCCTCTGATTTACCTTCTTCAGGCCCAGGAAACGTGGAACCTCTAGTCAAGAATTTGGAAGATCTTAGCACTGACGAGGTATCTTCCCTCATCAAGGAAAACAATCCAAATGTAATATTATTTGCTGCTGGGGCTGGTGGTAAAGGTGGAGAGGAACGTACAAAGAAAGTTGATAGAGATGGTGCTATAAAAGTCTTTGATGCTATAGAGACAAGTGGAATTGCAAAAGGTAAAGACTTTTCAAGGTTCCTTCTCGTTTCAGCAGTAGATGTTCGTGATACCCAAAATACAAAGCCAGATTGGTATGGAGAAGAAGAGTAAGTCTGAAATAAGAGCGGTTGTGAGATCTTGCGCCATTCTAATAGATTTGAGGATTAAATTTTAGTTTCAAGACTTCTGAACGTATGAGAAAGGCGCTTGGCGCCTATATGCAAGCAAAATGTGAGTCAGCGCTTTTATTTTGGTAATACGGAAATCCCGGTCAAGATGACTGAATCTTGTTATTTTACTTCTAGATGAAGCTGATCTTAATCTTTCAAAGCGAACAACATTCCCTTGGACAGTACTTCGGCCTTCTACTTTGCTAGATGAACCTATTGGAAAAGTAAATTTGGCAAGGAAAAAAACAATAGCTATTGGTGTTTCTAGAGAGTCAGTTGCCTTGACTCTGCTCAAGATTGCAGAGCTTCCCAAAGAAGCAGAAGGTGTCAATGGAAAGATGTGGGATCTCACACAAGGTAGCGGTGATATTCAGACAGAAGTACAGGAAGCAGTAAAGCGCAATACGACTGATTGGGTTGGTTAATTTATTCTCCTGTTACCCTATCATTGATTGCTTTCTTCAAATATTACACAATTTTCAGATGAGAACATTTTAAAGAATCAAATTATCCCCTATATTTCAGCGGTATTCTCTACGCAAGGAATTTTCCTATATACCTGCTCCCTTTCCTTATTCATACTTGTTCCTCTCCATCTCCAGCTGGAATAATATGCTTTACAATTTGATAAAAATTCCCAGCTATGATAGGGTTGGCAAACTAACAAAAGGTGCAAAGGTTTGATCTTTATTAGCACATGACTTTGAATAGAAAAACAGCCGTCTGACTTACCTTGATAGCAAAATGAACCAATTTTCCATCTTCCATTGCTACAATTCTTAAAAATTTTTCTTGCTCCAAATTGATCTTCATACCTTTGAATAGATTGATATTTAAAATGAGACGTAGCACTCCTTCTGATCTCATGACTACAAACAAAATTCAAATTAATTTACACTTTCAAACGCGATTCTCATTCTTTCTATACACTTACCCAGTCTGGCTGCACCACCACCTTGCTCCTTTCCTACATTACAACGTACTGTTCCAGTTCCTCTTTCTTTCCAACTTTTGTCTTCTGCCATAGTAAAAAGCTTACCACGGGCTGATGTCAATGTCTTTTCATCTTCCTCTCCCGTTCGGAGATCAGCCTGGCCTCTATCTAATTGAGTGCTAACCTTGTTGGCTGCAACTTCTTCAGTCTTGTCTTCACTTTGCTTTAGAACGTCGTCAAAAGTCTTTCCCTGATTGCCATTCTCACCCTCCTCCTCATTGGAAACCTTGTCTGTAGCTGATGTCGGCGTAGAGCTCCTGGAACCAAAAGATTTAGTACTGGCAAAAGCCCCAAAACCGAGCTGCCTGCTATTTGTTGACGTAGTTGTTGCGGTGACAACTGTTTTCTTCTCTGTTGATACTTCATTAGCAGATGTGGTTGGAGAACCGACTGAACCTAATGCACTAGGTCGAACGCCCCCTCCAGATGAAGATGTCGAACCACTTCCATTCTTTCCTGCCAACCAGCTTGGTCCTGCCACACTTGATGCTGAATTGAAAGGCGATGATGACTTTGAAAAGGATGAAAAGGTCGGCTGAGTTCTGCTCGCCGCACTTGTTGGAGAGCTGGGTTTCTTGTTCGCTGAAGCGGAAGACAAAGACAGAAAATCATTGCCATCACTCTTAGATGCTGCAAATGCAGAGGATTTAGACGAAAAGGAAGAGAAGGACGGCTGCGTTCTCTTGACTTCTTCTGTCGTTTCTGACGATGAATTATCATTTGTGTCTGCCTTGACTATCTTTTCTCCTTCTTCCTCTGGATCTTCCTCCTCGCCATCACGATCACCCTCCTTCCTTTGTTTCCAGCTTAGATCTTGTACTCTCTTACGGATCTGACCAACTTTTTCGCCTTCCGTAGCTTTTAAACTTGGAGATGAAGGTACTGCTAAAGAAGATGAGGTTGTCTGCTCTTCCTCAACCACTGAATCTTGTAATCTATTCTTTTTTGCAGGAATTGCATCTGGCGTTGACACTCCCTGTTATAAGTATAGAATGAAGTTTAATACCGCTTGGCAATTCATGCAGAGAAGAGGCTAACGCACCTGCTGTGAAGATAGTGATGGTTCTAGGCTTCCCTCTCTATCTCTCTTTCGTCGCAAAATATCTAGTGAGTAGATGACGTATCAGAATCAATATAAACTTGTCTAATGACTTTTTAACTTACCGGCATGCTCTTTCTCTAAAGAAGGGTCTGTTTCATCTTCTTCATCGCCTTCATCATCTTGAGATGCTGCAATGGCCGTTCCATCTAGTTCCTTTTCGGAAGCTGATTTATCAGTGGACTTTTGTACAATTTCTATCAATTTATTCTGCTGCGTAACTGGCTCGGAATCTTTCACTACCTCTTCTTTATGCTTCTCTCCACCATTCGACAATGTTGCATTGCTCTTGTCTGTCGAATTGGGCATTCCTGTTCTGAATACCAGTTGTGAAAGACAGAAGCAATAATATCTTGATAACAAAAGTTGACTGTATCGACTGATGTAATCTCACTTAAGCTTCGAAAAGAGAGGAGCCCAGACGAAGAGTATAGTAGAGGTAGAAGAGAAAAGGAAAAGAAGCGCTATAATCCTTGTCGACTCGTATCTCGTCTGACTTGATGTTTGTTGAAATGATTAAATGCGAGGGTTGAATTTGAACATGATATCTCAACAGTCCGAAAACGACGCGAGCCAAGACCACGTTGTTGTATTCATCAACACACAAACACAATCTAAAAATGCACTGACGTTTTTGGCATTCTTCAAACATTATCGATCGATAGTCAAACTGGTAGATTCTTCCTATAACACCGGCAATCGCTTTCCCCAATCAGTATGTCTGGCTATGGATCTTTAGGAGGTAGTGGACGTGGACACCAGTCATTGATTGACAGGATCCAAGATACTATCTTTGCTCTCACTTCGTCTTTACCTTGCCATGGAAT
The DNA here is from genome assembly GCA_023273805.1 of Exobasidium cylindrosporum. Taxonomy (NCBI): domain Eukaryota; kingdom Fungi; phylum Basidiomycota; class Exobasidiomycetes; order Exobasidiales; family Exobasidiaceae; genus Exobasidium; species Exobasidium cylindrosporum. Next base: position 4,545,133 of record CP096878.1, read on the forward strand.
GTCTCTCAAGGATCTTTGTACAGCATTACCCGCAGGCGGCGCAGGATCCTCGTCTAACCTCAATGCTAGCAACAATTTAATCAGTGGTAATGTCAAACTCAATGGCAGAAATGTACAAATCGTCAAGCTCCTTGGAGAGGGAGGTTTCAGTTTTGTGTACTTAGCTAGAGATCGAGAGAGTGGTAGAGAATTTGCTCTAAAGAAGGTTAGTAGATCTTTAACCAAATTATCATATCACACATTGTCTCATTAATGACCGTTCGAATATTTGTACAGATTCGTTGTCCTGCTGGATCGGAAGCCTTGCCTCTAGCACTGGCTGAACTTGAATCGCATCGACGCTTTCACAGCCCCTATATAATGCCTTTATTAGACAGTGCCATCATACAAGGAGTGGATGGAAAGACGGTATACTTATTCTTGCCCTACCAGCCTATGGGAAATGTGCAGGACTACATTAACAAGGGGCTAGTATTGGGCAGACGTTGGGCAGAGAAATCGTTGCTGGAAGTATTCCTGGGTTCCTGTCAAGGAGTCAAAGAATTACATTGCTATAAATTGAAGGACATAGGTGTGCAAAGGGTAGAAGGAGAAGCTAGCAGAAATGGACAGATGACCAGGACAAATGAGATGTCAATTGGACAAGAGAATGACGAACTCGATGAGGGTGCAGTACGAGGAGAAACGCCAGGCGGAGATAAAGCACCCTTGATAGATTCTTCACATACTGGAGGTGACGGCATGGAAGAAGACGAGGAAGAAGGTATTGAAGGAGAATCTTCATATCCACCTAGGCGGAAAAGAAATGAATTTGAACAACGTCAACCTAGGCTCAGCGGTGAAGATTTGCAAGGAGCAAAGGGAGGAGAAATGATTCCTTATGCTCATCGTGATATTAAACCAGGCAATATTATGCTTTCTCAATCCTCCACCGAAGAAGGCGAAGCAGTCTTACATCCTGTCTTGATGGATTTTGGAAGTACGTGTCGTGCAAGGATACATATCACATCTCGAAGGGAAGCAATTGCAGAACAAGACGTTGCAGCGGAGCGATCTAGCATGGCATACCGAGCTCCCGAGGTGAGTAGATTGAGTAGTGGAACGTAAGCATTATTGCTAATTTTTCCTCCCTATATTATTTAAAACCTACAGCTCTTCGACATCAAGACTGACACAACGCTGACAGAAGCTGTTGACATTTGGTCGCTGGGCTGCACGTTGTACTGTATGATGTACTCATATTCACCCTTTGAGACACCGACTATGATCGATCAAGGTGGAAGCGTAGCCATGGCCGTTTTACAGAACAATTGGAAGTTCCCAAGCGACGGACAGGGCGACAGCTACAGTCAGGCATCTCGTGAAATTATCAAGAGATGTCTAGTGACCAAAGTAGAAGATCGTGCTACAATTGACGAGGTTATTACTATGACAAAAGACGCTCTTCGACGAGTATCATGATGAAATTGGTCATTGCTCTTTGATCTTGATCTTTGTACATGATTCATTGCATTGCTTTCGTTATAATATGGATATATGAAAGCAGACATAAGTGTAACAGAAATTCAATCTAGGATATGTTGAAAGGGTTGTCAAGGAATCTTTTCTACTATCGCTCTTACTACTGACACTCACCAACTCTGATTCGCTCCAAGTGTGGTATCAGGCGGTCCCAAATGTCCATTCCCCTTTGATACATTTCGATCTGGCCATCAATATAGGTATCCAGTAATGATTTCATTTCTTGATCCTTTGCCATGATGAAAATTTGATGCTCCTTTTGAACTTCATTTGAAAAAGCATGAGAGATGTCATGGGCTGTAGTGACTTCGTCCTGTAGAGAACTAATCCGGCCGTCTAATCGAGCCATTCTTTCTACTCGAGTTCGCTCTTCATCTACTCCACGTAAACTATCAACGCGGTCTCGTAGATAACCGCCAATTCCTGATCCTCGAACACCTCCTTGACCATGACCTGCACCATAAGGACTACTAAGACTGGCCAATCGATCTCGCTCACTAACTTGCTGACTTAAAATATCTGTTAATGCCTCGAAATCGACTTGCTTTTGATCTCGTAATTTTAGAACACTTCGATGCGCACTCGAGTAAGACAATAAAGCGTGCAGATGGTGAAGCATATCATCTGTTGCTCTCGATGACTGCAGCAATAGAATCTAATCAGCTATTTTGTCATCTTCATCTGCTTCACTGAAACTCACATTATTACGTTGTAGACGAGCCCACTCCATGCTCGTAGCAGCGAAGCGATTAAGTGGCTCAGTAATACCACTTTCCAAGTAGGCCAATCCTTCCAGAGAGCTCGCTAAATCTTCGTAGTCGGTTGCCAGATCTTGAGATTCGGTGCCCAGATTTGACGAGAACAATTGCGGAGAATGGAAAGGTGAGGTAAGAGAAGGTGAAGTCGGTAAAGTGGGAGATGACGAGAGAACGGGTGAGTGAGGAGGAGAGGCGGATACACGAAAGCGTGCGAATGTACCAGAGGATGGACGAGGTGATCGTGAGATAGCAACAGGGTGAACAGGTGGGAATGGACGAGAGGAAGAAGACGCTGCAAAGCGTCAGCAATGTGAGTCGGGTGATAGCGGGGAGATGCAGACCCACTCTAACATCTTTCCTGTAAGACTCACCTCCATGTCGTGCTCTAGAACGCAAAATTACTCGCTCTGTTCCACCCAAACCTTCCTCTAATCGTTCCAATCGTTCTCTCATGCCTTCGAATTTTTCATCTGGTTTCCTTACCCGTGAAAAGGCATTAAGGAGGGTATCTGAGAGGCTGTCCAAGAGGCCTCCGCTTTGCGCATCCGTATTAGACCCTGATTGTACCAGTGAAGAAGAATGCGAGATATGGGAGTGCATATCCACTTGCTATTAAGAAGAGGATGAGAATTTTTTGACAATTAGAACTAGATTTTCGTTCATTTAACTGACTATGAACTCACCCATTCTTGGGACTCAAGAAAGCTTCGCAAAAGTTGAGCTCGTTGCAGTGTAGGGTGTCGACAGATACGCTCGAGAAATAGCTGTAGACTGTAGAACAATATCTATCAATCGAAGCAGTAGTGCTGGCTAATACCAATAGACTCACTCTAGCATTCGCCTCTCTAGAAATTCATTACTAAAACGATCTCCAGTAAAGTATTCTGTCGAACAAAAAATAGTTTGTTTAGCATTCAATGTTGAGTCAACCATTCGACTAGATTACACGCACCAATACGGTGCTTGTCAGGCAGAGGTGGGACGACGCAAGCTGGAAAGTCTCGAGAAAGATGTTCGCGCAGAAAGACAAAATCTTGAAATCGTCTTCTAGTGGTCATTCTCGTCCTCTCGAAATGCATCAAATTGGTCTATAAGGTGCGCAAGAGGGAATTTTCGCTGTGAGAAGACAACATTGACAGTCAATAAAATTTGGACAGATCGACTTACCTCTGCCCGGATGCCATAGCTGACGAATGCTTCTTTGGTTCCCTCTTGTTCCTTTCGATTGTCCGTTACCTGGACCATCAAAAATCCTTCCCATCTTGGCGTTCTCTTTGCCTCTTCCTCTGCTTCGCTTCCTCTCCCTGACTTCTTTGCCAACGCCATCGGATCAACACCAGAGAGTGCGCCGGCATTTAGAGTTGATGTACCCGAAGAACTTGCAATAGCTCCTCCAGTCGAAGGGCCAGAAGATGCAGTTCGATGAGGAGTCCTTGGAAGGGAAGTGCCGGGAATATGAGTATCAGTGGGCGACGCATCCCAGTTGACCGACGTGAATGTATCCTCGTCACCACCATCCATCTTGTGGGTAAATTGTTATGACTGTCGACCTCTGTGGTGCTGAGCCAAATAGATGAAAGAGGAAAAGCAAATCGACGCGCTGACGAGCCTGATGGCGAACACACACACAGTAGTACTGGGGCAGAAGTGGAGATCATTGGGGACGAAAAGTTGGTTTCGCGCTATTTTGTAAAATTCCTTTTTTTGCCTTTTGAAGGTCATGCAGCATGAAGGAGAGAATCAGTGGCCGCTTCGACTCGTACCTGCTCTTGACTTCTCGCAAGAACATTCAACGTCCCGAGCGGTAGAAGATGCTGATGAAGAGGTGAGAGGGGGTGCCAATGAAAGAGATTGCATGTCTACTTTAGCTCAATTCCAAGTACACTTCATCATCTCTAGATCTTCTTCCTCTATACCATCTCGGCTGCAGAATCTGACCGAAGAGGCTTAGGTCAAGTGGACAACACTCATGATTTACTCCAAGTCACTATACACCTTAAAAACATAGAATTGGCTACCGAAGTATGCTCAATAGCTGCGAAAGAGCGCGACGCAAGCCAAGTTCCAAAAAAGACAAAACTTAATGGTGGTAGAACTTCAAAGGCCAAGGTCCAGACAACAATTATGAGGAGCGAGGTCGACGCTGTACAGATCTCTATAAGACAAGATTCGACAAGTTTAAGGAGCACTGGTGGTGATACGGGAAGTGTAATTTGGCGATCTAGTCTTTATCTTGCGGAGAAAATTTTGCGAGATTTGAGTGATGCAAGCAATGGAAGAAAAAGGCATATCAGTGAGCCAGCAAATTGCATCTTTTCAGTACAAGAATTTACAGCTTGTCAAATACTCGAATTAGGTTCAGGAACGGGTATACTCCCATCTTTAATCCTATCACATCCATATTTTATCAATCATAAATGCTCGATGCAATGGTTAGCTACAGATCAAGCCAATATGCTACCATTGTTACGGAAGAATTTAGCATCTTTTGCGCAAGCTCATGTCGAGACACTCGACTGGATGGAAGCATCAAAAATATATCAATCGCAAAGTCAAACTTCGATTGATGTCTTTCTTCAAGACATGCTCAAACCTCTTACTCAAACCAATGCAGGGCAAAATTGCCTAATATACCCCGACCTCATCATAGCCACCGACTGCATCTTCAATCCTAGCCTCTTCTCGCCTTTTATCGATACACTCAACATGTGCACTCAACCTTTCAAAACCACTGTGATTGTCGTATGCGAGCTTAGAGAGGCAGGAGCAATGACAGACTTCTTGCAAACTTGGATGAGCACTGGCAAGAAGGGGGAGGCGTGGTCGATTTATACCTTGGAGGGAAAAGATGTACTAGGGCGATCACTTATAAAAGGCTCAGTAGTCTGGGTAGCATGGAGGACGTGCTAAATTTTGATTACTGCGACATGTATCTTCTACTACTTTGTTCTCTTGTACACTTTATTTAAGAATTCAACAAATACTTGCTTCTTGAGACCTTCCTCTTCTTCAAGTTTGTTGATCATGCTCATCAACCTCTCATGACTCTCTGCTTCATACTTTTTGAAACGTCCCTCAATGTCAATGTTTTTGGCATTGAAAACTTCCTTGACCTTTGCTTCACTCTCTTTATCCTTTCTACCATAATTATCTTCTAAAACTTTTCGTTGCTCTGCGTTTGCATTTTCAAGGGCAATGTTAACATTCCAAGAGCACTTGTTGTCCAATATATCCGTACCAACTGGAAATACGGTGAAGAGAGAGCGGCTCAGCTTTACAATTATTACTTTGTTTTTAAATTTAATCAAGAATAGCACTCACTCTTTCCGATTGTCTCGGGTGCTCCATAGCAGTCGAGGTAATCATCTTGCACCTGAAAGTATTCACCAAGAGGAAGGAGGATGTCGAGTGTTTGTTTGTAAAGCATTTCGTCTTGAATGCCCACCATACGCATAGCTAGTGCAACAGGTAAATAGAAAGAATAGAAGGCAGTTTTGTAAACAACAATGAGATGGTGTCTGAACATTGTAGAAAGTGAGAAATTAGGATCAGTGTGACAGCTCTAGGATCGAGGGAAAGTATACTGACTTTTCTAATGAGAATTTGGAGAGGTCAACATGATGTTCATCGGCAGTTGTCAAGTCGATCAGTTGTCCCATTTCAGTTTGGAAGGTAGTATCGTGGAAGAGCTCAATCAGGTAGCCATAATAAGGTTCAGATCTAAAGTAAACCTTCAAGAGGTGGTAGATGGCAGCCTCCAACATGAAAGCGTCATTTATCGCTATATTGGCCACACCTTCTACCCTATACCAGCAAGGTTGACCTCTTCTGGTCACTGAAGCGTCCATCATATCATCAGCGACTAGAAAGTAAGCTTGAAGCTGCGATAGCAAAGAATGTCGCTCAGTATTTAACATTTAGAATACAAGGCTTCTCTGAAAACCTCCGCATACTCACAAGCTCTACACACCAACCCAATACTGCCGCCTTCTCAAATTCTTTGTCGTCCAACCTATCTTTTCCTAGCAAGATCTGTACTGTATCTATGACACTTAAACCTCTATTTAACTTTCCACCTGGAGTATTGTAGTCAAGATTACGTCTGTACCATTCTTGAGCTTCCTTTGGCATTCCTTCTTTTGCCAATACTGCAACAAGCTCATCACTAAGCTTAGGAAAGAGGTCGAGGAATCTAGAACGAGTATCGGACATGCTGGAGAATGGAGAAAAGACTGTCTATGACCAAGAAAGTCTAAAGAGGAAGAGGAAGTATTGAAGTATAGGTACGATTCGACAACCGATCCCTATCCTAGTCCGCCTATTCTTCTTCGCAAGCTCTTCCCAGCAGCCTACAAGCGCTAATTCATTTAAGCTTTCCACGTGGATTCTTGAGCAAATTTTTTTTTTTTTTTTTGGAAGAGGTAACTTCTTTTTGTTTTCTGTTTTGCCTAAATTGACTTTGACTACCGGTAACCGAATCAGCTGTCAACTACCTCTAAAATTACTAGCAGCGTCGCAAAGAATGGGTGGCAAAAAAGTTACGATGAGAGCGATAAAGAGAAAGAGTGGTCCCACACATCCAAACTCTAGAAGGGCACTTCAATTGGCGCGAATCGATCATCGTACAGAAAAGCTACGAGCAGCCAAATCAGAGAGAAAAAAATTGACAAATTCTAAAGTCAATTTACATCTATCTCTCATACTGTTACTTCCTCCTGATCTCAATTATATACCCGACAAAGCATACTTGCACTCATTTCTACAAACGTCATACCTGGAACGTCATTCAGAAGAACTTGAAGTCTTGTTGGCGCAAAGAAGACCAAATCGACCACCACCCCTACGATTAGTTGAATTGCAAAATAAAATTGAAAAGGAAAAACTAGAGTATTTGAATGGTTTGGAGATTCCTGATCTTATGAGTGAAATCAATGTCAGACTATTAAGGGAATGGAGTGGTGATAGTCAGGCTTTAGGGATGTTCCGCTTCGTCAGGGTCAGCGGCAGGGATCAGTGAGTGAAGACGACTAACTACGTTTGAGGCTCTTGTGTGATTATCGTGACTGACTACTATTTCCTTTTCACTTTTTCTTCATCAGGGATCAGTACGATATTATACAGCAAGGCAATCACAAAGATCTATTAGAGGAACAAGAAGCAGTACCTTGCACATCTTGACAATACTTGGAATCGATTTCAATTTATATAGCAACTGTACAGTATATTGAGCATTGTAATTATTAAATCCAATCATGCAAAACAAAGTAGAAGTACCCATACTTCTAATTTGTTCCATTCAACAAAATAGATAACCTTACTTGCTCGACTTTTCATCAGCAGTGGCCAATCTCCAAATTCGCCTTCCTTTCCATCCTCGAATCTCTTCTCCTCGTGCAGCCCAAAGCATAGCAGGCAAAGACGGACCTACGATCAAGGCCAATATGGCAAGTGCTCTTGGGTTGTCTTCCACACCAGGATTACCAGCAGGCGCCCTTGCAATGGCCTTCTTTGCTTCTTCATCAACAGCATCTATCTTGGAAAATTGCGAATCTGTTACGGCAATGGTAGCTTGTACCAAAGTAAGAGAGAGAGACATAAGGAGAAGGTATTGCGTAGCAGGTGAAAGTGGCACCTTGACAAATACAACATCCCTTAATATTCTCGACATGCCATAAGCGTAAGCCAAAGAAGCCAGCAAACCTGCCTGTCGAAAGCTAATAGCGGTGTACTTGTTAGCAATTGGTAATACTCTTTATTAAGTTGTTTCTCTCTTTGACTCACTAGGCCCATGTTCTTTCAAACCCATAAGCCACTTCAGAAGCAAGATAGTTGTCCTTCAAGTACTTTGTTGCTGCTTCTTCATTTCTTGGCCTCTGTACATCGTTGAGACCTAAAGCAAGGATCGGAATACTGATTAGCAGAGGGAAAACATCGCCAAAGATGCTTCCCACCAACTTGATAGGTCCACTTAGATCCTTGTGAATGTACTCTTCCCACCATTGTGATTCTTCAAAGGAGGATACCTGACCTCCAAAGAATTGGATCAAGAATAAAAGGCACGTTGAAAGGATTGATAAATTCGCACCATAGACTGCTCTTGTAACGGCGGGAAGAGGAATTGTAAGGACAGATGTCTTGCTGCTATACGAACCAGCTAGGTAAAGTAAGCTGATCAAAGGCGGAATAAAGCTTCCAAGACCGGTTCCTAATAAGAGAATAGTGCTACTAGTCAATAAGAAACCTAAGGCTGGTAAAAGTAGACCTAGGAGAGGACTTTGACTGTTGGGTGACGCAGCTTTGTAGCTAAGTCGAAGGATTAAAGGAAATAAAACCGATCCATATATTAAAAAAGCCTGCACAGAAATGGATGGGAATAGCTTAAGTATTCAAGAAAGTGAAAGTGTTCATCTTTAATTAGTACTCACTCCATAGCCTGCTCGCTCATTAAATAATTGCCTAGAGAAAGCAACTCTAGCGCAAACGATATCATTGAGGCGTGGCGAGAAGCTAGACGAGATTGTATCCTTGTGAAACCAACCAGCAGAATTCTTCAAGCAATGGTCTACCAGAGGGCGCAATGAGGTAGTCTAAAGAAGAGAGACTAACGTCAATTTTTATTATACTTTAACTTGCACATGGACCTGCTATCCTAATCTCTTACACTATAGACGTCAAACCAGACCAATTTGTATGTAATTGCTGATATCGACAAGGTGATAGCAGAGAGGGTAGCAGCAGTAGCCATGTTGATGATCGATGGTAGATGCTAGTGAAGGAAGGGATAGAATTTCTTCTTATTACACTAGAAGACAAAGTGGAGCTTGGAAGGCCTGGAACTGCCCACGTGTTCTCTTCGTGCATCCTACCGGTAGGTATCTCTCCTATCTGTGTATGTCACTTTCAAGGCAATAATTTATTGATTTCAATGTATCCATATATGTTCAGTCTTCTCATAGCAGATCTCCTTCCCCCGATCTTAAACGAGTTTTACTATTGTAAGAAAAGAAGTCCGTGGTCTTTACTCAAGGAGGTTGTTTCAATATTAAATCTTATTCCATATTTTGTCAGTATCAACAAAGGAACGGATACAAGCAAGATTGAAGACACAAATGATATATATTGAGAATTAATTCTGAAAAATAAAAAAAGGAAAAAAGGAATCATGAGGGTGTGAAAAACCAAAAATGGATGTATAATCGGCGATGGAGTAAACCAAGAGAGCAATGACTTAGTATGAAACCTGGCGGATGAAGGCGATCACGATGTGAAAAGTGCAAGCTAAGCTTTCCTCCAATCATTTTAGATGGTGGACACTAATCCAAGTATGAAGAGAAAGTCAAAATCAATATCACTCAAGTTGCTAGACCATCCAATCGAGAACTTACATTCATCTTCAAGTCAAGGGTTAAATCTTTCATCCACCATCGACCGATCTCGATCAAGACTTTCCTTTACTCTGCTCGAGTCCTTGCGTTAGCCTTATTGGCAGCCTCGATTCTTTGTTGAAGAGTCTTTGACTTGTGCAAGTCACTAGCAGTCATTTGGCTCTTATCATTGGAGACTCGGTCCGAGTATCTAACTTGATCAGATACAGATCCGTGGTAAGATGAAGTGGTTCGTTGAAGTTCATTCTTGTCACCAGGGTTGGTTCCTGTTCGCTTCATCTCCTTGGAGTCGGAACCCTTGAACATAGACATGCAGGCACCCTATCAAGTAAAATCAGATTTGGATAGAAGATAGGTCAGTAAACCCACCGAACAAAGTGGAGCGGTGATATTAATACACTAATAAGCTGATGCATACTCACCATTATGAATAGTAGTAATGTGTTAAGGTGATCAAAGTTGAATTAGGGTGATGCTTAGGTAGGTCAAAAAGAGATGTGCGGTGTGTAAGTTTGTTGAGAGGTAGTACCTTGGATGTGGTTATAGAGGAAAAAGTAAATCGGGGCAAAAATGGGCTGTGGAATTTCGACCTCATTACAAAATTAGTGGAATAAGTATCTCCGCGCGCGAAACATTAACAAAATCAGAATTGAATTCAACAAAGAAAATTGGAGTATCACTTCAATAATAAAATGACGGAATAAAGCAGAGTGAAGTCAATCTACCTACTATAGAACCGCTCAGGAGTATAGTTATAATAACAAAAATAATATTTACAGTCCCTAACGTTGAATAGAAAGGAAAGTTCGAAGCCACACAGCCAAGAAAGTAAATAATTCTCATCGCCAAGATGAGAATCAAGATCAATCATAATCGACATATCTCCAAAACGTAACAATGTAATCTAGGAGACAATATTCATTGAAGTGAAAGGCGGTGATCCAGAGAGAGTGCCAAGATCGCATCGTAATGCACTTCAGCTTCTTGTTACTTGTTCCCAGTCCTGGCTACCTCTTTTACACGACCCTTTTCAGCATCTTGCAAAGTGGCCACGTGAAATTAGACTACAATTGTTTAGCCTCTAAGTCGTTGATCTGAAAGTACAGCCTTGTAAAGCCAACCCTCTGTACTATACCACGAAATGTATGGTGGAAGGGGTAATGCTAGGTCTGATAGGCTCACAAGATTGAGTGATGAATTTTATCAAGATGAGAATAATGTTCGACCATTTTCAACAGCAAGCAATATAATCGCTCTGTATGCTGGTACCGACTCGGCTGATAATTTACCTCATCAATTGTCTACTTACGACAATTATGGACAAGCTAGTAGTAATGGAATTTACTATGACGAATTTACACCTGCAACTACAGATCAACTTGAACGTTCCACAACATTTAGCAGACCATTACCATCTCCACCACCAACACTTCCTCATAGTAATGCATCTTCATCATCAAGAACAATTCACCCGCGTTTACCGCTTCCGCCCACTCCGAGCGGTTCCTCTTTGCGATACCCGGAGCAACAACAACAAGGACAACAAAGACGTTATTCGCAGCGTGCTGTAAGCTCTTCTAATCAGTATTACGTTCCGGAGCAAAATTCGAATTACAATCCCTCGGAATTGGACGCTGCTCAGTACTACCAATCTCCTTCCATATCTACTTCATCACGCAACAGTGACAGTAACAATCAGTACAATTATCAACCCATTACACCCCCACCTTGGAGTCCAGAGGCTAGCATTAAAAGTTCTGGTTCACCTTCGAGATTCGAGACTAGTCACGGACGATCAGGGAGGATACAGGCTGATCCACTCAATTACAACGCAGCGTGGAGCACAAGTGAGAGTCTAGGAAAGGGAGTCAATTCATCTTCGGAGCGGGGACCAAGGAAGACGGAGTTGGAGAGTACAAGGACACCATCATTTGGCGGCTTAACTCTCGAATCTCAGAAACAGGATACAAGGGCTGCTAATTTACCAAGTTTAGCTGTAAATCGTACCAAGTCGATAATTGGGAGTACTATGATCAGTCCTGGAGCTTCAAACTCATCTCATCACAGCATCCCATTGCCTTCGTTGCCTAACGGAGAAAATTTTGCTTCACAGAGGAATGAAACGTCACAACGAGCCTTACAAGTATCGGGGAGTCAAGGATGGCAAAATAGCGAATTAGATGTATCACCAAGTCCTCAATCACCATGGCAAGACAACACTCCCCGAAGCTCTCCTCAACCACGAGTTAATCAGCAAGATTACCGCGACTACAAAGATCCGAGACTATATCAAGATTATGGTTTGCAATCACCGGTCTTCCTGTCATCAAATTCTAGTATTGGACTTGGGAGACAACAACAAAGAGGAATTGAAGAGATGGAATATTGCTTGCTATCGACCATTGCACTGCTATTACGCGATTCGGTACCAAAGGGAGTTCAGATTAAGGGGAGTGTTAGCTATCCTTTCAGTTTTACTGGAAAAGATGTGGTGTCTACCATTCAAGCCTTAATACCGAAAGAACTTATTGCTTGGACGGCCGGACTAGCAAATGGAGAGCTGGATGTTGGTGGTGAAAGAAGAATATCACTCTTGATTGCAAAGACATTGAAGAGCCAATTATTCTTTCATGAGGTGGATTGGGGTACAGGAGAGCTAGAAGATGGTGTAGAAGAGGTTTACATGTTTCTTGAAGATAGTCTAGCGGGTGCAAGTGATGTTAGTCAGCGGCATGGACAATCAAATGACTTTGACATAGAATTGTCATTGGCTTTGCATGGTAAAAAAGAAATTCAAAAGGGAGCAATAAGAAGAACAGATAGTATGGATGAGTTGCCCACTGGAATTTTTACTGCCATGACCAATTGTTACAGCCCTTTATGTGGAAAGCCAGACTCGCCAAGAAATGCTAATTGCTATAGTAGTAGTTGCCCGAGAGCAAAATCGAATCAGATCAATCGACACTCTTTAGCTACCATTTCTTTATTACCTGATTCAAGCAAATCAGGTCCTTCGATGGGTAATAGCCATATGGCGATAGCTTGGGCAGATACAGTACCCAAAGAATTCTTGGCTAGCATTCCCAAATCCGAAGTCAAGAGACAAAATGCTATTCTAGAGCTGATTCAAAAGGAGGAAGAATTTCTTCACGATTTAGAATTGTTGGAAAATTTATTTTTAGCTAGGCTAGAGAAACCCAACCCAGTGACTGGAGATCCACCACCGATTCCCATCGGGGCAGAACGTGAAGATTTTATTAGAGAGGTTTTCTCTAATCACAAGGAATTGGTCAGTCATATTCGTACATTGGTTGAAAGATTGCATGTAAGACAAAGGGAGGAGAATCCAATTATAAAGAGTATTGGGGACATCTTCTTGGATGCTGCTCTTGAATGGGCTGGTGCTTTTGAAACCAATATGACAAATTTTCCATTGGCAAAGAATCGAATATCCAGGGAGGCTACCATCAATCATCGCTTCAAAGAATTTCTTGAATCTTGTCGTAGAGAGCCAGCTTGTCATCGTTTACCAATGGACAACTTTCTACAGAGGGCTACTACAAGGCTACCAAGGTATAATTTGCATTTTAAATCCATCTTACAAGACACAGAGTCATCTAATTCAGATCGTGAGAGTTTAGCAAGAGCCATTGAAATCATCGATGAACAATGCAAATCAATTCAAAAGGGAGTTGCAGCTGCAGACGTTAAAGTTAAAATTCGAGAGTATGCCTACAATTTGGCAACAAAAAGGAATAAAGCAGCAATTCATATGGATCTACTTAATCCAGAAAGGCAATTGATGCATCAAGGTAGAGTATATAGGAAACCTCAAGTGACAGACTTTGAATGGCAAGACCACCTTGCCGTCTTATTTGATAATTACCTCGTAGTGACAAAGACAAAAAGACGAGAAGAAGGAGAAAATGTGTCATCAAAATTCATTTTGGCCAAAAGACCAATAGCAGTTGAAATGATTCAATTGGTAGGATTCAATGATGCTTCTGTCTCACGTTCAATTGGTCTAAGTAATTTTCATCTTCGATCTAATTCGGAAAGAGACTTTCGTGATTTATACCCATTTACAATTTCTCACATTGGTGGTAAGATGGAACCACTTACACTCTATGTACCATCTAAATCAGCAAGGGATGAATGGAAGAGGAAATTAGAGGAAGCCATGGGCTTACGAGCTGCCGTTCAAGAAGCCAACAAAGTATTTGAATCGCATGTCATTAGTGCAGAAGTCTTTGCACTACCTTCAAGTAGTAGTTTGGATCCAGAAAAGCCACCGATTGGTGTTGATACAAACATGTTCCATGGTGTGGTGACTTGTGCTGTACCATTTCAAACAATGGATGGAAGGAGATTGATAGCCATTGGTTGTGCTGATGGTGTTTGGATTGGATTGAGAAATGATCCTAGATCACTTCGAAAGGTTTTACACTTGAAACTTGTTTCTCAATGTGCAGTGTTGGAATCCTTTGGAATTTTTATCGTATTAGCAGATAAAATTCTCATTTCATATAGTTTAGAAGCTCTTGTTCCCAGTGCATCTTCCAATTCAAATCCAAGACCACCTCAAAAACTTAGCGGTAATCGAGATGTTATGTTTTTTAGTGTTGGGCAGTTGAAAGATCGAACTTTATTGGTTTACATGAAGAAAAAGGCAAATGAGAGCGTATTTCGAGCTTTGGAACCTGTACTTAGTAGTATTCAATCTCAACCTACAAAGGGAAGTGGTAGTGGTGGTGGTGGTGGTGGTTTATTTGGCAAATTTAGTAAAGATACAAAAGGATCAGATTGGTTTCGATTTTACAAAACTTTCTTTATTCCTTCAGAAGCATATTCTATGCAATTTTTACGATCAAAATTATGCATCGTTTGTGCAAGAGGATTTGAAATTATTAATTTGGATACTTTACTTCCTGGTACAATTCCAGACTTTTCACAATCTGCTCGAGATGATCCAAGAATTCAACAATTGGCAAAACGTGTTGAAACTGCTAAACCTTTGGGTATGTTTAAAAATAGTGAAAGTGAATTTTTACTCTGTTATGATGCTTTTGCTTGTTATGTGGATCGATTAGGTGAACCGATACGATTGGATAATATTATTGAATGGGAAGGTTTACCTCGATCAGTAGCTTTTCGTTCACCTTTTATCTTGGCTTTTGATCAACGTTTTATCGAAGTTAGAGATAGTTTTTCTGGTCAATTGGTTCAACTTATTAGAACAAATGACTTGAGAAACATATCTGGATCTAGTACGACTACCTCTTCGATGGATGATGATGATGATGATGCCGTTCTCCTTGTTCAAAGGGTTCGAAATAATCATCAAGTAAATAGTAATGGACAAAGAGTACCACCATTTGATTTTCAACAAGTCTTTCAACTTGTCAGTACTGCCTATTATCGACAGGTTCACTCAACTCAATACCAACAGAATGATTATTCAAAGGATATGATGATTGATTATAGTGGATCTACTCGAGGAGCTAATGAATTGAGTAGACTCGGCACAACCGCTACCTTTCGTACTTATGCCTCTACTATTAATAGTCAATGGATTTAAATCAAGAATTATATACACAGAACAGCGAAGGAAGACTGATGCATCGATTGTAATTGTACCACTGCTCCTGATATCATTTGACTGCCTCTGCTACATTTCTCCATCTCTGTAATTGAGTACAGCCATTATATTAATTCAATCAGCAATAAATTTAATAGATTTCGCAGGTATTACATCTACTCGACTACTTTAGGCATATGAATACTTTCCACCCTTTTCCAATGCTCGTTTGTAAGCTGGCCTCTCATGTACTTTATCCACCCATGCTTTGATGGTAGGTGGACAATTGGCTGCTCTACCACTAGCAGAAGCTTCTAATGGGAATAGCATCTGATAATCTGCAGCAGTCTAAATTGAAGGTAAAAAGTTAAAGGTAAAGTCAGGTGGGGGGAAAAAGAAAGCATGACGACTTTACAATCATCACTTACTGGATTACCATCTTTATCACCACCTGCAAACCATTTAAATTCTCCCTGCTTCTTTGCAAGTTCAGACTCGACATAGGACATTTTTGCAGCAATATCTGGATCGACAAATTTTGCTTGAACTCCATTGCAGATAGCGTAAGCCAAAGGTCGAATTAAAAAGGGAGCCTGAGTTGGTACAATGCTAAAGATGAGTTTATTGACTAGTGTAGGCATCAATGAGCCTTTCGACAAAAGATAAGAAAAAGAAGAACAAACGGATTGCTTAAATTAGCTGCATGTAATGTATTCTATAGCATAAATGTTCACTCACCTTCAGCAAAGTGACTCCATAAACTTTCATTAATCCACTCTTCTCCAATACATTGACCTTTCCCATTTCCATACTTTTTGATGATATACTCTACAATAGCACCACTCTCACACAGTGTAATTTCACCATCTGTAATCACTGGTGATTTACCCAAAGGATGAATTTTTTGTAAAGAAGCAGGTGCACGTCGATCTGAACCTCTTTGATATTTTTCAAGTTCATAAGGTATTTCTAATTCTTCTAAAAGCCAAAGTACTCTTTGACTTCTAGAATCATTGAGATGATGAACAGTCAAGACCATGAAGATAGCTTTTCTTGTATGAAAAATATGAGGTGGTGATAATGATATGATTGTGGAGAAAGAGACACAAATAGCTACTAAATTTGGATATGCTTCAACAATTAAATATGTCATTAACCCAACTTTCTGTCCACTTTTTATCGGTTTAATTGTAAAGTTAAGAACCCGAGTTAAGCGTACCACGTGGCTGTTGATTTCTGTATGCGTAAAAGGACTACAGACGTCTAGCTTTGTTGAAAGAGAGGGAAAGAGGGGGGGAATTAGGTGCCGATTAGTTAGTTACATCAAAAGGAGGCGGCGTACAAAGTCGGTTGAATGATTTAAGCAAATTCCACCATACGAAGGACTTGCAAATCAAAATGGCTGTACAGTCCAAGCCCTTGGGCTCAAGCTTGGTAAATTGGTTGAGGACTAAGACTTCGGCAAGGTATGGCATTGTAGTTTTACTAGCTTTGCTCTATGTCCTTCGTAATCGACTCTTATCAGCTAGTAAATCGACAAATAGACATGCTCGTACTAAATTACATTCTCAACGACCTCGACTTTCACATCGAATCAGCTCTTTTGCAGAACAAGAAAAGACAAATCTCATCAATAATGTTGTAAGAAGAAACAGACAACCAATTTCAGAGGAAGAAATGGACGCTGCTTTAGAAGAGCTTTACGTAGAGAATAAAGATGGTACTTATGATTTACTCGTTCCACATCGTCATCGAATTTCAAGAGTCAATATCAAGACAACTTCAAAGAAAACTTTTGATGCTCATTGGAAAGATTTTAAAATACAACCCCCTATCTTAGATAAGAAAAGGTCGTCAAGTGGTGAGAGCTCAGCAAAGCAGAAATTAGAAGAGGCGAGAGCTTTACGAGAGGAAGGAGGAGCAGCTGCTGCAAGTGCCAAGAAAGTTGGTGTCAATAAAGAATTCTTTCGACAACTTCGTGCAATCTTCAGAATTCTCATTCCAACATCTTCATCGAAAGAGGTGCTTATCTTTTTTATTCATACAGGCTTTTTGATCTTGCGAACATATCTTTCAGTCTTGGTAGCTCGTTTGGATGGTGCCATTGTTAGAGATTTGGTCTCAGCAAATGGAAAGGGCTTTTTACGAGGACTTGGTCTGTGGTTTGCGCTAGCTGTACCAAGTACATACACGAATTCAATGGTAAGTAAAAGGAAAGGGAGAAGATTATAGTAGGACTTTTCCAGTTTACACCATACCTTACTCTTACAGATTCGATACCTTCAATCCAAACTTGCTATTGGCTTCCGAACTCGATTGACTCGCTACGTGCACGATTTATACCTCAACTCAAATGCAAATTTCTATCGTATCATCAATCTTGATGGTCGATTAGATTCTGCCGATCAATTCATCACCACCGACGTTAACAAATTCTGTGAAACCTTGTCAGCCCTATATTCCAACATCTCCAAGCCCACTCTTGACATCCTAATTTTCAATTATCAACTAGCTCAGGGTCTTGGATGGAAAGGAGTGGCAGGTTTAGCTGGCAATTACGTGATTACTGGTTGGATCTTGAAGAAAGTGACACCTGCATTTGGTAAATTGTCTGCTATTGAGGCCAAATTAGAGGGAGATTTTCGAAGCGCACATGCTCGTGTTATCACCAATGCAGAAGAGATTGCCTTTTACAATGGATCCAAGATCGAAGAAGGTATTCTCAATAGAGCTTATTTACGACTAGTACGCCATGTCAATTCCATTTACAAGATTCGAATTGCTTACAATATGACGGAAGATTTTGTTCTCAAGTACTGTTGGAGTGCTAGCGGTTATATTATCATTGCTGCACCTTTACTCTTTGGCTTCAACTCCTCATCAGATGCCCTCGCTGAATCCAAAGCTGAATCTCCAGGCTCTAGAAACGATACTGGAGTAGCCAACAAGACAGAAAATTACATTTCAAATCGTAGACTGCTCATGTCACTTGCCGATGCAGGATCAAGATTGATGTATTCTTTCAAGGAACTAAACGAACTAGCAGGATATACTTCTCGAGTCTATACATTGTTATCGACTCTTCACCTGTTAGAGAGAGGTCAATATCAAAGTTTACCAAGACCAAAGGATTTGCCAAGCGGCGAACCATTCTATGACATGGGAAATATCAAGGGTAGGGTAATTCTTGGCAGTCAAGATGTTTCGCTTGGTAGAGTGCCAATCGTTGCTCCTGCCCCAGGAATGGAAAGAGGTGGAGAGGAGCTGGTCAAGAACTTGAGTGTGACGGTCAAGCAAGGTGATCATATGTTGATCACTGGTCCCAATGGAGTAGGAAAAACCGCAATTGCTCGAGTTTTGGCTAAACTTTGGCCAGTTTGGCAAGGTGAATTGGAAATTCCATCTAAGGAGGACATCTTTTTTCTACCTCAAAGACCCTACCTTTCGGCTGGTAGTTTGCGAGATCAAGTGTTATACCCAACTAGTTATCCTGACTTTATCAAAAGTGGCAAGACAGATGATGATTTACTACAAATATTAAGAGATGTTCATCTTGGTTATTTACCAGATCGTGAAGGTGGTTGGGAAACTAGAAAAGAATGGAAAGACGTTTTAAGTGGTGGAGAAAAGCAAAGGATGGGAATGGCTAGATTGTTCTATCATGCACCTCGATATGGTATTTTGGATGAATGTACTAGCGCAGTCTCAACTGACGTAGAGGGTCTAATGTATGCTCGAGCAAAGGAATTGGGTATTACACTAATTACTATATCGCATCGACCTTCTCTGTTCAAGTATCACGATATTCTCCTTCGACTCTTGGGTGAAGAGGGAAAGTGGGAATTGGAAAGGCTTAATTCAGAAGAAGGGGAAGCAAAGGGTTTCTTGGATGAAATTAAAGACCTCGAGGAAAAACTCAAGGATGTAGATATGTGGAAGAAGAGAGTGACAGAGATTCAAGGAGAGCTTAATCTTTCCAAGGCATAATAGTAAATACTCCTAATATCTAAGTCATTGTAAGAAGTCGAGTCAAAGTGTTGGAATTTTTCTTTTTTTTCTGGCGCTATATTGTAATACAATTTGATTTGAGTCTATACATATACACAGTAGAAGGTTCTCACATCAAGGCTTGTTCCTCTCCATAGTTCGAGATCGACTTCGTCCTCTAGCATCTTCTTCGCCATCATCAATGGAAAATTTTGCTCTACCTCGTGGAATCTCAACATTATCATCTTGTATAACTTGATCCTTCTGCGTATCTATATTTAATTCCTTTGATGAGCTAATGGCTTCCTTGAGTTTTTCAGCCTCTGTCAATCTGCCCTCTTCTTGGATGGTATTATCTTGTTCGAGACTTTCAATCTCCTCAACGATTTCTCCCTCTTCATCTTTCTTGATTTCCTTCTCTTTCTCCTCCGCTCTTTCATGATCCATACTGTCCTTCTTAGCATCATAATTCTCATTTTCTGGATTCTCGTCCGCTACATTTGCATCCTTTTCAATCAAGGCTTCATCCAATCTCATGTGCTTGGCCCTCACATTGCTAACTACATCTCCTTTTCCTTTGGGTAATGCTGGCAACTTCAGTCTTCTTCTCGCAACCATGACAGGTACTGGACTCTTTTGAACAAGATAATTTGAAAAGCTTCCCAATAATACTCCCTTAATACTATTTAGGCCTCTTGAACCTACAACACACATGGTAGGATTAAAAAAGTCAATCACATCGATTGTCATATGTCGAGAATGTCGAGCATGTATAGCTTGGCATGATACTCTAACTGCCAATCGTGTTCTCTGTAGTACTGCTGTTGCTCTCCTTGCTAAAATGACAGCCATTGATTGACGAATCCTTTGATGTTCTTGTCGAGCAAGCTTATCCTCATGTTTTGAATCAGGGCTATCAAGTTTTACATCTGTTTCCATGACTGATAATACCAACATCTCATCACCATCTCTTAAAACTGTTCCAATTGTCCACTCAATGGCATAAGATGATTCCGGACTACCGTCACTTGCTACGATATATCTCTTTGTTCGCTTGCTCTCCATTGCATATTTTTCATAATCACCATGAATGAGTGTGATGGTGCATCGATTCCTTTCAAAGATGGGTCTACTGGCAGTCAAAAGTTGACCTTTGCTTGGTGGGCCAATGCTATCGACTTCGTCTGTGCCTTTGCTGACGCTACTGGGAGCTGTAATTATTGAGCTTCTACCATCTTTTGAGGAAGCAGACGGAGAGCGACTATTCTGCGGTCTTATCCCAAGGTGGTGATTCTCAAACGAAGATCGAAGTACATCCATTCCCTCACCACTTAGATCTGATGGCGACAATGCATTATTCTCTCCAATAACTACATTTGGCGCTCGAAGTGCTTCGTCATTTTCGTCATGACCAGTTGGACCTGCTCCCTCCCAGGCAGCATCAAAGTCATTGGGTCCATAGTAACCCTCCCTAATACCAAAAGGATCCGATTTTGATTCATCTGGTGTACCATGGCTATGGCTATGGCTATGACTGTCTTCTTTGAGCCATGCGTCGTGTAAATCGATGCAACCTGCGTTATACAATGTATTATCCAATGTTTGCTCATCAAAATCAATATAATCATCTTCGTCCTCTGCACCAGATTCGGCTTCCTCTTCGTCCTTTTGTGAGTCAAGTTCTGATTCACTAGATATTTGGATTGCTGTCTTTTCTGATCTCACTGCATCATTCTTTTCCTCAAATTCTTTACGTTCTTTTTCCATCTTGGAAGGTTTGCTCGCGCTAACATAATTTTCTCGTCCGAGTTCATCATCCGAACTATCTTCCTCACTATCCATATTTCCAAATGCATTATTACGAGGCGTAATACCTCCTTTGATGCTCTCACCATCACTCTCTGACTCTCTATCATCAACACTACCATCTCTTTTCTTATCCCTTTCTACATCCAGGCTATCTCTACAATTTAATCTGGAAAAGTTGAACGATCCACTTTTCCTCTTTTCACTATTGGATTCATGGTGATACCTCCAAGGACTTAGACTGCGCCCAAAAGCTGATCGGATACGATGCCTCTTGGATATTTTTTTGGATGATGATCTAGTATCTTCACTAACCATAGATTCTCCATCGTCTCTATTACTTTGTGACCCTCTTTGAGGTGTGTGTGGCCTACTACGACTACCATCCTCTCGTAGTCCGCCAATACTGAAAGGATTGTGAGCACCTGCAATACTGACAGCTGGTGCTAACATTGCACTTAAAGTATTATGTTCTCTTGGATCGTGATCAGTATTTCTATGAAATAATGATGAAAATGAATGATTCCCATGCTCTTTTTCCTTTTGAGATGAAGTCGATATAGATGCCATTGAAGTCGATGCCATCGAAGAAACTCTTTGAGAAGAGGAGTCGCTTCTCTCCATACTTGCTGAATCGCCCTGTCCTCCTTCCGTTGACATATTGAACAGCACCTAGTCTTAACACAATTAAGAGGTGATAAATTCACAATTGATTAACCAACCCCCCCGTATCTTTATCGTTAAACAAAGGAAGCTTCTTATTTGAGCCTAAAACGTATCGCTTTCCACGTGGTATTTTCTGACTACCTTGTTCATCACTCCCAAATGCACGGGCCAATATCTGTGGGGATCAAAATTGTTGGACCCCGGTAAATCTAACTCGGGAATCATTTATCCACACATTTCATTTCCGATAACTTTGCTATGTCTATTGCAAAAGCATAGTTGAGATCATCTTTCGCAGTCTCCTACCACCTACTGTTCAAAAGTATGCATCCTGTGATTATAGGTGTCGCTGATATCAAAAACAAAGAGAGGAAGCTTCGAGAAGATGGCCATGATGAACCAGCTTCTCTTATTCTACAAGCTATTCAAGGCGCATTCAAAGACACTGGATTGACAAGTGAAAAGGCAAAGGAGTTGCAAGCTCAAATTGATAGTATTTCAGTTGTCAGACCATGGTCATGGCCTTATCCTGATCTTGCATCACTCTTGGCCGAGAAACTTGAAGTCAATCCAAGCTACAAGTATGTCAGTCCACATGGAGGCAATCAACCTGCTAAATTATTAGATGAAGCATGTAGACGTATATCACAAGGCCAAACAAAATTAGCTCTAATCACTGGTGGCGAGGCACTTGATTCACTAAGCGAGTACGTAAAAGCACAAACTGTACCACCACCTGGCTGGACCAGCGTAGATTTTGAAACATTTGCAGCAGATGCACTACGACCACCATCTGGACGCAATTTAGAAGGTCTTCATGGACTCGGAGCACCCATTCAAGTCTATTCACTTTATGAAAATGGACTAAGAGCAAAGGAGAAGAAGTCCTTTGAAGAAAATAATAATGATTCAGCACAGATGTATTCAGAATTTGCAGAAATATCTGCCAACAATCCTTACTCATGGCATTCGGGACAAGCAGATAGCAAGGAGACAATTGGAACAGTATCAAAGAGGAATAGAATGATTAATACTCCATATACCATGCTCATGTGTGCTTTCAACAAGGTCAATATCGCAGGTGCTTGCATTGTAACATCGTCTAATTTTGCTAAGCAGTTGGGAATTGAAAAGTCGAAATGGATCTATGTACTAGGAGGTGCAGGAACAGCAGAAAGTGAAGAATTTTATCTTCGAAGAAATTTTCATTCAAGTTCTGCCATTACAGAATCAATTGATGCAGCTTTAAAGGTTTCTACTATTACATTGGATCAAATTGATCTATTTGATTTTTACTCATGCTTTCCAGTCGTGCCAAAGTTGGCTTGTAGGCATCTCGGACTAACAACGTCAAAGCCAATAAAGCCTATCACCCTTCTTGGTGGATTGACTTCATTTGGAGGTGCAGGAAACAACTACTCAATGCATGCCATTACAGAAATGACAAGGCAGCTACGTCGAGGTAATACAAACGCAAAGACTGGTTTAATTCTTGCCAATGGTGGTGTCTTATCCTATCAGCATGTTGTAATTTTATCAACTACACCTAAGAATAGTGTTTACCCAAGTGAAACACCTTTACCAGAACATTGTGATCAATTGTCATTTTCCGACTTTCAAAGAAATGCAGAGGGAGATGCAATTATTGAAACGTATACAGTTGACTTTACTAGGAAAGGTGCACCAAAACGAGGCCACGTCATTGGTAGATTACTAAATAATAATTGTCGGTTCATTGCCAATCATGCTGATGAATTTACCCTCAAAAAGTTGGCAGATATGACTGGCAGCGAAGTTGTCGGACTAAAGGGAAAGGTCTCTGCATGCACTGAGGTTGAGGGTCGAAATCTGTTTAGTCTACTTTCCGCTCAAAAGTTGTAGTAGAGTACATGGAGTTAGTAGGTCAAAGTCATCATATCCCTTTCCTCGAGCATCTGCCTCTGTACGTTACCTCGATAATGGAGTGCATATCCAAGTGTCTGGTCGTAATGCCTTTGTCGATTGGATATCGCCAGCCCTGCAGTCACAGGCATATTACCAAGATGGTAATAAACGAATACAGTACTCATATATCCCCCCCCCTCCCTCCTGTTATTCAAGCTCGCGTCGAATCAGCGTATGATCGATCAATTGGTTTCTAAATGACAAGCATTTGCTCTTGTCGTCTTGTCTCGTTAAAAAACCGGGTGAGTCTTTACTTTTCTACTTCGTTAAAACAATAAAAATTAACTCAACTTCTACCTCTATAGAATACTAATCATATGCTTGAGCTCCCCTTCTTCTCCTGGCATGGCTGGTCCATCGCATCCCTCCCTTTCCCCCCCCCCCCCCCCCCCCCCCCCAAAAAATTGTATGATGTACCTTATGCAAAGTGCGCACTCATTTTATAATCGCGTGACCAAAAAAAAATAAAGATTGTATGCGGGGGAAAAGCAACACTTTTTATTAAACTTTCTCTAATTACTTTCACGACCGTACTTTTTCCCAAAAGGAAGGGGGAGATGCCTAGCAAGGTTCTGTATCACTGTCCTTGCAGTACAGGCTTCTCACCTTGTATTGAATCTGTCATTGCATCTTCCTCCTGCCATTCTCTTGCGTCGCTATACTTTTGTGAAGAGTGCGACTCGATTCGATGCAACCTATGTACCAACAATGAGGTCGCCGTCTACTATTGTCCCAATTGTTTATTTGAAGTACCAATTGCGGGAATTAAAGGAGAGAAATCAAGGTGTGCAAGGAATTGCTTTCTATGTCCTGTCTGTACTAACACTCTTGCAGTCACGCCGAGCGATATAGGAGGAGCAAAAGGTCGTGAGTTACAAGGTCAATTAGAAGGAGCTAGTGGAAGCCTACAGCAAGATGACTACAACCCAAAGTCTGTACAAGCTAGTCTTGGAGAGCCACCTTACTATTTGGTGTGCTCTACATGCAAATGGGATAGTAAAGAGATTGGTATGATTTTTGAAAAGCAAACTGGATTAAGTCTGCAAGTGCAAAGACAAGAAGAATCAGCCATTGATGTCATTGAATTTAATCAATTACGATCACATTTTGAGCAATACCTCAAGACTACATCAGACTATCAACAAGTTTCAAGTATTCCTGCAGTAGCAGCAAGATCTAGTAAATTACTACGAGATGTTCCTTCCCTCGTAAATGATCCACTCTTTTCATTTCAAAGGAAAGCAAATCGACCCAAGGCGGAAATATCTGAAGATCTGAAAACATACATAGCAGCTTCGGCTTGGGATTCAGGAAGAGATCGACAAAAGTATATCGGCAGTAAGCAAGGTCTTGAAGAAGGTCGAGCGCTGGGACATATAGGAATAAGGGAGCAGAATCGAATAGAATTTCTGAAAGAACAAGAAGATGATACATTGATTAGCGGATTGGTTCAAAGATGGCAATCACCTGCTGATCAAAGTGTACGATTAGAAGACATTGGGCCGAGTAGAGTACCACTAAAGACAAAACAAACGAAGAGGTGTCCAGCTTGTCGTCACATTATTGTCAAATCGGAGCCAAAGGCACAATCAAGTCGATACAAAATTAAGCTCATGGCACTCAACTATTTGCCAGAAATTCAAATCCAAATTTCAATGACGACACAGACGAGCAATATTACAGAGGACAGACGCAAAAGCTCGACATTGCTCGCCAATAGAAGAAGGGATCCTAACCCAAAAATAAATGAAGAAAATTTGTATCCAGGTCGAAGCTATCTGTTCGAAGCTTCCTTTTTGAACCCTCTGGACGATGCTATGACTGTACGTCTCCATATTGCTAAGCGTGCAAGCCGCAATCCTTCTAGCGGGCAACAAGATCAGAGCCTCATAAGGTCAGAATGGACTGTAATTCCTACAACCAGCACATTTCCTATAAGTGCCTTTAATGAAGTTTGGGAATTAGACGAGGAAGATAATGACTTGCTCGAGTCTGTTACTTCTGGCAGAAAGAAAGAGGAAGCTGGACGAGGAGATGATATAAATGACTTGGATGAGCTAGATGAGTATTTAGAAGAGGAGATAGGTGACATTCAAGAGCATAAAAGAAGCCGCACTGATCTTGGAGGTAAAAGGGAGAGAAGAAAAAAGGGTGATGGGATCATCAAGAGAAAGGGCCATGAAACTACCATCGGGCTGGAATTGACATTGGGACGGGAGGCAATGGGCGAAATCGAGGTATGTGTCTCCTTAAGAGAGGTATCTAGTAATGGAGCTGACATGTGATCTATCATTCTTAACAATAGTTTGCAATGCAAGTCACCTACCACTATTCGCCCGATGCAGGTGACGAACAGCAGCAGCGTGTAAAAAAGGAAGAAGCTGCATCAAAAAGCTTTTCCTTTTGGACAGTGATTCGACTGGGTAAGGTTTCGAGTGAAGCTACAAGAGCACCTATCTCTGGACTGCCAGCCACTACTACCGAAGCCAGAAGAAGCGCGTTAGACAAGCGTAGGAGTATTATGGGTATCAATGTTAGCTCTTCTAACACACCTGGTGCAGCATCCACCTTATCATCTCTCAGAGATTCCAACGAGGTGAGAATTCCCTAGTTATTATGGCTGAATCTGGCTAAAGATTGAATAGAGAATGTCATCTGTATTTGATACAAGAATTTTACAATGCGAGTGTCGCCATAACTGTCTGGTTTCCCCTTTTGGTGTGCGAAGTACTATCTCTTTCCTGATGTAGCCTCTGAAGTAGTTTGATCACAAGATTTAGTACATAGTCTACCTTACACGCCCTAGAATTCTGCGCTCACCTCTACGAGTTGCATCCTCTAATAATGTCGTGTCTACTGCCGAAGCAGGAATGTGAACATATCGAATGACTGATCCACGAATGAAAGCCGACTTGACCGCAGCCTGTGATTATGATGGTAAAGAAATCAATAAGTTACTTGCAAGACTTTTTTGATAAATTAGATTTATACTCACCAGATGTGGCCATTTGGTTTCGTCACCCTCTACAACCCTCATATTGTCAATTCTAAAGTTCAAGAATTGATCTACAGACTTTAAAGTTCCTGTCACTGCTACATCATTCTTAAGCTCTACCGTCACCACTTGATTCGTGAGCGTCTTGAAGGCGCTGAATATGAGCTGCGAGTTGTATGAAAAGTTAGTAGAGCTCAAATTATGCTTAGCAACAACACTCACCATTGCGACTGGCACCCTTGTTCGACAAGAAAGAAATCTGTAAAAGCCAAGTGAAGTAGCGCTACTCCTTTAGAAGATGATCACTTCGTGAAAAGTTTCACGTGTTGGATTTCCAGGTTGTCCACTTTGCTCCACTAATCTGACCCCTCTTACTCTATTTGGTTTTCAACGCTGTCAAGCAGAACAGAAGGGATAGTAATTAATGTCAACCTTGGCTTCGGCTTCGGGCTCAGTCTTACCGGGGGTCAGTATTGGTGCTGGTGGGAATACTGGTAGTGGTGGGTCAGGACAAGGCTCATCTTTCGTGTCAACAAATGCACCAGTAGCGACCATTATTGAACCGCCTGCCTCATTCGGCGTGGTAGCGCCTGGTATATACCGATGTAGTGCTTCCAGTCTAACTCAAGGACTACCTGCAGCACCATCACATCATAATAATGGAAAGACAAAGGCTGCTGGAGCAAATCCTAGTTCTTCCTCTGCTGTAATGAGTGGGACAGGGAATGGGAATTCGGCCAATTCAGCAACTTCATCTTTCAATGTTACTTCATCATCCAGCACACCTACAGAAGCCTTTTTAGCATCTCTTCAGCTAAAGACGATATTGCTGCTTGCTCCAGAAAAGAAGCCGATGCCGCTAGCTTCTTGGTGTACTAATCACCATGTACAGCTCATTCATTTGGGTTTGGGAGCTTTAGCTGATCTAGGAGAATTAAATGCTGACGAAGGAATTACTCAAGGCTGGAGTGAAAGATACAATCATTCTTTACAAAATTCATTTGAGACGTTTGGTAGTCTACCTGATTCGAGCATTTTGTCTTTGGAGAGAATAGTCAAGGACTCGCTGGAAATCTTACTTCTTCAAAGTCGTCTTCCTTGCCTAGTGTGCGACACTTCAGGCGTAAACGAGACTGGTGTCGTTGTTGGTTGTCTAAGGAGGATGCAGAGGAGAAATTTCGCTAGTATTCGATTTGAGGTGAGTGCGAATTGTCTTGAAGAGTTGAAGAGCAGTTAAAAGTGACTTTGTGAACACTTTCCAGTATCATGCCTTTGCAGGCAGTCGATCTCGATCTTCTCATGAGCGTTTCATAGAGGTAAGGGTGCACAGGTCTTATGTCTTTGTCAATCTCTCTGCTCACTCTTTTCCTATTTGTAGATGTTTGATCCAGACCTAATATCACTCCCTACAAATGACAAGCTACCACCTTGGTTTTCACTTCAGCTAGCAGACGACGAAGCAGAAGAGGCTCTCCTTTCCTCATCTCATTGAATCTCATTGAACTTTGGATCAGACAAGATCCTGTATATTATTGTACAACATGATAGAACATAATCTGAATACCTTCATCATATCATTGTTGAGCATTCCCACTTGACATCTAATAGGAGGACTCCTGATGAGATCTGCGGGGTCGATTGGCGTGACTTCCGTTGAGTAAATCCTTGCGACTGGGCCAATTTTCAGTATCAGAATCAGAGTCACTATCCAGGTAGTATAGACTCGGATCGGTTGATTTTGCAGGAAATTGATTTTGGTGATGCGTCTCTCTTCTGGATATTTCTTGTGCCTTGCCTCTTTCTTGTCGACTCAATTCCAACTGGTGAGCATAAGAAGGTAAAGTATCATATCGGTTGACCGTATATGGCTTCGGCGCTGTCGATGGGTCAATTTCCTGTCGGATAGCTGATAGAATTTCGGCACGAATAGGTCGAAGTCTTGTGCATGTCATCAAATCAAACTCAGTACATTAGTACAGGTCTTGCCAATCTGAGCTAAACTCACCCAACTTCATCATTGTTATCATCCGGATGTTTGCGACCGTATTGCTGCAACATATCTGCAGCTGGGCTTTTTGCAGCATGTAAAATTCGATAATTTCTTCCTAAACTCTTCTTTACTTTGACAGGAGCAATCTCTCCAACACAATCATCTTCTCGCTTGTTAAATTCGAGTTTAGATTTGTTCATCTTGTCCATTTGAATTGCTTTATGTTTTTTGAAAGGTCGCTTACACCAAGTCATTCCATTTTGTTTTTCAAGTTTGGTCTCAATCGTTCGTCGGTCCTTGAAGGAAAGCTGTATTGGCAGAGCAGAAAGATCAAAAGTATAATCGCGAAAGGTGGAAGAGAGCAAGCGGGGAAAGGGGTGGGGGAATAGAGAGGGGGATGGTCAGTCTAAATGCTCTCTGCACGAAAATACTTCCATTATTGTCCTCTCTCTCAGAATGAGGCTTCAAATTAAATCACATCAAGTAGCTTCAGTTGTGCTGCTGTACGCTCTTTATCAAGTCGTCTTTCTGTCTCCAGGTTCTTAGTAATTATAGGAGAAGGCATTTTGTACCGAGTAGAGTCGATATGAAAGTAAGTGGGCAACTTTCTGCCACAACCTGTAAGGGCGCGATAAAATTACTCTTTGTAAAAGAAAGGACCAGAAGTAGTCAATCAAAAAGTAGATACTATCAGACAACAAATTAGGAAAGGTGCATCAAATTTAGTGACAAGGAAGTTGTAGTCCGCAGGCAAACATGACAGTGAGTAAACAAAGATAGAAAAGAAATAGAACAAGAGGACAGCGACGAAAATTTTGTCATCTGCGTATAGTCCGTTAAATGAGAGGAGAGAGAAAAAAAAAGAGAAGGTTTCTATCTGTGATTTAAATGGCGACTCAACTAGAGGATTCCATTGAGTAAGTTGAGACCAATGTGAGTGTTTTTGAGGTCTAACAAGTCATTGTCACTTGATTGTATCACTGATCCATCCTTCTTTTCAGCCTTGTAGCAGCAGAACTTTCCACCGCAAGTTGGCTTATCACTAGCAGGAACA
Organism: Exobasidium cylindrosporum; assembly: GCA_023273805.1. Classification (NCBI taxonomy): domain Eukaryota; kingdom Fungi; phylum Basidiomycota; class Exobasidiomycetes; order Exobasidiales; family Exobasidiaceae; genus Exobasidium; species Exobasidium cylindrosporum. The sequence continues at coordinate 4,574,817 of CP096878.1, forward strand.
GTTTTACTTGATTCTCGTATACCTTCACTATTAAGAATGTTGATGTTGATGCTCAAATTCTTGAGATCAATGAGATCATTGTCAGAATATTGAATTACATCACCTTCACCGGCTCGTTGCCATCCAGATGGACAAGTAGGAGGGGTAACCTTGTGAGTGGGCTTGGCCTTTTCAATAGAAGTGGAAGTCGATTCGTGGTGGTGATGGTGATGATGATAAGTCGAAGTGGCAGTAGGACTTGGCTCGTACTCGTGTACCTTTGTTGTACTCTTGTGGTGATGGTGGTGGTGAGATGATGTAGAGGTCCATGATGTAGCTACAGGTACATCGACAATAGGAGTAGTAGTGGCAGACGAGGTTGATGTGGCAACTGGTTTGAATGAGTTTCCAGATTTAGTACTGCAAGATGCTTTCTTGGCACAGTAGCAAGTGTGATCACCTTCATCAAATTGCCACATATCACTGGTTCCTCTTTTGGAAAAAGATAAAGAATCGACATTGTAGTTGGCACGGCGAAGAACGTCAAAGGCAGCATTGATACTTTCTCGTTTATCAAAGCTGTTGAGCAAGTTCAAGTCAATTCCGATATTCTTGGCATCAATGAGGTCATTGTCTTCCTTTTGGATCACATCACGCTTGCCAAAGACAGAGTTGAGCAAATTCAAGTTGATGCCCAAATTTTTGAGGTCAATTAGATCATTATCAGAGTATTGTACCACTCGACCATCCTTTCCTTTAAAGGAGTGAGTCTTTTTGTGACCGTGGTCATTCCTCTTCAAGTGGACAGAGTTGAGCAAATTCAAATTAATGCCGAGATTCTTGAGGTCAATTAGATCATTGTCAGAGTACTGTACCACTCGACCATCCTTTCCCTTAAAAGAGTGACTCTTCTTGTGACCATGTCCATTTCTCTTCAAGTGAACAGAGTTGAGAAGATTGACATCCACTCCGAGGTTTTTGAGGTCGAGTAAGTCATCATCAGAGTACTGATAAATGTCTCCTCGCTTGTCGATAGAGTTGAGAGCATTGACGTCGATGTTTAGATTCTTGGCATCAATCAAGTCATTATCAGAGTATTGGTAAACATTGCCACCATCGTCTTCTTTGTGACCATGCTTCTTGTGATCCCAAGTCTTGTGGCTAGGAGCATTTCGCTTGTCGATAGAGTTGAGCAAATTGATGTCTACTCCAAGGTTCTTGAGGTCGAGCAAGTCATCATCAGAGTACTGGTAAATACCTCCTCGTTTGGAGATAGTGTTGAGAGCGTTAACGTCAATGTCCAAGTTTTTGAGATCAATCAAGTCATTGTCAGAGTATTGGTAAACATTGCCACTATCGTCTTCCTTGTGACCATGCTTTTTGTGACCATGCTTCTTGTCACCCCAAGTCTTGTGGCTGGGAGCATTTCGCTTGTACTCTACTTCATTCAAGGCATTGATATCAATGTCTAGGTTCTTGGCATCAACAAGATCATCATCGTTCTTTTGAATGATACTTCGACCTTCAATGCTGTTGAGCAGGTCAACATTGACTTTGAGATTCTTGAGGTCAATGAGATCATTGTCCGACTTTTGAATGACATCTCCATCATATGGAGCAGGTCTAGCCGAAGCCATGGAGATGGCGAGGGAGACAAGGACAAAAGAAAGTAGTTTGGCCATGTTGATTAAGGTATGCTGTTATGTGTTGATGAGTGTTGTGAATTATGTGGATATTATCGGTAGATAGAAGTTCAACTTGAAATGAAAGTGGGTTAGAGTAGTAGAGAACGTGGTGGTGTGTGCTATTGAGATGGTGATTAGGATGCTATGTAAGGCTACAGTAAAGAGAGAGAGAGACGAGTCACAAGAATGATGCTTTTCCACAAACAAGAAGAAGAAAGGGGGAGAGAAAGTGGGAGGAGTGAGTTGGATGGAAGAGAAAGGAGAAAGCAGAATAATCAGTCTCTTTATACCCAACTTTCTTTTCTATGTACGTTCCTACTCGCTCTCTTGCTATCGTCCCATCTTCACAACATAACAACACACAAACACACACACACACACTCTCTCTCTCTCTCTCTCTCTCTCATTTACCTCCCTGCACCGCCATGAAAGCAAGTTGAGGAACCCCCTTTCCCTTTGAATGTTATGATTATGTTTAAACGCTTGTTGATTAGTTTGGAATGTTACTTTAGAGGCTCTTTCTTCTACTTTCGCCCTTGCTTTGATCCCGCAGTGGCGATTGAATTTCTTCAAGGGGAAAAACGGCGTTCCGATCAAGATCCAATAATTTCCGAGCATTCATGCTTCATCCATCACATGCTTCATCCATCACATCCATCACCGAAGACAAATCCACTGATGCAATGCCTTGGCATCTTTCATGCCGACTCCTTGGAGCAGCGTACGGGACTTAGCGACTGATTGATTTGATCTAAAGAAAACAAAGTAAAGGAATTCATTAGTGGCCTTCCAAAGCAAGGGGGAGGGGGTCTCATTGAGCGCTTAAAAGAAAGATTGACGCGTTTCATTCCAAATTTAAACAAAAGGAGGACGACGACTAACTAAATGCTTTGTGTTGTTCTTGGACAGGCTTAGATGCGCGGGGTTTTAAAAAGCGTACCGCAAGCATAAATTATATGACAACGTGGGAGTGAGAGTGTATCAATACTGTGTATACATATTCAAGCGCTCAGCAGCACCATGACAAAGAAACAATTACTATTGATAGAATTCATTATTATTAGTTTGCGCTGCTCTTAAGGGGCGGCGCACTTGTACGATTTACATCATACATTTTGGGAAAAGAGGAGCGAAACCGTTTTTAGTCCTAAAGAGACCTTAAACGGGTTATCTTGAGAAACTCGCATTTTTTTTTAAAAAAGTATCAAGTTATCCCGTTTCACAAATCAATCCGATAAAAGTCTTACGAACAAATTCTTTTGGCATGAATCCCATTACACTTTTACATAACTTGCTCCAAAAAGATCTCGGAACTGAGTTCCTGTAGTAGTCTTGGCGTTTATTGAAGTCTGATATTCTTGCTATTGATTGTCATATATTGAGGGCATCTCAACGAGTTCAAATGTTTTCATTTGCAGTACACACCGCTATTTGACAAAGAACCCTCTGTGCATCTCTGGTTGAATACTCCCAAAAAGCTAATTTGACAATCGGGATGACATTAAACCTTTGAGATAAAGTACAGAAATATATTATCCATTTTTTATTTTCTTTTGCCATAAGCATGATTAGTGGTATTGATGCAGTGAAAGAATGAAATCACATGGACTGGCAAACCTGTACTGTTTAAAAAGATGTAGATTTGTGCTAGATGTAAGCAACATTATTTCAGGTTACACCTATTGATCTGATCTCGGGCGTCACACCTGACATACTGGTGCATATATTAGGAGCTGTGTTTGAATCTTTTCACCCTTTTCAATTTCTCCCCCCCCCCCTAATCGACAATATGTTTTATGTGTGTATCTATTTTCAAGCTAAGAAACAAGACTCATGAAGCAATGCTACCAGTCCTCATGTGCAAACCGACATCTAAACATGAAACCAAGAAAAAAATTGCAATAAAATAAACTTTGTAAAAGAACCTCATATTAGACGATATGAACATTGACTGATTCAACAAAGACTTGATTTTGCCCATGTTATGCCAAACTCTCCAAAAAATAATCTCATGGTCCAAACAGGTATTTTTTTTTAAGCCGGGAGACAAGAGTAATATCTTAGAGGGGAAAAGAAGTCAAAGACTGAAAGATGTCACCAAACAATTTGGTATATTTAGTGAATTGTATTGCTAAAGATATGGATATTTATCGAGGAGACATCTTTCTTTTAATTTCAATCAAAATATTGTCTGGAATGACTTGTTCCATTAAGCTGAAGTCAAAAAAATATTTTATCTTAAATTTAAGGGAATATGAAGTTGAAGGCATCGACAATTTATTCTGCAGAGAATTGCTTTGCCAAAATGAACCTTTTTGAGTATTAGTATTGTGAAATGGTTGAGAAGATGCTACCAATCTCCTTTAAATTTTGATCAAATGGAAAACTTTTCAATGGCGGCGAAAAGGGCAAGTATTTCCCCCTTTTAATTGAATGAATCTTATTGGCTGAGACAAAATTGTCAAAAAGAAAGAAAGATTATGTTTTGATAAAGACACTACAGGGTTAATCTTTCAATAGACAACACGAAGTGTCTCCTCTACCTATAATAGCTCTGCTCTTAGAGGTGGATTGGATCAGAGATGGTGTAAAATGCTTTACCACGTGGAGAAACAAAGCGTACATCTACCTCTCTACCCCTCCAAACCCCCCCCCTTTTCCCCCAATCTCGACAATGATGGTGTGTGAAGCGAACATCGCACTCTCTTAGGGAAGGAAAGGGAAGGGACCTCAAAAAAATGGTCATCCGAATTGAAAAAACAACACATTAATCCTTCCAGACGAACCTGAAGCAAGAGATGGTGAATTTGTGAGAATTAAGTCTGGCAATATTAATAAATTTAATACCTCCCTCCCTAATATAAGTCAACGAGTCAAGGCGAATCGATTTCAAGCGAATAAGTAAAGTGGTCAAGACGGGAGGGCAATGAGAGGTGTCAACACCAAGAACAAATCTTATTTCGCAAGATGAGTCGCAGTGACATTTGGTGAATTCTAAAAAGGAACAGAACAGCTGTTTATGCTCTTTTCTAAAGAAAGAATCTAAATTACAAAAGATGGCCAAAGAGGAAATCTAAAAGATGGGGGGGAGGGGGACTGACAATGTCTTCCTTTGCTCCTCTCTTCTCCAATTGTATAATTTACCTTATTCAAGTGCGCCCTTTAGCGCAGCGCAAACAACGCTCAGAATTTTAACTTTCTCACTCTCATCTTTTCCCCTCCTGTCTTATTGATTAAGCGGCGTATGAGTAATTTACGACTGTCTCGACCAATTTTGAAATAGTCAGCAAACTCTTCTTGACCTAATCTTGAATTCTTGATTGTAATTAACTCTGTATGTATACTGCAGCTTCCTTTTTTAAATAAATCGTCAAGGAAAGCCTTCAGAATACTACTCTGTGGAGGTTTCGATTGAACTAAATGTTGGACACCGCTACCTCCTGCACCCTTTCATAATTGCTTTTTATTCACTGTGTGAAACACTAATGCCATTTCGCACTCATATTTGCAAATTTGACAGCACTGACATTGACGGAGAGTATCAATTTTATTTCTTTGAGTTACCCGAAGAGATAATAGCACCGAGAATCCTCCTTTTGAATGTCCATTTTCCCAAAGCACCATTTTTCTTCTAATGATACTGTTCCTCCTGGTGGATTTATAGATTTTTCGTTCGACACTCATCGTGCGCCACCCATGCTTTTGGTCAGTCATAATGATACCTGTCAATACAGGAAAGTTTAGGAGAATGGTAGCAGAGGTTTCCTTACTTCAGACTTAAAGTGAAAGGGGGAAAAAGTAGAGGAGCGGCAAGGTGGTACAGGAAAGGTAGCCAGCGAAACCAATTATACTCGCTCAAAATTGAACTCCGCCCCCCCCCCTTTAACACTTGACAAGAATTTGAGAGGAAGAGAGCGATAATATGGCAGAGAAAGTTTGCCAGCAAATTTCGAGCATACCTACTCTAAGTGGAGCTCAGCTTCTTTCTACCTTTGTAGTCAAACCATTTTTGGCTGTTTAGTTTAGCAAGATACTGGTCCACCTGAGGAGTCATCTGTCAAATAAATGCTATTTTAAAAGTGTAAAGAAAGAAGGAGTAGTAGAAATGGAAAAACCTAAAAGTTTGGCGCGACGCTAGTGTATTAAAAAGAAGGCAAGGGCTATTTGAAAAACTTTGATAAGTGAATAGGGTGCCCAAAGTGAGAAAAGGGGCTAAGATTAAGAACGGAAAAACCCATCAAACGAGACAAAACCAAAATAAAGTAAATATAATATATAGAGGGGCCATTTAAATTGAATTTGCGCGCTAAAATGTATAGGTAGAATGGAAAGGGGATGCGAGTGTGTGATTATCATACTTCTGTTTCAGAATCACTCTGATTTTGTATTTGTTAACCGCAGAGGCAGGCAGGGTTCTTCTTCACCTGCAACAACATCAAAAACACGATTTTGATATATTGCTTGTTGACGTGTTTACGCCTTGCAGGGGAGCCGAGCAGGCACTCCTATTAACTTCTTCATCACGCTCGTCTATTCCTTCCTGTCCTATCAATATTAAGCGGCATATGATTAGATACGATTGTCTCGACCAATTTTGAAACCTTTGACAGGCAATAACTCAACAGACAAGCACAAAAAAAAAAAACAAGATGGAGACATTTAGCGAGGGAGAGAGAATGTCAAACATCCAGCAACTAACATCACCATTGTTGGAAAAAGGAGCTAGTAGTCAACAAGACGAACAACAAAGGTATCCACTAAATCATTACTTCGTCGACAGAATGCAAGATATAGATCAGGAAGCAGCGAAGAAAAATACATATACACACTTGAATCCAGACATTTACAAATACGGAGTCGATGAAGCAACTCGGTATGCAACAACTAGGCAGAGAAAGGCTTCTTTGCCATCAGAGAGGAAAATGAGAGTCTTGACTGGTTCGACAAAAGAGTCAGGGGTATCATCACGAAGGAGGCGCTCAAGAGATAGTGTAGACTCATCAAATCCCACAAAATCGTTTACAACACTCAAGGTTCGACACAAACGGGATCCCGACTTTAGCAATTTACCTCCCACTCCAAAGTCAGCTTACTTTGATGCTATCAGTCAAGGTGGGGCAAATCAATTGAGCAAAGATCCTTCAATGTCATCACCTACCTACCTGACTGCATCTACTTCTGGATCAGTAACAGCAGGCTCAATTCCCATGTTCGGACTTTCACCAGCACTTAGTAGCGATGTGGATGGTTTGGACTGGATGGATGCAGATGAAAGTCTTGGTGGTCTCTCGATGAGCTCGGAAGCAGATACTCCAGGACCGGATACACCTGCTACTCCTGCATGGAAACCAAGAGAATTGACTCTGTTGCGACAAAAGAAAGGATCATTATCATCTGCAGAATCTAATCTTCGAGCAGAGAGGGAGAGGGCATTGGTAGGGTTGGGTTTACAATCATCATCAGGGTCACTCTTAGGCGAGAACAGTCCGAGATCAAGAAGAGGATCTCGTGTATCCACCAAAGATATGTTTCCAGTTGCCAGTAGTTGTAGTTCAAATTCAAAGCCAAATTTACCAAGCCCGAATACAGGTCCAAGAGAGCTAAAATTGGCAACTTCAATTGGACCACCCAATTCACTTCGAGGTGTACCTCTTAGTAGGGGTAGTAGTAGTGTAGGTTCCAGTCCGTTACAAAGCAGCTCATCGACATCACCATTTGGAGGCTTGCAAAGCAGAAGTCCAATCCCTATTCTGCCGCCCGGGCCGACATTCTCAGCCCCTACAATTTCTTTGCCAAATGAAGCTGAAAGTTCGGTCCCTCAAATGAGTTCGAACGATGAGAGTATAGCTGACAGCGAAGAACTAGGATTTGTTGTACAATCTCTTGACAATTTCCCAATTGTACCTGATCGACTTAGTCAAGACCTGACAACAGTAAATCAATCTAAATTTACAAATCTTCAAGGTGCTACCTATTCAACTTCGTTTATTGATTCGCTTTCCAGTGGTACAAGGAGAAAGGGGCCTCCGTCTCCCCTCATTCTCGCCTTTTCACCCGCATCCTCACCCAGTCATCACTCCCCAAATGATTCTGCATCAATGTCTATTCACAGTGCTCAATACACACCTCAAACAGGCTTTTCACCTAAAGGACAATGTCATGATGGTATAGTAGATGTCGCCCAATCGAACAGCTTGTCGACATCTTCAATAATACCAAAGTCACCACCTTTAAGTACAAGTAATACGCAAGCATTCCACACACCTCTACACAGTCCAGCACAAAGTCCTGCAGATGAACGATTGATATCTTCTCTCTCTGCTGCCTTGAGCAACTTGAACGAGCAAAGTACAATTACAAAGCAAGAGGTAGAAAATGTGGAAGATACTGAAGCTAGCAATTACGGACAGGTAGACAGAGAATCAAATGAACAAATAGATCAAAAAGGCTTTAACGATCTTCAAGCATCGAGTGATGCATTTGAATTTGAATCATCCAATTCGGAAGCACGCTTTGAAGGTGCAAACAATGGTATTAGAAAGTCCAAGGATTCAAGGGAAAGTCAGACGACATCTGACACTAGTAATAGTGATGTTGCATGGCAAGTACCATCTCCTAAACCAGGTATAGCTTTTAATACGACTATTTTTACCTCTCCATTACTTGCAAGAAGGCAATCACTTATTGCAGAGGACGAGGATAGTATTGCACCTGAAGTTTTACCTCGATCCGGACGGTGGTCTGCTCTTTCAGCATCAGATATAACACCTGGTGCGATGGTAGAGGGGAAATTAAGGGAAAATACTCAAAATTATTCTCCATCAACTCTTGATTCGACGGTAATGGAAGGCAAGGGAAAGCCAGATAGTCGTCATCAAAACTTTGATCAGCACTCTGCAGACAGACAAAGACCGACAAGTCGACGTCAATCAAATTCACCTTTAAGTCCGCCCCCTTCATTTCCTTTACCAAATTTACCAGTACCTTCCAGTACAGCATCAAGTCCAAATCTGTCAAGGAGGGCAATGTTTCAGTCAAGCAGATCAACGAGCTCGAAATCAATTGAAACTTATAGAAAGCCAGTTCCTCGAACAGAAGAGGATGAAGGACTTTTCATACCTGCCAAGGTATTGAGGGATGAGCAACTCAGTCGTACTTTTCGCAGTAGAATGGATAGACCACTTCCACCAATACCAAAGGCAAAATCTTCTCTGGTTCCAGATGTACTTCAATTCTCATATATGGGTCAAAGTAATACTTCAATGGAACCAAATACATTTGCTTCTCCATCATTGACTACAGATCAATATAGCTCATTTATGGATGAAGAAAGAGAACTGACTTCTAAATGGAGTTCTGGATCAGACTCAGAAGAAGATAGGCAGACAGCAAAGTCGTCGAATAAAAAAGGATCAAAGAGTAGAAAAAATTCCGGTAATGGATCAGCTTTAAGTTCAAAGAAGAATTCTTTTCAAGGTGGTGTCTCTGGAGGAAATGTAGGACAAAGGAGACCAAGCTTCTTTGCAGGGCTTGGATTAAGAAAGAAGAGCGTGCCAAATCTATTTCAAATCGGAGCAACTACCTCTACTTTACCTTCACCAGCATTAAATACTTCTTCTTATACCAGTTCACCTGCATTTGGAAAGCTTGAGGATCAGTTTGAGTTTCCTTTTCCACAAAATGCTTCTACTAATTCAACACAAAGACAATCTCTTACGACCACTGGTCAAATAGGATCAATTTCTCCTTTACCACCTCAACAAGCTCAAAATGAAGTCACAGTACGAGCCAGTACAAGGAACTCTAAAAGTATTAGTGGAAGTGCTCTAACTACTCGAATGTCAGCGGGACAAAATAAGAAATTGACTCCTAGACCTTCGGATGCAAGTATTAGGACTACTGCTTCGTCTCAAGGTGGGACAAGTGCAATGACTAGACTGAGCTCTACTTTGACATCCCCAGCTGCTCAATCACCAACGACGGAGAGGAAACCAGAAAGCCCAATAGTAGAATCTAATACTGGTGAACTTCAAGGATTAGGGATCAAGGTGGAGGATCAAGAAGATAGAGTTGTTGAATTGACATTAAAGGAAACTTATGAAGCACTTCGACAATCACTTCGAACGGCCAAATCAACGGAATCATTGAAACTTTCAAGATCCATTCGTGCATCTATTCGTCGATCTCAAGAAATTCGAGCGCCAATCTTCCCAATCTTTCAAAAGAATGAAGAGATGAAAGGATCAAAATCACAAAGTAACATTGGCAGACCTCGTCAACGTTCTCATACTCTTTATAGCTTTGAAAAATATAGTGGACCGGAGCGTGGTACTGATAGCTTTACCTCTTCACCTATAAAGGAATTAGTCGCATCTCCTACTCAATCCAACTTTTCTTCAATTGGATCACCAGACGAAACGCCAAGGATTGCATATGCATCCCTCTCCAATCAACAACATTTTCACACTGATCAACCTAAATTGCAGAAGAAGATTGAAAGGAATGGTACAGCAGATGATGAACCTGCCTTTAGTGCTATGGGTCAAGCATTTTTGACATCGTCCGATATTGATACACCTGCCAATTCCAGTCTAGATCATTCCAAAGTAAAGAAAGTATCTCAAAGTCGAGGTCGAGGTCGAAGAATAAGAATGGAAAAAGCTGAAAAGAGACCCCGTTATCCTTCACTGACTGGTGAAGGGAGATTGTGGATGGAAGAGCGTCCAGATGAAGCATTTGGTGGTGCAATAGGTCATAAATTATTATTAAATACTTTAAGCGGTCATCAGAATATAGGTGGTTCCATCATCAATTCGACTTCATTTTCAGACGGTTCTGATACTGGAACTGACGATTATGGTTCAAGTGACGGCGCTGGAAGACAAGGATCAGGTGGAGCATCAGGAGGAAGTGGTAGTGGTCAAGGTGAAGACGGAGACCGAGATAGCAATGATGATAATTTTACAAGAAAGGATGTGGATGCAAAGGACCTAGAAGCAGAAGAAACAGATTCAGATGATAGTTATGGAGCTAGTGATAATGACTTGCCATCGGTTGATCTATCTCGAAGCAGTAAAATGGATAGAGTAGAACAGTCATCTTCTTCATCTTCTGATGATGTTCCTCTTGGACAGCGAGTGGAGAATCCAAGAGAATTACAAAAACAACTTCAAAAGATAGAAAGGAAAGATAGAGAAAAACAAAGGGCAGAAAGAGCTGCTCGAGTCGCAAGAACAGAAGTACCATCTACTAAATTACACTTCTTTTTGGATGCTAAAGATCTTACAGCAAGATTGATAAAAGTTCAATTAGACAGAGAGGCAGCAATGCAATCTAAGTTGGTAGAAACACAATCACGATCCAAACTCAATACATCTCGAAAGGCACCTACAACATTACAAGGCAATTTCAATCTTCCTACTTCATCACTTGAATCTAATATAGTTTCAAATATCGAAAGTAACCAAACACTGGATCATCGCACAAACAGACCAATGCCATCACTCATCAAGACAAGTGGTTTAGGTACCATAGATTCACAGAAGTCTAGCCCTCTTTTACTCTCAAATCATCACATGCAATTCAAGACATCTAGTGGTGGTTATGCAGATAATTCTTCTGATGCAACAATGATGACTGCTTTAGAAGCAATGCCAAGTAGTCAAGGCCAAGTGGGAGAAGACTATCGATCAGCCGTTGTAGCTGATTTTGCAAATACTATTAAAGCTCGTAGTCGCAGTCGATCTTTTGCTCAGCCATTCTCTCAGTCAATAGATACTAGTAGTAGTAGTAGTAACAGCAGACCACCAATACCAAATCGTACAGTTCTTCAAATGAACAAGCTGCCACTAAGCACCATTGACACTAAATCTTCTGAGGCAGATAGCAGCAACAATGCGTCTTCAATCACGTCGCCAAAAGAACAATCTGGAAGTCGAACGATCAAAACCTCATCATCAGCTGATGATCATGAGTCTATCAATCGAGCAAGGGTAGCACTCCCTCCGACTGCCATGATTCAACATCGAGTCTATTTAATCAACAAACATCGAGCTGGAGTGGCTGAAGTAGGAATGAATGCTAAAGCAAGAGATGTAGTTTGGAACATCATGGAAAAGGAAACAATGCCAATAGATAGTCGTATAGGTGGTTGGGTTCTTTATGATGTTTGTTCAGAAATAGGTATCGAAAGACCAATTCGAGAATACGAAATATTATCAGAAATTATTTCTATTCGAACAAATCCTCAAAGTGATTACTTTGTACTCAAAAAGACAGAGTTGGCTCCTTACTTGAGTCTCAAAAATGTACCGAATAGCTCGGCAGCATTGGCTGGATGGGTTTATTTACAAGACAATCATCGTAAAAAGTGGAATAAAAGATGGGTTGAATTAAGAGAAAATTGCCTTTTTCAAGCTAAAACGGAAAAAGGAAAAGAAGAAGGATTAATTTGCTCACTTTCCTCCTTTGATATTTACTTAGTAGATTCGAGTAAATGCAAAACACCAAAACAATATTCTTTTGCATTGAGAAGTCAAAATTCTATCAATCTATTTGAATCACCAGAGATTGATTATGTTCACTTTTTCTCACTGAGTGATGGTCCAGCTTCTCGACATTGGATTACGGCTATTCTAAATGCCAGAACATTTGTATTGAAGCAAGAAAGGGAACAATTATTTCGATTATTTTCTGGTCCAGCTTCTTCAACAATGTCTACTGTTGCAGTGACAAACAACAGCCAATCATCAGCAGGAGGTGTAAATGCAGCGACATTTTCTGGAGAAGGAGCAACTATGGATCACCAAACGATCCGTAGACCTAGAATTCCAATGGAATCATCACCTACTTTGGTGAATGCAAACAATTCTGCTTCTGGTGCTACAAACAATACACTACTTACTTTTCAGCAACAAACTTTTCCAAAGGGGTCTCTAATGGAAGAAAGATTTGCTACCATTTCGCCGTCGCAATTACACAATGGTAATTACAATGGTGGAATACAAATTCGTGAAGGTATTAGCGATCGAGCAAGAAAGGAAGAGGTTCAATTGGCAGAGAGAAAGGGTAGAAAGGAAGGAAAACCATTGATTGGAATGATTCCAGATGCTAGATTTGGAAGTGTATCAGGTTACAACAGCAATGGTCGGATTTAGACATGTAGACAGACAGGAGAAGAAGATATAAAAGCAACAACAAAATTTATCAATTGCAAACAATGGACTAATTATCCGAGCGCATGTAACACTAATTCAAACAATTTCGACAACAAGCAGCATGACATCAATACCGCCCTCCCTTTGACGCTCTCCTAATCCTTTTGCTATGTTGGCAAAAAACCAATGATTCGGAATGAAGATGAGGTAGAAGAGGCAGAGCAGCATCATATTGCCCCACCCTCAAATGTAATTACTATGACACATTTAAATTTCTCCTATTACATGAATTTGCGCGTGTGCGTGGATAGAGAGATGTGGATGAGTGAATCATACTGAGTCGCGCAGATCAAGTTGAAGATTTGGTCATGTACAAATTGTGATGCTTTTATGCTGGAAAACACAAGAGAGAGAGACTATTGTCAAATATGTGACATTGGTTGAAGCCATGCATCTGCTTGAGTAAATTGTTGAACCAATTCTGGTCCAATGCTACTTTCACCTTGCAAAACTATTACAGCTTTCACGACTGCATTCCAAAATCGGAAACCTCTTGCCAATTCAGCTCGTATGTCCTTTACATTTGCAAAAGTTCCCTCTAACATTGTAATGACTGCTTCTCTTGCTTCCACTACATCTTCATCATTTTCTTTTCCAGCTTCTACTACTCCATTGTTGAAAGTGAGAAGAGCTTCTAAATAACACTTGATGACAATTCCTAAACCCGTCGAAGTTTGATTTTGAAATGGTAAACTTAAACTAATATCCAAGTAATCATCACGATTCCTCTTTACGTAACCTGCCCCTTTTAGTAGTAAATTGGATGCAATCACTTCGATAAGAGTTCTTAAATTTTTGTTGAGTATTTTGTGAAAGCTATTAAATTGTATCAATTCTCGGCTAAGAGGTGCTTTCCATGCAATATTTCGATAATTCATTGGTAAGATAGAGAATGTTCGCATGATAAGAAGTAAGTGTCGTCTACTCTTAAGAACCATTTGTTTCTCTTCAAAATCTTCACTATTTTCATCGCCCCAACTTGGTCCCCCACTCTTAAGCTTTCCCTTATTCGGTCCAATGGCCACGTATGGAATTTCATTCAAGATGCCACTTCGTAGTAATTCGAGTGCAAGATATAGTGGCTCTTGAAATTTGTCATTTAATCGTGAATCCTTGAGAGAAAGGTGGAGTGCCCGAGCATAAGGTGTGTGTAGATGATCATGATTCAGAAATCCTCTCAATTCTAGGAAACGCCATATCACATTGGCCACCAGCTCATCCTTCTTTTCCATCGATGGTGCTAGCGCTGCACCTGCCTTTCCTTTTGTTGATTTCTTATTGACTGCCGTACCCAGCGCTGGTCGTGGTGTCTTGGTTTGCTCGGCCAAGTCACCTCTTCCTGTCGCTCCCAAACATAATGCAATATCAATTGTGCTACTCGTTTGCCGTCTCAACTCTTCCTCTACAAATAAAATACCAACATTCCAGGAGTGTACTCGCTTAACCATAGCCAATGTGCTGCTTGAGTCGTGGGCAATGGGATGACTTGCATTACCTTGATCAAAATGATAGTGTGCAATCATCTTTCTAGAGCTCCAGAAACCATTGAGACTGCTTGCCATAAGGGCCAAGGCAACGCATCTAGGTGCTTGAGGACTCTCTGTAATTGTATGACGCACAAATGACCTCCATTCTTCTGTATCTCCGTCATCCAAAGGACTAGGCTCAATTACTAGACCACTAGTCAAATAGTTTAGGATTGTACTACTGAGAAGACCGCGTGACAAATGCAAGAAAACTTCATCTGGCAATCGATGACTGAAGATTTCGTGAAGGTCCACTGGAATATCACTAGCAGCGAGGATTGGTGCACCTGCTACTGTTGAAGATACAGTCGGAGGAGTTGCACCATTTACTCCTGGTGCAACCAAACCTGAGCTATTGAGCGATGGTGGTACTGGGGTGGACAGTGGTAAGGGAAGGACTCTCCCTTCCTCTGCGCTGATCACCAAACAGAACTTGATCATACATCTTGCTCGACAAAAGGCATCTACATAGCCCAATTTGGAACACGATGTATGATCTGCATAAGCAGTGCAAGCAGTGAAACCGGATCTGTACTGGTGAATGGCGTCCAAAGCTTGTCTAGGGTTGGGTACATTTGTCGAAGATGAAGAGTTGCCATTCATGTTTGTAGGTTGTGGTCGAGGTGAAGGATTGGGAATGGTGCCATCCAGGAGAGGAGGAAAAGTAGGACAGTACTCAAAGCCTAGAAGCAAACCCATGTCAAGAAACTCTTCTTCGTTGCAACGAAGAAGATTCATCATCTCGACTTTAGATGCATAGGTAAAGGTACCACCTCCAGTAGCCCCGGTAGAGCTGGTGGAAGAACCATGCAAGTCAAGTGAAAGTATCACTTTGTCCACTCGGTCGAATAAGAAAGTATCTGTCGAGCCAAATATTGAATGAATGTATGACTTCGAATGCCTTTCCATCGACACGAGCTGGAGAATCAAAGATCATCAGTCAGCGAGCTATATTCTAGCAAATACGTACGATCTTCCGTTAGCTCTCACCTGTCCTTCTGCTAGATATGGTGCCACAATGAATTCTACATTTCTATGTCTAAAAGCTCGTAAAACAGATCTTACTAGATCCGCTACTTGCATGGAGTTGCTCTTGCTAAGATGCAAATGTGTTCCATCAACATCTCCCCGTTCGTAGCATTCCCAAGCTAATCTTCTCTCCTCTACTCGTGGATCATCATATGCAAAAGGTCTAGATCGTCTTGGAGGTTGAAGGCCACCCAGAACAAAGACTGGCTTAATCTTTGCCCTTTCGAGTGCTCTGAGATCATTTTCGATATGAGAGTTGAGGCATAGTGGGCTTCCACCAAGTGCTGTCACTAGAGGTTCCGATGTATTGGGTGACGCAAAAAGCGTTTGTAGGTAAAGATTCAAATCGATACCTAATCGAGTCTCAGATATGGCACTTAATGGAAGTGTGTGCAAGAGATTATTTGAGCGAAGATATGCTGAAGAGGATAAATTTTAGTTCAGAGCTTTTCTTGACAAGGAATTTTTACAACTTACCATCTAGACTAGTGATCATTTTTGCCAGTGGTCCAATTGATATACAATTTCACGCTTGTGGGTACCTCGACACGCAATCGCAGAAGAGCTCTCAAATAAGCAATTCGCTCTTGCTTTACTATACAGCTCCGAAACTCCTGAAAAGTAAATGATGACACAGTCGTTGTGTTGGTGAATGTGAGCGAAATATAAGGTTGAAAGAGAAGAAAGTGATTGCGCGAATGCACCGCTGGGTACAGTGTGTACCCCCAGCTCAACTTCATTTTTTTAGAGTTGTGCGTCTTGAATATGCCACGCGGGTGATGGTCCGAATTATACTATATGTGTAAGCTCCAATTGATGTTGATATCGCACAACCTCTTATTGAAACACTTGCCACTCGACGACGACGACGACAAAGACAACACTGTCTACTCGTCGTATGCAATAGAGTTCTAACATGCCGCCTCGTAGAAATCATGAAGAAGTAGATGGTGGAGAAGGAACATCTAGACCTCGAAAAATACGTCTGAATATGCCCAGTGGTGGTAATAGTGGGACCACTTCCTCTCGACAAACAGATGAAAGTGATGTTGATATAGAATCAGAAGCAGAGCCAACTACAGTAGGAGAACATTCTGGCTCCGCTCGAGGTCAAAGATTGGTAGACGGGGATGAGTCTGATGATATGGATGAGGTGGAGCCAGAGCGTGATTTCACAGAGCTACAACTCAAGTCTGACCATGCTTCTAGACCTCTTTGGATTTCACCAAATGATATGACAATCACATTGGAAGGTTTCAGTCCTATTGCTGAGCAAGCACAAGACTTTCTTGTAGCGATAGCAGAGCCAGTCAGTCGGTTAGTATTGTCGGCGAAATGAGTAGTTGATTGAGGAGAGGGATGATAACATATATTTCCCCTTTCTTACTCAGCCCTGCTTTCATACACGAATATCGACTTACACCTTACTCTTTGTATGCCGCCGTTTCTGTCGGTCTCAACCCATCCGATATAATTGAAGTGTTGAACCGATTATCTAAATCACCAATTCCTCAGAGTGTGCACGACTTCATCTTGAATAGTACAGTGTCCTTTGGAAAGATCAAATTGGTACTCAAGCAGAATAAATACTTTGTTGAAAGCGCTCATCCGGATATTCTCAGAACTTTGCTACAAGACGATGTTGTTGGAAAAGCAAGAGTAAAGAGTTTGGAGCAAGGTGGGAGTGGTAACCGACTCGAAGTAATTGGAAGCACAAATGCTCCTACTAGAGGTAATTTAGTCATCCCTGGAACGGAAAGTGCCGCCCGAGCACGTCAGCAGCAAAAGGAGGGAAATGCACCAAATCTAGGCCCGGCTAGTATACCTGATCGACCTGGCTCTGTACGACTACCATCTTCTGCAACAAATACTAATGCGACCGGGCCTGCCCCTGAAAACGCTGGGGCAGCTCGGAGAGAAGCAGAGGCGGACTTATTTGATGCTATCATTGGGGTAGATGAAACCGATGAAGCGGGAAACGATGATGATGATGTAGTGCATAGCTTCGAGATTGAAGAAACATATATTGAAGATGTTAAGAAGCGATGTCAGGACCTCCAATTGCCTATGCTGGAAGAGTACGATTTTAGGAATGATACTCTCAATCCGGACCTGGACATTGATCTTAGACCAATTACTCATATTCGACCATACCAAGAAAAGAGTCTTAGTAAGATGTTTGGAAATGGACGAGCTAGAAGTGGTATCATTGTCTTGCCTTGTGGAGCAGGAAAGACCCTAGTTGGTATCACAGCAGCTTGTACTATCAAAAAGGGTTGCTTGGTTCTGTGCACTAGTTCAGTCAGTGTCATGCAGTGGAGACAGCAATTCTTGCAATGGTCTAACATTCAAGAGAATCAAATTTCTGTCTTTACTGCCGAATCAAAGGAAAAGGTGAGTGTACTATAAACAATGCCTACGTTACATTGCCCTTTTGGCTGACCCATCTTCTATTGACAGTTTTCTGGTCCAGCTGGGATAGTTGTTTCAACCTACTCAATGGTAGCCAACACTGGTAAAAGATCACATTCATCGCAAAAGATGATGAATTTTCTGGAACAGCGAGAATGGGGTTTCGTCCTACTTGACGAAGTACACGTTGTTCCTGCTGCCATGTTCCGAAGAGTTTTGACAAGGATCAAGGCGCACAGTAAATTAGGATTGACGGCAACACTAGTCCGAGAGGATGAGAAGATAGATGAGCTTAATTTTTTGGTTGGACCAAAGCTATACGAAGCAAATTGGATGGATTTGGCAGCAAAGGGTCACATTGCTACCGTGCAATGCGCAGAGGTTTGGTGTCCTATGACGCCAGAATTTTACCGAGAGTATCTCCACGAAAAGTCTAGAAAGAGAGCTCTACTTTGCAGCATGAATCCAAATAAATTTCAAGCTTGTCAATTCTTAATTGACTATCATGAAAAGAGAGGAGATAAGATTATAGTCTTTTCAGATAATGTACACACTTTGATGGCATATTCCAAGAAGCTCAGTAAGCCGTATATTCATGGACAAATCCCACAACAGGAACGAATGAGAATTTTAAACCACTTTCAACACAATCCTATAGTCAATACCATCTTTTTGTCCAAGGTTGGAGACACTTCTATCGATCTACCTGAAGCCACCTGTCTGATCCAGATCTCTAGTCATTTTGGATCAAGAAGACAAGAAGCGCAACGACTCGGTCGGATTTTGAGAGCAAAGAGACGTAATGATGAAGGTTTCAATGCCTTTTTTTACTCGCTTGTCAGCAAAGATACAGTGGAAATGTATTATAGTACGAAACGACAGCAATTTTTGGTAGATCAAGGGTATAGTTTTAAGGTCATTACTGATCTGAAAGGTATGCAGGAGATGCCTGAACTTATTTACAAGACGAAAAGTGAACAGATTGAACTCCTCTCTAGTGTTCTTATCTTGGGTGATGATGCTGCAGATGTAGGATCGGACTTGGTAGGAGGAGAGTGGGCAGACGATGTTCGAATGGGAATCAATACAGCTGATCGTAAGATGATTGGCGGTGCAATGCCCAAAGCAGCAAGAACTACTGGAAGTCTAAACGCTCTATCTGGAGCAGAACATATGAGTTACATTGTAAGTGTCAATGATGGCGTAGCTTATTATTGCAACTTTTAGCTGATCATTATTTATTGCTTACTTCACTCAGGAACGTAATCGATCGCAGAACAAATCACTCAGCAAGGATAGACATTCGCTATTCAAGAAAAAGGATGCGGCTAGAAGTAGATTTGCAAAAGAGTCAGCTCAGCAGTAATGATAAAAGTATAGATCAAGACATAAGAAGCATCATAATATCCATATAAAGCCATTTCTACAATTGTACAATATAAAGACTCTTCTTTGCTCTAAAGTTGATGATTCATATCTATTTTCAATTTCTACGTAGGAAGAAAGTGTCTCTGTGCTTCCCTTTGAGCTTCTGCTGACTTGTCAAAGAAGTAGAGACCTGGAATTGTTTCATCGTCAGAAAGGTAACATCTAAAATCTTGCTTCTCTTGCTTCTCTTTCTTTTTTTTAGGTAATTTACTCACCGCCCACAATCCCTGCCGATACAAATGCCAGTGTAGTGAAGAGCCAGATCAAAACCCAAGCTTTATATCTAATGATCAGCTGAGGGCTAGAAAATGATAGAGATGTATCACTTAAATTTCTCCTCTACTCACCTTGATTGTTTGGTCCACTAATTCTAGCAAAGAGAGCTGCATCCGATTCATTTTCTTTTCGAAAGAGAAAGTCATCTAGAGCATCCCATAAAACATAAAAGGCACACATCTGTGCCGTACAGTCAATACTTTGTTTTTTCCTCTCTTGAGTATGATGCCTTTTGTACAACAAACCAAACTCACCACCCCGACAAATAGAATATAATAGCGTAAAAAGCTTGCCTTGTCGACTTTACCAAAAGAATTGAGAGGATAATTGGGTTACAAATTCTACTTACTCTAAATTCTTGCCTTGATCTCCTACTCACTAAACCAAAAGCTAATACTCAAGCCGATACAACCCAATAATCTTATTCTTGCCCAAATCCTTGCAAACCAAAAACAAACAATAAATAGTGGAAAAAGAGATAGAGAAGTTATTTTACTTGCTGAAGTATCAAATGCAGTCATGATCATAGCAGACCCTACCAAGATTGATGTCGTATATCCAGCAAAAAGTATCAAATGAGGCTGACCTCCAGTCATGCCAGAGACTGGACCTTTATCTGGATCGATTGTGATTCTATAAAGTTGTGTGATTCAATAAAGATGGTGTTCAAATATGACAAAGTCGATTAGCGTCTCTATATTACATGACTTACGAATAGACTTTAGCACCAGTAAGAACAGCCACTATAGAAAGTAGGATTGCGACGAGTCGTTTAGTGACAAAAAATGCGCAGGTTTAATGCTTTACACTCACCAAATACATGACCACTTTCATGAATGAGGTTGATGAGCATCTTCCAAGGGTGTAACAGAGATCTAATGATGCACATATTCCAGCCTACTAGAATACACAAAATCATAATAGCTGCTAACCAGATTGTTCGGATCTGTTCATCATTAGGGTGAGTAATTCCACCTGTATGTATCAAAAAGGTTGGTGGTTCTGTCAAGGTAGCGGTAGGTACAGAAGTAGTAGCAGAACTGGTACTTGTGGGATATGTAGAGGTTAGCAAAGTAATTGTACTTTGAATCGTTGAAGGCTGCGAGATTGGTGCAATAGTAACATAGACTGTGGTAGTGGCTGTGAAAGAAATTGTAGGATTTAATATAGAGGTTGGGGTAGGTTCAGTAGGCGCAGAAGATACAATAGTCGCCATAATGGTCGACGACCAGGTGTGGGGTTGCAGCAGCACTCAAAAGGAGAATTGGGTTAGTGATAGATTAGCAAAAGATTCTTTCTCTCACTTGCCGCTGCTATCATGTTAACAATTGACGGTAAGTGAAAAAAGAGAAAAATAGAAAAAGAAAATTCAAACAAAACTCCGTTCCGGTTCAACAAAGGGAGTGAACAATGCAAAGTTATTAGCAAGAGGAAATGTGTTTGTGGTATCATTGAAGAGTTTACAAGACATTTGATAATTGTACAAATTAGTAGGAAAAAGATTGCTTTGATTAAAATGATCTTCTATTGGCTGAGTTGGCTTAGCCCTCAATGTCTTTCAGCAGACTGAGTAGAGCCAGCATTACCTATCTTACTCCAAAAATCGGCATAACTCCTGCCTTTGTGATTTACGCCTGCTCCTTTCGCATCCAAACCCATTGTAGGACTCCTTTGTTGATGGGGAGCTAAACCAGAGGAAAAAGAAGGGTTACCTAAGAACTGCTCCTTGTCTCCATGAGAGGGTGGAAATGTACCGCCCGAAGCAGGTGGTGTTATCAAACCACCACCAAAGACATCTCCATCATGACCTAAAGAATGTCGTTTACTCGAAACAGGATTAGAACCAGAAGATCTAGCATTGACTTTTGGTGTAGTAGGAAAACTACTCTTCCGTAGCGTTGATGGAGATAAATGCAAGCCTGAAGAAGAAGTAGAAGGACCAGAAGTATTGGAAGAGGAAGCACCCTTTCGATGCCGATAATACAAATTTTCTACTTCTGATAGACTTTGCTTTGACTATGTTGAAAGAATTGCCGACAAAGAGAATAGAAGATCAGCAAGAGTGTGATGTACTGATTCTATCTTCATCTATTGCTCACCCAGCCATGTTCAACCTTGAATGTTGCATATTGAAGTCTAGTCGTCAATTGCTTGGAGAGCTACGATGGCGAAAGTTAGTTAGAATCTGTATATGCGAAATAAAGACTACAATCAACTCACTGCCAATATTCTAGCTCGATGGGCTGCCTGTTGTCTTCGATTTTGAGTGGAAGACTTGACTGTACTGTTGTGAAATGTTGTTATTGATGATTTTGATGGTGGCGATGAAACTACATTGGCAAGAGTTTTTTGAGATTGAAGTGATGGTGATGATGTACTTTCTTCAAGCATATCATACACCTCCAACTGTTGTTCGTGGCTCGCCATCTCTTGACCTCTTCTGAAATAGTAGGCAAAATATAACGTATTCTCGATAGATGTTTTGCTTGGCAACGTACGTCTGTGCGTAGTGTTGTTGTTATAATTTTTGTTGTTCTCCCCAATGACGATGATAATTCAAAGAATGCCTTATTAAATGTTTTCCGTACCTAAATCTTGTACAAAAGTGTCAATTTGATCACCAGCAGAGGCTTAAAAGTAGTAACAAGCCTCTCTGCTTTGGTGTTAAAAGTCAATGTGTTTCTCTCAACCTTGTCTGCCTATTATTTCGATCGACTTTGCATGGAAATCCAACGCCACTTTTTAGGCTTGAGGAAAAACAAGTAAAAATCCTTTCGCGCCTGTCACGTGTTTCTGTCACATGTGTGTGTGTCTAAAGATTCCCACCTTTAGAAAAAGATTGAAAGCTCGCTCATATTAGAGAAGAAAAAGAAAAAGAGAAAAAAAGTTCATAAATATGCGAGAAGATTGTTGGTACTACCAAAAAGAAGAATAATCATCAGCATCATGGCCGCACAAGCAAAACCAACTGCTATATTATCTGTATATGACAAGACTGGACTATTGGAGCTTGCCAAAGGTCTAGCTTCAAAGGGAGTTCGCTTGTTGGGAAGTGGAGGAACTGCCAAGATGGTTAGAGAGGCTGGAATTGAAATTGGAGATGTTTCTGATATCACAAAGGCACCTGAAATGCTAGGTGGAAGAGTTAAAACACTTCATCCTGCCGTTCATGGAGGTATCCTGGCTCAATTGAGTAAAGATTCAGACGTCAAGGATTTGGACGCTCAATCGATTGAACCTATTAGCATCGTCGTCTGTAATTTATATCCATTTGAAGAAACTATTGCCAAGGATCCAACACCTACTGTTGCACAAGCAGTAGAAGAAGTTGATATTGGTGGTGTCACACTTCTTCGAGCAGCTGCCAAGAATCACGAGCGAGTTTGGGTGTTGAGTGACCCCAAGGATTATGATTCTTTCCTCAAAAATTTTGAGTCTGGAGGATCCGAAGCACAAAATAAGCGTAATTTGCTTGCTCTTAAAGCATTTAGTCATACTGCTCATTATGATACTGCCATCAGTGATTATTTCCGAAAGCAATACGCTTCAACACAGGCTTCCTCTGGATTGATTCAACAAATGCCACTTCGATATGGAGCTAATCCACATCAAAAGCCAGCACAAGCTTTTGTTACCGAAGGAGAGATGCCTGTCAAGGGTGAGTTAGAGCTAGATGATTTATTATTCGAAGACCTTGCTGACCAGACAATGCCTCTCGTTAAATTTCAGCTCTCTCTGGATCTCCTGGTTACATCAACTTTTTGGACAGCCTAAACGCTTATGCGCTTGTCAAGGAATTGGCAGAGGCTACAGGACTCTGTGCAGCTGCTTCCTTTAAGCACGTCTCACCCGCCGGTGCTGCTGTTGCTGTTCCACTTACTAAAGTGGAAGCTAGAGCTTTTTTTGTTGATGATCTTAATGAGTTGAGTCCATTGGCTTGTGCTTATGCTCGAGCAAGAGGAGCCGATCGAATGAGCAGTTTTGGAGATATTATTGCTTTAAGTCACAGGTGTGATTATCAAACTGCTAGAATTATTGGTAGAGAAGTCAGTGATGGTGTCATTGCTCCTGATTATGAACCTGAAGCATTGGAAGTTTTAAAAAAGAAAAAAGGTGGTAAATATTGCGTTTTACAGATGGATAGCCAATATGAACCTACTTTAATCGAGACAAGGCAGGTGTATGGAATTTCACTTCAACAAAGAAGAAATGATGTTAAAATTGACAAGTCACTCTTTACTGAAATTGTGACGGAAAATAAAAAAATTACAGAACAAGCAAGCTTGGATATGGTTGTTGCTACTTTGGCACTCAAGTATACTCAATCCAACAGTGTTTGTTATGCACTCAATGGTCAAATTGTTGGTTTAGGAGCAGGTCAACAAAGTCGAATTCATTGTACTAGACTTGCAGGAAAAAAGACTGATAATTGGTGGATGAGACAACATCCTCGAGTACTTTCACTACCATTCAAATCAGGAACCAAAAGACCAGAAAAATCAAATGCAATTGATTTATTTGTAGAAGGTACTTTGGAAGGTGCGTCGTTAAAGGATACTCAAGAGAGAAAGGAATGGGAAGCTGCATTTGAAATTGTTCCTGCTGCATTATCTGAAGAAGAAAGAGTAGAACATATGAAGCAACTTAAAGGTGTAGTTTGTGCTAGTGATGCATTCTTTCCCTTTGGTGATAATGTAGAAGAAGCTAATCGACATGGAGCAACTTATTTAGCAGCACCAGGTGGTAGCGTACGTGATGAAGATTGTGTCAAGGTTGCTAATCGACATGAAATGGTGTTTGTACGAACAAATTTACGTTTATTCCATCATTAGAGTAACATCAACATTTCTCTCTTAAAACTTTTTTTTTCTTTTAGATTAATAACCGTACTGAATGAATGACATCTCTATCTTTTGTCTGATGATTTTAGTAGTGATGATGCATACTCATTTAGCGTAAGATAAGATGATAGCAACTTCCTTCACTTTTCTCGGATTGAAAGCCGGTCCTCTTGGTTTCTTTTATGAAGAGAATAGCGAGAAAAAGAGAGAGAGAGATAATAAATGAGAGCATGATACACGAGTGCCGTCATAATTAGTTTCTTGAGGTAGAGAGACTCTCTCTAGAGAGTAAACAGGTAAGAAAACCCCGACGAGGTAATGAAGTTTTTCCGTCCAATAGTAGTAGTAGTAGTAGTAGCTTATTTTATTATTTATTTATTTTTAAATTTTTATAAAAATTAGCCAAAGTGGAAACGGGCTTTTGACCGAATTTTCGACGCCTTGCTGCAGCAAGTCATGGAAGATTAATATTTTGACAAGTCAATTCTCTGGACCATGCGGTTTTCCCCATTCTAAAAAAAAAAAAAAAAAGAAAGTAAATGATAACCTTGTTTCGGAGCAGGTTTATCCTCCCTTTCTATCCTTTTAGACTTTGAATGTAAATAAAAAAAAAAAAAAAAAAAAACAAAAGAAATCCATGCATTTGCCAAACAAATTGAGTAATCGATTACATTGTTGGCGTTCTCGTTTAGAATCTGACACTAGCGCGTCCTTGTCTCTTAGATTAAAATATACTAAGAAAGATTACTACTACCAATGCAGTAGTAACTCTAATTTCAAATTGAAAGTAACCCTTTTTTTTCCCTCTTATCGGTCAATTGACGTGAAAAAAAAAAAATAGAACAAAAAAAGCGAAAAAGGGGAAGAAAGCAAAATTACGCTACGCTATATATGCTATATCTGAACTAGGCTAGAAGAAGTGAAAAAAAAAGGAAGAGATAGAGATACGATTGTTGAAAAAGGAAAGGGTTCTTCTAATTCATAGGAGAAGAAGCAGTGTGGTACACTTACTAATGAATCCTAATCGGAAGCTATTGGATGATCTTCTTCTTCTTCTTCAACGGCATTTTCGTCCGTTGAGAACGGAGATCAACATACAAAACAAAAAGAAATACCTTCTTTCCTCATGACTTTTACCCAAGCTAATTAAAAGATACGCTTTCTTTTAGCCAAGCAGACGCTAAAAAAAGGCCCATCTTTGTAATTTTAAATTGTACTTTTTTTCTTTTTCACTCTTTTTACCTTTTCTTTGACAGCACTTCTAAAACCCCAAAAAGCTGTATCAATTGGAGGAACTTGTTTCATAATAAAAAATAAAAATAGGTCCATGGAGAATAGCAGCAACGGGTGCAAAAGAAACATGCTATACCTTTCTCATGCAAAAAAAAAAAGTACGGCTATCTATCCTATTAATTTTTTAATTAATTTAACTTTTTTTTTGTTTGGTCTTGTC
Source organism: Exobasidium cylindrosporum (assembly GCA_023273805.1). Classification (NCBI taxonomy): domain Eukaryota; kingdom Fungi; phylum Basidiomycota; class Exobasidiomycetes; order Exobasidiales; family Exobasidiaceae; genus Exobasidium; species Exobasidium cylindrosporum. The sequence goes on from CP096878.1 coordinate 4,600,662, forward strand.
TTCGGTGATGTTAGAGAGAGCAAAGATAGCGCGCAAGGTTCTGATAGCCATTCTCGTAAGACTGACTCCACACATCCTTTCCCAAGAAGAAATGGGAAAAGAGAGAGAGAGAGAGGAAGATGGACAAAGGCATAAATAGGAGTTGCTTCCCGTTGAGTGAATTGCGAGAAAAGTAACAATCCCACTTTCCCTTTTCCTTTTTCTCTTTCCTTTTTTTCTCTCTCTCTCTCTTCTCCACTCCCTCTCCCCCTTTTACCCCATAATGCAATTCTCAAAACAGCTCCTAAGCTATGTCACTCTGGCTCTTGCAATCACAAAATTGGCTACTGCTGCTCCCACTTCTACTCCTTCCAAAAGAGTAGATGGTTCTCTTCTTATGCCTGCTCCACTCACTATCCCTAATGTTTGGCAAGAATTGGAATCAGCAGCAGCAGATACAAGTTCATATACTTTTACCATGTCTCTTACTAGTAATAACATGGCAGGATTAACTACACGAATGGAACAAATTGCTGCTTCTGGTGGTAGTGCTACTTGGCTAACAGATGATGATTTAGCTCGATATGCAAAACCTTCTATTGAAACAACAAATACGGTTTTAAATTATTTAAAATCTCAAGGATTTTCAAATTCTGACATTTCATTTTCAAAATTTGGTGATCAAGTAACAGTTTCAAGTACAGTAGGACAAACTGCAAAAATGTTTGCTACTCAATTCTTTAATTTTGATTTTAAAGGTCAACAAGTGGCGCGTACTAAAGGTTATACAATACCTTCTGAAATTGCAAGTCATATTGAAGATGTATACCCATTAGCCAATTTTGGTTCCATTAAGCACAATACTGCTGTAGTTGAAGAATTAGGTAATTCTACTACTACCACTACTACTTTAGTAAACTTGAATAAACGAGTTACTCCTTCTTCTTGTTCTACTTCTCAAGTTACTCCAAATTGTTTAAAAGATTATTATGGTAGAACTTCTTACTCTTCAAGTGTTGGAACATCTACACCAGATGTAACAGTTATGGGTTATATTGATCAATATGTTAGTCAAAGTGATTTAACAAATTTTTTAACAAATTATAGTCCTTCTGCTTCTAGTTATACTATTCCGATTATACTTCGTAATGGTGCTAAAAATGTTCAAAGTAATCCTGGTATTGAAGCCATGTTGGATGTAGAAACTGTTGTTTCAGAAATTTACCCTTTAACTACCAATTTTGTAGCAGAAGGTACAAGTCAAACTCAAGGTGATATCTTTTTATTAACTTTTAATGATTTTATTAATAATTTTTCATCTTCAACTCGTCCAAAAGTAATTACAATTAGTTATGGATCACTTGAAAGTGAATTTACTTCTTCACAAGCAAATGCAATGTGTACTGCCGCTCAAAAATTAACTGCTTTAGGTACTACAATTGTTGCTTCAAGTGGTGATGATGGTGTTACTGGTCAAGGTGGTTCATGTCCACCTTTTGCACCTACTTATCCAGGTGGTTGTCCTTATATCTTATCTGTTGGTGCTACTCAAAGTTTTAGTCCAGAAGTAATGGTCGATACTTCTTTAGCAGGTTTTTATTCTGGTGCAGGTGCAAGTAATATCTTTACTACTCCTTCATATCAAAGTACTCAAGTTTCAACTTATGAAAATTCCATTGGAACTTTAAATGGTAATTACAATACAAAAGGTAGATTCTTTCCTGATCTTGCTGCTCAAGGTTCTAAATATGTAATTGTTCAAGGAGGTCAAACAAAATTGGTTGGTGGTACTTCTGCTTCTGCTCCTCTTACTGCTTCCTTTATAGCTTTAATTAATGATAAAAGAAGTAAAGCTGGTAAAAGTACAATTGGTTGGGCAAATCCAGCTTTATACTCGTATGGTTCACTCAATGATATCACCAGTGGAGGTAGTTTTCAATGTGGTAGTTCAAACACTGGTTTCCCTGCTAAATCAGGTTGGGATGCTGCAGCTGGTAATGGTTCTCCAATGTTTGCTGCTTTAAGCTCTGCATTTGGCGTATGAAGGAATTTAATTTATAATAATACTACTTGTTTATTCTATTTTGTTGTTTACCAATCCCCTTGTTTTTTTTTTTTCTTGTTTTTTGAAAAATTCCCTTTTAATCACTCCTCTATATACCAAGAAAATTAATGTCATCGTCTTGAGCGGGCAAATGTTTGCGCTTGGCTATTATCAAAAAGGGTGGAGTCAATACATCATAATATTGTCATTATTGCCAAAGATGAATTTAAAAGTAGCAAAAACCCATCTAGTCGGAATTTAAAGGGGTAATCTTGACTTGCTTTGTTTTTGTTTCTGTTTTTGTTTTTTTCGTTTTTTTGTTTTGAAAGGGCGTATGCTGGCAATGGTTACGAATGCTACTACATTGATAATGAATGATTTCTAAAATAGATGAAATAATTTAATCAAGATGGTGCTACTCCTCTGCCTTCTTTGATCTTTGTTTCAGCAGATGCTTCTGACTCTCTACTATCCTCTTCTGTTCTTTGCTTTGCTTCTTCCTCTGTCATTTCTCCAAATCCTGTTACATCTACAATTTGCGAATCACCTTGATAATTTGGCAAAGCAAGAGCAAATCTTTCTTCTACATCATCAGGTATAAATCTACCTCCTATAAAGTGCCTTCCAGGTAATTGAGCGGCGTCTGATGAACCTTCTAATGTAGTTGAACGTTGTCCTGCATTCTCGTTGTCGGGATGTGATGATAATGTAAAAGCACGAATACCTAATTTGGGAGCAGTCAGAGATAAAATTACTTGAGGAGTAAAATAACGTCCTTCTGGATTACCAGTATTGACATCCCAACCAGAAGGTATATCGATGGAAATTATTGGTGGAATTTTACGACGAGCTTCAAATTCCATTCTTGACTCATTCTTGAGAATGTCTAACGGTTCCTTAAAAGGTTCTCTAGGTTCTCCTTTAAATGAAAAACCTAAAGCAAAGATTAGAATTGCAAAGTCAGCGACATCAAGCACAGGCACAAGAATGCTGAAATATGCACTCACCAAAGATAGCATCTAATACAACATCAGCTCCTTCTAGCTCATCCACAAACTCATCCACTGCTACAAACCCTACTCTTAGATTATTCAATTGTCGTTTCAGACGCTGAAAGAGAAAGGACCGAATGATTTTTAAATTACACGTACTTGCCAAGCACTTTCTTGTCTTGAGTAGCATTCAACACTCACACTGAAGAGTTCAGTTTTGCCTTCTTTTGGATACCACACGCTGACATTGTATCCAAAATGTGTCAAGTGTCGAGCAGCTACCAGGCCATCGCCACCTTGATTGCCTGGTCCTGCAGCCACCAAGACATTAGGAAATGTATCGGGAGGATAGCATGCATATACCGTTTGAGCACAAGCTAATCCAGCCAATTCCATCAATTGATCGATGCTGAAAGCACCCTCTGATGACATGAGAGCTTCATCGATTTGACTAGCTATATCTGAATTGATGTAGCGTAATTTTTGTTCTGGTATAGAATCTTGAGCTGATTGAGTGTTGGACATAATGGAGAGAGACGAGGTCGAAAGAAAGCAAGTTGTCGCAATCTTATTATTATATCGTGAGAGACTGCAAAAAGGGGACAGAGGTCGAGGTAAAGAGTACAAAGTACAAGTACAACTCTTCAAGAAACCTAGGGAGCGAAATTGAGCCACTTTGAATACTTTGTAAATCACAAGATGCTGCTAAAGTTTGTAGAGTATGCTTTCGCGAAATATTCACTGGATCTATTGGCGCAAGTTTGATATTCAATTCTCAATCCCTTCAGTAGACTCCACCAATAGAATGAAAAATGAGCGTTAGTAACTATCTGTTTCTGGTGCGAGCGGAGATATTTCAGTTGGACGTCGCAGGGACCAGCAGTTGCCGACCGATAAACAACAAACACAAAGACTAAAATGTACCGTAAAAGGATTAGGAAAGGAGAAATAAGAAGAGATGTACTGAATGAGCTGGCCTTGATAATGAGAAGTAATACAACTCCTTTTCCTTTTCGTATGTAAAATGCATGCAAGCTTACGTGAGTTTTTTTTATTTAATTTCTGAACTTTTTAAACTTCATTAGCTTGCAAAACAAAAAAAAAAAAAAAAAAAAAAAAAAAAAAAAAAAAAGTTTGCAAGCGTTTTGCCAAAGATACTCCCACTAAAGAAAGACTTTACCTGGATACACCCGAGTAGTAAGTAGGTTTGGGAGAAACTGGCAAGCTAGGCGACATCAACCAATGTTGTCAGTGAACCATTTTCTCCCGAAAATGAAAATGAACTTCATTCCAAGCAATTGACTCTTTCTTGGCTTGTGTAAATCTTCAGACACTGCAATAGCCTAACAAGAAGATCAATTTTAATGGACGAAGCTCTTATAGAGCCATCTGATCGTATCATGGAAAAATTGTGTTGTCACATCTAGATGGGTGGTATCACAGTGAAAAGTCCGCGCTCTTTCTACAGCTACATACTGAAAGGAAGGAGTAAAATAATTACTTTGCAAGCGTTAAGTTGGCCACGCCGTCATAATCGTTAAGTTGTCAATTCATGTTTGACACCGCGCCGCCTTCTCAATATTGCTATTCGTTTCCATCCAAAAATCATTTTTGATAATTCCAGCTCAGACAAATGAATGGCTTGCTAGCATGACGGTAGGGACCTTGATGGCTCTCTTCGGGGCGTCTGCCAGCCGCCTTGACGCCTCCAGGTAGGGAAGAGAGAGTGAAAAGGGTAACCGAGTAAACAGAGTGTGTCCCATGGAGCAATTCAAGACACAGCGGTACCCCAAAGGTAAAAGTAGAGTTGAGATGAAGCCCATTCGAATCAGTAACCCTTTTCTGTTTGTCATCTTCACATTCCCTACCGTCTACATCAAGTTGCTCTATCGATTGAATTGCGGTGTTATACACACACACTTCTATTTAAAGGTGAAGCCGGGATTGGACAAGTAAAATTTTCCACAACGATTGAGTATATCTGGGATGTCATTACCATGTGATTATGGCAGGGCAAGTTCATCAAAGCAGACCTATGTCGAGCCAACCTATCTGTCTGGGCCAAGCTTTTCCTCTTTCTCCGAATCTCCTGCAAACGACTCCGCTGCGGAAGCAACTCCAAGTACAATAGAGGAAGGCACTCCATCATCAATAGAAGAACCAACGCCATCTTCGTCCACACCATCCAAATCTGTTGAAGCAACCAAAAAGCGACCGAACCCAAATACCTCAAAGAAGTCGACTATTCCACGACCACCCAATGCTTGGATCCTCTATAGATCAGCAAAGATTAAAGAGCGACCAGAAACAGAGTGGAAAGCGTTACAGCAGAGCTATGCAACTCCAATATCAACAGTTGAGGACCAGAAAACGTCTACGTCTACTTCAAAATCATCTGCTTCCTCTTCTTCAGCTCCTTCATCAGATAGTAAAACTAGGCAGGCATTCTATAGCAAAAGAGTAGCGGACATGTGGAGAATAGAGTCACAAGAAGTAAAGGACTATTATCACGAATTAGCAAGAAGAAAAAAAGAGCAGCACGAACAAATGTTCCCAGGATACAAATATACACCCAGACCTAGAGAATCAGCTGCAAAGCAAGAAGAAGCCAGAGTAAAGAGTGAGAAGTCAACAAAGCTAAACAGGGGAGGCTCAAGTGACATTCCAGATGAAGTGGTTGGGAAAAGGTCCAAAGCCGAATCATTCGGACCAGGAGCCACGCTAGGTGAAGAAAGGCATAAGGTTCGCTTCGATAATATTGGTCAGATAATGAAGTATATTTCTTCACCTCCAAAGGAAGATATGGCTGGTGCTGAAAGGCCTGCCTCCACTGCAAAGACAAAAGGAAAAGGACCACCAGAATTGAGTATTGATATAATGGCAGCAGAAAAGACAGTTGACTTTAGCTTTTCCAAATTTATGAACATTCCCTTGAGGGAAAGTAGTGGTAATGACGAAGCAAATGGCAGCAACGCTCATCGGCAGTCAAGTGAAATTCTCATTAGCACCGAGAGCAATGAAACAAGTGGTGTACCAGTTTGTGATTTTCTCGAGATGATCGATTGTGAGATGCAAGAGACACTAGCAACCAACGCGCAGTCATGTACAAATCATGTATTACCTCAAACGCCTTGGACTGATGAAGCCCTCTGGACCAGCAATACATCTTGGAACAGCAGTGCCACACCCTGGACTACCTGGACTGCATCTCCACTTGACTTAAGCTCAATAGGAGGAATTCAATCTGCAACAGAGAACTTACAACCAAGACCAAATTTGACATGCAACGACATCTTCAACAACACTTTACATGGCCTCCCAAAAGCTCCCACGTCGGGCAGAAAGAAAGTGACTAGAAGGAAAAGTACATCACAAGCAGGAATCAAGAAGCAGTCAAAGATTGCAATTAAAGACGGCTTATCCGACTCACGTTCCAGTACGTCTCCAGCCAAGAAACTCAAGAAAGCTCTCATTTGTAAAGACTTGCAGAAACTAGCAGCTAGTAAAGAAAAGCAAAGAGAATTTGTGAATGAGATTGCATCAATCAGCGGCGATGTCAAACGTAATGAACTGGGGTCATTGGATATTGAAAGGTGTGAACAGCAAACAAATGAAAGCGCGCCTCAATTGGCAACCTTGAGCTGTTCTTATGATAGACCAGGAATTGACTCAGAGGTAGAAGATGTGCTACTGTGCGCCGATGCTCTAATTGAGTCTTTCTCCACTATGGCAGCATGGAGTCCACAACAAAACTGGTTTTCTGGCTTGATGGAGGGGCAAAATACTGCAGATGTTATAAACAATTCTAGAGGAGCAACTACGTCGTGGAATCTTTACTCGCAACAAGGTGACGAGGGCATTGCAAATACGCTTTCACAGTATCAATGGCCATCTAACGCAAAAACATCGGGTATCTATGATGATAAAGGAGATAAGCCGACTTCGAGTCTTTTACAAGACGCAATAGACCAAATGGACGAAGGGTCGCTCTTGCCAATCTTGATGAAACCTGCCGGTAGTTGTAATATGACGGAAGTTGATCAAAAGAGCAATGCCCTTCAAGCAGCTTACCCTGCTCTGGTAGAATGGAACAACACGCAATTACAACAAATTGATTCAATTAGCCTTGATAGCTATATTGTTAATACACAATCACTTTCAGCAATGACGGAACACCACTGGGACAACATGCTTGCACACGGCTTCGAATCTTCTCTTGCTACAAGTCAAAAGCAAGCAGATAGAATTCCAGACGCTTCTACAGAAAGTGTTTGGGACTTCGTTCGATTCGACTCAGGTTCGCAAACCTCCACTGGCTATGCAAGCAAGACTTTAAGAGCTTTGACAGAGACGCAAGATGACAAGGATGAAATTACACAATCGCCTGCTTATATTGAGCGACAGTCAAGTACACCGCTAGTTGAATTACATGGCACGTATACCGAAGAGCAGCTTTTAGAAAAGCTACGTCTATTGCGAAAAGGTTCCTCTTGTGGTGATTTTGTTTAATGGGTCATAAAAGTATTATGTGTAGCATTATATCTCGACATTTCATCCAACAGCAAGGTATTGAACAGTTTGATCATTTCAATGTCATGACGAAAAGTTGAAAAATTTATACTACATAGAAATTAGAAAAGATAATGTTGTACATTCTATTGGGTCTCTATAGCGTCGAGATCCTTTGTACCAGATTCTACAGTATTTCCATTTTTGTGTGCTTTGATCTTGCCATCATCTAAATGTTCACCATCGTCACTCTCTAGACTAACATCGACAGACCTGGCTCCTTTTACTTCACCATTATCTCGTTGAAGCGTGGTAATGTATGAAGGCCATTTACGAGTAGGTACTTTTGCATTGATCATTTCATTTATTTCTTCCAAACTTCTTCCCAATGTTTCAGGTACGCAAAAGAAGACGAAAGCAAGAGCGATTAGTGTTCCTACTCCATAAATCCATCCAATTTGAGTACCTAGATTGGCTTCATTGGAATCAAAGAGGTATGGCAAAGTAAAAGCAACAACAAAAGCCCAAATGAAAAAGGTAGCAGATCCCAAAGACATGAGTTTTTGACGATTTTGACCAACGGAACATTCTGAAGCAATGACCCAAGCCAAAGGTCCCCATGCAACGTTGAAAAAGAAGACGTAAACGCAAATCATGGCAACTAATACACGATTTTGAGTAGCAGTTTCGGGTAGTCCATGAGGGTCTCTACCTAAGCCACCACAGACAAAGAGTGAAATAAACATGGGAACAGATGACCAAATCAGTAAAGTTCGTCTTCCAAATCGATTAACGATAAAGAATGAGCAAAGTACTCCGACAACTTCAATAACATCTACAATGATAGTAACGATAAAACTATTTGAAACACCTGAAGAAGCAAAAAAAGTCGTCGTGTAGCTGAAAATGAATTGAACTCCTCCAATTTGTTGAGCAGTAAGGGTACCACAGACAATGAGAAGTTTTCTCAACTCAACACCATGTAAAAGACTACTCCAACCAGTCTTGCCCATTTCCATTTCTTCCTGATGAGCTTCAAGAAAACTTTGATATTGCATTGCAACAACAAGATCAGGATCATTTTGATCCTTGTTAATTCTCATAAGTTCTTTTTTCGCTTGCTCATCACGACCTTTTGAAATGAGCCATCGAGGAGATTCTGGAATGATGAATTGAGAAATGAACAAGATAAGAGCCAATGCTAAATTGAGTCCAATTGGAATTCGATAAGCTGCTGTTGATGTTAAATTATGTGTTCCTTGACCAACACATGCGCCTAAAACTTGGCCAATAGCAAGTAGTAATTGCCAAGAACCAACAACAGCACCTCTAATAGCAGCAGTTGAAATTTCAGAAAGATACAAAGGTGTAGCATTAGCCAACATACCAACACCGATACCAAGTAAAGCACGTCCAGTTCCAAGTAAAGCAAGATTACCTGCCAAGATGAGTTGAAGAATGGTACCAATTGTCAAGAAAAAGATTGCACCAAAAAATGCACCTCTTCTACCTGCCCAATCTCCAACAGGACCAGCAAAAAGTGCACCACAAAATTCACCAGCTTGAACAATACTGGTAACAATAGCTCGTTGAGATGAGGTAATATCTGTTACCGATCTACCATTCACTATCATTGGTGTACCGAAATCCTGCTTGAATTTAGTCATTTCAAGGACAGAGGTGAAATAACTTCCATCGAAGCCATAAGCCACTGCACCAATGACACTCAATCCACAGAAGAGTAGAGGTCTTAAATTGGCTTTTGACAAGATCCTAGTCTCTCCAATAACGGGTCCAGTAGTGGAAACAACACCTCCTCCCATCACGTTTAAAAAAGTATCTACGGAGTTTGAATGTAAATTTCTCTGATCTGTTTTTAAATTTGAATCTTGTTCTCGTTGTGTGGGTGCTGTAGCTGAAGTGGATGTATTCTGTTGTTGGAAAAAGACAGTACCTTGTAGCGCTTGATATCCTGAGTGTGGTCGTAGAGAAAGGGACAGAAAGGAAGAAAACCAATTCGACCACTCATCTTTACTCTTTATATTTATCGTAGTCATTTTACTACTACTACTTCATTACTTTACGCTAGCTTCACTTCAGAAAAAGAAAAGAAAAAGAAAGTCGGTGAGCAAACCTGCTGACCCTCTTCAGTAGCGCATGGCACACCCCAAGAAACTCTACTCTTGCAATATAGCGTTACGATGCTGCTCTCGCAATAAAGTAAGGATGCAACCCGGAAAGACTTTCTCCCTTTAGCAAGGAAAAATTGATAAATTGCGTCCAATTGCTCCGTAGGGTTGCTGTGCCGACGCGTCATCGATTTTTAAGCTAAATTCGCCTAATTGACCGACAAAAGACCGAATCAAGAACAGAAATTATGAACTTTATCGCGCAGCTTACCAGAGGAGGGGGATGACGATGATATTCCAAAATTGCACAGAAGAGTAATATAGTAGTGTAGTTAGTGTAACATCGAAAAAAAAAAGAGGGGTAGGGTAGCAAGCAAGACGAAAAGACAGCTAGTAATATGTGCGGGGAAAAAAATAATAAAGGATTTTTTTTTTAAAATTGACCACCACTAAGGGGTTTTGCTAATCATTATATCCACCACCTTGCCTTCTTGCTGGTTGATAAGCTTGAGGGGCAGAAGGAGATTGCTGATTAGAAAGAGGGTAACCTGCATTACCTGGTCTTTGTCGTTGTTGTTGCTGCATTGTTATCGATGAGACTTGCTGTTGTTGTTGTTGTTGTTGTTGTGGTGGTGGTGGTGGTGATTGTTGTGTATTGTACATGTTTGAGTGTGCAGCATGGTATGAATTGATAGGTCCAGGTGATGATTGATGATAATATCGTTGGGGTTGACCTGCTCCTACAGGTGAAGAATGCATTTGTGCAGGTGAACCAGTTCTATAAGTAGATCCATAATACGATCCAGTCGATGGTTGATTGCGATGATTAGTATCTGGTAATGCACCTACTGCTCCATATTGAGAAGCAACATTATAATAAGGGCTTGCGACTGGATAATTTGAATTTCCTGGATTGATAGCAGTTGGTGTACCACCAAAGTAACCTCCATTAGATCCAACACTAATTTGACTAGTATTTTGATGATGAGTTAAGGGTAAATGAGATAAATCAATACCTGCAGGACTTCGACCAGGAGGATATTCTAAACCAGGAGTTGTTTGAGTTTCAGTGTATTCCAATCCAGGTGTACTAACATGACCGGTATTGTATGTCAACATTGTATTATTTGATGCTTTTCTACCATGTCCTGTCTTTTCTAATAAATTTTCCTGACTTGTTCTCATTGCACTCATTTCATAATCTTCCATTGCCATAGTATCACCCCTTGCCATATTACCTCTAGCTATATATTGCTTGTGCATATTCTGAAATTGATACGATTCATCAGTTCCTTTTCTTGATGGTACTCCAAATCCTCTTCCTCTAGCTGCCATGGCACCCATCGTTGAAGTACTTATTACACTCATTGTATCACTATCCATCTTTGGATCATATTCCAATTGATCTTCTTCAACAGCAGCAATTTTGAGTCCTCCCATGACTTCTTCTGCTTCAACCTTTCTACCATCTAAGTTCATTGTACCAGCTTGTTCCAGACGACCACGATAAACTTGAGGTAATAAATGTTTAACTTTTGCATGAACCATTGGTGTAAATAGCTTTTGATGGAGGGAAGGATGACCAAATCGACGTTGTAATCTATTATGACGAACATCTCCACCATGTACTTTACAAGTCGCCATTTCAGGTGCTTCTGGAATATACCAATCAAATTGTCGATCAAATCTAGCTCGACAATAGATTTTAAAAATGATGACAAGTGCAATAGGAGGAACAGATGCAACTGCTTTAATTATTCTTTCCGTCAGCGTAGTTGTATCATCCAATGCAACCACAAAGATGAGAATGAGTTGCATAAAGATAATAGACGCCAAAAGTCTATTAACAATCACTCTCCAAAGTTGACCTCCTGATTCTACCTTTGTTACACTGACGTACATCATTTGATACTTGTAAACAGCCAAAGAAATCCAAAATGAAGCAGCGGTAAAGATGATGACAAGTGGTGCCAAGCAAGCATATAGCAGACCAACTGCAAATAAAAATAGTAAGTTGGCATAGTAGATCGAGTACTCGAAATTAGGAGGTTTAGTGTATTCTCGTACGTCTCTTGGGGTTCTACCAAGAAAACCTTTTTGAAACCAAACAAGGAGTAATTTGATCACTTGAGCCAAATCGAAAATACAAAGATAGAATCGTAGAGGAATCCAAGTAAGCCAATAATTGCTCATATTCATGTACTGCTTCTTGACGACTTCAGTTTGATCTCGTAGAGTATTAAAGATTTCTGCTGCACTCTTGTGATTGACAATTTCACCAACAATTGTTGCAATCGAAGTAATGACGATACCAATCAAAGTAAAGACGATGAATTGAGAAATGATCAAAAAAGCAAAGTATTGACCAGTCACTACCTTATCTAATTGAGTTCTTGTCCTTTCTCCTCTATACTTGGCAATCCTACGCATGATGATGGGTAAAAAGTAACCCATGATACCAGAAATGGCTGGAGGAACCAAACCTGCCACAGCTGCAAACGACCAATAACTTACATTTTGCCAATCGGCCAAAAAGGGTAGGGCAGATGTGAATGAACTCATCTGAGCAATCAATGCTACTGCTAGTAAAGGAACTGCATTGATGAAAAGCACAATCAATAGATAAAGAAATCCAAAAAAACTGGATGTGGCTCTCGCTCCAGTAGTCATGACAAGATTTTTCCAGAGAATATCTCTCGGCTCAGGGGCTAATTCAATTTTGACACCCCTTGGCTTTCTTCCTTTGAGAGACTTGGCAGCAGCATGTGCATAGGGAACAGCACCCATGGATGCAAACCCATACGATTGAGGCTTCTTTTCTGCAATTCGATCTCTCCAATTTTCGATAGCTGCCTCCAATTTGTTAATTTGAGCAGTGTAATGATCAATCGCATCTACCCTTTTGCCTCCAAACATGCCCATTGATTTGCCAACACTAATCATTGGTCGATTGGTAGGTATTTTGTTTGGATCTTTGAGATACTTGGCCAAAATTCTCTCTAGCTTCCGTACAGTATCATCATGTGCCTCGATGAGCTCAGGTAGCGATCCAACAACTCGTCCAATATGAACCTCTGTCGTAGGGTAAGGCATGCCAATCGATGAAAGTAGTCCACTTAGTTGCTCGTCTGATTGAAGCTTCTTTGGTACCTGAGTCAACATCAAAGTCCTTGCTGCAAAGCTGTTCTGATAAGCTTCTGATCGAAAGTAAGACCAACGTAACCGAACCATATGCTTATAATTGGTGAATACTAGAATAGTAAAGAAAGAGGTCAGTGTGTGACGTCGAGATAAGTGTACTTCAAACACTTACTAAAGTATAGAGAGATGATTACAGCAAAGTAGCTCATAATGACATGTGCCCACAGAAAGCTCCCATTCATCTCAGCGAGAGTAATAATACTTAGTGCTGTACTCTTTGTAGAGAAGGCGTTTGTGCTCTTGAATTTGAGATTGTATGCTAAATCGACTGGAATCAGAGTACAACCAAGTACAATAGCAAGAGCACTGGTGATGTAGCAACACATCCTAATGAAGCGAAGAAAGGTCACTGCATCTAAACCAACAATGTCTAGTAGATCTTCCTCGGTATACCTCCAGACTGGTCCAACCCACCCAAAGAAAGAGTAGCCAAGCTTGGGAGGAGCAGGTCCTTCCACTTCAGCATACTTTCGCTTTGGCTCGTATACAATCTGTTGAACCAATCATTGAGTATGTGAGAACATCATTACAGAGATCCTTCATCTCTAGGACGCACCTTATTATTGGGTCGAAGAACCTCAAATCCAATCAAAGTTGCCAAAGCCAGAGCACCGAACGCACCCAAAGCAAAGCCGACCTTTTCAATATCTGCCTGAGAACTTTGATTCTGTAGATAAATTATGGAGTAAAAAAGCAGGAGTCAGATATTGCCGAGAATGTGGTAGGCTTCTATTGTAATTTTGATACTCACAAGAGCAGCAGCAATCTGCGAAGGTACCGAACTTGAAGAGCTGGATGGCATTGTGATATAAGTCGTATAGCAATGTGTACCAGCTTACTGCTTTTGCGAGACACCAAGAATAGCCTGAGCCAGCTCTGCTATCGGTTTTGGAAATTGTCAAGTACCCCTATCCTACAAAGATGAGCTAGATGTGGAGATGATGATATCCTCTGTCGTATGAAGGAGCTCTTGAGCTCTTAGTTGAAGACGTGTTGTTGGCTCCAGTGACGCGATGAAAGGTGTTGTCGCTAAACAATCGCTCAACAATAGAAGACAAAAAGTGCGGTGAAATAGAATTGAGGTAATGATACAATTGACGAGGCGATCGCTCGAGACAAAGAAAGAAAGTGTATGAAGTGGCTTCTTCTTTCGCTCGTCCTTACTCGCCTTCTCTCTCTTTCTCTCTCAACGCCCAAATTTGCGAGATTAAAAAAAAAAAAAATCGAAACAAAGTCTAAAAAATTCAAACAAACAGGGGGATTTTTGTGCACTTTCATAATTGCTTTTTACTACAAGATTCATTCTTGTATCGGTTTCTGATTTAAGCTGCCTCACAGTCTTGAAATCATGACATAGCATTCTGCATTTCCTTGCTTTTCTCGCCGCAAATCCGAAGACTGAATTTAAAACTGGTCCCCTTTTTTAAATTCAAGTTTTTAACCTCTAATTCACACATAGAGCCTCGAAAAATCGCAACCCCCCTAAGAGGATGTCAGAAGCAAACCTTGGATAAACACGTGGCTAGAGTCCGCTTTGAAAGAAAGCCATTTTTGAAAATGGCGAGCAGATTTTTGGTTTTAACAAACACTTTGAGCATGGATGATAATATGTGATGACATCTCAGCAGCAAGGGTCAATTTATCATGTCTCTGCACTTCGATATGCTGAGGGAAGTCGTCTAGTATATGTTGGAGAACCTTCTGGGCTGGACCAGCCCAGTTCAGGGCGGCAAAAACGAAGATTGGACGAGCTTTTTAGAAAAGCAGAAGATAATTATCGACCAGGACAATCGAGCTCTTCTTCTCTCCTCATTCGCTCTAATGTTTTGTCTCTTACTCCGACGAGATCTAGTGATATAGCTAATGGAAATGATTTTCAAGATCCTCTCGCTAGAGAAGGTTTTCAGAGAACAAAGGCGAGAGCAATACTAGCACAAACCACATCGATGCGACAAACAAATGGCGATGTTGCTGGTCTTCATGGCTTTGACCACGTCGGTAGCATCTATTTACGCAACCGAAGAGCCACACACCCTCAAAGTCGACAAAGCTATCAGCAAACGAGACTTAGAAAAAGGGCCATCAAAGATAAGAGAAAGGCAAAGGAGCAAGGAGAAAAAGGTGGGAATGAGCTTTACGATCATGAGGGTCATTACGATGATGACGATGACATTGAAGACGAGAGGAGAGCGGTTGATTTCGATAGTCAAGTGAATAAAATCAGATCTGAAGAGTTGAAGCAAAGGTTGCAAAGTGATGCAGAAGCTCTGCGCCTTCGCATGCCAAGCGGCTCTCTTCTAGAAACGATTCATTACATAGCAGCACACTATTACGAATCTGCGGAGATGTTACATCCTCAAACATCCATTCCTTCTCAACCTTCAGAAATTCAGCTCGAAGAATCTGAAGAAGACGAGACAGGTGTGCAAGAAGAGATCTCAGAGCGTTCGGTAAAGGAGAAAAAGCCCAATATGTTTCGAGTGAACGAGGGGAATGCCCTGGTGGCACTGGCAGTATTTTTGGAAGAGACAATCAAGTATGAGATGGCCACTGAACCGAATAGAGACCTACAGGAGGCTTCTGAACACACTGCAAGACCGGAAAAGAAGAGAAAGCAAGCAGAGAGGGCAGGAAGCAATAAAGTTTCACCCAAGCTGATTGACAATGGTTGGGCCAAAAATTTAAAAAGGAGAAAGAGCAAATTGTCGAAGCGAGTAGTAGAAGTGGTTATCGAGAATGCAAACACGCCCGAGCGGTGATGACCTATTCCTATAGTACTGTGTCCTTCTAATGAGAAACACTTCTTCCTTTGCGACCAGCAAGGTTATATTCTATCACTCCCTTTCGTGACCATGTTTGTACCATAATTCAATCACTACAATGTACAACAACTACCGTACAATTTATTCAAGGTATAGTGTAATAGTACAATTTAGGTTTAGCAAGATAGGTGTAATACGATATCTTTTACATGACAATTAAGATTGATACAGCAGTTTATTACTGTGTAATATTTCTCTTTACTGGCGCTTGAGTCAATTGAGTAGTATGATCATGGCTTGCTGAGCCTGTATGATAGGTAAAAGCATTAAAGAGAGCGCTAGGCAAGTCATCCAAACCATTGAGATTGGCAAAATCAACTATTGGTAGCTCAAGTGATGTTGTAGCTACTCCAGATATTAATCCATTGGAAGGTTGATTTTGTGTTGCTTGCTGATCTTGTATGGGATCACTATGTTGTCCTTGATTCCCTTCAAAGTTTGACTTGAAAAAAAATTCTTCCAATTGCATGGCATTAAGATTGAAACCCGCCAAATTGGGCGCTTGAAAGTGTGCATGTAAATCAACTTGATTTGAAGGATCAATCAAAGAAGATCCATACTGCTGCTGATGTTGATGTTGATGACGATGATGTTGTGGAAGTCGTCGACTATTGGCTCTTGGCGCCGAGTCAGGAATGACGGTATGCGATGCTGTAGATGATGCTGTATGTGGTGGTGGAGGAGGCATACCTGTAAAATTTGTACCAGAATTGATTGTTGCCCACTCCTGTGGTTCAGTAAAGAAGTTATTCTGAACTTGTTGGGTAGGCTCCATGAAGTTTTCTTCATTTGCCCAAGCACTGATTAGGGCGTGAATGTCAATATCCGAAGTTGTACCAAAACTACCAGAAAAACCTAAACCCAAAGGAGAGTCCTCTGAGCTATTTGCGTCACCAGCCTTGAAATCTCCTCCCAGTAAGGAAGTAAGATCATTTTCTACATCAAGTAGATTATCATTATTTTTACTTTGACCACCAGCATTTAAAGCAAGATCGACATCTACACTTGCACGACGAGATGCAATTGGTGTCTTTTGATATGCTCTAATTCTCTTTACTCTTGCTTTTGCCCATTTTAAAACCATTTCAACATCTCGAATTGGTGCTGGTTGTGCATCTTCATCATTACCATCTGGTTCAACATCTTCTCCAGAAGCACCAGCTGTCTCTTGACGAAGTGCTCTAGCAGGCCAACTAGCTCCACTCCAACACAATGCTAATCGATCTAACATTTTTTGACAAGTAGCCAAATTTGTCTGAGCATATTGTCGACTAGAGATGAGACCATTAAAAGGTCCATCTGATACTGATCCTGCAAACGTTGAAGTAGTCGCTGATGTTGCATTTGCTGGTGGTGGCAGAGAAGTCGAAGATGATGATGATGTTGTTGTTGTTGTTGTTGTTACATCGTTGTTAGCACCCCTTGAAGCTGGTCGTGATTGAGCAGCATAGCCAAGTCTTCGAAGTGCATCTCGAATTGCCTCTCTCTCTGTCAAGAAAGCTCTTCCAGCTGGTAAGATCAATTGATCCAAGTAAGGATTGCAATCAATATAAGGGTTTACCAAAGGATCTTCATCTTTACTATCTTGTGAATTATTTCTCTCTTGTCTTGCATCTTCAGCAAATCTCAAGATGCTAACAATAGTGCCAGAAGCATGATTTGCAATGGAAGCCAATTTGCTAGGAGCACTAATTTTGAAATCCTTGTCAAAACGTCGTAAAAGTGAAGGTCTATTCAATAGACTCATAGTGCTTTGTAGTAAGACGTGCAAATAAACAAATGCAGCTCCTTGATTGGCTGCTGCTAATCTTCTAAATGTATTGACTCCAAAATGAAGAGTTGGTGGAAGTGAATCATAATATTCGGCCAAATCCAACCACATTGTTCTCAACTTTCTACCTCTCTCTTCCAAGGATAATTCATCAGTCTTACGATTGAGTAATTCACCGATTCGACCTCTTTTCATCAATGTCCGCACAATGTGACCAAAAACAAATCCATCAGCAGAAGGATCATCTTCTAAAGGAGGTAATTCACAATCAAATGAATCTTCTCGTACAGTGACTGGTCGACCTGTTCCAAAACAAGTTATACGATCTAAACTGACAATGGCCCAAAAAAGTAATCGAGCTCGATCTTGTTGCTTCTTGTTGGCCATGCTCTTTACAGTTACCTCGTGTTGTAATCCCAAATCAGTAGCCATACGAAGCGCCATTCCAATATACATCCAGAGTCCTGCATCAGCTCCAGCAGCGAATTCAGAATAAGAGATAACAACTAATGCTTCAATGACATCAACAGATGGCCAACTGAGCATAGGAACTATGAGAATCTTGGCCATGTCTGCAAAAGGTTCTCCCGCACTCTTTACTGATCCTCTTCGAAGGTCGACATGATTACTAAATCGAGCAGTAACAGCACAAATTGAATTGGCTAGAATTGCAGGGAGTTCGCCTGATTGAGCTCCTGCTAATAATTCTACTTCATCTAACCAAGGAAAGCAAGATGCTTTAAAGTACTTGAGAAATAAATTGACAAGGTGAGAAAGAATATCGCGACGAGGATATCTGGGTCTTTCTGATTCAAACAAATCTCGTGAGGAAGTTGATAATACCGAATCCCCTCCTTGCTGATTAGCTTTTGGAGTCATTTTAGTTGATGCACTATCTCTCGGTGTAGAAGCAAAGGCTTCATTGGATCTTGTTGCTACTGCTGGACTTGCCATCAGCGATGATCTCCTCCGAAGTTCTGCTAACTCTACGGTATCATGCTCGACCTCCTCCTCCTCCTCCCCTTCTTCTTCTTCTTCGTCAATTTTCTCCTCTTCCATATCAGTCTCATGATAGACTCCAACCTTTATTCTCCTTATACCAGGAGTATTGGCAGTGGCACCAAACCATCGAAAGAATGGCAGTGCAATCTTTTTGAATGTAGGAGGAGGTCGACCGCTACTGCTAGCTGTTTCTGCTACAGATTCTTGATCTTGAGATGAAACTAAAGCTTCCTTATCCATTCGCCCTTTGGAATCACCCTCCTTCACAGCATTTTCATGGTCTGTCTCTACCGCTAGCCCATCATTACTTGCAGCTAGATCATTCCTTGAAGGTGCAGAACCCAATAACTCTGATTGTACTTTTGACTTGCTCGATTGTAGAACCATGCTAATATCTTTGTGTGCCGAAGTATCAGACCGAGGAGTAAAGACAGGAGGTAGAATGACTGAACTCGTTGATGTTCCTCGACCTTCTCGACTATGATGAGAAGCTGGACTTTGACGAACATAAGATGAGGAATGCCGATAATCAGGCCCGTACCCATCTGTCCAAGATATTGATGGAGTTAAAGCAGAAGTTGGCCTAATACTCGAATCGTAAGGTATAAAATCGACACCATCCCTCATTCCTTTGGGCGACATTGCCGGTCGATAACGACTACTACTATTACTTGGGCTTTGACCTGAAATTGTACCGCTATCTTGTGGCTGCCAACCTTTATCATTCAGCCTCGTGTCGACGGAAGAGAAAGCTGAGCGAAATGATGGTAGTGCAGTCTGTGAACCTGTCGATGATGCGCTAAGTCTTCTCTGCTCTCGATTTTGAGAAACAGGAGTACGATAGTACTTCGACTCATTGGTAGGTGAATATTGGTAAGGCTGAGATTGAGGATGCTGAGAGTATTGCCAGGGTGTGCCTTGTTCCGGAAAGGGTGGTGCATGTGCTGCACCATGAATATGCGGTGGTTGTTCTGCACTTTGATCGTAATATCCTCCCTGCGCTATATATGGATATGGGTATTGCTGCTGCTGCTGAGTGTGATGCACTGCAGTAGATGGAATATGTGGGCGCATTTGAGGATTGATAGGTATAGCCCCTCCAAATGGTGGTGTAGAATGACTAGATGATGAATATCGTTGTGTATGCGCTACTTGATGAGATTGGTGTGGGATTTGTATTTGCTTATTAGAGTACGTCGTATTATTGCTAACAGCTGGCGTACTTGTTGAATTAGTTCGACTTGGAGCTGCAAGCTTTGTTGGATTAGCAAATGAACGAAAGACTGCTTTGCTTTTGCCAGTTGATTTACTTTCGCTGCTCAATCTTCTTCTCTTATTATTATTATTATTATTATCTTCTTCTTCTACTTCGTTTTCAAGCTTAGAGGCTTCTTCTACAGCGGAATTGATTCGAGTTCGAGCTGAATTGGACTTTTTGCTCGTTGAATTGATCTGCCTGGCATTTTCACCGGGTGGTCCATACTCGGCAAATCTCTCCAATCGTAAAGCTGGAGATAAGTCATCAATTCGAAACAGACATTCTTTACCAGTCGAAGAGCAATTTTCGCATACAGGCACATCTGGTTTCAATACGCATTTGACTTTCTTTGATCGACATGATTCACAAGCGCTTACTGGTCTTGTACGCCTCTTCCTGTCGCTGTTTGTTTCAGCACTACCATCACCAGTCTTTAGCATTGTAGACGCCATTCAAGATCAAGATACGAGGCCTTTCCCCACTCCGGCGACAATTTCCGTCAGTTGAGGCCCACAACCATCCGAATGCGTGATTATATAAGGATCTGTAGATAAAGAAGTATCGTTGAAGTACTGGAGACAAAGTTCGAATAGCCTCCCCTTTTGGATGACTATGCTAGAAGAAAGATGTTATAGAAAACTGGGGAAAAGTTAAAATCGACAAGTCGGAGTATTTCAAAAAAAATTTGGCTGACAATTGGTCTCTCAGATATCCATAGGTGGGGTATCCTCTGTACTTTGACACGTGAACTATATAACAATTGAAATTCACGTTTCTCAAGAAGAAGTCAGCTAAAAATGGGGAAGGTGTTGACATTTCTTCGGCCCTTATTGTATTTTGAGCCCAATACTTTAGATTTTAAAAATCCGTCTTTTTCTGAAAAATTCTATTCACCGGAAATACTTATATACAACAATGGTGTCAGTCCATGAATGGAATTTGAAAAAAAAGAGGAAAAAAAAAAAAAAAAAAAAAAAATATTTAAACGGGTCCGAAAGGTTATTATATATTTTAGAAATTCCTGTATTCGCACAATTACAAAAATTCAAAAGAAAGAAGGTATCTCATTTTTATTTTTATTTTCGCCTTTTTTTTCCCCCGCAATATAATACAACTGTATAAATTTCAATTCTAATTTATTTATTTATTTTGGTTAAAGCAATAAAATTTTGATGCCGTGTACTACTTGCTTGGCTAACCGGATGATTCTAACTGATGCTGATATTTCCATCTTGATCACTTTGCCAAAAAGTACGCTCGCTCTCTAGCGTGAGAAGTGGAGAGGGATTGTGACCCTCAGAAGTGAATTAATTCTTTGTTTTGTGGAAAACGGTCATCTCTCCCCCGCCTTACCTCGGTCAAGAAGTCTTTCCTTTCCACTTTTTTTTTGTTCTTTTTTTTTTCTTTTCTTTTTCTTTACTTTAGCTGTACTGTATATCTTTTTATATACGGGATAAAAGGATTGCGATCAATTCAATCCTTCTAATATCTCTTTGCCCGGTCAAAGACGCCTTTTCTTTTCTCTTCTTGCTTCAACCTCTTTATTCAACAAATGCAGTCTCGTAATCGAGATTATCATGATGCTATTGCTGAATCACCAATTCGACATGCAATCATCAATAAACCTTTTACTATATTAAAAAAGAGAACTGAAACACTATTGGATACTATTACTGGAGGAACTTTACCATCACAAGTTCATGAAATTGAAAGAAGACAAAAGGAAATGGAACGTGAATTAAAATGTAGAGGTTGTCGAATCATTTTTGGTGATGAGCGAGGTTTGACTAGAGTAAGTTTGAGTTTTTTTCATTTTTTTCTTCTAGGAAAATTGACTCCCAACAAATTTACTTGACCAAATACTTATGGATGTTGTCTTTTTCTTTTTTAATCTCTACAGCATTACAACCTATTTCCTGCTCATATTCATCCTCCAGAACATAAGCCAAAAAGTAATAAAAGTAAAAAAAAGACTCTTCGATCTCAATCAACTTCCGATGTACCTTTGAATGCTAGTAACAAACCTCAATCTCGACGTTTACCTACTCATGTACAATCTGAAACAACAGATATAATCGGTCCAAGTAGTTTTCCTCTTTTAGCCAGCGACTTGTATAATCCTCGCCCTAATGTCTTTTCGAAAGCGATATTTCAAGAAATTGCACCAAATCCTGTATACACGACTCGACCAATGCAGGAATGGGCTCTTACAGAGGAACCTGTGAATGCTCCCACCACATCATCATCATCATCAACTCCTCTTGCAGGATTAGAATCACTGACTGGATTTGACTCTTTTCAAATTATTTCTCAAGGTGGAGCAAAAGTGAATTCTAGCAAATCTCGACCGATTGCCAAAGTAGAGGAACAGCCTTCACTTGACTTTGCAAATAGGAACAAAGCCGCTGGAGCTGCTTCTGCTGCAAAATTCAATTCGATGCGACAAGAAAGTGAAAGGCGAACATTAACGAGAGGTGGTAGTGAAAGTGCTTTGGATGCATTAACATTACCAACATCCTTTGGTGGAGTGGTACGAGCAGTGGTTGCGACGGGTGCTACAGGGTCCAGTGGAGGTGCTGTTGCAACCTCATCAATTAACAATCTGTCCAAAAGGGCTGAATCTGCATATGTTGCTCTGGGTGACGAGGAAGAATTGAGAGTTGTTTCAAAAGAAGGAAAGGCTCGCAAAGACGCCGATTGGACCAGTCTACTCTCCCCACTCCCAGGTGCTGTACCACCAAAGGTGAAAAAGGAACAAGATGAAAAGCCATTAGAATCAGTGAGGACCGGTTTAACTACCTTTTCCTCTATTGAAGAAGAAGAAGCTGCTAGTCCTATTACTCCAATTTCCAGTCCACGACGTTCTTTACCTCGTCGCAGCACCAATCCTTTCCTAAATGAAGCATTTATGAGTAGCCTTTCCCTATCTAAAACTCCACCTCTCTCCCCTTCTAGTCCATTCACAAGATCTTCTCCAGGTAATCCATTTACTCGTCTGTCTGGATCTGAAGGAGATAGGGAAGAAGGTGACTTTCAAATTACACCAAGTACGCCAGCTGACTTTGCTCATCTGACTCAAAGTTTTGACTATCAGCAAGAGGACAAGGTTGAAGTTCCTTCACCAGACAGTATTACTACGCAGGTACCTTTACGTAGTGTTCGCTTCCCACATGAAGTTGCATTGAATGCAAGTGATAATCCACGTTGTCCCTCTTGTCGCCTTGCTTTTACCGATCTGGAAAGTGTCTTGCGTCATCTAGATGAATCAGAATGTCAATCTTTCGAGCCTAGTGAAGGACATGCTGTTTTTGCCATGTAATCATGTATTAGATGCTATCACATACCTCTTTCCTTTCTTCTTCAATATGTATAATAGTGTATCACCACCCTTTTGCAGTACTACTTTTACCAATAACTCAAAGTGAATTTTTCTTTTGAATCTAGTTTAAAGATCAAAAGGTAAGAAATTCGGAAAGAGATAGGCGAAAGAAGAGACAAATAGACAGCGATTGGGACAAATCGGGACCTCATGATCGCATGGTCATTCATTGGTGGCCTTTCCTTAGAGGAGAAAGATAATTTACAACCCGCGTATTCAAGGTCCATTCAATTGATTCAGTAGAGCGGCTCAGTAATATGTTCCAGCTGCCTTTTTTTTTTTATTTGTCATGTGATATTTATCTCGCTATTTTTTCGTGTACGGTACTCTGATTCTGTTTCCCTTAGTCCTCGCAGCGAGCGGCAATTGTGAAAGTCATTCAGCAATTAGCAACTGCTCAAACCCAAAGCCATATATTCCCAGTATAATCTTTTGAAACACATCGTCCATGCCGCAAAATTTGCAAAAAATACTGTATAAAAGCTACGAGATAAAATTTAACAAGGCCTTTGCCCAAGCAGATATTGAAAAGAATCCACCAAGATTGGAGATAGTATGGATTAAATTAATAATGGTAAAGCTCAACACAAATCAGCTGCATGTAAATCTGAAAAGGGGGAGATACAGTACAGTAGTACTCTTAAATGGCCCTACGGTATTTGCTTGAATTCAGAATTTACTCTTGGATTGTGTGTGTGTGTGTGTGTGTATCGCGAAAAATCAATCAAATGAATATATATATGGTTAATTTGATATCATGCAAAGTACGACGCGTACGCTAAAGGTGCAGAATCAGGAAGCAACAACCCCCCTTGATGAAATATTATGGGCGAGATGGCAATTCTGTTTCCAATCTTAATTAGTGCCGGCTTAATTTTTAAAAAAAAAGTTGCTGCAAAATTGACGAGGCTTAAAAGATGAGACTTTTTCACTCAATCAAATAGAGGAGGACGGGCGTAATTTTGCTTTCCTTTACCCTTTGCCTCGTTTAGCGTACGTAGTTCACCCCTTTTCACTTGACTTTTTAAAGAGAAACTCTTTAATGGTTTTTCTTTCACCGCTCAATTCTAGCTTCTTTCCCTCCTTTTT
This sequence comes from Exobasidium cylindrosporum, assembly GCA_023273805.1. Lineage (NCBI taxonomy): Eukaryota > Fungi > Basidiomycota > Exobasidiomycetes > Exobasidiales > Exobasidiaceae > Exobasidium > Exobasidium cylindrosporum. The sequence continues at coordinate 4,624,837 of CP096878.1, forward strand.
TTCCCCCTTCCCTACTCCCCCTTCTCCACTGTCCTTATACCAGCCCAACCTCTTAAAAAACTTTTTTTGTCTTGTGAGGACAAATCATTTCCCTCAGTCAAGTTGGCCAATTTTCATCATTATCCTTCTCACCTTGACAGGATTGCAAAACCCAAATGAATCATTTCTCTTCATCATGGACAAGCAGTCGATTTTGGAATAAAGCCATTGTACTGAGTGTGATAGTATCGCTGAGCTGTGAGTGCAAGATTGGGGAAAAATAAAATCACTAATTCGTTCGAGATGGAAAAGTTCTCTAACTTATACTCTGTGTAAACAGTGATGCAATCAGCTTTAGCCTTCAATATTGATGTAAAGCCATCAGCAAATGTAGCCAAAAGACAAGCACCTGTTCGCAATGATGGATTTGGTGAGTATCTTGTTGTATCAGGTTAGATCTAGACTAAATTGATATTGAACCATCTTTTCATCCTGGAAACGTTAGGCACAATGATTTGGACGTCACCCAATAGTACCTCAACCTCTTCATCTTCATTGACAGCATCTCCATCAATTACCAGTACCAGCATAAATGGTTCAAATTCCTTTTTCAGCATCCAATCACAATTCACATTAGCCATTTCAATCATTTTATCCTACCTTGTACTCTGATCAACTCTTTCCATCTTTCTGTTGATCAATCATGTATATACACATACAAAAAAGCACGCTTACGCTCCAGATCAGGATCCCATGCTCTGTGTTCTTTCCTGCCAAGTGTAGAATAAATTAAATTTTTCTTTTTGAATTGACTACTCAAGATACTAGCCTTCCTTTGCCTACATCAATCTGCCAAAAGGGCCTACGTTCTATTGTTTCGTCTGCTTGAGTTAGCTTGGTAGCTATTCGAATATCAATCAAACCGCCACCTTTTACCTTTTCTCTCCATCCATTTTCTGTAGTAGTTGTAGCATCCATGGCAATGGTAGCCAATGTCTTTAGTCTGGCCAGATGATCGATACGATGCTTGACATTTCGTTGACCCTTTTCACCAGATGCATAACCTGATTCTTGAAGTGTAACATTTTGAATTACCAGACTAACTCCATCGTGACTGTTTCCCCAACTCCTACTCTTGACACCACAACGTTGACTTCCCTTGTAAGCAATTAATTTTGGAGCAATTCGAACAGTGACAGACAAATCTGATGTTGAAGATAATTGCTCCAATCGTATCGACTTGTTTTTTTCATCCTTTACTTCCTTCGCATAGCTAGCTGTTTCGATTGCTTCCCTTCCTACTACTCCTTGATCAAGATACATTTTAGTCATTTGTTGCCAGGCCAACGTGGCCTTTCCAGGTGGTACCCATGAAGGTACATCTTGCAAAACTGGACCTTTAATCCATCCAGCGTGAAGACACATGGCTACAACATCACTGTCATCGGTATAGACATCAGTACCCCATAATTTGCGATTAAGTAGACAATCTTGTTGCCAAAATTTCATAGCATCTTCCTCTTTTGCTATTTCTTCTTCATTTCCTTTAGTAATTGCATCAACAGCTGGTTTCATTTCATTACCCCCTCCTTGTTGCTCCTTTGCTCTCCAGCCAAGGGTCCATCCTGAAGAAGTAGCGCATTCTACCCCTTCTTTATTTACAACTTTCGGTCCTAGACCGAGATGACTACCAGATACACGAATTTCAATGGTAGCACCAATATTGGCTTGTAGTAAGTCCCCTGGCAGTAATGGCGACTTTCTAGGGTCGTATTGAAAATTGCCTAGGTGTCTTACTTTTGCGCTACTTTGATTCACAGCATCATTAGCATCTTTTTCAGACCGTTGCTGCATAGTCACGCCTTCAACTTGTGCTTTGCGTATCCTTTCAAGTTCCGCCAAAGTATCCCATACTGCGTCGCTATCTACTTTGGGACCTTGATTAAAGTCCTTCATGGCGACACTAGGACGATGAGAAGCCGAAAGATCATCATCATGTAACCTACTCTTTTCAAATCGAGGAGCAAGCAAGCCTTTTGCAGGTCCTAATGCATTTGGTGTCATTGATCTCCTCTTTGGCTCGCCTCTTTCCTTTACATGTGTTCGAGGTACTGCAATCTGGTTCGAATGTGTTGGTTTTTGTTGAGCTTGCTGATGAATTGGAAGAGTAGTAGAAGCAGCAGGAACAGGAACAGCATTCGTTGTCGCTTTTGTCGTTGATGCAGATTTGTTTAGCGCTGGTACAGGAGCAGGAGAGGGGGCATGAGACCTGTTTTGCGATATGGAAGATTGAGGTCGATTTCTTTGGTCATTGTAGGGGCCATGCCGATAAACATCTTTCTCTTGTTGCTGCTGTTGTTGCTGTGAAGTTGGAGTGGGATTTCCATGACCTGCAAAAGCACCACCTCGAACCTCATCTACATCAATCTCTACAGGTCTACCATGGCTATCGTAAGCGTGATAGCTTGGTTGTCCGTAGGGATGTGTCGGACCTGAATATTGTTTTGATTGAGTGTTGCTGTGAGGAGGAGCATTAGATTGTTGCTGATTTAATAATTGAGAAGAAGATTGTTGATTGGGAGGAGAGCCAGGTCGGTAAAAGCTAACACCTCCTCCTTGCTGTTGACTAGAAGGTTTTGCCTGATTACCAGATAGTCTTGACATGGGAGGTAAAGGTTGATGGAATTCAGCGGGACTATTTTCGATCGAATGAGATTGCTTTCCAGATGGTGGAGAGGGAGCACGTAAAGGCATTTTTCTTGTCAGAGGACTGCCGTGAATTGTTTGAAATCCATCACTACGCTGTCGTTTATGACCATCTGCTATTCTTGCAGGACTATTGCCTCTTTTCAGTGAAGTTATATTACCGAGTGGAGGAGTCCTTCTTTGTTCTGACTGTGATCCTGGCCCCGATCCAGAACCTGCCAAGGGTGTTAAACCAACTTTAGGACTTCTAGACGATCCCCAGCGTTGCTCTTGAGCCCTCCAGGCAGCGGCTTGTTGCGCTGCTTCTTCTGCAATAGGACCACTCCACTTTCTTCTTGCTAGGTTGGATGCAGTTGAATTACCTACATTGGTTGCTGTAATCTTTGGACCTGAACTTGAACTAGTACTTGAAAGATTAGCAGGAACGCTACCCTCCATCTTAACCGAACTTGAAAAGGTACTAGAGGGTGGCATACTTCCATCTAGTCTCCTTCTCTTTTCTATTTCAGAAGTACGTGAAGACGGTCCCAAAATAGAGCTCATGCTCATTGGATCACCTCTTTGAGTTGGAGATGATTGTTGCATTATGCTGCCACCCGTTGAATTATTTGGAGGAGATTCACTAGCAGGTCGTTTTCTTTTTTCTAATTGTTCTCTATTTGCATTGTCAGATCTCGTAAAAGGTTCACCTAGACCAACACTTTGACCTCGGAAGGGTGGCATTGTAAGAGGTCCAGCAGGATTGCTCCTATCTCCATCACGACCAGCTCCGTTGACAGGATGGGTTTTGGGAGCATCTGCCCCCCAGCTAGGTAATCTAGAGTGATTCTTGGAACCTCTCATTAGACTTGGCAAGGTTGGAGAAGTATGAAGCGACATTGGACCAGAAACTGCCGAAGTGGTACTTGCAGGTGGGGCAGCATTAGGATTTACACGTGGAACGAGTGAAGGCGGTGCCGACATTGGACCACTTTGAGAAGGATCCCAAGGGGAAGGTCGATGATTAGAAGATCCATAATGATGTTGAGGGGGGGTGCGAGGACGTTGAGAGGGAGAAGCAAGATGAGGAAAAGAAGAATGATTGGAAGAATATTCTCTGTGTTGAGATGATGGTGGCGGTGGTGGTTGTGTTTGCTGTCTTGAAAAAGGAGCCCTTTCAGAGGAAGGAGGAGGAGGAGGACCAAATGATCTCTGTTCGTCTATCCACCTTCGACCAGGACCTACATTTCTATCTTCTTGATCTCTAGTTTCATGTACATCAGAAGGACCTCGATGATTTTGCTGTTGTTGATAATGATGATGATGATGATGATGATGAAGCTGTTGGTTGTGTGATATTGGTTGTCGAAAGTCTTCATGAGGTGTATGATAATTTCGACCCATAATTGGCGCTCGACTTTGCTCTGGACTTCCAGTACTGTTTACAGAAGAAGAACGCTGTTGTTGTTGTTGTTGTTGTTGTTGTTGTTGTTGCTGCTGTTGTTTCTGCTGCTGTTCACGCTGCTGTTGAGAGCTTGGGTACGAGGACGAGGAAGATGCCGAGGTGGCACGTTGATAAGCTGTAATAAAGGGGAGCAAGACTCAGAGTCAGTCATGAACTTCTTGACTTTTTTATTTCAGGCTGAAGCAACTCCGAACAGAAGCAAGATAGACGGTTTAACGCCCAATGCCGCCCAAAGCTCATACATACTACGCCCTTATCGGAGACTGTATCCTCTCTCACTCACGATACATTGAAAAGTGTTGGTATAGGCGAAGAAAGAAAGTGACAATGCAATATTCTAAACGTATACGGAGGGAATATTTTCAACGGAAGAAGGAGACGACGAGTTTACTTTTTCAATTCACAAGACACTACGCTAAAACCACCCGTTCAATTTGAATTTTTTTTTTCTTATTTTTACTTTTGGTGTCTCTACTTTCTTCAATCGGAGCTGGGCGTGTCCCATATGTAACGATATAAACTCCGATTTAATCGAATTATATACATACAGAGAGCATTGGTCTATTTAAAAAGGAATATCAATACTAAAGTGTCCATGGGGGGGGGGGTATACTAATAATTGAAAGAAGGCGAAATAAGAGGGGAAGGGGGCGGGGAAAGAGACACTAAGATTTGTTGAAGATCAAGCTGAATATGATGGGAAAATTTTACAGTGCGATAGCAAAGATTGCTAAAGCACCTACACCCAAGGCAATTGGAAGAGCAATTTGTGAAGAGAAAATGGAAGCACCCACTCGTGCTTGCTTGTTGGTTAGAAGTGCTGGAAGAAGTAGAGAGACCAGAACCACTACCAAAGGGAGATGAAGCTGTTGACGTTGCTTGGACAACACTGATAGTCAGGCTGCTGCTGCTAGTTGCTGACGATGAAGTCATTGTGCTACTGCTACTACTACTACTGCTGCTAGTAGAAGTGGGACCTACACCGAAATTGATAGCTGTTCCTCCTAATGCTCCTGCTGTTGTAGTGTTGCAATTGTACGAAGCAGGTGCTGGATGAGGTGATGGAACAGCAACTCCATAAGAAGTATCATCTTGAACAAAGGAAGCTAGACCAGGATATCCGTACATGATCTGGTAGAGAGATATGAAAAGAAAAAAAAAATAGAGTCAGTATCAATTGATATATACGATAGATTTGTTACTTACATCCTGAGCGTCATTGCCATCACATGACTCAAAGTACTCTGCGTAATTTCCAGGTGCATTGAAGCCACAGCCAAGGACATCGTAGGTCTGGTAGATGGAATAGTCAGCTCTTGCTCTAATCTGTACGGGTCGTCTTGTACGCTACTCACATGTCTGCAAAGACTGGTAGCTCGATTACCATCGTAACAGGCTCGAGTACAGAATTGAGTGGCCGACACTGTAGATTTGTAGTAAAACAAGTGTTGAGTACTACACTTTCACAATGAGAGGATAAATCACTCACTGAAGGAGAACCATTCGTGCATCTGCTGACCATTGGAAAAGACGAGCCCACCCACAGGGTTACCAACACCAGTAGCACCACTAAGGAAGATTTACCAAAAGAAAGAATAATTTAGCATACAGAGCTGATCTGTTCAAAATCAAACCAAAAAATACACTCACTGAGGATCTAATTCACCACCATCGTCACCAGCAGTAATACCAATTTTAGTAAAATCACCAGTACCAGTCACTTGAACATAACTTGGTGTATAGATGAAATGAGCTCCTTTAATAGTACCTTCTGGAATCACTCTAGTTCCTCTACCTGACTTTGTACAGTAAGAAATAACTTCTGCTTCAAAATTGGCCACTCCTCCTCCAGGTGCTGGTGCCCAAACACAAAAGTCGGTAATATCATTCATGTAAAAATTTTGACACATTGAAGTTTGACTACTGGCTGTACCACAGTCATTGGTACCAATTTGACCATTTTCAGTAGTTTTTGGTAGACCGGTAGCACTTGGTACGTATGTGGCAGTGTATTGAGCAGAAGCAGCACCAATTAAGGCTAATGATGCAAGGCCGAGTCTAAGAGTTGTAGAAGACATTATGTGCAGTTGAAGAAGAAGAAGATTAAACACAAACAAATGGAAGGAAATGAAAAGCACAAGGGAAAGGGAATAGCACAAGGGAAGATTGAGAGGGGACACAGGGGAAAGGAGGAAATAAGTGATGATTTACATTCTGCTAGTCATAGTAGATCTCCTTTTTATCAGTCTGGTCGGTCTCTTGTGATCAACAACAATTCACTTGCTATCATTGAACAACCTCAAGGTCAAAACCAAAAAAAAAGAAAAAAAGAAAAAAAAAACTTTAAAAATTCTCTCTCTCTCTCTCTTGACCCTTTTTTTTTTTTAAAAGTCAAGGAACTTTCGATTCTCCTCGGTATTCCAACAACATATCATGTAATATAAACCTTTGAAAATAAGAAAATTAGAAACTAAAATAAAATCAAAAAAAAACCAACTTTAACCTCTTCTCGCGTCTTTATAAAAGGACTATTTCTTTTCTTCCATTATGCACGCGTGCCTCTAAATCCCTGCCTGATCTTCTTGTTGTTCTTTTCATTCTCTGCGGTATTAGAAAGTATAAATTTCAATATATATATAAAAAACAGTAAGAATAAATGAGGATAATTCAATAATTTCAAGATCTTCGGTGCATGTCGTAAATAACAATCGAGCATATATGATTTGTGCCCATGGAAATAAGCATATGTCGGCATTGTTATTGTCGGCTTGCGTTTGCGGCGGGTAAGATATTCACTCATCTTACCACGCCGACGGTGTTTTTTCTTATTATAAGAGCACAATGGATGGACAGGCACATTTGGTCTCACGATGGAAAGAAGAGCTACAGAAGAAAGCATCGAAGAAGGAATACAATGTTAAAATTGGTATAATGTGATGAGACGTTTGGTGGATTACAAATAAAGTATGAGATTATTCTATCGTAAACGTTTCTTGACTGGTGATACACTTCGTGCGTGAGCTCGTTGAACAGCTGGAGATGGACCCATGATAGACTTGAGAGGTGATGAATTAGTAGATGATAAAATAGTAGGTGAATGTATCGTGTCAATAGGTTGTACAATTCCAAGTGGACTTCTCTCTCGACTTCTACCTCTACGACCAAATTTTATTGGTGAAGTAGAAGCAGACTTTGTGAATGGTGTCAGTGAAGTCTTTATTGGTTTCTTTTCCCTTGACAGAGTCGGAATGGATTCTGTCGAAGAGGCTGATGTTGGTGTACGAGAAAATGGCGAAGATCCAGAGGTAGAATTATCAGTCAAAGGTATTTGTAGTGGCCTTGAACGCATAATTTTAATCTTTTCTACTCTGATAGAGCTCCTTGCTTCTGCTGCGACACTCTTTGTACGTAGTTTAGTGGGTGAAGCTGATCGTCCCCGATCATGCCTTTCTATTCGTTTGTGTTTGACAGATCTTAATCTAGAAGTAGGATGATCGAATGATCGATTAAGTGCGCTTCGGAAAGTGTCGTTTAAGAGTTCGCTTGGTTCATCGCTTGCTTCTCCTCTTGACCTCTTCTCTACCTTTACTTGTTCTTCACTCCTATACTCGAAAAAGAGTAGGAATTCTGCGCATTTAATAGCCAATGGATTCTCTTGTACCTGATCCAATGTCACTGTTCTTCTATTATCGTTACCACTACCTAATTTGTCCTTGCCAGTGGTATGCTTTTCCATCAAGAGTCGGATAACCTCTTCCCCTCTGAGTTCTTCAAGTATTTGAGAAGCGTTTGGTGAAGATATAGTGACGCAAATGAGTAAATCAATAGCATGAGCAGGGGCGTTGGTTCGGATCATGAAAGTCGTCCAGTATTCGGCGTCAATCATATCAAGGAGGAGCTGACGATGCGAAATATTACTCAGTATATGCATACATGCTAACAATCCCTTTCAAAGTGCTCAATGAAGTTAGTGCACATACCTCGAGCGTACTCTTCCGTCCACATAATCGCTGACTCTCCTCGTCCTTTAAGCATAGGCCTTGAAGAATGGTAAAGCAACTGATTAATTGGGAGCACACCAATTCACTTTCATTTGCTGCCTTGCTGCCCGAAGTCAATTGACATTGAATATGAAGCCGATGAATTAGACCGATGAGTGATAGAGCGACTGCATGGCGACATGAAAAGAGTTCACATATGTCAGTACAAAACCAGTCTGTGTGTGTGTGTGTGTGTGTGTGTGTGTTGGGATTGCAGTCAACATACCACAAGATCTTGGTCTCCTTTGAGCATCCCACCAAGCCTTGGACGACAACGACGATGAAGACGACAAAGAAGATTCTGATGCATCTCCACAACCGAGAACAATCTTTCCAAACTGCTCCTCTAAGCGAGATACTGCCTTGAGCCTCTCTGCCGAAGTGCAACGACTCGAGTCGATCTAAAGGCGATTAAAACCAAATCAATCAACGCATCCACTATCTGGCTAGACAGTCGTCCACTCACTACTTCAATAAGCTCTTCTATGGTAGCGCATACAAGCAGACTACCATCAAAGAGTTCCAACATGCTACGCTGTGCTCATAAAAGTGCCAAAGAAAGGTAAAGCAGGTACAAAGCAAAAGCCGACTTGTCCCTCTTTTCCGACGTCATATTTGCAGTGTTGTTCTCAATTTGTAACAATGTAATACCAGACGCGACAGACAAAAAGACGAAAGCCACGCGAGAGAAGAGTAACACAAGAGAGTACTAATAATACATTTTTTCCCTCATTGGCCAAGCTATCTATCATCAACTAAAGCACATCGATGGAGTGGCTGGTAAATCAAATAACAAGAAGCTTACTCTCGCCTTTGTGGTGAGTGAATTGTCGCTTGCACACTTCCTTTGCATGTTACGACTAGCTTTTATGGGATGGTCTGATGCACCTCATCTAAGTGCGCCACCTCACGCAGCATTTAAGAGCGCAGAATGTAGCAATGTGATGATACATAGCATAAAGAAGGGGGTCTAGGATATACATGAGTTGGGCGAATGACTCTCTTAAATTAATGATGACCATACGCATCTTCTTCATCTTTGGTAGCATCAGTGACTCGATGGCCACCTCTCCCCTTTCTATCCGATGCAAGTGTTTGTGCAAATTTGCTTCTCTCTCGAATCGCAGGACCACTGAAAAGGGAAGGAAAATAGGGAAGGGGGTATGAAGTAGTATCAGTATCGAGATTAGAAAGTATAAATTTGACCAAATTTACTCACCGCAAGTAAAACAAGTAAATTGGAATAGTCACAATAATGGCAAGGAAAGCCAAGAGTGTAGAAGCCCATTCCAAAGAATTAGGACCTAGATTGGAATAAAGTGGTGTGGAATACATTGCTGCAATACCAGCTAGAAAGTCTCTTGCGAGAGCGTTACCACCAGTAGCAGAAGCACTATAAGGTCCATAGGCAGCCACCATATAATCAATTGTAGCCATATAAATGGCATAATTTGCCATAGCAATAATGCAAGAAAAGATCATGGGAGCAATCCAATGAACTCGAGGAGGTCCTAAAGAAGTCCAAGCAAAACCAAACAATCCAAGTGCTTCTAGTGGTGCCATGTACAATAACCACCAAAGTCGAGTTTCTGGTTGAAGGCTATCTGGATCTCTTCTTCGCATAACTCTTTGACTATGAATAGTTGGAAAAAAAGAAAAAAAGGCGAGAAGATAACCAATATTAATTGGAATAAAAGCTAAACCGATTTGAACAGTACTAAAACCCCATTGCTTATAAACTGGATTAAAACCTTCCAAAAACGTAAAGATGAGAGCATCACTAAAACCACTTAGTAAAGAAAGTGATAAAACAATTGGTTCACGAACAAACATTTCAAATGGTCTTAACCAAGTTTCTCCAATTTCTTTTATACTAAAACGATTTTCTTTTACTTCATTTGGTCCAAAAATATTTTCTTGTCCTTTTATTTTACGCCTCTTTTTCGCCTCTCGATCCAATAATACAGTAGCTCGAGTTTCTGGAACGAGAAAAAAGTGAACAATTTGAGTAAAACCACCAAAGATTAATTGAGTCCAAAAGATCCAATAAAGAGGATTTTTAGCAAGTCCTTGAATAAATCCACCAATTACAGGACCGATAGAAGTACCACCAACGGAAGAAAGTACAATAAATGCAACAGCATATTGTTGATCATCTGAATCAAACATATCAGCAACTAAACCAAGCGTAACACTACCACCTGCAGTAAATAAACCACCAAAAAATCTAGCAGCAATTAAACTATTGAAATTGGGTGATAGAGCAGCCCAAATTTGAGTACAATTGACTAAAAATAATGATAATTGAAGAATTGGCCATCTACCTAATTCTTCAGACCAAGGTGCCCATAATTCTGATCCAAATGCATAGGCAACCAAGAAAATCATTTGACCAACTCTTGCACCTTGTGGACTAACACCTGCATAACGAGGATCTTCTACAATTAAATCAATTGCATTTGGAAAAACACTTGTATTAAAATTCATTGAAACTTGAACAATAAAAATTACTGAAAGTATCATCCATTTTTTCCATGTTGGAAAAGCAAAACCAAGTACTTCTGGTGCCATTTTATCTTTTAATTCAATTTTACCATCTGATCTTGTCTTTTCTAAAGATTTCTTTTCAACATTTTTACTTTTATCATTATTTACTTCTTCTGTTGAAGAATTCTCCTTTCCTGATTTGATTTCTTCAAACTTTTCATTTAAAGTACGATTCTCCTCCGACATGATGGAAGGAGAAACTTGTCTAGAGAGAGTGTAATCAAAAAATTGAGTTTAAGTGATTGGGTTTAAAATCTTCTATAAAAGAAGTTCAAGAAAATTGAATCAACCTATCAATCCCTTTTCTTGAATATATATCTAGAGGGACTGAAAAGAATTCCTCCCTCCCAAGTGGTTTTAATCTGATAAACCCTACGTAGCAAGGCAGCAGTAATTATTGTAGCGGAAAGATAAAAAGGGGAAAGGAGGGTGGAAAGGTAAAGAGAGGAAAGGGAAAAGGAATTTGAATGCAAGTGTTTGGATATTATATAGTTGCTGCATATATGACACTATGGGAATAATGTATAACTCCAGTTTGCGGGGTTTTAAGAGCTTCCTTCATTTTATGTCATTTAACTTTACAAGTTTTTATTGCAGCAACAATCGAATATGAAAATCCTCCCTCCCTCCCCCCCCCACCCCTCCCGCCTCCTTTTTCTCTGATCAACTCTATAAGCCGCATGAATACATACACACATCTACATCTCTTTCCCCTTTTATCCCAATTATCTCAGCTGAGAAAAAAAAAATAAAAATCCTCCTTCGCAGATAATTATATTTGGATTACAATTCTTCTTAAATGTTCTTGAATTGTAAAAGGTGGACCCTGGCCAACATAAAGGAAAAAAAAAGAAAAGATAACTAAAAAAAAAAAAAAAATTGCGATCCTCTCCCAATTCAAGCAAGAAGACGCTAATTCGCGGGGTTCTATCGCATCGAGGTAATCATGTATGCGCGCTCATGTCTAAATTACGTCATTTTCTTTTTTTTAGTAGAAATCACTGCACCTATGAGGATCAAATCAAGTACCACTAGGATCGTTCTCTCGCCATTGAAGAGGAGAGAACAAACACGCTGATTGGGTAAAAAAGAAATGGAATACATAAATGAGACTCGTACAAGTATATTGATATCTCTGTAAAATCAGTCAGGAACACTGGCTCTCATTAGAAAGCGTTTGTTTACGAATACAGCTAAATGCCTCACGATAACGCTGTTCTGTGCTGTTGTACGATTTAGATATTACATAATAAAATAAAACAAGAGCAAAGTACTAAGACATGGTTTTCTTTTTTTTGGGGACTGAAAAATGAGGCAATGAGAAATATTTGGATACAGGGAAAGGTAAAACCTGAGAAAAAAGGGGCCAATTTTACATTATGATTCGTCTGTTGTACTCTTGTACGGTGCAACGCCAAACATGTTGGAAGCCGCAAGATTGATGGCATACGAAGGAGTATGACCATATTGAAGCTGATTGTGCTGTTGTTGATGATGATGATGATGTAATTGTTGTAGATGCTGCTGCTGCTGCTGCTGCTGTGACATCATAGGTTGCAGTGAACCATTATAGAAATGGTTACGAGTCATGGTAGGATAAGCCATCTTCATTGGACTATCATTTCCTTCGACTGATGAAGAAGAAAGTTGACCAAATTCAGAAGCCATTTCCAATTCATGTTGTAAATTACCAGAATAATCAAAAGGATCATCTAAATTATTATTTGAATTGGAATGATTACTACCTTGTAAATGAGCAGCAGCATGAGTTGGAGTACCATCTTGAGTATACAAATTACCATTACCCATTGTAAATCGTAATGATTTGGTCGGCGATGGACTAAAACCCCACCTTTGATACAGAAAGTTGCCATTATTTTGATCAGAATAACGAGTAGGTGTATTTCCAGCTCCAAAATTGAGAAAGCCTGTACTACCACTATTGCTGTTGCTATTATTATTATTACTGCTACTACTACTACTACTACTACTACTACCATTATTAGCATTCAAGGTAGCCGCTTGCTGACCTAATGCCATTTGAAGGTTTATTCCTGCTGGACTTGTGAAAAGATTTGAAGTATTATTTTGACTTGCAAATGGTATTCCCATACGTAAAGGAGATCCTCGAAGTGGACTAGTCATCATTTTTGAATTTGGTGATCTAATCAAAGATTCCCTTTCACCTTCTTCACCTTCCTTTTCCTCAGTAGTCGACCTTTCCATACTAATAGAAGAGTTTTGAGTTCCTGCACTACCTCTCATGCTTGAAATGGGTGAATTAACAAATAATCTTGAAGGTGAATTATTTCCATTACCATTATTATGCCTACGTAAAGGAGAATCCATTGCATTAATAAGTGAATGACCTGGTCCAGCTCTTAATCTAGCATTATTCGTCATGGTACCATTGTTGGAATTGATAGAATTATTACCTCGCATATGAGCTAGAGGGGATGCTTGCAATGTATGAGAAGATAAATGATTATAAGTATTCGATCCAAAGGAAAAAGGATTTTGATTTCCAAAATTACTTTGTTGATTTATTACTACTCCTCCTCCTCCTCCCATTGCAAGACTACCATTCATTAATTCTACAGCTCGACTGACTGCTTGCTTTCTCTTTCGAGCACTCTGACTACTAGCTGCTCCTTGAATTCCTCCAGAAGGTGGTGGCATTAGTGAATCAAAGTTATTAGGACTACTTGGTGGACTACTAGCATCCGTTAACATGGGCATACCTGCCATCATTGAAGTAGTCGATGTACTACCATGACCACTGCTACTTATAAAATGATGAGGTCTACTGGGAGTAATGGTATCAAAGGGAGCATCTCGAGGTGAAGAAGGTTGAACAGGTCGTAATGGTACTCGAGTTGTTTGCTGTTGATTTTGACTTTGTAAATCTACTTTGGATAATTTGGCTTCAGTCAGATGAGGTGTTTCAGCTTGAGATGATCGAATCTTTTTATTTGAACCGCTAATGACTTTAATCTTTTTACTCTTTTTAGCTCCTTTACCTACTTTTGAAAATTGATAGTCAGAATCGCTTGGGTTTTCACTAGTAGCAACTTCACTTCTTTCTGATTCTTGCCTCTTTCGTCTATTCAACAATGACAATGATGCGTCAATTCCTTCTCCAGATTCATCTTGCTTTCTCAGATTGGATTTTTCTTCTCCCTCTGTGAATTCCATCATCTCTTCTAAAGGGGCATTATGATTCTTGGGTGTCTTTGGGTTGCCCTCCTTTCCGCCAAGCTTTTGAGAAATAGCTGAGCCAGGAGCAACATAACTACCTGCTCTAAAGCGATTTTCATGACCGTCTTTGATGGCCCACCAACCTCCTTTACCGGGAACGCTTGCATCTCTCTCCACCTTGATGAAACTCTTGTTTAAGCTCAAGTTGTGTCGAATACTATTTTGCCAACCTCGATCACCTCGTTCAAAAAAGGGAAAGACTGTTGATATCCAATTGTAAATTTCATTCAAGCTAAGCCTTCCGTCAGAAGATGATAAGATTGCCTGTCCAATCATACCGGCATAAGAAACTGATTGTGGCTTAGCGCTCGATCTACCCCAATCAGGCGGTAATTTGTAGTATCTTGCTGGTGGTTCAGCTGTCAACGTTCCACTCTCTAAAGCTGCCTGCAATTCTTCTGAGATGAGCTTTACCACCCGACTACCATCTGGTTTATCCCATTCCATTTGGCCAAGAGGGATCGCTTGCCCATCCTTGATGATTCGGGTAAACGATTGACTCAATTCTTTCTCTACCTCTGCTGCATCATTAAGTCCACTCTTTTGTGAAAAGCTTCTTCTGACTTCTTCAGAGTCTTGTAGTTGTTGTTGTTGTTGTTGTTGCTGCTTTTTCTTCTTCACGTTGGGTTTTGATTTTATTCGATTAGAGTCGCATTCTTCTGCTTGCTGTCCCCCATTCATACCAAGAGCATTGGCCAAGGTTGAGCTTGAAGGAAGTGTGGTAACAACTGTAGCTGTTCGATTGTTTATGTCCAGGTACATTGGACTGTCTCCAAATGCACTCGTCGAAGCCGAACTATCTCGAGTATGATTACGTTCTAGACCTTTTTTAGCCATCATTCGAGGGGGAGGTGATTGTGCGAGATTCCGACTTGTACCACTACTTGTATAAGCTGGACTAGCTTCCTCCAATTCTCTTTCGTCGTCTCCTTCTTCATCGCTATTCACCTCGTCAATTCTAGATCTCTGAGATTTGACTGGATCCTCGGCGACTTTTACGAAAGAAACTACTTCATCACCATCACCAGACATTATACGTAAGCGAGATTGAGTGGAAGACATTCCGAAAATGGCTGCCGGACTGATAGTCTCATACTTTCCCATGGGACTACGGCTTGCCCATCCAGTGGGAACCTTTTTGTTCCTTTCATTATTGTCTAATGGAATGTTCTCTTTGTCAGCATCTTTTCCAATTTGAGCAGCTAGACGAGCTTGACTAGGTAATCTTCTTTCCAAAGTACCTGAAGAGTGAGCTCGCATAAGCATCACACGATCGGGACTATCTTCTATACATCGCCTCTCTCCCCCATTGCCATTCTGTTGATAGGAAAAGGGTGCAGCTAATGTATTAGCTCGAACAAATCTCGGGGGTGTTGCCGAAGTAAATGTCTCGAAAACATTTCTAGCAGGTGATCTAGCCAAGGTAGGGCCTTGTGAAAACGGAAAGGAAGAGTCATTTAATTCTTGAGTTGAAAGTTGTGATAGCGCTGGCGGTGTCCTATCAGTACTAGATGGTCCAAATAGTAGACCTCTTCTAGCAGAGAGAGCGGAAACTCCAAGTCCGTCAATTCGATCAGTCATACTTTCCAGATTGAGCGATAGAACTCCGGGTGATTCTTGTGGATGAAATGCAGATCCACCACGAACTGCGATTGGTGAGCCAAAGTTACTAGCTGGTAAATGATTCCTCATCCATACAGATGTCGTCCTCTGCCTCAAATGAAATGTCTGCTCTGCTTCTGTCATTTCTCCACCAACACGCTTCAATTCGGTATCGTCATCAAATGTTGGAACAGCCTGTACAATTTCAGGATGCGGAGCAATTCCATAGAATGCAAAGTCATAATGCTCTTTAGTCGTCATCCTTCGTCTCGGACTAGAAGAGTCATGCGCCCATCGAACATTCTTATGCTCCATTCCTCGGCCAGTCTCTTGATTAGTAGGACGTGAAGGTTGTGTTGGGGGTTGCAATGCTGAGACTGGTGCATGAGGTGCAGAGGTAGTCGCAGTCATTACAACCAAATCATTTTGCCCATTCTTGCCAAGCTTTTCCTCTATTTCGCGTGCCTTTGCTTCTCTCCTACGACGAATAGGACTTGTCTTTTGTGCCATGACTCGATCAAGAAAGCTCAATCGATCTAAGCTCTCGTGTAGATCCAAAGGTGGTGTCGTATCAGAAGTACTAATTCGTCGATGTCTATTCCATTCTTTTTTAGCTGAAATCGCTTCGACACCAAAATATACACCAGAGTCATCAGTGTCGGCACCAGCATTGGTAGTAGCCAAAACATCTTCCTCTTCAAATGGGCCATGAGCCATCTTGACTAGCTCATCATTTTCTGAGCGCTTGTCCGGTGACGGCATCAGCGTGAGTCGACCATCATCATCAATATGAGCTTTTTCGCTTAATTTTCGCAATCCTGGGCTTTGTGGGACAAAATGACTCGCCTTGAGAAGTTGAACAGGGCTCTCCAGCGTTTGTTGTCCATCTTGTACTAAAACTTCATCATTTTCGGTACCACCGATCATTTGCAATCCCAAACCGACCTGACCTTGTAATGAATCATTAGATAGCATCTTGATCTTGCTTATTCGTATTGATGGAGTAACAGAAGACTCTGAGCGTACATTTGGTGTTCCTGCGCTGACATTCGTGAGAGGAGACTCGCCTAGAATCGTTGATGAAAGTGAAGACTTTTTTACGTGGCTAGAGGTAAAATTGGTCTCGGCATTGCCACCTTCCTCCCTCCCTTCCCTCTCCAATTTCTCCTTCATCTTCCTCCTCTTTTCTCTCCTCCTCCTTCGCTCTTCCAGTGTGCTCACCTCCTCCAACTTGGGGCGTGACTTGAGTCTTTCTTCTTCACTGGGGACAACTGCAGTGAAGAAACTTAACATTGGACTACTAGTAGATCGATTTGCAAGCTTGCCGTGTGATGGTATCGAGCCAGATGCTCCTACTGCTGGACTACGATCTGCATGAATCTGAGATTCTGTCCCAGTGTGGGAGCCTGTAATTGCTCCTGTTCCTGAGCTTTCTCCAGCCATGTTCTGATCCTCTCCTCCTTTCTCAACGCGTTGTGCTCTTAGAAAGGCAGACACTCCTGCTCTAGCCCTTTCATAGTCTTGCCTCGTCAAATTGAGACCCATTGCCTTTGCTCTTGCAAAAAAGTCCTGCGCATCTTGAGAGCTTGCTTTATCTGCTGAGGAAATTGCAGTAGTAATGCTACTTTGAGATGTGCAACTCGAGGAAGGATGTGCAACATTGGAAGGCAAGTGAGAAGATGTAGAGCGTTCCCTGGTCCTTGCTTTGACCTGAGAAGAGGTAGCAGTACTGAGCACTGAAGGCTCTCCATTACTTTCCGGGCTGATTTTTGAGGAAGGTGAAGGCATGCTGTATACCCTCTTTGCAATTTGGTCGCCTTGAATTTCGCGTCAGATTCCACAGGGCTGTGCTCCTTCTATCTCGTACTTGAATTATGTTCGCTTTGTACGACCGTTTGCACTTGTGATCTTATCTCTGCACAAGTACTTATAGTCGAGGGCTTGGGTTGTCACGTCGACGAAAGCCAGTCGAGAAAAGGAGTGAAAATGAGAGCGAGTTCACGCGTCCAAGTATGTCGAATCACGTCCTCAAAAAAATGGCGGAGGAGCGGCGGTGATCAAGGAAATAGCAATGGCGGTAATAGTAATATATATGTATAAGAGTAAAATTTAGTAGGAGCTTGGTGCAGCGAGAAATCTTGCAAGAGTGAGCTGCTGATGGTGGTGAAGAAGGTGTGACGATGGAAAAAGAACACCACGATCACGCAGCTAATCTATAAAAATAAAAAATAAAATTTACGACTGCCAGAAATGCGATCGGGCCAGGGGAAAGGGGAGAGAGGGGATGTAAAATAAAAATGAAAATCACTTGCAGGAGGGGACAAGCAGGCACTGACGGCAGAAAGTCAGTCTAAAATTTTCCAGGCGGGTGTTGCTTCCTATCACTTCACGCGGAGACGCGTTCCGCCATGTGGATGCTCTCTGGAATGCACCGAAGAAGCCCCAGATTTCAACGTCGTCGCGTTGTCAAAAGATCAATTTGACGAATGATGATTGCCCCTTTGTCATCGAAAATGGCGATAGAGAGCAGCATAACAAATTCAAGTACCACAAATATTTTGCCTTACAGAACAATACAAATCTTTGAATGTTTAAATTTTGTCATATCTACGCAATATCAATATACTGTGTGAATAGATGAATTGGCAGAGATATCGTCTCAGCAGTGACTGCCATTACCAATGAAATGAGTAGAAAATTACAATCTAAGATTTGACTCGAAACACTACTCTAGAAACAATCTTCCAAAATGAACGAGGATGACAGCTAGTAATGTTCCTTTTCACTGGCTCTCCATCGTGACTGCGATCTAGGCTATACTCGGGTAAGAAAATGACAACGATGGCAGCTAGAGCAGATAGTGGAAGGAAGATGAAAATTACCCAACGAAGTGTACCAGCATATGTCTTGACTAATAGAGATGTAAAGACTCTTGTATCTTGATCAAGGTTGTAGATTTGTAGTGGATCATCTTCAATTTTGTCTAGTATCGAATCTGGAATAGATTTACCGAGGGTTGCATCCATTTGAATGGGTAGATCGATGTGAACTATCATTCCACTAATTGCTATTCCTATCACCCCGCCGATGTTTCGCTGGTATTTAAGTATTAGAAAGAAATAATAATTTTAGAAATAATCGCTCCCTACTTTCCCTACTTTCCCTTTTTTTTTTTTTTTTTTTTTTTTTATTTCTTTGTTACTCACGAAAAAGTTTCGTACCGCTGTAGCCATTGCCATTTCACGCTGACGTGTAGCTGATTGACAGGCAACAAGAGTATTTTGCATTTGACAACCAAATCCTATGCCAAGTATGAGTAAGATACTTGCAGCTAGGCCTTGAGATATACCAGGCTTAAAAAAATACCACAGAAGAACACTGCCGATGTGAATAAAGAAGAATGCTAGAACCAAAGTCACCTTGTATGCTCCTAAGATACTTGTGCAAAGACCTGAAGCCCAGCTAAATACTATGGAAGAAACTACGACTGGACTCAAAGTGATGGAAGATTGAATTGCATCTTGAGCAGACACGACCTGAAAGAATTGTGGCACATAGTATAAAATCGAATAACTATGATGTAATTTATCAATCAGGAAAAGTATACTCAGTTCTCTTCCCTCTAACCAAAAGGCGGTCTCTTTCTTTCTTATACTCACAATATGTAGCCAAAGGTAAAGTTGAGAAAGAAGATGAGGTCGACGGAAATGTTACGAAAGATTTTGAGTGGTACAATTGGGTGAGAAGCACCTTTTCCTTCCCAGATGAAAAAGGCAATCAAGATTATTAGACCAAAGAAAAAGCATACTAGTACTGAAACAGATGTAAAGAAAGTAATAGGAGGCTTTACAAAAAGTAATGCGAGTAAAAAAGTTGTACTACCACCAACAAAGAGTAAACTTCCTAAATAGTCTATTGTCTTTATCTTTGTCTTGAAAAGGCGAACATCAGATTGACCGATAGAAGGAAGGAAGAAGAAAGTGGCAATGGCGGCAACGGCAATAATAGGGATTTGAAAATAAAAAGCCATACGCCAGCCTTCTTCGCCAGTAGATGCAAATAATCCTCCAATTAAAGGACCGATAGCTGCTCCTGTACCATTAATGGCGGATAAGATGCCACTGCAATAATAAACTACATTAGCAACATAAATAATTCTGCCACTAAGGTAACTCTCTATCTATCTTACTGGTATGTTCCTCGCTTACGAAGTGTGACAATATCGGAAATGCAGATATGGACCTGAGCAAAAATAAAAATAAAAAATAAAAGTAAAAATTGAAGGGGAGGGGGGGGGGGTCTTTCAGTATCCATACAAACCATAATCAGGGAATTCGACTGACCATGCTGAACAAGCCTGCCCCTCCAATTCCAGCAATTGCTCTTCCTACAATAAGAACTACCATAGATGGCGCAGCAGCACAAACCACCGTCCCTATTAAAAATATTGTGTGGGCAATGACGAAGAGGACCTGATAAAAGAAAAAGACAGAGTTTTGCTCAGCTTTTGGCATTACTTTCATACACAAAAACCTCTAATTGGTGCTCACTTTCCTACCAAACACATCACTCATGCGACCATACAAAGGTGAACAAGTTGTTTGTGTCAAGAGAAAGGCGATTCCAACCCAAGGTGCATTTTCAGCTCCAAATTGAGATGATATACTAGGTAAAATACAAGCAACTGCCCGGAATTAGATAAAGGATATATTAAGTAGACTTTATCATTTGAAAGTCTTTCCCACTTACCAACAGTCTGATCTAAAGAAGTCAGAAGAACAGCCAGAGAGAGACAAGCATAGACGAGTAAAAATCGTGGAAGCGGTAATAGTCGTCCATGTGAAGGATCTTTGCCATTAGTGTTGCTCATTTTTTCAGATGGTTTCTTCTCAATGTCATCAACTTCATCATCTTTCACCTCCTCTACATCGTTGACATTTTTACTCTCCCCATCTGCGAGCGTCATCATACTGGCAAAGCGACTAATAGACAGCCTTTCAGTAGTATCAGCTGTGATGACTTGCTTGTGAATAAATGTTTCATTCTCCTCGTCGTGCAATGTCCCAGTCGATGAAGTGTTGAATACATTTCCATCCAGTACATGACCTCTGTCAGTGTCCTGATCGATCATGGTGGTCAGATGTTAATAATTTAGTCAAAGTGAAGAAGGTCGAAAATTTTATTCACATCAAA
Organism: Exobasidium cylindrosporum; assembly: GCA_023273805.1. Lineage (NCBI taxonomy): Eukaryota > Fungi > Basidiomycota > Exobasidiomycetes > Exobasidiales > Exobasidiaceae > Exobasidium > Exobasidium cylindrosporum. Next base: position 4,645,606 of record CP096878.1, read on the forward strand.
AGTCAAAGTCACCACTTCTAAGCAAACTACTTTACAATCTCCGCTTTAGTTGGAATTTCTTGATCAGGTCATCCTGTACGATGAGCGGAGTGCAAGGGCAACTCAGACACCGGTCACCGTCAAAAAGTTGTCGCACCTCGGCTCGGTCGAACAATCAAAGCGCTTTACAAAAAGATAGAAATTATGACATTCTTCTTGCTGAAGGACAATGATACATGGGGGAGTCGTGACAAAGAGAAGATTGAAGAATAGATGACAAGGGACCTGGTGAGGTATGAAATGCAAGCAAGCTGGTTTTATATGTAAATGTGCGTTGGATGTGCGTGTGTGGTGAATTGATCCTACGCTTGATAATTGTAAACATTCATCGATGATTCGCTCCTTTCGAGATATTCACGATCGATTAAACTTTCAATTCGGCGTTTGACCAGTAAAGGTGAAGGTTGAAATCGAGTCGTCAATTGTCTAATGACTTCGTTGACTAGTTCGTTATGAGTCATTGTTTTCCGATCCTTCATAACTCGAACAATACAGGCTTCCACTTGATTCTTACGTTCTTCTTCTACCTTTTCCGTCGTTTCTTTTCTTTCACTAGCCGTCTCTACTCTAGCAGCAATTTGAGCTATCTTGATACGAGCTAGATTACATTGAAAACCTTCATTGAAAGCAAATCGATCTTCCTTTGCCACTTCTCTACCTTTTGGTTCTTTGATTAAAATTTTGTATTTTGCACATGCCAGGCTTTGCAAAGTACGATTAAGTTCTTGTTCCGATATTCCAGTACTGGTTTGGATACTGTGCCAGCTTAAAGTCTCCCCCTCTGCAACGTTTTCAAATAGTAGTAAAATCACCAGTGCATATGTGCTGACGTTCAATTCATGCTTTCTTCCCTTAAATTGTACCTTTACATCTGCACTCCCATGATTGGGATGCCAAGTCAGCAATCTTCCACTGTGTCGTGATTGATAGAAGCGTTCAAATGCAAGTCTTGCTTCTACCATGGATGGAGCCATTGTACAAGGTTGTGCTTGAGCACTTATTGGCCAATATGTCGAGGTCAAAACATTGACACTGATATCAAATGGCATTGGTCGCTTTGATCGTTGAACACTATCATTGAATAGTCCCATCGTCTCCTCTGATACCTTCATATCGTTGAGCATTCCTTGCAACTTTTGAACATAGCCATGACCACATTCAATCTTGAGCTTTGCCATCATTCCCCTTTCAGCGTCATCTGACACACTTCGACCTTGTAAAAGTCTCTTTGCCAAGTGTCCCTTGTAGTATCTCTCAAAGACGTCCTTTTCATGCAAGAATCGGAATACCGTGATAGTTCGATTTAATGTTTCCTCTACTTCTTCCTCTGTCTTGCCCTTTAGACCTTTTTTGAGATTTTCATCAATGAAGAGAGAGATGAACTCAGGTGCTCTAGGATTAGTGTTGACAAAAGTCTCAAAAGCTTCATTGATTGAAGTCTCACAGCCCTTGTCCTCTTGAAAGCTTACTCGCCAAATAAAATCAAACTTTGTTTTAAACGCCAAGACATCTTCAACCCATTTTAAAGCTACCTGAGCTTGCGGTGTTGATGCAGTATTGGAAGTGTTATTACTACTGCTCCTCGTTTCTAAAACTTCTTCTTCCTTAGCAGCCGCTGTTACTCCAGCAATTCCCTTTGCTGTACCAGACACCTGTTCATTTATTTCCTTTCCACGAACACCAACATATGCCTTCAATCCCAGTTTCATAACGACTGCTCCCTCTGATACTCTCCAAAAAAGCCTATACATTCGTGCAAGGTCTTCCACTCGATTGTCGTCCAACATCGTTACAATTCCACTTCCAGACATATCCAAGATTGTCTTGAGGTGTCGTGAGAGTAAGCACTTTTCAAGTAGCTTGCTAAGTGGACGGTCTGTATGCGAAGATAGATACACAGCTACTCTAGCCTCTTCTTCCATAAACCTCCTTTCTACATGTCGTAAATATTGAGCTGCATCATTATTGTCCAGCAATCGTTCAGCTTCTGCACGATAGAATTCCTCACTGGTGGCCAAAAAAGCAGGTTCAAAATCGTGCCTATAGACTGTAGGTCTAGCTGTAATAGATGAGCCAGGAGTCGGATGTGTAAGGGAGGTTAACATATCAATGTTGGACTTGAGAGCGCTTCTATTGATGACAGAACCTTCGCGTTCAATTTGAATCTGAGTAAGCAAGGTTGTATAGAGATGTGTATGAATCGGAAACTTGTTGCTTCGAAGAACAGTATCTCGGAAGAGCTCCAATCCTAGGTCCCAGATTGGCAGAGCTTTTGCCTGATCAACGTACACTTTATCCTAGATGATAGAATATTTTGGCGCAAGTCAAAAATTGGGCTACGGCAGACAATATCGCGAGAATTGCACTTACAACATATTGTAAGACCCCTTTCAATTTACTCATGCATGCACAATGATCATCCCAAGTGTCTCTAACGGCCTTAAGAAATATTTCGCCAGCTTGTGTCTTTGCTACAGCATCTGCTCGATCTCCCCCTTGAGTTGCTGCCATTGATACGCCATTTGCAGCATTTTCATTGAGACCTTCATCTTCATCGTCTTCTGCTTCTGTTTTGATATCTCCCTTCACCGACGCTTTGCCCTTCCCTTTTGAAAGATTCGCAGCACCAGATCCCAAATTTGTAAGCTGGTCCGGTAGTACAATGCTTGAAGGAGCATAATTAGCTCCACCCGGAGGAAAGGCGGGTACAATCTTGTCTGAGCATAATCTGACCAGGTGTTCCTCGATTTGTTTTTTAGTGCCATTATAAAGAACATCACCATTTTGATACTAAAAGAGAGTCAAGATTAGTAGCTGCTCCTCCCGCTTCATCCTATTATGACTTACAAGAACAAGGTTGTATGCATACCGGTAATGCTCTTCATAACTCAAAGTGCTAATATTGTGATTCTGTATGTGGTAAATGCCTCTTGCTAGTCTTTCCCACATCTCCTCCAATGGTATCTTAAGTCCCAGCTAGTTAAATAGAAAGTATGACTGGTTAATGTAATGCTCTCTCAGTCCAAAGCCATTGCTGTCTTACCTTCTTTGGGCCTTTAATTTTGCTACCGCGAGGTAGACGTCCCTTTTGATTCATCGACATGTTGGACAGAGGCTGAGTGGCTGGGAGTAACCACTCCTCGAGAGGTGGTAACTGCCGAATTTACCCTGCCAGCTACGTTCGGGACAGGATAGCAGGATTGTCTAGTCTACCCAATCTTTGCAAAGTTGATTTATAGGTCCCCTTTATATTTTCGAAAATGCGTAAAAGTGAGCAAGCAAGCGCCTACCTTTGCAACGGCCCGTTCTCGGTAAGTCCCCCGACTCCCTACACGTGAACAGGTACGCGTATTTTTACAGTGTTGTTCTAATTAAATACCGAATGTGCAAGGCAACACTAGGTACTAAATACTACTGACTTTGGTATCAGGATCGACCACATCTTAATTTACATTTGTATATGCCAAAATAACGGGAAAAGGTCACAAAAAGGCGTTACACCGTCCCAAACCACTAGAAATTTTTAATGAAGTCAAGGACACTCGATGAGTCAGCTCTTGACATGGTATCAACGCCATACCCAATTGGAGAAGCTCATGGAATCATCAATAATATCCCAAGTTAGACAAGAAGCTCTCAAAGCAGCAAATCTCATCCCACAAAATGATGACAATGCTGCTGCCGCCGCTGCTTCTCATCAGATCTCTAATCGAATCGTTGCTGCACATTCTAGGGAAGAAATACTTGGAAGACAGCTCGATGCATCATTAGCTGTCTTATGGTCTGCTCCTCCTTCAACTAGAGACAGCAATGTATTGAGGAATTCAGCTCAAGCTTCAATACGTTCACTAGTCAATTTGGGCCTTTCAGAATCAAGTAGAGATTTGTGCTCCATAACCTGCCTTGAATCAAATAGGGAGGGCACTGTCGAGTTGGTCCGATGTCGATTGGATCGAAAGATCTACGTCCTTAAATCGACTACAAAAGGTGCAGCAAAGAGAGGCTATCGATCCAATGCTCCAGTTACAGAAAGAAGACTCTTGTCTATATCGAGAAGAGAAAGAGACGAAAAGATTGGAAAAACAATTTTTACACCCACCTGCGTGGCAGCTTTTCAAAGTCCAGGCAGCTTGCATATTCTTATGGACTACTGTCCAGCTGGCGATCTGTATCATTTTTTAGAAAGTGCGGGAGAAGCTCCTATTTCCAACGAGGCACGAAACAAGTCTGGAGGATTGCTAGTAGAGAGCTATGTAAGGAGATATGCTATCGATATGGTGGCAGCAATATCATGGATACATGAACAAGGATTTATGCATAGGTTAGTAGTGGTTTCGAGATGAAAGCTGAAAAAATGAATATCTGATATTCTTTCAACATGCCTTATATATATAGAGATATTAAACCTGGAAATTGGCTATTTGACAAGACTGGCCACTTGCTTCTCTGTGATCTAGCTAGCGCTGCCCCCTTTTCTCTTTTTGATGTCGTGCCTTCAAGTGGTAATCTCCCGGAACTAGATCAATCTCGGATTAGTAAGATTGGACAGCGAAGGGTTCTCTATCGACATTGCTGCTTGATTGGAACAGCAGACTACATTGCACCCGAAATATTTTGGTCTGCCGATCTAATAAGTAGAAGAAAAGAAAGAAGGCTTGGCAGGGAACAGAGTTATTCTCGCTCTTTATTGAATGAAGAAATTTCTCTGTCAGCGGAAGACGAAGAAGACGAAGATGATGATGAACCACCTCCAGATGGCCCTGGATTGTATGGACCAGAGTGTGATTGGTGGAGCTTAGGAGTTGTCCTGTTCGAAATGGTATATAAAAGGATGCCATTCTTTTCAGAAAAGATAGCAGAAACAATGGAAATGATCAAGAATCATGAATCTTATTTTCACCTTGATTCTTGGGTGCAATGCTCAAGCCATCTAGAAGATCTCATTCAACGATTGATTAGTCATTCTGAAAAGAGAATAGGATTCACCTCATCGGCTGAAGTTAAAGCACACCTCTTTTTCAGAGGTGTCGATTGGGATATACCTTGGGAAGGCCAACCAGTACCATTTGTTCCAAATTTAGATGCAGCAGTAGGACAACACTCACGCTCCATTGGTGAAGCATGTCCCTGGCAACAAGAGCCATCAGTATTGCATAGTCCTCACTGGAAACGAGATTATTCTAATTCAACTCATTTTTCTCAAATGTGGTCCGGTGACCCTCAAGATTTTCCTGCCTTTCCAAATTCTGTTGAGATCTCAAGACCCTTGATGGTGGAACAGATTGTAGAAGAGGAAGAAGAGAATGAGAGTAGAAATACTATCACACAATCATCTCCGTCCACACGCAAAGCATTAGAGCAGATAAACCATCACTCAATTCTAGAGGCGGAACGGCTGTGGGCAAGATTTGATCCTACCTGGATTGGATTTTCATATGTACCTGATAAACATTCTTTTCAGCCAGCCCCTGAAACTATTCAAGCAACAACTAAAAATTTGCCAAGTCCCATTTCATCACCAGAAAGTATGGGTGCTGGTACACTACTGGACAGCCCTCAAATTAACCTGACGACATTGCCAATGGTATCGACTCCTTGTCAAAGTATAGTATTTGAGGAGTCAACTGCCCCACTACCAATACAATCTACACCCTTTCATCCCTCTATTGCTCATAATTTACGTCGCAAGGCAATGGAGACTGCATCTAGAGTACGAAGTGAGAATGTAGAACATCAAGTTGAGCAAGCATTTGCTACTCCACTTCGCAAGACTTCGATGCCTACTTTAGCAAATCAACAAGATCGTCAACAGATGATGTCGAATTTGCAAACGCCTGCAAATCCATCATCTTCCAAATCAATCATACCAGCGTCTCCTTATCCATTCCCTCTTGCCACTGTAGCAAGACCGAGAAAGACTCCCGCAGCAGCATCAAGAATACTTTCTTCCACATTAAAGAGAACAGATTTAGAAAGAGCGAGATCAGAGAGTGTAGGAACAGGAGAAGGTTCCGATTCTAGATGTTCTGGTGGTAGTAATATCAAAAGAGATATTTCAGAGCGAGAAGCTTGGAGAGAATTACAAAAAGCAGTAATGCAAAGTGCTAGAAAGGGTAAAGGTGCATTCGTAAAGGAATTAGAAGAGAAGAGAAAGGTAGAAACATCAGTAGCAACCAACAGAAAGAGACCAACTTTAATACACGCAGCTACAGATAGCGTCATTCATCCAACATCTACTAGTCAATCTCGAGACAATGTTAGCACGCTAAATGGAGTAGAAGTAAACGGACAGAGTAAAAGAAAAAGTTCTGCATTTACTACTATAGAGGCCCTCAGCGGAGCATTTAAAGGAAGAAGACCAAATTTACCACGCTTTCTCAGTCATCATAATGAAATTCTTGGTGGAAAGCCAGTACCTTTAAAGCCGATAGTTAGCTTGAATTCACCAAAGAGGCCTGAGAGCATCATATCCTCTTCATCTTCTACTTCTTCTCCTCCCCATAGTGCTGATATAATAGATAAAGATATTTCTTCTGCTGCTAGAAGCCGATTGATTTTACCTGGCTTTTGGAATAAATATGGTGATGGTGGAAAGCTAAACAAGAAGAAGAGCGCTCGTCAATTACTTTTGAAAGCTCAAGATCGAGATACTCCAACAAAGGTTGCTTCTAGATCAGGTAGTCCTTTATTTGCTTCATTTCAAAATCTTTCACTTGGTAGCAATCAATCTATTGGAGATGAAAATGATGAAATTCAAATTGCATTTCCTACAAGCAAGCAACAACACAGTCTTAACGCTCATAAAGGTAATGAAAGTGTATCAGTAGACTTTTCATCAACAACTATGGATTCAAATGACTCAACAGATTCCTTTCACACTAGTGGTGATCAAAGTAGTGATGTTGAGCAGCAACGTCTCTCTTCACCACCTCAATCAGCAACTATTGCTCTACTAAAAAGAGAAGAAGGAACAACTACACAGCGAATGAAAAGGCGTGATAGTATAGAAATGCTGTCTCATTATCGTAAAGGAATTAATCCTGATGAGACAATTGAAAATGTAGAACCAACATTAACATGGCAAGGTGGTAAAAGAGGATCAAAAAAAGTCATGTCTATTCAGGTATTACAACCAAAACTAAGCAATAGAACCTTGGGCGGATTAGCAATTGATGGAGGTATCACAGTCAGTAGTCCAAGCTTACCATGCTTTCCGGATGCATTTGGGGGAGATGTAGAATCGAGTAAGCAAGATATGAGAAGAGCGACAATGTTCCCACTCTCAACACATGCTTCCACTGAAAATGTTGATTTAATACTTGAAGCAAATCAACAACAACGACGACATCAACAACAACAACATTTTCGATCATTACAAAGTCGAAGAAGCAATCGAATGCTAGGAAAGCGGAATAGTAGTACTAGATTGACGATCATTACTGGTAGAACAGCAGCAGCAGCAACAGAGATTGAAGCAATGACGACTAACAAAATACCCGAACAAGAAAGTAGAAGAAGCTTTCCCATTCAGTCTCGTAAAGTAGATGCTGTATCAGGAGAGATTTCCATGATGAGTGGCTTAGATTGGAGGTATGAAAATATGAGGGAAAATTTAAGTCAGGTAGAAGAGAGATTAGAAAGGATAAAGGCTCGATTGAGGGAAGATTGAGAGCCAGCCAAATTTACAAGTCACCACGAAATTAATCATCAAAATCAGTATTTTACTTTTTCTTTAATCGCATGCACACTCTCTTATCGCATATGCATCAACAAATGTACCCCTAGTAATAAAACACAAATAGTTGCCTCGTCTGCAATCTAGATCTTGCTGCTACAATGTAATCACATCCACTTTTCATTCTGTGAATTTAAAATGTGGTTTGAGTGATATGAATTGTCAAGTTTGAGAAGAAGCCTTTCGAAGTTGAAGTACAAGGAAGGTTGAAGCAAGGCTGATTAGATTGATCGATAAAAAGGTGTACAAGTTGTAAAAAGAATTAATTGACAGATAAATTATTGCGGTTTTGGTGGGTAACCTTGAGGACCTCCTTGATAGCCCGGACCGCCTTGTGCAACAGGTGGTTGATACTGGCCATCTTGTGGAGCTTGCCACTGACAGATACCGCAGACGTAAATCTGATTAATTTCAAAAAAAAGGTGAAAAATTAGTTTGTGGGGTCAGCAATACAGACAGAAATCAAGGAGGTACGGCGGATAGAGGACTTACATGCTTGGATTTGAAGGGAATCTGGCAAATCAAATAAATAATACATACGTCTCAGCTATCAGGTCAAGATCGAGTTGAAAAGGGTTCGTGTCACTTACCAATGGAATCCAGCAAAGTTCAAACCAAGTCCGACTCTTTGCAGTTACAACTTGAGCATTATGACATCTAGGGCAAATGTGACTTAATAAAAAGAGGATTCTCAGCTTGTAAATTTTGCTACAATCTCTACTATGAAAAAACCAATCTTTTAAAACACTCACGCCTGACCGCCACCCTCTTGCTTGATCTTGTTGGGGCATCCAAAGATAATAGGTAGGCCTAGATGTCAACAGAGGTAGAAAAGCGGCGTACATGATAAGTGGCTTAGTCTTGGCATTTACACAAAATCTTCCTAGTCTACTCACAAAAGAAAAAGTCCTAAAGCAAAGGATCAAGAGAAGGAATAAAAAAAAAAGTCATATATAGTATCAGCATACAAATCGTACTCTTTTCTCAGTCGCCATTCAAGTTTTGAAATGTGTATAGCAATCATGATCTTTTGAGTGTGTCGTGCGAGTGATTTCCTCCACTTGCAAATTTTATTATTCCTCTCACTCCTTATTCCTCGGTCGCACTACTCCCACTTCAAAAAAATCTGATATTATGAATTTCAGTCGCTGATCTCACTCACCATGGTAAAGGTATGTTGTGTCGTAATCTATCGAAGTGGTGAAAGTTTTATATGATTGGAGGGACCGAGGTGAATGTACAGGAACTTTTGAACTAATATATAGGTAGGATGCATTAATCCGATCCCAAAAAAAAAAAAAAAAAGAAAGCCTAGTAAAAGTCATCGCACTGCCACGCGGGGTTATCAAAGATGTATACCGGTAGATGTTTGTATCGAAGCCCGTGTATTCGAATTTACCATCCGGGCCCTTGATGGCTCAGCGGAAATCAACCTGTAATCGGGTTTTCCTTGGGAATCAAAGTCCAAATTTCGCGCGCCCTTGTGGTTTAGAAATCTTCATCGTTCAAGGAGGGTTAGTAGGTTTAATTAATGAATCGCAAGATTTGTTTGATTACTACTCAAAGTGAGAGAGATTAGCTTCTTTTGAAGTTACAAAGGTGCCAGAGTGGTTTTACACTGCAGCATTCTCTTCTCTCCCTCCTTGTTTTACGTAACTTTGGGGTTCTCCTTCTAAGCTGGTGGCTCTTTAATGCCTTAAAGCGCAGATTTGTCTCATAAACTTTGAAACCTTTATTTTATTTTTTTAAGTTATTTAAAAGTATTAAGTTTCAATACAAATATGTCTAGACGTCCGCGTTCGAGGCGCATCGTATCTATTACTACTCCCACAGCTACACACACACACACCTTTCTTTCACTCAACATGGATGAGAGATATGGAAAATTCATTTACAATATACAATCACAATCTTCTCCTCAATCATCGAATTTAATATCGCCACCTTGCCAAGCTCCCCACTGTGGCTGTACAGGAGGAGAAGGAGGAGAAGCTGCATTTTGTGATGATGTCTGCCTCTTCAAATGTCTCTCTGCTTCATCTGCTTCACCCTTGACTTTACTTTGAGCTCTAGTTAATCTCTTTGAACCAGCAGCAACAGAAGCTTTTGGTCGAATTGGTGGAGTTGTAGCAGCTAAAGAGTTCATCTTTATCCGGTTATTTAATTCAGTAATATCCAATTGACGAGATCGATGCCACTGTTTAATATTATCACGTAGCTCACTCATTATCTTGGCTAAAGAATTGTAAAACTAGAGATAGAACAAACGAAAAAAAAAAAAAATTAAATGATCAGATTGTCACTTTAGTTTTCCCATTTATTCAGATTTAATTTACTCACTTTGAGACCCTCGACAAGATTGGCAGATAATTCTCTATATTTTGAATAAGCCAAGTCCATCTTCTGTAATGCTTCTTCTCGCCTCTTTACAATACTATCTACCTTTCTTGCTTCATTAAATTCTTCATTTCGAAGTCGTATAATTTCCAATCTTTCCTCTTGTGCCTTTTCACTTGCTTCAATCTCGCTCTGTAGCCTTTCATAAGGTTGTAATTCTCTTTCAAATAGTGATTCAAAGTGTGCTGCTTCAATTACAAGAGGTGCATTACTACCACTAGCAATCATACCTGCTTCTCTCATAATCGTCGGTCTAATGTCATGACTTTTTGAAATTGCCTTCGCTTCTTCTACTACGCTGGCTCGACTATCTATTACATCATCTAATCCTTCCAATTCTACCCTCAGTGCTCTTACTGCCATATTCTGATTTTGGTCCATTGAGATTGCTGCTCTAAGTTGTAGTGGTACGTATGTTGTCAAAGCATCATGACCTGCACCTAAAATTTGAATTGCTCCAGACCATTCCGACATCTTATCCTTAACTAATCGATCACTATTTCTAGCTTGTAACATCGTTTGCTCATACTCTCTAGCTTTTTGTCGAAACAATGTTGCTTGACTTTCATCACGATTCATTAATTGACTTTGCATCATTTGTCTAGCATTAGAATCTTCTATCTCTTCCTGGCGTAAAATTGAATTTATTTCCTTTAATATTTCTTCATCAATTTGATTTACTCTGGCTACGTCTTCTGCTAGAGTTTGCAATCTTCTCAATCCTCCTTCAGATTCTACTTCTTCAGACTTGCGCAATAAAGTTGGAGGCAAACCGACTGGCTGTTCCAAAGCCTGCAGACTTCCTGGTAAATTCAAGGATTGAAGGACACTGGCTGCCAGGCTATCTAGCTCTTCCTTCTTCATTTCAATTTCTTCTCGGACAAAGGTATCCTTTCTATCCTCAAAAACACTAATGGCCACATGCACACCATAAGGCACCAATTCCCTAAATAGCGGCTTTCCAAATGCTGGTGCAGGTGCATCTCTCAGGAAAGAGATAGGATTCGATACTTCTACAGGTATTTTTGCATCTACCATAGAAGCAGCCACAATATTTGCCAATTTGCTGGCTGGGGTGACTGGTTCTAAATAGATCAAATCATTGTCTTTGATAGCACGAGTAAGATTTGTACTGATGACACCCTGAAGTGATTTGAGATCAGCTTGTAATGCCTCTGATGTACCCTTTTTTGGTGACTCCAACGCCTTTTTAACATTTGATTCTGCAAGCTTTAGTCGCCCAATCTCATCCCCGTATCGATTGGCTCCCAGATCCTCACAACTCTTTCTATATTGGGATGCTGCTGCAAAGTGCCACTTTTTAATAGTCATATGATTAAGCCACTCCTGGATCGTAAAAAAAGAGTTAACTAAGTATCACTAAATACTCCTTTACCAGATCAATGATCTCACCTTGGGAAGCTCACATCCTTCATCTTCTCCTTGTCCTTCCACCGTGGTACCCTTCGCCGCAAATTTTAACGCACTATTGTACAAATCTGATACTCGAATGGCTAATTTTGCAATCGTAGCATCTTTTAGACGATCAACGACTGCCTTCTGCCAAAAACACTCTTGTGCCTGTGCCAGCATAGCGTCTCGAAGACAAGACAACATGGCAGGTTTGAGATCTGAATCCACATTCCTTGCATTCATACCAGAAAAAAGGTGGGGTATAAGTGGAAATAATTCTGTGAGGATGTAGTGCAAAATTCCGGCTGATGTCTGAAATGCAGCAATGGCTTTTTTGATACTCTCACCCTCTCTCCTCGATTCGCTAGTACCCAAAGTACTATAAAGAGCTGCCAATGAAAATAGAATTGCACATCGTTCGTATTTGAGGTCAGGATGCGCAATTGTGTAGGAATTTCCCGAGATTTTCATATATGACTTGGCGTTGTAGGTTGCACTTGTTGTGGCAGGAGAAGTAGGTGGGGAATCATCATCGACAAGATTGAGACCGGCACTGAAGAGTGGTAAGGTACTAGGAAAGGCAACAGACCAAGGGAATGAAAGATTGATCTGCAGGAAACCAGCATGGATTAAATACTAACGTATCAGCGCCTCTCCTCCACTTGCAACACTCACATCAGATGGAAATTTGGTGCCCAGGAAAACTAATTGTGCATGATACCTGAGAAAGACATTTGTACTCTGAGAAGTTCTAAAGAAGGACACATTACAACTTTCACTAACCTCAACGCTGCCTCTACATTGGTAACATGTACATCCATACGAGCAACCCTATCCCGCAATTGAGCCACTTCCTTCAGGTCATCTGTGAATGCATCTGGGTGGGTATCGGTGAATGATTCTGCTATATGATTTCGAAGAGCCTTTGAAAATGCCGAAGATGCTAGTGGTGACGCCTTCAAAGGAATGCTCAGGACATTGCTGGGCATTCTCCCAAGACGTCCGCATGCAAGACAAGGGAAGGTTTGAATAAGGTTGTTGTATCAATATAGATAGATATCTCACTTTAGCGGTCCCCAAGAACTTCAGTGGCGCGCAATTTTTTTTTTATTCACGTGAATTTCAAGTCTGAATAGATTCCATCCATACGCCATCTCTTTCTTCTCTATCATCGTACTATTAGATTATTTCTATTTGTTTGTCGACATAGTGGCATTGGCAACATTTTTTGCCCAACATGGTGAGTACACACTATGGGTGAGATATTACCACCATTTCTCAAACGCTAACAACAATCTTTGTCTTCATTTAGCCGCCTTCCAATTCCAAGGGTAGCAAGATGATGTCGCTCATCAACTATCGCCTTCGTATCACCCTCAATGATGGAAGGCAAATGACCGGTCAGATGCTGGCATTCGATCAACATATGAATTTGGTCATGGCAGAGAGTACGTTAAGAAAAGTTTCAAGCTTACTGAATTCATATATTAATTCTCGTATCATTTTCACAGCTGAGGAATTTCGACGACTCAAATCAAAGTCCAAGAAGCGCAAAGCAGGAGCTCAACAGGTCAAAGGAGAAGAGTCTGATGATGAAGATGTTGTTTCAGCACCAGAGGCAGAGCAAAAGAGGACGTTAGGACTCATCATTTTGCGAGGGGAGAGTATTGTTAGTCTAAGTGTAGAAGGTCCACCTCCGAGTGACAGAACTTCACAAGCTTCGGTAAGTAGTAGAGCTTGATGGTCAATGTACGAAGAAACAAGGCTTTTAACGATTGCCATGTTGGTGTTACTTTATTTTGCAGATGCAGCCTGGTCCAGGGCGAGGAATGCCAGCAGGAAGAGGGATTGGACTGGCTGCTCCTCCAGGGGCAATGCCTCCAACGATGGCTGGGCGTCCAATGACATATGCGAGACCACCCCCACCAATGGGAGCACCACCTGGTATGCCTGGAATGCTACCGCCTGGTTTCCCTCCTCCAGGTGCTAGACCTCCCATGGGCTTTGGTGGACCTCCTCCAGGCTTTCCTCCTCCTGGTCAATATAGGCCCCCACCTCCAGGGTAAGTCGAGCTGAAGGGTTGGGACGACCAAAATACGAAGATTCTAATTCAAATTTTCTCAATTTCTTAATCTGATAGATTCTCCATGCCTCCTCGACCTCAATAGAGGTATACCTATGTTGGCTCACCCTTCTTGACTTCACCTTGTATTGCACCCAAAAGAGACCTGTAATTAACGTTTCAGCAACTAAATGGTCGTCCAAAACTTATCGATAATAAGCAGCATGTCGGATATGAATTATAAGATACAGCGTGTAATATACATAATCTTCTCGTGAAGGCTCTGCAGCAGCAAAAACAAGGGTAATTATTATCACGTAAAAGTTAGGTACTTCTATGTCTCTTTTTGCTCATTTGATTTTTCCTCCTGTGTTGCGTTTTCCTGATCTACTTGATAGAGTGCAGCCATGAATCTTTTCCGATCGGATTTTTTTTTTTGGTTAAAAAAGTGGTTGCCTTCTCATCGCTATATCATCCTCGCAGACACTCACATTGATGCTTGACCCGCTCCAAGATTTCGAATATACTTTGCTTGTTCGGCGGCAGCAGCAATATTATTTTGGGCATTAATCATATTGCTCGAAAGCACTTGTAGTTGGGAGGCTAGATGTGCATAATGTCTTTCTTTAGAAGTGGAAGTAGTAGAAGACATGACAAGCCACCTCAAATCGTGATGATGTTTGATCATTAGTCAGGGCTTTCTATCTTCAAAGGGCGTTTTCATTCGGCGCGTCGAACAGACTAAGAACTATCCACGTGAAGTCGAAGACGGAAAGATGCACAAGTTGGAGATCACTCTACCTTTCCCTTTTCCTACTGGTGAAGAGGCATACTGTGGGACAAATTGGTCAGTCATGGCGACCAACAAGCTTCGAAAGAGGCTCAAGGAAGCAGATGACCAAACCTTGTCCAAGATGACGGAAAACTTTTGCATGGTAAGTGGCAGGAATGTGATTGATGAAAGGAGGAAGCAGGATAAATGCTCAAAATACTCACTATGAAGTTCTTAAATTACTTTTATAGATCGGGACTCCCTTGCCAAGATTAGACAGCAAGAAAGATGTGAATGAATACAAACCAGTATGGCAACAGGAAGTGCTCGATGAGCAAGGCAGGAGGAGATTTCATGGAGCTTTTACGGGTGGTTACTCAGCAGGATATTATAATACTGTTGGTTCCAAGGAAGGATGGACACCAAGCGCTTTTCGATCAAGTCGGAAGGACAAGGAGAAAAGGCCTGTGGCTTTTGGGAACAAGCCTGAAGATTTTATGGATGAAGAGGATCTAGAAGCATATAGGGAAGGCAGGGGTTCCCTGAGCAGTACGCAGAACTACGGTATGGGAGAAGAGCAACAACAGAAAGGGAGAGACCCATTAATGGATATGCTGGGCTTGGGGAGCGGCAGCGAACGTCAAAGCTTTCCCCAAAATATCCTCCTGCCTAACAAGTCAAGCTCCATTCAAATTGCTCCATCTTCTCTAGGTACAAAATTACTGCAAAAGATGGGATGGAGACGAGGTCAAGGCCTAGGTCCTCGAGTCTCTTTTCAGAGACGAAAGGAACTTCTGAATCAATTAGGCCAGCCAAATTTAGAGGGGAAAATAGAGGATGAAGAAGCAAAAAATCATCTATGGCCACCTCCTGACACCCCTATGCCTGCATTCAGTACCAAGAATGACGCTAAAGGACTGGGGTGGAATGGAGAATCTCGAGGAAACAGTCTTCACGAAGCTCTTAGAAAAGTCAGGCAAACAAATGAGCAGAAGCCCGCAACAGAAAAGAAGGGTGGTGGGTTTGGGCTTGGAGCTCTTGAGTACGATTCAGATGGTGAAGATGATGTATATGCGTTTGGAAATCGAATAGAAGAGTCGACGCTAGGGAGAAGAAGAGGTGATACTTGGTCTAATGAGCAAGATCGAATTGTCGTCGGGGCTGCTCCTGAAAAGACTACGCATAAAGTCAAGAGTATACATCCAAGGCAGTCTACGACCACAAAGGATGAAAACGTCTGGCATGATGGTAGACCGATGCTCGCTGGTTTCCACATTGCTTCTCGTACCAGCGAAAAAGAGCCTTGGTTTGAAACGCCTCAATTACCAAATGGCTGGAAGCCAGATCCACAACAAGTTTGGGCACAAAGTACCAGGGAAAGCAATGAATTAAAACAGACTCATACTATGAATGCTGCAGACCGAGCCTTAATCCTAGGTGAAGCTAGACTTCCAGGGCCACCGCCCTCGATAAAAGACTACCTTTCCATCAAAGACAAAGAGCGACTACAAAGAGGAAGAGAAGCAGCTGCAGCTCTTTCCAAAGGGTACACAGACATATCAGCCTCCATTGAAGACATGGAGAAAGAAAAATTTGAAAGCATTCCATTTCTTGATGCCGCGGTGGCTAGAGCAGCTCTACAGGGCTACATGCCCTTCAGTAATGAAGCAGAAAAGCAACAAAGATACAAGGCCTACCTCACTTCACAAGCACAACCTCAAGAAACCTCACTCGCTTCTTCTCTAAAACCCTGCAAGACACAGAGTCAAATACAGTTTATCTCTGAACTAAGAGACTTTGCCAAGAGTGCTAGCATCTTTAAACCAATGAGCACTGTCATGGCAAGTCGATTTCAATCTTCTGTAAGCGGATCCAATGACATTCCACAAATTTACCCAGGTTTACATATACCGGAGAAGAAACCTGCAATGAGTGCAGCAGAAGAGAAGTCCAAAGTAGAACTGGAGAAGAGGGATAAAGAAGAAAAGAAAAGAGAAGAGGAGCTGTCAACTCTGACGTCTTTTCAACGTAATGCAAGACTTGGCCTCTTTGGTAGAAATACGACTAGAGAAACACTACAGTGGAAACCTGTAAGACTACTATGCAAACGCTTCAATGTGCCTATGCCATATCCTGACGAGGAACGCGAAGACGATGGAAATGCAGTAGAAGGCGGCCAAAGAACAGAAGTAGATGCCATGGAAGCTGCATTTGGAGCAAGTAAAACGAGAAAGATGGATGCGATCAATGTGAATGCAAAATGGGAGTCTAGCAAGAGGCAACTCCAACAATTAGCTGCTCAGAGATCATGGGAAGGTGAAGGTATACAACATCGAAAGATGGACGAAGTAGAATTAAGCAGAATACAAAAGTCTGAAGGGACAAAAGTTCAAGGCAAAATTCAAATTGACGTCAACAATATTGGGCTAGGAGAAGCAGATGAGAAGGAAGATGTATCAGCTTTCGTTAAACCGTCAATAGATATTTTTAGAGCTGTCTTTGCTGATGACGATGACGATGACGGCGGTGGTGATGATGATGGCGATGACGAGATTACTGAAGTAGAGGACGAAAAGCAAGAACTAAAGGAAGTGAATTACGACCAAGCGCTGATAGAGCAAAATCAATTTAATATTCAGGATACTCCTCACAATGTAGCGCAACTAATGGCAGTATCCGTCGACAGCTTCAAGCCTATATTTGTTCCACGCAAGCGCATAGCAGAGGAAGCAACTACGAAGAAAGAAGGTATGGAAAAGAAGAAGAAGAAGGACAAAAGTAAATCAAAGGGCTTGCTTACCTTTTCAGTCGATGATGAAGAAGGTGAAGAAGATCAGGTTCCCACTACAAAGACGTCAACAAAGACACAGCGAATGCGAGCTGCAGACTTATTTAACTGACTAGCATTACATTTGTATCAACACATATTACACACATAAGCATCTTCTCGTTCGTATTGTACAATATCATTAAAAAATTCATCACTGTACTTGTACAAGAATACATATCTTTGCAGCCTGTCCACAGTCATTCATACTCTACGTCAGCGTGAAGCCATCAAAGCTCTTCTCATCTCTTCCTTCCATGCAAGTTGGGTTATCATTTGCAGCGCTACTTCCAATATTGGGACTGACGAATTTTGTGTTTCAGTAAAGACCATCTCCCAATCGATCCTTCTCCTCCTCTGTACTTGTGTTTTCTCATACTTGTTAGACATTGCCCTTCTAGCTATTGGTACCTTGCTGGTAATTGTCTCAACAAAGACTGTCGCATGAGTGCATCTAAGCCCAATTAGTTCTATATTACCAAGTGTTTGAACCATTTGCCTTCTCTCGCTTATTTCCTTCGCTGGGTATCCCACTTTGTCTGATGACAAATCATGATAGGTTACACTTATTTCTAAAGCAGTGTTCATACCACTTTCCAGTTTTGCATTACTTGCTGTTTTGTCAACCTTCATACTCTCATCGTTATCATTGTCGGGATAGAGAATACCTTCACTGTCTTCAAAAGACTCCAAGTCTTTGATGGTCGGAATTGGCAAGTCCCATCGAATCGATAATTGACCAAAGGAGTCATTGCTGAACGCTCTTAGGGAAGAGTATGTCGAACCAGGTAATTCAAGCAGACTTAAAGCAATCGCCTGTTGCCGTCGGCTCACAAACGCTTGCAGATATGAATGCAGCTGCGATAGGAAGAGCGTCAATCCATCTCGCTCAATCAGGCTTTCAACCAATTCCAATCCTCCACTTCCAGTGTCTTTCTCCGAATTTGGATGAGGTCGCAGATGCCTGTCTACCATGTCGCTCAAGGGTACAAAATGGGGTATAGTATGTCGCAACAGTCGTACATGATCCTTCTTTGTTTCTGTTCTCGATGTCAGCTTTTGCTTTTCCTTCAATTCTTGTGAAGCTTTGGCAAAAATAAGGTAAAATGGCTCATAAAATCTACCTTCGTAATATGATTCCAGCCGAACTCCTAAACCCAACGCTTCTTTTCCTGGATCTTTTTTCTCAGCTTGTCGTCTTTCTACTCTGTCGCGCCTTCCAATATCTAAGTCCATTTCAAATACTGTCCAACCTGCTGTTCGGTACAATACACATCTCTCTTCTATCTGAGAAACTTGTTGATTTAGTTCTTGAAGCGACAGGGTAAATTCCTTGTTTCCGTCTTTTATTGCTTCCACCACTTCATCAGTGGTAGGTATTTTTTCCAATCGGATCAACTCTGCCTGCAGTGATGCCTTTGTAGCTTTGAGCTGGTTCACTAAGGGGTTTCTTCAACAAGATGAGCAATTCTTGACACTTCTATACTACCGAGACACCATCATCATTACTCACACCTGCTCTGCAATGCCGTCAGGGAGTCGTCTTTGTACATTTTTACATTGCCATTTTCCCTCAATGTGATTAATTCAATGGCGTGTCAAAAGGCATGCGAGTCAAATCACTTTTTGCTTTTCTCCAACACCACTTACGCGTGTAAATCACGTGAACGGCTTTTGAAACTTGGGCTCAATTTCGCCCCTTGACGCGCCTTGCCAAGCTTGTTATAGTCATCCGCCGTGGACTGCGTTTTAATGCGTTCCAATGGACGAGTTGGATATTATTTTTTATTGGATTTTTTTTTTCTTTTTATTTAACAGAGGGTCGAGGAACGTAACTTGCCGCCGCTACAGCCGTCACCTATATCTTTTGCTTTTTTTTTCTTTTCTTCTTATTTCCTTTTTTTCCTCAATACTTTGTTTGTTAAATTCCCCTTCTCTGCTTGTGCTGTAGAGAAGAGGTTGGAATAACCTTCTTGATCGAACATAATCTAGCGTACTAATGTGACGATGTGGCAAATTTAAAGAAAAGAGTATTCAAAATATGAAAATTCGAGACCCCGATGCGTTCAAGGAAGACATACGTTGTGGGATGGGTGTTGGGAAACCGATGTTGAAGAGCTTTTTCAAAAGTCTACAGTGTTTCTAATTGTGTATGAAGACTTTTAAACTATAAACCTTGCTTCAAAGACTTTTCGAAATAGAAGCGGAGTATTTTGTGTGCTTGATATCCATCTGCGCTCTCATCTGACCCTCCGCTGTTCCCTCCTCCGACCAATCCCTTCCCTTTTCTGTGTTGTTTCTCCCCTCCTGTCACGCTCTTTTTTTTTTCTTTCTCGATCTTTGACTCTTTACAACTTTTTTCCTCTTTAATTTTCAGCATCATCTTTTCTACTTGTGCACCTCAACCTCACCTCAACTTGCAATCATCATTTGCTTTATTACCATTCCAACATAGTATCAACACGACAAATCGTCCTACTATCGACCTCTTTGCAATCATCTAGGAATCTTTTTTTGTGAAGTTTTGATAGATATTTTGCTGCTTTTGAGAGCCGTACATAGCAAGGTAGAGGCAACAGCAACGGGAGTGACCCAGCCTCACCTTCCGGACAGCAGCTATGTCACAACGTAGAGCACCTCAAATTCCCGACATTCCACCTTTTCTGAACAAGGTGGGAGGAGGAGGAGGAGGAGGACCACTACAAGCACGACATGCACCCAATCATATTGATGTCAGATCATCACAGAAACAGACAGCACAGTACGTCAAGCCTGTAATGGCCCCTCCTTCAATTACATCTGAACATCAAAGGCGTGCTAGAGAACAGCAGCTTCAACAACAGCAACAGCGAAGTTCGAAGCCATCAACTTCCTCACAAAGGGAGCGTGGCTCCAGTCGAACGCAGCCAGAGCCAGAACCACGACCTAGTTCACGTCTTGCCAATGAAAAGAAGAAAGATTACAAGGATCCACCTAATATTGGACCTTGGAAGCTGGGAAAATTGATTGGTCAAGGCGCCAGTGGTGAGTAATTAGGAAGGGAAAGATTAAAGCAATTGTGGAGCGTTTAACACTTGATTCCTTTCTGTTACAGGTCGAGTTAGACATGCCATTCATACATCTACTGGAGTACAAGCTGCTGTAAAGATTGTACCAAAGCAGATTTTAGCAACAAGTAGAATGAGTATGAGGGATGTCAGTGCAAAGCAAGACAAGATGACCCTTGGTATTGAGAGGGAGATTGTTATAATGAAGCTAATTGAACATCCTAATTTGCTGGGATTGATTGATGTTTATGAGACAAGCAAAGAGCTATTCCTCATTTTGGAATACGTAGCTGGTGGAGAATTATTTGATTATTTAGTTTCAAAAGGTAGACTACGTTCAGCAGAAGCACGATCTTACTTTCGTCAAATTATTTTTGGACTTCATTACTGTCATAGTTTTAACATTTGTCATCGTGATTTAAAACCTGAAAATTTACTCTTGGATGCTAGCAAGAAGGTAGTGAAAGTAGCGGATTTTGGAATGGCAGCTCTTCAACCTAGCGAGAAAATGTTGGAAACAAGCTGTGGATCTCCTCATTATGCTTCTCCAGAAATTGTCAGTGGAAAGAGTTATAAAGGAACAGCAAGTGATATTTGGAGTTGTGGTATTATTTTATTTGCTTTACTTTGTGGAAGATTACCATTTGATGATCCAAATATTCAAACCTTGTTAGGAAAGGTACGTCTAGGTAAATTTGATATGCCTGATTACCTTGATCCTTTGGCAAAGGACCTCATTTGGCGAATGCTTGTAGTTGATCCAGAAAGAAGACTCAAGATGAAGGATATTATGAGACATCCATGGTTTACTGATAATGGTAATTTATCCAATTGCAACCCAGTGACTACAAGTTTAGACAAGATCAACGACGGTCGATTTGATGTTGAAAATTTAGACACGGACATCCTCAACAACCTCAAGACCTTGTGGCCCGAATACAGTCAATCTGATATTGTAGCTCAATTGACCAGTATAGGATCTAATTGGCAAAAGACTTTCTACTCCCTTTTAATTCAACATCGTGAAAATTACTCTGGTGATGAAGATGAAGATGATGAGGAAGCCGAATTGGGCATAGTCACTGGGCATGCAAGTCCCATTAAAGGTAATAGTTTAGGTTTATCTTTAGGTATCAACACGCCATCTCAAGGAGCTCCTCAAGCTACAGTGACAAAGGAGAAGGCTAAACCTAGAAGATCCTTTGAGGGTAGTAGTAGTTCAGATGATCAAAAGATTACATCGGATCTAGCGCCATCTTCGCCAAGACTACCACTAGTACGAGCTCAGACAGATCAACCAGTACCTTCCAGTCCTACTAGAGCAGCAAACACCTCACCACTTCGTAGTACCCTCGATCCTCCTCGATCACCTGTTGGACCTCGAGCATCACCAAAGATGGGACAAATATCTCCTGGTCAAAGTTCTACATCAAGACCATCACCGACTCGAGGTTATTCACTGGATGCTCCTGCCTCTCGAGCACCGGCTTCTTCACTCAGTACGCAAGGTCGACCTCTTCCTTCACCTACTCAATCACCTGTTAGGACGACGTTGAATGCACCAGTGGATGGATTTGGTAGTGCCAATTATGCTCAAAGAGCCATGAAGGCGGATGTTGCTCTCGTAGATGCTGCTTCCCTTATCAGAAGAGCCACATCTCCTACAAACGTCAATCCTCGTAGTGTTGCTACACATGCTAGTACTAGTCCAAACAAGACTGTCATAACATCTGTTACACCTTCTACACCTAATCGTAATCGTACTCGATCCTCTTCAAACGCTACAAATGATGCTACTCCTAAAGCAGTCGATGCTTTGAACAATTCTACAAGGAGCAGACCAAGCTCAAGATCAGGTAGCAATGCTACACCTTCGAGAAGACCAAATAGCTCCTATGGAGAAGGAAAAGCCGCACCTTCTGTAGGAATTCCTCAAGTTGGAGATACTTCGATGCAACAATTTTTCCGAGAGATTGCCGATGAATTGGCTAGTATTCGTGTGAATGGAGAAAGGCCAGAGAGTTTGCAATTGAAATTGGAACAATTGGAAAAGGTAGCTGCTGGATTAAGACCATCTAGTCGAGCTGCTTCTTCTCGTAGAAGAGGAGAGGATGACATGATGGCACAATTTGATGATGCAGAAGATGATATGGATGATGATGATCAGTACAGTGTACGAAGTGGAGCAACATCTGAAGCAAGTAGCCATCCATACACACCTACTTCACCATTACCACCTACTTTAGCTTCTCCAACTATCAAAACAAAACCATTAGCCATCGTTGATCGAGACTACAGCCGAAGCAAACCGACAACAATGCCTATCCAAGCAAGTAGCCCACGTACTTCAAGTCTATTTAGCACAAATACGCAAAATTCTACCACTAGTGGTAGCACACAATCCGGTCCCACATTAGGAAGAAAGAGAAGTTTACTCTTGGGTCGAATCAAGAGTGACAGAAAAACCTCTTCTTCTGCTGCTTCAGAAGCTAGCTCGAAACCTTCATTGGCTTATGAGAGATTACAAGAAGCTGGAAATCGACAAGCAAATCCAACAAAATTGCAACAAAAGAAGAATCCTGGTCTTGGTTTGGATATTGGTATCAGCAATGTAGCAGCACCATCTTCCATTAAAAGTCCAGCTATGAGTGCATTCAGTGCACCTCCGACACCATCTACTCCTGGTTCTGCTAGTTTGATGTCCCCTTCTCTCAACACAAGTCCTAAACAGAGTTGGTTTACTGGTTTGTTTAATTGGAAGCCTGCAACTGCCACTTTGATGAGTACGGAAAACTTTTCAATAACTCACAATGAAACAAAGCGACTTTTACTTTACTCTGGTGCTCGTGTCTTTGTAGAAGATAGTGAGAATGCTGGTGTACTCAAATGTAGCTTGGCTGAAGGAAAGGATGTCAGTTCTAAACCACTACGCTTTAGAGTCGAATTTCAAATCTTACCAATGTCTTCCACTGCTTCTCCTGCACTTGGTGGTACGCCAAGAAGTGTTATGGCTTCACCCGCCTTATCTTCTCATTCCGGTCAATCTCAAACACACTATGCTACCAGTGTGACTTTGATACAAGAAAAGGGATCACTTGCCAATTTCAAAAATATATATCACTCCATGAAACGCTCCTGGACTCTAGATAATCCCAATGGTTCTTCAGTACCAAGTAGTCCTGCTATTGGTTACAATGTAGGCTTGGGTGTCTCAGGAATGGGAGCCATGAGCCCTCGTACCCGGTAATTGATCCAATCGAAACCATTTTTCGTTACACACTCCATTTCTATTTAATTTACACTCGTTTACTCAATTCGCTTCTTGTGTCACTCCCCTATTTCAATCTTCACTCTCTCTTTTTACTTGCCTTTTCATTCGCTATGCGCATACCCTACCCAACTAAATACTTTCATTTCTTTTTCCAAAACTTCATACTATCTCATTTGCATTCTATTTCATTCTCGCCAACAATTATCTCTACTGTCTCCTTAGTAGTTAAAAAAAATTTCATTTACCTTCTTCACATCAAATAATTGTGGAATCTAATTTAATTTTATAATATTCGCACACTCTTTACGGAACAGTTTGACTAATGTGGGCGTCGAGTCCGATCACGATGCGAGAATATTTATTACTATTTTCACTCTAGGATAGGAGAAGAGAGAGAGAGAGAGAGAGAGAGAGAGAGAGAGAGAGTAGAAAGAAACTACTCACTTTCGGCGTTGCAGCAACACGAGAGGCGAAGTCTAAGGTAGAGGAATTGAACCTATTAAATGCACTCTCGATAATTCTTGCCTTCTTTTCTCTCCAAGACCATTCTGATCGCCCCTCTCCCAGTGTTTCGAGTATGCCTCCAGCCTGTGTTACTAGAAGAAAGAAATTAGCTTCGTCTTCTAAGCCTACTTCAAAGACTACTAGAAAAAAAAGATCAATTACTGGTAGCATAGAAAGTGTTGAGAAGAATAAATCTCCTGAAAGTCCTGCTGCTAGAATTGCCAAACGAAGTACACGTAGTACAAAGGGCATCAATCGAAAAGAGGAATTAAAAAATGTAACTGATCATTCTGCTCGTAGTTCTGTCCATCATCCTGAAAAGAAAAAGGTAAAGAAGCGCAAGTCATCATCAAGCGAAGAAGCAGAAGAAGATGAAATAGAGCAAATCAAAGAGAAAGATGGAGAAAACGCAAATGATGATGATGATGATGTTGATGATGAGAGCAGTTTGAGTGAAGAAGAAAAGAGTAGTGAAGACGAGGAAAGTGAAGAGGAAGCGATTCCTCCCCCAAGAAAAGGAAAGAAAGCAATGCCTATAGTTCGTACTGCTACAAGAGGTCGAGGTCGTGGAAAAGGTCGAGTAGTTGCGTCTTCCAGATCAAAACCACAGCCACCCAGTCCGATCGTACTAAAGCAACAAGGTAAAAAGGAGCGCGATAAAGGACCATCAACGGTCAAAAAAGCGAAATTTAATCATCAAGAAGAGGAAGAAGGAGAAGGAGGAGGAGAAGCAGTGGAAAAGATAAAGAAGAAGCCAAATACTATCTTAGAGTTTATAGTCACTAAAGCGACTAGACAAGTATTGGCGACGTCAAGTCCAGTAAAAGTTGAATTGATGAAAGAGTTTCAAGGGTTGAAAAGGGCAATGAACAAATTTGGTGACCTATTAAAAATATCAATGGGAATTGAGAAAGAGGACGACTCAAAATCTCTAGCAAGTCAAAATGAAGCTACCACTGTTTCAAAGGAGCAAATTCAAGCAGATCAAGTCCGGGTAGATACAGAAATGAACGATGAAGAAACTGTAAAGGAAGCATCAAGTGAAATAAAGTTCTCAAACGAAGTCGCGGATAATTCTTCTAGTCTAATCCGTGGTGAAAGACAAGTAGACAAGGAGGCTCGAATTCTTAAGGAGGCGCATGAAAAGGTAGACGAGGTAGATGAATCAGCAAAGGACCACGACATAGAGGAGCTTGAAGAAGGTGAAGTGGTTGTCACGCCTCCTCCCAAATCACCTAATCCTCCTGTCATTGAAGAGCTTCGTCAAATTCTTACAGATACTTTAGGAGAGACGACTTCTACTACCCCATCCTCATAGTCGAAAGGACACTCATATATGATATTCCTACTTGTGCAAGGCAGATATGTTGTATGTTGGAGACACTGTCAATGAATGAATTTCATGTCAAAAAGCTTGTCTACGTAGGATTGAATGCTTGATTGGGTACATTGTGTATTGTGAAAAGTAGGGAAAGAGTAAGAAAGCGCATCTCAAGTATCTCTTTCAAATTGCGGTCATTGAGCGATTTGATCGCCTTTTCTTGACCCACCATTGCGTTCTATTCCGATGGGAAAGCAATTTTCGGACTTTATGAGAAGAAGAACAATGTGGTTAGAAGGAAAAGAAAAGAGCAGAACAGAAAGCCAAATTGACCCTTGCAGCATACAACAACTTGCTCAGCTTCTATTTGTTAATAAAACGTGTTGTACCTAGCTCCGCTATTCACTGGGGTCCCTTTCGAACGATGATTGTGCTTAAAATGTTGCTTAAGGTGAGACAATTGATTTAATGTTCCGTTGAGGATACTACACTTGTAATTTTTAGATTGTCTCTCTTTACTTCTTTGAAGAAAAAAGGTTTTTGAGCTTCTTCTTTTCTTTGATACGACTAGCATCGCTCGCAGAGCTAGGAGCAGGACTTGCTGATCTACCCACACCAGTATCACTGAGATGGGGTTGATGGTGGTGGTGAGGGTGAGGATGCTTAGAAGTGGAATGATGAGGAGCATGATGAGAATGTCCATTACCACCATTAGCTTGTCCATGCCCTCCATATTGTTGCTGCGGTATGACGCTATTGTAGCTTGGCTCTGAATTATTAAATCGTCGGTCATAGAGTGTCTGACTAGCTTGTAGTTCATTGTCGTAACTATTGTAACCACTTGGACCAGTCATAGATGCAAGTTTTGAAGGTGATGCTGCTTCTCTAGATGCTCCTCGCGGTGTTACATGATGACTTGTACCTCTAGCTTTTGCAGCCTGTGATCGAATTCCACTGACTTCATTTGAAGGTGCCGATAATTGAGAAGCACTGCTCGGCAAATTATTATCACCACTTCCTCCTCTTGAAGTTGCTACCATGACACCACCTGCTTTACCAAAATGCTTTAAACTATCAATAAAGCTCTCTGGAGTAAAGATGTGCGAAGAGCCTGCGAGCAACAAAGATTGAGTTTGAGTAAAAAAAATTTCCCTATCTCTAATATTGTTCTTGCACTCACCAATATAAACATCTTTGCCAAGCCTCTCGCTGACTTGATATGTACTTCTAACCTCACTAAATGTCATACCACCTGCTACGAATACAATAACTTTTTGACGATTACCATCACCTCTCTCTACAGAATTTGTCGTTGAATTGGAGCCTGTAACACCACTTGCTCCAACACCTGGTCTTCCCTTTTGATGCCATGTCGGTTTGGCACTTCGCAAGCTACTTGGCTGTGGTCTTGCACTACTTGCGCTTGAACCAGACCCTATTCGACCTAGCGGTGAGTCTCTTGCCCCTATTGCGTTTACAAGTCCTGAAGCTCCTCCCACCATTGCTCCCACGCCAGCGCCTCCGCTTTCAGGTGGTCCATCTCTCACATAGGGGTATGTTGATGTCTCCAATTTGCCAGCGAAATGATCTTCGAGCATCAATTTGACTAGTGGTTGATAACGACTCAATTCATATTCATTCTCTCCTGAAACTTGCTTCCTCTTTCCCTTTTTAAACCATGCATCCCAACCAGAATTCATAGGATCCTTCACCACCCTAGCGCCCAGATGAACCAGGTTGTTGACTGCATCCATTTCTGCCAAACCTAGCCGAGCATGCTGAAATAATCTTCTTCGATCCTCGTCTGGAACACCATCCGAATACATGATGTATAATGCAATCACTCGAACCTTGTCTGCATTGCTAACATCGTGTGCATCTAGTAGTGGGACCATTTCTTCTACCAATGTTTTGGGCTTTTGACCTTCTGGTGTGGTTCTAGTAGCACAATTTTGCTCTACCATTGCTTGTGCAGGTAGTCTAGTCTTTTCAAATCGATTCATGCAATTCTGCGCCATTGTCAAATGTAGACTCAATTTGTCCTTCATCTCTTGCATATGTGGGAGACTAGCCAACATATCTCTCATATCGTTTAAGCTACTTGCGTTATCAGCAAATTGACCCGCCTCACCGGCGTGCGATTTGAAATCTCTTGATAGCTTGTCAATTGCTTCTGCAATGTGAAGGTGTCGAATTCCTAGCCAAACTGCATCATCATCTGTCAGTATTGCTTCTTTGTCCTCTCTTTCGCCATCACTATTGTAAAAAGAATACTTGTACTTGTTTCCATCTACAATTGGAAGCAAGTCGTTACACATTGCTTGATAGCTAAACTCATGCAAAAAAGGTGCAACAGTATCCATAGACCGATCAGTGATGAATAGAATTCCTCGCGGCCTACCTGGCTCTGGCTTTGGTTCATTTTCCTTGATATAAGCATCAATGGCTGTCTGTAATCGTATTGCCAATCGCTTCGTAAAATGTTCCCCTGTTCCACTACTAGCCATTGCACTTGCTCCTGTAGAGTCTCCCCGCAATCTAGCCATCCTAACACTTCCCTGATACATATTTGCTGCAGCTGTGGGTGATGCTTGAGCGTTTTGTGGGACTGCCAAGGGACCTAATGGAGGATGAGAAGGATTATAGTATCGTATCAGTGGAAAATCGTTGAGACTGACACAGACATTGAGCAGGGTTTGAGTTGCAAAATGAAGCTCTTCTTCGATTGCTGCCATGGCTTCGGAGGGGTCGGGGCCATATGTGCCACCGAGGGGCTGAAAGAGTGTGAAGAAGGTTTGTGGTGTCTTCAGCGAGAAGACTTGCGACTCGATTGCTATGTGACAGTATAAAGGCAATTTAGCATACATCGATAAACTTCATCAGGATAACACTTACGCCAATAATTGGTATACAATTCAATGAGCTGACGTAGCTTTGGTTCCGCAGGTGAGCTCGTCAGTCGCTGAATAAGGGCATTTGACAGCGCTGATGTTGTCGAAACTCTTATCAACACAAAGAACTACCTTTCTGTTTCTCTTTCCGCAAACTCACAATCTACGAAGAATAAATGACCAGCCGCATACTGTGGTGCTTTCCCTTGTTCCGGTGCTAATTCTCGAATGATTCTCTCGACATTTTGACTCGTAGGACAAAGTAAATAAGCTGCTTCAAAATTACTCTGTGCTGGTCTATTCGATTCAATATTTTCCACTGTAGAAACATTTTGCTGTAAAATATCATACATCTTCAAGACGCTATTAAGTAAAGTCTTTGTGTAGCTGTCTACGACTAGGACTTTCCACTTTGAAGGCGGCTGCACAGATCGAATCGCATTCAAGTAGCCTTTAAAAACAAGAAAGGGGGAGCAGAAGCTCTGTTAAGCCCCACTACCACTCCATGCTCCCTTTGTAATCTGTTCAGGAAACACTTACGATCTCGCGATACCCCGATCAAGCTGCGGGGAGCCATTTTTGTCGCAGTGGTGTGTAGAAGCAGAAAGCGATTACGCTGACTCGATCTTCCAGTCGAATGCAAAGAGTAGACCAGTCGAAAGACTGGCGGGGCAATGTATCAGCCCAAAGACAAATTAAAATCACGCCCACAGTAGTGGAGCCTGATACAAGACAATTTGTACAGTATGAATGCTTTACCAACCGGCAACTTAGGCGTAGGTGGGGGCTAAATAAGAGGAGGCTGTAATAGCAACAATCGCTAAAAAATCAAAGTCGGGAACAACTCGGAAAGTTCTTTTGGGGTGCTGTATTGTTGTGATTTCAACCTGGCTTCTTATAATTTAAGGCAAGATATATGATGTCGAAGTCCAAGAAGAGGAGAAGGAAAGAGGGGAGAGGGAGAGGGGGAAGGGGGGAAAAAGAGAGGAAATTGAAGACTTTGATTTGGAATTAAGAGGATAAAGAGGAATGATTGATGTCCAATTTTGAATCTCAGTAGAAGCAACTATGATAGTACGCGCAGCCCGCTCCCCACCCGCGGATTACAGAGTGGAGGAGAGAAATTTGCTTTAAATTTATAGCATCTTGATTTAGAAGAAATTTTGATAAAGAGGGTATAAGATTTAAGACGATTCGACATGTACATGTTAGTAAGAGTGAAAAAGAAAATGAACAAAAAGAAGGGAAAAGGTAAAGAGAGAGTGTTTTAACCTTCAGGACTGGGTACTGTTGATGTATCTACCCATCCCTCTTCTTGATTTGATATTTGCTTCTTGCTTTCTTTTGCATTTTGCATTACTTGCTTTTCTAATTTTTCATTACTTTTACCAGTAAAGTAATTCATGGCTCCAACCCAAGCTCTTAATCCTAAATTGGCTTTTGATTCTACTTGTCTTTCTGATGTACTTTGTTTCCAATTACCTCCTACTTTTTCCCTTAATTTGACTTTACTCTTGGCACGGAAACCTGCTTGATGAGAACCAAAGCTAACTTTTGCACCTACTTTAGTCGTTTCATTTGGTTCTCTTAATCGATGAGCTCTCATATGTAAAGATTGACGTAATAATTCAAGTGCGTCTGGTGTATCTCTTCTACCTGCAATAGCACTTGGTGGTGGTACTTCACCTTCTAAATCTAAAGGTCCAAATGTTCCTAAATCTGCCCATCCATCATCTTGCCACTTTTCTTCTACTTTAATGTCCTCTAGATTTTTTTGATTTGGTTTTTCATCAGCAATTGCCATTTTGACCTCTTCTTCTCGCTCGATCAAGATGTGTGAATGTCCAAGTAAGCCTTCCTTGGCAGCTTGTTCTAACATACTTGCTGCTCTTGCTTCGTTCTTTGCCCTTTCCTTGTCAACTCTCCTAGCAGTCCTTTTAAATTTCTTATCCCACAATTCTTGACCAGTGAGATAACGACTAACTGGACCAGCCTTGATCCTACCAATTTCCGATGTAGGCATTTGTAAACCCTGTAAAAGATGATCATCTTCCAATGGTCGAAGTTGTCCTCGAATATCTACCCTCTCACGAATCATTTCTTGAACAAAAGTAGGTCTTCGCAGTGGAACTTGCCCATCGTATGCATTGTGACTACCCAAAGTTACATCACGACGCTTCTTTTGTCGTAATGTTTCTCCATGAACAGGTGCATCTACTGCAGGAGATATACTTGAAGAGGCTTCATGATTAATTCCCCTCTCCTTTTTTGTATGCTCTTCAACTTCTGGTCCAGGTGAGTCGGTAAAGTCTTTATTTGCGACATTGTCCGTATTGATGGGGTCTAGCATTGGTCGGTGGACTTGATCAACTCTTCCACTTGCCTTTATCGTCTCATGAACTTGTGGATTACTTGGTGCATCACTACCTCTACTGCCTAGAGTAGCACTATTCTCTAAATGTGGAAAAGGATTAACAATATTAGTAGGTGCACCAGTAACATGTTTGACAAAGCTAGCAATAGCTCGATAAGCATATCTTGCTGATGTAGTGAAAGAAAATAAGGTTAAAACGTGAGGTTGACCATCGTAAACTTGCAAATGTACCTTTGTTGGCTTATGATTGTAAAGCTCAGCATCATGACGACATCGTTCGCTTGCTTCTAATAATTCTTTCTTTAATGGGTATTGATCTGGTCTAGCAGCACGATGAGCCAAATAAATAATTTCATCCCGAAGTACTTCTGCATTGCCTGCCAAAATATAAAGTGGTGGAAGTCCACCGAGACTACCTTGCAAGATGGGAGAGCATAGAGGATGGTAGAGTTGAGCATTGGTGGCATAAAGTTGAATTTGTTGTCTTAATTCGATATCCATTCGCTTCCCATTTTCGTCTTCCATTGGAATCGTTAGTGGTTCTGCATAAAGATGATCAAGGGGGCCAGGAATCACTTGTTTGATAGAATCGTGTGGCTTTACATTACTTGCTTCATGTGATGGTGCCGTTATGTTGCTCTGCTTGTCGTCGACCACCGCCTTCTTTATTGACAAGTGTGTATCATCTTGCTTTGTTGGTATGATGTGCTTGTCCATGTGTCCATCAATCTCCCCATCTACGCCATGCTGTACAATCATTTCGGGTTCTTGTTCCTTTTTGTGTAATTTACCGCTTTCTACATTGGTATCTGGAGGATTAGCAGCATCGTTTCCTCCACTTTTGCCCTTTCCTCCTGTCTTCCTAGTAGCCGTCTTTTGTTTGTCTTCTGGACGCACACCGGGGACTGGCCATAGAGTGCTAGGTTTGTGTATAAAACTATATCTTGGTATAATGTCCGTATCTGTGTTTTGTAAAATTGATGGGAATGAGTGGGTCATGTCACACCAGGGACTTAACAAGACAGCTCCAGCTGGCATTGGCTTATTTAAATCTCGCAATACACCTAACAAAGCCAATGCCAATCCACCTCCTGCACTGTCTCCAGCAATAACAATATGGGCTGGATCAATGGGTTTGTGTCTTGCTTCCGGTGGAGGATCAATGAGATACAAGTACCCTGCTAAAACGTCTTGTACTGGACAAGGCCATGGATAATTGGGTGACTTTCGATAGTTGATAGCAAATGCTCTTCCTCCAAATTTGCGTGCAAATCGAGTGATCATAAGTCGATGGGTGTTGATACTTCCAAAGTAGTATCCACCTCCATGAATGTAGTACATGACTCTCTTGAGGCGATCCAACTCTTCAAAACTTTCTGTTGGCTCATCTAAACCTTCATCTAGTGGAGCTTCACTACTAGCTCTCGGTGTTCCTTGTGCCTTTTTCTTTTCGGCTCTATTCTTGCTCTTTGCTCGTTTTGGTATAGTTTGCTGACTTTTTTTTCTTTCATGACGCCGATTCATTCGAATTTCCCTTGCCTTTTCTTTAAGCTCATCTTCATTACCATCCTCTGCCGTCTTCTTCTCGACTTTGACAGCACGATCCCAATCTTGTTTCATTGCAATCCATTCACCTTGAACACCTTTTAGACCTCGAACCTGCCACCATCGACTACCTCCTACAAGCTCTTTCAAGTCCTTCTCCCCAAAATATTCAATGATCATGGCTGCAGCTTGATTACAGCTAGCAATAGGTACTAGTAATCGAAGGCATGTTGTACCAGGTTGAGCAGGAACATGGGTGTTTGTAAATTTTTGAAGCGCCTCCACTGTATCAGTGGTAGCAATGGCTATGAATCGTTTTACAATCGCAAATGCTTCATGAAACATGAATTCATCTGTAGCTGTGAATGGTAGAAGGTATTTCATGATAAGCACCTTTATCCATCGTCTACCAATTTTAAACCCCGGTAGCATACACAATGTGTATACACGTACCTTCAGTCTTTCGATCCTCCTTTTCCTTTTTCAGCTGTGTAGTATAGTGCTGGAAGAAGGTTTTGACTACCGTTGGAGCTGTCTGGATGGCCACAGACGGTAGATTGATTGTCATGGTGGTATCCCCTTCCGATTGGAAATGAGGTGAAAAGAAATTGGAGTACTTTATTCCCAAAAGATCTTTTTGGCTACATTTTAGAATGTGGAGAAATTTGAATCGAATCTGAAACCAAGGAAGTTATTTGTATAGATACACTAGCGTCTTTTGCTTATGGACGTAGCAAGTCACACCCATCAGACATTATTTCATGAGAAGTCGCGGGAAAGACAATCGCGGGAAAGACGATCACAATGTCCTGCTCGAGCTCTTCGGAAGGCCGTTCATCATCAATTTGAAGAACAAATAGGCTTCAAGTTGGAATTATCACTTTCGAACAAGATTGTGATCAAGTTTGAGTACCTTGATGCTCTCTCTCTAAAGTGAGTAGGCGCGAATTGTGAATTTGGTCTCATTAAGGCCACATGGGCATATACCACGTGGTCACTCTTCACGCGCCTTGATATTTGTTCCAGTCTTGGCCGCAGCTCAAGTTCAAGATTTATACTCACAGGCTTCACTTCCTACAATTTCACAACCACCCCAACGTATACAGCAAAGATGGCGGAGTCAGGCAAGGCAATGTGAGTATACAACATTTGACGAGTAAGATACAGATTCACTAATGATAGCGTCCAATTAATTAGCAACCCTATGAAGGTTAGTGTTTTTTGACAGATCGACACAAGGGAGCGGATAAAGAAATTTGCACATTGGTAGGAGGATGATAGGTAGCCGGAGGAACTAGAGGGCAGGTTTTATGACGTTTGAGATGGACCATACAAGCAGGACAGGATGTGAAAGTGGTAGTGGACCATAGAGGGGAAAGTAGGATTGGGATAGTATTGAGGGCACAGGCAGTGGGGAGGTAGATTTGATGTAAGACTTTATCGACTAACAATATAAAACAATTACCTTTGTCAGGAGCTTAAGGTCGACAAGCTCGTCATCAACATCTCTGTTGGAGAGTCTGGTGACAGACTGACCCGAGCCACCAAGGTCTTGGAACAATTGACTGGTCAATCACCAGTCACCTCCAAGGCACGTTACAGTGAGTTGCTGCAAGCTCAATCTCTTGTCCTTTTCTGCCTCTGACCCACTCTTCACCTCATTTTCTAGCACTCCGAGGATTCGGTATTCGACGAAACGAAAAGATTGCTTGCCATGTTACTATTCGTGGACCTAAAGCGGAAGAAATTCTCGAGCGAGGACTCAAGGTCAAGGAATACGAATTGCGACGGGGAAATTTCTCCGACACTGGTAACTTCGGATTTGGTATTACAGAACACATTGATTTGGGAATTAAATACGACCCTGGTGTTGGTATCTTTGGTATGGACATGGTTGCTGTCATGAGCCGACCTGGATTCCGAGTGTCAAAGCGAAAGCAGAGGACCAGCAGAGCTGGTGCCCCCCACCGCATCAAGAAAGAGGAGACTGCTGCTTGGTTTAGACAACGATTTGACGGAATTATCCTCCGATAGGTGCCTTTATTTCTCTTTTCTTGTCATTTACATACACTACCTATCTAGGCTTGTCTCATTAAGCAATGTATGCGGTACTCCATTCTTCTTTATGACGGGAGCTTGACTTAGTTTTTCATTAATTCGAGCTCTTAATTTGAGTTTGATTTACACGTACATGGTAAGCCTGCCCGATTTCTAACTATTTCCTCTTCTACTCCTTGACTTTTGCAATTTCGACACCTCGCACCGATGATGCACCAGCACCCTTCCTCTCTTTTCAGGAAGAAACCCATTTGTTCTCTCCATCGTCATTTCAAAATTCGGTCACATACGATACGCGCGTGGCGAGGCTGTTACTTTTTCTGCTTGTATTGTACTAGAATCTTATTCAAAGATGCAATACTAAATTGCTTTTTTTTTTTCCACGTACTCAAAGATATCAATATCAATTAGAAATTTTTCCCTTAGGAGCGCAGCCAAAATTTTTTTTTTCTTTTTTTTTTTTTGAAGAGGCAAATTTTTAAGCTGTCGAATATTCTTACTCACAACACTCAACGGTGAAACACCTTTGAACACAACGCCCTTTCTTTCCTCAATTCCTTTACTTTCACCTTTTTATAGAGAAGGACTTACTTTGACGGTTTCGATAATTCTGTAGACCGGCAAAATCAATCAAGAAAACAAGAAGAAAACGTACACCAGAGTATGACTTTTGAAAACAAGCCAAATGGTAACAGTAATGATGCTACTGGATTAGATGCTAAATTTTGTAAGTAGTAGCAAACACAGAGATAGAAGGTTCTATGTGAGAAATGGAGACTTATTCAGAAGCATTTCGCTTCACAAATTTAGCTGGCCTTGATGTAAATGGCAACTCGAATGGCGATGCACCAAAGAAGAGCTACGTACCTCCTCATCTCCGTAATGGGCTCTCTTCTGCTGCTCCAGCTTTCACGCCCAGGTATGTGAAATTTTGTACAATATATACCTTTTCTTTTGTTCTAAGAGCCTTGCAGCTAACACCAAATTTCTTTTCTCTAAGCAGAACTAATGGGGCACCAGCAGCACGAGGACCCGCTCTTCCCCCTTCAGCAGGACCTGCTCCTTCGTACGGTGGCGCCTTCGGTGGAGCTCCTCGAGGTGGTGGGATGGGAGGTGGTTTAGCTTCAAGAGGTGGAGCTGGTGGTTGGGATACCCCCTCTGCTTTCAGTAGTCGAGGTGATCGTGGTGCTGCTGGAGGTGGATTCAGTAGTGGTGGTGGCGGCGGCGGCGGCTACGGACAATGGAAGGATGGTGTTCATCAAATTGGTGCCGTAAATATGAGAATTCAGAAGGAATTATTTGGAGAGCAAGATGATGGTCTTTCACAAGGAACTGGCATCAACTTTGACAAGTACGGTGATATTCCTGTTGATGTGTCGGGTCGAGATGCTCCTGAGCCAGTCTTGGAGTTCACATCGCCACCTATTGATGCTCACTTGTTGGACAACATCAAATTAGCTCGATACACGACACCTACACCAGTACAGAAGTACTCTATTCCCATTGTTGAAATGGGTCGTGATTTGATGGGTTGTGCTCAAACAGGTTCAGGAAAGACTGGAGGTTTCCTCTTCCCAATCCTCTCTGCTTTATTCACGCATGGACCACCACCGCCACCAGCTGAAATGTTAAATGGTGCTGGATTTGGGAGACGTAAAGCTTTCCCTACTACACTTATTCTCGCACCAACTCGAGAACTTGTTTCACAAATTCACGATGAAGCAAAGAAATTCACTTATCGATCATGGGTCAAGCCAGCTGTTGTGTATGGAGGTGCAGACATTGGTCAACAACTGAGGCAAATTGAAAGAGGATGCGACCTCCTAAGTGCTACACCTGGTCGATTGGTCGACCTTATCGAACGTGGCCGAATTAGTCTAGCCAATGTTCGATTTTTGGTCTTGGACGAAGCCGATCGCATGCTGGACATGGGTTTCGAGCCTCAGATTCGACGAATTGTTGAAGGAGAAGATATGCCGGGAGTTATGGATCGACAAACACTAATGTTCAGTGCAACATTCCCAAGAGACATTCAAATTCTCGCCAAGGACTTTTTGAAAGAATACGTTTTTCTGTCAGTAGGAAGAGTTGGAAGTACTTCGGAGAACATCACTCAAAAAATTGAATACGTTGAAAATGAAGACAAAAGATCAGTTCTGTTGGATGTCATTGCAAGTATGCCTACTGGCGGTCTAACCCTAATTTTTGTAGAGACGAAAAAAATGGCTGATATGCTCAGTGACTTCCTTTTAAGAAGCAACATAGGAGCAACCTCGATTCATGGTGACAGAACACAACGAGAAAGGGAGAGAGCATTGGAATTATTCCGATCAGGAAAGACACCTATCATGGTTGCTACTGCCGTTGCAGCTCGTGGTTTGGATATTCCCAACGTTACCCACGTCATTAATTATGATCTTCCTAGTGACATTGATGACTATGTTCATCGAATTGGTCGTACTGGTCGAGCAGGAAACACTGGTCACGCTACTGCTTTCTTCAACAGAGACAATCGAAATATTGTTCGAGACCTTTTGGATTTACTCAAGGAAGCAAACCAAGATACACCTCAATGGTTAGAAGCAGTCGCTCGAGAAAGCAGCTTTGGCGGTGGCGGCGGATTTGGTCGAGGTGGCCGAGGAGGTGGCCGAGGACGAGGTGGATCAGGATCACGAGGTGGAAGCTCGTTTGCAGGTCGCGATGCTAGAGCGTCTGGCGGCTTTGGCGGTGGCTTTGGAGGCGGTCGAGGTAGTACTTATGGAGGTGGTGGTGCTTTTGGAGGTGGTAGTGCTGGATTTGGTGGTCCCCCACCTGCTAGCGGTGGTGGTGGAAGCTATGGTGGTGGTGCTGGCGGCCCTTCTTGGTGGTAATTGCAATCACTTCCTCTTCAACATCTCCTTCTCAAATCCGCCTTCCGTATCTTTTTAACACTTTCAACACTCTTTTTGTCCTTTTGCCCTGTTCTCCGAAGCAAAGCCGTCTCCACATATATCACCTCGACTTAATCGATTCGTCTATAATGCTCTTGTATGTTTTGTCATCAAAGAAAAAAAAACCAACACTCTCACTCTCCTCAACGACTTTCAACTCTTTAAGCTTCAAGACTATGGACCATCACTTTTGTCCTATCATTTTGCCAATTACAAACCAATTGAAAAATCTCTCACCAATTGTGCTATCTACAATAGCAGCGCCCTTCAAAATACCAATTGAAAGAATCATTTCTCAAAAGAAGGGGGACAATCTCAATGTTCCTTTAGTCCGACTTACACAGCAATCTTTCAACTCTCTCTTTACCAATTCGAATATCGCTTTTGCTATTGGTTTCCCTTTCTTTTTTTGTTTTCTTTTTTCTTTTTCTCACATCACACAAGACAATGCATAGAAGGGCCTCCGAGCCATCAATCAATTTTTTTTCTCTCAACTTATAACAATTGATTCGCAACTCTCTGTACCATTATATAGACGAACAGTTTCACCTTTGAGGGATATGGCCATTCCATTTAAAAAGAAATTTTTTTCTCCTGCCCTTCCTCCCATCTTTCCTTTCCTTTCTCTTCTTGTAGATACTTTTGCTTCAGAGAAATTTAAAGCCTCTTTCTCCTTTACCTTAATTCTTTGTGAAGAAGGAAGATAATTTTCTTTGACCTCCAGCTGCATTCCCACTAGTGCTACGACCAGTCTTTTTCGCAGTTGTATTGTTGCTATTGCTGCTTTGACCACCGCTTTCTGTCTTTGCCATTGATTGACTCTCCTTTGTTGATGCAGCAGTAGTGGTTACCTTTGAATCTGATGCAGCCAATTTGGGAGCTGACTTGGGTGCATCACTCTCATCTGAAGTATACGATTCGTACTCTTCTACATCTACAGTCTTTCGATATCCCTTTGCATCCTTTGTAGTTTGCTTTTTGATAATCTTACGATGCTTTTTAACCCTTCTTTTTGGTTGCTTTGCTAAGTCTACTCTTTCTCCTTCATCTTTGATATCCTCTACTGCACTTGAATCTTTTTCAATTTCTTCTGTGCCTTTCATCATACTAGTTGTAGCGCTTTGATTCGCTTTCACTTTGGGATCTGCTTGACCATCTTCATCCATCATATCCATTAGTTCTTGTTTCCTCCTTCGACGCTTTTCTTCCTCTAAAGTAAGTTTGTCACCAGCATCTGCTCTCTTTCTTACTGCTTCACCGCCTAATGGTTCATCTTTATAGCCAATCGGCCCAGCATCTTCCTCTCCATCTTCCACATCTTCACCAAAGGCTGCTTCTTTAGCAGATTGC
Organism: Exobasidium cylindrosporum; assembly: GCA_023273805.1. Taxonomy (NCBI): domain Eukaryota; kingdom Fungi; phylum Basidiomycota; class Exobasidiomycetes; order Exobasidiales; family Exobasidiaceae; genus Exobasidium; species Exobasidium cylindrosporum. The sequence continues at coordinate 4,684,142 of CP096878.1, forward strand.
TCTTCCTCTTCTTCATCGGATTCGATCAATTTGCGTTTTGGTTTTGGCTTTGTTTTCTCAACTTTCCTAGCTTTTCCCCCGTCAAGCCCTTCCTTCTTTGCGACAGGTTTATTAAAAGATTTACTCTCTCCCGTTTCCTCTATCTTTACAGCTTCCTTCGTTTGTTCCTTTTTAATCGGTTTCACTTGGATATTTGCTGCTGGCTTTGAAGGACCAGCTTTGGATTCCAAAAGATTGGGCTGCAAAAGATCAAACGTCTTTAGCCAAAAAAAAAAAAGCAATACAATTCCTTACTCGAATAATTCAATCTCACCTTTGCTGCATCTCTCCATTTCTCTGCAGCTTCAATTGTCCCCAGTTTCACACCCCTATTAGTATTTTCCCATGTATCGATGTAATTCTTCTCGTTGTGAAGATCATGTTGTATAGTTGTGACTTGAGAGATAGCAGCTACTTTATGCGCTTCATTGTGATTGCAAGCTAGTCGTGGACTAAGTGAATAAATTTGTTTCACATCTATCCTCTCAAATGTCTTTTCTGCTTCTGAAAGAAAAAAAAAAAGAAATAGAAGGTCATTCATCATTTAGAATGGTATGAGCTCTTGTCAGCAACATTCTATGAGAAACACACCTCTTAATTTATCTGTAGTAACTAGTAGTAAACCTTCTTTCTGATTGTTTGACTTGTAACTGCTGTCGTCCACTTCCATGGAATCTGACGATCTTTGAGATTCTGACATTACCACATCTTCAGCTTTAAATAATCCTTTGATAACCCATGCTGTAAATGGAGCAGTTTCAACGTCTCTCTTGCTTGTCTCTTCATAAAATTGAGTCATTTTCCTATAAAGAGTAATGATTTTAATAAAGATATTTGCAGCAATCTTCTGCCATCCAGATACTCACTTGTGAGCAACATGAATGTGTATCTTTAATAGCGTCGATAGCAATCTTGCTGTAATGGTCTTTCCATCTTGATTCACCCACTGCTCTAAGAATGTCATCGCTTCGGCTTCTCCTACAGACGTCATGATGTAAATAATGAATTGGGCCAATAGCTAGACTTCTGCTTGCTAAATTTGGCCTTATGTACAGTTGTCCCGAAGCTTGTTTCCCTCTCTGTTGCTTGTATGGTACAGAAGTGTTCCTCTCTCCACCCGCGTCGCGAAGCCTCTTTATTTTTTTTTTTTTACCAGTCAAGATAAATTTAAAGTGAGGAGAAAAACGCGTTTGTCAAGGGGGCTCCTTCTTCTTGGATGTGGCTAAATATTACTGAGGAAGAGAAGCAATTGTATGACAAAGTTAATCGAAAGCAGTCTACTCTTCACATCAAGGCAAGCAGGGATAGAGCGGTCTCAAAGCCAACCTTCATTATTTTCTTGGACAAGTCTAACTAGGAGTCAAAGAGCGGAAGTCAAACTTAAGGTCACGTGGCTAGACGTCTGGTGGACTTCTTGCCATTTTGAGCTAAAAGAAATCAAGGTCTTCTTGCCTGACTTCTCCTTCTTTATTTTAGAGTAACACTTTGAGCACACCATGGCCTCAGAGAAGACTCAAGCCAGCTTTGACGCCATCACAAACAAACTGCACAATTTGTCAGCAAAAGATAGTGCAGATAGTACAAAAACAGCGGAGCCTGCAAAGGAGACTACTGGAGTTAATCCAGGAGAGGAAAAGGCATCAAATCCTGTCGAGAAGCTCGAGGAACCAGGTATGTAATTAATTATCACGAAAGTAGCAGAAGTTAGGCAACTAACCTACTCCATTCAGCAACAGTGTCGGATTTACGTGAGTCAAATTACGATGTTACAGTCACCTTGGCCGATCAGCAAGCGGATCCAAATTCACCGCTATTTAGTGTAAAGGCTTTTGAAGACTTGGGACTGCATGAGAATTTGCTAAAGGGTATCTACGGAATGAAGTATCAAAAGCCATCAAAAATTCAAGAAAGAGCTCTCCCTCTGCTCTTACAGAATCCGTGAGTGATGCTACAGAAAGGAGAAGCAAATTTTTTCAGCCTTCTACTTATACGAATAATTTTTGTCAGCCCTCGTAATATGATTGGACAATCACAATCTGGTACTGGAAAGACTGCTGCTTTTGTGCTCACAATGCTTTCTCGAGTAGATTATGCGCTGGAGAAGCCACAAGCAATTGCATTAGCTCGTGAGTCGAGCATATGGCACGCTTACACCTTTTTCTCTTGAAGACTACTACTAAGCTTAAGCTTCTCTTATTGTCTATACTAGCATCTAGAGAATTGGCACGGCAGATCATGGATGTAGTGAGGGAAATGGGAAAGTATACAAATGTAAAAATATGTGAAGCAATCCCAGGTGCAGTTCAAAGAGGTGAAAAGGTGGCAGCTCATGTGATTGTGGGAACTCCTGGAAAGATGTTTGATCTCATCAAATCGAGGTCAATTGATACTTCAAGTGTCAAAGTGTTTGTCTTGGACGAAGCAGATAATATGTTGGACCAGCAAAGCTTGGGAGAGCAAAGTATTCGAGTAAAGAAGTGAGTAAAGCAAATAAAGAAGAGTTTAGAGGTGAAATTCACATAATTTATGTTTCTACAATAGTACCATGCCAAAGACTTGTCAATTAGTGCTCTTTTCTGCTACATTTCCTGACCATGTTCGAGAATTTGCCTCTCGGTTGGCTCCAAGTGCCAATGAGATTCGTTTGAAACAAGAGGAACTTAGCGTCGATGCTATCAAACAGTTTTATATGGATTGCCAAAGTGAAGAACATAAATATGAAGTTCTAGTCGAGCTTTACAATATTCTTACCATTGGTCAGAGTATAATCTTCTGCGCCAAGAGAGAGACAGCTGATCAAATTTCAAAGAGGATGACGGCTGAAGGTCACAAAGTAGATTCATTACATGGTAAATTGGACGTCAAAGAACGAGATCAAACAATCGATAATTTCCGAAGTGGAAAGGCAAAAGTTCTTATCTCTACAAATGTCATTGCTCGTGGTATTGATATTTCTCAAGTTACTTTAGTCATCAACTATGACATGCCTACCACCCAAAATAATGAAGCCGACGCAGAAACTTATCTACATCGAATTGGTAGAACTGGTCGATTTGGTAGAAAGGGAGTTTCTATCAACTTTGTTCATGATCAAACATCATGGACTTATATGCACGAGATTGAAAAGGCCCTGCATTGTACTATTGTTAAAGTTCAAACTAAAGATGCTGAAGAGATGGAGAGGACAATTAAAGATGGTGAGTTTCCGAGCAAAATCTGAAAACACACACATTCTTCAATGCTGACTACAGTTTTTTTTCCTCTGCATTGTAGCGATGAAAGCTTGAGCACAACTGCTTTTAATACATTTTAGACTTTCTCTTGTCACTACTACTACTATCACTACTAATACGAATACCATCTTTTATACTTCCTTGCCTATTAGATGTATGCATTAGCATCATCGATGTCGACGGTTCTCTTTAGTTTCCTTTCACGTGGATTTTTGTATTACAAGCCAAGCATAAATCATAAGGCTTAGACTATTATTATTTAATCCCCGCCTAAAATGGAGGTTTCCGAATAATTGACTCCACTACTCATACCGCTTTTCCTTCCTTTGCTCCTTCCTGCCCGTTATTTTGCATCAACTAATACTGAGGCAAAGAGTTCACCCATACTTCTTTCAAACGCTAAAGCGAGACTCTAGAATTTGACCGGCTCAGGTGTAGATATTCAACAGGGAAAAGAGGAATAGGATAGTCAATACTTAAATGATCTCAATGCGTCATTCAACTTGAAAGTAATAGACGACCTCATTTTGGTTGTATCCTATCTTTTAATAAGTCGCCATCCTCGCACTTGTGGCTATTGTAGCTGTGCAGTATCACTTTGCTCTTGTGATGAATAGTCTTCATTCCAAGGTCAAGAGGAGGATATCAGCACCGGATGAAGGTGATGGTGATTTAGGATTGCAAGGCATGCATTTAGAGAATTTACCAGGAAGTCAACATCTAGAAAGTCCAACCGAGAGAGGACATACACTTCAAGTGATTAAGAGTCGATTTGGATCTCAAAGTAGAGCAAAATCTAGTAGTACGAGTGTTGGATCTTCTTCTTACTTTTCTGCAAAGGAAGATGATGGAAATAGACAAGATTCTGTATCGCCCAGTACACCAGGTCTCTCTCCCACCAACGGCACTATATACTATCAGACACCACCTTCTGACTCGAAATTTATTCCAACAAAACAAAGTAGCTCGCCAATATCGAGTTTTGGCAGCAAAAGTAAGCCTCGATTCTCGAAGAACCTTTCAGATTTACCCAGTTCTTTAACCTCTCAAACATTCTCTACAAGTAATAGCAATAGCCCTTCGCTGACAACACGAAGTGCTTCTACTTCCTCAGGAGCGCCCAAATCCAAAACTCGTCCCGGTAGCAAAGGAAATGATCGACGCAGGAGTAGTGGTGGAGCAGGTCATGGTGACTTGTCCAGCACTTCACCAAGGCCAGAGAGCCTTACTCTCACTAGTGGTAAATCATCGACTGGGCTACTGGTGGGGAGTCCAGTCTTGCCATCCTTTGACTCTTCCCAAATTTCTTCCTCAACGTCAAAGTCTGGCTTGACAATACCGGGAAGGAGGACTTCGCTAGCAAGGGAAAAGAACAAGGCAAAGAAGGAGAATGGGCATAGCTTGTTTGATTCAACTGGTCGACGGCCTACGAGTAGTGGGTCTGGAAAGCGTATATTGCAACAGATGATTAGCTCAGAAAATGACACTATATCGAGTAACGGAGAGAAGAATGTTGTTACTGATGTGGCTGATGTTGTCAGGCAAGTAGGATTGCAACGTTGGGTTCTCAGTGTCGGTTGCGTAAATTTTGATTTAGAAAAGGGACCAGACTTGGAATTTCTTTATCCTAGTCTAGGGATTAGTCGAGAGGAAAGGGATAATATCGCATTCTCATCTTTTCCTGACACTTCTATCTTTGACGATGGTCAAGTCGTCTTCTCATGGCGAGTTCGAGAAGTGCCATTGGAGTCTTCTGGTTCTGAGGCCCCAATTATTGCTAGCCCTCTTCATTCCACAACGTCAACTGGGAAGAGGTCCACCAATCAAGGACAATCATCTTTACCCAGCAAAGCAACTCCTATTATAAACCAGCAATCACCTGTCAATAAGTTTTTCAATTTTGATCGAGGTAGAAAGCAGCCAAATCGGACATTATCATCAGATAGCGCGAATATCTCAAAAGCAAATGCTTCTCATCACTCAAGCCGAAGTGGTTCACCTTTGCCTATTAAATCAGAGAGTTCGGCATCGCCTACTTCACCTGCATTAGGCACTGAGAAAGTGTCTAAACATTCCTTGGAACGAAATCACAGTAATGGCACACAAACTACTTCATCGATGATTTCAAAGGATAACGCTTCTGCTATCGATAGCATCGAATTACATGGCCTCAAAGGCACGAAATCTTCATTGAACGAATCGGTCACTTCTTCCCCTATTACTGCGAATGGTATCTTGCGAACGGCCAGAAATAGTACCAGTAGTAATTATATCCATGGTTACTGCTTCTTTCGACAAAGAAGAGATGCCAGCATTAGAAGAGGTTATTTTCAGAAATCAGTCGTTATTCTTTCCCACTTACCATATGTATCTCTATTTAGTGAGATTGTCAAGAAATTGGGACCATTATACTTTCAAAATGGTATGCCAGCTCTAGAAGCATTCAGTCAAGATGTTCAAAATTGGCCACCACCAGAACCTGGAGCAAGAATACACTTACCTCTACTTGGTTCCCTCCTGTCAATTGAACTACCTTATCAATCACAATTTCAGACTTCGATCTCAGCTGAAGCAAGGATTATTCAAAATACCAATTCGATAGGAAAGGCAAAATCTGGTTTGGATGTTAGGACCGACACAATTCGAGGAGGAGGAGCATCATCAGATCCGGGTAGTGGGGAAGAACCAATCCTGGCTTCAATTCCATCAACACCTCTGTTTGAAATCTTTCGAGAGTCACTTGATCACTTGTGGCTACTCTGGGAGTGCTTACTACTGGCTGATCCAATTTTGGTGGTTGGACCTGACCCAAAAATCTGCTCTGAAGCCGTTTGGCATTTAATCGACTTGATTCGACCGATACCCTTTGCTGGTGACTTTCGACCTTTTTTTACTATTCATGATTATGACTTTCAGACACTTGTCACTAAAAATAAACCAAATGCAGGTGTCATATTGGGAGTGACAAATCCATTCATGCTACAAGCTTGCAAGCATTGGCCTCATATTTTCAAGGTGGGCAAAGCAGCAATCAAGATAAAGGTAGCAAATCGCAAAGCTACTGCATCACAAGGTTCTATAAGTGGTTCACAAAATCCGATTGCTGGTGGTATTGCAGGAGGAAATTCAGCCGGTGGTGGTGGACCAGAGCATGTACCAGGCTTATCAAGTAAACGAAAGAGAAGAATTAGCAAAGATCGACCATTACTTCGAAAATTGATAGAAATGGCAGAAAAAGGAACAGATGATGAAGCAGCAAATGCAATGCTTCGTCGTTACTTTTCCGATTTAACTGAAAGATTTCTTGCACCTTTGAATCGATACGTTTCGTCGCTTATCCCTGCTGAATTTGATCTATCTTCACCTAGTGAGACACCTCGTATAAAACCATTCAATTCTACAACATTTCTAGCTTCACTCAAGGCACATGGTACCCCACTACCGATTCGTAGTCGAAATTTACCAACAGGAGCAGCAGTTCGACAATCATTGTATCAAGAATTTATTCAATGCCCCAACTTTTCACTTTGGTTGCACAATCAAGTTGCTCAAGCAGAAGAAGAACAATATAATCGTAGATTAAAAGCATTGGAATCTGGCAGTATTTCTGATTTCGTTTCGCAAAAGTCGGAATTGGAGACAATTGATCTATATAGTCGATTAAAAGCAGAGATTGTTCTCATTGATGAAAAATTATTGACTAGTAAGATAGAACGAGAACTAGAACCAAATAGTCGATGGAAGAGTATTACTACAAATTCAAAATTGTCTGTTTCAGTTCGAGAAACAGTTCCAGCATTAGCTTTATCTTTGGAACCACCAATTTCAGCTACTGCCAAAAAGATTGAAGAGCAAATACGTACAAGTGGAAATACTTTCACCACTGGTGAAAAGTCACTATTGGTTAAAAAAATACATTTGATTGAACAGCTTGATTTGCTCGTTCAAAGGTTGCCTGCTGATTTACGCGATAGTCTTAATTTGAAAGGGGAAAAAATATAACCAATGAATAGGAAGAGGAAAAGACGAGTCTCTCTCGTAAAACACAAAATGTAAATTAAAAACAAAAGATGGGTGGGGTAAGACTTCTCCTACTATTTTGGGGGAAGAATACAAATTTACTATTACAAACACAAAATTCTCCAAGGTTGATTACTTTCCATTCAATTGAAATTCATATCACTCAAGATCTTCGCTACTACTACTACTTTCTCCTTCTGGTCTACCTCGCTCATTGAGCCAACGCATCGAATTTGAATTTCTTCCAGCAAACCAGGAATTACTGTTGCTGCCATTGCGTTTATTAGGTTTTGATTTGAGTGACCCACGTCGACTACGATCAGCTACGATATCATCCATTTCATCCCCTCTCATGCTTTCCGCCGCATCCTGTTCTTTTTCTCGAGCATCCCCATCTTCATCATCTAGTCCCATACTTCTAGCTCTAATATGACGAGGTAATTCTCCAGGAGTGATAGGTGTACTTGTCCCAGCTCCAGCTTCATCAGGTGTGGTTGCATAATCACCTTCTCCTACATCAGCAGCTAATCTAGACATTCCTCTCAAGCCTTGTAATCGTCGAAGATGAGCTCGAAGTTTAGTATTATTTGAATGTGTGGCTACTGAATTTGATGATGAAAAGGGTGGTTTTTTAATAGAGAAAAAGTCATCACCAGTTCCATCAGTATCGGATTGAGTCGCCAAACCTGTAGTAATCATTTCCGGATTTGCTGAAGGTAAAGCTGTATCAATTTGACTATCAATACCACCACCATCCATAATTTTATTATTATTCTCATTATTCATTACCCTCAATGCTTGCCTATTATTCCTTCGACCACTTTCAATTGCCCTCTCCAATCGAACTCGATTTTCTATCATGTGCAATTTAGGAAATGTCACCCCCTGTCCAACTTTAATCATCCTTGCCAATTCTTTACGATCAGGATCTGACAAGATTCGTACCCAATCCCATGCTCTTGTCTTTGGCCAGATTGTCACAGCACCACCAAATTGTTGTAAAAAGACAGTAGACCAATCTTGACCAAGTATAGAGGGTAATAAATCCAAATCTCGAATAATTTTAAAATTCATCGAGAGATGTAATTTAAGAACATGCTCACTTGCACTCAAAATAAAACCGCCTCTCCAACCTTTACCCTTTCGATGTGCAACAGGTCTTCCTGGCATACCCTTGGGAGCAAAGAAGAACAAGTGTACGTGAGGATTAACTTGACTTACAATGGGATAATTGACATTAAAGAGGGAATGCAAATCTTGTAAAGGTATATCAACTCGTAAGCTTCCATCTTTAAATCGATGACCCCAATTCCAAGGTATTGCTTTTCCAAATTTATCCTTTTGCATCAAACATACTGGATTCATAATACCTGGTACTGCAGCAGAAGCGAGAAGAGAACTCCAAATGATACAATTGGGTGCAGTATGATAATTGAGAAGCTTGACAGGTGAATGACGATCTGATGGAATTACTGAAATATTAAGAACTTTTCCCGTCTTTGCATAGGCTTCTGCAAATGTCATTGAACCTCTAGTAAAAAATTGAGCCTTTTCTGCCCATTGAACGGTATCGAATCTAGCACCTGTTCGATATGCTCTAGGACCCCAAATGAGAAAAGGTTCTTCACAAGCAGTTATACGATCAGCCAATTCGGGCACCAACATTCCCTTTAATTCTTCATTAGTTCTAGTACAAGCTAGAGCTGCGATTAAACCACCAGCAGAAGTACCTGTGATGATCGAAGGTAGTAAATTGGAATCCAATAAAGCTTTGACTAGCCCAACGTGGTAATAACCAAAACTACCACCTCCACTCAAACAAAGAGCACTTCGACCCATATTCTTTTGCACTCCTCTATAGAAACTTCTTTTTGACTGAGGTGAAACCTTCTGAGTATCTTTAATGTAATTTAATGCTTCTTCTACTTCGCTGAGATAACTCTCAATTAGATACTTTGTACCAAAGAATGTTTCACTGTACAAACGAAAGTTTTCGGTACCAGCAAAATTATTACGTAGACAAAGCTCTAAAACGCCCATGACTCCATCTGCATCATCGGATTCTCGCATAGTTCGCAAGCTGTTCTGAACCTTTTTTACTAGAATCCAGTCGTATAAACCAGAAGCATCTTCTGTTTTCCAATTTTCATATCCCAAGTATTCATCTAATTCCAATGCAACATTTTTCCAATCTGTTGCATCTTTTGCTTTACGCAACCGACTTCGTAGCGTACCTTTCTCTCCTCTCCAGGCAATAAAGTATTCAATCACGTTGACAATTTGACGTATTACCACATAGGCAGTGAATTCAAGAGTGATTGTTAAAAATATACCTACTAATAAAGGAAAGCGTAATAATATATAAAGGAAACCTTCTCGATTACCAGAATCTATTTTACCCTTTTTACGACGGTGAGTCCTTTCCCTAACTGGTGCAAAGTCACTAGCTGCTGCAATTCTACCGACTTTGCGCGGATGTGTTGCTTGTGTTTTTGTCAATTCAGAGTCTGCATCATCAGCTCTTCCTTCTTTAATTGATTCAGTACCACCATTTGGATTTCGATGTGGAGATAATTCAGAACGTTCTTGAGACTTTGCAGAATTTGAGCTGTGACCTAATTTGCTAATTGCGTTTATAACAGGTAGTGAGGAAGATGCTGATATCGGTGGCTCTTGCTGACCAGCATCGTCCTGTAATGCTTCTTTAAAGGCAGCCACATCTTCGTCATTGACAAAGATCTCTGTCAGGAGTGGATCTAAATGCTCCTTTTCCTCTTCAAATCGGCTACCTTCTAGTAAACTTCTAGGTGAAAGTATAGAAAAATGAGAACTAGATCGTCTATTTTGCCTAATTCTTGAAGTATGTGTAGCAGTACTACTTGAAGTTGAAGGTGAAGAAAGAAGTTTAAATGATTTTACTGGTAGTCCTCCACTTTCACCACTTTCACTGCATTTTGTATGAGCTCCGTTGCTACTAGTACCACCAATACTGCCACCAATTTTGTTTTGCCTTCTCTTAAAGATACCACTTAATTGTAGACTGGTAAATGGCGTACCGGATTTCCGCTTCTCGTTCATGCTGGACGTGCAGTGACGATAATATTGGGGTATATATATATATATAATAGTAATGTTGGTTGTCCGAGCGTGACAGAAGAGCAAGTGCCAATTTCGATTTCAACGAGAGCGAATTTAGAATACACAAGATCCAAGAATTATTACTAGTAGCCCACTCCGATCATGAATTGTGTGCCACGCGCGTGGCTATTTTTATTCGTCGTCAGTCACACCGACTCAAGCTTACCTCCAATTTTTATTCCACTTTCTTCTCTTTTATAGTCACCTTCATCGTTATCATGTCCTTTTTTGGATTTGATACGAGTTTGCCAAGAGACAGAGGCAATGAGAAGCCTAGCGATCCATTTGATCCAACTAACGAGCAAGATGGTGACGATGACGCCGCTTTTGAAGAGAAGCTTCGAGGTCTAAAAGCAGGAGCGCAAGAAGATGTGGAAATATATACTTGGGGAGGTGGTGGTGAAGGCGGTTACGATGGTTTGGGAGATTTGTTAGAAGAAGCAGGAGATGACCTGAATGATGATACATTTGGATTTGGTACTCAAGAAGTGGGAAAAGATTTTGATTTTACTGGAACAGGAGGAGCAACAGCATCTTTTACTGGTAGCACAACTAGCAAAGGAGGAAAGAGCAAGACAAACGATGCAGCCTTTGCCAGTACACTTGATGACTTCTGGTCTTTTCCTGAAGTGAAGGCAGCTCCATCTGCCAGTGTCGTAGCGCATTCTAATGCAGCAGCACCAATTCCAAGGACGCTGGAAGAAATTGAAGCTGAACTCAGAATCAATCATCAGGACCAAATACTTCCTCCCATCCCTGCAAGAAATGCCGGTGAACGTCGTCAATTGACTCTTGAAGAGGTGGAAGCTGAGATGCTCTCCTTGAGAAATCAGCAAGCGCCCCCATCATCAGCTCCCCTTGCAGAGATGACTGCTTTAATGCAACAGACTACAAGTGAACATGATCGACATCGCGCAGGACCGACTCAGACTCTTTCGAATGCTGCTTTTCCTCCATTGGGATCGCAACCTCCACCTCAGACCTCATCGGTACCTACCCCTGTTTCATCTGATCCACAAAGTCAGCAGGCTCATTTTGCAAAGATGAGGGCTCTTTTAGAAGCTTTACCCACACCCTTACAAGGTAGAATCCTAGCTCTACCTCCATATATGCAATTTGCAGCAGTCGAAGCAACTGCGAACGAATTTCCAGCGTTGACGATAGCTGGACGAATTGAAAAGCTTCCTCAACAAATCGAGAACCCGCAATTGTGGCCAAGGGCAGACGGGAGTCCGGAGGAATTGGACGCAATCAGAAGAATGGTCGATGCAGCTTTTGCTCGGATCGATCAAGCAGATCAAGTAGAGCGAAAAAGACAAATCAGGTTGGCAAAGATCAATGCAATGTCACGCTACAATAACCTTATGACGCTTTCAGACAAAGATTTCATCACTCGTATCCAAGTCAGTCAGTTGGTCACAAGTGATCCGTATACAGATGACTTCTATGCACACATCTTCTTTGCTTTACGAGGAGGTGCAACAGGAAACCCAGGGCTGATGGGTCAAAAGCCTGCAGCGACTAGTGATGCTCCACCAATCATTACAACAGCTACAACAGGAAAAGGATCTAGACAGAGAAAGCAGCAACAAACAAGTCGAAGGGATACTGCAATGATGCGAATGCAGCAACAAGTTGAAAGAATTGTACAAAATAGAAAGGAGAGGATTGAGAAATCTGCTCAAGGCGTTGCCTTAGAAGGTGCCTTGGGCAGAGTGAGCTTGAGTAACTCCAAGACACCAAGACAGATGCTGCAGGTTGATGCATTGAAAGATGAAAGGAATAGCATTACAAAACAGAGCGAGGAAGAAGGAGCCGGTCACGCCCAAGATGCAGTTCGACAAGCCTTACAGGGAGCTAGTCTAGGCAATAATCAGGGTGGTATTCAAAAGCGTCCTGCTTTGACAAAATTGGAGGTCTTAGGTATTTTGGAGAATCTCTACGATCTTGTCTTGTCATTGGAACAATCTCGAAGAAATGCACCGCCAAACGCTACCGATCAAACTAATTCTAGCGAGGCTGTTGTAGAGTGGAGAAGCAAGAGAGACTCTCTTACATCTCAACTTTGGATTGAATTGAGAGTTTTGGAACCATTGGAGATTTCTGATCCTCATCCATTTGTTTCATTATTGTCAACGGTCAAAGGCAAGAGATTGTTGCCAAGAGTATTACGACATCTTAGCAACGAGCAAACATTGACAGCCATGACAATGATAGTGGCTAGTTTCGACACATTGGATGTAGTAAAAGAAAGTGTATTAATGGATGAAGTTCCTATAGGTCGTCGAGCAAGAGTAGAAAAGAGGGAAGACGTTCAGAGACAAACAGATGCATTCATTACTAGTATCGTCCCTAGTATGTTAACTCTCATGACAACGGCAACAATGCAAATCGTTAGTGGAATGTTGGCCCTCTTTATTGAAAGAAATGACCCAATACGAGTAGCACAAAGTAAGCCAGGTATTGCTTTCCTTACCATCTTTTTATCTCGAGCTGAAACACTACGACAGCAAGCAGTTGATGGACCAAATCAAAATGAATTGGCTCAATGGTCTGAAATTTTCAATTTACTCATTCAGCGTCTAACTTTTTCGACTACAAATTTGGCCAGTCTTTTCCCATCAACAAGAGCAAAGTCTAGCTTACCATTTGGTACATTTATTGATTCTCAAAGAAAAAATCTACTCGAATTAGAAGATCAAAGTGTTTGGCAATTGATGGCTGCTTTGGCAGTGAGCGCAAACATGAATCAACAGCAACTCATCGTTACAGGATTACGTGAAAAGATTTTGGAAAATGTCTTGGAAGCAAAGGAATGGAAAGCAAACAATAGTCGAAGCGAAGAAGGGGATATTCGTATTCGAAACGTTAATCTTCTTCTCCATGCTCTCAACTTGGATGCCGCTCAAATTACAGTGTGATACTTACACGTTTCATAAAAGCTTTTATCATTTCAATGACATCATTATTGTAATCGCCATAATATATTATGTCAATCAATCATCTATTAGCATGCAAGAGAAAGAAAGTATGATGTGTGAAGAGAAATATGGATGGTACAGACGTGTATAAGTGCGTAATTTAAATTGTCACCATTCTACACCATTAAAAAATAAATACATTTGAATCTTATAGTAAAAAGTGTACGAGAATATATTTATATATACATATAAATACATATATATATATATAGATGTATACGCCTTGCTAGATGGGAGAAATGTTGGATCTAGCATTGACGGCAATTTTGAGTTCCAGCAAGCTTCTCTCCTTTTCCTCTGAAGTCATTACTTCTGGTGCCAAAGGTCTTGAACCTCTTGGCCTTTCACCTCTTTGTTGCGCTTCCATTTCTCTCTTTCGACTTTGTTTTGCAAAGAGTAAACCACAAGCATTACAAAGAGTTCTTGGTCCAGTAGGACCTTTTCTCCATTCCGGAGTTTCTGTAGCCGAGCAACTAAGACAACTTTGTTCTGCTTCATCTTTTCTCTTTCTAACTCGCTTTGGTGGTAAAGAGGAAGATGCAGCAGCAGCAGCAGCAGCAGCAGCAACTAAGGATGAAGCCGTTGAAGAAGCAGGTGTCATTTGATAAGTCTGATTGGCAAGAGATGGTGATTTATAGATTGGACCAGAGCCAAAACTCTTCCTTCTTCGATTTTGAGAATCCTGGTGACGGTGTTGATGATATTGACTACTACTGATAGGTAAACCGCCACTACGATAAGAGTTAGGTGGTGAATTTTGAGATCCAACAGGACTAGGTAGGGAATTCATGTCTACTTCGTCACTTTGTGCACCATATTCTTCACGTTCACTAAATGAACCTCCACCTCCTCTTCCATAGTAGATATCGACATCTGATTTGCGAGCACGATTGATAGGTCGAGGAAGTGAAGAAGTTGAAGGTGAGGTTGATGACCTGTACCATTCACTAGAACCTAGACCAGCATCTTGACTGAGTTGAGTGCTAAGTCGAGGATCTCTACGATGAAGCTGTTCCAACTCCTTGTCGAGGTAGTAAATCAAAGACTTGATATCACCTTCTGCTATTGATGGATACGCTCGTCGAAATCCGGACCCTTCGTCATTTACTCGACAAGAGTAGCTGTATATATCCCACACCTAGAATCGGAATAAATGAATACAATTAGCCTTTCACTTATACAGTACAATTCTATCGCAAAACTTACGTGGCTAAAATACTCATTATCTGGTGGTGGACTTGGCCTTTCATATGGTCGAGCTGAGAAATTACCAGTCCATCTTCTTCTAGTAGGGCCCAAACCGGTAATGACAGAAGAAGAGGAAGTAGATAGCGAATCAGTAGAAGTGCGAGATATTCGTGATTCTGATGGTGGTGCATGAGTAGAGACAGAATATGTATAGGACGAAGATGTTGATGGTAGCCTGGGTGGCATTGAATCGCCACTGAATGAAGTATTTGATGTAGAAGGAGATCGATTTGCTCCATGAATAGTAAGGGATGTTAGAGGTGGCAAACTGACTGAAGGTGAAAGGGAAGTAGAAGCAGAATTGGTTCTTCTAGGTGGTTCAGGACGATGATGATGACGAAGAGGGTAAAAGCTGGGTAAAGAAGGCTCTCCTCCACTGCCATGTAGCCTTTGATGAGTGCTTGCCTCTGCTCCGGGAGAAGTTATGCGAGGAATAGAAGGAGGTGGTGCATTTCGAGGGCTTACTGTTGACCATTCTGGACGACTGCTTGAAGTGGGAGAATGATGAGAGATAGAGTGAGTAGAAGGAAAAGAGGAACCAGAGATGAGTTTAGAAAGTGGTGGTAGCCGTAACTTTTCTCCAGAACTTTGTCCTTCGGAAGAAGATGAGAAAGTAGGTAGGCCGGACATTCGAACCCTTCCGGTATTCATCTCTGCTCCTGCCGCTTCCGAGGAAGAAAGGTAGGGCCAAGACATGGTCTGGTAGTAGAAGTCCAAAACAGGTAGGGTGAGCCAAAATTAAGAAAAAAAAAATATAAAAAAAAGGAAAAAGATTACTGGCTCACCTTCTCAGAAGCTGAGCAACTTGCTTCGTCTTTGAAGAACCTAGCCGGTTGGTAGATGGGTGGTAGAAGCGAAGTCAGTTTGCCAAAGAAAACCTAAGGGGTGCAAAATGGTCTTGAGGCAGAAGGAGAAGGAGAGAGAGAGTGGACACGCTTCTATATATGTACATGGGAAGATTGGTGCAGAAAAATCAACAAAAAGGAAGGCGAGGGTGGGGAAGGGAAGGAAAAGGAGAAGCAAGGCGTAGGAAGAGGCCAAGTAAGTTTGAGTTCACTTTCCGCAAAACTAATATGAGAAGCCAATACGCCCTGCCTTTAACGGGATTTCGCACTCACCTTCCGAATTGGCTTCCCTGAATTATATATATATATATATATTAGCAAGGTAAAAAGAGTCAAAGTCTTTTAAGCTACTGTCCCTTTTTGATGCCAAAATAAAAAGTTGATACTATTTTGTTCTCTCTTCAACTACTTTAAGAGTGTACCTTCCTTCTGTCTCTTACGTTTTGTTGAACAGCAGAGAGTAGTAAAGAAGAAGTATGTATGCAGGCTAGCTAGCTAGCTGACTGACTAAATTTTTGTTGATTTGTTCGGTACTGCCAAGACACGGAGTAAAATTGACTTTGCTCCGCCCAACTCCGTTTCGTATTTTCTATTTCCAATGTGATATATATATGTATATATATATATTATGTCGATCGTGGCAAAGACTGTCGTTGAAAGGCTTAATGAAGTAAGCTGATGAATTTTTTTTTTTTTTAAATTACGAGACAACCATGTGTAGAGGGTATGATTGATGGGGTTCAAATATATATCTCTTTAACGTCCGGAGATAGATGAAAATAATAAATGCAATTTGTTGTCTCCTCTCAAGTATAATAGACGACGAGTGAAGAAATGGAAAGAGAGGGAAAGCAGGACAGAGAAGAGAAAAGTAGGAAAAGAAAATTGCGAAAATTGTACTGCTGTACCAAAAGGTAAAATTTGCTGCTGACGAAATGTCAGATCACACAATTGTAAGTTTAAGGAAAATGGAAGAGGGAAGAAAAGGAAGGGGGGGAGGAGAGAGAGAGAGAAAGAGAGAAAAAGAGAAAAAGAGAGAGCAAAAATAAAAGATCTGCGTCACTAATTACTACCGACTGCTGCTACTGTCCGACGCCTTTACACCCCTACCCTAGGCCTTAGTGTAATGTATATTATGTATACTGTAAAGTCTATCTATACAACTCAGACGTCCAAAGGGCAGGATCGATAAAAAGGCGGTACCGATTTAGCGTGCGCGGATACATTAGACAGGTTTTCCGCTTCCTCCTTTTTCTCCCCCCCCCCCCCCTCTTTCTTTCCTTCACTCTACTGACAGACCCCTTCCTATATCAGCGCGTTATTAATGTTTCTCTCATCTTCCGAGTTTATATGGTTTTGAAGTGTACCGTACGAGTGTATGTGGAAGAAGGATAAAAACAAAATTTAAAAAGCTAAAAATTTCAAAAATAAAAAAGAGAGTGCAGGAGAGACATTTTTAACATACGAAAAAAGAAAAAAAAAAAAAAAAAAAAAAAAAAAGAAAAAACAGGCAAGATTTTCTTCCTCCTCCTCTTCCTTTACCTTGAAGCATTTCCGAAGATCAGATAGACGAAAAAATTTGTACTTCAACTTTCTTTTTTAAATTAAGAAACCGCTAATATTACATATGCAATACATGATTCTGTCATTACTTTTGTCATATCTTGCCAGGTCTAGGTCCCATGAGCAGCCTCAATCTGTCTTAGATCTGGTGAGAGAGAGGTGGTAATCGAAATTAAACAGCTATCAGACCAGAGGAGATTTAATTTTTAATTTTTTATTTTTTTACTTTTATTAATTTTTTTAAATATCTCCGGTACTTACGATCACACATTTATTGGTTTTCGTTTTTGAAATTTTTTTGGGTTGTCCAAATCTTGCAATTTCAAATTTTGTAAGATCTCTATCACCACATGACCGATTAGTGGGGGGGGGGGGGGGGGGGGGGGAGAGCAAAGATATAGGCAAGAGGTCTAAGCAAGGAGGTGCGTGGGGACATGATACTGAGATGCATTGCTGACATGATCTATTACTCTATCCGTCATGCTGCTATTATTTTTCTTTACCTCCACTAATCTTGTTTATGAAGTCATTTTAAACCATCTTATAAGGCTTCTTAGAGATGGAAAGAATGGCAAGTCTATGTATGTATGATTAGTAGGCGAGTAGGGTTGTCTATAGCAAACTTTTTGTTTCTGAGATTTTAGTTGGACCTGGTTCGGACATCGGCCATCATGCAAGCCTGTCTTATTATGCACAATCTATAATGGTAATGAGAAAAAAGATTTAAGATTGAAAAATTTAAAATAAAGAAGAAAAAAAAAATTAAAATTTCTTTGGGGCGCAAAGAGAGTATTATTTTGGGGCTACCTTGGAAAGGTAACAAGTATGGGGTGACATTGTGCCCTCATGACCTTTTCTGTTCCCGGAGGAGGAGGGGTCAATACTAAGAGGAGGAGGGGGGTTGGAAGAGAGAAAAGATTTTAATAGATTACCGGTTAAGGTTTCCCGTAATTTCTGATCATAATGGGGATTTCTTTTGTTTGTATTAAAATCGATTTTCTATTCTATGTACGCGCGGAAATACTGTCAGAAGAGCAATTTTGTGCTCCTCTCCCCTCCCAAATCTTATAAGAGAGAGAGAGAGAGAGAGAGAGAGAGAGGAATGAAACTAGCACCTTTCCAACTACACTAGCGGTTCGCCGCTATGGTGTCATCCATTTGCCTCCTTATTGAATAAGAATAACCGCCTTTAGCTTGTCGTACCTCGCTAAGATTGACTATAATATTAATGCCGTGTAGTCCAAATTGTATTTGTTGCATATATATATCTCTCTCACTTTGCTTTACACCCAATCAACGTTGATACACACCTTCTGCTTTTCGATAGACAATGAAGCAAATAAATACGATTAGCTACATCGTTACAAGGTTGTGCCAAGCTACTTGATAATGTAATGATGAGAGAAAGGTTACATAGATGCCGAAAATTTAGTTGCAAATGTAGGGGCGCATACCCTTTGTACCCCACCAAACATTAGACTCCGATACGGAAATATAAAATTATCAAAGAAAGAAACTGAAAAAAAAAAAAAAAAAAATTTAAAAATTTAAAAAAATAAAAAACTAAAATTGATTGATTGTAAAGAAGCAGGCGTGAGTGACAGCCGCCACTTTCTTCCTTTTTTTTAGTTTTTTATTTTTTATTTTTATTTTTTAAACGTTAAGATTTATCCGCCAATTTTATTCTGCATTTTCTGATTAATTGTTTTTAGTTGGGGTAATTGAGAGACCAATTGAGACTACTCACTGAAGCGAATTTCCGAGATTCCGGAAATGTCTTTTCCTGACTTTCTTCTCCTTTCTCCTCCTCTCTCTCTCTCTCTCTCTCTCTCTAAGCGAGGAAATGAATGCCTAATCTACCCCAATAATACATGATACAATGTATGAAACAAATGTGGGGAGGTTTGTCGTAGCGGAAAGCTGGAATTAGTTATCTAGTTCGGCTCTTGAGAGATGTCTTGCATAGTAGCGTACAAGATTGGGCAAGAGGATAATTATCAAGCATGATGAATTTTTTTGTTTTCTCGCTAAAGCTATATATATTTCATCCGTAAGTAGATTAATTAATTTTCTAATCAAAGAAATTCTAACATAGCTCTAACAGTAGGAAAGGGTCTGTGTCATTTTTTATTTTTTATTTTTTATTTTTTATTTTTTATTTTTTATTTTTTATTTTTTATTTTTATTTTTTTATAACTAGCGTGAGAGTATTAAGTGATCTGACCCAAATTGGGCTGTTCTTCGGGCCGATAGTCCACCACTAGATTTAATTAGATGCACATTATATCTTGAACATAAAAAAGGAAAAGAGCAATTGCAATGATGATCTCGTAGTTTGAATCTTGCTAAGATCGAGAAATGAAATGTAGGGGGTGGTGTTTGGTAAGAGACTATTATCAAGTAGAAAATGGAGCAGATAGTCATGGACTTTGCCGCTGCGCTAGTATCACCTCGCGTACCTTTTAACATTCTCTCTTTTTTTTTTCTTCTTCTTCTTCTTGCTCCTATAAGTTGTAGTTAGTGGGGACTAGGCAAAACTACACTCGGAAGTTCAAGTATGCCTGGCATCTCATCACTGTCGTAGAACAAAGGAAAACTGAGAATAGTGAGGCGATCAACCTCCGGCGACTCAAAGAAGATGAATCTAAATTAGGCCCCCCCAATTTTAAAAGGAGAGAAAAAGAAGAATTGCGGTGAGAACCCTCAATACTATTCTTTACATACACATATGCACGGCCGACACATTATTGCATATATACTCTTCGGTCATCTGAAGACAACAACATTAAATTAAATCTAAGCTCGAGATGGAGAGGGGCAAAGACCGGCTCAGTTCAGGCACCCAAAAAAAAAGAAAAAGAAAAATAAAATAAAAATAAGAAAAAGTTGGAAAGAAAAAAGAAGAAATATGTATAAAAATGTAATATTGATGTAAAAACACGCGAAATACTCCATTACTACAGTACCTGATCTACTTTGGCTGTCCAATTCTTGCTGCATTAAGTTCCGCCGCGGAATTTAAAAAAAAGTTCATTGTTCCGCGCAATGATGGAATAAAGAAAGGGACGGACGAATTTAGTGCACACCATTAAAAAAAAAAGATCTCCTTCATAAATTTCAAATTGGCAAAAATGAAAATCACACAATGACAGCTCCTTTTTTTTTTTTTTTTTTTTTACGTTACAAAGAATTAATTTCAAAATCACATTTTTACCTATCAACAGGTGAAGAAAGTTCCGATTCAATTCACTTAGAAATTTATAAGTAAATTGACTCGGAACATTCTTCACGAGTTGATACCTGAGTGGAAGATGATAATATTCCCCATCACTCCTCCATACTCTGCTCATGAATTAATTCTAAAGCATCTAAAATAGTACTTGCACTCCAAGCTTGAGTTGGACAACTATCTCTACATTCTTGACCATTTGCATTTGTTAATTCAGGTAAACCAGCCCAAGGTGAAGTTTCAATATGTTTTCGATGAGCAAGTAACATACTCATTGCTCTCCACCAAGTATTTGTTGCTCCTCCTCCTTTTCTACCACTACCTGCTTTTAAATCAAAAAGTAAAAAAGCTCGTAAAAAGAAACCAAAAGGAAAAATCCAAGGTGGTCCATTATGATAACAAAATCCTTTTGCCATCCAAAAATCACCTGTATCATTACTATTGTCATAAATTGGATGATAATTGGAATCATTTGGATCCAATGTTTTCATTCCAATCAAATCTCTTAAAGCATGATTTGCTGCTTGAAGTGCTATAATGGCATGATTAGGTTCAAATAATTCTGGTGCAACACACATTGCTATTGGAAAATTAGCACGAAGTTGATAATCACACCATTCTCTTCCTTTACTACTTCCAAAAACGTCCTTGTAAATCCCTCTTCGATTGATAAGAGAAGTAGTTACGTTATATAAAGAATCTTTAGATGAATCAAGTGGTATCCAATAATTCTTTTCAAAAGATTTTTGAATTAATTCACTCCATTCTTTGTACGTTATTAATTCTTCTTCTTTTTCTTTTCCACTTTTTTTCACTTGAACTCCTTTTGCTGGCCATTTTCCTTTACTTGCCAATTCATCAATCCATCGTAAAGTACTCTTTAATAAACCAGTAATTTCAATTGCTGCACCTTCTCTTGGTGAACCAGGTACACCTTTATTTCCTGCTTTAGCTGATGATCCCATTTTATCTTGCCAAGTACCACAATTATCCTTGTTACCTCCCATTATAAAACCTGTATTCCAATCAACTTCAATATCAATATTAAAACCATTTTCCGTCATTTGTTCATCAATATCAGGTCCTGCATTATATTCTCGAAAATGAATACCACTAGCATGTCTTTGAAGAATTTCTTGTAAAATTTCAGTTATTGTAGAAATTTGATAAAATGCTTTTGGTGAATCAATGGGAACCCATTCATCATTTAATGGAAATCTTCTTTTAACCTTTTCTTGTAAAATTGCTTCTCCTCCAGGTACTTTTTTAACATAATCTTGTACATTTTGAGCAAAAAACCAAGGTCCATCTCTACAATTATAACGAGGTGCAGTAGTTGAATTTAATAAATTAGGAATTAAACCATGTTTAAGTGTTGAACCAAAAGAAAGAATATGTTCTTTAGCTGCTTTAGACATATTTGTAGTTAGATAAAGTCCTCGTAGACTAATAAAAACATCTCTACCCCATAATCTAGCCCAAGAAGTTGAAAAAAATGGTAAACCGGCAGCCATAGAAGCACTTGATTTATCATGCCATAAAGAAGAAGATTGAACTTGACCATTCATTTGTACAGCACAAAGAGCCAAACTTTGAGTAAATTCATCTCCTTGTTTAATAAAATTAGACATTTGCATAATTGCTCTTTCTCTTGCTGCTTTTGAAGCTGTCTTCAAGACTAAAGAAAAATATTTTGGTCTAAGAAAAGAAGGAACAGTTTCTTTAATTTTATCAAATCGATCTTTAAACCATTTTGCTGGTTTAATTAAATTTGGAAATAAATTTAATTGACGTTCCAATCGATTATGAACATAATCAAGAGCCCAAGAACCTTTTCGTAAATGATCACATAGAGGATGACCTAAATCATTATTTTGAATAATTTTTTTAAGTAAAGCCATCCAACCTTCAGTTCCACAATAAACCAATGAACCCCAATTTGGTATCGTATAAGCTCCATCATTACCACCTGTTGCATCTCTTTCTTCTGCATCAGCTCGATATAAAATCACATTCAAATCTACTAAATCAAGTTCAGCCATTGCTTCAATAGCTTCACTTTGACAAAATTCATCCATATCTTCACTCAAACCTTCCATTGAAGTGGAAAAGAGCATGATACTACCTGGTGGAAAATTGTCAGGTATAGTCAATTCAGTAAAGAAACCATCTTCATCGTAATCTTCTTTAATAGGAGGTGTAGGAATATCAAGTAATTTCGAAGGTAAACCATGAAGAATTTTTTCATCTTTAGAATCTTCTCGATTTGTAATAATTAGAGTTTTTCCCATGATATATTGTACTTTTGTGCGATTAAGTTTGAATGGATTGATATTTCCTCTACCTGTACTATTGGAATTGAAAGCAGTATGAGCTACAATGAGATAACCTTTATGAGTTTCAGGTTGAATTCGATGCATCATGATATAATCATTTTCTTGATGAACATGACCTTCATTATAATCATCTAAAATCATTTCTTGATGTAAATGATTAAATACTCTTTTAATCATTCCAATACCTTGATCATCTTTTTTTGGTTTTGAATCATATTTTCTAGTTTCATTGACTACATTGAGTTGATGAGGATATAATTCATCAAATCCTTTATTGGATCCAATAGCACTCCAAGAAAAAGCAACAAGAGCAGCCATAGTAATTGCATCTTCTGTTGTTCGTATTCTAGTTGGTGTTTCATTATCGTGAGTTAAATCCATAAAAAGAGCATGTGGAGAAGATCCTGCCAAGGGAATAATGATACAATCTTCTACATTATTTCTACTATCATTTGGTAAAGTAATTTTTGATTTTATAGAAAGACAATCTTTATCCATGGAACCAATTGGTTTATTTACACCAAACCTATAAAGAAGTCTACTTTCTTCTTTTGGATCATTTCCATTTTCCATTTCTCGAATTAAACTATTTATACCTAATTTACTAACAAAGAGAACATCCATTTCTTCACTACCTGTAAATAATTCAGCACAAATATACAAATTTTTATTTACCTTTCTTGCTACGTCCAAAAGGTATTCACCTACATGAATAGGAGTTGAATGACAATTATCAATTCGAAACCCATCAAAAGTTGTAGCAGCTGTTTTGCAATACTCTTCCATGTGTTTCCAAAGAAAAGGTGAATCACTTGGTTTGGTTCCATAACGTAATTTTACGCAATCAGCCCAAGAAATTAATTCTCTTCGCAAATATACTCTGGATTTATTAGAAGCAAAATCCATCAGTGGATCAGATGCCCAAATCCAACCATTATTTGCTAGTGCAAGTTTCTTTAGATTTGATCCATGTTTTTTAGCAGAAGGATGTTCTGGGTTCAAACGAGTAAAGTAACCTTCACAAAATGGTGATTCTGGTGTAATTGGACCCATCTTTGGACCTCCTTCTTCAACCCGCATATATGTTAATCTACCTCCCAAATTTGATAGAATTGCCTTGACATCATCATCGTAAATAGCATAGAGTGGTGCATTGATTTGATCTAGCACCTTAGCAAACGCTTCCACCACAGTATCCTTGCTTGGATTATCACGATAAATGTTCTTCATAATGGCGACGGCTACATTAATGTCAACATGAGTAGTAAAACGATCGGACAAAGCCATATTGTTTCGAAGTCCATATTTCTGCAATAGTGTAAAGGCATCTTTCTCTGTACTACTGTTTAAATCGTCTGTACCTAATGAACTAATCATACGGCTACTAGAGTTGCTCTCCCATGCTTTGGCAAATTCTTCCTTTTCACCTTCCACATTGACAACGTAGTATTCCCAAAGTCGAAGGGGTTGAAGAACGTGCGCTTTAATTCCTTGAATAATCGTGTCAACATCTCCCTGACTTTTAGGATCGGTGGGTAAGCCAAGAGCTCCCAATCTATTTGAATATTCTAGAAGAGCTCGGTCTAGTTCTTCTGCCGGTGTAAGATGAGGAGAATTGAATGGAGAATAAGCTGCCTCAGGGTGATCGTTGAGCCATTCACTATTGTTAGCAGTATGATTTAATACAACGTCAATCATGCTCAATAGCCCGTACTCTTGCTTAATGCTCTTTATAAATTTTGTAATACTTTGCAATCTTTCTTGCTTTGTCGAACTTTTTCCCGACTTGGCATCAAAGAGATCCTCTGCAAAATCATTTTGGTCTGCAATAGAGTAAGGACTATTACTACTACCTCGTACTTGAAGAGGAAGAAAATGAAGCATGTTGTATCCATTATTGCTTGCTTCTTCAAGATGTGGTACCCATTCTGACATTGAACCTGCCCACTTTGCCATAAATGACTGCAGAACAATTCCATCTTGAGAGAGGGACTGCCACTCTTTTTTAATGAGACCTCCCTTTCCATGTGGTAAAATGGTGGAAGACTTTGAATCCAAGATGCGTGAACGAGAAGGTAAATCAAGTATAGGATCAACGTTGAAAAATCCATGATCACTTTCCACTCTAGCTGCTTTCTCATCGTCTTGTACATCGATTGGATATTCCTTGGTTGGATAAGGTACTTCTGAGATAGGTGCAGCGTGTTCAAGGTAGAATTCAAAAGCACCTGCGTGTTCAATCAATAAATCAATCTTTGTTGGCTTCCCTACAGAGTTTGGTAGGCTTTGAAGAGTCAAAAAGAAAATGATGAGTAGTAGGTTGTCAGATGAAGGCAAAGGCAGATTTTCATCGATAATCAACTCACTCATGCTGCCAAAACTTTGACCTTTGAAATTCATTTTTTCCTTGAGGGCAATTTGTGAATAGAACACCCTGTCGAGATGCTAAACTTCCTGCGTCAAGTGATAAACGCAGGATATATGGTTTTATAGGTGGGGGCAAGCGAATGTACTATAAAGAGTCGAGGAAATTTAAGAAATATTCCACCAAGCATTTCACATATTTTTTCCTCTCTTTTCTCACCTTCTTTTCCTTACTAGGGCTACCATCCTGCTCCAATTTGAGCTCATAGACGATTACTTTGTTGAACGTCATGCCAGCAGAACAAAGTCAATAGACCTTGTTCGCTATCACAAAACAAAGCTAGAGAATGGAGGAAGGAGAAGTGGAGTATTACGTATCAAGAGGAAAGAGTGAGGGGAAAAAAAAGTAATAACGGAGGATTGTTCTACGATTAAGAGTACAACACAAGGTTCAAATTAGAAGAATGCCGCATCGATAACGAATTCTATTTCTATCCCAATTTTTCTCTCCCCCCCCCCCCCCCCCCAAAAAGAATGGAAAGGGACTGGTCGCGAACTTATTTGCTCGATCGGATTGGCCCGTTCGAGAAGGACGCCACGCGCGTCATTTTGCAGAGCCAACTGACAATAAAAAAAGCAGCAGCATAATCTTCATTCAGAAATTGGAAACATAAAGTTTTGAACATTTGCCATGACTGTCAAAGGTAGTGTACAGGCGATAAGTAAAGACTGGAAATACAAAGAGATCAAACCGTAGCAACTACCAAAAATCAAGAAATGACAAGAAAAACAAAAAAAAAACGAAAGAAACAATTTCATCGAGATGCCCATGTCATCTCATCATTACTGAAAACACAAGGTATCGGTATATGTCTTGTAGATCGTAACATTGTTGTCTGCAATCCTTATCGTCGTAAAGGTGAATTATTAGAATTGACTCGCTCTTGATTACGGTCTTGAAGACGTGGTGAAGGGCTAGTGGTAAGATTCTGACCTACTTCACTACCCATTGGCATCATATATCCTGGCATTGGAGGAGCTCCATACATGGACATATAAGGATTAAATGGCATCATTCCCATAGAATGAGGAGGCATGATGGGTGGAGAAACGTTACCACCTTCACCACTCATGATTGAACCACCACCACCATGTTGAGACATAGCCTGCATGTATGCCTGTTGAGCGGCTTGTTGAGCGGCTTGAGCAGCCATCATTTGAGCATGCTGTTGAGCTGCCAAAGCATCGGGTGAAGTACTTCGGCCAGCACTACCACCATGACCAAGTTGAGATCCAGAAGCTTGAGCACCAAACATAGGTGACATCATCATTTGAGGATTCATCATACCCATCATTTGCATCTGCTGCCACATCATTGGGTTGAATGGCATTCCACCACCCCAACCTCCTTGTTGTCCTCCTGCCATCATTTGTTGTTGTTGTTGTTGTTGCATACGCATCATATCCTCCTCTCTTTGTCTGCGTTCTGCTTGAACTCGGTCTCTTTCCCTTTCCGTAAGAGTGGCTCCTAAACCACCTTCCTTTTTGCGATCTCTTTCATGTGCAGTAATTGCTCCCAATAGACCAGCTTGAGGAGGTGGGGGTTTACTATCGACATTTACCATATGCGTTCCTTCTGCTCTAGCGTAGGCTTCTTGTTGTCTAGCTGACCTTTCTGCCTTATCTTGAGCACCTGCCTGAAGTAAGCCATGAGGTTGAAAAGCTGCTGTCATAGCACCAGGTTGCTCTTCTTGACTTAACTGAACAAATGTATTTCTCTGAGGTGCGTCGTATGAAGTTGACGTAGAATTCTGATTGTTGCCACCTCGATATCCATCATGATTGGCACCTAAATGTTGACTGAACATGCTATGGCGCGATGATTGTTGTCCAAACTGTTGCTGACCATATTGTTGGGCATGTTGAGCTTGAGACTGAGGGGAGATTGTTCTCTGTGGTTGCCTCTGGGCATTGCCGTACACTGAAGCAGCCAAAGCAGGGTTACTCTGAGCCTGAAGACCTGAATTTGGCTCAGGGCTTACAGTTCCCACACTTTGAATGTTTGGACTAATTCTGCCGCTAGGTGGAAGTGCCTGTGACGCGGCGGGAGCTGCTGATATAGCTGTCAAGCCCTGATCAGCACTACCTCTCTGATCTTCATCCTCATCCTCATTCTCCTCGTCTTCCTCTTCTGATTCATCCGCCCATGCATGTCGTTGTCCACCAACCTGTTTTAGACCTTTCTTGGCTCCACCTGCTCGACCAGGTCTCTTTAAAGCGTCTTGATGAGCCTGAGCTTGAGCTTGGGCAGCCAATTTTCTCTCTTGAGCTCTCTTATTACCGCCAAATGTTGATGGATAGCTCTGAGGAGCTTGTGTAAGAGGTGCAGGTGCAGAAGTCACTGGCTCATTGATGATCGGAACGACTGCTGGTGTAGTCGTAAAATTATTTTCAGGTAAAGGAGAAGATTTGACCATATTGGGCGAAGGAGGTTGATCAAGAAATGAATACGCAGCCATGGCGTCCTGATCGATACCATCTGCTTGAGTTGAGACTGGACGTAGACCTTGCTGTCGTAAAGGCAATGATGCGGCAGTAGTTTGAGAAGCTTGACCTCTATGATTGTAAGCAGTCGAGTGTTCACTTGTTGAACCCGCTTGAGAATGAGCGCTCAATTCAGAAGCAGTAGCGATAGATGGTCCACGAGCTTGTGTCTGATTACTTTGTTGGCTAGCAGCAGGTAGTGAGTCGCCCATGGAACTAATGTAATATAAAGCTCCTTCATCGTAAGATCCGTATGGATCTGACATCTTTCGAGAGATAGCTGGTGCAGCACCAATTGTATTCTCCTTGGCTTCGGCTCCGCGACCTGAAGCTTGTAGGGTTCGATTTGGATTTTGAGAAATAGCAATTGGTGTACTGTCAAACTTGCTCGGGGGTGCAGGTGCAGATGTAGGTGCAGATACTGATGCAGGTGGTGGAGAGCTCAATCGAGCCTCGTTTAGCGCTGGACTGATAGCTTGATCAGCAGTGCTATATGAAGGAGAAGGAGAGGGATCACGATCTGCTGTAGTGGTAGCAGCAGGAGCAAGATAAGAGAGTGCGCTTTCGCCACCTCCGCTTCTATTTTTTACAGACGAGGATCGAGTAGGCTGTTGATCATAGCCATTGCTAGTATTGTTCACTCTATTCGCCGCTGTACCAGTGCCAGCAGCAGCAGCAACACCGCCTAAAACAGCAGCGCTACCAAATCCTACCTTACCGCTTCGATTGTAGTCTGGCCCTTGGTCCATTTCCTTTGCGGAGTCTTGATATGGTAGATCCTTTGCAGATGGAGTGACGGGAGTATTAAGCGTAGTCATGACGCTTCCTTCTCGACTTCTCTCGCCAATTGAATCAAGCGCACCCCTAGACGCGAAAGTTGTATCACCTGACATGTTGCCTGGTAAACGACCCGAGCCACCAGAAGAAGACGAAGCGGCAGAATCATCCTTTCCAGCACTACCACCGAAATTGAGAGGAGGCAAAGCATTAGCGACTTCACCATTAGCATTGCTACTACCTCCTTTTTGCTGTTCTTGAGGTCCATTCAAATTACGCGTGCTCTCTGCGTTGGGTTGAGGCAAGGGTGGCAAGATTGGAGTTCTTTCTCCTCTCATTCGAGCAGACATAATACCATGCAAGTTGTTACGATTTGCCAAATGTCTCTCCTCTCGAATATCCAAGAACTCAGCTAATTCTCGATCTAAAAATAATCGATCCTTGTAGGGGCCAATAGGATAAGCAAAGAAGGGTGAGACGGGATTTCTAGCATCCCACTGAAATTGGGTAGGTCTACCATATAAGCGGAATGCATCCATAAAGGCTTATCAAGTCAAATCCGAAAGCGTAGGTCAGTACGTTGGACTTTTCACCTCCCAGCGTACAATAACACTCACCAATACACCATTTCATCATCTCCGCGTTGGCTCCTTTACTACTTGAGCTTTCCAACTCTGGCATTATCATCACCCAACCAGTCTGTCGATTCCGATTCGTAGCACTGATGGTAGGACTCAGTGGAAAGGAGCCTTCGACTTTGAAAAGACTACTGCCTTCTACCAATTCAGGCCTGGAAGGGTAGACAGCAAATGCATGAGCAGCGTAAGCCAGGGTTGCAAATGGTTTTTTGGTTTTCTTGCTTTCGTAGAAGCAGGCTAGACCTGTGGCCCCATTATTACCAGGTGGTACTTCAACACTACTCAAGCCCGTGTCAGCCAAGGCAGGTACAGAAGGTGATCCAATGAGACTGCTCCTATCACCAGCCCTCAATTTGCTCCAAAAAGAATTTTTTGAGCTAGTCACTGAAGCTGTATCGGCATTGGCATCGGTTGTGACAGCTCCTTCAGCTCCCTTGTCACTCAAGACTAACCAACACTTTCGCCAATCAGTCGTACCCATAAATCGAGCTTTAACCCATCCCTCCATCCGACCCGCCTTTGACAAAGGACTTTTGATTGACATCTCCACCTCACCAGGAGCACCTCCTGGACCAGATGTAGCTTGCTGAGCACTAACTGCTCCCAACCTTGCTCGAACCAAAGAGCCAGTGTAGATTTCTTCAAGGCGAACCTTTTCCCATGATGCCAGCCTGATACCGTTCACCCAAGCTTGCACCAATCTCCTTCCAACAGCGCCTTCCACCCCAAACAAGATACGATTCTGTCCAGCTGTATTTACAGCAAATACATTTTCATACCGACCTCGAGTTCCTGGAACTTCTTGTGGAGTCTCAGAGATAGTACCAATGTAATCAACAAAGCAATCGGTAATATTAATATATGAAGGTGGAACTTCTGTTCCTTGTCTAGCAGCTTCTTCCATTTGCTGAACACTCCAAACACTTAATACAGTTCCTGATAATTGAACAAAGCAAAGATGCCACCTCTTTTTGGGGTCCGTCATATTCAGTGGTTTGCCTTCAGCATTCAAATGCTCCCTTTTGCTCAAATAGCCTTCCATGTAAATCTTCTTACTCTGTGCATCTTGAAGGCCAAGAGCACTTCGTAATTCGGGCGATTTGAAAGTTAAAGGGGCTGCTGCTGTTCGAATGCTGCGAGTGGTAGAACCAGTTGGACTAGAAGGTCTCTGTCCGTTTGAATTGCCAATGTTACCTGCTTGATGATAAACAGAATCACCATGTTCTAAAGGTTGAAAGGCAGACATTGGTCGTAATGATTGCGTCCGCCTATGTACCTGTTGTTGTTGTTGAGATGTTTGTGAAGAAGGAGTAGGCGATATCTTTCCTCCACTTCTTTCCACTCCTCCAACTGCGTCCAGCTGATTACCGTATGAGGTCGATCTGTTCACCTCTCCACTTTGAGGAAAAGACTTTCCAGAAATAGAAGTATTTGAAACTGTAGATTGATCTCGTGGCTGAGAAGTTGGGAAAGGCTGTTGTTCATTTCCTCTTTCAGAATCATTTCGACTATTGTTTGGTCTCCAAGATTGTTGTTGTTGTTGCTGCTGCTGCTGCTGCTGTTGTTGTTGTCTTTGCTGTAGACTTGAAAAGTCGTATGAGGATTGAGATTGCGGAAAGGCTGCGCTATTGGAGCCACCTTGTCTCTGTTGAGACTGCCAAGATGGCTGAGGATTGCTCGAAAGAGACATGCGGTGGGTTCTGCAACAAATCCAATCAAGATTTCTACAATTTGATTCAGTGGTACGCAGTCAATTGTCAATCGTAGAATACAGGAGAAGGTAAATTGCTGTGCATCAAAATAAGAAGCAATGGAGGAGATTGGAAAATCTCTTACCTTCGTTAGCAACCCATTATTTGTAGCCCCGGAACTCGCGTGGCAAGAAAGTTGCGCCGCAAGTCCGTTGCGTGCCTTCTAGTGATGCAATGATTTTAACAGACTTTTAGATCTAACTACTACTAAAGATAGTACCCTATCGCAAATTGATGCACTATTTCAATGTGTGTGAAAATGGTATATGACGTTGATAAAAAAAAATTGCAGATAAGAATAATGTGTACATTGCATGAGGAAAACAAAGTAGTGATTAGGTGAATGACTGTGATATACAATTGAAAGAAGGTTGAAACCCTGATCGCGCTTCAGGCTACATGCATCTTATTAAAAAGGTTTCGAGGAGGGGATGGCTCACTGTTTGTGACTTTAAGCCGATCAGTAGAAGTGGTCTGTCTTCTTTTATCATTGGAATCTGATCTTGTATTCCAAAATTCCTTTGGAATTTCAAGTATAAGTCGATAGCAATCTTTTCCATTGAGATAAAAGTTGTACAGACGCTTTTCCCGAATAAATCCTAATTTTTCGTATAATTTTAGTGACGATACATTGTCAGTCTCTGTTTCTAGGACAATCTGAGAGAGTGGAAGAAGAAATCAGTATCACAGTCACTGCATGGGTAAGAAAAGAAAAAAATTAAAAATGAGTGCTCACCTCTTGTGCACCCAAATTGACTAGCTCTGCCAATGCTACTTTGAGAAGCCTTGTTGCAATTCCTTTTCCTCGACATGTTGGTTTCACGCTAAGCATACCAATATAACCTCGCATATAACGATTTCCTTTAAGATGCCTATCCAATTTACAAATAACCACACCTATAGCTTGTTGATTATTGCCTTGTCCAAGGCGAGCAAGGAAACAGAGTTGAGGCCATTGATTGAGAAAATATCGATATGTATACACTGTATAAGGCTCGCTCAATTCTTCATCGATTAATGACATGATTTCAGCCATATTGCTCTCCCCTACATAGCGACATATGTTCACTTGAGCATCCCCTTCGATCTCCTCTACTTTACTGTTAGACATGAATTACATATGAGTAAGAGGAAGAACGCACAAACTTAAATTTTGGAAATTCTGTTTTTCATCCTCACGACAATCGTAGACATAGGCACGTGAGGGATCACGGTCATTTGTTGAACAAGCTATTGGTAATTGGTCTCAATAAGAGGAAGGGATACATGGCCAAGAGGACTTTGAGGTGCTTCCCTTCTTTCAATCTTGCCAAGTGTGTAACTATGCAACGTCACACAGTAAGCTCAAGTTTCTAAAGTTGTGACTCTTGGTATCTCTTTTATCTGCAATGTGGAGACTTAGTAAATTATCTATACTACTACTACTACTACTACTACTGAGCGGCGGGATTCAAAAAATAATAATGAAAAGTAGGTTTTTAGCGTCTATTCCTCGAGGTCAAATTAGGTGCGCAGTGCTCAACATTGTGGCCTCAGCATTTGATGCCCCCTACCTCATGTAGTTTCTCTCTTAGAATTCAACTTTCTTCTTAGATTCTTGGAATTGTCATGCTACTATACTCTAGAGACTCCCTTTTCCTTGATTCTTTTGTTCATCAAAGCCTGTGATGAGTAGGAGACAAATGACGACCATGACAGATATGTGCAATGATACTTTCTTCGTACGTATAGGAGAGAGCTGATTTAGATTAGCATATACCTTACAATCTTCTTCAACTTCACTTTCACTTTCAGGGTCCCACATCGAATTGCCGATTTTTTGACTTTACACTGACATTTCAAAATGTTATTCTCATCATCCCATCTGCTCTATTAATCACAGGTTCTATCATGCAAATGTCTATCTTGGTCAGAAAACCTACACTGATACAGCAACGCAAAAGCCTTTTTCAGCAAAGAAAGTGGCGACACCTTGATCTTATGGGCCTTATAAGGTGCTCGTTAGCCCTAGTCCATGCTATAATCGCAATAGCCATGTTAGGGATGGTGGCCAGCAGTGAACGCTTAGAGAAGGCTTTAATTTCTTCCACTGCACTCCCTGCACTTTCACTTTCGATGATCTCAGCACTTTTAATGTTACCCTTTTCCTTTCTGGCTCGACTCAAATTACGAAATGGAAGTTCTTTGATACCGCTATATCTGTTCTCAGCTGTACTAATTGATGCTTGTCGTGCTCGTACATATCTTGGCATCCCAATGTTACGACAATCACTCTATACTCATCTCACAATTGTTCTCATGGTCTTCAAATTGCTGATGCTTGCAGCTGAAAATACTTCAGGCATACAAACTATGGAATCAACCAAGGAAGGATCTGCCAGCTTCTTATCTAGAATGTTATTCTGGTGGTTGAAGGATGTCATATATACCGGTCATCGATCACCTCTGTCAATGATGAACCTTGAGAATCTGGGACCTGATTATGAAGGTAGAATGCTTGGGGCTACCTTGTCGAAAGTGTGGAAAGCACAATTACAGCCGAAAAAGAAAAGTAGTAGTAGTATGACCGCCAGATTCAAGACTATAGCAAAGAGGAGGAGAGTTTCATTTTCAAATCGGAGTTGTTCAGCAGAAGAGATGATAGAGATGAATCAGTTGGACCAAATTCATGAAGAATTCGAATCAGAAGCATCACTAAAACAATCAAGAGAGGTAAATTTACTATGGGTGTGCTTCAAAGCTTTTCCACTAGTATTGTTGGCTCCAGTCATTCCCAAAATCTTTATGTCATGCATTACGCTCGCCTTACCCTTCTTGATCAACAAAACTTTAACATTTGCTGAATCACACATTGAACCCAATATTGCTCAGCCCACAGTATATGGATGGGCATTAGTAGGTGCTTATGGCTTCGTTTATCTCATCTTATCCTTTTCAACTGGTCAATTTTATTGGGCATGCGACAAGAGTCAAGTGAAATTAAGAGGTGCTCTCCTTGATATGATTTATCGTAAATCATTACGAATGCATCTTAGCACAGCTAGAGTCACAGGTGGTGGAGCGGCAGCAAATCTCATGTCTGTTGACTTGGAACGATTTGTGAGATCAATTTTACCATTTCATATGCTTTGGTCAGGATTGTTGGTAGTGTGTATCTCTGCTTATCTATTGTATGCACAGCTTGGTTGGTCCTTTATTGCTACTCTAGTCAGCCTTATCATCTGTCTAGCCTTTCCTCCAGTTGCAAGTAGAGGTATTGGTGGTAGACAATCTCGCTGGAGTAAATCGACTGATAAACGAGTTGATTTGACAAGTAGTGCTATATCCAATGCAAAAGGTGTGAAGTTTATGGCGTATGAGAACATCATTGCAGACAAGCTCATCGAAGAGAGAAGAGAAGAAATAAAACGCTGTTGGAGCTATTATAAGCACTTGACTGTTGTTGCATCATTTACCAATTTGGTAACAGAGATTATGGCTGTCAGTACATTTACTACCCTTGCTCTGGTTGATTATACTACTGGTTCACAACGATTCAACATTGGTACAGTAGTTACGTCTTTAACGCTAATGCAACTACTAGAAGCACCTCTAAATCAAATGGGTCAAAATTATGGAGCTATCGTTGCCGCCATTGTATCTCTCAAACGAATTCAAGAATTCCTACTCAATGAAGAGCAACCAATGAATTTACTTTCAAAAAGTTCAGGAATAGTTCCACCTGGTCCTAGCGATGAGTCAAGTCGGGAAATTGATGAGAGAAGATTCGAATCCATCTCATCGGATGTCTTAGACGGCAACGTAGCTGCTTCTTTTCAATCAGCAACCCTTGGATGGTCCAATTCAAAGCCTATCTTGGTCAATATTTCATTGGAAATTCCTCGAAATCAATTGACAATGGTTTGTGGTACCCTTGCTTCTGGCAAGTCAACTTTATTACAAGCTCTTTTAGGTGAGACCAACGTTATTAGCGGTACACTTCACCTACCCATCAAGAGGGAGCCTATAGCATACGTAGCTCAAGATGGTTGGTTACAGGAAGGAGCTACGATTCGTGATAATATTCTTTTTGATTCAGAATTTGATCCAGAAAGATATCAAATAGTCATCAATGCTACTGCACTTCATATTGACCTTTTGGAATTGCCAATGAAAGATAGGTCACTTGCAAAAGCTCTTTCAGGAGGTCAACGTCAACGAGTTACTCTAGCAAGAGCTTTATATTCAGAAGCTAACTCATACATATTAGATGACTTTACTAGTGCTCTTGATGCAGAAACAGCTAGTCATGTTTGGAAGAGTTTGATGGGATCAAAGGGTTTACTTCTTAATAAAACAGTAATTATGGCTACCAATGCACTTCAATTACTTCATTATGCTACTCTCATAATTAGATTGGATGATGGTAAAGTTGTTGAAGCTGGAAAATTTCAAGATTTATCAGAAAAAGGGAAATCATTTATTGGTCGCTCTTCTATTCAATCAGACAGACAAGATCAAGATGATGGAGTAGAAAAAGATTTAAAAGTAATTTCAGAGGAAAAAGAAGATGATCAACATGAAGAAGTAGAGCAAGGTACTATAAAATGGTCCGTTTATGGAGATTGGGTTAAAGCTATCGGTTACATTTCTTTTGGAAGTGGAATCTTTTTGAGTATCTTACGTACAGTGTCTATCATGGGTTGGAATGTCTACTTGCAATTTTGGGGTAGAGCATCAATGTCAGATTTAAATCATTTTCATACTTTACAATGGTTAGGTGGTTTTATCGGATTGGTAGTGATTGCTATGTTGATCTTACCCACTCAAATCGTAGCTCTCTTCTATGGAGCTATTGTAAATGCAGGTATCAAGTTGCATGAAGCAGAAGCAAGAGGTGTTTTTGGAACTTCACTTTCCTTTTTCGAAGAAAATGCATCTGGTAGAATTCTTAATCGATTCTCTCAAGACCTCTTTGTCCTTGATTGGGAAATTGTCCTTGCTCTAGGTAATTTTATTGCTTCCTTTTTAGATCTAATCGCACAGGTATGTCTTTATGATCCAAAAGAAAAAACTGATTTATAATATTGAGAGAAATTTAATATTTCAAACCTTCTTCTTTTTTCACATACTATAGAATATTCTTCTCATCATTCCGGTTCCCTATCTTACTGCCGTCGTCTTTGTCGTCTCTCTACTCTACGTCGGTATTCAACGTCTTTATGCTCCTATCAGTAGACAATTGAGAAGATTGGAAATGGCTACAAAATCACCAATTTATACATTATTCTCTGAAACATCTACACCAGCAGGTTTAGCAACCATTCGAGCCTTGAATCGTCAACAACTCTTTATAGAGATGAATATTGGTAGATTAAATAGATCTCAACAACCTTATTACTATTTACAAGCAGTACGAAGATGGCTTATAACATGGTTGAATATTTTATCTTTAATCATCAATGTTGCTTTGGTAGCTATTGTTGTCTTGTTGAGAAATACAAGCTCAATTGGTATACTTGGCGTTGGTTTGGTTCAAGCTACTAATATAAGTAATAGTTTAAATTATAGTTTGGTTGCTTATACAGAATTGGAAATTGCTAGTGTGGCATTGGAAAGAGTTTCAGGATTTGCTAAATTACCAAAAGAACAAGAAGAATCAATTAATGGTAAATTAAGAGTCAAATTGGAACCCAAAAAAATTAAAGGAGAAATTACATTTAAAGATGTTAGCATCTCCTATAAGCCAGGTCTTAAACCAGCTCTTAAAGATTTAAATGTAACAATTAAATCGGGTGAAAAGTTGGGAATATGTGGTAGAAGTGGATCTGGTAAAAGTACAATGTTGTTAGCCATCTTTGCCATGTTGGAGACAAGTAAAGGAGAAATTTATTTAGATGGTCAAGCCATTTCTCAAACTTTTGCTTGTACATTGAGAAATAGTTTAACAATTGTACCTCAAAATGCTCTTATTTTAACAGCAACTGTACGTGAAAATTTGGATCCAGCAAAGGAAAAGAGTGACGTTGAATTATGGAATGCTTTAGAAACTTGTAAATTATTGGAAGTGATTCGATCATTTCCAGATGGACTTTCAACAATGTTAGCAAATGATATTAATTTAAGTGCAGGTCAAAGACAATTATTTAGTTTAGCAAGAGCTTTATTACGACAAAGAAAAGTTCTCGTTTTAGATGAAGCTACTAGTAGTATGGACTATGAAACGGATGCAGCAGTTCAACAAGTTTTGGTGAGTAATCAATTTGACATTTTACACTTGTCAAAAGGTTTGGCAGCACTAACAAAATAAGTTTTTTATTTTAAATCAATTTTTTAATGGTAGCGTACTCAATTTAACAATTGCACAATCATCACTGTTGCACATCGGATCGCAACTGTACGAGATTATGATCGTATCCTAGTCTTATCTGCTGGTCAAATGATTGAATTAGACACTCCAGACAACCTCATGCAAATGTCAAATAGCATCTTCAAGTCTTTGGCACTTGAACAAGGCGTTCATTGAATGAAGTTCCTACTAAATAATCACTCTTCTCTCATGTCACTCTAGACTATCAATCGAACTTCTTTTGTTTCACAAAATATTGTTTAATGTTTTTGATTTATATCATTATGAAGATCTCATCACAGAATACAACACTCTGTTTGCGGTAAACAATTTTCTGTACAATTATTATCACTGTTACCAATCATCTATACCCAGGTCCGCAGTCCACTAGCTACTTTTCCAACAATGGAAATCTGAGAAATTTTACATTTGCTTCCCTTGAACTCTGGTAGATATTTTGCTCCTGTCAATGGATCTTCCACGGCACCCAAGCCACCAGCTGGAATCAACATATGACTAGCGGCACATATGACAAAGCTTCTCTCATGTGGATCATATGAAGAGATTGGAATTGCATCTCTGGGATTTCGGTCTGCCATTCCCAAGATCTGCTGTGCAGATTGAGCGACTCTAGGTGCTGGATTTAGATCGAGTAATCTTCTTGCTAATCCACCAGCCATCTTTGTATTTCCAGCCTTTTGTGATGCATTCATTGCTGTCCGTAATGCCAGCTGTTGATGAGGTACTTGCATCTGTGTATGAGTAAATAGAGCTGCCAATTCCAATTGTCGCATCACATTCTCGGGTTCATCTATAGCTACCCTACGACGATGTAGTTCAATTGCAATTCCCAACAAATACTCTCTACAAAGAACAATCATGTCGAGAATTTCTTGTCCTTGTGCTTCGTCTTCACCTACAGTCAAGATCAGCTTGTACAAAATAATACGGAAAAGCTTTTCTGCATCTTCCAATTTGTTTGCATTAACTGCTCGGTAGGCTTCTTGCAAATCTTGCGAGCCAATCAATCGAACCGACCGAGATTGAGCAGGTAATACCTTTCCTCTAGCTGTCTCATCAACATTTCGACGAAGCGCAATCTCTATACTTGGCAAATTAGCTACACCTGGTAAATATGCTTTTGATGACAAGTATGTTTCCATAAACAGTGGCTTGAGCGGTTCAAAGTCAACAATTCCACCTTGCCGAGTTAGCAGTCGCATGGCAGTCAAGAAGCTACCAGCTGCAGCATGATCTGCTGCAATGGGAGAATTTCTTACCCAATGTTCTGATTCTGCTACACCAGGTTCCAGTGAAGATTCATCTGGCATGGCAGTGTCCGGAAGTGGTGCCACTATAGAATCATCAGCTTCCTCTACAAAGTCGCCATCATCTAGATCCCAAGCTTCTTCTGCCTCTGCATTTGCTACTACAGCTCCACCCACAGGGACTGGTTGAAGAGGATCAATTCCAATACCATCCTCATCACCATCTTCAGCGTCAACAAAGGCGTCACCATCCAGCCACTGATTAGTATCATGTTCTTTTCCGTTGACTGCATTATCCTTAAAGATAGTTCCACCTTCGTCTGCCTGTTCGACGAGAGCTCGATCGAAGAAGCTTTCCTGTGCTCCTACGATCGGCCAATTGTGCTCATATCCTTTTGTAATGATGGGTGGAGGTGCAAGATTAGCATGTGATTCATGAACAGAATTGGACATGTCAACACCTGTCAAACCAGAAGACATGTTTGATTCTTCGGCTATGCTAGCAGCCAGATCCAATAAGCCATTACTCTTTGCCGTTGCATACGCCAATGCGTCCATTCCAGCCTCTCTTAACACTGCAATTCGTTGATGGATGTCTCCAAGGTATAGACTATTCTGGAAACGACTCATAGAGTCACCACGACGTTCTGCAATGATTGACATTTTGGCTAACTTTTCCTTGTTGGCAGTGATTAGATAGAGGAAAGAGAGCTTGTCGAAACTCTTGGTCTTTTGGTAGGCTCTTTCTACAATCTTGTGGTTACCTTGCTTGAGAGCTGCTTCTCCTAATCTTTGCCAGACATCACCAACATTAATTGCCTCTGCTGTTTCCAATGCCACATCAAGGTTGCCACATTCGATTGCCAAATCAAATCGAGTACTCTTGTCCTGAACAAAGTGTAGGGCAATCTCAGGGTATCCTTTCTTCTGCAAATAAGCAATAATCGCTTGACCAACCAAATTACTCGTCTTAATGATCTTCAGAACCTCATCAAAGTCTCCCCGTGTGAGGGCCAATTTAAAACGATATTCTGTCGGATCAATGGCGATGGTTTGTGGTCGAGCTGAACGGTCCAAAATGTTAATCTGCTTTCCGCGTACTCTTGTGAGGTATACTGGCGCTTCAAGAGTCTTAATAATACCACTGTCCCCTTGAGGTAGAGCATACTTGATGTGATTCAATGTAGAATAAATCAGTACTCCGGCATCATCCCAAGCAGCGCTCTTGATTCGAATCGTCTCATGAACTAAATTGTTTGTAGATAATGTCTTATTACTGAGAGTGATGGTATGCTTGGACAGCAAGGCTACCATTGTTCCATCTGAGCTCCAAACAACATACTTGACAGGTGGGCAGGTGATCTCGGAGAGTATCTTTTGTTGTTGGATATCGAACAGAATAACACCCGTTGCTGTACTTAAAAGGATGCTAGCTGTACCTCCGAAGAAGATGTCATTGATTGTTGTAGCTGTTGGACATGGAATTGTCTTTGTGATATTATTGCTCAAATCTCGAATTTCAATGGTCTGAGCAGCCTTTTGAAGTACCGCTAATCTGTTTCGAGCAACAAAGAGAGCAGAAACAGCTTGCCCTCGTTTTCCTACGCTCGAAGAGTCTGCCAAATCTCCTTTTGCTATGTCTCGAGGTAATGGAGCCAGATCATATGTACCCGTCTCACCGCTCAAGGAGGTAACAATTACCGATCTCTCTGCTGGATTAAAACTTAAGGCTCGAGGTTGTGTATATTGACTTCCCAGCTTTTTGACGCTGAGCACAGCCATGTCATTACCAGATTGATAGTCAAGTTGTCGTACCTGTTTGTCCCGAACATAGTAGAGAATATTCTGGTGGATCGAGAATGCTGGCCTTTCACGTTCAAGCTTGAATACGATTAAACCATTGTCATGTCCCGCAGCAAAGAGATTCAAGTTGGGATGAGCAGTCAAGACCCAAAATCGATCATGCTCTCTCCTAAAAGTCTGAACTGCCGTTCTCTTGCCCATATCCCAAACGCGAATTGTCTTATCTTCACCATCTGACACGATAAGTTCATGACGAGGATGAAAGAGTGCTGAAGATATATTGTTGAAATGGCCTCGACATGTGTCTACCTCCCAAGCCTTAGTTTCAGACATCCTCCAGAGCTTGACCTGCCGATCATCTCCTCCTGAAACGATCAGAGGTAGGGTAGGATGGAAGGTTGCCCAACTGAAATAATGTAGTAGTATCAATATCGCTTCGCAAAGATGCACTTTCGCATTATTGAACTCACTTTACTCCTCGCTCGTGTCCTTCTAGAACATATTTGACCATCGCATCAGTGTTACCAAACAAGTCTGCTTGACCGCTATTTGCTCTAGCAATTTGTTCTTCGAAGCTCATGGGTTGTGCTGAGGTATTCTTTTTTCTCAAGCCAGAAATGTCCCAAACCCGTACCGTTTGATCCATTGATGCACTCACAATCAAATCTTCTCGGGGATGAAATTGTGCGCACATTATATAATGATTATGACCAGTAAGGATGGCAATGCAAGATCGACTCTGCCAATTCCAAATCCGAATTGTCTGGTCATCGGAAGCAGAAAGAATCCAGGGATGAGTGTGATGAAAGTATGTTGTTCGAACGTAATCTAAATGACCATTCAATGTGAACAGGCATCGCCTTGTCTTGTGGTTCCAGACTTTGATTCGGTAATCGTCACCACCACTGACAAGCAGTGGTTGCGTAGGATGGAAGTCGACTCCTCTAACTGGACCTTCGTGTTCTTCTAATCGATCGTAAATTGTTCCCATCTGGTAATTCCATAGCTGAATACTACCATTATGCAGCGCCGAAGCCAAAAGAGGTAGTCGAGGATGAAAGGCGATCCCCTTTACCCGATTCGACTTCGACTCAAACTGAGAGCAAGAGAAAGATTCATCGAGCAGTAAGCTTTTTGATACTAAGTATGCTATGAAAATGTTGGCTCACCTTTGTTAACATCTGCATCTTGGGCTCTTTATTCTATCTGTCTACTCTTTGTACAGCTCAGACCTATTCTTCGCCAGGACATAAGCAAGACCCTTTTCGGTCTGCAGTCTATAGCTCGTGACAAGGTCGTAAACTGAGCGAGACTGGCAGTAACAAAAGCTAAAATTAGCGAGTCGTTATTGGCGAC
Source organism: Exobasidium cylindrosporum (assembly GCA_023273805.1). Classification (NCBI taxonomy): domain Eukaryota; kingdom Fungi; phylum Basidiomycota; class Exobasidiomycetes; order Exobasidiales; family Exobasidiaceae; genus Exobasidium; species Exobasidium cylindrosporum. Next base: position 4,725,603 of record CP096878.1, read on the forward strand.
TTAGTGAAGGATATAGTACGTGTTAGAAAGAGTACAACAAATTAGAAGAAGCGTCAATAATGAGTCCCAAGCGCTTTCTTTAGGTTGCCAACGTATCATATAGCGTTCTCAACTCCTCCTCGCTTTTATTTAGACGCGTGGCGAAGCACGGCCACGTGTGTGTGCTCGGAATAGACTTTTTATTGAAACGTCTAAATGGTCATTGATGCTCTCTCTAAGGAGGTTCTTGTTACTATTATTGATACATTGATACAGGATAATCGTGAGATCATAAGTGGAGACGGTAAATGGTGGCGATCATTAGCTATGAATGGCTCTCTTAGAATTGCTGCGAATCTTGCTACCATATTTGGAGAAGAGGATAGGAATAGGAATGGCAGCCAAAGACAAGAATCCTAGAATACTAGAAGCCCAACCAGGTCCAAGTCCCTCGTACATTTGTCGTGCAAATAGAGGTACTGCAGGGAGTTTGAGAGGAATTAAGCTTGGAATAGAAAGAAAGAATATCAAAAAATTTCGACTCACTGAAGATTGCGACGAAGCATCTCGAAAATGCCATAGCACCGAGAGCAGAAGCAGTATAGATGTGATAGCACTGAGCTACATAGACGTTGAGTGCGTTGAAACTCAAGATAAGAGAAGCCCCAATCGGTATAGTGCCCAAAATAGGAACTATCCAGTGAATTTCTGGTCGAGCTGTCCATCCAAACCAGAAGCTAAAGACAAAGAGGACAGAATTAACACCATGTATATCAAATGTGTGCAACAACTTTGACTCACAATCCGACTACAAACAGCGGAGCACTTAGCATTACTTGCTGTAATCTTGCTTCGGGAACAGGAGCGCCACCGGCCTTTTTTGCAGCTTCTAAACTTTTCTTATTGAAAAACCAAACGAAAGGTGTCGATGAAAGGATACCAATACCAAGACCTAAGAAACACAAGCCTTCTTCACCAGCATTCATACCGTATATTCCTTGAAAGACGACACTATATGCCTCAAAGAACATGAAAATGATACCATAGGTGAATCCAGTCCAGCCAGCTGCGTAGATTAGAGGCAATTCGGTAAAGAGCATAGCAAGAGGTCTGGAGACATGAACTCTAACAATATCATAGATACTAGTCTCTTCCCTCTCCATTGGTGCGTAGAGGTGAGGATGACCTTGACTACGCAATTTGATAGCTCTGCGCTTGTGTAGTACCGGAGCATATGTTTCACCTTGTAGAAGAGCGACAAGGATGAAATTAACACCAGCAAAGATGGCAAGCAAATAGTAAATAAATCTCCAATTTCCACTGACGTAGAGAAAACCTCCCGAGAGTGGACCAATGATTGGACCACCAAATGCCGCAATGGTGTAGATGAACATGGGCCATAGCCTTTCTTTAGGTGACCACATGTCGGAAATTATTGCTCCTGCTACACCTTGTGGACATGCACCAAAGAAGCCCACAAAGCTAGTTTAAGAGAGATGGGTATGAGTACTAGATACAGTTTGTCTCTTCTTCTCATCTTTGGTAGTAGCAGCACTCACAATCGTAGAACTAATAGTGTAGTCATGTCATTTGACAAGGCACAGCCAATGTTAAAGATGAGATAGCAAGGTAAAAAAATCAAGATTACTAATTTGCGGCCATATGCTTCTGAAAGTGGTGACCAGAAGAGTGGACCAAAGGAGAATCCAATCATATATATCGATAGAATTAGACTACTAACTTCCAAAGAAGCTCCAAAACCAATGATATATTGCTCTGTGGCACCTGTGGCTATAGAGGAGGCCATAGTACAATTTAAATAAATTGATCCTACCAATACAGTGAGTATCCATCTTCTCCACTTCGACCATTGTAATGGATCTTCTTTTTTGTCAAGTCGTAATAAATCTTCTTGTTCCTCTTTCTCATTTGCTCCTTTTTGCTTTTCATTTGGGTCATTTATTTGCTTTATTGCAATCTCCAAATCTATTGAATTGATTCTTGTTGCATCATGATATTCTGAATCGCTATCGCTACCAACACCAACACCATCATTACTACAGTTAGGATTCTGTCCTAGTGGCGAATTGACTCTTGTCGATTGTTCAAATTCAGTTGAAGTTGATTGTCGCTCATTTGCCATTTTCTTTTTTTAATAGTTTGAGCCTTGAAAATATGGTGATTGATAAAAGAAGTAGAAAAAGAAAAACTCACTCTTTTAACGAGTAAATCAATCTACCTATCCTCAAGATTCCAAATTTCCACATCTATGCCATTATCTCCATTGACCCGTTACCTCTAAATGCCATTTCATAGTTTACTCATGCTCTCAAGAAAACGTCATGGTGTGAAAATTTCGAACAATTACTTTTTAGCGTGTTTGAGGGGTTTATGATTGACGTAAGATACGATAGGTTGTCCCGTCAGTAAAAAAAAAAAAAAAATTATAAATAATTCACCGAAATGCTATATACCACCAAGAATAGAAACATTATCATTATAATATATATATATATTTTTAAATACTTTTCTCTTGATTTTTTTTTTTTTTTTGGTCTGACTCGAGATCTGATCTACCAGTCAATTGAAAAAAGGAAGAAAGAAATAATTATAAAATATAAAACAAACCTTCTTAACTTTCTGTAGCACCTACTTTGTCTCATCTTCTTAGTACTACTTACTACTACTGTACTCGACTAAATAATATAGCGTTCAAAATATAGATATGGCTTCATCTGCCGCTCCGGTAGGACCCTTGGTAGATGATGGCAAGTCGGCACAACCTCCCTTGCTAGAATATCAAGGTCAATATGTCATACTACAAAGACTTGAATCAAGACATTTTGAATCATTATGGAACAATATCAAGAATGATCCTCAATTATGGGATTATATGCTAAGTGGTCCTTACTCTACTTTAAAAGAGTTCAAAAGATTTTATGAAGATTTCAGCGTTCAAAATGATCCATTTCTATATGCAATAGTGAATCGAGAAAACAAAAGTGATGTACTTGGTTATATTGCATTAATGAACATGGTGACTGCTCATCGAAGTAATGAAATAGGTCATGTTTTATTTAGTAAAAAAGTACAAAAGACAACAATGGCAACTGAAACAATTTATTTATTATTAAAAGCTTCTTTTGAACAAATGAATTCAAGAAGAGTAGAATGGAAAACAAATTCTTTTAATAAAGCATCTAAAAATGCCGCTTTAAGATTTGGTTTTACTTTTGAAGGAATTTTTAGAAATCATTTCATTATTAAAGGTCATAATCGAGATACTGCTTGGTTCAGTATGATTGAAAGTGAATGGCCATCAAGAAAAAAAATATTTGAAACTTGGTTAGATACAAATAATTTTGATCAACAGGGAAAGCAAAAAAGAAAATTTTCAGAGATAAGTGCTTCTCTTTTATCGTAATACTCACCGAAACGCTCTTTTTTGTAATGTTCTCATTATGTTTGCAATGTAATGAAACTATAAATGCTGTTTGGACTCCTTTCTCAAAGCGTGATGAAAGGAGATCAGGTCAAAATTGTTCGAACGCGTTAAGAAAAGGAAAAAAAAAAAAAAAGAGAAAAGTGGAGTCCTGTTTGAGAACAACAACACAGAGCTTGATTAATAAAATTGTGACGTCCTCTCTTTTCTGATCGTTTCACCATTCCCCTTCAATACAAATGTTGATCAATCTTCGAGAATCATGACCAGCACACAAGGCGGAGAATCTTCAGGATCCTCCTCCACTCTGCAATTGCCGGCTATTACCAGTCAGACTCAAGCGTGTAATTTGCTGATATGTGCTATTCAGCACCTCTTTTTCGCAAAGGGACAAATTTATGAGCCAATGTCCGTTTTACAAGCCAAACGAGCTAAAGAGAGGCTAGCTGACCGTCAATGGAGAAATAAATCATTCATAGGAACTATGGGATCATCTAGGCAAATGGGTCTCACCTTTGCAAAGGAGCGTAAATTGAGAAAGGTAGACGAGGTAAGTGGGCTTCTATTTGGCAGATGAAACTTTTCTTTAATACACTCACCTCACTCTTCTTACAATACAGCTACTTTCAGGATTTGAACGACTGAGTGGAGAACTTATCCTGGCATTTCATCAATTAAGAAGAGACTGCCCTTCTTTATCCAATGTCAGTGTACTATTAGGCTTTGGTCAATCTCGCCTTTCATCTCGACAACAATTTATCATTTCACTTCAAAATGTTCTTTCACTGCCTCTTCAAGAACCAGCATTACAAGATAGTAAAGTCAAAAGACAGAAGCTTGGTAACTTAGAAAGGAAATTGGTTCGCTTCTTGCTTGGTGTCAGCGTTGAAGATGAATCTTTTGCAAAGGTTTTAAATAGTCCATTGCGTAAGCTACCGCAAAAATAAAGAGATTATATGCTCATTCGCTCATCTTTCTATTTTCTTTTCTTTTCCTATTTCGACAATAGGTCTCTCGCGAGCGCATATCTTTCTGCTAGCCCCAAGCTCATTTAATTGTCGAGGCTGGGTCAAACAAAAATTACTGAGAGTATCAACACCGAATTGGGAGCCTACTAAATCACAAGAAGAGGAAGCTAAAAAGGATCCATCTGCTCCTGTCAATATTGCATTTTCTCCAATACCTCTCAAACATGGTATGACTTCACCCAATTCTCTGACGGAATCGACGGAACTAAAAGAAAGGAAAATTCTTGCCGAAAGAATTGATGACGAGAGTATCGAGGAAGAGCTAGACTTTGACGCTAGACGACTTAAAAAATTGAAGCTGAGAGCCGAAGAAAGAATAAAAGCAAAAGAGATGAGATTAGAGGGATCACATTGCAAGGGGATAGCCAAGAGAAGAGGCAAGAGGGAACCACTTTCAACTTCCATTTCCATCAATTGCAGAAATAAAGAGCCAGAAGAGGACAGGACAGCAGTTACTGAATTGCATTGGTTTGCTTGTAAAGTAATTTTGAAAGGCATTGTATAGAATTGCAAATGACAGACGATATATAAAAACAACATGCAGGATAGATGAAGATTGATAAGAAGCAAGGAATACAGAATTTAACCCCAAGGATTATCATTCCATTTTGCGCCTCCACTAGACGTTGGTTTGGAAGAGGAGGCCGATTTGAGAAAATCTCCTTCATCACTAGTCAATCTTCCCATGGTAAATGAATGAGGTGGTAAAGGAGGAACAATGGAAGCAGCGTTTTGTTGCACGTTCCAAGGATCAGCGTCGAGTGAAGTTCTTGAACTTGATGCTACTGAAGAGGAAGATGGTGATGGTCCTTGACCAAGTTCACTAAAATTTTGTGCTAGCTTGGCTGCTGCAGAAGCGCCTTGAGTAGACATACCAGAAGAGTGAAATTGTCGAGCCAATTCTCTAGCTGTCTCATCAGACAAACCATATTGCTTAGCTGATTGAAGCGATTCAGATCTTTCATCCGATAAAGAGGAAGCAACTTCCTCTTTAATCACCTTACTCTTGGATTTGGGAGCAGTATAACCAATATCACCATCTTCATCATCATCTCCATACGAGTCAGCAAATGATAAGCTTACTTCACCATGATCCTCCATTGTCTTTGGTGCTGCTGGTGGTAAATCATCTGAATCGAAGCTGATACTGTTAAATTTGCGAGCATATGTTGGTAAGACTGTTGACAATTTACTCTCAGTCAAATCAGCCGTGCCTTCTTCTGCTTCTCCTATCATTTCAGATCCTCTACGAGAAGATACAGTAGAAGGAGGTCCTGTAGAAGCTTGACCAGCAGATGATGGTGTTTTTGAACGTGCTTGTAAAGGTACTTCTAATGCAGGTGCTGCTGCTAACTCCAAATTTTTTTTTTCCATCTTTGCTAGTTTTGCAGCATTGGCTTGTATGGGAAGAGGAGGTAGAGAACTTTCTAGCTCCTTTACCTCAATTCCATTCTCTCGAAGTTCTGCCAAAACCTTTGCCATTTCATCCATCTCCAAAGCGGAAGGTGTTGCTAAGCGAGGAATACTTATTTCTTCCTGCGTAGGTGTAATGGTACTCTCTTCTTTTGAGACTGCATCATCAAAATGTGAGGGTAGATCTTCCTGTCGAGGCGGCAAATCATCAACATCATAATCATACTCTGTATTTGGCTTCTCTTCTGACACCACTGAGTTGTTCTGAGCCTGATTCTTCCTACGTGTCCAAAGATTGGTAAAACCTTTCGGTCTTGGTCCTCCATTCTTGAGGTCTCTTTCCCTCTGTATTGCTTCATCATATCTCACTTCTCTTTCAGGTATAGCATTGAGATCTTCTGGTTCGTCAAAGTAATCTGCAGTTGTGCGAAACCCTAGTTCATCCAATACTAGAGGCATAAATGCACGGTATTGCAAATGTCCAGGTACAGTCTTGGTTACATCAACATTTTCAACTTCTGGAACCTTTTCGACTGGATGTAAACCAGCAATGGACCTTAAACCACCAGTAGTCGCTCTGAACAAGTATCCCAGGATCCAATCTGTTCTTGAGAATGCATTTACAAATCGACCTGCTACTACTCCTCTAGCCTCTTTCCAAGTTTTGTCACTAGCTGTGATAGGAGCACCAATAATGTACACATTTTGTACTATGCCAAATTTCTTTTGCTTAGCCAATTCTACTAAAGCATAGAAGATGACTCTAGCTCCCAAACTAAAACCTACCAAAGTGATTGGTCGTACGCCTAATTTACGCTTGATGAGAACGTCTGCTAAAATTAAACCACAAGAATGAGCGCGATCCAAAGCATTTGACCAAGGGTTGTCAATAAAATAACCCAGCTTAGTGAGCCAAAGTGGCCAAGCTAAAGCACCAACGAGACCACCAGCAATAGTTGCAGCTAAAACTTGTTGTACACCTTGAACCAATGTCTCACTCCAGAGAAGGTAAATCGCATTACCCATCTCTTGCATCATTTCTGGCTCCCATAGCACACTAAAGACGTCACCCATTATGCTGTCAATGACAGAAAATGGAAGCCTAGGATCATCTTGAGGTCCATTCATGAAACCACCTACAGTTACAATCGCATTGACTCGTTTATTATTGTGAATTGGTTTGAATTCAAACGTTCGTACCGTTCTTGTGCGTCTATTCATACCTGTCCCTCCTAGAGCGGCACCACCCACTGTTCCAGTAGTGGTGATGATCGCAGCACCTCCAACCCCTCCCAAGAAACCAGTTGTACCTCCAATTCCAATCGTCCCAAGTGCCGCACCTAAACCTGCTCCAATGAGAGGTGCCATAAGACCAGCACTAAGTCCAATGACCAGACCACCTCCAACAGTAGCTAAACCCATCATGACCATTCTTCTTTTTCTAGCTGCTTCCGCTCGTTTTCGAACAGCTTTTTTGCCTTTAAGTGTACCGCCTACACCTTCTTCGATTTCAAGTGCGTCGGTTACTCTCTTTTCGAATTTAGTTACGTCCATCCAAGTAAGACCCAGCTCTGATGCGACCCATTCTAGCAACACACGAGAACGAGAGTCATATACACTATCAGCTGTCAAAACAAGAAAAAGGTCACATAAAACAGTCCATCGTAAATCCAAAGTAATCGTTTTATCTGCACTACTTAATTCTGTTGTAACGCCTTCTAATGCACTAGGTAGGGTATCGATTGTTTGTGATTCACCTGTAAGCCCCATGGGAGTCACTTTTGTTTCTTCATTAACTTTTATTCGAGTGGCAGTATTTGGATCTGTGAGGAATACCTTGTCATCTTCGACAAAGGCCTTCCTTTTGGATTTTGGTGTTGTTGCAAGTGCTGCTGAGATATCACCGTCATCATCATCAATACTATCCTTTTGCACTGGAATAGAATATTGTACTCTATTGTCTCTCTCCTTTGAAGTTGAAGATGTGCCAGTCGTACCGCTTCCCAAATCACCATCATACTCTGCCTCTGTTACCTTATCATCGATAGTGTATGATTGATTCAACGTCTCATCTTCGCCTTCAACGTCTGATGATGTAATTTTTTCTCCCTCTTCACTTGACCATTCTTTGTCCCTCCCTTTCCCTTCTACTATAATTCTCTCTCCCAGCCTTAGTCTTTCCTGCTTTTCATCTCTCTCCTTTTCCATTTGTGGATCATAGTCTGGATTATCAACTATTTGCGTCTTTACAAGACTTGTTGCAAGATCGCCTGGCAGAACCCCATGTTGGGCCAAAGATTCTATCATTCTCTGTTCACCACTTTCGATATCCATATGTTGAAACAATCTCGCCATCACTCGCATTCTCCATTCTTCTGTGCTGTTGATAGCAAGATTCAGTTCCTTCCCTGGAACTCTCTGCAACTGACGAATAATGTTCTTGGCTACTAAGCTAACCAGACCGACGTAAGCAATCTTTTGGCCTTCTGACAGTAAATTCTTTGTTGTATTTAATTGAGAATGCGGAGTAGCTGTGGGTGCATCCCCATATTCCAATGCTGCTTGACTATTACCACCACTGAAGAGATAATCAGTTGCAGCACTAATCTCTTCTGCTTCAGGATCATCATCTAAACGTAATTGAGTATAACCACGAGCTCCTCCCTCATCGTCATCCTCGTCACTACTACTGGATTCACTACTTTCGCTACCTTTTCCTTTCTTCTTTGCTTTCTTCTCCTTGTTCTTGTCTTTTAGATCGCTCTTTTCCTCGCTGTAACCGCCTGATTCACCAAGTCCCAAGGGTTTTGCTCGCCAATTGTATCCACGAGCATCATCAATGTTCAGATGCCTCCCAGTGGCATTTGTGGTAGTATTCATGCGAATTTGCTTTATTGGTGGTGACTTGGTCAGTGCTGCTTTCCTGTATGAATGAGAAGCAGCATATCGATCTCTTTTGTCTTTTCCCCTCCCGTTATGAGTACTGCTTCTGGTGCTACTACTACCCTCGTCTTCCGAAGAAGAGGAAGAGGAAGCCTCTCGGACGACTGGCCTAGAAGGTTTGCGAAAGGAGAGATCAGAAAAGGTGATTGGCTGATGAAAGCATAATTTTTCCCATCTTACTCACATTTCCTGCCAATCGTCATCGTCCATCATAATCTCTGCCTACCACCACCTGAGGTGATGTTTTGATGGCTAAATTAGTGCAGAGCGCGATGATTCAGATTGATGAGCTCCACCTAGTTAATAAAAACAGATTATTGATGATATACCCTGTCCCTTCAAAGGCTAAAAAATGTCAAAAGATTCTGGCGCGTGCTTCTTACGAAAGTCACCTTAGTAGAAGATCTGATTTTGCAATTGCACTACCATTTTTTCCCATTGAGTGTCATTGTATTTGTAGACCATTGACCAGACATGTCAACGCAGCAGGTTTCCAATGACGAGGTATGTCTCTGCGGTTGCTTCAAAAACGTCAGGGGTTCATTAGCTCAATACTTTGTTAATTCTTTTCTGCAGTTCATAACAAAGTTAACACATCTCTTCGAGTCATCGAGCTCTGCAAACTCAGTCTTTGTTAATCACAAGCGAGTCTCTATGGGTAATTCATCAGGTTCGTGGCCAATCGTTGTTAGAGCGACGGATGGGAAGGGAAAGGCAAACAGTGGCCGAATAAAATTCAGCACGCATGTGAGTGCAGGTCAAGTCACTTTCTCTTTTCATTAAGATTACTTATTAAAGTCTCTCTGCCCTTGACAATCCAGGTGGAACCATCAGATGTTCACAATTTCCAAGAGAGATATTCCGCTATACTTCGCACATCACTTGCAGGCTATCTGAAGAAACGGGACAAGGCAAAGGAGAGGAGGGTAGACAAGATATTGAAAGAAAGGCGTAAACGTTTGGAGGAGGATGTGCACAAAGTGAAAGTAACAGCAATTGGCAGCAGTGAGTATAATGATCAATTATGTATTCGCTTTCAACTCATATAGTAGGCATTCCCTTTAACCTTCTGTGTATTCAGGTAGAGGCGCTGGGCGTCGTAAAAGGGCGCAAGCAAAGAAGAAAGCTGCCAGATCGAGGCAAGAGAAGAAAAAGGCGAGCAAAGCTACAAAAGCAATTCCCGTAGCAGGGACAGTAGACTCATGATGGTATATTCGCACTTTGTCCTAAGGAAATACTATTACTCGTAGGGCGTTCAATCGTCTTGATATGCATCATATATTCGTGCCTTGAGATTTTAGCAATTCGATAAGGAGCGCCGCCCATGAAAGCCAAGACCGATGGTGAAACTGTGAGCGCCCACTCTGACTGGCATAGCTGAGCGACGTAACAGAATTGTAAAGCTATTAAGTAGGAGGTGCTTTCGACCGGCTCCTGCAATTTGACCCCATAGGCAGGCTCCTATACCTTCTATCGCTATCTAACTTTGTCTCTGTCACTGGTTGACTGGCTCTTCCTTATCTTGCTACACTCCTTTACCCATTTTGAGCCATGGCCGCAATTTTCACTTCTCTCTTTCAATCAAATGGCTCAGAGTACTCTGCACTAGCCCCTCAATCCCCTGAAGCTGATGCGTCTTTCCTTAATTCCATCACAAATTCAACTTTTCATGGTGATAGTAAAGGCCAGTCCGATGTGGACAAATTTCGAGGCAAGCACATCAGTCGATCCAGCTACGTAAGTATTTCCAGTAGCATTCTCTGGTCTGATTTCACTAATTTTTAAATGAGGTCATTTTTGCATCTTGACAGTCTAGCGAAGACTTTAACAGTGATGGATCAACTAAGCCAAGAGCATACTCGAATAATGCTACTTCTTGGAATGATACAGCTCTTGCAGTTGGGCAGTGGACAAACTCGGCAGCAAGCACAGTAGCTACTACCATCCTCTCCACTACCAAGCAAATATCAACCCAACTTAACTCTGAGAACCGAGCTCCCCCACAAAATGTACAAAGCAAAGTCAAGACTCTTGCATCCGCTCGCAGTATGCAGGGTAGTGGTCAAGTGTATGGACGAGGTATTGATCGCGACTACCTTCGTGGGAGTCCTCATCATCCCAATGCTTCTCAAGGCGGTCTAGTGAGCTATATTGGAGGTAAGTGCTAGCTGAGACATAGACGAAGTAAAAGACATATCTGACGTATACTGTACCAGACCTAGCCAATCGATTCACAGCGCCTAAAGCAGGACCGTCAAAGGCAAAGTGGATGGAGTAAATCACGCTGCAGCCATAAATAGACCTGACTGTTAATGTAATTGAAGAGTGATTGAAATATGCAATGACTGCTTATCCTACTCAAGGTTCCTTGACCGTCAATTTGCCCTCCTTGAACTGTCTAGCCCACTATTGACATGTTTGGGAATCAGCAAAGAGAACCGCACCGTCTATCATTCCAGACTCACCATCATTGAAGGAATTTGTTTGCTGGGTCCATTGTGTCTCCACTGGAGGTATAAGAGCCAAATCATAAGCAGCCGTCTCTAACACCTATCATGATTAGACATGACTAGCTTACCTCTCTATCTGCGCTGTAGTTCCAGATACCATATGAGGTGATGCCAATTCCTACCATTGCGATGATTGTATTACTAGCCCAATTTGAGGGTCTGGAGAGAAGATACAGGGTGATAGTGAGCAGCTCGATTGTGACTACCTGTAGCCGCCATGACACATACCGAGTCCACCAGCCACCTAGCAAGAAGATTGAAAGAAGATCAGTGAATAAATCAAGAAGAAATAGACAAAAGATGCTCACCAGAAGGGCTCCAAACTTCTTTGGGATATGGGTAGCGAGGTCCGGCACCCTGCACATCGAATTCTCATTTCAGATAACAGATGAACTACTCTCTACTGATCCTTTGACCTACCATACTGATTGATTGCAAGATATTAGTTTGTTGGTAGAACACTACACCAATACTACCGTAGAGTTGACAAAATGAATTGGCGTCGAGTACCGTCACAACACGTCACGTGGAAGGACTCGAGTATCCATATTGATATGTGAGGCAATCGACCTTGGGAGCAACAACTCCTTTCATCATCATAATACCATTCTCAACCTCACTTTGATGATACAATCATTGCAGAGCTCATCTAGCATCATTCCAAACACAATTCAGAGAAAGTATAATGGATTAATCAATCATCGAAGGTGGTTGAACTATGTACCCCGGGGTATGGCTAGAAATACAGTAAAGCAGTAATTATAATACACAAGTCGCGATGATGGAAGTTCATATATTTTTACAAGTCGGTGACACTTGTCAGAAACCCAATGTAAAATAAAGTGGTGGTGGTGGTAGTAGTAGTAATTTTGGTGATCAGAATCGAACGATAATTTCATCATCGTCTTGCATTCCCTCTTGATAAAGTGGTCGATCATTTTCTAATGTTTTGGCTTCTTGACCATCGACCTGGATGAATAAGAATGCAAGGTTGGAAGGTGAAATGCTAAAGTTGAAGTCGCTCATAAGAGTAGAGCAAAAAAGTTCCTTTAATTCCAAAGTAGAAGAATTACTGTTGACAAATAGTGTCAATTGAGAGCAAAGGTGTGCAGATGGTGGTAGAGTGAGATGCAATCGAACTTTTGGTGGTGGTGAAGGTGGGCAGTATAATTCTTCAACGGCCAAGTTTTCAGTCTCTCGTCTAGCGTGAACTTGCCAATTATTCATAGCTTGAAGGTAATTTGGACCTTTTCGAAAGACTTCTTCAGATTGAGTGTAAAAGGAAAGCTGACCTGATTCTTCAGGTGTAAACAAGTCACTGTCCACGGAATCAAAGGAAAGACGTCGATTCATTAAAGTAGCTGGAGATCCAAGGTTTAATAAACAAGGTAAACGTCTTTGTCGCTTAATAAATTCATTATATTGACTTGTTATTTTACTTTCTTCAATGCCTAGACCACAACATTGAAAAGATTCTTCACTTGGACATTTTGCTGACATTCTTCGTAGGAGTAAGGATTGATGAGCAGACATTGGAAATGCTTCTTGACTGGTTTCATCGATGTAGCTATTGTCTTCATCAGATAGGTTCAAGGCAGGAGCAGGGCAGCTAGGCCTCTGAGGTGGTGAAGTGATTTCTTCTTCTTTCATTTCAAAATCTGGGAACAGGCATCGACTAGCTACTTGAGTAGATCGAAGAAAAGTACTACCATTACTACTGCAAAGGGAAGCAGGTGATAAATTTGGACTAAGTAGTGGTCTTCGTAAGCTGAGTCGCTTCTTTGACTTGCTAATAGCTGAATTGAAACTACCTTGAATGGGTGAAGATGGAGTTGATGATCTTTCTCCTCGAAAGATACTAGAGAATGAAATTGCTTTTCGAACAGGATTACATGTCAAATAATTTCGAGCATGATTACTATCAGCAGAATAGCTTTGGGTCATCGTAGTCATCTTGAGCTGTATAGGTATCTTTTTGATTAGGAGTTGGTGGTGGTAGAGTAATGATAGGTGTGACGATAAATAAGGGATAGGAGTTAGTGCGTGGATATATATGTATATGTAAAAGAGATGTGTGTAGACTGAAAGTAGTCAAATGAAAGAGGGGAGAGGGTATGGCACTTTTTTTTTTTTAGATACTCTAGCCTCGGACCTACCGCTTTTATTTCTTCTCTCTTTGTACAATATTGAATGACGATCCCGCGTTGATCATAGCCTCATATGTATCAGGCACTTTATCGTCCCGTTCTGCTTTTTTTCAGTGTGCAGTACTTTCCAAGATTGTAATTTTTTCTTGAATACAATATTTGAGTAAAAGTATATTCAAATATCATCAAATTTTGTGCCTTGCTTGTTCTTGCTCCTTCCAATGGAATAGTTAAGTGACAGGCCAAGCTGAGCTTAAAGAGTAGAGCACCTCCGTACATATGAGCCCCATTCTGTTTTCTAATTCCGAAAACCTAAAATATAAATAAAAATTCAACATTGTTAATTATAATGTTACAAACAGATCATTATTTTACAGATTTTAAATCTTCATCCCGTGGGTGGCCTCGGTATTGAATGCAACCGAGCCAGATGGCGCATTACCACTTTGAAAAAAAAAAAAAAAAAATAAAAGAATGGATACAAATTAAAAAGCCAAGACGCATGAATGATTTTAAATAAGTTTTATATTTCATATTCTTGAGCTTAAACATCAAAATAAATAATAATAACTTTTCTCAAGGGTCTGTCTGCAGTTCTGCATTCAACAACATTCTTGGGCTATCTCCTCTACCATGTCAAGGCCCAGACGCTTTGGTGAGGTTCCCCCAGCCCACTATCCAGTGCCGATCTCTCACGTCTCGATAGTGACTAAATTACAGGAACACTTTCCCCCTTGTCTTTCTTCCCTCACGAGAAACCCACTCTAGAGAGAAAAGAGCTTAGTATTTCAAAGTGTAATAATATTTTTTTCTTTTCCTTCTCAGCTTAGCATCTTGACTAGCATTCTTAGCGCCAATTGTTAGGAGAGTTCTAGACTTCGTCTACTTTTCCCCCCCCCCCCCCTTTTTTTTCACTCTTTCTACTTGGCGGTCTTTGAAGTGTTGGTATGGTGAGTAAGTGAGGAGGCACTTCTTTGTCCAGATTGGGGAATGACTAGGATTTTCAAAGTCAACAAGCAGCGGTAATGGTACATGACTCCAAAAACGTCCATCACACATGACAACTTTGTGAGCATGCAGCGGCAACAGCCCTTGACATAAATTCCCTTGCTGATCTCTTGAAAAATCGTGATGATTTAGCAGTACAAGGGTACGCAAGGTGCAAATTATAATGTTTCTGGAACCATTGGACCTCCGGCAATTGAATCACAACTCAAACCATGTTTTGACAGAATGGGATCATGCAATTTAGTCCTAAATTGTTTTAGTGTAAAACGGAAAAGGCTCATGCGTTTTTCACTTTATCCCTTAGCTTCTTGAGTCAGAAGTTCTCTTTCTATTGAGATGTGGTCAGATTTGTCTTCCAAAAAGATAGGGAATGTTTGAATAATATTAGAAATTATATTGCTTGTAATTACTGTTTGTGTGCAACATGTTTTAAATTTTGAGTTAGGTAGAAGAGGTGTATATGCAAGGAGTCTGTCACTGCTCTCTCTCTCTCTCTCTCTCCCTTGCGCGTTTGACTTTTATGAAAATCGAAAGGTAGTGTGGAAATATTAGAATAATATAAAGAAAAAAAAAAAAGGGAAAAGACACGAAAAAAAAGTGGGTGGTGCTGTTGGTGTTGGTTTTTTTCAATAATAGCGTGAGATGTGAATCTAACTTTCCAAAATGTCTTCTCTTCTAGGCTTCTTCTCTTCCCTTCGAACATCTCGAATAGCATCTCCTTCAGCTCTAATGCCTTGAATGTAATCATCCCTCATGATACCTAAACCAGTCTCTTGTGCTGCCAATTCAACCAAGTCGGCAAGGGGTACAAGACCATCGTTATCTACATCCAATTTATCAACCAAACTTTCAAGTATACCTTCGTCTGGTCGGTGTTTGATCAATCTTAGTGCCTGTTCTAAATCGTCCACGCTAATCTTGCCCGATGGACTAGCTTCAATGATATTCATTCGACTACCCACATCTCGATCATATTCTTCCAATTGAGCGTCAATAGTTTGAAGCATAGCCTTGATCTTTTTTGCTAAACTTCGATTACTACTTGACACTTTACTACTAGTACTCATACGTTGAGCTGCTTCAGCAATCTCATCTTGCTTCTTCTTTTCTTCCTTTACTCCATTGGCTGCTTCCGCCGTACTTGGTGAAATTAAAACTTCTTCTTCAGTTCCTAGATCACTTGCCGATACTTCCTTTATCAATTGAGCCAATTCTTCTCTTTCTTTAAGTACGCTTGACTTTGCACTCAAGATACTTAGTGCTTCTCCTAATTCAGTCAATTGTTCATTTGTCATTCTTGCATCTTCTGCTTCAGGATCAGTTTCACTCTTTGGTAAAAGAGATTTAGCTTCTTCTTCTTCTTTACTCAATCGAACTCTTTCGGCCATATCCTTTTTCTTTTCCTTGTCCAATTTTCGAGCCTCCTCTTCAGCATGCTCTTGTTCAGCTTCATCCTCGATTAATTCTTCTTGTTGTTGCAATACTTCCAATCTTTGCTTATTGGTTGCCACATCTTTGCTAACATTGAGTTCTGCTTCACTAATCAAATTATCAGGCAAACTACTCAAAGTCAATTCAAGACTCTTGAGTTGATTGTTAGAATCAGCTTCCGAACCTGCAGGGAGATAATTGAAAGCTTTGGACAAGATGAGAAGAATACCACTAATGCGTTGATGTAAGTGTAAATCAATCCACTGCGATAGATCATCCTTGAGTCTGTCTTCGCTTAAGCCTGAAGTTTGAATTCCTCGATTTTGGCATGCACTTTGAACTTCCAATAGGCTCATCTGTTCTATTCCTTCAGCTGAAATGGTCATGTCGTCTTGACGAATACGATTCAATTTGTGACGGATTTGATATCGCAAATAATTGTCTGTTCCAAATGCATTGATCTGCATATATCGGCACATTGAGACCAATTGAGGTCGAGTTAAATTGTCCAAAGTCAAATCATCCTCGAATAATTTAGCAACTCGAATTATATCATCTGGAGATGGCTCCTCACCAGTCGATCGTACCTTTCTAAAGAATTCTTTAAATTCGTCAGAAGTCTTAACCTTGTCACCTGGTGAAATTCCTCCTTCTTTGATTGTTCCTTGCAAGAATTTTGCCATTTCCAATCGGACTTTGATCAAACCACGTCGCTTTTCTTCAGTGGCAAACTTGCTCTCAAAAGTGCTGGGTAGCATATTGGGAAAAACTTTAATTGCTACAGGCAAAAGTAATTCTCCAAAAGGTACGATGATGAATGGTAAGAATGGGATTAATCGAAGCAAATCAGCCGTTGTCCTCTTTAATTGTCTATGCTCTCGCCTGGTCAAATTGTAACCTAGCATTAGCCTTCGAAGAAGTCTCGCACTAATCCGAACTTCTTTTGCCAAGAGTTTGGTACCATGCCAGTAATGAGCAGCTTCCTCTTTTACCTTGATCCAAGCTCTCTTTGCTAGAGGTTGACTTTTCCATTTAGCTTCAGCTTCCTTAGCTTTTAGCTCAGCTTCCCTCTTTTCTGTGAGCATCATCTGTGAGGCACTAAGTTGATTAGCGTCAGATCCGATCTCTGCTGCCGAATTGGGTGAAGCTGGCACCACTCGAGAAATGTGAGAAGTAGGCGTGTCGGCTCCCATTTGGTGCTTGCCAGCAGTCTGATAGGCTGGAGCGGAAGGCATTTGCCGACCTTTTTGCTTCGAACTTTTGTTGCCTGGACTGGGAGGGGGTGGTGGCGGAGAAGAGCTTGTCTCCTGAACCTGAGCATGTTGATGTCTTTGGAAAAGGATTAAAGCCGCATTTGTATTTGACAATGACCGACGACGTTTAGGTGAGGTAATTATAAAAGTCGAAGATGCTGTTCCAGACGTAGAATAAGGTCGAAGATGTGGCACAAAAAGTCTCAGTAGATCTGCTTGAGATGAGATACGTTTGTTGGGGCCTTGAGCAGCTCTAGCTGATGCGGCAAGACTGTTGGTGGCTAGTGTCAAACCTCTGTTGGAAGAAGATGCCATTTTGAACAAAGGGTGCAGACGTTACTAATGAATGTTTCACTGTCGTTACAATGAAAGTCCTTTTCCCCTTTCGATCAAGGGTTCACACTGAAGGAACCAATCAAGAGAACTTCAGTCCTGCTTTATGAAAAAATGTAAGAGAGCGTCAAAATCAAAGAGGCGGGAAGACTTGATGAGTGATGATGGGTGTGCTGAGTGGAGAGCTCGTGTCCTCGTCCTTCCTGAAAAATAACAATTTACTTCAATTTCTAAATTTAAAGCGTTTGACTTTTTGAGGTATCTCTCTCCCCTTTCGGTCTTCCACAGCCATCTATAACACGTGCTATCTCCCTACCTATCCCCTCGCGCCAAAAATAGTCGGACACCTTCACGTGCAAAACTCATCGTCCATCGATGAAATATTCTCCGCTGACTTCTGTAACTCTTGCAATAATACACTTGGAGAGCTGAGACTTGAAATAATAATAGATTCAGTATGTACAAGAATCATACTGAGATGTCAGTATTCGTTGTGCTAATTCGCGGGACAGCAAATCCGCTTCTTCTATTTGCCTGATTACATCTCATTTTTACTTTTGTTAAAGTGCTGTCCGACTATTTTTGACGCGAGGGGATATGGATACCTCTCTGTCCGAAAAGCGCCGGGGCGAAAAGGGTCCCCTCGTTACCGTACTCGCCTCCCTTTCCATTTTGCTGACTAGATTTCTTGTATGAAGACTCCAGAACATTTCATTACATTCGTGGAGAAGGGTATGTGGACAAGATCATAGTAAAGAATGACTACCACTGTAGACATCTCCCAAAGGAATAGCTCTTCTACTTCTAGAGTTATAGTTGAAACTATTGATCATGAACAATTGACTGATTTACGGGCTCTCCAACGAACTTTTGTGAGCAAGTCATATTGTTTGCTTTTATCAGTAAAGACTAACTTACTCAATAACCTCTCATTCAGGATGGAGCATATGCTAGGACTGCTCTTGGTCAACTTAGTTATGCCATCGTGATATTACGCCTCTTTGATCGGCAATTCTATTGGTGTGGGTGAGTTGAGAGAGATTTCAAAAAAAAAAAAAAAGTATAATGAGAAAGTGGTACTTAAAATTGAGTAAAATATACTTCTTTTGACCTCTTAGGCTTGTTTATACTATTCTGGCTGCTCAATTAATTGTAGTTGCTACTTATCGATATAATCTCGCCGGTGAGTTCATTCTCTTCTGTCGCATAACATACAGTGATGACTGATCTGCAAAATTCTTTTTTTTTCTTAATAATTTTGTCAGTGGACAACCATGATCGTTGGAGAGACGTCAAGCTTGGTAATCTTACTCCTAATGGAACTTCAATAGGGGCGATAGCAAGCCCTTCCACAATGCAAAATACAAGAAACGAAGACGCTTCACCCCGTATAATACGTAGGACATTCCGAACGGCTGGTACTGTAGTAGCTCTAGCAACCTTGAGCACACTTGTATTAGAGATTGCTTTGGCTGTTCTCGTGCTTAAGATGTGAGGCTCTGTGACTCTTGATGATGATGATGATGATGATGATACCGCAAGATTACTAGCTATACCCTCCACTATAGAAATAATATATACATGATTTTGCTTTATATATAAAAACAGACAGACTCCGTCGTTCTTTATACTCCAGAATCTTGGCGCGTCAATATTTTTTTTTTGTTTTGGTGTTAGTTTTGTTGCTCTGCACCTCCATCATCTCACACTATTGGAGGCAAGTGCGTATTTTGCCTATCGTAGATGATGCAAAGCCACCGAAATCATGAGCGCAACACCTGAAGAGTTAGACAATATCATCATTCTCTCATCACAAAGCCGAGCAGTAGACGAAGAAGAGGAGGCAAAAGAAGGAGATGAGGCAGTAGTCACCTATGAACCTTTTGAGCCAGGAAATATCTGGACACAGAAGATCTCAACTCAGATTCAGAGGAAAGCATGGAGAGAATTGGTTTATATGGAGAACGAACAAAGCCAAAATGTCTCTAAAGAAGCGTCGGCATCTAATGTTATGCCTCTGACAGAATCTCAAAGCGAATCAAACGTTAGCCTGAATAACAATAGTTCTGACAAGGTCATGATCGAAGTGACAGATGATGATGATTATCAAGAGAAGCCATGGTGGAGCAAAGGAAAAACTGCACCCTTACTTGAAGATTTTGACAATGACAGACGATTATTCTACTTGGCACAAGCTGGATTAGTATCTGAAGGAACTTCTCCAGGTCGACATTCCAGTACTGGTCGACTTGCTCAAAGGTCGCCTAATCAGAGGAGTTTAACCATGGCAGGAAATGCAAATACTTCTGGAGTAGTAGTAGGATCAAATTTTCAGGTTGCAATCACACCTAGGAAGAAGACTTGGGATGATACATGGAGCAAAGATGGAAAGCGACAACAAGGCAATGGTAATAAGAAGCAGGCTATTACACCCACCAATTTGCGGCAGCAGTCTACACAATCGCGAAGTAGAGGTAGAGGCCGAGGAGCAGCATCAACGACGACGACGACGACAACAACAACAACAACAACAACAACAGCGACAGCGACACCAAACCCAAGTAGCAGGCCATCGCGATGCTAAGTATATAAATCCATTCTGTATTTTATCAAATTCATGAACTTGTTTGTCAAGCGTGAGAGTGTAGAGGAGAGAGAGATATAGAGAAAAAAAAAAGAGATGAAAAAGAGATAATAGAGAGATAATTCGAGGTTAAACGAGATGAGAAATTTGGGAAAGTAGAGCTGGATTGTTTTAAGCTTAAGAACAAAGCATATAGCTATATTGATAGAATAGTATTGATCACACAGGAAATTTAGGATTGATTGAGGAGGGGTGGGAAAAGTGAGCGAGGAACAAGGATGGGTTTGAAAGTGAAGAGGGCGAGAGCAAAGTTGAGTGTGCGAGAGATTGGAGAAAGTCGAGCTTGGGACTGATGTATACAATATGAGAAGTAGGCCGATTGAGAAGTTGGGGCGATTGATCGAATGTGAAAGAATACTAATCTACTTCAGTCTTCTGTCTGAGTAATAATCTCTTTTGTATAGTGCACCTCAACAATTAACCCTTAAGCAAAATGATTATGCCTCTCCTGAGTCTTTGCTTGCAACCTTCTCAAAGCCCACTTGGACAATCCAATTTTTAAGGCAAATACCCGCTACTTCTCCTTTAACCTTTCCATCTCTACAAATGATACCTGATCCTTTTCCCATCTACTTTGAGTCACCCTTTTTCTTCTGTTTTCGAGGAGGTGTAACTGGTTTGCCCATATTGACTCCCCCATATGCATACTTTTGTTTCTTCTCTGCCGGCTTCAAGATCTATGGAAAAAAGATCGGGGATTGTATGTACATTGTGAGTCATTAAAAAGAAGAACAGGTAAGCTTTTCATCATTTACACACCTGGAAAGAACATAGAAGGGTCTCATCGACGCTCATCATTGCTCCTGCATTGTCAAATTCTCCACAGTAATTTGGTGCCGAAAAAAGTGTCACTAATTGCCTCTTTGCAAAGAATTCGTAGCCATCTTCTACAACTTGGTGCGCTCTGCATATCAAGTCCATATCATGCTTCTGAAGGAATCGAGAGACAACATCTGGTCCAAACGTAAATGATACACCTCGATCGTTTTCTGACCAACCAGAAATATCCTTATCAGGATCCGACCATAGCAAGTCACATAATAGACCTAAGGGGACAGAAAGGGACATTTTTGTCAATGAATCTGACCCCAAATCGTTGCGACAACATCACTCACCAGTATCCGGAACATCTGTAGGCCGCATCACCCTTCTGATTTGTTCCATGCTCTGTAGATCTGGTGAGAGACCACCGTGCATCGTAAAGATCTTTTCGTCAATAATCGCTGCAATAGGCAGACAGTTGAAGCAGTCGGTAAAAGTTTTCCATAATTTGATATTGAATCTTCGCTTGCCTATCAGAAGGAATAAGCGTGATGTAATTATCAGCAGCATTCTACTACTTTTCTACTGATTGATGATCCTCGCGAACCAAAGATACTCACATTCATCGTAGAAACCATAAATTCGATTGATGGAAGCGCACTCATGGTTACCTCGCAAGATGAAAAAATTTTCCGGGTACTTGATCTTATAAGCCAAAAGAAGACAGATTGTCTCCAGTGATTGCTTGCCTCTATCTACGTAGTCACCCAAGAACAAGTAGTTTGCTTCGGGTGGAAATCCTCCATATTCAAACAATCGCAACAGATCGTAGTATTGACCATGAATGTCCCCTGAGCACGAGTAAATCAATATGCTTTAGTGCGTATACCTACTTGCCTTGATTTATGGTTTCTTATAAACTCACCACAAATCTTGATTGGTGCCTCCAATTCCAGTAGGATAGGTTGGTTGATGAAAATATCCCTCGCTTTCAGACAAAGAAATTTGATCTCATACTCTTCTAGATGTACAGGTTTGCCAGGTCTTGATCCTCGAACTAACATAGAGAAGAGAATTAAGTGTGACCTTGTACTGCAGACTTGCCTTCAACGACTCACCTTCCAACAATCTATCAATAACATTATCCAGGTTAACAGCTGGTGTCTGTGCCTCGGCCATATTTGGCAATACTACACCCTCCCTTTCTATAGACTCCTGTTTCACCGAAAAAGAAGAGGAAGAGAGTCAAAATTCAGACTAGGTTCGCTGTGATTCAAGGAGAGTACAGTTCCACTACGACAGAAACCAAACTTGACTTAATCGAAGAGGACATAGGTAAAGACCCCGCTTCCTTCTTTCCTTCCTCTCCGACACCTTTTCTCTTGAAAAGCTATATTCTCCATCTACACCTCCTATGCCATTACTCACCTATAATGCCAAAGTACCTATCTTTATAGGAAACCCTGCGGTAACAATCAAAGTGCTGCCGTTTTCCTTGTAAAGTGTCCGTCGACGTTGAGATGATAGTCGATAGATTTACAACTTTCGAGTGGATGCGCGCACAGATGTAGACGTTGCCCAGATAAGCGAACAGTGCACTGATCACAATTTTTGGGAGCCTCCTTTGGCGAGTCAGAAATCGCCTAGCTTTCTATATGGTCCTCGTTAAAGTAGAGATTGGTTCCTCTGCAATATTGGTGATGATGACGAAAGGAACAACTATTGGCAACTGGCGATCTTTGGTCGTTACAAGCTGGCAATGGGATGATTGTATAACGTCAAATTTGGCAAGTTTTTGCCTTTCTTTCGTATTTTCGTATCGATACAAAAGCTGCGGAAAAACAAAAGCCGAGAGAAGGATGAGTATGAGATTGTGATGATAATAAAGATTTTCATTTGTTTGCGATGATAAGAAGTGAGGGGAAAGGAGTGAGAATTATAACTCACAACGTTGTTATTGACTTCTTCTTTTTGTCTTACAGTCAATTTCTTTCGATGTGTGTTTGCCTTAGACCAAGTATTCTCGCGAAGTGGCAGGGCAACGGAAGATAACGTGTCGTATGTGCTACAACCTCTTCTAAATGCTCGTCAATAAGATTCCACCGGTCCGAAACCACTGTCGAATATATTGTCAGCAATTGGTTGCGAAGGTCGAAATTGATTTAGTCCTTGTCGTCAGAGGGCAATTGACGTGGTTCCGACAAGCGCACCTACAAAGAAGAAGAAAAAAAAAAGAACCGGTGAAGAAAATGGAGGAGAAGGGGCAAAGCAGAAAAAGAGACTGAGAGCGACCGACACGCACAAATACAACAAAACAGCCAGAAAAGGAGAATTTGAAAATTGTATAAGTCTAATAATAAAAGAGAGGAAAGTGGCTAAAGGTCTAAGAGCGCGCGCTTTTAAATATTTACTAATTGATAATTATATTTTACATATTTTAATATTACAAAACGCTCGCGTTGCTGGCGCACGTGAGAATACACGACCCTTCTCGAGCCTCGACTTAAATTCAAGACAAGCATGTATAAGTTGAGTTTAAATGTAGTTCTCAACAGCGTTGGTTGCTTGATCCTGCTCACTAAGGCTCGATCCAGCTACTTGCAAGGTAGAGTGTGCGGCCAAACGTACAGGCTGCGGTCTAGATTCTGACTGTCAGCGCTGAGATGCGAACAAAAAATTTCAATGTCTTCTATGAAAGGATTATTGCATCTTTTAAATCTTGCTGCTGTATGCTCGCTGAGCTCATCTAGGCTTTGAAGTCGGTTCAAAATAAATTGATCTGCCGTAACTTGGTCAGTTCATCTTTAGAGGTTCTCTCTGCATGTTTCTCTATATGTACTCACTCTGGCTTGATCAATGTATTTCGCCCTATCTTGCTGTCGCGAACCGTCTCTCGTTTTACATCTCTCGGCATCCCTTTTCTCATATCTGCGTGGCGTAAAGAAATCAGATCAATCTTGAGAGCTTGTGAAAGCAGATGAAATCTTTTGTTACATACCATATCCATCTTCATCTTGGCCAGCCTTGCCTCCACCTTGATAATACTCTTGCACCCTGCGATACACACTATAGCCAAGGCCTTCATACATATCTACAGCTACCTGATTGGACGGTCTCACAAATAGATCGACAAAATAGGCCTGGAGAGAGATTTGACAGTCAGTCGGATAACATACTGACAACTGCGTCTGATAACTCACTTGATAAACTTCCGCGCTAGCTTTCTCCAATAACTTCATCAAGCCCTTTGCAACGCCTAGCCTACGGTATTCCGGCGCTACTGTAATGGCAGTGACATGCCCATGTCGCTCCTTGATCTCTTTCCCATTTCTAGAGCCAATGGTGGGAGCGCTCCTAGGACCTGGATCTTGACCTTCTGCTTTGCCTATAACGTAACCCATGATACGACCCGAGGGCGATAATTGGGTATAGCTTAGATCAGGCCATTCTGTCAAGTAAGATAGGTAAAAGGAGATTGAATACGTCTCTGTCCAATGATCCAAGTTGACTGTATTAAATGAAAATAAGTCCGTAGCCTTAAATGGTCGCAAGTGAGCCATGATTGGTGAGCGAAGTAAAGGTCTACTTGAAATGCATGTAAAAAGGCAAATAGGAAAATAAAAACCAGGGAAGTTTGATCCTTTTCCGTCATCCTTTTCTCGGCCGGTGAGATGTCAACAATTTATAGATGCCAGACGCTAAGACGCGGCGGCGCGTCGCGAGAGTCCAACTAAAAATTAAAACGGTCCTGAATAACTCTACTTTTAGTGTGTTAATTTCAAGAGCTTCTCAGATCTGTCTTTCCCTGTGTCACCTGTTTCAGATGCGTAGGTTCGCCATTATCGACAGTGATGACGAAGACTTTGTACAACCTCTAGACTCTATAACAGATGCAATTGAGTCGACGAGGTCAAGCAGCTTTGTTGGAAGCAATGGCGAAAGTAGCAGCTGTACAAGCCCAAGTGGTGCAAATGATGACGATGATGTAATTGAAGAAGATGATAGTCCAATTCGCAAAAAATCCAGACTAAGACCGATAGATGAGCCAACTCCTTCAAAGTTCCCATTTTTAAGTGGCTATTCGCACGGAAAAGATCCGTATGTTGAGATCATAATCGATGCAAAGAGAGGTGCGAGTCAGCCTATCGTCAAAAAGAATACTATAACGGAGAGGAAATATGAGCCATATGTGGAAATTGTCCTACCATGTAAACGCACTCCTGCTCAGTCTCTCATCGCAAAGGCCAAATCACAGTCATTAGGAGGTCGTCAAGCCACGCTGTCCATGTTCTTTGGTGGTTCGGGAGCAAAGAAACCCCGCGAGTGAGTAACCTCTCCTTTTCCTATTTCTACCAAGACTAACATTGCGATTTCAATTCTCAGACCATCACCTGGGTATGTACAACCTGATGTCGTCGAAGATGAAGACGATTACTTCGTCGACGACGAAGATGATGAGGATGCAATATTCTCAAAGAAACCTTCTGAAACAAAGAAGCCTGTAGGTAAAAAGGGAGTTTGGGTGCCAAAGTTCCGAGTAGGCAAGCCTATCAAACGCATCAAAGATGTACCTACACTACAGCAAGCACTCACAATTGAGAAAGAAGCACGAACGAAGGAATTACGAGGAGATTATCCTCCTATTTCAGATTTGGAAGACATCTTTGCCGATATAGTTAGAAGGACTCCAGGGATTGAGGAATTAGCAAAGACGTTACAAGACCGACCACTTCGAGTTGCTACAATGTGTAGTGGAACAGAGTCTCCTTTGCTTGCTCTCAATCTCATCTCTAGAGCAATCAAAGATCAACATGGCATTTCAATTAAAATACATCACGTCTTTTCTTGTGAAATTGAACCTTACAAGCAGGCTTACATTGAACGTAATTTTGCTCCTCCCATCCTATTCCGAGATGTTTGCGAATTAGGTGGAGATCAAGCACATACTGCTTATGGAGCTCTTGTCGATGTACCAGGAAATGTTGATTTGTTGGTGGCAGGAACTTCTTGTGTCGATTACTCCAATTTAAACAACAAGAAAAAGGGAATGGAGGATGGGGGTGAAAGTGGTAGGACATTCTTTGGCATGCTGAATTGGGTAAAGAAGCACCAACCTGCTATTGTTCTCCTTGAAAACGTCAAGTCTGCACCTTGGGCTGGCGTAGGTGATGCTTTTGCTGATATTGATTATGATGCCGCCTGGTCCAACACATTCGATACAAAGAATTACTACATTCCACACACTCGCCAACGTGGTTATCTAATTGCAACACAAAATCGTAATGACTCCTATGCAGGAAATTGGGAAGCATTGACTCGAAGTCTAGCTCGGCCCGCTTCTTCATCTTTAGAAGATTTCCTCTTGGCACCGGATGATCCAAGAATTCAAAAGGTCAGGACGCAATTTGCTCTAGGAGAGGGTCTGGGTAAAGGTCGCTCAACAATTGATTGGTCCAAATGCCAACAACGACACGAAAGAGCAAGAGACGAGGAGGCTTTAGGAAAGAATAGACCTTTTACAGCTTGGGAAGAAGGTGGAACTTGTCATTTGTCACACGATGCTTGGAACGAGTGGGCTTTACCACAACCAGAAAGAGTATTGGATTTATTAGATGTCACCATTATGCGTGCAGCAAAGGAAGAAGTTGACCCTCACTACAAAAGTCGAGTTTGGGAGTTGAGTCAAAATGTCGATCGGAATATTGCTTCGTCAAGACCGGGAATTTGCATGTGTCTAACACCAAGTGGGATGCCATATCTTACTAGTAGAGGAGGACCAATGGTGGGATTAGAAGCACTTTCTTTGCAAGGTTTACCAATTGACGAATTACTTCTGACCAGGGAGACAAATGATCAGCTACAAAACTTAGCAGGAAATGCTATGAGTTCAACAGTGGTTGGAACATGCGTCCTATCTGCTTTGGTGATTGCTAGACCAGATTTGCAAGCCAGGAGGGATAAAGTAGACGTAGATATGAATAGCAATAAAGTTGAAGTTGAAGATGGTGAAGAGAAGATTTTCACTCGAGATGGCAAAGTTGGAACCAAAGTCAAAGGTCACGCTCAAGAAAAAGACTACGATATAACTTCTTGCGAAGCTATTGCTCTGCAGATTTTGATCAACGAAGCTGTAACAAGCAGTCAGCGTTGCACTTGTGAAGGAAGAAGAGGAAGATCGACAGAAGTAATTTACCGTTGCTCATCGTGCCATCACACCACTTGTGCAGCGTGTAAAGGAAGGCCAGAGCATAACTATGTAGTCGACGAAAGATCCAGAACCGATCCTGCTGCGTTTGCAAAGTTCCTCAAGAGGGCTTTACCCATGCGTCTTTGGCTACAAAATTCAAATTTGGAAGAATTGACACAGCTCAGTGAGAGAGTTCAAAAATCAAGCAAGTCAACAATTCAAGCCTGGTTGAAGCGAGTCTCTACAATCTTGAGCGAAGGGGTAGAAATTCGCTTCAATGAACTTCTTCGACAAAGGACTTGGCTGGCTTGCTATAGCGGACATGGCGTACGATTAGAGCTTTTATTAGACGCAGAACAACCTCATTGGAGGTTATTTGTAGAGCCAGAAAGTAGTGAAATTGCAGGAAGTCCTCTACGAAAGCTACTATTACAACCAGTGGCAAGACTATCAATCGATTTGAGTAAACGCAATGGCCTTCTTTTGGACGGACAATGGGACATCTGCTTTCCTTCCTCTTTTGCCTTTACCACTGAGTTTCGTCAACATGGTGAGCTGGTACCGACATGGCAAGCAAAGATGGGAATTGAAGGCGAATGGGCAGCTACAAAGCGTTTCTCTAAATTCGACATTGAAGTACCTCCTACAGCAATATCAGAATTAGACGTTAATTTGAGTGGTACATATGAATTGCTAGACAAGTGTGGAACAGCTAATAGCTCGCTCTTTGTCCGCAAAGGGAACAGAGATGCTGTCAAACTCTACTTTTTTTTAGATCCTGATCGCTTCAAAGGGAAAGAGTCAGATATGTTTGTCTTTTCTACCGATATTAATAAGCTACCATTTCCACTCGAAAGAATAGCCATTGCACGAGGTCCTGGAGGATGGAAACCAAAGAAATTGAAAAGCAAGAATGGTAATGTAGAAGAGCTAATTGAAAAGGTTGATTTCTCAACAGGAGGTTGTTGGATTCCTTGTTCTTCCCTTAAAGTGTCTTTTCCCCCTCACTTTTCAACAAGTCTAGCATTAGGGGAAAAGCAATCGTTTGCTCTATCTCCGTGTCAACATTCTGCAACAATTGTCACTGCCTCTTCTTCTGTCTATGGTTCCGCTCGACAATTATGGCCGAAATCAGAGGGTGAATGGTACGAAATTGATTTAGAGCATCATGCTGCTACAACTTTTAAATCTCTAGCATGGTTAACAGAACGCATAGAATTGCCTCCTACCCTTTCTTCTTGGATGAAAATTCCAAATAGTTTACAAGAAAATTGTCAAAGGTGTGCACCTTCTCCACCTGCAATCCAATGGCTACACGTCAAGGGAAAACCACCAGTACCAGTAGAGAATGAACAACAAGCTGGACCTTATGAACAAGCTCTCAAAAAGAGACCTTCACCCTTTGTTGTGCAATTGAAATTAGAAGGAAGAAAGGGTCACATGAGAATTGGAGTCAATGCTCTCACTCTAGCTCATCGTGCAATGGCAAGACTTCCCAAAAATGAGGCAATTGAAGGCGAATCAAAGCTTTCTTGGCAACTATCACTCTCTAATCCAATTTTGGATTTATTCAATTTGCCAAAGTATACCTTGAGCAGTAATCGAGAAGATGCAGAGGCTAATAATCCAATCCTTTTCAAAATACCGCTACGTAAAGAGCAAAAAAGATCATTAAGTTGGATGTTGTCACAAGAAAGCGATAAAGTAGAACCATTTCAAGAAGAAGAAGTAGCCGAAGGAGCATTGGCACCATTAGGCTGGCGAGTAGAAGGAAAGGCAACGAGAAATGTACTTGTCAAAGGAGGCGTTTTGGCTGATGCTGTTGGATATGGGAAAACTGCCATTACACTTGGATTAATTGCTTCTAAAACAAAATTAAAAGAAAAGGTGAAAGGTGATGATGAAGATGAAGAAGAAGAAGAAGAAGAAGAAGAAGAAAAAACGACAGAAGATCTACGCTTCATCTCGACCAAGGCAACATTAGTTATTGTCCCTCCTCATTTGTGTAAACAATGGGAGAGTGAAGTAAAGAAATTCTGTGGGGATGCAATGAAGATTGTGGTGATTTATAGCAAGGCAAATCTAAATTCAATGACAATACGAGACATTATCAAAGCAAATATTGTCATTATGAGTGTGACTGTCTACAAGAGTGATGCTTATTTTGAAAGTATGGCAAGATTGGCTGCTGCAAATCCACTTCCACAAAAGGCAGGTCGATACTTTGACTCTTTACTACAATGCTCACTTTGTGGATTAAGGAATCGAATGAAAGAATTGCAAAAGGAAGGAGCAAAAAAGGTACAGGAGAGCGTAGAAAATAGAGTCGACTTTGATGAAAGTCAATTTACTACTAGAAAAGCAAGTAAACGATTGATTGGACAGGCATATGTAAATGCTCATAATAAATTAAAAGAAGGTGAAGATGCTGAAGTAGAAATGATATTTGCTGAAGAAGAAAAGGCAACCTTGAAAGGTTCGCAAAGTCTTTTACCCGATGTTTGGGGATTACAAGATTCTTCTGTTCGTAAAGACTGGAAACGATTAGCAGCTCTACCAATGGAGGCATTTAAATGGCAAAGAGTAGTAATTGATGAATTTCACTATATTGCAGAAAATGCTGATAGAGCTTTTTCTGCCATTAAAGAATTACGAGCTGATGCCACTTGGATTCTATCTGGAACTCCACCAACATCTGACTTTGCTGATGTTCAAAGTATTGCATCCTTTTTCAAAATTCATCTTGGTATTCATGATGATGAAGATAGTAGTAAAAGTAATATAAGATTTAAAAGGGAAAAATCTCGAACGCAAGCAGAAAAATTTCGTAATTTTGTTGAAATTCGTAGTGCAGATTGGCATCATCGTCGTCAAGTCTTGGGTCAAAGATTCTTGGATAGATTTGTCCGACAAAATGTGGCAGAAATTGATGAGATTCCAATGGAGATTATTATAAAACCAATTCGAATGCCAGCAGCAGAGAGAGCATGTTATTTGGAATTGGCACATATGATTGAAGCATTAGATTTACGTCATGCTCGTAGATTATTCCGAACAAGTCCAAAAATGTCAACTTCAACAACAGCGGCAACAACAAAGGAAAAAAAGAGAAAAAGGGGAGAGGTAGATAGTGGTAATGATCGAGATGAACGACTATTGAAGTCATTGGGTGAGAGTTCTAGTCCGGATGAAGCTTTAAGTCGACAAGCTAGTCACTTTATCCTTTCAGAAGAGAAAGATCGTCGACTATCTAATGCAGTAGAAGCATGTGAATATATAGTTTGGGAGCGAAAGGAACAAAGAGATGATTGCTTTCAACAATTGGAAAGAGATGTAGAAGTGGCAATGAAGCAGCACTTTGTAGTTTTACTACAGAGAAGATTTAGAGATGATTCTAGTCAAGCGCTCGTTACCTTTGCAAAAAATGTAGAAAATGGAGCTTGGGGAGATGATGATTGCAAGCCACAATTAATCAAATTAATGATACGATTGAATTGTACAAAAATTGGACTTGGTAAAGAGAGGGGAAAAAAGTTATATCCTACTTTTAAACAAAAAAGGGAAGACAAGGAACAAGATTGGTTGGAAGAGCATAAACTTAGGGATATGGTTCATATGTTGCAACGATTACGAAATGAATATTGGAGTCGAATTAGAAGTCTTAGATACTTTCAAATTGTTCGTGATATTCAAAGGGCAAGAAGTAATGTTGAAAAACTTGATATTAAATGTCCTTCATCTAAGTGTTCAAAGGGGTTCAGAACGCTAGCATTGAAGGAAATTTCAATTCTTTCAACTTGTGGTCATTCAGGGTGTAATGAATGCGTTTTGAGAGAAGCATACATTGGAAGATGCTGTACTGCCAATTGTCATGCCATGGCCAAGGCTGCATCCATTGTAATGGCTTCTACCTTGGGTCATGAAAAGGATACAACGACTGCCTATGGAATTAAATTAGCAAGCGTGGCTACCATTATCAAAAATGTTATACCAAAAAAGGAAAGAATTTTACTATTCGTTCAGTATGATGGTCTACTCAAAAAGGTATCTGAAGCTTTACAAGAATATGGAGTGGACTTTGTTCGATTAAGAGGAAGTGCTAGTGGTCGATCCAATCAATTGACAAACTTTCAAGAAGGAAGTCAAAGAGTACTTTTGCTAAATATTGCTGATGAAAGTGCAGCAGGTAGTAATTTAACAGTGGCCAATCATGTTATATTTTTAAGTACTTTGATCACTGAAGAAGAACAATCTTATTTTGCTACTATGGAACAAGCAAAAGGTAGAGCAGTTCGATTTGGTCAGACAAAGCAAGTTAAAATTTGGAGATTCTTTGTTAGAGATACTATTGACCAAGCAGTGTATGAAAAGAGAGAAGGAGGCAGGTTGATGGAATTGGACAATGTTGAAGATCAATTGGAGTTAATTGACGTGAGAAAGTCGTAAAGAGAAGTGATTCTTTCATCTAATGTATTTATTTTTCTTTTATTACATCATTAATATCATTAATAATAGTAATAACAATAATAATAATCACCATTTTAATTATTTCCAAAAATCTATCTTCCCCCTTTCCTCCACAGGGAAAAAGGTAAAGAAAGGCGCGAATATCTGAGATGCACTCACTCAGCATTTCTCAATCAATATACTACTTTCTTTTTTTTTCCCTCTTTGCTCATTTAGATTTTAGAATATGCTACGAGAAGAGTAATGACGTATACAAGCTGGGCTTTCGATGTTGTGGTGCCGATTACACTGGTACTTGCATCGCTGATTCTATCACCAATCTCTTCTCATCTTCTATCATGGCCATCAAGTACAAAAGGGAGAGTGCAACAGCTGTCCTCTTCGACTTTTAATCTTGACAAAGATGTACAGTCAACCAATGTAGAGAGAAATTCAGGCTTTATTCTGCCAGTTCAAATTCATCATGCTAGAATACTGCCAAGAGAATCTCAGCATCAATTCCGATATCCTTCCATATTTTTAGCATTAAATTTACAGGATATGGAGCAGGGTAAATTGGAATTGAAACATATCTTCTCCTGGTCTCCTTTATCAAATTTTGAAACCAAAAAAGGAAGCTGGGCAAAGTTGTGGAATTGGAATTTGACTAGATTGGACCCAGAAGGGTTTGGTAGGAGGTCTTTTATAGGATTAAAGGAAGATGTTCAATTTCAATTATCGAAATCAATGTTACTAAAGCTCATGTATGAATTAAGACTTCGAGGTTATACAAAGGTAGGCCCACAAGATCAGATCAGAAAAAATATTGCAAGTGATGCTCCTTGGTCGCAAGAAGTGGGACAAGTTTGGGCAGTAGCTATGCCTAGCTTGTTAGGTATGGGAGGTTTCAATCCTTTGACCATTTATTTTGTCTATCGACCCAAGGAGGATGTCACTGAATACAATAACAATACTCTGACTGGTAAGCTATGGCTGGTCGTTTTAGAGGTTCACAATACTTTCAATGAAAGGCATGTATACATTTGTCAAGTTGGTGTGGCAGAAGATGACAATAGACGCATTACTCAAAAAAGAGGTTATCAGCATTCTTGGACATTTCCAAGAGCATTTCATGTTAGTCCTTTCAATGATCGATCGGGATACTACCAACTTATGATCAGCGACCTTTGGGATGGGGCGAAAGAAGGGGGAGTACCCATCCTTGATGTCCGTCTCTTACTCATGGCTGAAGAGGAAATATCGGAAGATGACAGCGATATAGATTTTGCAGACGAGTTAAATCCACCAAAATTACATAAAAAGCTACTTGCTACTTTGACTACAAGTCAAGCAAAATCTTCTAGTATCAAACCTCATCGAAGTGGTCAAGTATTGACATCGATGAATTTACTTAAAGCACTTGCCTCTCAACCATTTGATTTGATCTTACCTGTTAGTCGTATCATGTGGCAAGCAAGCAAATTACATTGGAAGCGAAAATTACCCGTCTTTATCAGACCCGAACAATGTGGTCAAGGTCTCAAAGACGAAATAATTAAAGAAGATGGACAAAGAACGTCAATTGCCTATGATGGTGTGGGCTGGCCAGTCGATTTGAATCCTGCACAACCAAAGATGACTCAATCTTCATCGTCTGGAGCCATCTACTGGAATGATGTTGGTTTCATCGAGCGAGCTTGTCAAGCTCAATTTGATAGCTACCTCTGTCGCCAGACTTCGATTTGTGATGATCTTTTAGTCTGTATCGTAAGTAGAAATGCCGACTTCAACTCGTCGTACTTTTATCAGGGTGTCAAATATTTCAAAGAGCCAGAGAAACAACTCACACGTCAGTCTGAATCGCTCACGATTTACACACTCTCTTTCGGTCTTTATCTCGACTTTGCAATTTACACTCCATCACAGGCTCGACTCTTTGGCAGTAAAATTGACAGAAATTGGGGAGTCAGCTCAATAAGTGCATACGAGCGTCTCTTCTTTACTACTAGTGCTAAATTCGGAGGAGTGAACACAACTAGGAAGAGTAAAGTAGCGGCATGGGCACGACAATCGCATATGAAGAGGGCCATAGAAGATAGCAATTCGCTCAATGACAAAAAGCAACAAAAAATCATCGGCGACCAGCTCCTCCAAGACCTGATTTTTCATCCTTACAACACCATAGATCCTCCCATTTCATTTCTTATCGCCCTCCTTCTACAGCTTATGCTCATCCGCCTCACTGTATTTCTCTCAAAACTATTCCACGTTCGTTACGTTCGAGCACCTTGGGCTCAAATTGGTGAAGGCCTTCAAATGCTCTATGCTGAATCAAAAAAATACCCCTCATCCATCTCCAACTAATACCATTTCCTACCTGTTCTGGAGTGTCTACCACTAGGAATCCCTCAGCCCGTATGTGTATACCTTTTTCCCATTCCTTTTCAATGCAATGTAATATATGTCTCGATTGGAGAAGAGTGTGATCATACAGTCGATTCCAGTGTGGCGTCGATATCATGTGTGAAGAATATGTGTGAAGAAAGTTGAATGATGTGCAAGAAAAGTATTGCAAAACAGATCAAAAGTCCTATTTACTTCTTTTGCTTTTGACTGGCCAAGACTGCCTTGACAATCTTTGCCTCCTCGACCAAGAATGCACGGATGATTCTAAAAAAAAGGGAAATCATGTAAGTGAAAACATTTTCGGAGGACTACTTGCCGTGCACACTTTTACCCACCTTGTTCGAACACAGCTGGCACATCGGCTTCCTCCATAAGCTCGGCTGACAGTCTTCTTTGTCTTGCTGACATTGGCATATTCACGAGGTCGTAGTGACTTGACACCTGGTAGAGCTGAGTGGCAATCACCGCATCGAACTGGACTGGCTTGCTTTCCGGTCAAGTGGTACTTTAATTTTCCACCTGGGGTCTTGACAACACGACGCTTGTTTGACTTGGTGTTGTATGGGCTGCGCTTTGGTAGCGTAACTCTCTGGGCCATCTTTGAGTATCGAGGTGAATGAAAGAGATTAGTACTGAAATCTTACCAGAGTAGAATATGGAATCTTACCTTGAATCGACTCTATAGGTGGTGCTTGATTAGGTGGTTAAAGGCAGTGGGTAGTATGAGAAGTCAAGTAGCAGGGCAAATCGAACCAAGCCTTAGACACGTGTCTTTTATTTTGGCTGCGGCCAGAAATCTTACTTTTTCGAAATAGGCGCGCGCGCCTTGTGAGAGATTAAAGAGGCCATGTGGTTTGAGGTCTAGCTTTCTCAACTCTAATAAATTAGTGTTGTCTGAGATGTCAGATGTGACATTGATGGCATTTTTTCAATAATACAATCTATGAAAGGAAGAAAGAAAATACTCTCATACTAAAGGTAGATGTAGCAGTCCAACAACTTGATCATCATTCCAAGTTTTAGTATCATGGCATTGTTGAAGAGCTGCAATGTACCTTTGAACCCTTTCTTTACTATTTTTGCTGCTCCACTCGCCCATTACTTCTGTTCGACCTACTCGGAATGGTTCTCCACCAGGGTAGCCAAGGAGTAGCGTAATTCGCCTCGCTTTATTTGTAGAGGGGTTGGCAGACATCTCTTGAGCATCCTCATTATCAATAGTAGTGTCGTACACTTTCTGCTTTTTCAAGAGGGAATCTCTTCCACTACTTTCTAGCACAGGGGGAGGAGCAAGTGGAGAGGCCTTTGTTGGCGTTCTGTCGTACTCGCTAGGATCGAAGATGCGCGCCTCTTTGATGCT
Source organism: Exobasidium cylindrosporum (assembly GCA_023273805.1). Lineage (NCBI taxonomy): Eukaryota > Fungi > Basidiomycota > Exobasidiomycetes > Exobasidiales > Exobasidiaceae > Exobasidium > Exobasidium cylindrosporum. Next base: position 4,760,895 of record CP096878.1, read on the forward strand.
ACTTCGATCTCGAAGGGTCCTCTTCGATGGTGTTTGAGGTACAATGTCATCTGCTCCGCCATTTCGTGAGCTTCCTGCTCTAGAGAGTGGACTACTATTGATTGTCGCAAAGGCTGCTCCACTCATTATGTCTCGTGTCCTCTTCATCCTTGCCTCTGGTGATAGATCTTGAGGTCCAGCCGGGCTTGACGTCTGAACTGAGAGTACAGATTTCCGAAGTGTAGCATCTTGGTGTGGTGTGGTCGGTAGTGACACTGATTTTTGACTGGCAGCGGCATTCTGAATAGGCTCAGTCAGATCTCGTTCTGAAGCTCTAAAATGTTGGGGTGATAGTCCAGACGCTCTTTGAAATGGCTCCAACTCTGCATCTTCTGCTAAACTAAATTCAGATTAATCTCAGTGGTAGTCCTCTCATCCTTAGAGTAAGTAGTACTTACGCCAATGCTGCTTTCCATGCACAGATAGCTATCAGCCCAGAACCTGCCTTGCTGACAGTTTTGCCATTCCCTTTGCTAGCCCATACATCTATGGCTGCCAGATAAGACTCGCATCGAGACGTTAACGCCTCCAGAGTTGACCCTGACAAGAATCTTTGTGGTATAGACTGAAACAATAGTCGTACCTGAATCCTCCTCGATGACATGGTGAGGTAATAGTATATTTTATGATGGTAGAGGAGTGGTCCGAGCGTAAGATGAGCATCTACGAGAAGCACGTGGCTTCTATAGTTTCTAATCTTGTATTGTCAATTTTAGAGCTGACTGGCTGTGTATAATAAGTGAGTCAAAATCACATTAGCTTTCATCACTGAGCATTCAGAGCATCGGAGCTCTTATAGTCGACCGACTAGAGATTGGCTTTCGATCTACAAGCAGGACGTTATTTCATCCGGGCCCTCTGAACCGTTATCATATAGAGAGCAAATCTCATAGATTGTCTTAATCTTTAAACTGATTCCATCATATCTCACCACCAATAGAGCAACTTCCCGTCTTCTTAATACGACCCCCAAACTATCACCATGGCTATTTCTAAGAAAGCAGGGAAAAGGGGTGTAGGTGCAACTTCAGCACCTGCCCCAAAGAAAGGTGGGGTAGCTAAAGCGGATTGGAGGGAAGGATTCAAGAAGCCTCAGGCAGGAGTTTCGGATATGACACTGCTCACGACTATCAGTAACGAAGCTGTTAATCAGAATCTCGAAAAGCGTTTTAAGAATGCAGAGATTTACACTTACATTGGGTCGGTACTCATCTCTGTAAATCCCTTTCGAGATCTTGGAATATATACAGAAGAGATATTGGCTTCATATCGTGGGAAGAATCGGTTGGAGATGACTCCACATGTTTTTGCGATCGCAGAAGGAGCTTACTACAACATGATCTCTTACAAGGATAATCAATGTGTCATTATCTCTGGTGAGAGTGGAGCAGGAAAGACGGAAGCAGCTAAGAGAATTATGCAATATATTGCTGCAGTCTCTGGTGGTACTGGAACTGAAATTCAAGATGTCAAGGATATGGTACTCGCAACAAATCCTCTATTGGAAAGTTTTGGTTGCGCAAAAACACTGAGGAATAATAACAGCTCGCGGCACGGCAAATATTTAGAGATTATGTTCAATGCACAAGGTGAACCTATCGGAGCCAACATAACAAATTACCTGCTTGAAAAGGGAAGAGTAGTTGGGCAATTCAAAGGAGAGCGTAATTTCCACATCTTCTATCAATTGACAAAGGCAGCCACACCAGAACAGCGAGAGTACTTTGGATTGCAAGAGCCTTCAGCATATGCATACACGGCCAATTCAAAGTGTTTGGATGTAGAAGGAATAGATGATGTAGCTGATTTTCAAGAGACTTTACGAGCAATGGACATTATTGGATTATCTGGTGAGGAACAAAATGACATTTTACGAATGCTAGCAGCAGTGCTATGGCTTGGAAACGTCTCGTTTATTGAAAACGATCAGGGAAATTCTGCAGTTGCTGATCAGGGTGTGCCAGACTTTGTAGCTTATCTCTTGGAGGTGGATCCAACGGCAATAACAAAGGCATTGACCGAGCGTATTGTAGAGACTCAGCGTGGAGGTAGAAGAGGCTCTATATACGAATCTCCAAATAATACAGTTCAAGCAGCTGCAGTGAGAGACGCTCTAGCAAAGGCAATCTACAACAACTTATTCGAATGGATTGTAGCTAGGGTCAACAAATCAATGAAAGCCAAGCAAGCGGCTTCCAATGTGATTGGAGTGCTAGACATTTATGGCTTTGAAATCTTTGAAAACAACTCATTTGAGCAGCTATGCATCAATTACGTCAATGAAAGTCTTCAACAGTTATTCATTCAACTTACCTTACGAGCTGAGCAGCAAGAATATGCAGATGAACAAATCAAATGGACACCGATAAAGTACTTTGACAATCAGATTGTATTGGACTGCATCGAAGCAAGGCGTCCACCTGGACTCTTTGCTGCTCTGAATGACGCTTGTGCAACAGCTCATGCTGATCCTACAGCAGCTGACAATGCATTCTCACAGAGACTGGGTGCATTAGCAAGCAATCCACACTTTGAACCTAGAGGAAGTAAATTCTTGGTCCGACATTATGCTGGAGATGTCATGTACGATGTTCGTGGAATGACCGACAAGAACAAAGACTCCCTTCTCAAAGATATTCTCAATCTTGTTGATTCTTCTCAAAATCAATTTTTGCACACTCTCTTCCCCGATCGCCCTGATCCAGACAGTAAAAAGCGACCTCCAACAGCAGGAGACCGAATCAAGTCGAGCGCAAATGCTTTAATTGAAAATTTGATGAAGTCACAGCCATCCTACATTCGAACAATTAAACCAAATCAAAACAAGAGCTCGAGTGAATACGATAATGCAGCGATTCTCAGCCAAGTCAAGTACCTCAATTTAACCGAAAACATTCGAGTAAGACGAGCAGGTTTTGCCTATCGTAATACGTTTGAAAAGATGGTGGAGCGATTCTATTTACTTTCTCCTGCTACTTCATATGCAGGTGAATACACTTGGACTGGTGACGTTAGGAGCGGATGTGAGCGAATCTTGCGTGATACTGGTATTCCGCCAGATCAATGGCAGATGGGTGTCACAAAAGCATTCATTAAAGATCCAGAGACTTTGTTTGCTCTCGAGACGATGCGTGATAATTACTGGCAAAATATGGCAAGAAGGATTCAAAGAGCATATCGTAATTGGATGCGTTACAAACATGAAGCAGCTAGACGTATTCAACGTATGTGGAAAAACAATAAGGATGGGTTAGTCTATGTTCAATTGAGAGACTATGGTCATCAGGTACTTGCACAACGTAAGGAGAGGCGAAGATTTAGTATACTTGGAATGCGTAGATTTATGGGAGATTATCTCGATGTGAATGGTTCAAGTGCAGAGGGTGAGCTTTTGAAGAGAGCTTCTGGTATGATTAGTACAGAATCTGTTGTATTCAGCAGTCGTTGTGAAGTTCTAGTATCGAAATTGGGTAGGTCGAGTAAATTACAACCTCGTTTCTTACTTTTGACGGACAAGGCATTGTACATCCTCATTACACAACTGATAAATAAGCAACCTCAAACGACGTGTGAGCGCAAGATTAATTTAGGATCCATTGCTAATGTTGGACTCTCCAATCTACGAGATGATTGGATTGTTGTCAATGTGCCGAGTTCTCAAGAAGCAGATCCTTTGATTCACACACCTTTCAAGACGGAATTAGTCACTTACATCCTACAACGAACCAATGGTGGAATCAATGTTAACATTGCTAGCCAGATTGAATACTCCAAAGGTAAAGATAAGAAGAGTCATATCGCATTCAAAAAGGATGAGACTGTTGTAAAAGGTGATGTTTACAAGAGTTCAACTGTTAGCGTTGCAACTGGTGAACCTGCTACCTCTGTCAGCAGGCCAGCCCCAAGAAGAAAACCTGGTATAGTCAAACCGATTACATCAGGAAAATTGCTAAGACCAGGTGGACCATCAAACCCAAATCGAAGGCCGAAAGCACAAGCTTTACCCAGAAGTGTTGCCAAGCCTGCCACTGCCCTTCCTTCAGGCAATACCGTCAGTTCTGCAGCCATGTCAGCTTCTGCAGCATTACCTACACCAAAACGTGCTTCAGTGGCTCCTCCTCCTCCACCCCCTGCTCCGCCTTCTGCTCCACAAGTATCAATGTACAAAGTGTTGTACGACTTCGATAGTAGTCAAGAAGGAGAAATGTCAATTGCTGTAGGAGAGCAAGTTGAAGTCACCACAAAGGAAGGCAATGGTTGGTGGTTGGTAAAGAAAGGTGGAAAAGAAGGTTGGGCTCCATCGGACTACTTGGAATTGATACCGCAAGCACCTGTAAAGAGGGCACCACCAGCAGCACCTGCTCCGGTCAAGAGAGCACCACCTGCTGTACCTGGTGCGGGAACAAAGGCTGCTGCTGTATCATCATCATCATCATCATCATCTTCTGTATTACCTCCTGCAGCTGCTGTCAAAAAATCTGCCTTTGGTTTAGGCGGTGCTTCATCGAATGGAGGAGGTAGTACTCCACCCTTTGCTCCTAAACCAAAGACTGTCACCAATTCTGGCACTTCAATACCCAAATTACATGAAAGACCTCAATCAGTAGCAGCAGATAGCGGTGCAGCACCTGTAGCTGTTCTACCAGGTATGGATCCAGGCGGATTTGCAGCAGTCTTGGCCAAAAAGAAGGCAGCAATGGCAGCAGAAAGGGGTGAAACAAGCAATGGGTCAGTACCGCCTTCCAGCAATACCAATGGAGCTACTGCTGCTCGAGGCAGTGCAGTACCACCTCCTCCAGCAGGTGGTAAAGCTAAGCCACCTCCAGTCGCCCCAAAGCCAGGTGCAAATGGTACTCGATTACCTCCTCCACCACCAAGAAGAGCTTAAGTCTAGTACAGCAATTTGCTTGATTGTCTTATTACTTCATTTCTGGATCTACTTTCGAGCCTCACTAAGAAGAGTGAATCGCAAATGTGATCAAGATGGTCAAATCAGATGAATTGCTTGAAAGAAGCAGGTATAAATCAATGATGTGAAAAGCGGTATTGGTACTCTGTCCGAGGAATAGGGTGTAAGTAAGTGGGTGGGGGGGGGGGACAAAGGTGTTGGAATGATATGAAGAGAGTAGTGGTGAATTTATTGTTCAAACATAAGTATAAGACGATCTTCTACCTTCTGCAATGAAGCCTTGACTTGGTATGCCATTTGATATTGTTGAAGCTCTAGCGTGATGACTCTTCCAAATCGAATGATCTTGAGTGTTGCTTTGTGGTACAGGGGAAATAAATCCAGAGGTAAAAAGTAAAGATCCAGACTGAAATCGATTGGGTGAATCTGTAGTAAAGGTAGAGTGTGTATCCGAAAAAGAAGAAAATGAATTGATTTTGTTGACGTAGACTGAAGGGCTGATCGTAGAAGTACTACTGCTACTACTGCCATGACTAGCCTCCTGACTCTCGGCTTCATACAACAATTCCATTTCATCCAAATCTGGTGATTGAGGAGCATCTATTGGGAGGGGTCGTGTGGTTGAATTGTGCACGTCATGAGATGTTGTCTCTAACTCTTCTCGCTCTTGTCGCTCATCTTGCTCATCTTCATCCCCTGAAATTGATATCAATTCTTCCTCCCTTTCATCATCTCCTTCTGCCAAACCTGTCTCACTTGAGAAAGGAAAAATTTTACTGGATGATGATATCGTTGAAGCTGATGTTGTACTGTCTTCTAAACCTGAAATGGAGAGGCCAACCAGTGCGGGTGCAGATATGTTGGAAGATGTTGTAATTCGTCTCCTAGCATCAGGGCTTGGAATGCAATCAAAAGCAGCAGCTGCATCTGGTTGCATGTCCAGACCAAATGTAGGTCTTTTAGGTAACATCTGTTGTTGTAATAAAAATATGGAATCATCCATTCCTTCAATTTCATCATGACCTCGTAACATCTCTTGATATTCATCTTTCGTAGGAGCTGATTTTGATTGTCGAATTAGACTATCACTTTCTAAAATCACTTCGGGATGTAAAGGTCGAATAGGTGAAGCTACTACATTTCTTCTTGCTTCTTCTTCTTCTTCTTCTTGAGTCTCAGTCTTATGAGTGGTGAGCATCTCCATTGGATAGCGTGAGGGCTCAACGACTATGTCATCTGCTAAGTTAGCAGATGACCCTCCTACAACAGAAGTTGGGCGAGAGATTTGATTGCAAGACAATGAAGTTTTACGTGATAAAGGAACTTCTGACCATCTAGGTGATCCTAGCAAGGACAGTCTCTTATGCTTTGATTGAGAGGACGATGATGTAGCAGACATTGACGATTTTCGACCGGGTACGAGTGCTTCAACGTTAAAACTTCTTTGCCAGGATGACCTTTTCGAATTGTTAGAGCTCACCGAATCACGATTTTGACGACCAGATTGCTTTCGGATAGGAAATTGTGCAGTGCAATCTTCACTTCCTCGCCTTGTCGAAGTAATGGAGCCTGCTATACCTACATCGCTTCCTCTTCTTTCTGTAGAGAACATTGGTCCAACAGTAGACCACCTTTTGTCATGAGCAGCATTGAAATTGCTCTCCAATGTTGCTCGAGCAGAGTGTGCACTGCCAGGGCGAGAATTTGAACGATCTCCAAATCTTCTAGCAGGGCGAGCAGGAGAACAAAGAATCATTTGTTGAGGTGTAAGATCTTGAAATTGTTTCATTGGCGAATTGTCCCCTTGCAATTCTTCCCTTTCTTCTTCATTGCCTGTTACTATTGAACTTTGTTCGCTGCGAGATTGCAAATTATAGTTTTGAAGTGGTGAAACACTTTCTGCTCTGGTTGCACCACTTTGTCTGCGAACCTCATCAAATGAAGTATGCTCAATAATACTAGTTCGACTTGAGCTACGACTATGTGAAAAAAGGGCACTGCTTCGTTTCCTGTTGAAAAAGCGATTACTAAAACTTTCCACGCTGGAAGTCTTTACATGATCGTGATACGATGACTGCAATGACACTACATCCAGACAAGGGTCTTTCAGAGCTAGTCGATCGAGACCACCTAATTCATCTTTCACACGTTCCGGAGGATGTGCTCTTAATTGTGTGTCGTTTGTCTTAGGTGAAACGAGACCAATATGTTGTGGATATGTGTGAGACAATTTGTCAGCGCTCACGATTTGAATATCATTCGTTTTATGGATCGGTACTATGCTCTCATTCCAGCTTGGAGTGAATGAGATCGGGGGTGATCTATCTTTGCTGCTTCCATTAGATCTTAGCGTAGCTCCAAACTTTTTCAGTCCAGAAACTATACTTGATTTCTTTGTAGGCGTAGGTGATCCTTTGGGACTGCTACCACCGAAGCTGGAGCTAAATGAACTAATCGTTGTCGACACCGGCGTCTTATCTAGTCCATAGTCTGTGGAAGGACTCGTTTCTACTTTTGATGTCTTTTCCCTACTGACTGGGGTTTTCGACTTCTTTGCAGGAGTGATAAGAGGGGAAGCAAGTTGTGCGTCACCTGCAGATGGTCGTCTTTGAGCAGAAGTGCGATTTCTATCAGGAATTTGCTCTTCTGGCAATGGTGTCAAATGAAGCTCGCTAGCCGATCCAGCATAAGCGTATTCATCGTCCCAATTTGTTGACAAGATCAAAGGCTCTTCTGTCCAGCCTTCTCGCAATTTTTCTGGAGGGATTGGTACAATCTTGACTTCTCGACCACTAAAAGTAAATTGCGTTGGTGATGTATCGGCGCTTCCATTGATCTTGTATACCTTTCTACTATTCGATTCGACTCCGCTAGATCCAGGAGAGGAGTAGGTGATAGCACTACTTGCATCACTTGCACTCGTACTAAGGCTTGCGTGGGTAAGGAGGCTTGCACCTGCTGCTGACGCGGGCCTTTTAGAATACAAAGAGGTGTAAGGTTGTGAGAGTGATGACTGTTGGAGTGTTGGTGGATGACGTTGTAAAATTGCATCTTTAGAACTTGATGCTCTAGCTGTTGATGACACCTCTCCGAGTGCACTGTCCAAGTGAGGTGGTGAGTATCCCAACTGTCGTCTATGTTCATTGGCTACTTCTTGCAAAAAGGAGGCATCATTCTAGCGAGGAGAGAAAAAGAGAAATAAGGAAAAATTGTACTTTGAAAGTAGGCACTCGATCTGCTTGTACTCACCTTGTCCCATATGCCTTCATCATTACCATCATCCTTTGTATCTACAGAAGATGATTGTGCAGGATTGACGACTACTCCAGTCATTCTCTTCCATGCATTCCATTTGCCCCTAGTCGACATGTCGCACGTCTGCGAGTGGTCATCTTCCGAAAATGACATCGTCTAGACAGGTCCTTGCGAAGATAAGAGGAAAAGAGAAGTGAATCCTCGTTCCGAAAAACAAAGTAAAGGTCTAACGTGCCAAGAGTGTGGGAGTAAATAAGCAAGTTGGCGACGGATTCCGTAGTCACCGGTAGCTACGGAAGCAAAAGCTGCGCTGGCTGATGAAACAAATTCGCAATCCCCCTTTGACGGTCGACGGACTATGAAGTTTGGAGACTGAAAGAAGTTGAAAGTGGCTGGTGGATATCGCATATAAAGGTAGGATATCTGGCGATGATCCCTCCCTCTCCTTTATGCTTCGCTCTAATAATGATGCTGATGATAAGCTAAATGTAAATTAATGAAAGACTCTCTGAGTTTTCATGGGGTACGTAGTGTATTGCATGTTTTATCGACGCTCGGGTTCCCTCCGGCTCTGTTTCTTTCTCTCTCTCTCACCAAAACATAATAAAGAAAAAATAATGTGCCTAGATTTTCATTTTTTTATTTTTTTTTTTTTTTTAGATTACTATTACAACGCTAGTCACACTTCTATTTGTAAAGCAATCCAAGATTACTCGTTTCTCTTTTCATTCTTACTGTAAGATATTAATCAGGTAGGCCTAGCGCGACGACACCTTGTTATGTCATTTTGTCCGATTTGGCATTTCTTGAAGGGTGGAGAGAAAAAAAGATGCGTTCCTGACTTAGCAGAGTAGTAGTATCTTTAGTAGTAATAGATTAATTTGTCTCACTAAAAACCAAATTTAATAACGAAAAGAGAGTTCCTCGAGGTTCTGACCTTGTGCAGAATAGTCTACTCTGATGCTGGTGTGCTTAACATACATGATCAGAGTAGCTCAATCATCGGTGAGTAAGGACGAATGCAGTAGTTTAAGGCCTGCTGCAAACTTGCCAAGTCGGAAAATGAAATCTTTCTCGGAGAGAGAAGCTTATTAGAGATTGCGAACCCCTAACTGTCAATTCTCTATGAAAGTGTGTAGACTCCGACAATAGCGACCAGAAGAAAATCAGATCGGCATAAGAAACAGTAGGCAAATAAAGAATTGCAAACAAATGAATCAAATCCGGAAAGCACAAGTTCAAAATGGATAACAAGAAAAAAGAGGTGTGTGTGACGCGAAATAAAAAAAAAAATGAAAAAAAAATGAAAAAAATGGAAAGATAACTGCAGCACCCAGGATTCCCGCGTGGTCCCCCACCGCAGTACTGACTAGGCGATACCGTGCTTGACTTCGCAGATCGGACGGGATGCGGTATTTTCACGGTTCTATGGCCGCAGATAAAATAAGAAATTTTGTGCCTGTAAATGAATACTTTGCCGCATTGTGGAGGTAGGGTATATGCACGGACCGGATGTAAAGAATTAATTGATCACTTTCCAATTCCAACCAGCTTCTTGTTGACCTTGACTCAGCTTCTGCTCTTCACCAAAGATGAGTATACCTACACCATTTGCACCCAGCGTGGATCCTGAAAGGCTGCAAGACCTCCGAAAGCGATTAGATAGAGCGTGCAATGAAGCCAAATCAAGACCAGACCCAGTTGCAACGTTTGAATCTGACAAGGAACGATTTGGTGAGTGCTGGGAAAAAAAGCATACAGCGACTTTAAGAATGTACCGGTATATTGAAAATTATTCTGCACTCAAGGCATGACTCATAGTCGTTATAGGCAATTACTTTTCGCTTGGCAGGATTTTTTATCTGAATCAAGAAAGAGTGTCAACGATAGTCGATTAGGGCCAGATCATGACAGTTGGCCAGCATTTCAAAAGAAGTTGGAGAGCTTTCAACATTACAGAATTCAAAGTACGTGACAATTTCTAGCGAAGAAAGAGAGATTTAATTGTCTCTCATCTCTGTACACTTGTACACTTTCTCTTTCTCACATCAGTCGAAGATATTAATTTACACTACATTTTGGAAAAGGCAACTCCTAGAGAATCATCATCTCATCGACCAGTAATACCTTTACTATTACTGCATGGTTGGCCATCTAGCGTTCATGATTTCTTCGAGGTAATCAAACCATTGGCTCATCCTGGAGATGTTCAAATGCCAGCCTTTGATGTCATCGTTCCTTCTCAAACTGGTTATCTTTGGAGTTCTGCTCCTACTGTCGATAGTTTTGGAAGAGGAAAGCATAGCGGCCCACAAGGTGATTTTTTACTTTGTGGTGAGTTTAATTAGGGTATGATTTAAGGTAAAGAAGTATAAGCTTACTCATTTTCATACTCTTCTCAGACGAGGCTCGTATTCTTCACAAATTGATGCTCTCTCTAGGTTATCACCGATATGCGATACAAGCTGGTGATTGGGGTGCTGCGCTATCTAGACACATGTGTAGACTCTATCCAAGCAATGTGGTAGCAATACATCTAAACTTTTGCCCTTCTCCTCCACCATTACTAAATCCACCTCTATTCAGTTGGGCATTCAAATTGATCCCAACACCAATCTACTCACTTTGCAGCGCATTTACACCCACAATCATTTCACAAACAATACAAACAATTCGAGAATATCCTCGTTGGAAAGACAGAATACCTTATACACGAGAGCCTACAATTTGGACAATTCTTGGTCACGTCTTCTTAGGATTACCCGCACCTTTGAGCAAGCAAGATCGTGCAAAAGTTCAAAAGGCCATTATATTTGCCACATCAGGCAGTGCCTATGCTGCTATGCAGGGCACTAGACCATCTACACTGGGGTTAGTTCTTCAATCCGATCCAGGAGCTTTATTAGCTTGGGTTGGCGAAAAGATGTTGCAATGGACTGACGAAGAGTGAGTTCATTCCAGAATGGTGAAGATCGAGACTGCTTTTGATTGACACAACTTTTTTATTCATAGCCCAAGCGATGCAGACATTTGTGCTCTCTTGACTCTATGGTGGTGTACCGACACAATGCCAAGTTCAATTTATAATTATCGAAATCGACCACCGACAGGACCTGAATCCCCTGGAGCAGACCCTTCTCTCTTTGTTAAGCAACCTACCGGTATGAGTGACTTTCCCATGGAGGTGAGCAAAATTTTCAGATAGGGAGACGCAGCAATTTTTGATATACATACTTATATTTACTATATGCAGATCTTTCCCAGCCCCTTATCGTGGATGAAAAAGACAGCAAACATTAAATGGTATCGTAAACACGATTCTGGTGGTCATTTCATTGCACTAGAAAGACCAGTGGATTACATTGATGATATTAGAGATTGCTTTGAAGCTATTTGGATAGAGTGAATGTATATCCTTTGCTTTACTTCCAATCTTTGTTCTTTTCCAATAATAATAGGCTATCAATGCTATCATCTAGAGTCTGCTTCCAATCTTTAAAAGTCAAATTGAGCTCCGTCTTTGCTGGTGTGCAATCCAATACAGCATAAGATGAATTTGGGTCCTTTTTCTCCTTGACGGCTTGCTCAAAGCCTTTTGGTAATCTGCTTTTCAATTCTGGCCTAGTCTCAGCAATATACTCAACTGCCATTGCCCAATTAAATGAACCACCAAAGAGTAAATAACGTTGTGGGCTTGCAGACTTGGAAGATAGCCAACGTACATGAGCTTCGGCTACGTTGGTCGCATGACAAAAGAGTGGTAGTCGATCACCTGGCATTTCATTGCTTGAAGAGATCAAGGTGTAAATGGCTTTCGATGAAGTGTTGAGATTAGAGAGAGTGACACCAGGTTGAAGCGTTTCTCCATATATCATTGGAGGATTAAATGTTGAAATCTCAAATTCCGGCTTCTCCCTTTCTACAAAGTCCCAAGCAGCTTTGTCTGCCTGAAAAAATTTGATTCATCAGTACAAGGATTAACAAAGAATAGATGAAATCTCTCACCAATTTCTTTGACACAGCATATGCGACAGGTCCTTTTGCATCTTCCCTATTGTGAGGATTCCAGTCATCCTTTGTGTAAACATGACCTGGTCGATTTGGACCGCCCTTGGTGAAATCTACGACAGCAGCAAAACTACTAGTAATTGCCACTTTCTTGACTGACATTTCCTTTTTGGCAGTTCGAAGAATATTCAATGTCCCTTCTACAGCTGGAGTAAGTAGATCTCTCTCTACATCTTCTACCTGTAATTGATAAGGACTTGCAACATGAGCAATGTAGGTAACGCCTTTGACAGCTTCAGTCAAATCATCTTTTTCTGTGGCTTTCACTTCAATTAATTCTACTCTGGATGCATTTGAACCAAGTCTTGCCAGCAATGCATCTTTTTTACTCATACTTCGAAGTGTACCACGAACTCGATAATTGGCTGGGTCTGCTAAGATAGCATCTAATACATGTGCTGCTAGGAATCCAGTGCACCCAGTCAAGAGTACAATTGGAGAAGATGAAGTTGACATGCTGTTATTGTGTAGTTATTTGAAAGATGATGGGTTTTGTTTTTTTAAGAAGAAATACTATTACAACCGACCGGCTTATTCAATTTAGCAGCGCAAGTCAGTCCCTCCCTCCACCTACAACAAAAAATACGTTTTCGAAAATCAACGAGGTCTCCATTTTTTATTTTATGCGAGTTAGCCTAAACTTTCAAATACCTACGCTCACAGACTTCAATTTCAAATTTGTAAGCTGATCATCTATGCAATGACAGATGTTTTCAGGGTAGAATAACCTAATGCTATGTTTTCTCACCCCACAAGAAACATACATCATATGAAGCTGTTTGGCTACCTTGCTATCTAATCATCTCGATATCGAAGGCGGTAAATACTTAGGAATACAATACAATTCTTTAGCTGCTATAATTTAATTATTGTCCCGCAAGTAATTTGGATCTTTATTTTTTTTTTCTTTTCTTTCCTTTAAAATTAAAAGAATTCTAAATGATATCAAGTATTCTCCAATAAAACGAAGGAGACGTGCAACACTACGAATACCATCATTCACAAGGAAGCAGCATTCAAAAGTGTGTCGCAACTATATAAGATAGACACAATGCGACCATAACCTATTACCTATCCGAAGTAGACGCCACGTAAACTTTTTCAATCCATTTGTAGGTGCTCTCGTAAAGATGAAATTGTGAGTGCTCTTTCCAAGGAAAAAATAGGCATCATCAAGAGAATAAAGAAATTTGGCAGCGATAGATAGCTAATGATTATCTTGCTTTCAGCGCGAGATACTTGGAAGAGAATGTAGTGGTAGAATGGAAAAAGGTCTATATCAATTATCGTGGGTTGAAAAGGTTAATTAAAGATGTAGATGCTCGTCATAAAGCTAGAATTAGTAAAGATCTATCCAGGCAAGGTTCGAAATCAAGCAGTACAAGAAAGGCACTAGTATCACCTATTAGTGGACTACGACGAAGACAGAGTACAAGAGATGGTGGAGATAGCTCTGATAGGCTTACAACTAATACTGGCTTTTTTGATTATGGAGGTGTTGGTAGAAATGCAGGAATAGCAGAAGATGAAGAATTAGATTTATTACCTCAAGTAAGCTTAAAGGGAACTGGATTGGCTCTTGCATCTACTGAAAGAGATATCAAAACGCATGACAATGCAACATTAGATGGTACAAAAGTGTCTTCAGGAGAGGAAGAAAATAGTGGTGGCAGCAGTGGATTTACATCAAAGGGCAAGGAGCCAGAAGATGTAGAAGCAAGCGCCATTTCTGTTCCTCTATCAAAGCCAGCGCTGCCATCAGATCTGAAAGGTAATACTAATGGAATGACTAAGGAAAGGCTCGAGCAAAGGGATACGAAAGGAAAAAAGAAGAGGAAAAAGGGGAAAAAGGATAGTGAGTAATAGAGGAGAACCAGCTGTTCTATATAGTACTGTAGATCTTAAAATTTGTTCTTTATTGCAGCTCAAAAGATGTACAATTATGAGAGAATGATGACGGAGAATTTTGATTTACAGGAAAGACAATTTTTTGGAGCTTTAGATAATGAACTAGAAAGGATTGTCGCCTTCTACGAAGCTCGAGAGTCAGATATGGCCAAGCGATACGAGATGTTGGCTAGACAGCTACAGGAAGTGAGATTGGCTATTAAGAGAAGAGAAGAAGACATGATTACTTACAGTATCTTACATTCACCCGCAGCTCGCTGAACATCGAAGAGAATACAAGGCAATGCATCCAATTCAAGAGAATTGGACAGATCTTGGTACTCGGCTGAGCCAATTTGTTCCCATTTCACAACCCGCACAAGTATTGAAACGATCATCTATTCAAACTAATCGAGCCTCGACTGGTCAATCTACTTCACCTTTTGGCACAGACAAAAAGGAAGAAGAAAGAAAAGGAAAAGGTGAAGAAGACGATGAATTTGTTGATGAAGGTGACAAAAGACGATCTCTGGCTCTGTCAAGAATGTTGAACATTCGAGGAGGAATTCTGTCTGATACAGAAGATGAAGAATTGAGAAAGGCAAATAAAGCAGCAGCACAAAGTCATGACACGGAAAGGTACAAGACAGCCAGAAAGAAGCTCAAATCAGCAGTACTAGAATATTATCGAGGTTTGGAAATTTTAAAAAATTATAAAATTCTTAATCGAACTGGATTTGCTAAAATTTTAAAAAAGTTTGAAAAGGTAACGGAAGTTCATCACATTGCAGATGCATACTATAGTGCCAAAGTAACTCCAAGTATCTTGGTCAGTTCTGAAAGTGTAGAAAAGCTATTGAAAGGAACAGAAGAAATTTTTACTGCCTATTTTGAACATGGTAATCGAAAAAATGCACTTGAAAGACTTCGCATCAATACACAAGGAGGTACAGGAAGTGGTTCTGAAAATACTTCAACTCATCATCTTAGCGTTGCAAGAGCTGGTTTTTACTTGGGTATTACCATGTGTGCATTCATTGGTGGTATGATTGAAGCTATGGATCCAAAAACGCATCGATCCATTCCACTATGGCAAAGTTTACTAAGAGTATATGGAGCTGAATTTATTCCTACCCTCTTTAGTTTACTTTTTGGTCTCAATTTAGCAATATGGCATCGAGCAAGAGTCAATACAGTATTTATTTTTGAATGGGACGTTCGACATGCTCTAGATTATCATCAATATTTTGAATTACCAGCTTTTTTTTTACTTCTCTTATCTCTCGCTTTTTGGGTTTCTTTTTTAAATCCTTTTCCAGAAGCTATTGCTCCAACGACATGGCCACTAGTTTGGCTAATCGTCGTACTCATTATTTTACTCGATCCTCTTCCGATTAACAAATATTACAGTAGAAGGTGGTTAATTACAAGTATTGGTCGCGTATTTCATGGTGGTCTTCTTTCTGGTGTTGAATTTCGAGATTTCTTTCTTGGAGATGAATTAAATAGTATTAATTGGTCCATTAGTATGTTGTGGTTCATGGGTTGTGAATACAATTCCAAATGGTCTTTTCCAGATCAATGTGACCCAAATAAAACTTTTTGGACTGCTATTTTATTAGCTATTCCTGCTTTTTTACGATTTTTACAATGCTTTCGTCGATACAAGGATTCAAAATATACTGCTGCTTTACACATGGTAAATGCTGGAAAGTATGCAAGTTCTATCTTTTATTATTTCTTTTATCTTAATTATCGTTATCACAATTCTCAACGTCGTAAAGATTTAGCTTTATGGTGCGTATTTGGAAGTATATATTCAATTTATACTTCAACTTGGGATATTACTATGGATTGGAGTTTATTACGAAGGCATTCTCGACGTCCTTGGTTACGTGATGAATTGGTTTTTGAAAGTTATTGGCCATTTTATTATTGGGCTATTGTAACCAATATTTTACTTCGATTTGGTTGGGTGATTTACCTTTTACCTGGACCAGCTTCAAGTCTTACTAGAGTCTTTGTCATTGCATTTTTGGAAATGTTAAGAAGGTTTCAATGGAATTTTTTACGATTAGAAAATGAACATCTTGGTAATGTGGACATGTATCGAGTTTCAAGAGAAATTCCTCTACCTTATCATTTTAAAGGGGATAATAAACAATCAGATGATGAATATGATGATGAAGATGGTCCAAGAAAAAAGCCTGCTTTTGGTTCTGAAGCATTACTTCGTCTTCATAAAACTTTTTATAGTCGACATGGGAAAGAAAAGGAAAAGTCAAATGTTCAAAATCAAATAGATTCTTCTCAATCATCTAGACCGGGAAATCGCACAGATTTGGAAGAAGGCAATGGAGTAAAAAATGATCTTGTTAAATCAAGTGACAAGCCAAAGCAAACTTTGACTGCTACTGCAAGCCAACAAGACCAAAAGGGTAATGCAGAAGACACAGGTACCAGTATGACTCAAAAAATTCGAGATCGTCTCGTGCCTGATCATGGAGGATTTCAAGTCAGTGGTGAATCGCGTAGTCTTGATGATATGGGTGCAGCAAAAGGTGCAACTGCTAGAGATTATCAGCCAAAGAGATTAGAATCAGATGGGGAAGTCAAATTTGAAGACACCAGCGATGAAGATGAAGATGATGTAGATGACTCAATCGGTAATAGCTAAAGCCCATACATAATATAATCATCATGTCCTCTCACATTTGCACGCTGGAGAGGAAAGAACCTCAATGAAATCTTAAAGATGAAAGATGATATTATGAGATTCTTTTAAGTATAAATTACTTTATTTTGAGTGTAAACCTGACAGTAATGCCCTCCCTCGACCCCTTGAGGCAAAACTTCCCTTTCCTCAGTATAATAATTTTAACCAGTTTGGCTCTTCTTCTTGTGATCAGGCAAAGGATCGTGATTGTGTCGATCGGCGTGAGCAGACTCTTCACTATGCGTTGGCACATCGTTGGGATGATTCTTGTTACTACTGTCATGTTGCTTCTGAGCTGCCTTTGCAGTCTCCTTTTGCAATTTTTCTGGACCAGCATCAGTCTTTTCAGCGTGAACAGCAGCTTCTGATCCAGTAGCTTGAGGGTTCTCGTTGGGAGACTTGACCATATGGGACATGGATGTAGCAAAAGTACGAGTAAGCGGTTGAGCGACGGCAGTCTGCAAAGTAGAAAAGGAAAGAACGTGCGATAAAAATTAGTTGTTGCTGTCAGCATTCAACGGCTCATGATGCAAAGAGAGTATTACTAATCATGATGAGTGACTCACCATGCGTGCTCCACTTTGGGATGCTACAGCGAGTGACCGAAAAAGGGCAACCATGTCTAATTCGTGACAGTGATTTGGTGGTGGGTGGATGAAAATTATTGAAGAAATAGATACGATCTGAAAAGTCAAAGGCAAGATGAAGTCTGAATCCCTTCTTTTTGGACGTCTTCTTCTATTCAATTACCAGCGAGTGGAGAAAACAATTCGGGGCTTTATCGGGTTAGTAATTATTACATTCTAGTCAGAGGCCAATTTATAGAACGGGTCCAAAATTGACGCCATGTGTGCATCCCTTCCGCCTTTTTTTATTTTTTATTTTTACTTATTTCAATGATGATGTCAGGCGAAAACGAGTGCCACGACTTTGTCAACTCTACAACACCATCGTGCTCTTTTTGTCATATGAGAGAAATCATTCAATGCTTACTAAGCGTTTTTTAATTTTTTTAATTTTTAATTTTTTTTTTTTTTGGTTTTTCTGATTCTGAGAATTTTAGAACTGAAGCCAGTTTTTTCTTTTCTTTTTAAGGTGGTGCCGCTAGAATTTGATACTTCTGAGTGAAGTCTTGCTTTCTTTCAACGAATTCAACCATGGCGGTCCCATCTCCAGGCGATGCGATGGACGCCGATCAGAGAAGACAAAGCTTGGCAGAAGCTCTAGGAAAGATTCGGCATCACACTTCATCAAAATTACCAAATCAAAAAGCACCAGCTCAACTCCTGGTAGCTGTCGAGGAGACTCTAGAAGGTGAAAAAGGGGAGATCAGTAGTAGGGAGGAAAGAAATCCTACAGAATATCTTTTGGCCCTACAAGCTATGTTGAATAAGGCGACGGAAGAGTCTGCATCTACTTCAGCAGCAGTGAGCAGTAATGCGCTCTTACCCTCGACTCTATATTTGCTCACTTTGGTGACACCATTCGTCGCTCCAGGAGTGCTAAGGTCACAACTTTCAAATCTTATTGAGCCTTTGGCAATTGTTCTTTCCACTCCTTATCCTGTTGCCTCATCACAACTTGCAGAAGGACATGCTGCACTCCTCCGATCCGCCATGGGTGTTTTACAGCAATTACTACTTGCTCTTGCACCGGATCGACCAACGCTCAGCAGTCACCTTCAACTGCGAGGATGCTGGAATTCAACGCTTCGACTGTGTATGGATGCAAGACCAAAGGTTAGAAGGAGGGCTCAAGAGCTAGTTGGAAAGGTTCTTGAGACGGAAGAAGATGCAAAAGCTCATCCTTATGCGGCCAAGACAGCAGAATGGGCTATTTCAGCATTGGAAGAAGTCAATGTAAGCAGTAGTATAGGTACACAAGTTAAGGCGCCGATTTTTGACAAGAAAGCAGGTAGAGCTACGCAACCAGAGATTGCAGCGGCAGAAAGGCAGAAGAGAGTGGACGGAGGCAATGCAAATACTGGTATATGGGTTTGCGGTTTCCTAAAGCAATTGGCACCAGCTCTACCAAACAAGAGTATACCTTCACTCTCTACAAACTTACTTCGCTTGATTAGCCAGAGGAACCCTTTCCTTTCCACCGCTGCTTTTGAAGTCTTTGAAAGCCTTTTCCGAATTGGAAGACCAACGATTGACTTGAATTTCACTACGACTACATTGACCGGAGGCAGAGATCCACAGACCAGCTCCAGAAAGATCAGTACTGATTCTATAGCTCAAACACTTGATGCACTTTGCTCGAATTCAGTAGAACCCAACTCCAATGATATCCAGCTTATTCCTGCTTATTTGAGAGCCTTGGAAAATGCCATGGTTGCTTTTGCAAGAGTGGACAATGGTTTACCTGCATGGAAGCGATTGCCTTCAGTATGGAATAACATAGCAAATTTGGCCTTTTCGACCAAATCTAAAGCTAGCCGTGATTCGCCTCAAACGAGAGCTGCGGGAAGGGACGCTCTGTCAGCTCTAATTCGTTATTGTATACCAAATCAAGCCATTGAAGCATCTTTATCAGCAAAGAGTAAAGGAGAAAAGGATCCTCTATTGACTATCATTACCTTCTTTGAAGATAGTCTTGATCGTCAGGCTCTTCGTTACTCTCATTCAAGGCCGGAAATTCTAAGTGCCCTTGCTACCTTGATGTCAAGGCTACGTTATCGTCCTACTTCCTCAACCTCAACGTTGGAGCGAGCTGACCCGTCAGCGAAGGATTTACTACTACCAATAGTCGGTGTTGTTGGATCACTAAGATCGCAGCCCAACTTTGAACATCGAGAGCAAGCAGATGCTGTAATTGGAGCAGCTATAGAAGTGTGTGGCCCTGCTCTCGTTTTGGAAGTCTTACCTCTCAACTTATTTGGAGAAGAAGATTTGACTGCCGGAAGAGCATGGTTGTTGCCTTTAATGCGTAGTCGTATCACAAATACTAAATTAAGTCACTTTGTCTCTTTTATGGTCCCCCTTTCCGAGTCTTTGTTCAACAAACGAGCCGATGCTGAAGAAATTGGCGAGAATGGAAAGCCAAAGGCGCCTGTTCAAGCAAAAGTATATGAAGCGCTGACAGAGCAAATTTGGGCTCTGTTTCCAGGATACTGTGACTTACCAATTGATATGACAGCCGCACTCAATCTAGAATTTGTCGAATTACTAGCAAATGTCTTGTACTCTCAAAGCACTTTGCGACCCTCAATTTGTCGTGGACTTCAACTTTTAGTCGAAAGAAATGCTTCATTGGCCAATTCAGCTGCTCCCGCCGACATGTTGGAAGATAGCTTTGGACTCAATAGCATACTAGGTAAATTAAATATGGAACATCTCACTTCTATTGCTCCAAATCTTCTCGCAGTCCTTTTTAACATCTTCTCACAATCGTCAGGAGAGAGCAGAGGTTACTTAGCAGACTGCATGGTAGCTTATCTTGGTATCATGACTGAAGAAGAGGTTTCAAAGACATATGAAAAGATTGTTGCCATGCTTGAACAATCATTACCTACACTTGTACCAGCCAGAGATCGAGAAGTTGGTCCAGGTAGCGTTCCACCGATACCTCATACGATGCTTGACCTCTTGGTCTTGCTTACCGCCTATCTAAATCCTTTAGAAGAAGGAAGTAAATTATTTGAATTGGCTTGTGAAGATAAATTTCTTTCCTGTCGTGATGCTGGACTTCAAAAAAAGACATATCGTCTCTTGGCTAGATTACTGGATGGTAAAAGAGGTGTTCAGATACTTCGTCTTGGAGAAGGAAAAGCGGGAAGGTTACAAGAGCTACTTGAAAAACTTCAGATAACTACAGAAAATGTAGTAGCTGGTGCCAAAAGAGATCGTACTGCACTTTTGGGATCTTTGGTACCATTGATTCCTCAATCTGAGCTACACTTTCTACCTTCGATCATCCCAGAAGCTGTTTTAGCTACAAAGGAAGTCAATCAAGGTGCAAGAGAATTGGCTTACAATTTACTTGTTGAGATGGGTAGAAAGATGGAGGCAGGTGGTCAGATTAAACGACACTTGGTGGAAGGTAATAATTCTGATGAATCTGATCTAGAAGTCGAAAAGGATGAAGATGAAGTAATGAAAGAAGATGTTGTTGAGGCATCACTTAATGAATATATCACCATGATTGCAGCTGGACTTGCTGGTACATCACCTCATATGATTAGCGCAACAATCACTGCTATGGCTCGATTGGTTTATGAATTTCATCTAAAGTTGCCACTCAATACTCTTAAAGAGCTCGTGTCTACCCTTGAAGTCTTTTTAGCTAGTCCAAACCGAGAGATTGTCAAGAGTACACTAGGATTCGTCAAGGTCGTCATGGTATCTTTGCCAGTCAATGCTATTGAAGAAAATTTGCCAACAATTGTTCGTGGATTACTTTCGGATGATAATCATCATCGACAACACTTTAAAGCCAAGATTCGTCACATCTTTGAAAGATTGCTCAGAAGATTTGGTTATGAAAAGATTGAAGCCATGACGGATGAAGAGAATCGAAAGTTGCTTGTCAATATTCGAAAGAGAAAAGAGAGAGCCAAGAGAAAGAAGGCAAATCAGTTTGAAGAGGGAGATGAAGTAGAAGACGATGAATTGGGAGGAATAGGAGCCGGTCAAAGGACAGTCAAGTCATATGGTGCTGATGCATTCGAAGAAGCCATTTATGGATCTGAATCTGATCTATCAGGGTCTGATGATGAAGGTGATGCTGATGATGAAAACATCATCGGATCTAGAGGAAGAAGTAAAGTACGAGGGGGAGACAAGAAAATGCAGCAGGGAACAACGGGTCGAGGTGATAACAGAAGACGTGGTAGAGATGGTGCAGAAGGACAGGAATATATTTTACAAGATGATGATGCACCAATAGATTTACTTGATAGATCCATTGCAGCTGGAGGAAGGATAATTGCAGGTGAAATGAAGTCATCTATGCAAAATAATCGAAAGCGTCACCCCGGTCAAGAAGCTCGTCGATTTGAATTAGATGAAGCTACAGGTAGAATGGTCATTGATGAACCAAGTGAAGGAATTGATGACGAAGCAGCAGGTGTCATCGATATTGATGGAGCTGGTAGGGCCTACCTTGATCGAGAAAGAGGTACTCATGGTTTAACTAGCAAAGATGGTGTCATGCGAATCAATAAGAATAATAAACGCAATAGAGCAGCCGATGAAGAGCTGGAATTGGAACAAATGGCGCTAGAAGAACAGCAACAGCAACAGCAACAGCAGCAAAAGACAACAAGTTCTAAAGACAAGAAGCAAAGTAAACGAGGAAAGACTGCTATTGGAGCTGAATTCAAGGCTAAAAAGGCAGGAGGTGATATTAAGCGAGGAGAAACTAATCCATATGCTTATGTGCCATTGAATCAAATTGGATCCAAGAATAAACGCAGCAATGTAAAAATTCTTACCAAGGACAAGAGGCGTAAAGTTTAGAGAATTTGCCTGCTCATCTATATGTACTGTAATTCGATCCACTGTCATTTATTATACATCTCATATCTCCCCCTCCTTCCCCCTTTCCCCCCCCCCCGTTCACCATCATCACTACAGCTACAATATCATTTGAAATTCCACGTGTTTTCGAATTTAACTAAATGAAATGATTGATCAAAATTTAGAGTCTAAGAAGCACCAGTATACTTTTTGTTCCCTTTGATCAAGGGATTCATCTTTACCGCCCTCATATTTATCTAATTTTGGCAAAGGCTTAAGTCCATTCAGATTTGATCAAACCGAGCAAACAGAAGCGAGGCATTTGATGATCTCTGATTGAGACAAATTAGGCCCGGCATGGCCACTTTGGAAGCTATTAGACCATCATCTTCCTTATATGCACCGGATCAGCAAGGAGACGAAATAAGACAAAGTGGTGTCTTGAAGGATGCAACAATTTGGTCATCGACTTTTCCTACTGTACCCACACATGATCCAAGAATAGTGCACAGAGAGATCCAAGAAGATGCAGAAGGACATCAAGGACAAAGATCGGCATTAGATTTGGAAGCTAAAGGAGAGAAATATTTTACGGAAGAGGAAGAAGAGGAGATTGAAGAAGTCTTGGAAGAGCTACAAGATGATGAGATTGAAGAATTGGCTGATGAAGGGATACATAGCTTTGACAGTCTGACGCAATCAGTAGGCCATGTAATGGAGACACTGCCACTGCTAAACGTAGCACAAATAATTTGTTTAGGAGCGGTGCAAAGTCTACTGAATTCATTAACAAATAACTCTTCAAGTGTTGCTATATTGGGAGGAAAAGAAATAATAGACAACTTGAAACTGGCTGCAGATGTCAATGCACCACACTCGCCCTCGGTATCACAAGACCACTCTATAATTGACGACATTATACCATCGAGTAAAAGACTTGTCGCAATGTTGAACCAATTAAAATTGAATACCTCGGATTTTGACTCGGAAAATATGGAAGACATCTCTTTGCTTAGCACGCTCAGAGACTTGATGTCAGCGATAATTGCAGCAAGATGCAGGCTGGATGAGGTCGACGAGCAAAATCAAACGAAGAATTTGAAGCCAAATTCACCAGTCATCTCACAAGCTTCATCTATCTCACCAAGAGACGCTTCCCTTGAGAGCCCTACCTCATTATCGCAGCAACAAGCAAGAGCGCAAAGACTGCTTACTTCTGGGAGATTTAGCAGCGCGGGACAATCTTCAATAATGACAGGATCTAGTCCATCAATCAGTCGTGAAGAGCTTCGTAATCCTTTCTTGGACTCCGAAGTTCCAACACAAACCTCTTTATCAGGTATCGATCGTGAATCTGATAGCTTTATACGAATTGTCACGACTCTGGATAGTCTAGACAGGAGATGCAGTGAAATCATGAACAGCACAGAGCAAATAAAAAGGATTGATAGCATTACAGAGTCACCCAGACATCATGAAGCTCAATCGAATGTTGCTGAAAATAGCAAGTTGATTATGACAAGTACGTGGAGATCATTACAGCTTCTTACCAAGACTGCTCGAGATATGATCACCTCTCGAAGATCTCAAGCTTCCGTCTTTCCTTCAATAGCTGAAAAGAGAAGAGGGTCTGGATCGCCGATCACTCGTTCACCTACCTATTCCCCTCTACGAGGTAGATCCAGGAGAAACAGCGGGTCTTCTTTGAGTTCGGTAAGCGCGAGCTCTCTGAACAACGTAGAAATAGGTGATCCAACAAGTGAAGCGTTCGCAGCAGGAGTAGGAGTTGGTGCAAGACGAAGTCTTTCTCGATTGTCTAATAATAGTGGTCGAGGTGGACAACAAAGTGGGGCTGCTTTAGCTTCTACTGCTACTACGGGTTCGCTAATGGGATCTCTGATCACTAGACGAGAAAGTATTAGAAGCGAAGGTGCAGCATCATACATGCATCATTCACCTCCACCCCGCTACTCGGAAGACTCCATCCGAAATTGGTCAGGTTTGAATAGTATACTAGTAGATTCTGTCCGAGAAGGAGATATAAATGGAATTCATGAATTGAATCAAGCTCGAAGACAGTCTGGCGGTGAGCTATCGGTCATTTCAACGAGGACATTACCGGCATACAATATGAGTGATGGAGTCCACCGCGATTCTATCGATAAGAAAGGTAGTAGCACTTCTTCTCTGACACGGCTAGACCCCATTGTCCAAAATGTAAAGAGTGAAGAGGGGATAGTACGTAGTCGAAGTGCCAGTGACAGTGTCAAGATGACTTGTAGACTCGGTACTAGTACCTTGGCTACTACTTCAAATGTTCAAGCTAATACGGCAGTATCTGAATATCAAGCCAGGACAAGTCAAGATCTCAGTGTAATTCAAGCAAGTATCGATCGACTATACTCTGCTATACCTCAATTAGATGATCAAAGAGCTTCAAGCGCGCTTCAAATCAAACAACGCCAGATACAAAGGCAAGATGAAATGCTAGAGCTTATCGAGAAGCTTGCAAAAGGTGGAAGGATGGAAGACCAGAGAGCTATGCCTTCTCCTCTCGAGTCATCTACTCGACAATTTTCTATGGCAGCTTCATCAGATGTCAACAGGGAAATTAATACTAGCTTGGGCCAGTCCTCCACTTTGCCAATCAATAGACGCTTGGTCAGACGACTAGGATCCGTATCTTTTAGCTCCCTATCGCTCCGTCGAGCTAATCCTGTATTAAATTTAGAGGGAAAAGGCAAAGAGAGGGAGAACGGAGATACATACGAGGAACTTGAATCCCCTTCTAGCCGAGGCAATTACAATGATCTAATGCCTCTGGCAGATCAGGTACAGTCAGCAAGGGAGCGAGGTTACGAAGATCAAAGAGCAGAAATTCGAGCGAAATCAAAGATTGGTAAGAAGAAGAAATCCAAAGTGCAATCAATGGGGATCAATGTGAGTATTAGAAAGGTGTGCAATTGAAGCTTGAATGCATTGTATTTATGATGTTCTCCCTTTTCGAATTAATCAGACTGTTGAAGGGTCGGAAGATGACGCGCTGCTTGATGCTCTATCTGCTTCCTTGGTCGGTGGAAGAATGTCGGATCAAGATGCAGTGAGGAAATCTCCAGTATTTGATACATTCTCAGCAGTGATGTTGCCGATCAGAAAGCAGATGGGCTTGTCACAAATGTCATCGCAATCGACGAATCAAAATTTGGAAGAGAATTCTGAGCTAGCAAATGAACCGACCAGTCCTCAAACGAATCTTCCAATTGGTGAGTTGGAGATTGTAACTTTAAGAAGCATAGGTGAAAGAACAACTCACAGGAGCAATAGAGGCTTTGATGTAGGTGACATCAAATTGGCCAAAAAACGGTCAATTCACCGTTCTGTACACCTATCCTACCTTGCCGAATCACAACCACAATTAGGGAATATTTCGCTATTGATCTGGAGTGAGAGTCAAACGCAGCAAGACTCAATAGAAACAATGTTATATTATTACGTCGACGAGTCCAATCAACAACTACTTCATGTAAATTATCACCAATCATCTCTTATTATCACCCTACCGTGCCTTGTGACCAAAGATCAAAGTGGAAGCCTTCTATGCTCAAGCCAGTCCAACGATCACTGGCAAATTAAACTTATCATGGCTCAGACGATGAAGAGCAAGAATGATATTGTAGGAGCATATGCTCCCCTTGATGCATGGATGCTGAAGAAGCTTCGACCTTCTTCACTGGTGTGCAGCTATTGTTGTCATCAAATAGCAATAACAGAATCCATTGAGCAATACTCTTCTTTACCATCACAACACTGGGAAGAGCTTGTTGATGCATGGATGTGTCATGCGGATCAAGAATTGAGCAAAGGTATGATTGACACTCAAAAGAAATTACACGAACATCAAGGAATACAAGAAGGTCAAGGTCGAGTTTCCGACGCATTTATCGTCATACATCCAAGTCATTTGCAGTCGACTGCAGTGTGTATCTGTAAATCATCAGTGAGTACTACAATTACTGTCTATACCCCTTTCTCCCCTGCACGGGACTTGATAAGAAGGTCGACGCCATTTTCCCTTTACCCCTTTGGGGGGCGAGGTATTTCCTACTGGTGTGTAAATCCTTTCCTTTTGAAGGGTGCAGACGTCGAGAGCCTCACCGAGGAGAAGACTGAATTTGACCGATACTACAAGTCCTAGAAGAAATTTTTATACCTCTTCTTAGAAACACCTGTCATTAAAAAAGATTGAGCTGTGGCGGGTCACTCACGAGAGGCACATACTCTGACACTAATGAAACCCTTTTTCTTCCTCTTGCAGCGTCTTCGTTGCCTTGACTGTAGGGCTACTATGGGTTACCTTGCTCCATCAGGTGCAGTTAAATTATTTAAATTTGCAATTAAACCCAAGACGTCACCTTCCTCCTTCCTTGGCCTTATCATTGCCAACGATCTTATCAGACTATCGCAAGCCCATGCAACTCGTCATTTTATCATTCAAAATGACGATGATGACGGTGGCGAAGAGCAACTCTGCATTTGGTTGTTTTTAGAGTCCTTTGAGGTGGCACTTGACTGTTCAGGACCTCTTGTAATAGCGAGACCGAATTTGAAGAAGATAGAGGCGACCTCATCTGTCTCATTTTCTGCTTGTAAGATAATGTATCGGGAACCTACACCTTCAAGTATCAAAAGTAACGTCAAAGTTCAGCAGCAAGATATTCAAGCTTGGGCTCAGCCTGACTTGGTAGAGCATCTACAGTACCCAAAGGAAGTCTGTCAGCAACTCAAAATGCTTCTCTATTCTTCTTCATCATATTACCCGCCATCTCGACGACAATTCACCGAAAATTGGAACATTGGATTCCTTCAGACTTCGATCTGACCAATAAATCTTGAAATATTTCTACAATAGCTTTCGATAATCATTTTCATTTTACTATCCTCTCTGTACTACTTTAGCCCAAGTTGATCAAGATTATAACAATCAAAGCGCAACCCAGAGTTCAATCCTCAATTCATTTACTTTCACCACAATCATTGTGGTATGCTCTGAGCACATACACTCACCACTGATCAAGCTAGAAAATTAGTAACCAAGAATTTTATATTTCGTTAATGGTGGTAAAGGGGGTGCAACACAGATTGAGCTTCAGAAATTTTCTTGCCTTTCAAATCAATGTAAAGTCAGATGTGAAATACCTTCAATCGGATCAATTGATCAAGATTTATTGAGAGAAATATCAATCGTATAATTAAATGATACTGACGCTTTCCTTTACCAATCACACATTTATACTCGAAACAGTGACAAGATTATTGTTTATATCTTTGGCGTCAAGACAGACGCTCTTAGTAAAGTAGTCTGATGCTTGTATCTCCTAGTTGATGGGATCCCTGAAAGACGATTGTGCATTTTAATGTGATATGACAATAATTGTTATGCTTGTTTGTGATGATTAAAGTGACAATGTTGGTAGGAAATTAGGTCTTCATGATGTGATGCTATAAATTTGGATATGTTGTCTTGCTCTCCCTTTCGCTTCACCCTAGTAATGAATTGAGAATGTCATCGTCGGAAACATTTTGTACATTTGAACCTCGATAATTGCGACGTGATAATACCTCGATTACCTTTGATTGATCAAAGCCCTGATGTAAAAGAAGATGAGCAAGACTTGCTAATAGTGATTGCTTCTAACACTTTCATCATCAATCTCACCATGTTTTGAAATTTGACAACGTCTTCCTTTCGTAATCCTGCTGCTGCTATGGCATCAGACGATTTGGTATCCGCGCCACTTTCTGCCACTGTAGTCTCTTTGTTTGTCGCACCCTTGGCATAACAATCTGTCCAGAATTTGGCTGTGGATTCGAATCCTGCACGATCTGCCTTGTAGTGAGCTGCCACTTCCGCATCTTGTGGGTCATTTGGTTCCGGGGAGCACAGTAACGATCGTAATGAAACGAGAGTAGATCGAAGAGTGAGGACAGGTGACCAAGCTTTTTCAGTGAGGATATCAAGGCATATTGCCCCAGATGCACTTGAAATATTAGGATGATATACCTGGTATACAAGAGAAGGTAAGATGTATGTAAAATATGAAGTGGCTGTGGAATCACTTACCTTCGTAATGAACTTCATCTTTAGTGGCTGAAATGGATATCCCTCCACAACATCGATATCCTGGGATAGACTTATTAAGACACCTCTTTAGACGCGATATTTTTACAGTGAAAGACTCACTACTTTGAATAGCCCCCCTTGGTAAGGTGAACCCTCTGGACCTGGAAAGGTTCCTATGAGGTGTCGGACATTACCTTTGATAGCAAGATTAGCTATGCAGCTCTTACCATGATCAGCAATATTTAGTCTTTACTCACCATCAAGAATATCAACTTTAAGACTTGAATCCTTGTCATTTTGAATGTCTGAGATCTCCTTTTGTATTCGACGAAGTGGATTCATGATGTCGAGCGGATGCCCTGGAATAATGGAGCTCACTATATGGGTAAGCCGTTATGCCCTACCTATTCTGATGACAGAATTACCACAGCTTGGAGAAGATCACGTGGAACATATCTCCGCGTTTCATTCGCGACAATAGAGAGGAGAGAGAGCTAGAGAGAACCCGCTCTTTTGCTAGCTCGCCTTCGATCTTGAAACTTGGCTACCCTTCTACGTAATCTAGGTCAGCGACAAATTTACTCCATTACGGAGCGAGGTTGTACAACATTGGCGAAACGAAGGTACTCTTACTTGGTATTGCAGCGCATAAACACCTCTTGCCAAGACCAACAGTGGGCTTCCTTGAGCTCGATAACTTGCTACAATGGTCAGTGCAGATGGATGAGAAGAGCGCGCCCGTCAAAGAGAGAATTTCATCACCTTCTCTGCTCGGTAGCAAATTTGAGCTTGAGCAAAACACTGACGACTATTGTGCTTTCTTCTGCAGGCAACGCTCAATGTAAAAGATGCCTTGTCGTACTTGGACCAGGTCAAGGTACAATTCTCAGAGCATCCAGATGTCTACAATCGCTTCCTTGATATCATGAAAGATGTGAGTGATTGTAGCTTGGACTCGAAATTTAGGCTCGCTGTACAGGCACTTATCGTTTGCGTAATCCTACCAATTCCACAGTTCAAAAGTCAGTCAATAGATACTCCTGGTGTCATTGAGCGAGTATCTACGCTCTTTCGAGGGCATCCAAGTCTTATTCAAGGCTTCAACACTTTTCTTCCGCCTGGGTATCGCATCGAATGTAGCCTGGACCCAAGTGAAAGCAATCTCATCACCGTCACAACACCGACAGGTACTACTACACAAACGCCAGGTGGGGTGGGTATCGCAGGAGCAATCAGCAGGATGAGTGGTGCTGGTGCATCCGGTTTGGGTGCTAGAGGGTCGGGTAGCATTAATGCTGTAGGGAGAGATGCAAGTTCGGTCGAAGGTGAGTTGGAGATAATCCAAAAATCCACTAGGACATGCTTGCTTAACCTTTTTTTGTTTTCTTTTACCCTGGACAGGACATGGACCGGGTCATGCATCCGCTCCATCTTTACCTGCAGGTTCTTTGGCTGGCCTTCATGGACATCGACCTCACTCTCCTTCAGCGCCTCTAGCTCCTGCAACACCAGGTGCAACAGCAGGGGCTGGAGTCCTCAGCCATGGTGGTGTAGGAGATGGTCCAATTGGTGACGGCAAACGGCCACCTGTAGAATTTAATCATGCTATAAATTACGTCAACAAAATCAAGCAGCGTTTCTCCAACGAGCCAGATACCTACAAGCAATTCCTCGAAATTCTTCAAACATACCAAAAGGAGCAGAAGCCAATACATGATGTAAGTGCAAAGAGATGGACGCAAATTCAGCAAGGGGCAGTATTACTGACATTTGTCTATTATCATCTAAATTGCTTTCGTTCAGGTATATGCACAAGTCACTCTACTATTTGACAATGCCAAGGATCTTCTCGATGAGTTCAAACAATTTTTGCCAGATACAAGCAACGGGCAGACTGGAGGTTACTTTATGGGGATGCTAGGCCAAGTCACATCGGGAATGAGTAATCCTTCCCTCCCTGCACCAAGCTCGGGTCCGCCAAACCCAATGCATCAGAGAATGGACGTCATCAATGATAAAAAGGGATCAGCTGGAATGCAACAGGTGGCTGCTCCCAGTCGCAAAAAGAGAAGTGCAGGTGGGGCAGAAGGTAGCCGGGTAGGAGCAAAAACGAAGAAATCCAAGGGTCAACACAAGGATCGATCACCAATCCGAGAAATGAGCCCAGGGTATGGTCATCATCCAATGCCTGGTGGACCAGGAGTGATGCATGGATATGGTCCGGATGTAGGTCTGATGCCCGCAGAAGTAGCCATGATCCAAGCTGGTATGATGGGACCAGGGGGTATGCCCATGGGACCTGGAGGACCAATGGTTGGGCCGGGACAAGCTCCATTGGCTACAGTGGATGAGGTCGCCTTTTTCGAAAGAGTCAAGAAATTTATTGACGATCGACCAACTTACATTGAGTTTCTCAAGCTTCTCAATCTTTTTACGCAAGATATCATTGATTTGCGAACATTAGTAGATCGTGCTGCTCTATTTATTGGGGGCAATCGGGACCTTTTCACTACATTTAAAAGTCTTTGTGGTTATGAGATGGGCAAGCAAGGTTGGTTGGATAACGAAGATCCAATCATCGAAAATGTTCCGGCCCTACAACGAGATCGAGTAGAATTGAGTGCTTGCAAATTATACGGAGCTTCTTACCGTAAATTACCAAAGAGTGAGATCAATCTAGCTTGCTCCGGAAGAGATCCAATGTGCTGGGAAGTACTTAATGACACATGGGTTAGTCATCCTACTTTGGCCTCCGAAGGGGAGAGCTTCAATCCTCACAAGAAGAATGTATACGAAGATGCTCTCTACCGTAGTGAAGAAGAACGTCACGAGTACGACTATCACATCGAAGCCAACTTGCGAACGATTGCCTTACTAGAGCCTATTGCAGCAAGAATAAGCATGATGGACCCCGAAGAGAGGCAAGCATTCCGCTTAAAACCTGGTCTGGGTGGACAGAGCAAAAGTATCTATCAAAGAGTTATCAAGAAAGTTTACGGTCGGGAGCATGGTATTGAAGTTATTAGTGCGCTTCATGATAATCCTGTCAATGCAGTCCCTGTAGTCTTGGCTAGATTAAAGCAAAAGGATGAAGAATGGAAGAGATGTCAGCGAGAATGGAACAAAGTGTGGAGAGAGGTAGACGCTCGAAATTATTATAAATCTCTAGATCATCAGGGTGTCAACTTCAAGACTGCTGATAAGAAAGCAATCACTTCCAAGGCTCTCGTTGCAGAGATTGAAAGTCGAAGGATACAACAATTACAAAGGAGATTGGCCATTGATGCATCTTTACCACGACCACGAATCAATCACCAATTGACATACAAGATTGATGATATTAATGTTTTGGTTGACGTAGTTAAGCTTGCATTTAGTTTCTTGGATCGAGCAGCATACAACAAGGCAGATTGTGATCGGATTGAAGCTCTTCTTCGTGGATTTGTACCAAAAATGCTGGGTTTAAATGAAGTATATTTCGCAGAGATGGTTAATGGAGATGTTCTAATTGATGACGAAGAAGAAGATGCTGAAGATGGAGCCAGTGAAGGAACCGATGATGACGCAACTGATAGTACAACTACTTCGACGACTCAAAAGAGGGCGAAGAAGCAAGCTAGCGATTTACGTAGAAAGGTACTTAAAACTCAAGTTGAAACCTTGTCAAAGTCTGCCCCTGAAAATGTTGTAGATGGTGGCGAAGCGAATATGACAAACATCCGTACGTCTAGTCCTGGGTTGGCTGCTGAGGTAGACAGCGCAGCAAATGCTCTGGGAAGTTCAAGTACACCTGTCGCTGCCGTAGCTGCACAGCAAGATTCAGAGAAAGGTGATGCAGCTATTGTGCAAGGTGTTTCAGCTACTGTCGCTGCAGCAACAGCAGATGTAGAGATGGCAGAAGGAGACCATACTGCACCATCATTGAAAGGAACGTCTTCAACTGATACATCCGACTCGACTTGGATTCGATCTGATACGCAACAAGTATTTGATTCGACAACTGGTCAAATAATGGAGGCTACAAGTAGAGAGTCAAAGACGCAATCGATTGGAATCAACTTCTTCTGCTCTACGCCTCATTACGTTTTCCTACGACTTCTGCAAATTCTGTATGCTCGACTTTCAAAAATGAAAAATTTGGGCAACGACATGGCAGAGAAAGAGTTGGTTGCAGAGGTAACCACCGAAAACAGATTTAGTGTCAGAAAGCCAGGTCGAGCTAATCCAATGGCTATGGAGCTCGGTTTACAAGATCCACACACTGGTCCAGCAGCAGTAGTGGGAGCAGCAGCAGCATCCTCTTCCCATGCTCATGCGAGTACAGCAATAGATAGAGGTGCAAATGGAGGTGCAGTAGAGGAAGGAGACCAATCTGGTATCTTGCTTAGTCCTGCTCGGTACTATGATACTCTCTTGGATCTGTCTGAAAAGTTCTTTGATGGGGAATTGGATAGCAATACCTTTGAAGAGAGCATTCGATATATGTTTGGCATTGAAGGTTATCTTGTTTTTACACTTGACAAGGTTGTAGGAGCATTAATCAAAGCAGCTCAGGTCATCATGACTGACAGCAAGTGTCAAGAATTGCAAAGCATCATGGAAGAAGAAAAAGGTCAAGAATTTAAAGATCACATTGCTCGTAGAATGAAAGCAGAAACAATCGTTGGCAAAGATGAAAATTTGTATCGAATGGAATGGGTACCAGCTTTATCTTCTACTATTACCGAAGAAGATGCTCAGTGTGATGGAACACTATTAATGCAACTTCTTTCTCGCGATGACTTGACATTAGATGAAGATTTCGAAAAGGGAAGTGCAATGGAAAAGTGGCTTTACTACATTAGTACATATACACTATGGACGCCTACAGAAGGTCTCAAAGCGGAAGCAAAAGGACCATTTTTGGATCAAAGTTTAATGGTTCGAAGAGAAGTAGGAGATGATGCAGGAACAGCGTATAGTATAAGGAATGGACTTGAGATTAAGGTTTGCATTTCAACTTATCGACTCTTCTACAGCCAAGAGACTGAAGATTATTTTGCTCGATTATTACCAAAAAGTACTTTAGATCGAGTTAGTAGGAAGATGAACGCACTTGGAAAGAAGAGAATATCAAATTTCAAAAAGTGGCTAGAGTCAAAAGAGCAAGAAAGGCAAAGTGTTGATGCAACTGCTGTGGGAGGAGAAGAAGGAGTTCCGAGCGCAATGTAAGCCGGATCTTCATCATAGAGAGGAGGACGTTTCAATTGTAATATCCCCTATGTAATTCTGGAATTTTTAATTTGTTTTATATTTCAGTCTATTTACCTAGGCCGCGCGTGGTGTGATTTGTGGTGTTGGTGATTTTTGAAAATGATTTTTGATGTGTTGGTCTTGGCTTTCGTGTCATCATTGTAAATTTTCCCTTTCTTCTTCTTGCTACTGTGACTTGTCCCTCTTCTTTTTGCTTTATTTGAAAAATTTAAAGGGATATAAAAGCAATGAGAAGATCACAGAGAAAGAGAGAAGCATCAGAGGTGCAGCCAACTCCTCCTATTGAAGGGAAAGGCAAACGCCGGCGCACCACTCACTCAAGCGCAGGGAAAAGCAATAGTAATGATGAGATAGTTGTAGAAATCCCAATCTTGCAGCCTAGTCGAAAAATGGTCACGGCAACGAAAAAGAAGAATTTTAAGAAGCAAGATGCTGATTTTGTGGAAAGTGTCACAGAAATAGACGAAAAATTAGAGAATTTATTGACTCGTGAAAACATGACAGATTTTGACCACTATATCGCCCAACTAGAAGATGATTCTCGTGCTGCAGTTGCTTCCCTTGTCTCAAAGGCTCAAAAGTCCAGATTTAGACTAGAGCAAGAATGGAAACGTCTTGATAGTATGTTAGAGTACGAACGGTCTATTCTGCTAAAGGAGAAAGCTACAAAGAAATCAAAGAAAGATCAGACGACTCTCTACTTGGTTGGAGTGGATGAAGTAGGCGTAGGGCCACTAGCAGGCCCAATTGTCAGCTGCGCAGTCGCATTTGAAATGCCAATTTCGGATGCTAGGTTGAGGTTATTGGCAGGCGTTGACGATAGCAAGAAGCTCAATCACGCAAAGAGGAAATTATTGGTGGATGTGTTGAAAGCGGAGTGTGTAACATATAGTCTAGGAATTGTGACAGCACAAGAAGTTGATACTCTTAACCCACTCCAAGGATCGATTGAAGCAATGAGAAGGGCTGTCACAACATTGAAAGTCCCAAAGAAGGCTTCCATGCACATTCTCGTCGATCATCATCACATACCGGAATTGCCAATGCAGCAAACATCAATTACAAAGGGTGACAGTAAATCGATTTGCATTGCGGCAGCTTCGATCATTGCAAAAGAGTATAGGGATAGCTATATGCTTGACCTGCATCAGTTACATCCAGAATTTGGATTTGATCGAAATGTTGGTTATGGAACTGCAAAACATCTTGCAGAATTGAGGAAAGGGAACCTTTGTCCGGAACATCGTCTTTCCTTTGAACCAGTCCGTCTAGCTCATCGAAGAGCCATGGGTCTGGCACCAGAGGCTGCACCTAAGAAGACGAGGCAAAGTACAGCAAAGACAAGGTCAACAACTTTGAATAATACCACGTCAAACGATGACTTAACACCAATTGACACTCCAAGCCTCCTCTCTATAGCTTACTGGACCAATTGGCTATTACCAGCATCGAAACGAGCAAATTCTTCAAATCATTGCACAATCTAAATTTCCCCTTTTATTGAAATGCACTGATATTACAAAAATGTATGTTTCTATGATGATATACAATTACTCTTACATGATATAAGTTTTTTTACTCGCTCTCATCTCCCTTTGACTTTTTGGCCACTGCATCCTTTCTCTTCTTTTCAGCTTTGATCTCATCTCCACGTCTGACCATTTCCCTGAGTACTTCTTCACTAGGTCCAATAACTTCAGCTCTCTCGTACTCTTTTCGATCTAAATTTTGCTTGTATGATTCACCGATAGTCTCAAATAAAGATTCGAGCTGAGTGAGTGCCTCTCGCAGAGCAATTAGGCTAGATTTATGACCTGAAAGTCAGAGTGAAATTAATACAATATTGTCAGCTGAGCAATAACAAATGTCTGCAACCTCGCCTTCTCTCGCCTTCTTGCAAGTATCAGTAGGAACAATTGTACATAGTAGCTTTGATTCTATCATTCGTTTCATAACGTTCTGATAAATCCCTTAGTTGGTTTCATCACTTTGATGAGACAAGTAGAGAGGCGAGGTCCTCTTGATGACTCACCAAGCATCTGTATCCTCAAATGGATTTTAGGTTCACTTGGATGAGGTGCACTATATCCACAAAAGTCTACATCAGGGCTGAAAGTCGAAAAAGAGGAAGAGCTATGAGCCATGAACTTTCGACAAACTACCCCCGCCCATTTCTTTTTGTAATACACAATCAATCAAAGACGTATAGCTCCTCAGCAACGAAGAATTCCTGTTTGTTATGTAGTCCGCATCGCTACCAAGACAAGTCTGCTAAAACTGTCTCTTCGCTACGAGATAGAATAATGTAGGGTAATCACTGGAAACGTCTTTGATTGTCGCAGCAGGAATAAAGATTTGGCGGCAGTCTGTAGAGCAAGTACTTACTTTTTCATAAGCATGTACCGCAACGAATTTCCTAAAGTATGATCTTCGTGATGAAAGCAGTATGTGGCAGCCGAAAGATCGGCTTCATGCCCTTTGAGCTAGTAGAAATCGACATGTCATGAGTCTTTGAGAATACCTTCGAACGCTTTGACGTTACTCACAATCTCTACTTTGTCACCGAGCCCAATCGGTGCCTCTGCATCCAGCTCCATCATAGATTGATCCAGTTCTGGCTGTTGAGAGCTGAGCGCAGGAAGCTCCGCCATGGTAGATTGTATCAACAGAGAGGTGTGAGTGCGTAAAATTGAAAGATGGAGATTGGGTCAAGCGAAGAAATGAAAAGAAAATCAAAGAGGGAAAAAAGGGACCCAAAAAAAAAAACAAGACAGGTCACGTGATGTCTTTGGAAGAATTTGGATACCGGTAAACTGATTTTATTAATTGAGTTGTCATTTCCTAAGCAATGGTCATCACAATTAATAGCAGGTTCGACGAGGAAGAGGTATGCGCAACACATTGCCATGTTGTCGACTAGATAGCTTGCAGAGAAGATCTTTTTTCGGGTGCTCTGGTCTTTTAACATCTAGAACAACGAGTCATTTTCAATCTCCAAGATTAATTGAAGGCCGTCAGGTTCCTATTGTCTTCTCAGCTTCTCCACGTCGGTATTTTACGTTACCGGACCTCTCAAAGCTTTCACCCTTTGCATCCAGCTCCTCAGGCTCAAACGGAGGAAGAAATTGTGATACCTATCATGAAAAGGTGACTTTGAATTTTTCAAAAAATTTACTATTCAAGATAGTTAGTAACGTCGATGATTACGAATCATTTGTTCCTTATTGTGTACAGTCAAATGTAAATAAATCGAGCACAAAGCAATTAGACGAAGATAAGATAGAATTCTTGGCAGATTTAGCTATAGGATATGGACAATTACGTGAATCGTACACTAGTAGAGTGACTATTGTCGACGGCAAGTCTGTTCAGGTGAGGTTTTGGTACAAAGCTGAGATTTATGTTCAAAATCACTGACGAAAGATACACTCTCTGCCTACAAGGCAACTGCTATTCCAACACCATTATTTAAACAACTAGAGACAATATGGACTTTTGAATCAAAAGCAAATAATCAAACAGAAGTAGATTTTAAGATCTACTACGATTTCGCAAACCCATTCTATGCAGCATTTGCAAAGACTGCCATTGAGAAAATGACTAGCAAAATGATAGACTCTTTCACAAAGAAAGCTCAAGAGGAACAATGCAAAATAATGTAGATTAATCATTCCATTTAAGCAAATAGACTTTTTTTTTTGCAAACGATGATTCGCATCAACAATACAAAGTATGACTCGAGTTAAGGAAGAGAGAGAGAGAGAGAAGGAAAATAGAAGAAGATATAAGAGCAAAAAAATGGGTTATTAGTGCTGGGCCCGGAATCAATCCTCAGGCCCCTTGCCAAAAAGCATCTGTGAAGAAAATGCGAATCGAATTGTTTAAAGATAGGGTAGGGCTCCATCACTATTCTGAGATAGTCGATCACTATCAGAGGAATATGAGTTTTGCTTTTGAGAGTATTTGCGCGATGTTGGATATGGCATCATCACTTCACTTGTGATACCAGTAGATTGGTGTTCGCTTAAATCAGGTTGACCAGCTCGCTGAATTTCATGAGTGACACCTTCACCGTCCTCCCAGATTTGACTGAGGTGGGTATATGGATCGTGTATACTTGTTTTGGTTGGACCTATTGGTTCAATGTAATCATTAGTGGCCATTGATCTCGCCGGGATTTTTTCAAAATCTCGCTTGCTGCCAACTGCTTTCTTTCGAGCAGTGGGAATAGGAGGCATGACTTTTGATTCCCCATAGCTACCATCTAGCCCTAAAGCTTGCCTTGTGAGACTCTCATATGTCCCAACACCAGCACCGATATCACCCAATGGCAAACCCATTCGATCACTATCTGGCCCCCTTGCTCCTAATCCCTTCTCGTTCATTAGTGGTCGAGGAGGAGGAAAGAGGGCGTGGTCGGGTACAACATTTCGAAAGTTTTGTGCACCAAAAGGTGATTGAGTGGTTGGAGAAGGAGCTTTGTCCGAAGCTGATTGCGAATAAGACGATTGATTTCTATGATGTGCTGTTGTAACTGGTGCTTTGTAGGATGAGCTAATTGATCTACTGACACTATGACCACTACCATCTCCTATTACCCGGAAGGTACTAGTTGGATTCAATGAAGAAGCCTTTCCAAACCATTTGCTTGCCCTGCTATTTGTGATTGGTGGTTCATATGGTGATGAAGAGAAGCGCCAAGGAGAAATACCAGATTGATCTCCATCTTTCTCAAAGACTCCCATCCTAGACTTTTCTTTCCTCTTCTTCAAGTACCAAAGTAACAAGACTATGAGTGCAATAATTGCTAACACGGCAAAAGTGGCCCCTACAGCAACGCCAGTCTTGTTATGCCCTGAATTGCTTGAATCAGTAGAATTATCAGCAGCATTATTGCTACCGCTTGTTTTGGATGTGGCACTTGGGGCGCTGGTTGACGACTTCTTTCCAGAGGCAGTCTTTGAAGCCAAAGTCGAAGAAGTGCTAGCTGCTATTGAAAGAGTTGTCGAAGCAGAAGGTAAACCAATTCCAGTAGCTCCACTTGCTGGGCATGAAGATTTTGATCCAGCTGTGACTGTATAAAGATCGCCTACTCCTCCCGTACCGCTCGCTCCTCCGTCGTTAGCAATTACTGCAAATTTTGTTCCAGAAGACCAGGGAATCGTCCATTCGAATGTGCCCGCTTTATTCTTTTCTGTAGATACAGTAATGGGAGTACCTTTTTCGGGTAGAAACGTGAATGTTACGTCCCCTACGATACCATTATTCTTGGAGTCTTTTTGCCAGGTGATGCTCCAGTCTGAGCATTGTTGGGGTAGCCCAGAGGTAATTGTAGGATACCAAACAAAGTCAAGACTATTTGCAGGTGAATTACAGCTCTGGGTAGCGGCTGCAAAGGTAAAAAGCGACGAAACTCCAGAAGTTCGGCCAGTAGAATCAGCGACACCAACAAATGCTTGCGTGCTGGAAGTTGTCGAGTAGCTGGGAGCTAACCAACTGTATCTGAAGTCGGATCCACTAGCATTTGGTATCGAGATAGTAACAGGAGTCTCATTAATCGGTGCAATTGTAACAGTCCAAGGAGCTGTGCCAGAAGAGGCATCCCATCCAATTTGTAAAGGTGAGCAAGAGTTGGCGTCTCCTACATTGACATCCAAGGCCGAGCTACTGGATGCCCTTGTACTGATGCGTTGCATTACCATTTCATGCACGTTGTCAGGCCTCTTCTATATTATGAGAAAATTACAGTAGTATGAGTGTGCAAATGTAAAAGATGAAACGAGAAGTGAGAATGGCTTGAGTGATTATACAGTGCGGTTGTAGGCGAAAAAAAAAGAGCAATAGAGGTCAGAAAAAAAGGAAAAAGCTTGTTAGTTGGAGAAAGGCTGGTACTCGGAGATTTAGTTTAAGGCTTCAACGTCGCGAGAGTACTGCAAGGTCAAGAGTGCTGAAAAGAATGTCGATATTGTAAACGAGAGTGAGTACAGTAGGGTATGCTGAGAATCGAAAGGGGGAATTTTAAGAAGTTGGAGGTGATTGGTGAGGAGAAAGGAGAATCTTCGATGATGAGATTTAAAAAAAACAAAAGACGGGAGCAGAAGGGGGAGGCAATCTTGCGAAGTAAAGGAAATACAGGAAACCGACATAAACAAATACGCTAAAGATTAATATTGTATTATTTTTCGCGGCCAAGAATTTTCTTTTTTAAGAACGGCACTTCCGCTAAATACAGGTCAAGTGTCGTAACTTGCTAAACAAATACTAAAAATTGGCACGTCTAAAGCTTATTATTGAGAGCGTTCGTAACATATTAGGAAAGGGAAGAATACAAGTACCTGCATAGTCCAGACTGAACAGGATTTACGGGGCATGCTAGATTTAAAATCGTCCATATACTTTTGTCGAATTCTAAAATTGAGGGAGACAAGACTTTCTTCCACGTGAAGCAAATCAAAAGGTACCGAGAAAAAAAAAAAAAAATAAGAAGGAGAAATGAGGCGGGGCATCATTGATTTTCTCTAGATAGATGAATTGCACTGTCTGTTAAACCATAGATTAGCTGCGCTACTTTCTAACCCTGACAGAGGTGTGACTGTACTGAAGTAAATAGCAAATATGTATTCTGGTGGTCAACAACCACCAGCAGCGAGCGGTCAGCAAAGCGCCTTTTCACATCCGCCTCACCTCATTTCTTCCAACAATAATAGTGGGATAGGATCAAATACGCCTCCTTCTCATCTCCAACATCCGAATTCACCATATCAGCAGAATAATTATAACTTATCATTTCATCCCCATCAATCTCAACACCAATACTTAGCTCGACATGGCAGTGGTGGTTCCGGCCCTTCGTGGAGCCCCATGGCCAACTCAAGTATGGGAGGAGGAGACGATGATGATGATGATGACGAAGAAGAGGAGGATGATGATGATGAAGACGAAGAAGAGGAAGAAGAAGAAGAGAGAGGTCAGAGCACCAAAAAGAGAAAGAGAGGTGACGATGGAGTAACTAAAACGGCAAAAGGTGCTAAGAATACAAAGAGTAGTAATAATAATGCTGCCAATGGCGAAGAAGTAGGAGCAGACGGAAAGAAACCTAAGCCAACCAGAGGGGCAAAGGCTTGTAAGAATTGCAGAAGGTTAAAAATGCGCTGTGTAGGTGCACAAGATGGACCACCTTGCGATCGATGTAAGCACACAAATCATGCCTGTATCTTTGAAGAATCAAATCGAGGGAAGAGATCAGGGAAGAATCAAAGAACAGAAGCAATGGCTGTCAGCCTAAGGAAGATGGAAGCAACAATGAACAATCTTATCAGAAGTCTCAAGGATCCATCCAATGCATTTAGTCAAGGTGCTGGTATGATAACTCGGTCTCCTTCACCAGAGGCAGCTAGAGGGTCTAATGGAAAAGAAAAGAGTTCTCGTCATTTCGATGATCGATCCAGATACACCAAGCAGACAGATGATAAAGAGAGATTCGACAGAGGTTGGCCAGCGGTGGATGAAGCAGATGAATTGGGTAGAGCCTATGGAGCGATACGAAGTGGAAGAGGTTCAGAGAATGTGGTAATCTCACCAAATGATGAGGCCATTGCTCAAGGGCTTTACGTTGGGAGATCGCTTCGACAATTGACTGCTGCTAGCCCTGGAGGGAATCATATCGATCCAAAAGCACTTGGAGTGCCAGATGTTGTCGCATCACCCAAAATATCTACTGCTGGTGCTGCACCTGCTTCGAATGGTCTGATACGGCAGACTGGAACTAGATTTGTGGAGCCAGAAAGATCAGCTAGAAGTGTACGACATGTTTCTCCACGTTTGCACAGTCTTCCAGATAATACTCTAAATCCTTTGGGATTGCTGGCTGAGGCTAGTTTGCACAATTCTTTTCGAAGTCGCCGACTTTCCAATCGACGTGCCCCTATTGATGATACTGCTCGAATTGCACTTCGCGCTGCTACTGGTTCCACAGCTGGTAGCGCTTCTAGTCCTGGTGAGAGTACAACCAATAGTGTTTCGGGTGCGCATGGAAATACTACCGATAGCCCATCCGTCAAAATGAGTCCGCATGGGGAGGAGGGGTCTAGTCCAGACAAGAAAAAGGAAGGTGAAAGTGCCTCTTCTTCTGGCAAAGGTCGTGGTGCAAAGTCAACCACTGTTCAAGATGAATACGATGAATTCCCAGGAGCAGAACAGGGTAAACTGGCAAAGGAAAAGGGTGGCATTTCTGCATTATCAGCTTCGGTTGCATCGGGTACACCTGGCATGGAAGAGTCTGAAAAGTATCATTTGGGAGTCGCTTCAGAAGCGTACTTTAAACCCGGACCAATGACGATACTTCCCTTGCGACGAATCGTTATTGAAAGAGAGTTGGCACCCGAATTACTTACACAAGGTATCATCACTTCACAAGAGGTTTTGGAATTATTTCAAATTTTTTTCCATCATTGCAGTCAGCACGTCATTTTACTGGATCCAGAGTGGCATACTCCTACCATGATTTGCAGTCGTAGTCCCTTTCTATTTACAGTCATTTGCACAATTGCAGCCAAATTCTATTCGAAGCGACCAGAATTACATCTCAAATGTCTTCAAATGGTTCGAAAGAGTGCCTATCTTATCATGAGTAGAGGCTTCAAAAGTGTAGAAATTGTTCAGGGTTTCATGCTCTTGACACTTTGGAATACGCCTTCTGAAAGATTCGAGGAAGACAAAACTTGGTTATTCAGTGGAGTTGCAATTCGAATGGCAACTGATTTGAATTTACATAGAAAATCAATTGCTTCTTTACCGGGTAATCATTCTGCTGATGATCCTATCGTTTTGGAGAGAGAAAGGGAAATTATCAATCGAGAAAGAACTTGGCTTGTCTGCTTTGTCCTAGATCGTTCCATCAGTGGGCAAATGGGTAAACCTTGGACCATTCGTGAAGATTGGATAATTCGTAATAGCCGACATTGGTGTTTGCAACGATTAAGTGAACCTTGGGATCTTGGCATCTGTGCTCTAGTGGAATTATTACGATTGACGTCAAGACAACTTGATTCATTGTATTCCTCGACAACTTCCGTTTCTGGTCTCAATACCGACATTGACTACAGTACCATGTTACACGTCTTCAATGAACAAATTGAAGAGTGGCGGGCAATTTGGCAGTCTAGAGGTTTCTTTACATCTCCTCATGATCGAAATGATGATGCTGCTGCTGCTGCAACAGTTGTAGATGATACAGATGTCACAAAAGTTAAAGAAAAGGTTGCAGAGACTTTACGATTAGCAGATACTCCTGTACCACCTGCTGATGATGAAGATCATCAACGACGTACACTTCATTTCATCGCCAAACAAGGACCAATAAGATACAATTACGCTGTTTTAATTCTCAACAGTTTTGGTCTTCAACATGCAGTTGATTTTCCAACTCGAAGTGGTCTTGATAAAGGTTTATACTTTACAAAATGTTTACAAGCTGCCAAGAATATCGTCTTTGCTGCAAGGGATGGTATGCGACCCATTCTAGCCTATTCAACAGATCCATTCTTTGTCGTCATCTCTTATGCATGTGTTTTTCTTCTCAAACTGACTAGACCAGCATTCTCAGCTTATGTTGATGAAGAAGATGTTTTAGGAGTGGTGGCAGAAGGAGCTGATTTATTGGAAAGTGTAGCAATGAACCCTACTCACACGCCTGCCTTGTATGCTTCTTTCTTACGAGCTCTTCTTCAAACTCGATTGGATCGCACAAACACTAATCGTAGCGGTGCAACTACACCTCGACGTAGCAGAGCTGCATCGCCAATAGTAGGTGGTGATGACAGTAGTCCTCCTGCTGAAGGATACGAAAATCGACAAGATGATGAAGTTCCACCTGCTTCCCTTCCAATGCCTGCCAGCCTTTTCAACAATATAGGAGGATTGCTTGGTGGTAACAATGGTACCAGTCTAACTGCTGAACAAGCCGCTATGCTACATGGCTACGTAGATGGAACCAATGGCAATATAGAGGATAGCAGTACTAATCCTGCAGGACAATCATCAAATGCTATCAATTACCCAATCGATCATCTACTCAATGAATCTTTTTGGGGTTCTCTACTACCACCTGGTTTCGGTGGACC
Organism: Exobasidium cylindrosporum; assembly: GCA_023273805.1. Taxonomy (NCBI): domain Eukaryota; kingdom Fungi; phylum Basidiomycota; class Exobasidiomycetes; order Exobasidiales; family Exobasidiaceae; genus Exobasidium; species Exobasidium cylindrosporum. Next base: position 4,804,726 of record CP096878.1, read on the forward strand.
TTTAGATGGACTTGCTACGGGAAGTGTAGAAATGTTTCCTAGTAGTGGAAATACGAATTATGCCTCTGGAACTGCTAGTATGATGCATAGCAATAATCAGACGAGAGCAAGTACTCCAAGTATGCTAAACACCTTTGGACCAAACGTGAGTCATGATTGAGATCATATTACAACTTGAAAATGCTAATGTATTCCATTCTCTCTCTCTCTCTCTCTAGGTCGCTTTTGACTTTTCAGCTGGTTCCCTTTCATGATGATCATATGTACTATATATTGATAAGGAGCCTGTATTTTATTTCTCTCCTTTAAGAACAAAATTAAATTGATTCTTTTCCTTTTTCTTCGCAAGGGCGCGTTGGAGAAAGCACACCTCTGCCTCTCTCTCCGGTCCGATCGGGTCGGATTATTTATTCTTCTAATTTTTTTTTTTTCCTTTGCTTTGACAAGAGTTACTTAAATAAAACAAGATTGTCACTCTGCCTATTTCACTTCCACCTTGGCATTAAAAGCTGTTGCTCAGCGAAAGAAATCAACATATATACTCGAAAATGGCAGCTTTCAGACCTACAATGATCGCTCGTTATGGGCTACAAAACATCCTAAAGAAGCGACCTGATGATGTTGTATTCACCACTGCACTTCGTACACCCATTGCTAGGCTAGGAAAGGGATTCAAACATGCGGTAAGTACAGCCTGTCTTTATGAGTAGAGTTCATTGTTGATCGCCGTTGAGAAAATTGTGTCCTACACTAGTATCCTGAAGAATTATTGGCATTTGTACTACAAAAGACCAGGGAAAGATTGGAGAAAAAGGGAGTAGATATTAGTATCATTCAGGATATATGCACAGGAACAGTCTTGATGGAATTGGGAGGTGCAAAAAGTGGACGACTAGCAGCCCTACATGCTGGTATGCCAATTGATTCTGCTTACTAGTAAGTGATTCCAGCTACAAGCAAAGAAATGAAAGTGAGTATATTGGAGGCTAATTATAGAATTTTTAAATCTTTTTTTTTATGATAGTACTGTAAATCGACAATGTGCCTCATCACTTCAATCAATAACTAATATTGCAAATTCTATCAAAACTGGTGAAATTACTTGTGGTATTGCAGCAGGAGCAGAAAGTATGACACGAGACTGGGAAACAAAAGCTATACCAATTAAAATGTCTGAAGATATGAAAAATTCACCAAATAAACAGGCAAGGGATTGTTTAATGTCAATGGGTTTAACATCAGAAAATGTAGCTGAAAGATGGGGAATTGGAAGACAAAGACAAGATGCATTTGCAGCTCAAAGTCAACAAAGAGCAGAAGCAGCACAAAAAGATGGTAGATTAGCAAGTGATATTGAACCAATTACTGTACGTTGGATTGAAGAAGATGGAAAAATTTCTTCGAAAGTAGTCGAGTTAGATGAAGGTGTTCGACATGGTACAACGGCAGAAGGATTAGGAAAATTGAAACCAGTTTTTAAAAAGGATGGTACTTCAACGGCAGGAAATTCAAGTCAAGTCTCAGATGGTGCAGTCGCCTTGACTTTGGCAAGAAGAGATGTAGCAGAAGCAGCAGGAATGGAAATCTTGGGTAGATGGATTGGTACTTCTACTATGGGTGTCGAACCTGAAGTAATGGGTAAGTAGTATCGAAAAAGAAAAAGAGCAAAGTAGAAAGATAATTTTCATGATACTTATGAAAATCTTGTCTTTCTCTTAGGTATTGGACCAGCTATGGCAACACCCAAGCTACTCAAGCGATTCGGACTAGAAGCAAAGGATATTGATCTTTGGGAACTCAACGAAGCCTTTGCATCTCAAGCTCTAATGACTATTGATCACCTTGGTATTGATGAAGCTCAAGTCAATGTCAAGGGTGGTGCTATTGCTCTAGGTCATCCATTAGGAGCGTCAGGTGGAAGACTTGTGACTAGTCTTTTGAGTGAATTGCGAAGAACAGGAAAACAAACTGGAGTGGCCACACTATGTTGCGGTACAGGTTATGGAAAGTCAAGCTTGATCGTTGCCGAGTAAGAATACTTCTTGTTAGGACTGGAGAATGCAAATTTTAAATGTGATGTAATTTGTCATCGATTGGGTGTAAATTAAGACTACATTATTGTACAAGATGCAATAGAATCAATTCTTGATTCGTGCAACTAATTCTTTAAAACTATTTCGAGCTTTGTGTTTAGCTTGACCAAATCTTCCTTCACTAGATTGAGCATGCTGACTTAGATTTAGACCTAGCCCATTCCCGCTTCCTGTTTGACTTCCTAAATTATTGATAGGCTTGCCACTCAAAGTACTAGACCTTTTTAATTTAGACTCTACACCAACAGCACCATTGACACCAATCTTTCTTCTCTCTGGATAAGAAAGAGAAGAGTGTCCTATTGTATTTGCTCTTCTTGGTGTACTTCTTCCTGATCCACCTACTTCTGTCAAATTGGTTGAAGGTACTTCAGCAATATCCTCCAATGTCGTTGGATGGATGAGGCGAGGTGAAGGTGTTCTTGTAGGTGGATGAGCTGGCCATGATGCCCTATTTCCGGGAGTATTAGAGTGAACAGGAATGCCCAAATTCAATTCTCTTCGGATAAGAAGAGATGGTGAGGGGTGTCTATAATCTCGATCTTTGTCCTTGATTATCTCCTCATTGGAAGGTGCTATAATCCTTTTCTTTTGCTGATCTTGTGGTGATGGTGATCGTAATGTTAATGAACCATTAGCTATCGTTGGAAGACTTTGATCAGATAATCGACGAGGAGATGTGAAAGGTTGTACCATCGTATCTTTCACTGCACCCATTGGTCTAGCCTCTTCCTTTTTCAAATCAGCAGCTACAACAGCAGGGCTTCTTGTATTGGACCTTTGTATGCTTGCCCTCTTTTCGATTCTTTCTGCTTCTTCTAGCTGTCTCATCATTGCTCTAGCTCCTCCCCCTCCAGACCAAAGACCAGAAGAGTTATCATTACTCAATCTTCTCATCTCGTTTCGACTCTGTTTCGTACGTTCCTCTTCCTTTCTCAATCGTAGTTCCTGTTCCACTTCTTCTTTTAGTGAGGCATCTTTGATATCTTCGCCATTTGATTGTGAATCTTTCCGCATTGGTACAACTTCTACCTTGCTGTTGCCTTGCTTTGAATCAAATTCATCGGCCTTGATGTCTCTAACAACAGTACGAATTTCTTCTTCTTCATCATCGACGTCACCTCGAATCCAAGTTGGTAATTTGATCTTCTTTTTGACACCGTCCGACTCTGCCTGTTTCCGATCTGCTAAATATTTCTTCCTTGCTGCCCTCGTCCATGGCGTTGTGTAGGCTAAATTTTTTTTTTTTTTTTCAAAACTTAGTTAGTCACGAGCTTTGTTTCTGTCTCTATCCTCTGTCTTACCTTGCGAGAGAGAAGCTATCATCAATTGCTCACAATGAGGACATACACAGTCCTCGTTTAAATCTTCTTCTAAAAAGTCATCGTCATCCTCGCATTCTTCTTCTTCTTCTTCCTCATCATCTTCTTCCGAATCGCCTGCTTCTTTCCAATTCAAGATGGCTTTTGCTGGACCATCTTCTGAAGAAGGCGACCTATCCGGAATCACTACAGCAGGCACTCTTAATGTTACAGGTCTTTCTTCTACTTTCGCAGCATTACTCGATGGTTGGGGTGAATCAAAGTCATCGAGGTCGTCTCCTGTGTGAAGCACAAGCGGCTTTCGAACAGCAAGTGGTTTGGATATATTTGCAATAGCATTGGCATTCGGGGTATTTTGAGGGGATGTCGAAGAGAATGACTGATGGTGCTGAGGTTCGGATGCAAGTGCTAAGCGATGTTGCAATGGTGATGAAGAAGCAGAATCAGTTGGAGGTGGTGGTGAAATTAGCTTTCTTCTCAACTTTGCAATAGAGGGAGGCGCCGGACTCTTATTGATGGGGAGTGAAGGCGATAGTCCTCTTGCATTTTTATCTTGATTACCACTCCGCCTGGTCGGACTTGAACTATCACGCAGAGAAGATGTAATTTGACTCGATACTTCATCCTCGTAGTCGGTATGCCGATGGAGACTAGGAGAAGAAAGCGATCTAAAGACGTTGAGCTTACTCTTCTTCTTTCTAGAGACCTTCTCTTCCGCCCGGAGTTTTAGACGATCTTCTATTGTGGTATCCTCATATGCCTCGGAGTATGGTCTGGAAAGGAAAAGCGACCATTGTCAGCCAAATTTGAAAGTAGTGTGTTTTTACAATAGCCACTCATGTGTTTTACAACGACCACTACTCACATAATTTGACATTTGCTTGAAAAGGACACTTGCCGAACAGGCTTACTATCAAAGTATGAGTCGCCCATATGTTGTTCAGGCAACCTTGGCCTCTTGCGAGTGTTGTTCCTCTCTCTCCCTTTCTCTCCTTTTCCCTTTGAGATGTAGTTATAGTTTAAACGGAAATGGATAATTTGAATCGAGAAGACGCGTAGAGTCCAGGCTTCGGATCGTATTCGACCGCCGCATATAATAATTTGCTCTCGCACGTACCCCTTGTTGCTAAGCCTCAGGTCACGTAAGCGTCGAGAAGGAAAAGGCAAAAAAAGATCGTGATGGTGACATGAGCCCTTTTTTTCCTTGAAAAAGACCAACTTATGCTGAAGAAGATAGTAGGAAGACCAGGGCGATCAGTGAATAGACGAATTGTTCACAATGAAGCAATTGCTACTTCAATTAGCAACAATACAAATGCCAGATCTATTGCAGTCATAGGAGCTGGTTTGGCTGGTCTCACCTTGAGTCTTCATCTTGCTCGTCAACTTACGCCCCACCAACGGCATCGAATCGTCTTGTATGACTCTGATCAGAGAGTAGGAGGCTGGGTTCGAAGTGATAGGATTAATGTCACGGGAAAATCGAGAGAAAATGTAAAGCAACCAATGACCGCTCTACTTGAGGCTGGACCAAGAAGCATTAGGCCAGTTGGTTTACCAGGATTTGTCATGCTTGATTTGGTGGGTAATAAGATGCATTCGATGTGAGATGCGGTAGAAGATACTGAAATACTTTCTTCTTACTGCCAATAGATCAAGTCCTTGAATCTTTCAAATCAACTTATACATGTTTCCAAATCTCATGCATCAGCCAAAAACAGATTTTTGTATTATGCGGACAAAATCCATTTATTGCCTAGCTCATTAGGAACAGCCCTCCGAACGCTCTTATTCGATCGAAAGCATCCGCTCTCCAAAGGAAAAATTCCCAGTACTATTCTCAGAGGTATTTTCAAGGCAAAAGAAAAGCGACAAAAGACAGATCGATGGGCTGATGAAAGTATCGAAAGCTTTCTAACGAGAAGGTTAGGTAGAAAGGACAATTCATCTTTGCCTCTACTAGATTATGTGGGATCAGCAGTACTGCATGGCATCTATGCCGCTGATGCTTCTAGACTTAGTGTTCGAAGTATCTTTGGCTTTTTGTGGAATGCCGATATCATACATGGTAATCCGTCAAGAGCAATTTTTCCTTCTTTTCTGAATCGACATCATACCTCATTAGAAACATTAGCAAATATAGAACAAGATGAAAGCGCGAGATTTGAATTGATCAAGTCAAAAAGGTTGGAAAAGGAGATGGAAGAAGTAAAGGAGAGTTTAGGAGTAGACTACATCAAAGAGATGGAGAAGGTCAGTGTCGTCAGCTTTCCAAATGGAATTCAAACATTGACAAATGCTATGGTAGAAGAGTGCAAGGAGAGAGGAGTTATGATCGAAACTGCCTCCAAAGTTGAGTCTGTCAATTTCTCGAATGATGATGTAGAGGTAAGAGAGGGTTTTGAAGGATTCGCATTGTCAGAATTATTTTACTAATTCGCTTTATCACAGGTCAAGACTTCGAATACAAGTGCCAAATTCGATCGTATAATTTCCGCAATTCCTTCGCCTTCTTTGGAAAAAATCTTGCAAGGCGTATCAGTTCCCAACCTTAGTCACAATCCTTCATCGACAGTAGCAGTATTGAACATAGCTATTCCTGCCTCCTCTAATATCAAAATTCCACCTGGGTTTGGTTATCTAGTTCCAAGGGCATGCGCAAAGGAAGGAGATAATTCGATGGGATTACTAGGTGTAGTCTTTGACTCTGTTGCTGTTCCAGGTCAAGATGAATGCACTAAACTTACCATGATGTCAGGTGGTCCATTTTGGAAGCCAGGTTATAATGTACACGATTTGCTGTCTCGAGGTGAGGAAGCGATGTTTATCGACCAAGCACTTTCTCTTCTAGCAAAGCATTTATCTCTTGATGAAATTATACTCAAAGACAAAAGTACTTTGAAACGATTAACATTACAGAAGGACTGCATTGTTACTTATACACCTGGTCATTTAGGCCGAATGGATCAACTAGATGCTGCTTTACAAAAAGAAAAGAGGCTGACAATTATTGGAGCATCCTACACTGGAGTATCCTTGAATGACTGTGTTCTCAATGCCACTCGAACGGCAAAGAGGATTATAGCAAGTGAAATGGAGGAAGGTCATCATCGTGGTAATAGTGTAACGGGACTAGAAGAGCTAGTCAGAGAGTAGGAAGAGGGAATATAATTATAAAGATTAATCTGTACAATACTTCCGATCATTGTATATTGACAGACATAGAAAATAATGCAAAATATAGATTCTCGATCAATAATATGACAATATAAAAGTACATTTGATCTTTGAGGAAGGGTATCTTTGTGCGATAAACTATACTTGATCTAATTTTATTTTTTGCTTTGATTGTCTTTTTCATCTTCATTCTCTATCGCAAAGATTGGCTTTGGTTGTGTTTTACTCCATGCTCCAGTCCACTTTGGATCTTGATCTGCCTGAGCTGCGTACTTGAGTAAAGCCCTGAGAAGGAAAAAAAAAAAAAAAAAAATACAAAAGGTCAGCATCGTTTATTAAAAAAAAAGTCATTGAGATATTTCACTCACTCCCTAGGATCTTCACTTCTAGAATTATCTCTGAATATATTTTGAACCATGTGCTGAGTAGCAGCTGCACCAATTCTACCACCTTTACCTGGTCCTTCTAAAGGTCTCTCTGGCATTCGACTAATCCGTGGATCTTGTCTCATCTTTTCCATTTTTCTCTTTTTGGCTTGAGCACTCATTCCTTGACCTCGACTGGCGGCATCAGAAGCACCTGGTGTAATGATTGGACCTTCCTGCTCTTCTCCCCATACATCATCCCCTCTTGCTCTAGTTCTAGCTTTCTTATCGACGCACATCAATGCACCTCGTGAAGATTGATGAGATGAATAATAAAGATGAACTACTCCACTTGAAGTAGAAGCAAATAGTTGATTAATTTTGGGATGCCAGTCAAGCTTGATTACACTTGAATTTTTATCATCTTCTATTTCAATTCGCTTTTTAGACGAAAGATTTAATCTTGATAAAACTTCAATAGCGCCTGATTTGGTCACAGGACCATGACCACTAAAATCATCTCCAGTCTTGGCTCGAATTACTGAAGTACCAGTCAAGATAGTACTCTCATCTAAGCTGAAAATGACACTTGTCTGTGCATATGAATTAGGCAAACCATATCGCTCAGCTAATGGCTTCTTGAAATTGCGAATATCCCACAACTTGATCGACTCATCACCTCCTCTTGTAGCAAGTGTCCGCCCATCCCTTGAAAAACACAGCGAGCTCGTCTCTGTGTTCCTTTCATGTGCACCTTCAATTGTTGCATTTGGCCGACTGTAGGTACCGCTAGTGCTCCAAAGATGTAATGCACCATCTAGGCAACCAGCAGCAAGCATCTTTGCATCATGGCTGAATCCTGCGCATGTAATCTTTGTTCTAGTTCCCCTCTCCTTACTTTTGATTACGACAACAGTTTGCTGCTTCAATTTATTTTCAGCATCCCACAATCGAATGGTGCTATCTGCACTAGCAGTAGCAAAAAGGTTGTTGATGGTGGGGTGCCAAAAGCATGCTGTTAATTCAGCAACGTGGCCTGCAGTATTTTTCATATCTCGTATATAGACATCTCCCTTTTTAAATGTGCTAACTTCATTGCCTTCTCTATCATACAACTTTGCCTGTGCTGTTCCCGTAGCTGCTAACAAATTATTTCCAGACGGTGACCAAGCCAAGTCATGTACCAAATGTGATTCGAATGGTTCAAATGACTTGAAAGGTTTAAATGATTGTGACATACCACCAAAGTCCCATAGCTTAACATCATAGTCGTAAGAGCCCGTTGCTACTCTTGCTCCTGCAGTATCTATTGACAATGCTGAGACTGCTTTCTTGTGATCAAACAATTGTACCTTGTCTTCCATTGGTATGCTTGCACTGACATCCAACTCTTCTGGTTCTGGTCCGAAATCCACTTCTCCGTCTTCATCATCGTCGTCGTCATCGCTGTCACCACCAGCACGCTTCAGCAACTCATCAGATATTGCCTTTTTGTTTGCTTCCCGTTCGGCCGTGGTGAGACCATCATCATCCCAAACTACCTCTTCTTCTTCTACTTTATCCTTTCTCTCTATTGGATTCTGCTGTACAGGCTGAATTGCAGCTGAAGGTTGTGATTTGGTAGGAATTGCTTTTGCGGGCTTTGCTTTACTTTGTTTTCCGAATCCCATGGGCATCATTGCCCTTAATGCTTCGTCGTCCATCGTTGCACCATAAATTAGATGAATGTTACGCAAGCAAGAAGGATGGGAATCAAAGCTAAATCAAGTAGCAGCAATATTTAGTCCTTCCTCTGGTTACCGCTTTTATGAGAAGGTAAGTCACGTGTATTATCAAGCCGAAACGCACCTCGGCGCCTCTTCTTTTAGGCTTGGCAACTCTAATTGCGCATTCAAAGTCCGACTTTTGCTTCAAATTGCCTAATTTCTGGTACCTGACAGGTGGAAAGTCTGTTCCCTTCCTTATCTTTCCTTTTTTTTATCTTTCGTAGAGCAAATGTTGTAAATTTCTTCTACTTGTCAAGGCCAGAACTTTCTACTCTGCCAAGCTATCACCTCAAGCTTATGATATGACCAATGACAAAAGAAAACATTATCATTAAGAACTGTATGTAAAGAGCGGGAGTTGACGTATGCAATAAATAATAGACAGTGGTCGACTTTGTTATTTTTTAAATTTCGCATTGTTGGTCTATCATGCCTTCTAAACACAAGTCTATCTTTCAATCATACTCTACTCTTTGATTTCTTTTAAACAAATATTTTAAAAATTTCTCATCAACTTTTGGGCGGCAAGATGCACATGGCAAAGTACAAGACATCTTTTAGTGCCACTTTCAATATACTTCTCACGCAAGGCAATATGAACTCTTGGCCACTAAAAAAACTAAAAAAAGTTTGCTATATCAGAGAGGGTTCCCAATTTGCTAAGGTTTGCAAGAGTAAAATATGAAGCTTGCTCTCCACACAAATTGCTAAAAAGCCAAACTAATGTATTTCAGGGGTTGCTCGGTAAAGCAACTCTAGTGTACATTTTAGCATCGATGTTTGTACAACATTGAGGCTTCTCTACCACAGACAGACAGACAGACCTTTACCAATTAGGAAGATAAATTTTTAAACAATTTAAAACTCAAATCAATCCAAATTTATAGTCCCATTGGCCTAAAAAAAAAAAAGGCAAGCTATAGATATATTGTAGATATTAGCCTCGGACTTGCTAAATAGAGAAGAAATTGATCAAGAAGAAAGAAATCGACCTAACGCGTTTGTAATGCTAACCCTACTCATATATCCCCTGACAGTTTGGACGCCACACTAATTGATACATACTACTACTTGATGCGTCTTCATTGAAAGGTAATACTCCGACTTTCTTTTTTTGGTGTGTGTGTAAAGTCTGTCAATGTCAAAGTCCCCATTTCTCTTCTCCGCTGCTCTGTTTTGCCTTTTGAATACCTGAATTTTTCCCACTTCCCCTTACAGAGCCGGTCTCTTGCTATCCCTCTACAAGTGTACACGCAATAAAGTTGATTTTACGAAAAAGACAAAAGAGAAAGTCAACAATTCTTCTAAAGACATATATATATATATATATATAAAAAGACAAACCCCTCCTCAGACCTTGTTAGAATAGCCATCCTCTTTTTTTTAAAACCATTCCCTACTCCTTTTCGTCTTTACCTCCCCTTTCCTACTCCTCAAGTCCTTTTCCGTTTCCTCCTGTGTTCTCATTCAAAGTTTCCCCTCCATCTCCTTTCTCTCAGAGTCATGGTTGACCATGCATACTGGAATTCGCCTACGGTAGATACAAAAATGGTCGAAGTAGCCAAATTACTTGCATATACATCACTTGGATTCTTTTTTTGCGAATTTATCAAAACATTTACATTTGACATTTCCATATTAATAGGAAAGCGACAACGTAAATGGCCACAAGTTGCTTATTTTGGTACAAAATACGTTTGGATTACTTATATCATTACCATGTTTATCATTTTATGGTCTCAAGTTGAACTTCAATGTCAAGTAATTTTTAATTTGTTGGAAATGCAAATGGGTTTTGTAGTTATCTCATCAAGTTTTTTACTTGCTTGTAGGACTGTTTGCGTTTATCAAGGTACTGCTAAAAGAGTCGTTGTTGGAATTTTATTAATTTTTGGTTTAGGATTGACTGCAACTTGGATGTATGGTATTCAAGACGTTACTTCATTTTGGTCAATCGAAGCTGCTTCTCCTTGGAATTCAGGTGCTTGTGTTTGGATTTCAATTAAAAATACTTATTGGGTAAAATATGTCATTACCATTCTTTTTGATTTTCTCGTTTTACTTCTCACTACGGTAGGGATTTTACGAATGAATGCACAATCTCGAATTGGTGAAATCTTAATCAATCATGGTTTAATTTATTTTATTCTTACATTTGCTGCTAATATGGTTGTTACAATTTTAACTGCTTTACAACTTAGTCCAACAATGGCATTAATTGGAGCTGTACCTCAATCAACTGTCTGTGTCATTTGTTCAACAAGATTATACATTATGCTAACTCAAGAAGCTCGACCTCAAAATGGTGGTCGTGGTAATAGTAATAACAACAATACTACTACTTGCACTCAAACGTCAAATTCTTCTTCTTCTACTACTACTACTACTACTACTACTAGCAAATTTTCTGCCTTTTTACGACCAGGTAGTCGAAGAAATACTGAAATTATTCCTTTTACATCCAAATCTGACTGTGTATTATCAAAAAGTAATAATCCACCTTCACCAAATTATCACGATAGTTCTTCTTCTTCTTCTACTGATGATTTAGAGAAATCAATTTCTCTCAATTCTCCTGGATTAATTCGAGTAGAAGAATGTCGTCAAGTTCAAGTTGAAACTCTCGATGGTGAAATGATGGCATCACATCCATTTACAAATGGTATTAATCAACATTATGGTTTACAATCTATTAATGAAAATGATGCAAGTCCTACTAATGAGCAAGTAATAGCTCAATATCCTCGACTATTGGCACGCAAAATTACAGAGTAACAAAATCTATCATCTCCCCTCTAAATTTTGTTTTTTTTCTTCTTTTTTTTTCACTTGTATCACATATTCACATAACACTCAATGGCAATCTTTTTTTTTTTTTTTTTTTTTTTTTTTTTTGATTTACTCTCTCCTTGCTTGAGGATTTATATTCGGTCTCCTTATTGAACCCCGTCTATCGTAATTCTATTTCTCAAATTAATTTTCGTCAATCTTTCTTTTTTTTTTGCTTTCTTCACATTGTCGATGATGGCAAATGATTAATTTTTCTTCCCTTTACCTCCTTGTACCTGACCAACCCCTCCACCCTCTTCTTGCTTTGAAGATCCCCACGCATTTGTGATGAACTGACGTTAGTCCCTTGCCGCTTTAGCGTGGGCAGATGCAAGGTAAAGAAAGTGATGATGATATCGGGCAATTAAGGGCCGCAAAGGTCAGGGGGAAAGGATGATTAATTAAAAAACAATTTTTAAGGTACCATTTTTTTTTATCTTTACACTAGAACGACATTGTACATTTGTCACTTATTATTATATGAATATATAAACCAAACAAGTAAACTTTTGTTTTCATCACTACTAAATGCGTCAAATGAATTCGTTCGTGTTTTTTTTTTTGAGAGAAAATTTTGGAACCAAAAAGCAAGGAGTGAAAAAGTTAATCTTCTCTTAGTCGTTTTTTACTAACCAAATTTAAGATTATCCTTTAACCGCAAGAGGAGGCCTTCCGCTGCAGCTTTTTCGGTTGGTCCACTTTTCAAGTGTGAGATAATTGTATTCACTTCGCAACCCCCATACGAATGGTAGTAAACACAATTTACACATGGTCAAAATAATCAAAACAATGTGATATATCAAATTTTAAAAAAAAAAAAAAAAAAAAAAAAAGAAAAAAAAAATGTAAAAAAGTCAGGCACGAGTCCTTATTAGTAAGAAAGAGCTCGTGTGCGGTACACAGAGATTTCTCACACGTCCCCCCATCCTTTATTGCAATTCTCTACCGCAACCGGGGGGTAGAGTATGATACCCGCGAAGATTGTATCGTGATGACCAATCACTTGTTATATTACCTTTGCCTCGGACGAGATAAATAAATATCTTTAAATTTAGTTTTAATTTCTGAAAAAGAGAGAAAGAGAGAGAGAACGAGAGCTGCAACTTTAATTTACGTCTTTGAATCAACGTCTTCGCGGGCATGACAAAATGTGTGTGCGTGTGTATGCATGTCTGTACCTTTTGTAACTCAACCAATTGATATCCGGGAAAGGGAAGGATAGAAAAAGAAGCAGATTTAAAATTAAAAGAAAAAATAAAAAAAAAAAATTAGAAAGAAAACCAAGGGGCTAGGCACAGATAAACACTGTTCCTGCAACTCCGACACATTCCATATTGTAATGTAATTCGATCAGTAGTACCTTAAATCTACGAGGACCCCTTGAGAAATCAATAATACCTCCTCACCTTGAATATGATTAGAAAAGAAGAAAATAAATAGGAGGGCAAAGCCACACGAATTTTATTTCCTCATCCATTGATGTGGATCCCCCTCCCCCCCCCCCTTCTTTCGTCGATTGCAACTTTTCATTTTTTTCTTTTCATTTTTTCTTCTTCAATTTAGTAATGCTAGGGGAGAAAAGACTGATTGGAAGCACTGACATACATTCTCTTGTAAATTCTCATTCAGGCCCGATCTAGTATATCCGTTTCCAAAATTGCTTTTTGCGGGAGTCTGCTCAATTCAGGAGAGATAGAGAAAGATAGAGAGATCAATCATTATGCTCTATCAACTTTGCAATCAGTAATATGTATCTATTATTTCATCTTTCCCTTTTGTAGAAAAAATAGTTTAGATGCATGAATTCGTTGAAGTGGTAGATGAGGCAATTGACGCAAAAAATACTCAGATAGTACCAGTACAATCTTAAATTCTTCTTTTTTTGGGGGGGTGCGAGGGGGGGGGGGGTTGTCAGACTGCAATATGCCTGTGTGCCCCCCTCCATTTCCCTTTTCCCCCACCCCTTGATCCTTTTCCGGTCTAAAAAGCGATAGAAGATAGATTGCATCAAGAGACATAGTATCATATATAAAGAAGCGAGATTCCTTTCTTTTTCCCTCTTCCACGTCGAAAGTATTTCTCATCATTCCCCTCTTCTCCTTCCTAGCACTTACATTTATTCCCCTACCCCTCCCCCTTTTTGTTTATTTATTATAAAGTCATCTTCTACTACATCCAATGGCTTCGGAAACTTTTTGGACTTCAACAGTAGGTCTTTTCAAAACTGTTGAAATACTTCGTGTTTTAGTATATGTTTCTACTGGAATATTTCTAGGTGAAACTATAAATTCAGCTTCATTTGATTGGTCAATCATTATTGGTCAACGTCAACGTAGATGGACTCAATTATTATATTTTGGTGCAAAATTAAGTTTTCTTGCATTTTTAATTCAAATCATTACTGCATTTTGGTTACAAGAAAAAGTAGATTGTCAATCATACCTTTATGCATGGGAATTCTTAATGGGTCTCACGGTCATCATGTCAAGTAGTCTTTTAGCTTTTAGAACAATTGCAGTTCATCAAAATAAGACTAAAAAAATAGTTATTGGAATTGTTTTACTTGCTGGTGCTGGTCTAATAGCTGCTTGGATGCAAGGTGTTACGGATGTAACTGCATCTTGGGTCACTGCTGCTGCTTCACCATGGAATTCTGGTGCTTGTTTATGGACTGCAGTTAAAGATACCTACTATGGTGAGTTTTATTGTTATTATTAATCAAACTAGGAAATATAGACATACTCACACCTTTTTCTGTTTTCTCTCTTTTTATATAGTCAAATATGTTGTCACAATCATCTTTGATCTTCTCGTTTTGACACTTACCATCATGGGAATTGTCAAAATGAGTACAAATTCTCGAATTGGTGACGTTTTAGTTCGACAAGGATTAATTTATTTTATTTTGACATTATTGGCAAATTTAATTATAACTATTCTTACCATTTTAAAATTAAGTCCAACAATGTCTTTAATTGCTGCTATACCACAAAGTACAATTTGTGTTATTGCTTCTACTCGACTTTATGCTCAATTAGCAGAAGAAGCTACAAGTAGTACTACTAATTCAACAACAAGAAATCGGTCAACTAGTATTAATCATCAAACTTCTACTGCTTTTTCTTCAACTTCAACATCTAAATTTACTTCAATGTTAAGAAGGAATTCATCATTTTCAAGAGGTATTCCAACTACACTTTGTCCTGTTGTAGATTTAGAAAAAGGTGATTTTCATTCTTCAAGTGGTTATAATAATACAAGAAAAAATAGTTTACCACCTTATCCAACAACTCCTACAAGTCCAATTACAAAGAAACCTAGTTTAGAACATGTTCTTGAAGATCAATCTTCTACTGCTATTCGATCTTATCAACAACAATTTCATCAAAATCATCAAAGCAATACAACAGAATCTAATTCGCACCCTTTTAGTTCTTTGACTATTTTAAATTATCAAAGAGATCGATCCAATTCTACACTCCTTCCACCAAAATCACCTCGACAATTCGATGATGATGAAGTAGTTGTAGACAATACAACAATGACAGGTGATGAGATGACTGCCAAATACCCACGCCTTTTCCGCAAGCAGGGCGGATTATAACAAAAATTAAAAAAAAAGATAACATTACTACTTACTGATAGTTTTTTTTTCCTTTTTTTTTTTCTTTCTTCTATTCTTTCTCTGCATCTTTGCATTTGTATTACTTTGTATTTGTGCAATAATTACTACTATAAGTATTACTACACCGCATGCTACTACTACTTTCGAGTCAGAATGTATCGATTTTTTAAAGATTCATCCCGTTTTCCGCAAAAGGAAGGGAATGGATTGGAATATAATCCTACATTTCAACTTAATAATCTATTATTTTTTTGCTGTTCCTTGCCTCCTCTGCATCCATTCTTTAACCTTAAATTCTAATCCAGGTCGATCTCCTTTCACCTTTCGAAGAGTGGAAATCAATTCATCCAAGGTTAATTCATAATTGCCTGCAGCAGGATGACTACCCTCTCTTAATGCTTCACATTCTGCTTCACTAGGTAATGCCAATTGATTGTGAGCTTTTTCCCAATGCAGAGGACCTAAACCTCTCAATTCTTGATCTTTTTGCTTTTGACTTGTTCGATCTTGGCTAGCTGCTGGTACTTTATCAAGATTAGGAACTTCGATAGTTAGACCTTCTCTTTTAGCTTGCTCCACTGGTCCAAAGAATAAAGATCTCAACTTGGAATCAATCACTTTGTCTAGGGATGCTGGCTCCCAATTTGCTCTTCCTTCTCTCCTCTTTCCTGTCTTTGGATCCTTTGTTAGAGTGTGTGTGACTCCCTCGAAAAAATCTCTACCAATACTAAGATCACAGAATGCAGTTGCTAATCTCATATCAAATCGGAATGCATCAGGAATGTCAAAGCGTCTTGCTTCATTGATGGCCATATGGCTGACCTTTAGACTTCGAGGTGATTTTGAATCCAATGTCTTGATCGTCTCTGTTGCCCATACTGATACCGACTCATCAATTTCTTTCAAACCAAGCGTATAAAGCTCACGAGCAGCTTGTGTATCTTTTGATCCAGTACTGATTTCTTGTAAAGCGCCGTATACTGCTTCTGCGCTTGGTTGACCAAATGCATAGTCGAGTGCTATTCTTCTAGCTCCTGTCAAGGCCGTCTTGGAAAGAATTTCAGGACCTTTTGCATTGGTGTCTGCATTAAAAGGATCTGCTGCATAATCGTCCAAGGCCTGAGATATTTGAGTGGATGGTGCATTCGGAGGTAGACTTGTAAGACGGTGTAAAGCCGTGTCGATGGTAGATGAAGGAATGAAATGTGTAGCCATTCCAGCAAGATAAGCTTCCTCTCCAGTTATACGTGCTCCTGTCATTCCCAAATATTGACCTACTTTACCGTCCAATCGACTCAAGCATCTAGTTACACCAACATCAGGAAAGTAACCAATTCCGGTTTCTGGCATAGCGAATAGTGTCTTTTCAGTAGCCACTCGAATTGGTGCATGCAAACTCAGTCCTACACCACCACCCATGGTGATACCATCCATGATACTAATAAGAGTTCGAGGCTTCTTTGCTTGATCTAATGTTGCAATTTTGTAATCTAACTCAAATTCATCCTTGAAAAATGCCAGAGCTTCTTGTCTAACGGCAGGATCCGATGAGTTGGCTGCAGTCACTACAGCCATAACATCACCACCGGAGCACAAGGCTCTACCCTTTCCTCGCAAAACGACATGTGTATGAGGAGGAGAAGATTCAAGCGCTTCTTCAATCAAATGAACCATTTCAGAGTCTAAAGCATTCAATGCTTTTGGTCGATTGAGAAGTATAGTAGTTGTATTGCCTTCGTGTAATGTGATCACCTTTGGCTCGTCACCATTGTCACCACCCCCTACTCTCTTCTTGTCTTTTGTGGTTGATGAACCACTTGAGGGAGAAAAAGCTGCATTTGACGTGGTGGAGGCATCTCGACTGAGATGCTGTTGCACTTGCGACATACGTTTACGAGCTGGAAAAGGGTAAGATGGCATAGCGAGTGATGATGTTGAAGCTAGGAGCTTATTTTTTTGCGATAGAGTTCTGTTAGAGCTGCGAATTAGGGTTCTGAGCATCTCTATGAACAAGGTCAAGTAAGCTTGCCCAGCTGGTGTAGGCACTTTTCAAAGACTTTGTTAGTCGCGAAGATGTGTGAGGAACGAAATCAAAAGGATCTAACACGTGCCTGAGCCAGTAAAATCCGAAGACTTGACAAAGTTTCCCAGCTACATATGTTTGTTAGATTCCTTAGTTACATTTTATGGTCTGCTGGTACAATCATGACTAGTAGTACAGGTATTCGGACACAGCAACTTCCACCTCGTAGTGAATACAGATTTGAGCTAGAAGCAAATGAGCGTCTGTCTGTCCGACTTGTACCTGAAACAGGTGATGCTAATGTCTTTGGTGCCGAGTTTATTCCAGGTACTTCTTCTGAACGTTGGTATACTTTTGGAGATGAGTGCAAGGCATGTATAAGTACATTGATGGGTTGTCAGCTTGAAATAG
This sequence comes from Exobasidium cylindrosporum, assembly GCA_023273805.1. Taxonomy (NCBI): domain Eukaryota; kingdom Fungi; phylum Basidiomycota; class Exobasidiomycetes; order Exobasidiales; family Exobasidiaceae; genus Exobasidium; species Exobasidium cylindrosporum. Next base: position 4,822,337 of record CP096878.1, read on the forward strand.
CAGGTTTTGCATCGACTGAGTATCTTGCTGATGACGAAACAGTGCCACCTTCCTTTCGATCCTTTGCCAATCTACACCTATACCTGGAAGCGAAAAGAATACAAGCGAGGGAATGGCTCAAAGAAGATTTGAAAGTTGCGGAAGGAAAGAGTATCATCAAAATATTATCAAATTCTTCGCTTGTGACTTCTGGAGATAGTGAACCTCCCTCAGCTCAGGACAATGGAGACACTAGCACAGGGGATGAAAGTGAGAAGTCGATATACCGACACGAAGGACAAGGACCGAGGGTGATGGTACTAGGACCCGAATCATCCGGCAAAACCAGCCTTATCAAATTTCTCGCCAATTGTGCATTGAAGAGTCCTGCAATTTGTAATCCAGCAGCAGCAACGACTTCGGACAAAAGTGATGAAAAGGGTACATTAGAATCTGGCAGTGATACAACTGGTTGGTGGCCAAGTATAATTTCTCTGGATCCTTCGATAGGAAATGCACCACTTCCATGTACCTTTTCAATTCTTCCATTGTCACCAATTCCTCATGCAGCACTACCCTCACCTTCTCCAGCATTTCCGTTCGGCATCGTTACTCCTACTACTGGTTCACTTCCTCCCTCATCCTTCGCAGCTCATCTATCTAATGCGTACTCTGTTTGGGTGGGAAAAGATAGTGTTAGAGAAAACGAGAAGCACACAAAGCGGCTGGTTGATTGGTTGGCATATTCTCTTGAAAAAAGATTGGCTCGTGATCCCAGAGCAAGGTGCTCCGGTATTTTAGTGGATATGCCTGGCATAATAACAGCTGATACCAAATCACGATATTCCTTCATTCAGTACTGCGTAAAAGCTTTGAAAGGTGAGAAATACGAGCTTTTTTCTACTTGATACTGGCTCACTAACTCTTTATTGCAATTTCGTTCACTTCAGTCGATACTATTGTAGTTTTGGGACATGAGAAGCTCAATATTGAAATGGGAAAGATCTTTGGAGGATCAGGATCAGGTGTAGGTGTCATCAAATTACCAAAATCAGGTGGTGTAGTGGAGCTAGATCAAACATTTAAGCAGCGCTTACGATCACTACAAGTAAGAAACTACTTTTACGGTGGTAGTCAAGTGGCCAAAGCAATCAAGGGAGAAGATATAGATAAGTTGGAAGAAGAAAAAGATGAAGAAGAGAAGCCATCTACAAATGGATTCAATAGCATAGTGCCAGGCCATGCTGAACCGCTAGGTGGATTACCTGCACTTAGTCCTTATTCAACAACGATTCCATTTGATCTTTTGGAAGTGTACAAGGTAGGACAAGAAAATATGGCACCCTCAAGTGCCCTTCCTATCGGAGCAGCTCGTGTAGTCAGCCCCACCCAATTGATCAAATTAGACCCTACTAATTCTGCTATTGACCAATCTCAATTATTGCACTCGGTGTTGGCTCTCGTTCAAGCACCAAGAGGTGGAGGAGGTCCAGGAGTAGCAGATAGCAAGGTAGAACCTCCACCAAGTGATGATGAAATACTCGGCGCTCCTATCTTAGGCTTTATTCATGTGTGAGTACAATGCGAGAACTCATTTGAAGACCAAGCACACAGCTAAAATCTCATTGTATAGTGCCAACATTGATACTGTCCGAAAGAAGATTACCGTTCTCAGTCCTAGCCCAGGTCGACTACCCAGCAAGACTGCTCTTATTGGTGTGAGTTTAGGAGAGAAGTAGACCATAAAGCGATCAAGTATTGAGCTGACACAATCTCGCTTTTCTTTTCTCCTTGAAGACGCTAGATTGGCAAGATGCTTGAATCTTGATTTGATCTCTTACCATCACTGCTCCATTCCTCATTATCATCACCATCACTACCATCAATGTAATTTCAAAATCATTCAAATGCTCGTATCTTTTCATTTCTTTCTGTAAACGCGCGGCGCGCTCTAAGGATCTCTTCACGTGAATCCTCTCAATAAACACAAAAAAGCGCGCATTGCTCAAATAGGGCTTCTTTTTGATGGGATTGAATGAGAGAATTAAAACACCAAAAAGTGTGAATAGCTTTCAGTCTCTTTCTTGGCTTCTTCAAACGAGTGTCGAAAAGATCGCAGCAGAGACAAGTCCGACGCTCACCTTCTCTTTTGGGAAGTAATTGCTGCTGTAGGACGAGAAGGAGTCTGCTTTTGTATTTATAGATTTGCTGCCCTTTCCAGGAAGGAAGCAAAAAGGACCCAAATCACTTCAGAGATACTACAAAACAATGGACGGAGAGTCTCCCTCAGGGGGAGGAAGTATGGGTGGGGGTGCACCAGTAGAGGAAGACTTCTCAAAAATGCCATTGGATGATCGGTTGTCATCTAAAGTGAATTGATTATACCAGATCTTTAGAAGTAGAATTTGTTATAGCTAAAACCTTCTTCTCCTCTGCAGATCTGGAAAGCTAGGGTCAGTGGCTATGAAGAGCTGATCAAATCGTTCGAAAAGTCTCCCTCAGATACAGCTCCGGTGTTCAAACCATATACCAGAAATCCTGATGCAGTCAAAGCGATTGCAATCGATAGTAATGCAGTAGCTCAAGAGAAAGGTCTCGAAGCTATCAAGGCATTTGTACTCTATGGAGGCAAAGGAGCTGGAACAACAAGAGAGGTTGTAATACCATCGATTGTGGAAAAGTGCTTTGGGGCTATGAGAGCAGGAACAAAGAAATTAGCACTCGAAATTGTTCAATTGTTTGCAGAAATGGAGGATATTATGGGCTGTGAAGGATTGATCGGAGATCTGCTGAAGGGAACGTCTGCAAAACAACCAAAGGTTGTTGCTACCTCAATAATGGCTATGACGGAGCTCATCAGGGATTTTGGACCAAAGCAAGCACATCCAAAGCAAATTATAAAAAAGCTGCCAGATCTCTTCGGACATTCAGATAAGCTGGTTCGAGCTGAGACAGGGAATTTGGCGAAAGAATTGCACAAATGGATTGGCGCCGCATTGGAACCCACAATATCCACACTCAAGGACATTCAGGCAAAGGAATTAAGAGAGCAATTTTCCAAATTAGATGAGACAGGAGACAAGCATACAGCGCCAACTCGATATCTTGCGTCACATCAACCAACTCCAGCACCGGCAGGTAACGCAGAAGGTGGAGAGGTGGGAAGAGACGTACCAGTACCCGAAGAGTCAGATGCAGCAGATCCTTTGGACTTCGTTGAACCTGTTGACCCACTTAGGGCAAAGGACTGGCCAGAAAATTTTGATGAGATGATTGCCAGCGCAAAGTGGTTAGATCGTAAAGACGTTTTAGCACAGTGCCTAAAAGTGTTAGAAGGAACACCAAAAATAATTCACACTATGCAAATCGACACAATGATCGACGTACTTTGTGAAAGACTAAAAAAAGACTCAAATATAAATGTCGCTTTAGTCGCTTGTCAATGCCTTACACGTTTGGCGATGGGATTGAGAAGTGATTTTGCCAAAAACAAGGACAAGGCTCTTCCGGCTTTACTGGAAAAGCTAAAGGAGAAAAAGGAGTCAACAGTCAAGGTGGTTTCAGAAACTTTAGATGCTGTCTTTCAGACTATGAATTTGGGAGATATACTAGAACAGACTCTTAGTGCTGCCAAACACAAGAACCCTGCAGTCAAGACTGGTGCTATCCAATTCTTGGCTCGATGTTTGCGAGAGACTCGGCAAATGCCTTCCAAGGCTGATGTCAAGCCAATTGCAGAGGCACTCGTTGTAGCAATGGCGGATGGATCAGCTGACGTAAGAGAAGCAGGAGCTCAAGGTCTGGGAACATTGACGAAATTGATCGGCGAAAGGCCAATGAATCAATTCATTGATGGACTTGATGATATTAAGAAAGCGAAAATTCAAGAGCAATTCAAAGGAGCAACAGTCAAAGTAAAGCAAAAGACCGGACCGGTGGTCAGTGCTCCTCCCTCCAGATCGGCAGGAATATCAAAATCAACAATGTTATCTTCTACAAGCGTTTCAGCCCCAATTACAAGAAAACCAGCAGCAGTGGCAGCAACGACGATGGCTGGAAGAGAATCAACAGCATCACCTATGCCTTCCAACTCGGCAACTAGGGGACCACCAGCCAGGCTGGCCGTCAAAAAGCCAGTCGTTACCAGCAAAGCACCTGTTGCATCCTCATCTTCTAAGCCTGTCGCTACGGCGAAAGCATCGGCGCTTGGAGCAGCAAAGGGAGGCAAAGTGGCTTCTGCTACCGAACCAGTGAAATTCCGATTTCACAGCGACGAGGCAGAAGCGAAAGCAGCAGAAGTAATTCCTTCACATCTTATTGAAGAGATCTCTAATAGCGTCTGGAAAGAGCGTTTAGCTGGAATGATCAAATTCAACGAATGGCTCAAATTAGAGGTAGGAGAGATAGAGAGTGAGTTAATGATTCGATTCCTTTCCAAGAAACCTGGTTGGAAGGAGAGCAACTTTCAGGTCATGGCAGAGGTATACAATTCTTTACGCCTGCTGGCACAAGAATGCTCTAGCTTTGGACGAGCTTCCGTTGCTCTTTCAGTGACTCCACTTTGTGAAAAGTTAGGTGATATTAAGCTCAAGGGACCAGCGGGTGAAACACTAACATTGTACGCTGAAAAAACTTCATTTGGATTTGTTTTGATGCAAGCATTGACACCGCTGAGCAACATCAAGGCACCTAAAGCAATAGCAGACTCCCTCTCATGGGTAAATGAAGCCATTTTAGCCTTTGGACCTAAAGGAGTAGACATCAAAAGTGTCATCGAATACCTCTTGACTTGCTTGAAATCAGCCAATGCAGGAGTTAGAACAAATGCGACCACAGTAATTGGAACACTAGCTCGATTCTTAGGTAATGCTTTGACGACCTTTCTTGGTGATTTAAATCCTCAATTGAGGAATACGATTGAAGTAGAAATCGACAAGTCTACAAAAGAACCTGCCCCTGCACCTACTCGTTTCAGTGAAGAGGGTCGTGACAGAGGAGAAGCAAGTCAGAATGGAGCTGGTGGGTCCATGGGAGTTGGTGGTGCAAATGCTGCAGATGAAGACGCTCTTGATGCACTAATTCCTCGAGTGGACTTGGATCAAGTCATACCTTCGACTGCTATTTCAAAGATGAGTGACGCTAATTGGAAGGAGCGAAAAGAAGGATTAGAAGAGATAAATGCCATTCTCGATGCAAATTCTCGTCTTAAATCAAACATTGGTGAATTGGGTACAGCTTTAAAGCTAAGATATGTTGATAATAATATTCAAGTTCGAGCCTTGGCTTTAGAAGCAATCAGTAAGATTGCAACTGGAATGAATAAAGGTTTTGTCGATCAAACTCGTAATTTTGTACCACCAATTACTCAGATTTTAGCAGACGCAAAAGCTCCAATTCGAGCTTCGGCTGCAAAGGCTCTAAGTGCCATTGCTGAACAAGTCGGAGTCGGTCCTATGATTCCAGGCTTTTGCTCCATATTGGACAGCAAAGTAGCCAATCCAATGCTGAAACAAGATCTTTTTACGTGGTTGGGAGAGTGGTTTGAGGCTCATCCACCGGAAAAAGGTATGGAATTGAATGGATTGGCACTTCCTGCTATCATTTGCTTGGATGACAAGTTGGCAGCTGTACGGAAAGCAGCTCAAAATGTACTACCATTCATCATAATGCGAGCAGGATATAAATATGTAATGGAACAGACAAATGGACTCAAGACTGCATCAAGAAATACTGTAATACCACTCATCGATGCTGCTAAATCTCAGGCAATGGCAAAGGGCTCAAGTGCAAGTGGTCCAGCCCAAGCATCAGCTCCTACAAAGGCTCCTTCAGCGGCGGCAAAAATGCCAAATGTCGTCCGTAAACCAACTGTTGTTGCATCATCCGATGGACCGATCTCATCACCACCAAGTGAAGGATTGCCAGAATTACCTACTGCAACGCCACGAAGAGTTTTGATGAAACCACCATCAGTTGTAGGAAGATCACTAAAGCCAAGTGCTACTCCTGTTGCTCAAACCAGAATTGTCAATGATACTTTAGCAGAGGAAGGGCGTTCTGCAACTATCCCTCGCATGAGCATCGTTAGACGACCTAATGTGGTTGGCAACTCTGCTTCAGCTATAGTGTCAACAATGCCTACAGCAAAAAGTGTACCTTTCTTGAGTAATGATGGCAAATTCAAAAGCATGCGAGAGAAAAAGGAAGGTGGTAGTCGAGGAGTATTTTGGATTGGACCAGAAGCTTCTCCACGGCCAGAGCTAATGGATGTACTAAGAAATCAATCGGAACATCATCTCGGTGTAACCCTTATTGAAATGATGTTCTCAAAAGATCACAATGCCGAACGAGACTATCTTTCAGCATTAACAGTATTAATAGACTACATATCTAATCCTGAAACAACCTTAGAAGAGTACGGATTAGAACCAGTAGAAGCTATCGCAAGAGCTGTTGCCAATTCTGATCTCGTCTTCAAATACGTGGCTATCAGATTGACAGACAACAACACAAGTATTTCACTCAAATGTCTCGATTTACTAGAGAATTTTATTTCTCTTTTACGAAGTCAAGGGTATCATATGACTGATTACGAAGCAAAGGCAATTATACCCTGTTTGATAGCCAAATTTGGTGACCCAAAAGCAGCTTTTCGTGATAGGATTCGGCAAGAAATTTTTCGAAAATTGAATTATATCTATCCACCTAGTAAGATTTTACTTCACTATATGGAAGAAGGTCTTTCGAGTAAAAATGCTAGAGTAAGGACAGAATGTCTTTGTGAAGTTGGTAGTCTCTTTAGTAAGAACGGAGTTCAAATCTGTACTTTATCCAAGGTATTACCAATGATTGCTCTACAAATATCAGATCGAGACAATGGAGTTCGAACGGCTGCATTACTTGCTATCGGAGAAGTCTATAAAATTGTTGGAGAAGAAGAGACAATGAAAAATGTAGGAAAGCTACCACTTAAAGAGTCAAGTTTGCTGGAAGAGCGACTAAGACGTACAGTTGCTCCATCTTCTAGTAGCAACATTCTAGCTGCTAGGTCATCGATGGTCCCGCCCAGTGCACCAGCTAACAGAGTTCCACCGACATCACAGAGGAGCAGTATTGTTCCATCTTCTGCTTCGCCTAGCATATCTACTCCGGCTCAAATAAAGAAGCCTGCAATTGTCTCACGCCTAGCTAGACCAGCATCTGTGATTGGCTCTGGGATACAACCACCAAGTGCTTCAAAAGTAGGTAGTAGATTACCTGGTCCTTCACAAAGCGGAGGTTTGGCAGGTATAGCTAGACCAGGCGCAATTCGTTCATTGGGATCTCTTGGTGCTAATTCAACAGCTTCTTCGTCTTCTCCACCTTCATCTTCCTCAGTACCAGCTTTCAATAGCGTAAGAAAGCCAGCGGCTAGCAACCAAACTGAAGAGTTTGATGAGGTTAAATCTAATGTAAACCGCTTTCGTACTCAAATTACTTCTCCCACTGAAGACGAAGTGGCAGTAGAGCAAGCCATCAATGAGATTCTATCAAGTGATTCAGATCGAAGTGTTACAGCACTCAAGCAGGTTGATCAAGAAATTCAGAATATATCTCCTGCTCTTCTTCGTCATGCCGATCAATTAACAATAGCTTTTGGCAAGCAACTTCATCGAGCCTTTAGCATGGATAAAAATATTACAAGCAATGATCGATTAAAGAAGAATCTTCTATTTACTGGAATTAGCATGTTTGACAATACTCGACTTTGGGAAGACAATGGAAGTCAAAAGACTTTAGGTAGCTTTATTTCAAAATCTGCACTTGTCTCTTTGCTTACTGAATTACTTCAAAGATTAATTGAAACTAGTGGAGCAACAGATGAAGAGACGCAAGCTCATGGTCGATATCTAAATATCATTGTCTTACGTACCTTTTCATCTTGTAATCTCAATGTCCTCTTTGGTGCATGTTTGAACATTTTAGCAGATGCCACAGAGGATTTAGAAGAGCTCAAAAATAAAGGAGATGATGCCATCTTGCAAAAGAGAGTCAAATTTGCCGAATTGATCATCAAATGTCTTTGGAAGATTACGAGAAAGCTAAATGCAAGTCTACAAGATGAATTGATTGATCCGACAATATTGTTACAAGATTTAGAAAGGTTCATGCAAACCATTCCACCCAGTGAATGGAAGAGGAGAGCTAGTGTAGGATTACCATTGGGAGAAATGCCATTACGAACGATTAAAGTCATAATTACTCATATTGGAAGTTGCTTTGGCGAAGAAGCATTGGATTTATTGGATGGTATTCCAAATGCAGAAGAAAGTCATGTATACAAATTCCTTTTACGAGTTTGTGATCGAAGTGGAGCAACGAACGGTTTGGGAGTAGAAGAAGAAGACATTATTACCGAGTCTGCTACCAATGTACCAGTCAGTCCTGTAATTCAGCGAAAGCAAAGTTCTACCTCTTCAACTCGAAATATTAATAATACACTACCAACCTCACCTTCAAAAGATTTGCAATCACCTTACAATTCACCACAAGTAGGAATAGAAGGGGATGATGCAGAAGTAACAGTCAATGCTGAATTGAGATCTATCTTTGATCGTATTGCTCACAAATCGGAATCTAGGGCGGCTATAAAGGATCTTTACCTATTCCAAAAAAAGTACCCACACAAGGAAGCAAATATTCAAAGATCTCTGGAAAGTACTGGTCCAATCTTTCAAAAATTCATCAAAAGAGCTCTAGCAAATCATGCTGCGGAAGATGAGGAAGTTTTGGGAAACAAAGAGAATGATATGCAACGTAGAGATAGTTCAACAAGTTTGGCAGGATTAGCAAGTCCAAGTTCAATTCGTAGTTCAGCGGCTATTGACTGGGCAGCAACAGCAGCTTCCATCAATCGTAGTAGCATCATGACACCATCCTCCAGTCGAAATTCTTTCAATGACTACTCTAAATCAAACTTTGGAGGAGGACTACCTTCTTCACCAACCTTTGCTTCCAATGCAAGTCCTAATATGCAAAGAAACAGTGCAACAGATGATAGATTGGCTCAACTTCGAGCAAAATTCACTAGAACAGCATCTGGCCAGAGTGACTCGTCGATTGGCTGAACTCCCAATACCCTTCTGCTAATCACTAGACTGTCACTTTGCCTCTCTCTCCTCTTCACTCCCTTTCCTCTTTTGTCCTTTGTCACTCTGCAATTGTACGAATAATCAATTTGATTCAAATCACCATTAAATCAACAATATGCTTGCCTGACTGCTAGAGTAAAACAGCAGAATACGAGGTATTTACTTCTTGTCGACCTTGACAGTGTCCCAAGCAGCTCTCTCTGCTTCTTCCTTTTTCACTTCTTCGATCAATGGAGTCAAATACCTCACATCCTAAAAGGAAGAGAACATTGAACGATTGAGTTTTACATTTTATTGAGACAAGTGACCTCCTGCAATCTTACCTCTTCTGGCTTAAGCCATTTCTCCTTTGGTAGTTCTCTGTGCATTACTGATAATTGTATAGCTTGCTTCAATCTGAAAGCCCGATCGTAAGATTCTCGCTCACTCAGACGGCCCAAAGCCTACAGACAAGAAGAGGATATATGATCAATTTTTTGGAGTTTTGGCGGCGAGAAATCTAATCTTCAACCTTACCTTTTGCACTGAGTCTCTTTCCTCTTGAATTAAATCATCATATTTGAGTCCCATTTGTCGATGTCCTGCTGCTCTAGCATATGCATTTGCCATTGGCTTGACAAATCGCATCAAAGCTGGTGACGACTGAACAAATTTGGCCAACGAAAGTCCCTCCTACAAAAAACAAAATAAAGGAACATGAGTCAAAACGTTCTATTGATACCGACAAGTGAGCGTCAAAACAAAATTACTCACAAACATGATGTATATGTTTCCAAACGGTGATGATGAAAAACGAAAAAGGTTAAGAAACCGTCGAATCAACGCGCACCTTTTACGATTATGTCTCTAAACGCCCAGTACCGGGTTGGCCAACTGCCATGTGGCGGAACTATCGAGGCCGATGCTGTATCACGTGATGCTAAAAAAAAGTTCTCGTCAAAAAGAAGCATTATGGAGTTGTCCAATAATATAGCCACCCAAAGAGGGTATTTCTGCTATTGATACATCAACACTAGAACTCTTTTCCAGGATTGGTCAACAACCATTTTCTTCTTGCTTCCACGTCGCCTGTGTTCGCGAGCAGCTAGCCTGTATTCACGTCACTTGAAGATGCCAGCTTCCACTATTCCTAAGGATGATGATCCTAGTGCTCCCATTCCATCGCCAGATTCATTTCCTCCTACTGGTACACCAATATACTCAAAGTTAGGAGGGTATGAGCTGTTTAAAAAGATGGGATCGCCAAGACATGTAGTTGCTCCAATGGTAGACCAATCAGAGCTTCCTTGGCGGATCTTGTCGAGGCGATACGACTCGCACTTGGTATATACCCCAATGATCAATGCAAGGCAATTTACTAACAAGATGAAGACTAAAGGAATAAAGCATAATCCTGAATTTTGGTTAACAGAATTAGAAAAGCAGGAAGAAGGACAAAATTCTATTCCTCAAAGTTCAGGAAAAGTTGGAACGGATCGTCCTTTGATTGTTCAATTTGCTGGTCACGATCCTGACATTCTACTATCAGCAGCTCAAGCGGTAGAAGAACATTGCGATGCCGTCGATTTGAACTTGGGATGTCCTCAAGATATTGCGAGGAGAGGACACTATGGTTCTTTTCTACAATCAGACTGGAAATTGATCTTTAGCTTGATCAACAAGCTTCACCTTCATCTAAAAGTTCCAGTCACAGCCAAAATGAGAGTGTATGAGTCGACTGAGAGGACGGTAGCATATGCTTTAATGTTGGAGAGAGCGGGAGCCCAAATTGTTACAGTGCATGGTAGGACAAGAGAGATGAAAGGCCACAAGACAGGACTTGCAGATTGGAATAAAATCAAAGCAGTCAAAGAGGCACTACGAATTCCCGTCATCGCCAATGGAAATATTTTATATCATGAAGATGTTGAGAATGCTTTAAGGGCAACATGTGCTGACGGTGTCATGAGTGCTGAAGGGAACTTGTACAATCCGGCCATGTTTGCTATACCACCCAAAGAACCAACGGAACTATACCCACTAGCCCCTGCATACCCGTTTCCCAGGCTGACTATGCTCATTGATGAATATCTCCGTATTTGCGATGGGCTGGAGACGCCTGTTCGAGCTAGTGCTATCAAAGGTCACCTCTTTCGACTGGCAAGACCAGCTTTGGAAGTTCACCGAGATCTAAGACCGGTGCTTGGTAGTTGCTCGCTTACAGCTTCGATCGAGGGCAAGGAACGATACAACCAATTTCACGCTTTTCATGACCGGCTAAATGAGCTATTGCTTAAAGATGAAAATAATGAAGAATATATAACGAAATTATCAAATACTACTATACAATTTGAAAGCACGAAGGATGAAGATCCAAAATACATTCCTCATTGGTTGGCACAACCATACTATCGTAAAACAATGCCACCGACTAACGAAGGCGAGGAGGCCAAGCAAGCGAGAAAGGAGAAGCGGAAATTCAGAGTGGAGCAAACAGAAGGACTTGTCGGCATCGACGATATTCAAACAAGAGGAGAAGAGGCAATACAAGAGGCAGCCTTGGCAGACAAGAGAATTCGAGTGGGTTGAGGTGATTCCTCGATCTTGGTAAAGGGGGATTCAAAAAGTGTATTGATTTTCTTTTTCCTCTTTTTCTTTTCTCTTTCTCAGATTTTGTTGGATGAGGCTAGATTGATTAAGGAAAAGGGAAATACTTTGTTCGAGAAACAGCAGTACGATGAAGCCATTGTTGAATATACCGAAGTCTTGACAGTCCTGCCAGCTCGATCGAAAGCTCTAGAGGAAGACGATGTCCTCGAACCAGACGATATTCAAGACAAGGGCAAGGGCAAAGAAATTATAAATGAAGATGATGAATTGTTGGAAAAGGTACGACTATTACGAGCCGTCATTTTTGCCAATCTGGCTGCTTGCCATTTAAGAAAAAAGGAATACAAGGAAGCAGTAGTTGCCTGTAACGAATCACTACTTGATGATGCTCTGTATCTTAAAGCCCTCAACAGAAGAGCTCAAGCCAATGAAGAAATTGGTACTTGGTCTAGCTTGACATCGTCTCTCGAAGGTGAGGATATTATTTTAAAAAAAAGTAGAATTAATTTCAATTCTACTCACTTACCCACTCTTGACATGCTCTCAGATTACAAGACTATGAATGGAATGCCTCATCCAGCATCCCTACAACCCACCATCAATTCTGCTCTTCAAAGAATTCCTGGCAAAATATCAATTGCAAGCGAAAAGGAAAAGGAAGAAATGATGGGAAAGTTGAAGGGTCTAGGCGATAGTGTGCTCGGATATTTTGGTCTCTCTACCAACAATTTTCAACTAAAGAAGGGTGAAGGTGGTGGATATAATCTGAATTTCGTCAAATAAAGACTCGTCCTTTAATGGCGAGTTGAATTTTCACCCATGTTGAAAATTTTCTAGTCGAGACATGGCAAATGCATTGTTTTGATGAATAGGTTCTACATATATCAGGATAAGGTTCGTCCTACCTTGGCATAAACACACGTGGAGGAATCAGTAGTGCAAAGCTATCCTCTTGATATGCCTACTCCTGTCGATCGCTGAAACCCCTCTTTTTAGCAATGAATACTGCATGTACGGGTCATATCTTCGCTTCACTACGACTACGCTATGCTAGATGGAATAAAACCCCCTTCTTTTTCTTCAACTGCAAGGGTGGTAATGTTTGTTCGCATGGACCCCTTCATCTTCCTATGATCACTTATTTAGGTGGTCATGACATTTCCATATGCGTCTCAATCAATAGCGGCGACTTTTTCTTAGGGGTATCTGTTCCGTTCCACCCTTTTTATCAGGGGTAACTTTGCATATATTTGCTATGGTACAAGTGATCCGTTGTCAGGGTTAGAAAAAGAGGGTCTCTTGTCAATAATCATCTATCAGCTGTTTACTGAATGCGATTGATGAATTTAGTGTCGATAAAATGATCGAAACTAGTGTACCTTGCTTACTGCGAGGATGATCCATGGTATTCTCATCTGTTTACCAAGAGCCAAGAATAGAAGAAATGAAAAGTGCAAGGGTTCGGGCTAATGTACTTACTCAACACGCGATTTGGTGTGATTTACAATTAATTTCCGCTTGACACCTTGCTTTTTTTTTTTTTTTCTTTTCTTTTTCTTTAATTCACTTTCCTAATCTAGTTTAACGCACGTACCTCGTTGATGCAATTACACTTTCGGTCAATCACTCAAATTACCCGCTTACTATATACTATATAATTTTATATTCAACTTATGATGCCCGTTGATGAAATTGTAATGAATTTCACCTGCATAACACGCACTATTTTGCGCTTCATTTGCTCGCTCCCCCCCCCTTTCCCTTCTTTCTTTCAAGTGACAGACAATCTGACAATTGTTAAGAAACCCCCGCAGCGGCACCTCCCATCTTTAGTACAAGGATGTACCTCGCATGTGTACAAGCTTGGGAAGAATAGTTAGAACCCTCATGGCCCTGCGTCGGATGACCATTAAGAAAGCTACAAGCCAAAGATCGCTTCAGTGGCATGAAAATAAAATCAATTCAAGGTACCTTTGATCGTTACACGGCGGGTGGCTTTTGCTTTGCTCGATGGAGGTTTGTCGATCAGCTTTCTCGAAAGTAAAGCAATTAAAGTTAAGATCGAGAGGAGGCCAGACTAAGAGAATATCCAGGTCCAGGCAGAAAGATAACCTAAACCTTCAGTGGGACTACTGATTAGATCAAGAAAAAGAAAAGGAAAATAAAAATTAAAATAAAAAGGAAAGGCCGGTCTCTCTGTTCATCCGTCTAAAATTTGGAACTCTTTCCCCCGCCACCCGACGTGAGTAGTTATGAAGCCACTTACAATTCTCAACGTAAAGTAGGCAATCTATCAGTCATGTATTCGCATGTGTATATTGCATATATTTTTATTAGCATTCCTGGATGGAATTAAAAATATTTGAAAATTTAAAATGGATACTAAGATGTGCAGCGCAAATCTCATTAGTAAAGTATAATATTATCTATTGTAAGCAATCCCACGCCTTAGCCGCCAACGATGTATTGGAAACTTTAATTGTTATATTTCTCGCGTGGCTCTTTAATTTCCCATTCAGGCAAGTGGATTCTAATTAACCTAAAGAGGAAAGTCAAAAAAAAAAAATTAAAAAGTAAAAAGTAAAAAACAAAAAAAAAGTAAAAAGTTACGCACACCCCCTTGCAGAAAAGCGCTCGCTCCCACCCCTTGCCGCCCAACCTTTTTCCCCTTGTTTCTCTCTTTTTCTTTTTACCTTCTGCTTAGTCGTGGTATTTTTCCCCTTTCTTGTTTCTTTCTTCATTTCCGCCCCCTCTCTCTACTCCTCCGATCTGTGAGCTTCGGTCTCTTTCCTCTTTTTTTATTTTATTTTCTATTATCCTCGGGGCTGGTTCCCATCTTCATTCTTTGATTTTACTTTTATATTTTCTTGATTACCTTTTCATTTAATTTTCCTATTCATCATTTGACAGTTTTGTTTTTACACACCTATCCATCTCCTCATCCTCCATTCTCATCATATATAGACCTAGATCTCTGGCTTTTTGAAGTTTTTTCAATTTCCGTCCACCTCACCACCGTCGTCATCATCAACTTTCCCTTCCTTTCCATCTACCTATTCTACTAAAGAGGTCGCTCGCTCAATAGCCATCTTTTCTTGTGTTCTGGTAAACACCTTTTCTCCCCCTTCTACATACATTAACAACCTGTCCGCCACCGCCTAGTTCACCCTCCACCTTATTTACCTCCTTTCTTTCTGCTTCGATTATATTTCCAACATGTCTACATCATCATCTAGCAGTTCAATGAGGCGACACCCGGCAAGCTTACTTCCCAAGATGGTGCATAACCCTGCTTTACTTGATTTAGTCAAGTGCCCAGTCAGCCGAGACATGATTGGTGAGTTTGGACCCCTCTTTATAAAATTTAATTTATCATGGATACTAAGTCATGTATGCTCGCTCCCCTTCTTCTCTTCCTCCAATTTTCGGCATTTATTTTAGTATACCTCGGCCAACAAGCAGCTCATGTCATCAACTGTGGACCCACTTCTGCCATGATGACTCCACCAACCACACCTACTAAATCGATGGAAAATGCTGAAAACGACCCTGCTGGCAAGGCCGTTGTCAATGGCCTTCCCAGTTTGGAAGTATTCATTGCCATTCTAGTGGATAAGAGTAATGTGCAAGTTCCTACGTTACTATGCACACTAGTATATTTGGAGAGGCTAAAGAAGAAACTCCCACGCGCGGCAAAGGGTTAGTAGTACGCGATTTGATTATCCAAAAGGGGATATGTCCCTGGATTTTTAGTATCTATCGTAGCTGACTTTATCTCCAATTTTCTTTTTTTTTCTTTTTTTGGTCTTTGTACAGGAATGCAATGCACTCGTCATCGATTGTTTCTTGCTGCCTTGATTATCGCTGCCAAATATCTTAATGACTCTTCACCAAAGAATAAACACTGGACTAGATATGGTGCTTTGTTTTCACAACCAGAAGTTAATTTAATGGAAAAGCAACTTTTATTCTTACTCGACTACGATCTAAGGATTGAAGAAGATGAATTGATGGCTCACTTTGCACCGTTTTTCCGATTACGAGAAGAAAGGAGTGATGCTGGACGTCGTGAAATGTATCTACGTGGATGTGCTGCTGGACGAGAGAGGGAGAGATATGCTAGAGCAAGTGAATTGCGAGTTTATTTGAGAAGCCTACCAGCTGATCAAGTACCTGCATGGAATATTCACAAGCAAGAAGAAGAAGAAGAAGTTGCTTCATCTCATTCTTACTACAGACAACAACAACAACAACACAGCGATGCCCCACTTTCACCATTATCACCATCACCAAAGGAAGAAGAATATTATCGAGCTTCATCTGGTCATCATCCTTCCTCCATGATGTACCGTCAAGATTCTATGGATTCAGCTTCAAGTTCAGCTACTTCAGAAGCTGATTTGACGGATGATAATGGATCATCATCATCATCGATTGAAGAAGATTTTGAAGAAGAAGAAGAAGATCAAGAAGCATATCAAGTTCGACAAGGAATTTCTTCCACTCATATTGCAGTAAACAATTTAAATGATATGAACAAGAGACCATCAGCTTATCATCGAACATTGTCTGGAATGAACAAGAGTCAAAGTAGTCATGATGCTAAAACACTACTACCATCACAGCAAATCTCAAGCTCCTATTCGAAATAGTCGAAGTAGTTCAAATTTATTATCAAGAATGCTCTCTTCAGCTCATTAAAGAAAAAGAAGAAGAAGAAAATAGCAGCTTCACTATACTCTCTGTCGCTTGTTCCTTTTGGATTCGTTTCTTCTTTTCATTTATTCGTTCATCATCATCATCATCATCAATTGTATTTTGCTATTTCATTGTCGCGCATTCAAAGGTGGACCTCATTCCCCCCCCTCTCTATCTATTCACATTACCGCGCTCCCCCCCATCCCCCTTCTTTTCTTTTATCAAGTTGATCATCATGATCTTCTTTGGTTGTACTATGGAAATGGAATTCAAATTTAATCAAAAACAATCTAGAGTCATATCAAGGACATTATTTAAAAAACGGTTATCACTACCACTACTACTACCATCATCACCATCATTATTAATTCATTCAAATCACACTCATTTTTCATCCATTCATTCTTCATCATAATCATCATCATAAACATCATGTAGTAACCTTGTTTTCAAATGTGACTTTTCTCTTTTCTTTTTCTCTGTCTACTGTCTTCATTGATAGACGACAGACAGTGTTAATAATTTGATTTTTTATTTCATACTTGACCTTTTGCTTACTTTGTATTTCTTATACTCTTCTATTGTGCCGTTGAGATAAAAATTTATTCCGATGCAAGAAAGTCTGTGTGTTACTGCATGTTTTCTCCCCCCCCACACACTTCTCTATCGTTTCTACTCTTTTTGTCCGTAAATCGAGAGAGAGAAGGTAGAGGGAAAAAGGGAAATGCAAGGAGGTTCCCGAAGCTCGTCCGCCACCCGCCAAAAAGTCACCGTGGAAGTAAGTGTGTGGCTGATTCTTTTTCGTTTTTTGTTTTTTTTTTCCTTATTTAAAAACGCTTTCCTATAATAAATGCTCTATGTAAATTAAGATAATACAAAACGCGTAAAGTCCAAACGCGTCTCCTCTTTTTTTTTCCACGGTCAGACTATGAGGTAAGAGTCGCAAAAGTCGCGTCCGGATAGAGCTTGATTGGCATGAAAAGCCTCGTGGCTTTTCAGTGGAACACTCTTTCGACGCTATCAAAATAAAGTGACAAATGATATTGTAAATTAAGGAGATGAGAAGAGGTGTCAATTAGAATGTGATTTTACTGCTGGTTCATGTTGTATAAGTTGAGCTTCATCATGATCTATTAGCATTCTTTTATGAATTGTAGGAGGTAGCGTCCTTTCTCTCCTTTTTCTTCCTTTATGGAGATCAAGGTGAAACATACGAAAAGTGATTGTACTACTACTGGTTCTAATAGTGTAAGGAATTCAATCAATGATAAATGCCAGCATCATCACGAGGACAATTGAATAGGCAAATATTAATGGTAGTGTATGATCATATTGTCATATGTATATATATATATATATATATATGTCCACTTGTCTTTGTCTCTCTTTGCTTTTTGAGAATTAGCTTGTTAAGATTTTCGAAATCAAAAGTCGTTTTTTTTCCATTACTTAACACTTTGTCTGCGTCAGAGTATCATACTTTCGTGTCTGATGATTATTATATGCCCGCGTTTCCCTCTAACTCTGCTTTCTTGAATTGGCGCTTCTCATCAGGTCAAGCAAAATTTGTAATCTTGAATGCATGATATTTTGGGCGAGTGATTTGGTAACGGTCTCATCTCGGTACACTCCTTTTCTTCATCGCTACTACAGCGCAAGGATCATTACCGAGACCAGACCGATCCCATACCCCCGACGAAAAGAAGTGCGACTTGGCATATTGTCGGCGCCGTCGTTATTACCTATAAATGCGAAAAAAAAATAAAAAAAAAACACACACACACAAAGTCAAAGCTGACCGGAGTATGTTATGAAAGAGAGAAGAAGGGGAAAAATTAAGAAAATTTGATTGCAAACAAGTATATTCTTTTGGTTCATCAATACAAAGCCACTGGCCTTGATGGAGGAAACAACGCAGCATTATCTTGTTTATGACAAAATTGGAGACATTGAAAGAGTAAGGAATGGGCGCAATAAAAACTTTCCAGTATTAGGGGTATGCCGATTTAACGGAGTACTATACGAGGAACACTGTTGGGCGGAGAAAGAGGAGAGAGTGAGAGAGGGAGAGCGGCGGAGTAGGTATAAGACAGAACAAAAGGCAAAGGTCTCTATAAAGACTCTTGGTACTTTTCTTTTAATCATTGCTTCATCGCATCACTGTCTTGCTTGCCACTTTTACCATCTCTCTTGCTTAATTCTACTACAAGATTCTGTTTCCCCTTGCTCAGCAGTGATTGAAACTTCCAAGGTATCATTACGTCAGCAGGCTATCTCATTTGAGGCCTCACTACATGCTAAAGGGAATGCACAAGCAAGATCCATCGCATCAAAAGGAGGGTTGTTGCCTATCTCAAGCATTAGAGGTGAGCATACAAAACGATTCTAATACTGCCAACTTCTATAGTACTCTGATTTCTGTCGCTTTTTTTAGCAAATGGTTTTGACAGAGTAAGGGAGCTTCTTATCGACCTGAATAAAGCAAAATTCTGATCCTTGACCTTAAATTCGCCCTTTTAACTAGTTCGACTCTTAATTCTGATCATGCAATCGATGCAGCATGGGGCCCTCTAGCTATTGCAAAGTAAGCTCGGTAGAAGGATACAAGCTGTCATTCATATTGCTAATACTTTCTTCGAATAGCATGGCTGCAATTCTGCGCAAGAATGGCTATGAAGTCAGAGAGTGTACAGAGAGTGTACAAGTAAAAGAAGAAGAGGAAGAGGAAGAAATGAAATTACCTACTACTGCTACTACGCAATGGTGTGAAGGTGAGAGAGCATGTGCGAGATATGTTTCAAGCTTCGTCAAGTAGCCTGATCAGTCTGCCAATGTAGAAAGACCTCATTCTTCCGTCTTTGCATCGCTTCCTTCGGACTCGCTTGCTCGCTTTTATACCTTGACAACCATTATAGATCAAAACCGAGGTGTTGATGGTCGTGTGGATGCTTCACTTGTAGAAGAAATGCTACTTAAACAAGATGCAGGTGCATTTCAAAAAGAAGGAGTGGACCATTTGAAGCAATACCTTATGAAGGCAAGGGAATGTGGAATCCCTCTCAAATTTGATGGTGATCGAAGTCATCTTCATCAAGTATGGTTTAAAGGTCATAAAGACTTTGTTAGTAGTAACATTATGTGCAGTGAATTTAGCAGAAAAGATTTCCTCAAATACTAATATATATAATCTCTTTTAGGAAGTGGCTGTAGCTCGTTACAATGGTCATAATACAAGCAAATCACCAATTTCTGCTGCTTCTCGACAAACTTCGGAATACAATTGGCGACCAAATAAATTTCAACAATCAAGCCCAAAGATACCCATGCCTGACCCTACCTTTCCCAATCGAAACAATAGTGAGATCTCAAGTCGATATCGAACACCATCTGAGCGAGCTTTTGATATAAATTATTTATTGGACATCTTACATGCTTGTGGTGGGGATTATCAAACGGGAGCAGATGCCAATCGAGTAGAACAGCAATTATTAGAAAATGTTCAAGGTTTATACGAGATCAAGCCAGGTGTCAAAAAATTTAATCATTATCTTATGAACATGAGAGCATCAGGTGCTCCAATCTGGTGAGTCTGAGTTTCGATTATGAAGTGTTGGCTGCTAAGAGGAGACCAACAATAATCATGATTTCTGCAGGTTCAATCGTGATGAACAAGATCAACCAAAGGAAATTTTTATCAAGACTCTTACTTTTCCCAACCCAGACTCCATTCCATCTGCCGTAAATTTGGACTTGACCAATGGTATTGCCATGCGCTCTTTTACACAATCAGACCCACAAGATCGATTCGCAAGTCTTATTGAAGCATATCAATTTCATTATCAACAGGAAGCTGGATTTGCAGATGGTCCTTTGGTTCAATCTCGAATTGAAACCTTGGATTCAAACATTTACAATCGAGAGCAATGTCCTTCATTTAAGCATCTCTTGAAGTTGGCTAGAACAAGCGGACTGGAAATCAATTGGGATCAAACCGAAACAGGAGTTGCTGCTATTCGTCTACGACTAAAAGAGTATTAAAGTCTGACTTTTGTCGGTTGACGATATTTCTAATGTGTCGTGAATAATCCCAACTATACTGGTATATTGCTAAGCTATACAATCTTCAAATGAAAAATTGATCACAAAGACAAACAAGGGGTCATTAATGTTTCCTTTCCATCTTTTCAATTGCTCCAGCCTTCGTGGCCTTTTCACTATGAGCATGAAGCGCTTCATCTGCCATTCTTTCTGCCTCTCTGGCTTCGTCATCGTCGTCGTTGTCGTCACCTCCAGCCATTTTATTGGTCAGAGCATACTCTTCTGCCGCATCGTCTGCTTCTACGACATCAACCTTCGTCTCTTTGCCTTGACCATCTGATTTATTTCTCATACCTGGATGCCACTTTTCATCCATGGTATGATGTGCTACTCTACTAGCATGAGTTCGACCTAGAGCCTCTGCAAATTGTGCACCTTGCTCCCTTTCATCATCCTCTACTTCCTCATCTAAACCTCTCTGCTCTCTTCGTCTTCTAGCCTCCAGCTCTGTCAATTTTACATTTCCTGTGAATGCTCCAGTCGATAATCTCCTTTGCATACTATGTCTAGGTGTTTGAGTTCCATCAGGTTCCTCATGTAAGTCATCCCGATGTAGTGCTGTCAGTCTTGGTGGGCTCTCAGCTCTTTTGGGAGTCTTGTCTCCTGCTGTATGTTCATTGGTAGGCTCCTCTTCTTCGACTGGTTCAATGGGTGTATCTTGATCATCGGGAAGGGTGTTATCAGCAGCACTACTACTTGAGCTGCTAACACTACTACCCCTTCTCATTCTTCTCCAAGCTTTCATAGCACCTTTACGAATCTCTTCTCCTAAATCAACTGTATCATCCGCTCGGACAACGCTCTTCGATGGTATTTGGGATTGCTTAGTTTGCTTGTCTGGTTGTAGGCCTCCATACGTTTGATTGTTGACTTGAGCTTGCCATGCAGCTGCGTTACTATTGCTTGCCCTGCCTCCTCCTTGACTGTGCAATAATTGACTTCGAGCTGCCACCCCAATGGTGATGGAGTTTGCTCTTTTCAACCTTCCTGATGATGGTAAGGGTGCGAATTTGATACTACATGGGTTAGAGTTCTGCGATGATGCTTGACTAGTACTTCTGGATAGTGATTGTGAAACTGAGGTAGTACGACCTCGTATAGCTTGTTCCCAATCTGAATCATTCGAAGCAGAGCTATGGAAAGAAGAAGTTGCTTCTGTTGTACCACTAGTAGGACTCCAACGTGATCCATCCTCATTATATTCGGCTACATCTGTACTATCATCACCATCATCATCATCCTCACTTGCCAAAATGATACCATCACCAACTGGAGCATTTTGTCCCCGAGGATCTCGCTTGAGCACTTCTCCTCCTTCATGACCCATCGCTGGCAATGGTTGAGTTCGTTTGAATGATTTTCCCAGTGGCTTGTCACCCTTTTTCATTAGTCTGCCAGCCTGTTGTGGAATAAATGCTTGTCTTAGTGCAGAAGTAAAGCTACTATCTGCAGGCTTGATTGGCTTCTTAGGGGCTTCATGAGCGTTTGCTAGGATACCTCCTCCTTTAGAAGAATTCGAACTTTGCCTACTGAGGTGCGAAGAAGTGGATGAACCTTGCGACTCATTGGAGATTGTGCGAGTTGCACCAGCCATTGTCAGGCTCATTGTGTCGTGCCTCTTTTAACGGAAAAATTATTGTAGGAAAGGGAGGGAGGGGTTGAATGCGCACAAGTGAAAAAGGCACCTCTCGATTTGCCTTGAACTTGGATAGTAGTAGTGTTTCTGAAAGCAGTGTAAAGTAGACAAATCGAGAAGGAATATCTTGTTTGTAAAGGGAGAGCGCAGTGATGGAGAAATTAAATGGATGTTTTCTCTTTAATGGCAGAGTAGGTTGGTCTAGCTAGGTCTCAGAAATCTCTGGGGTACAAAGTATAAGAGGAGCTGCAAGACACGCAACTCAAAAATTGAAGCGCGCGGACTTTTGCGAAATTTCAAGTTAACCAATGGCATTTTGCAATTTTGTAGTCTCAACCCAACCCGCGGATATGATGGAAGGGAGAATTCTATATAATTGATCGATTTATAAAAAAATAAAAAACAAGAATTGAGGCGGAACTTTGGGGGTGCCGAGAGCCTCTTTTTTGACTTTAAATTAAACATGATGGACGCTACAGGGTCGAAAGGAAGTGGAGGGGTAAGTAAATTCGCTATCAAGAGAGACAGACCGCTTTTGCTTCAAGGAGGGAGGGAGGAGAAGAGGAAAACACGAGCAAGAGGCCAATCGCAAAGGTCAAACCTCTTTTTTTTTTTTCTCCGCCGCCATTCGAAGGCGACAACAAAGTGCCACTATGAGTAAACAAACGTCTACACTCCGCTAAAATGACATTCAAATTCAGCTCTAAATTTTTCAAATTGAATTGAATATCATCTTACTCTTACTCGCCAAGCCATTGGCGCACTGTAAAAAAAAGAGAGTACAACAGTCTGCAATTATTTTATTTTAACAAAGGAGAAAAATCCCAACATCACATCTCCTTCCAATTGATCTTTGCGCACATCACCATCACATTCGCGATCTTGATGAAAGAAAAACAGTAAGAAAGAATTGCGCACAAAGCCAGGAACAGAAGAAGCCTCTGCCGAAAGAGGTGCATCGGGCCACTGTAGAGAAAGCAGCAAATACAACAGGTATGCGACTTTTATTGACTAATGTCAGTGTTTTTTTTTGGCATACATACATGCATTTGAGCCGATCCGTAGGCGGTCCTCTCTCTCTATCATAGTCATTTAAAGGTCAGTCTCCAATCTTCCGATGATGACAATAAATGGCTGGCAGTCTCTTGCCAATTTCTCTTCTGCGGCAATCCGAATGTGACAAAGACGGTATAACACACATCCCATACGACACTTAAGCTTTTCTTTCCTACCTTCTTTTTCATCACATCTACACCCAGTGATTATTCTTCTTTGCCTCAACCGATGTGTACTTTTTGAGTCGATTTAACCTCAAGGACTCTTTTCTTCACTTCTCTTTTTTTTTTTTGGGAAGAAATTCTATTCTTATGGTGATGATTCGTCATAGTGAGGAAAGCAGCTCCCTCTACTCTAGACCTTCGAATCAAAAAAGATGCTCTACAGCACCGAGTCTACTTACTTCACCTTGTTCCACAGAAGTTGTGCTGGGCCGCAAGAGTATCGATGCAAGAAGGTTGTCTCCGCAGAGTACATCTTATGGCAATAGCGGAGCATGGACTTTGCACAATGAAATAGACAACAAGGCAGAGATCAAGGATCAAAAACGTATCTCCAATCCTCAACTTGTTGGCTCTACTACTGCCCTCTCTCCATGGGTTTATCAACATCAACATCAAGAACTAAGAAGCGAAGGTGAGATGCTGGCGGAAATGTTTACCAGTGTCAATAGCGGTCTTCGTGTAAATTTTCCTGCATCATATATTGAAGAGAGGATAGAGACTGCTCAAAATCAAGATCAATATCTTCAACAACAACAAGAACGACTACAAAGGCAACAATACCGCTTGCAGCATATTCAACAGTGTAAGCCCCCAAGAGTCAACAATGTTTCTTTCTCTCGAACACTACTCATGCCAACGAAGGAAGAAGATGGAGTCATGTCTACACCTCCTAGAAAGAAGAGAGAAGATTTACAAAGCAAGTTCAGCATGTCTCCAGATACTCGATCTGTTACAGCAAGGAATGCAAAGGTAGTCAAGAAGAAAGCAAGTCAAATACGAATGCGAAAGAATTCTGGTTTCAAAGATCAACCTAAGAGCATGCCAAATATGATGGTGGAACAAGTTAGACCAAGGGTGAAGCCACAGAGCTCAATCCAAGGACTTCGAAAGTTGGTGTGAGTGTCAGCAAGAGCGGCCAAATTGACTTTCTTTCTTACCTCTACGCTCATCATGCCTCAGTGGTCTCACTCCATCTGGCCGCCTTCCGAAAGCCAGCAGCTCTTTACGTCATGACGAGCAGCCAGATAGCATCCTCAGGGCAATAGAAGAGCAGGCCATACAGACACTTCCCAAATCTGATGCTGTGTTTACTTGCGATGGCATGCCAAAGGAGAGTAAGAAATCGAGAGAAGCATTTCCAACGCCGATAGGATTGCCACAAATACCACTCCGCACAACCAGCAGCAAAGGATCGAGTCAAATTCTATCAATAGTACAATCAGAAGAGCAGGTTCTAATATCAGAAGCTCCAGCTAGTGCTACAGATGGCTTCTGGAGGAAATTTCGAGGTTCTACAAAGCCAAAGGAGAGCGGCGAAGTATCAAGATCAACTAGTCGATGTGAATCGAGATGTGCGAAGAATGGTACTTTTGATGAAATGACATTAGAGCAGACCGTCGTACCTAAACAAACAAAATGGTGGAATCGTCTTCGAGATAATGCTGCAAAGATGGTGGGCCAACCAGTACAGATCATATCTCAACCAACGATTGCTACTAGACCTTCAATGTCTTCCATGTTTACCAAAGATGAGACTCAAAAATCAAGAGGTAGTCTGGATGCTGCTCTAGCACTCAGTGACAGCCTGTACAATCACCATCAAGACGCTGAATTAAGGGAAAGTAAATTTCAATCAGTTTCAATGCCAGTAGAACAACTACTCAACCGAAGAAAGAAGAGACCACCTGTTCCATTACTCCTACTTCAAAGTAGAAGAGGAGAAGAGGAAGTGACAGAAACAAGAGGACCATGTCTGACAGCAGATCATCTAATCTCTAGATCAGCAGTACATTCACCAACAAATGTACAGTTTGAACCTCAATCGGCTAAAGAGAGGAGTGGAAGTAAGAAGACTTGGTTGCGCCCTTTGCAGTTGACTGCAGTACTACGAAACAATGGCAATGGCAATGGCAGCACAAGTACCACTCCTCCTTTACCTGTGAGTAGTACGAATTTGCCAACCAAGCAATCCTTCGAGCCAAATCCTGCTTTGCGTAGGGTCAATGCATCATCACCACCTCGAATGCGACTCTCAGTCCCCGCTCTTTCCAATATTCAATACAGAGATACACTTCCGATCCCACCTAGATCTCGCAAAAGTCGTGCTAGTACAATCAGTTCAATGGACAGTCGAACCTCAACAACAGGAAAAGACAAGGACGATTTCACGCAAAGAACCGTTGGATCTTCCATTTTATTCAAGGATGAAGAATTGTTGAGAGCCGCACCAACTGATCCACCAAGAGAGAGTTTACCAAGACTACCAGTACCTCGACGCGATCGAGCTTCTTCGATGGATAGTTCAAGGAGGGATCAATTCACACCTCACGAGGCAACAGACATTCTCTATAATTTGGTACAAAAGTTTAAGAATGATGGCTCACCTTCCACCTTTCGATCTACTTCAGCTGTCACGCAGACGATAGCAAGCACTCACTATACACCACTTCATCTTACTCCAGACGCTCTCAGAAACAGAAGAGTAAGAAGGACGACTTGTACTACACTCGAGAGTATTCTCACCTATCAGAGTAGTACGGATAGCTCGAGTAGTTTTCAGACTGGAGCCATTAATTCAAGAATAGAAGCAAAGAACTTACAAAGCAATCATCTCCAAAGTCTGATTGATGGAGTGTTGGAAGATATTGAAGACTTGATCAGTCAAACGGTTGACACAAGTCGAGGAAGTCATTCTATTAAAACACCAGCCGATCACAACGGTAAGATTGTAGAACGACAGCGTACAGTAAGCCTAGTCAGATCTGTTTCAATGTCATCCATTGGTAGCGCACATAGCAAATTTCAATGGCCCCTCAAGGCTGCTGAAGAGAGTATAAGCAAGGTACCCCAATTACGGCTCTTGGGTGCAAAATTATTCTCTTCGGAGGTAGAATTGCAACAACAAGATAGTCCATGCCCTGCTTCGAAACAACGGCCACAACTACAAAGACCTTGGACCGGTGGAAAAGATGATAGGCCGGCCTCCTTTGACAATAACGCAACTGCCACTGCTTCAAATCGAGCAAGTCGCTTGGATCTGACAATGAAGATGGAAAACAACAAATTTCGAACAGATTTGACAGTAGGCCAGGTTTGTATTCCTGTACCCAAGCTCGTTCTTCAAGACTTGATGAGTATGAAATACAAGGCAAACAATACATTGGCACAGAAGCATAAGAAGGCGTCCATCGAGTCTGACTTATTCTTTAGTCTTCGGTCTTTAGAGGTAGTAGAGCAAAGTAGTAAAGAGATGCGTCAACAAGAGCAAGATCAACAAGATCAAACTGTCCTCGAGACAAGTGTCCCACCCATCATCAGGGTACAGAGGCCATTAAGTGAAGAGACGTCTATATCTAGTGATGTGCTTGGTTCACCAAATTCTGCAGTCATTCAATGTGCAAAGCTGGTACAGAATAGAAAGAGTACAGCATCATTAATGGATTTGAATGGGGTGTTGAGTCAATGCAGGTCAAGGACTTCTTCTGCTTCTTCTTCTCTTTACAACCAGAATAGTCATGTTGCATCATTTGCTAAACATATTCATGACCCACCCAGTACTCCAATCTCCTTTGTTTCATCGTCTTCCAGTCAACAATGGAGTGAAAAGAGAATTTCTCGATTATGGAGCTCTGCCAAGCGTAATAGCTTCAATACCAGCTTCAGCACAGTTTATACCGATTTCAGCCCTCTATCTTCAGCCGTACCACAACATCAGAAGATGATGCTCCCGATCACGGTATTGGAAGACGATATTAGTTGTCAAGAAAGTGATCGTGAAGCGGTAGAAGCTATTCAGTCAAGTCAAGAATCGCACATGGACTCGGAATACGTTCGACAAATACTTTCTAGTGAGTTGTAATAAGAGAGGGGAATAGATTGTTGGAAGACGAACTTATTGATTGAAAAAGCTCCACTTAATAGTTTTCACACCTCCAAAGACGCTCCAGCAGGTTATCACATTTTTGGAGGAATCTCGAGAGTCATTTAATTTACTCGAAGGCAAAATGCCGTCCTTGATCACAATTTGTATAGTGGAGAGACAAAGAGACGAAAAGAGAGAAAGGAGACAAAAAAAGAGAAGATCATTTCGACACCCCTTTCGAATTACTCCAACCACAACTAGGACTATTCATCATCATCATCAGCAACAGCAGCAACAGCAACAGCAACATTTATTACTCGAGAAATTTACGATAGAGGAAAGTGAAGAAAGTTTTATTGATGAATCATCAATCACCATACCAGAGTCACCATCCATCAATCTTTTGTCCCATCAACTTTCCAACTTTATAATCAATTCACCACAGAAACTCGACGATACAGATGAAATTGGCAAGAATCCACCATTTCGATATATTGTACAAAGTCCATCGACGGAAAGTACAGCCACAAGCCATAATCACAAATAAGACTTTTCAAATGTTTTTCCTTTTTACCTTTTCTTGCTATATACGAGCGTCTCATATTTCATACAAGCTCATACTACTTGTTCATTCAATTGGTCGTACTGGGCCTCTTTAGCTTTCCAAAGATACAAACACACACAAACGTCATGACTGTATAGACTACAACTAGGTCGGTAATTCACTTCTTTCTGCTCTACCACTTGCCGGGTAGTACGTTGTCCAGCAGAAATTGCCTTCTTTGAAGCTAGATGGATTAAAGACATGACAACCCTCATAAGTAAGCTCATATCTTTGAAGTTTATCAGCCAAAACGAGCTGATGTAGAGTAGGAGGAGGAGGAAATTGACGGTATGCAAGGTAAGTCGTTATACAAAATGATTTCCACTCATAAATTTTTTGACTTCACTCACTGCTGAAGGCATAGGATACAATCGCATGGCATGGTCAAATTCCCACAAGACTGGTCTAGCACTTTGTGGCAATGGACAAAGATGTGCTTGATCAAGTATTGTAGAGACCAAATACTTTTTTAAATCCATATCTTTTGCTTCACTTTTAAGTCGAACTGTATTTCGTAACATCCTTTGCATCAAATCATCACGAAAAATGACGATCTCTTGTCCAAAGTAAACTAATCGACAAGGATTACTAACAAATTGAAATTTTTCTACCATTTGCATATTTCCACCACTACCACGTAAAACTCTCTGAGTCAACTTGTCAGAAATAATTTTTGGTAATCTTTTACGAGGAAGAGTGGAAGTTGAAAATGGATCCTCCGACGATGGAACAAAGATAAAGTGTGACTTTTTCAAAATGGTTGGGAATTGAACCAATAGGTCTCCTAAAGCACTGAAACCAGCTTGATACTGTTGAATTTGATTTGAAGAAGTAACTTTGTTGCTTGAAATGAATGAGCCACATAGGACAAAGGCAAAAGGTATAAAGTTGGCATCAATGTAACCTTGTAGCATTGCTCGGAAATTGAGTAAAGCTTTGGTATCATCAAGGTGCATTTCTGAAAGAAAGACAAATGAAAGTGATGAATGACTTTGTTCATGAATACGTAGAGCTTTTGCCTCTTGTGATGTGACGGCGCCGGTACCATTGAAATCAACTGTACTAGTCATAAGGCTGCGAATCCATACTTCTATGTTAGTACAACGACTTGAAAACCTATTCCGCACAACACTCACCGAGCACTTTCTCGAGTTTCACTAGGTGGATGTCCTAAAGCAAAGACTCGAATTCTCTCTTCGTCAGTATATTCACCCTCGACTAAGATCATTGAGCCTTCAGTGAATATTCCCTCTCCTGGTTCAGCGTCCTGCAAATCCAGTCCTATCATCCCATCTGCATCTTCGAGCGCATAACGACCATCACTAGAAGTGCAAAGCATTCCAAAAAGCAAAAAACGTTGACCACGACGCCCGAGAAGATTGGTCGTTGACGTAAGCTGTTAATCAAACTCAGAAATTAGTATCGAGATACAAGTAGCGAATTGTCGTCAGGAAAATAGAATTCACCTTCATGAATGAATCTCGATCTCCTCTGCCAGTACTGGCAAGCGGAGGTAAAAAATTTTCATTTCTCATTACGACATTTCGAATGAGCTGCAGCCTCTCCAGCAAGTAAGCTGGTTTAGATTGAGGTGCAGTCAAAATGTGAGGAATTTGCGCTGCTCTAGAAGTATGGAGTTGAAGATGTCAGTGCCCGACAATGCAAGCTCAGACTGTACCAAAAAAAGACATACCTCTCAAACACTTTGCGCTTTTGATTAAAGATTGTCTTTGGCATCTTAAAGGCATCGATGACATGAAAGTATCGATCAGGATCTACTACTTCTCCTTCAAAGAGTTGGTCATGTACATCATCTTTTTCGGCCGTATCAGCTAGTAAAAGTTGCTGGTAAACCTGTTCTAAAGCTGCTCTAGTAACAATAGAAGAGCCTGCGAGAAAATATGATCTCTTAGCTTTGAACAATTTTTTTTTTCTGCCTCGTATACTCACCCTGTTCGTCTTTTCCTGCACTTTCAATTAAACCTTTGGCAAGCCATTCTATTGCTTCAACCCATTCATCTTCGTCTTGCAATAGTCCATGGGTTTCGAGTGTGGTGTGAATAAATGAAATGGCACTTGAGTGTAGTTGCAAGCCGTACTTTTTAGAAAAGATGCGAAGAACAATGCGACGAAGAGCGGGAGGTACTCCTGTATTCTGCTGCCGGACAATAGGTAGATTCTCGTTCAACGAAGGAGTCACTGAGACTTCACGATCTCCCATATTGGCCTTCCTTGATGATTGACGAGTTAGTACAAGTCTAAGTGGGAGTAGAGAAGAACACTCAACTGAGAAATCGACTACTCCGCGTCGCGTCAATAATAAGAATAATAATTTCCACGCGACTACAGGAGAATAAAGAAAAAGGATGCGTGCCAGTCATAAAAAAAGAAACACAGCTACTTAATAGGGTCATCTCTCGGTCTTAGTCGGCATTGCGAGTGTTGTACTCCGCCCTCGTCAAGTGGGAAGGAGATTGTACTATATCAGGGTAGATCAATTACTTCCTTCGCCTCCCTAATCTGGGAGTTCAGGGTAAAAAGATATTAGGGTATTACTTTTCTGAAGAGTGAGGGATGAAGTTCACATCTCCAATAGTCAATTCAAGTTGAATCGTCATGTCAGCCATTCAATCTAATAGTAGCAATGAAGTTGCAACATCTTCAAGCCGCATTGAGAATAATGACGATCAAGAGGTTCAATTTACAGTCTCGAAGCCATCAACACTACTTCCCTGGAATCAAATCATGATAATTTTGTTGATGCGACTAGCTGAACCAATCAGTTTTAGCTTAATCTTCCCTTTCATTGGTGATATGATTTGGGATTTGAGAGCGACTAATAATCGTGGTGATGTGGGAATGTACGCTGGCATTGTGGTAAGTAGAGTCTCTCTTGGTGACGTTTGACTTGAATCTAATCAATATCTAATAATCTTGGTAGGAAAGTATATTCGCTGGAGTTCAGACTTTGACAGTGTAAGTTCCGTTTGAAAAGAGGGTTTTAAAACTTTATAAATGCTAATTGTCATCCATTAAGTCTGCAATGGGGTCGGGCATCTGACAAGTTAGGTCGAAAGGTATGTCTATCACAAATGCACACAGACCTTTGAAAGTTGTCTAATCACAAACTCATCTCCATGTTGCTCCAGCCCATCGTCATCAATGGCTTGCTTGGTGCTTCCATCTCCACAATCCTTCTTGGCCTTTCCACTTCTTTTCCAATGCTCATCCTTGCTCGTTGCCTTTCTGGTGCGCTCAATGGTAATGTTGCCATCTTCAAATCAATGATAGGAGAACTTACAGATCGAACAAACTCTGCTAGAGCATTCAGCTTCTTACCACTCATTTGGGCTCTCGGGTGTACTATTGGGCCATTGTTGGGTGAGTGAAGAAGAAGGTAGCAGTAAGAAGTAATTCAAAAGCTAATCACAATGTTTTGTCTTTCTAGGTGGGTATCTATCTCAACCTTCCAAAAAGTATCCATCACTCTTCTCTACAAAGGAAGGCGGATTGCTAGCTTTTAATGGTCTTTGGGAACATTATCCTTACTTCTTGCCATGTGTAGTAAGTGCTCTACTAACATGGTCCAGTGTCATACTTGGAATTCTGTTTTTGGAAGAAACATTGGCAAGCAAGGTAGAAGCTAAGAGAGAGAAGAGGGAAAAGGCAGCAGCAAAGAAGAGAGCTAAAGAACAACACGATGAAAGAACCACTCTTATGTCAAATACACCGCAAGCAAGTTTGTACGATAGTACTGCCGAAAGTACAAATTCAGTTAAGGATGTCCTTTCTCTGTCTTTACCTAAGCAAAGTTTAAGTGAACACCTTCCTTTTGCTAGACCTACGAGAAAGGGATCAAAATTGCGCTTGGGGCACGTTCAAAGCTGGACCAGCGGCTTCACTCCCACACAAAGTAGGTCTGCAAGTCCTGCCCTTGGAGCGCAACGGCAACAAACACTTCCTCCACAGCAGACTGTACCACTCAACAACGATGATGTAGCCAAGGATGAAGGAATTCTCGGCCTCCTAAAAATTACTCACATTCGAAGAGTGATGATCAGTTATGCCTTTTTGAGCTTGACTAGTGTATCTCTCGATTCGGTACAAGTACTGTACTTTGTGAGTAGACGCTGCTATTCACCCACATCCCAAATTTAAAGCTAAAATTTATTACTTGTATCCACAAGTGGGAACCCATCAGTCTTGGTGGTCTCTCTTTTCCATCTACAATCACAGGCACTTTCCTTTCGACTGCTGGTGTATTAGGAGTCGTAATGCAACTACTTGCATTTCCGTTTTTACAAAAAAAGATTGGTACTCTTAGACTCTACAAGATTTGCTTGGGTGCATTCCCTTTTGTTCCTGCTATAATGCCTCTTGCCAATTGGGCAGCAAGAATAGGTCTCAAAGGCGAAGAACATGAGGGTGACTTTGAGCACGATGTCAAGTGGACTTATCAGGTATTGGTTTGCGTTTTAGGTGAGAATTTGAAGATCTTATTTCGTTGTACAGCTTGCTGACATTGCCTGACTATATCACAGTGGCCCTTGCCATGTGTATGAAGTCGATAGCTGTCATGGCATTGTAAGTCTTATATACTTGAACGATGAGAAGGTCAATGTATTAATTTTCTCTTCTCTTATCGTCTTCAGCTCGTGCAATATTATTCTTGTCAACCAAGCATCGGCTCTTGCTCCAGGAGCACAATTGGGTACACTGAACGTCAGTACAACATTTCCTTTGCATTCACCTAGCCCTTGCTAATTCGGTCCAAATATTCCAGGGACTTGCGCAGATGTCTTCGTCGCTGATGAGAGCAGTAGGACCGGTATGTGTGCCATATGGCTTGCCTGGCTGCCATTCTTTTCTTTTTATTTTCTAACCCAATTTTTTCCTTCTTTGATCTTATTCCCTATCTAGTATGCTGCTTCTAGTCTTTTTGCGTTGACGATTACAGAGCACTTGGCTGGCGGTTACCTTATCTGGATGATACTCTTCGCTGTAGGTTTAGGTGGCATAATTGTTACTTCTGGCTTGGCCGATATTGAAAGAATGATCGACAGAGGTGAAATTGAAGAAGACGCTGCCAATCCTCGAGGGTGATTGTATCATATACTGACTGCAATGCTATAAATGTTTAACTTTTCACACAAAAGATCAAGAAATTGATAGGAACACATGCTTCTATTGCGTCTGAATACAAAAAAGTGGGTATGGTGTGAAAAAGAAGCAAACCCACCCATGAAAAAATTACAAAAAGACCATGTCTAGCGAATGGAAGAAAAGCCAAGATATAAAAGTAAGAAAACAAAAAGAAAAAATTGTTGTATGTGGCCCATTGACTTGTGCTCACTCCCCCCCATGATGGGAAAAAGTTTTTTTTTTTTTGAAATTTAACTGACAGATTTCTCTTTGGATGAATTAATGCAATATTATCCATTCATTTTGAGCGATACATGTACTTTAGTTTTTCCGGTAGAAAGCCTTTGTACCAGTAGCAGCAGCCAAAGCAGCAGCAATATCCAAGTGGAAGAAGGGTGTCAAGTCATGGTTCCAAATGACTGGTACGCTAACTTGACTATCGTTGGCAGCATCTGATTGATCATTTTCAACATCGAATGACTTACGACTAGCTCTTTCACTAGTAGCAGCAGATTCAGATTCAGATTTACCCAATCGAGGAACTGGTGTAATGTCATCTTTACCCTTTCTAATTTCAGCAGATCCGGATCCGGATCCAGATCCAGATTCAACATCATCATCTCTTGGCTTAATTTCATGTCGAGGAGATTCAAAAGGTTGATGAATGTCATCGTGAGTTCCAACAACAGCAGCAACTTCGGTATAGTGAGTGTTTGTTTGACCAGTTCCAAATCCACCAGCCAAAAGAGCTCTTCGAATCCAAGGACTAGTAATACTGGCAAAATAAAAATCTACTCGTTCTCCAGTATACCTTTCAACAGCTTGTCTAACATCAGCCAAGCATTGAACAGCAGTAGTATCAATGTTACTGACACTACTAAAGTCAAAGATGATGGCTTTAAGTTTAGGTCGAGTATCTTGAGAATTTTCAGCAGCGTATTCATCTTCCATATTTTGATCCAATCGCCTCTTTGCCATTCCACAAGTGACAACCTTTGCAACAGATCGGAAAAATGGATTGATAGGACCAGGGTCATTCCAAGGACGATCACCAGGTCGATTGTAGGTTCTACTTGAACCAGGTCGAGTTGTTTCATGAACCTTGTCTAAAAAGACATCGGTAAGGTGAGATGCGTTGGGGTAGGTGAAAGCTTCTTCGAATCGATAGATGAGGACACCAGGTGCAGGAGGGTCAACTCGAATAGATGGATCACGCAAACCATCCTTGTCATCCAAAGGAACAAAGACATCACGATGAGAAATTTCTTGATTATTTTCTCGATTGGAATGACCATAATGAACTCGAACAGATCCAAGCCATCTACCACGAGGATGAGCAATTCGAATTAAAAGTAAAGCCAAGGAAGCACCAACCGAAGTATAAACTCCATTTTCCAAACTAGAGAAAATACTGACAAAGACGGCAGCAAGAAAAATGAAGAATTCAAATGGACTTACAAGCCAAAATCGGTATGTCAATGAAAGTGGAGCCATAAGATCACCAACCGCGTGGATAATGACGGCAGAAAGGACAGCATTGGGAATCCAATAGAAAGCTCCCGTTACAGCATACAAGGCGACGACGACGACAATAGCCGTAACCCAACCAGCAAGAGGAGTTCGTACACCACTCTTTGCTTTAATTGCAGTACGACTAAAACTACCAGTGGCAGGATAAGCACCAAAAGCAGGTCCAATCATATTTGTAACACCAATGGCGAGTAATTCTTGACTTGGATTGATCTTGTAATTGTTCAATCTACCAAATGATTTACTGATAGCAATATGTTCCAATAGCAAAACGATGACCGAAACTGGAATTTGACTACCCATAGCTGAAAAGAGTTCAGTAGTGAGTTCAGGTTGATGAATGTCTCTAAATCCAGAAGGAACATTCTTGATGAGACTAATTGGAACTTTTTTGATTGGAGTATCCTTGTACAAAGCATAAGATGCAGCGGTGAGAATGATGATGATGAAAGCATTTCGAAATACTGAAATGAAAAAGCAAGTTCTTGCCAATTTAGGATATCTTGTTGGAATCTTGTTGCAAATATATCGAACTGAGTACAAGAATACTAAAGTGCAAAGACCAAAAGCTGCATCCAATTTAGTCCTACCTAATCCCTTCAAGGTATTAATTACGACTTCGTATGATGCTGGTCCATTTGTTGTTACACCAGAAATACCCATCAATTTAGGAACTTGACCAGCAGCAATGGTGAAAGCACTTCCAGTCATGAAACCAGCAACAGCTGGTGCAGGAATGAATTCAACAATCCATCCAAGTCGTAATAGACCAAGACCAAGAGTAATAACACCACAAATGAATGCTAAAGCAGATGCAATAACAGATGCACTCCATCGATTTGGATGAGCAGACATGACATGACGAATGACATTGGCAGTTTGAAGAGACATGACGGCAACAGGTCCAATGGTGACATCCTTTGATGTAGCAAAGAATACGTAAATTACTACACCAACAAAGGAAGAGTAAAGACCAATTTCAAGAGGTAAGGTGGCAACTTGAGCATAGGAAAGAGATTGAGGAACAACAACTAAACCAACAGTGAAACCAGCAATTAAATCTCCAATAAGCCATTGTAAATTGTATGATAAAATCCAATTTGTAATGGGAAATAGAGTACCAAAGTATTCCGATACCTTTTGACCAGGATGAGAAAAGATTTCTCTTAACCAATCTGAACTGCTAACATAAGGAACTCCAAGTCGATTTGCTTCAGTGGCATTATAACCAACGGCACTTTGCCAAGTCTTTTGAACAAATCCAGCAGCTTTCCCAGATGCAGGCTTTGTAGTATAAGCGGCATCTTCACCTTCGTATTGCTTAGTGTCGGTCATTGTATACTACCGATTCCACCAGCTGAAGAGGGAGGGTGGGAACAAAGAGGAAGGATTGAAGAGGGGGGGGGGGGTTTGGGGAGAAGAAAGGTGAAGGTGGGTTGTTAAGATAGAATTGATTACTTTACTTGAATCTTCTTGTTCTTCTTAAGCTGATTGCATAAAAGTGGCAATATATTAAAGAGAAGGCTCGTTCCTGTGTCGGGGTTAAAGGATTGTCAAGAAGTTCTTGACACTAATTCCCTTTACTTTGATTGTGAAGGGGAGGGAAGGTGGGAAGGAAGTTGTCAGGTCTAGATTTTTTTTTTTAATTTACATTGAGAAAAGCAAGACTTGAATTGGTTCGTTGAAGCCACATTACAATCGAGGTATTAAATCTTGCCGACAACGAGAGAATTGTATGGTCCAAGTGGGTCGCTATTTTCTCTTGCAAAAAAAAAAAGACGAAATGGTACGCCATTGATGATGTGAATCGAAATGGCGACATCGCAGCATTTCACTTCTCCTTTTTTATTTTTATTTTAATTTTTTTAAACCACCAGATTCAAATTTCTAGACGTATCCCTTCCTTACAAGAGAGACACGTATAAATTATAAAATAACATTTTACTACTTTATTATTATTCCATAGATTAGATATTAGATATATCTGTTCGATTATGATTAAAGCCGGCATTGAATCAGTACAGAAAAAACGAGCACGCCATCCAAAGATTTGTAAAGTGATCACACACACACACACACACGCCGTACAATCGAACGTGTGGAGGGGGGGTGCCCAAAAAAACAGCCAATTCACCCGAGGCAAAATCTAAAATATTTCTGCTATTGATTAAACAATAATTTTACTGTCAAGGGACCAATAAATAATATTTTTGGTAATAATGCATAGGTAGAGAGTAAAAGGTGTGCGGGTCGGTGGTGGTACCTGTCTGTATAATGGCAGCTGCACTACCAATCACACCATTGAATAGAAAGATGGCGGTAGGAACAACAGCAAAATCTGACAGCAAGCTAATCATTAGACTGTATTTACTCTTCTAGTCCCGATTGTACTTTTAATAAATCTTTTACATTGACAAGATCTGACAGCCCGTCTGAGAAAAATTAATCCTGCTGGCTTGAGTCCTTGTATATACACAGCGCCACCCACTTTTTTTTAATTTATAAGTTCTTATGGAAAAAGCCAGGGGGCTTCAATGGTTGGTATGGCGTGCTCAGAAACGAAATTAATGGCTTTGTGTCTGGTCTAGAATTTTCTTAAAAAAAAAACAGACTTGAAGATGAGAGCATACTAGCCGATTGAAAAGTTAATGAATGTCTTTTTTCAGGTATTCAATTCCCCGATGGTAAGATAATTTACAAACAGAGCCTAATCTCCCCCCCCCCCTTTTTTTTTTTTCTTCTTTCTCTCCCTCTGTCTCTCTGTCCCTCTCTCTGTCCCTCTCAGTCCCCCATTTCACTGATCCTCTATGGGAAACATATCCTTTTCTAGACTCTTTTCAACTGCTTGCCAATCTATTGCTTCACCACAGTCGTACGTTGCCTCGAATGCAGCTAGACTGACACTGGCAAAAAAAGATTGCAAATATTCCATTTTAGAAATTGTTTGACCCATCTGATTCAATTGTGGCTTTCTCTTCTTTCCATGTCTTGATCTTGCAATGCTAGTAGACTCTTCTAAATTTTTAGTGTCAGAATTGGCCTTTGTAGTGAATTCTGGTACAGTAGGCTTAGCATCTCTGTTCTTATTCACTTTATTTGCTGATTTTGCATTGCTACCATTACTCTGCTTTTCCAAAAGGACAGCAGCCAGTCGATCAAGGATAGAATCTGAAATCCAATCATTGGCTGGATATACAACATCAACAGTATCAGTAATAAAAAGCCATTGATGAATTTGGAAATCATCGATTTGAAGTGTCAAGAGTAGATCTAAGAATTTTGCAGCTGAAAAAACCAATTGAAGAGCATCGGAATCATCAGATGGCATCTCTTCTAAACATCCTTCCAATAATCGCATCAACTCTGTTATAATTACTGGCCAAAATGCACTTAGATGCCTTGTTGAAAATCGAAGAAGTAACACTCGAAGGCAAAGATAGACTTCATTACCAATTGGATCTGATGACCCATTTCGAAGTAGATCGACCAATTTTTCTTGTAAAGTAGGGAGGTGAGTTAACCAGTAATCCTTTTCCGAACAATAAAGTATGTAGGTTAATCGTCGTAAATTGGTAGAACGAGTGAGTGTTTCTGCTTCTCGATTGGTAAAGATGTTACCAGAAGGTGTAGAGGTAACCTTGCTGACCAATTCAACAAACCTATCCTTGTCACTATTTAAAAGTGCTGAGACGATTGGTTGCCATTGTAATCCAACTTCTAACCTCATTTGAAAAAACTTTTGGTCTTGAAAGAAATCAGCAACGGGATTCTTCCACGCTCGAACAGCTCCAGACATCTTTGTCAATTCAGTGAGCAACTTGAGCATGATTGGCGATAGTTCCAAATTTCTTTTCTTTTGTCTCAAGGCTGGAGCAATGATATAATAAACAATGTTGGTACAAATCGTAACGACTTTATCTTGATCTACTTCAAATTTACGCAAGGCAGGTAATGCTCGACTACTAAGATATTCATTGATGGAATCATTCAGATTGTTACCACCAGAGGATACATCGGTTAAAGAGGTGCTCATCTTTTCGTCCAATGTTGGTGTCGCTCGACCTTCTTCTTCGCCTTCCTCTTCACTAATTGCCAAAGCCCTTCTACCGATCCAATTTGTTTGCTCAAAACTTCTGCCTGCAATTAAAATATTATAGTCGCAAAGTCTAATATAATTGTCGATTAATTCTCGCTTCATTCGCTTGTCTTCACTTCCGATTGTTGCACTCATTATTTTTTCACCAGTAACAGTAAAGCAACGTAGGACAGGATACATTTGTGCTTTATGTGCTGTGCTATTATGTAAAATATCTCTGACCAGCATAATGACAACAGGCCATACCTGTACGGAGGCTGAAGTATCCAATCGATTCAAATAAGCTTCCCAAAATGATAATAAAACATTGTCTGTCACAATAGGCGTGAATAACTTTCTATTAGTCGATCGATCACCACCGGTTGATAATCCAGTTGAAGTCGTCCTAGTCGAAATAACATCGCATAGAAATGTGACTACAATTTGAGCACTAGGTGCCAAAGTAGAAAGTATTTCAAATGTAACTTCCATCCCTCGGCTATCTAATCCATCCATTCCTGTTGCTGCAGTACCATTGGATAGACCTAGTCCTTGCATATGCACCTTCCTGGACCCACCAGCCAAATTCCAGCAATCAATGAGTGATTCAACCACTTCACCGGAATTATTGCGATAAATCTTCTCTAGTGACCGTCTGCATCTAGCTTTGATTCGAGGATTGATCACCTCCAAGGATTGTTGTCTAGCTTCTCCAGCTGCACTTGTTCTCAAACTTTCACTAGAAGCCGCCCATACTGCATGTAGGGATTTAACAGTTTGATGCAATGATCGCAGGATACTATTAGATGATAGAGCGAAGCTATTTGTGCCATAATTGGTGGTGGGTGTATTTCCATCTGCTTGAAAGACACTGGTAAACGCACCAATCAAACCAGCGGATGATTCTCCTGCCTTATCCATTGTAGAAGTTGAGAGGTGTGTTGATGATCCTTCATAAAGGCTATCGGCAGAATCAAGACACTGCAAGAGTAGTCGTTCATTAATATTCATTAGTAGAATCGAGTCTGCTTCTGTCATTTCGCATGGTGCTTCAGCGTCTCCTGCAAAGAAAGCAGAGCTCATTTCGGCAACAAATGTCACCAAGTGCTGACAAATTGCTTCATTTAAAGGTAAAAGTAGTGATGTCAAAGCCTTGCGATAGTGAGGCACAATATTGAGAACAAAATCGGCCCAAAATGATAATACAGGGCGATTGCTACGTCTTCCAATTCCTTCTTTAAGAGTTGTCAACAATAGCGGGTGTGGTACATTTTCACGAAGAGTTCCTTCTAGTGCCGTTGCTCGTATCACACCTTGCAGAGCTTGCAAGAGACTATTTTGAACATATAGTTCTTCTCTTTGAACGCTGACATAGAGGCGCTCCAACAAGGCTTCCTCTACTTGCATCAGACCGCTACCTTGGAGTGCCCCTCTCAACATGAATGTCTGAAGTAAATCGGCAGCAAAAATGTGCATCGTTGTATACGATTCGGAATATGGGTTTGAAGGAGATGGATCAGTACGAAGAAAGAGCAGTAGAGTGTTTAGCAGAATTTGCAAGTAAGTTGTCTC
The DNA here is from genome assembly GCA_023273805.1 of Exobasidium cylindrosporum. Classification (NCBI taxonomy): domain Eukaryota; kingdom Fungi; phylum Basidiomycota; class Exobasidiomycetes; order Exobasidiales; family Exobasidiaceae; genus Exobasidium; species Exobasidium cylindrosporum. Next base: position 4,862,533 of record CP096878.1, read on the forward strand.
GTTCAACTCATCGTCTCCAAACGTATCCGCAACAATTTTGATTTGTGATCTCTTGATAAAGGTACTCCGGACAGACTTTACAAAACCCTGTCCACCAAATTTAGCGAGATGTAGCATGGTATTGAGGGCATAAATGACTTTTTCATGATTGAAGGCATTACGGTATCTATAAATTGCGAAAATCTTTTCGCCATACTTGATTTGGTATGAATCTCGACGCACACCTGATTCTGCAAGGATTTGCAAGACTGGATCCAAAAATAATGTATAGCCACGTAAGTTGGCTTTAATCCACTTCTCAGAGGCCTGCTTTTCGCTTTGATTGACAGAATGTAGACCTTCAAGAATGCGTAGGAGAGGTTGACTTGTTGATGTTGTTGATAATCTTTCCTCGGATGAATATTGCCAAATTGTCCCCAATACTTCTCTACTCCTCTGACGCTCTTCGATATTAGTCGAAGTTAAACCTTTGCAAAGAAGCGTTTCAATATATCGTCCTTTTGACAAGTCTCCTACACTCCAGAGCAATTCGACGATGCGAACATGATAGGGTCCCCATTGCATCTGAAGAAAGAAGAAAAGCTTTTCAAAGACGACAGATGCAATTCGAGAGTCTCGAAGTATTACTGGTTTGCTCAACGCTCGACACTTGGTTCCTTCAATAAAGACACCAATAAAAGCTTCGATCTCATCAAAACGTTGCGCTGCTCGCAGTTTTTCCAAGATGGAGAGAACCCAATCATTTGCTAGCCAAGAAATAGCTCCCTGCTTCTGTTCGGTGACAAGATCTGTCGTAGAGTCGATTTTTCGAAGTAATTGACAAAGAAGACGTAATGATGAAATGCTAGATCTTCCTTCGCTGGGTAGCCGTGCGATCAAAGCTAACAATTTCTCTTGTGTAAGTGGATTTTGGAAGCCTATATAACGTTGAGAAGCTTCATCGGTATTATATGAGTCTGACTCATAAAATGAATTAGCATGATCAGCAAATGATTCTTCTATCCTTCCTTGTCCCTCAGCTCGAGTAAAGACTCGTTTGGGTATTAAGCTCAGGATCTCACTTGCCAGTATCATTGCCTTATCTGACAAATTAGCATCATGACACTCATCTACTAGTTCCGCAATGACAGAGAGTAGTATTGGCAAATGGATCTGTCGACTTTCTTCGTCATGTACTCGAAACGATTTTAGCACAAAGCGAAGTAGTGAAATCGAGGAATACTCTTCTACTTCTCCCGTGATAATCTCCTTTTTGATTGCCTGGTAGAATTGTCTATATGTTGCAAAGGGGTCTACCACCTCAAATAACATTTTGGCAGTAGTAGAAATGTCGGTAGCGGATGCCTTTAGACTTGGGTCGCCCGCCTTTATTTCATCTTCAATTCCAGATAATTGTCTTTGAAGTGAGCAAAACACGTCTAGAATCAAGACATTTGTCAATGGTTGGCCAATACTCCACTTGTCTAGTAGACTGACAAATATCTTGAATGGTCTTTGGCGTTCGATACCTTCACGATCTCGATTCTCTGATTCCACCTCTGCCAATGGTCCTTTCAAAAGCTCAGACTGTAATGCTGACCTTGCTAGGTGCTGTGCATAGTCTTCAAAATACTTTTGCTGAATTGGAACATCTTCTGACGGTCCCAGTATCCAAGCATACAAACGTCTGTTCAGACTGAGGTCCCTTCGAAGTACGACTGCTAATGCTGCCTTGATAAGTCTGACCTTGTCCTCTTTAACGACCAGAGTCTTCCAAGTAGGTGAATTTAGTCGAAGATGGGTGACCAGAATATCCAGTGCCGCTCTTCGTACTAATAAAGTGGTCTCATCCTCCAAAGCGGCCGCAAATGCTCGTACAAGTAGACCAATGTCATTTCCAATGAGTGACTGGACGTCTTCGATTTCTCCTTCTACATCACCTCCATTCAATCGAGGTAATCGTCTTGAAAGGTAATTAAGAGCTGCTAGTCTTGAAGTAGGCGAACTTATGAGAATAATACACATGTTCTGTAGAAAAAAAGGGGATCCTACACTTTCCTTTACACGGTCCAGTAATCGGATCACTCTATCGAAAAATTCATTGGTATCTTCTTCCAAACCGGGCAAAGTAGCTAAAAGAAATGCTCTTGTTACAGGCCGAAGATCTTTGCCCAAGGCGAGAAAATGCCGTTCAAAGATGCTGAGCACAATCGGCTTGACACTCGTGGAAGCATACTGAAAGAATGGTAACAATCCAGGGGTCCAGATTAAAAGATCTCTTCGCAAGCCATCGGATCCGATGACTGTCAAGATATGCTCATACACATCCAAAGCCCTCTGATGAACTCCGGAAGGTAATGCAGGATTGAGACATTGCGACAATCGTTTTGCAACAATCAATTTTCGTGGAATAGAATTGAAATTTGGCGATAATTGTAGAGTCTTTAATAGTCTACCGAGAAAAGCTATAAAATCTGCCCATTCACTAACACTTTCAAAAGTAGCCAAGCTTTTCTCTACTGCAGCTGTATGCTTTTTAAACTTTGCATCTGACTGTAGAACTTTTTCTGATTGGGTTGCCCATGCCTTTTCTGCTCGTTTGGCAGCATTACTCTTCCATAGTTCGCTACCAGCCAAATCTTCAGCATCAGCAGCACTAGCTACTGCCTTTCCACTTTGTTGAACTCCGACAGGTGCTCTTCGCTCTGTCGATGAGGAAGGTGATGAGTTGGTTGTCGTAACAGTGACAGGTCTGGGTGCTGTTGACTTTGTTAGATGAGCGGAAAGTTGTGATGATAGTGATGAAGATGATGTCTTTGCTCTCGCTACATGAGCTGGAGATGAGGATAGAAGGTGATTGTCCTGGCCTACTCCCTTGTTACCATTCAGACCAGCATTGGACATGGCGAGATCTGACCTTCCTTTGACACCTCAGATCTCGCACTCTGTATGATTATTGGGTAACAGGGTCAAGTATGAGGTTAGAGTAGGTGAAAGAGCATGAATAGATCTATGATTTCGAGCCTAAATCTCTCTTCCTTATCCCTTTTGCCAAAAGCGCGAGAGCGCTACGCACGGGCCCACGTGAAGCGCGCTACTTAAGGATGATGGACCCAGCCAAATTATAATGATGGTGGTTGTTTTAATCTCTTTGTCCATTGTCACAGCGATCAGTACGAGGACAAGATCTCGATTCGAAATGTCGCGTTCGCTAAGGAGCCGTCCTTTGACGCTCTACCAGGGACGAGATGATCAGAGCTTGATACCACCTGTTCCTGGATCAGAAGCAGCAACAACATCTGACGCTACAACTAGAAACAATGATAATCGCTCGGGTCAGAAAGCTATAGCCAAACAGCTGGGAAACAGGAGAGCACCTCTTCCAACATCACAAGTAGGACATAACTTGAAAAGGCGACTGAGTATGCGATATGCTGAACCAACAGAGTTAGGACCAGGTGGATTCAGTGCCATCCCAGATGTACCTGCCATTCCTGGTAGTATCGCTGGTGCGCCTGATCTTCCAGCTGGAAGTGTACCATATGCGTATGGAGATCTTCCAATAATGGGTCAAGGCTTCAATGAATTGGATGATCACGGTGATATGATCGGTGGGTATGAAGATGGTTTAGGTGAATTATCCACTAATGTGAGCAATAGACGAGGAGGTATTTCTATGCCTGGTGGAGTCAGTGTAGGCAATGTCACCAGTCTAGTAGGCTCACTCAATCTAGAAGAGTATGCCAATGATCCAGCTGTAGATTTGGAGATGCTAAGTCAAGAAAACTTCGATGCGCAATTATACCTTAAGACTAAACTTTCAACATCATCCGAAGCATTTCTAAGACAATTTCAAGATTCGCTACTTGCAGCCAAGGAAGCAGCTAGCTCAGACTTGAAGCGACAAGTCTTCCGAAGCTATCAAGATTTTATCACCATATCAAAAGAGATAGCAACTTTGGAAAATGACATGCTTGAACTCAAGGAGTTGCTGGGGGAATGGAAGACCTTGCCTCAAGCACTTGAATTAGAGGAAGGAGGAGCAAGTCTAGGAACTTTGACAGATTCTGCTCTTCGAGGTCGATCAATTCGAGGTAATCGCAATAGTATGATTGACTTGCAACAGATATATCGAGCTCAGATCATGTCTCTATGGGAAGGTATTGAAGGGTCGCAGAAATTTCTACCATATATTCCTGGTAGACACCTCATTGCTGAAGCGTCATCGTTTACCGAGTTGAACTCCGCTACATATAAACCAAAGCAAGGCGTAGCACTTTTCTTGTTAGATGATCTGCTTTTAGTGGCAGTACGAAAGAAAAGACAGATGAGTGCCAGAGTACGATTGGTAGCAGAACGTTGTTTTAGTCTCTCTGAAATTATTGTGATTGATCTCAAAGATGGAGGTGATTTGACAAATGCCATAAAGATCAAGCGTGCCAAAGAAAGCTTTGTGTATAGAACGGAAAGAAGCGAAGACAAGAGGGCGCTCTTAAATGCTTTCAGAAAGGTGGCAGAGGAATTGGCCAACAAACGTAGAAAGGAGAGTTTAGCAGAAGCAGAAGCTCGAAAGAGAGAGTCACAATTTCCAACCAGAGAAGGTGCTAGCGGTAATCGATACTCTGCCTTAGAAGGGGATACAGACGATGCCGATAGAGGTGGTGAAGAAAGTCTTGTAAGCGATGCTAATGGAGACAAAAAGGACGCGAATCGCTGGCTTAGCGAATTCTCTGATCAAGTCTCGGTTGCAATTGCGTTGCGAGAGTGGGGAGAAGCAGTGACATTGGTAGAGAAGGGACAAATGACGCTGTCAGGCTACTTGACCACCGACTTTGCCTACCGAGATCTATCAATCAAATTACAGGCCCTAACTTCTCAATTGGTTGATTCAATTACTCATGATCTCTCATCTCCTGCATTGAAAAAGTCGGCAGTTGTACGCAATGTTGGTTATCTCCTTCGATTAGACAGAGGAGAAAAGGCACGGGAGGTATTCTTACGATCTCGCAGTAATCTTCTTAAAAAACGAAGTCGACAAATCAAGTTCGAAGGAGATGTCAGCTTGTATATCAGTGAGCTTGCTCTGGTTCACTTTACTTTGATCAAGAATACGAGCGAGTGGTATATGAGTGCATTCAAGGACAATAAAATGGCTAGTGGTGAGTGAGGATGATGATGATGTGGCAAGTTACTGGAGCATTGGACTACTAGCTCACTGTTTTGTCGTTCAATATAGGTTTTGTGAGATGGGCAATGCTACAAGTTGAAGCGTATGCTGAAATCTTTAGAAGGCAAGTCTATGGCATTGTCGACGAAGATCCCAAGGTAGTGACAGAAGCAGTCGATATTACCATGAGTAGCGCTTCTCAATTAAAGGAAGTAGGTTTGGATTTGACCTTTTTCTTGCGCAATTTGCTCAAAGTTGAAAGAGGCGAAAGCGGTCCCAGTAAGTAGAAATTTTTTCTCGAAGCTTTGCCTCTTGACCTTTGTTACTAAATTCCTCTTGTCCTTCTTTGTAGTACCTTCGCTCACAGTGACGCTTGCAGATGACCCAGAAGCACTAGCGAAACGGCTATCGACTGTCTCGATGAAGCGACAAAGTGGCAGTAGCAGCAGTGGTAGAGCTTAAAATGGCCAGATTGATCGTGATTTCTTTTCTTATTTTCACATCTGTATATTATAAATTCATTGACAACATCCTAATGACATTCTCATGATTTATTGTAAAACATAACATAGGCTAGGTAGCACATTATTATGGCAAAAGGCATCAAATTCTCCTTTGGAATCTGACTGATCAAGCCAATTAGACCATCAGGTTGTGGCTGACCAGCTCCTTGCCTAATTCCACTTCCTCCACCAATTGTTTGACCTCCTCCCGGAAAGTTACCTGCAGATCCAATACCACCTTTCATGTATTGTTGCGTCAATTGCGTAAGTTTACTTGCATTTGCTCCTCTCAATGTATCTAAAATTGCACCTTTCCTCATGAACAAAAATGTTGGCATTGCTCGAACACCATACTTTTGAGCAATTGATTGATTTTGATCGACGTCTACTTTGAGAAAGGTAGCATTTTGATTTGATCGAGCTAGTGCTTCAAAAGTAGGTGCAATAGTCTTGCATGGCCCACACCCTAATAAGAAAGTATGTATTGCACTTGGTTCAGTCAAGGAATCTGGACCTTACCCCCCATTTAAAACTTACAAGCAGCAGTAAAGTCGACGACCACCAATTTGTCACCAGCAGCCTTGATAGTGGAATCAAAGTCTGATGACAGAAAGCGTCAGACATCTTTATCTCATTGTCTATGCAGATAAACATCAATGTCTTTGATAACTCACCTACGGCAGATGTTATCACTTTGGCCATTGTCTTTTATATTGGTGGCGCAGGCGATGCTGGTAGATTGAAACGCAGTGAAGGCTAAAGCAAGCTCTAATCTAAAGTCGTAACGAAGGGGTACGTGCACACTCTTTCTCCGCCTTCCCTTTTCGTCGTCACGTTACTCCTTTGCGCACAAACACACACACACACACATACACACTTCTAAGTTATATCTGTAATAGTGTTGAAGCTCATGGCAAAGCATAATTGACACATTTTGTTCAGTAGCGCACAGGGTGGAGAGTAGATGGGGAGAATGTGTGTGTTAAGTATGTGAGCGGACGGCGAAATAAATTGAAGAAAAGATGGTTAAGAATGAATGAAAGAAGAAAGGGAAAGTAGCAAGCTGAATGCAAGTCAAGAGTCTCTCTTTCTCTCCTATATAAATCTCTTTGTTCCTTAATTCCCTACTTTCTAAACAAACTGAAACTGAGTCTTAGATTGTTGTAGGACAAACTAATCAAGCTTTTCAACTTCAGGTTCTTCCTTTTTGCTCTCGGCTTCGTCGAAGTTCTCAACCTGATAATGTATCAAGTTCACTATCAGCCTTCAGACATATTTCATCTCCCGCCTTGCTTTCGTACTCACCACATCGGGAACCTCATCGTCATCTTCCTTTCCTGCACCTCCAGCAGCTTGTTGTGCAGCATTCATAGCTTGATAGCTCTCTGCCAATTTTCTTAGGCTTGCCAATGAGTCAGGTCCAAGCTGGTTAATGATACCAGGTACCAATTCTGTTAATTCCTTGTCCACTCCTTGACCATAAATAGCATGTGTGTTTGCTGAGCCAAGACCATGGACTGTAAGAGATGAGGATAAAAATGAGATACTAGCAGCATTTGAAGAGCCCGTAAATAATAAACGTACCTTTTGCACCTTGGAAGTGCAATACGTTTCCATCATCCTTGAACATGTTGACCTCTTCAATACCTGTCAAAGGCTGAACGCTAAGTTTCTTTAATGCATTCTGCAATTTCTTGTCACCATCAATTCCAGCACCGGGCCCTTTTGGCTTTCGAGCTACCTTTCTTCGAGGTGTACCCTTACCACCTGTAACGAGAAGAAGCAATCAATCAATTAATCAGTTTCTCTTGTTCTACAACTCTACATTAAATCTTTCCCAGAAGATCTTTCTTTAAATGTCTTTCAGAGACCCTCCCACTCTGCTCTCTCCTGCTCTCTTTCCTGCCTTAGACCTTGAAACGTACCACTTCGGCTAGCCGACTGTAGCTTAGCGAGCTTTTCCTGGTCAATGACCATTGTCGTTTTGATGTATGTGCGGTGAAGGAGAAAGGAGCGAGTTGGACTGCAACCGATATCTTTTGGTTGTTAGATTGGCTGGTCGAGTTTTCAAGAAGAAAAGATTGTTTTTGGATTGAACTTTGCTGACGTCGCTTCAACTTTCTGTCGCAATGCTCTGAACCAAATTTACACTCCTTTACCTACTACCCTACACAATTTGAATCGACTCGGACTTCTCAAGCAGCAATTGAAATGAAGTTCTGTCACGCGTACTGGATTACACATTCTGGTTTTTTTTTTTTTTTTTTTTTTTTTTTCTAAACTTCTAGTTGCTTCACAATACATTTATAAATTTCCCGCCTCACTAGAACACTCTCTGTACAAAGCATAATTCTTTCAACCTCAGCTTCACTTTCTTGATTAATAACCAAATGTAGTACTATTACATTGGATGGATGACAGCGACTTTTCTGCTCTTTCAGATCTTCAAAAGCTCATGAGAAGGCAATGAGTACTCCGAATGCCATACTTGCACTCCCACTCAAAATGACCGCAGTCATACGGCCGAGAAGTCTTAAGACGCGCCGCGCCCCTCATAAAGTTAAAATAGACCAACACCTGTCAGTTATATTGATATTTTCTAGAATACAGTCGTTAGTTTTACTGTAGTGTATGATTGTTGTTGTATGCTTGTCAGCTTCTATATGATTATTAGACATCTCTACTTGCGAGTCTTCCTTGCCAAGGACCAGAAATTCCTGCAATAGTGCTGCTTCTCTTTATAATATCATCCTCATCTTTACTTTTGCCTTTTCCTAAGGCACCGTCTGTTGAAGTGACTCCACCCACTGTACCCCAGCCAGGCGCTCCTTTTGACGCATTGGCTTGCCATTGGCTGATCAGAGAGCTCACTCCACTGAATCTCTCTTGAGCTTCCGGAGGCACCTTTATACTATCACTGTCTCCTCTTCCAAGTACATCTCGCTCCACATAATCACTCTTTGCAGGTGATGCAATTCTCAAAGATCCATACTTTTCCACTTGCTCCTTTTCAGCTGCTTCCCTCTCCCATGGTTTTAATGTTTCACTATTTCTCGATGTTGCACCGACACGGCTGCCGTTACTTTCTTTTCGGGTCCAGGAATTTGGTTTGGAAGAAGAGGTAATTGGCGGAGGAGGAGCCATTGTACTTGAGTTAGATTTGGAACCACTAACATTGACGAGGGAATCTTTTCGTTGCTGAAGACTGCTTGATTGCTTCCCTACTTCTGCAGGGTTAGCTCCAACATCACTCGATTGGACCAGACTACTACTGCTGTTACTATCCTCACTCTTGTTCATCTCTAGGTCTTGATATTTACTAACCAAGCCACCTACATCCTTGATAGATTGAGATCGAAAAGGCTTTGGTGAAATGAATGAAGAGGGCTTTTGATCTTTGGATACAATCGGAGCAATACGTGGTTGGGCAGATACTGGAACTGATTTGATAGATTTGGTTGCCGTTGGTGTAGGTTGAATAGTAACAGGTGATCCACGCCCAGGTGAAGTAGAAGCATCTGCGTACTTCTTTGATTGTGCAGCTGAATTCATCTGATACTGAATTGGCTTGGCACACATCCTTGACTGGTCATGTCTGCTACGGCTACTATTCAAATCAGGTTGAGGGAGGAAGTGCATCTCCTCGTCATCTTCATCCCAGGCTGGTGCAGTAGTAGCTACACCACTGAATTGAGATTTCATTTCCTCATCTCGATTTTTCTCTATCAAGGAAGCCGGTGCTGCCTCTGATCGGTATGACACTGCTTCTTGACTCTTTCCAATTGATGGCCTTTCATTGATTTTCTCTTGCTGCTGCAGCCAGTCTGGTTTTTTCACTCTACCTGTTGAAGCTACGCCTGTAGTAGAAGAAGTAGAAGAGGGAGATTTTACCAGACTAGATTTTCTAACTCTTGCAGCTTCCACCCTCTCTTCGAAAACTGACTTTGCCATCATACTCTGTCTCTTCCGCACAAGTGAAACTGGTTCCTCTACATCCTCTGGCTGTGAATCTTCGTCTTCACTTGAATCTACTTCATCTTTCTCTATATCTAGGGTAGCTGAGCCAGTACCAGCAGTCGGAAAAGAAGTAAGGTTGTGTGTAATGGGACTTTGTTTATCATTTGCATTTACTACTCTTTTTTGATTATCATCGTCTTCCATAAGCCAATCTTTGAGATGATCTTTACGTGAAGGGAGAGTTGGCGGAAAAGCATCTTTGAGAATACTATTTACTTTTGCTGTGCTACCATTACTTTCTTGATGTGGCCATCGATTGGCAAGCGAAGATGATCCCATTTGCGTCCGCTTATTAGAGCTTGCTGGCAGTGAAGATGCCCCACCCGAATGACTCCTTGACATATCACCAAATTTGCCTGCCATGGCACTGACAGGAGCTCTCTCTGATAGTCCAGGAATAAGATTTGTACGAGATTGGCTGTTTGGAATCGACTTGAGAGGAGGAATAGGCGGAGATGTGACTGATGTTCGAGACGGTAGATGGGAAGGCCTATCGCTACTACCACTACCATATTGTAAGTCTAATTGTTCGACGCTAGGAAAGCGCGAGCTAACCTCTTCATCCTGATTAGGTGATTTGGCTGCTGAAGAAGGTGGAAGTGGTGTAGTAGTTTTAGGCAACGGTGAAGCCCTATTCGATGCTGCCATGCCAGGCATCAAAGGACTGTACTGCAATCCTGAGCCAGGGCGAGAAGGTGGAGCAGGTGCTCCTGAACCATTTGTAGTTGTGGGAGGCGAAAAGGAATCGGTAAATCCCAACGATTGTTGCTGTGAAGTCGGACGTTGATCTTGTTTTGGAGAAGGGGAGATTGGTATAGATGGAGGAGCTGTAGCTTTAATTGGTGATGTACCCCGAGGTATTTCTACAGCTGAACTTGAGGGTCGATTTGGCCTTCCTCTCCGCATTGGAGTAATTCCTTCATTTCTTTTTCTTACCTCTTCCTCTTCAACCCTTCTTCTTTCTGACTCTGATGGTCCCATCTCAATAAGATTCTTATCAACACCACCAGCAGCAGGTCCGTTGTCCCTTTGCTTTTGCTGTGCGATAGCACTGGCTGCTATATCTGCTTCCGAGCCGGAAAATGGCTTGGAAGAGCCAGAAGAAACGATAGATGGGAGAGGCTGCACCTGCTTCCCAGTGGCTGCTAAGTTGGCATAGTGTACAGCAGATGAGGGTGGAGTTGTTCCAAGGATACGATGAATACGGATGATAATTTGATCAATTGTTGGTCGTGAAGTTGATTGCTCCTGGAGCATAGAGGCAATGAGATCTTTTAATCGCTGAGAATAGGCTGGCATAGGAGGGAAGCGATATCGAGCATTCAATATAGCCAATGGTCCTCCTCCATTTTCCTCAAAAGGCGTGGTATAGTAGCACAATTTGTAAAGTAATACTCCCATTGCCCACACATCCGCCTTCTCATCAACGACTCGTCTTTGATAGACGTCTACCATTTCAGGAGCTCGATACTGCAAAGTGGTATGCTTGTTCAAATCTGCTTCCAATCTTTTCACTTCTTCTAGTGACTTTGGAGCTCTTCTAGATAAGACTGGAGCTGTGCTACCAAAATCACAAAGCTTGTAAGTAGGACCTACTGAAGGATTTGACCGAGGAGGAGGTGCCAGTAAGATATTCTCAACCTTTAGATCTCGATGCATCAAAGGTGGGTCCATATGATGCATCACACTGAGTCCTGCTGCTACGTCTCCAAATATTTTTAGTACCTCTGGTTCTGTTAGACGATTCCTTAGTCGGGAATTCATGAGGTCCAATATTCCACCACCAGAGCAGTACTCCATTAAGATGAAGATTTCATAACCACCTCCTGGTAGTGAAGTTGCACTTGCTTCAATAAAGTGGGCAATGTTTGGGTGGTTTCGTAACGACCTCTGTTTCAAGTGCTGAAGATTAGAGATGTACTATTTCTCGCAATTGTAGTATTAAAAGTCCACACTCACATGCACATCTACTTCACTTCGAACACTGGCGAGTGCTTCTTTGTCAGGAACTGCCATTCGCTTCAGAACGTGTAGTGTTTCGCCTCGGGTAGCAGCAGAAGCCGAGCCAGGTGCTGATGTAGCCGAGACTGGCATAGCTATTGGCTTGTCGGTAGTGACCAAGTAGACGTGGGCAAATGCACCTATTCCAACACAAATCGATGCTCCATTAGACTCGCTTTTCACAATTCTACTGCTCTACCTTTAATTTTAAATCTCACCTTGGGACAAGTACTTTTGCACAGTGACAACTATTTGACCAATCATGACTCTAGTGCCTGGTGCCAAAGTTCCTTGATGTGATGGTGGCTGCTGTAGACCTCCATAGGGTGGACTGATCATACCCGATGGTGGAGGCTGTGCGGTTCCAGATGCCATTGTAGGATACCTAGCTCCTGCATGTGATTGCATCCTTATCTGCAACAGCCCGCAACGGAGCGCAGCAGTGCTCTAGGAAGTTTGGAATGCAGATCAGTCCAGTTGCTACTGACTATTTGATGACTGACAGTAATGAATTTCTGTCTCTAGGGGTGGTCCCAACACTGAATGAAAATGAGCGAGTCTTGCGTGTGACATTTTATTAGATTCATCTTTATTCTCTCTATTTCACTAAATCCTCGCGTGGCCAAGACAATGATCCAGAGACGCGAATGCTTATATTCTTGTCGGCCCCTTTGCCTCTTTACATTCAGCACCGTCAGTAGTTTTGAGTGATGATCATCGAGGCTGTCAAGAAGGAAAGATGAATGTTGACGATGAAATGTAGGTAGAGGCAAATTAGACCCATGACAAGATCTTGTTCCAAGCTAATACGATTGAGAGCGATAAATAGAAATAAGAATAACTTCGCTTCTTTACCATCACCTAGGATACTCACTTCAAATGGGAACCAGTTCTATACACACTTGTATAAGATATCAGCATGTGTCTAAGTTCTTCGTGTTAGCCTCTGACATCTGGTTTAGTCACATTGATCCACACATCTGGTCAATTGTCAAAGTGCCCGCGCAGAAAGCCACGGATTCTAATTCGGAGATTATCATTTTAGCATGACTCATGCTGTTATATCCGGGATTTTTGCACGCCGTCTTATTACTCTCTGAGAAAGAAGCTACCGATGCCATTGCATGCATAAGACGAGGGAATGGAAACGAAATTTTTTTTTTTTTTCTTTTTCTTTTAAGAAAAACGCTTTTTACTCCTTTGACTCGCTGTGAATACTAATCACCGAGCGACGTATGGTTTAGATTCAAAGATATAGTACTCGAATCTGTCACTTGGTTTTTTGATTTTCTTTCTTTACGTGCATAAAGACCGACCGACTTTCAACTGGTTTGCTACTTTACTATATTATTTTCATAAGTTGTATCGGAGCAAAAAAAAAAAATGCTCAAAAAAAAAGTTAGAATAAAAAAAAATTCCAATTTGAATAAGGAATTACCACGCTGAGCGCATCTACGATAATCGGTTTTAGTGCGTTCCTTTTTTTCTATACTTTGTTATCGTTATTATTATTTTACTGCTGTTGTGCTCAGCGATAAGACTAAGGCATCATGCAGCAAAAACTTTTATGTCCGAGCAACTTCGATTTCCCTGATACTATGTTGAGCATTCTAGGGTTTGAATAAAAAATTATAATACCGAAACAAAGAATGGTATAAAGTTACATGTGTTTTGAGATTTTCATCCCATTCAAACCAAATTCCCTCCCTCCCTTTCTCTTTATCTATCTATCTATCTATCTATATCTCTCTCTCTTGACTTAAATATGAGTGAGACGCGTAGAACATCCATGACGGAAGTAGCAAGTGAGAAGCCAATCACCTCGGAAGCTGGTCATAGTCAAAATGGCAAACCCAATTCTGTTACATCAAAAGAAATTGAACATGCTGAGAATCCTATTTCAGCCAAAGTGGATCCCATTGAACCAGAATATGCTTCAGGATTGAAATTGGTATTGATTACCGTTGCTGTCAATCTTTTTGTATTTTTGGTAGCTTTAGATCAAACAATTGTATCAACTGCTGTTCCTGCCATTATTGAAGATTTTCAAGTATTTCAAGTTGGTTGGTATGGAAGTGCTTACCTTTTAACTTCTACCGCTTTTCAACCTTTATTTGGTAGAATGTATCAATCTTTCAACGTCAAATTTGTCTATCTAGTTGCATTATTTATTTTTGAAATTGGTTCTCTAATTTGTGGTGTTGCACAAAATTCAACTACATTTATTGTTGGAAGAGCCATTGCAGGTCTTGGTTTAGCAGGAGGTTATTCTGGAAGTATGATTATTGTTAATCTTGTTGCACCAATTCAAACTCGACCTCTCCTTACAAGTTTAATGGGTGCTACTTATGGAATTGGTGGTACAATTGGTCCACTTATAGGAGGTGCTTTTACTTCTCATGCTACTTGGAGATGGTGTTTTTATCTAAATTTATGTTTTTATCCATTTGTTGGAGTGGCCATTTTATTTTTCCTTTCACTTCCCAAAGTCAAGCATGAACATAGCGTTTGGAAACGATTATGGCTAATTGATTGGTTAGGAAGTATTTTAATTTTGGCAAGTCTCGTTTGCTTACTCATGGTACTTCAATGGGGTGGTGTTACTTATCCTTGGTCAGATTCTCGAATAATTGGATTAATTGTTGGATTTTTCGTTATTGCTATTGCTTTTATTTTTGATCAAATCATTATGAAAGAAAGAGCAACAATTCCATTTCGATTATTTAAACAAAGAACTGTAGCATTTGGTACCATTGTTAATTTTGGTATTGCAGGTGCTTACTTTGCTGAACTTTACTTTTTACCAATTTATTTCCAATCAATTCGAGGTAGTAGTGCTATTAGATCTGGTGTTCAAACTTTACCATTTATCGTTGCTGTCATTCTTGCAGTAACTGTTTCAGGTATGGTTGTAAATAAAACTGGAATTTATATTCCAATTTTAATTCTTGGTACGACAATGGCATCTTTAGGAGCTGGAATGTTTTACTTTTTAGAACCAGATTCAAATCAAGCACTTTGGGTTGGACTTCAATTCTTTGCTGGTTTAGGACCAGGTATGTCTTGGATGTTACCATTTATTGCTTCTTCAGCCGCTTTACCAGTTCAAGATATTGCAGTTGGAAGTGCAATTGTAATTTTCTTTCAAACTTTGGGTGGAACAATCTTTGTTTCAATTGCTCAATCAGTCTTTCAAAATAAATTTTTACTTTATTTAAAAGAAATTCCAGGTGCAAATGTGGATCAAATTGTTGCAAAGGGTATTTCTTCATTTAGACAAGTTGGTACACCTTCTCTTTTACCTCAAATGATTGATGCTGCTAATAGAGCTCTTCAAAAGGATTGGATCATGATGGGTTGCGTAGCTGCATTTGCCTTTTGTGGTGTTTGGGGTATGGAACTTGGCAGAAGAATTCCAATTGATGGTAGTGCACCTGCTGTATCTGCCGCCTAAAATAAAGATTTACTTCTTTTTATTTTTGGCTCGCTCTCAGATATATTGATTTGTCTTGCTGTATTAAAAGATCTTCTTCGATCTGTATATGTTATATAATTACTTTTCCACCCTTTTCTCTCTCTCTCTCAAAAAGAGTATAATGGTAAATAGATTACAATACATTTTTACTTCTTTTACTAATTCGTTTGTTTTAAGAAGTTAGGGAGCTAGTGTAGGATCCCTAGTAGAATGGTAAAGAGGGAAAGAAAGATGAGTAAGTATTAGTAAGATTGATGTGTGCAAGTTTAGATAAGTAGTACTCACCAAGTAATACCTGAACCTGTTTCCATTTCATTCAATTTTCTCATATCAACTTCATCCAATACAAATTCATATACATTTGCATTTGCTTCAATTCTTTGTGGATTTGATGATTTTGGTAAAACAATGTAACCAGATTGTAAACACCATCGAATGAGAACATGTGCTGGAGTCTTTTCATATTTCTAAAAGATAAAAAAAAAGATAAAAAAAAATGGACAAACATGAGTAATGACATATTGAAAATTAGCATTCAAAACATCGTTGTTTAACCCCCGGCCCTTCTTCCCTTTTTCCAACAAACAAAATGTGAAATTGAACCGTGACGCACCTCGCTAATTTCTTTTAATTCAGGTAAATCAATAAATGCTCCCTTTCCTAATGGTGAATATGATTCAATGGCAATATTATGCTTTAAACATTCATTAACAATTTCTTTTCTTTGAAAAAATGGTGATAATTCAATTTGATTCATACTTGGAGGTGAATTTGGATATTTTCCAATTAATTCTTGAATATGTCTTACACCATAATTACTTACTCCAATACTCTTAACTTTACCAGCTTTTTTGGCATCAATTAAAGCTCGATACGTTTCAAGTCGTTTACTTGTACCTGGATTAGGTGAATGAATTAATACACAATCAAAGTAAGAAAGTGCACTATCTTTAAGTGATTTATCCAATGATTTTGTAGCAGCATCATATCCATGCGAAGAGTCCCAAATCTATATTTTTTTTTTTTTTTTTTTGGTTTAAGGGTTAGTAATGCCTAGTCAAGGGTTTTCCAAAGTGGTGGGGTGCCTACTCACTTTGGTTGTCACCCATATATCTTCTCTCTTCCATCCTTCCTGAGCCAATACAGCTTGACCTACTTCTTTTTCATTGCCGTAGAATTGTGCACTGTATGAAAAAGGTATGATGTCAGTTTTCTCCTCTTCCAATTATGGTTGAAAAAATAAAAAATAAAAAATAAAAATGGGGCATGCTACTCACCTGTCCACATGTCTATATCCTGCCTTTAGAGCATGTTTTACTCCATTGACGCAATTTGGTCCCTTGTTGAGATAAACTCCAAGTCCTAAACGAGGAATGAAATGACCATCGTTTAATTTAAGTGTTGAATCTAGTCTTAATGCTGCAGTCATGGTGAATATTATAGTTGATAATGATGATATGGGTAAGAGACGCTAGAAAAGGACAAAGTAATTTAAGCCCGCTTGCACTCTTACGACTAAATAATTCTTCCCTCAAAGTGGAGGTCAAAATGGAAAAACCCTTTGAGTTTAATTTTTTTTTTTTTTCTTAATTGTTTTCTCAACCAACCTTTTTTTTTTCTTCACTTTCTTCTATTTTGGCGTAATCCCTACCTTGTTTGTTGTTTCACATCTTTTTTGCTTGATTCAGGAATATGGCACCATCGGCCATTCCGAAGTTCATAACCAGCCAGACATCAACTCACATCCAACTCCAAGTACAAACAGAAGCATGCTCATCAACCTGTTCACCCCGAGCTGTAGTAGATAATGGCAGTGTCTTTGGACTGGCTTGCCTGCATTCTCACTTACCACTTGTATTTCCTCCTGAGACTTTAGTTGATGGGTGGGCTAAATTGGGGGAGGAAAAAGAATCATCAATCAGTCTAAAAAGAGTGGAAACCAATCTCAATGTTGAATTGTTGAAAAGAAAGGAAGGATTGCATATAGAGGGGTTAGCAGACTTGAAAGCAAGTGTCTTTCCACTCCTGGAGGACGATGAAGAAGGAAGAAATGAGGAGAGGTTATTGGGTTTAGAAATGCTTCAGAGAGGAGTGGACGCTATGAAGGCACGAAATACAAATACTGAAAACTGTATGGCGACAACGTCATCTATCTATATCCCTCAACCTGCTCAAGTATCAAAGGAAACCAAGACCAGAGTTCATGAGTGCTTCAGCGATGCTGTTCTCGATACAGATGAGCGAGCCAATCGTATGGTAGCTGCATATGAAATGGAAGAAAAACGTTGGGATGAAGGAATGTATCTGGACAGCTTTGTGGATGAAGATGAGGAAATCAAACACCTAATTGAGGCATCGCTGGATCTTCCATCTGATCTGGTCAGTGCATCACAATTACCTCTGCACAACTCAGTGACTTCAAGTATGAAGCATGATGCAATCCTACTACTACTAGACCTCCTTTTAGCGCAAGCATACGACCACCGAACAACGTCTGGAGAAGCTACAGTCGAGTCAGCTTGGACTATTGCAATCCTTTGTCGCTCATTAGTAACGAGCTGCCTACCTTCCTCGGAAGCTGGTGACACTGTTGCATCTGTATTAGTTGGCTCAATCAGGCGACAGCTCTCCTTTCCACTCTACAGGAGCTGGAAGCTTTCTCTTAAAGTTGCCAGTGATGTGGTCTTTTCACTACGCCAAAGTCAAGCTCTTCTACTTCTCTCTCACATCGATTACCTTTTCAATGGTTCCGAAGACGAGGCAATGAGGATATATTCAACAGATGTCGTCATTCCTTTAATGCAGAACTTCAACAGCTTCTTCAGGTGAGTCTTCCATTTACTTACTGTATCGTGACTTGAAACTTTTCCTTACAACGTCCATCTCCTCAGCCCTGCTTCATTGAATACCCTAGCAGAAGAACTCGAATTAGAGCTTACAAAAGTAACAAAGAGTCGGGTGGGCGGTAATTGGGACATGGAAGAATTAGAAGCTGCTGCACAGGAAGCATTGCATGAAGGCGAAGGGGGCTTCGTATAAGAGACACGGAACCTAAGACATCATCATTGTATTTCTATTATAATCATCGTACCAGTAATCGTCATCACATACCTTTCACATCTATCAATGCTTCCTTTGCTTCTTTATTGAAACTTTGTGCTTTTGTTCGCGGCCACGCGAAATCAAGTCACGCCACGTGAGAATACCAAATCATGACGATTTTTTCTGCACCTTTGGCTACGCCCACAAGAGCAAACTGAGAATTTGGACAGAAGTGGTGGTGGCTACATTGTTTGCGCTTTTTTATTTTGTTGTTCTTTGTTTCGCATAACTCCCACCTCATAGTAACCACTGTCAAGTATGCCAAAGGTGAGTTAAAGGTCATGGCAAGAAGGGGAGCTGTATATCGACAGGCTTACTGACGAATCCAAACTATTCAGAATAAAGGCAAAGGAGGAAAGAATCGTAGGAGGGGTAAAAATGAAAATGACGCTGAAAAACGAGAATTGGTTTTCAAGGAAGAGGGACAACGTGAGTAAGCATTAGGAGGAAATTAATTGATGAGCTGGTAGCTCATACAATGTCTCTTTATGAACTATTATGATATATAGAATATGCTCAGGTTCTCAAAATGCTTGGTAATGGAAGATTAGAAGCGCAGTGCTTTGATGGCGAAAAGAGATTGGCACATATTAGAGGAAAGCTGAGAAAAAAGGTAAGATACGAGGTATACCTTTGCTCACTTTAGTTTATTGACACGATACATGTCATATTCACTTTGCAAATAGGTTTGGATCAACACTGGTGATATCATTCTTCTTTCCTTGCGAGACTTCCAAGACGAGAAAGCGGACGTTATTCAAAAATATACTGCCGATGAGGCAAGGTGCGTTATGCCGTAAATTTATGTGTGAAAGGTATTTATTGAAAAAGCTGACCAACAAATCCACTACAGATCGCTGAAGCAGTATGGAGAGCTACCCGAATCGGCAAAAATCAACGAGACAGAGGCTGAAGAAGGAGATGATGCAGCTATTGAATTTGCTGAAGGTTCAGATGACGAGGAGAGTGACGATGATTTGGACGACTTGTAGTCTACTCAACATACTACTTTCCTGATATATTAGAATTGTAGGAGAAGGCCAGAGTACGATTATGGACTTCTATTGCTCAAGGGATGATCTGCATTATCGCATACTTCTTTCATCGTGGAACTCCATAGTGTATACCAAGTCAGGCTTCACTCGCAAACTTTTACGTTTAATTGAATAGATATATTTTACCTTTTCGATCGGGTATTAGTTTCAAAAAAAAGCCAGCGAGAGGTATCTCAGATGATGTATTGCATGTACAGCGGTAGGTATTATAGATGGAAGCAGCAAGGGGCTATTGCACAGAGGTTTCACACAGAGTAATTACTAATTTCTTGGCAGATATGCCCTTCTTGCTCATGTCCATGGCTGTTTGAATATCCTCAAGTCCCTTTCCAACAATTTGGGGCTCAGGAGCGGGAACAAAATGTTGATCTGCAAGTGCTTGAGGTAGGTAGTCATTAAATATAGCAGGTCCTACTTCGTTTGAGCCCACATCACTGCCATTGATCATCTTGTTTTTGACTCCTTTTATTGAAGCTTGAAGCTTAGTCTTGAATACAACTCTCAAAAGGGCAAAAATAAAGGATGGAAAGCCTAGAGTACTTTTAGGAAAGTCGGGCAAATCAAAAGTCGCTTGTGCTACAAATTTGTTACCTTTGACCGCTCCAAGAATTTCGACACACTTTGAAAAAGAACCTCTTCCGATACTGATCGCTCCAGCTGTAATTCTGTCTTTGAAAGCAGCAATGACATCTTTTACGACAGTTTTGCTATTATAGTCAAATACTTTTGTGGCACCTAATTTCTTGAGATAATTGTGATTTCTTGGTGAAGCAGTGGTGATGACTTCACATCCTGCCGCTATAGCAAGTTGTATAGCATTACAACCAACGCTAGTAGACCCTCCCCAAACAAGGATAGTTTTCCCTAGTGACTTTGGCGCAATGCTAGGAAGTGGAAGGCCAAGATACTCTTTTTGGAATAGCGCAGCAGCTGCAGTGGAAATACCCAAAGGAATCACGCTGGCACTTTCATAAGACATGGTCTCAGGAATGATTGAAGTCATAATTGGTCTTGTTATAGTATATTGTTGAAATCCACCTTCACTATTTTTATTTACTTCTTTTGCCATTCCAAAAGCATATGCTACGACTCGATCTCCAACCTTGAAGCTTTTCACATCTTTGCCAATTTCAACTACCTTTCCAGCTACATCAGTTCCCATTACTAAAGGTAATTTAGACCATGGCACTACAAAATTGTGGGCTGCTTGAATGATCCAATCATATGGATTTATTGCTACAGCCATATTCTTGATTACAATCTCGTCCTTTTCAGGAAAAGTATACTTTGATGTTTGAATCTTTAATGGACTTGCCTTTTCGATCAAGAAAGCAGCATGATTGGTGGGTACAGTCATGACTTAAAAATGGTAGTGTATATGTTGATGTGAAATGGAGAGAATGGTAAAGAAGTCACAGATATCTGGAAAAATCATCCTCGACAGGTAGTAAAAGACGATCATACTTATATATGTCATACTTCGATCATATGTGTGTGTACGCTACAAAGAAACGCATGCTAGATCGACGTCACCTCTCTCTAAGACCGAAATTGACAATTTCCTTACGCGTTACATGCACGCACCCTCTTATCAACGACTTAACTCCAGAGTCATGAACAACTCCGCTATGGCAATTCTATCAAGCCAGAGGAAATTGGAAAAGGTACTTGAATTTATTCAGCTTACTTGATCTGTCATTCTCCGCTGTGTGCTGAGCCCTGCTTGCAACAAAATTTGTAATATCAATTCTTGAAGCCTCATAACAAGAAGAATTAGTTATTCAGATCTACCTGTCCAGAAAGGCACAACTACGACTACCCGAGTAAGGCTAACTCTGGCTATCCTGGCTCAGGCAGACATAGAAAATACTCACACTCTCTGTGTGAGGAGTACAAGTGAAAGAGCGTCGCGTACTAATTGATCTTACTCTAGATTTGCAAACAGAACGCCCAATGACACAATTGCATGCGGCTTTTATACAAAGGAAACAGCAAACCTTTTTCTATCTGAAATGTATGTTCTATTTCAAACTTAGCTAAAGAAATGACCCTTTTCCCTTGCTGTCGTTGATCTTCATCGCTACCTGTTTACCGCAAGCAAATCAAAGGTTCAAAAATGAGATGAAATTTTGGCTTCCTCCCTCATCTTTTCGTCTACTGTGATTGAGTAGGTTGAGTAAGTGTGATGAAGGAGCCATAACAAGTTGCCCGGTCGTTTGGAGGCTAGCAGATACAAATTTACTCTCAAACAATTCTCAACAACTCTGATGCTACTCTTGAGAAAGGTAATCTTTGATCTTGAAAGTTTTATGCGGCAATATATAAAAGATCTGGAATTCCCTGCCACTTCTTCACCTCAATTCTTTTCACTTGCCTTTGAAATAGTCTAGCCTTCGTACAGAGACTATTATACAATGGTGAGCGTCATTCTGTTCCAATTCTAGAATGGTCATTGACACATTGCTGCTGCAGGGCGACTCTAGCTATGCAGCACCCATCCTTTATAGATGGGAAAGTGACGCCGGCGAAGAGTCAAAATCCGAGAGCGAAAGTGGAACTTTTACCTATACCGATACTACCACCTTCACGAATGATTCTGATAGTGATAGTGAACCAAGTCATACACATTTTGGTGATTACATCCATCAAATGCGAAAGCCATTAAGACTCTATCAATCTCTACCAACTGGAAGATATCAAGACTTTCCAGAGTCATTCCAGCTCTTTCGCTCTCTTTATGCTTATTGGAAGGCTACTGGACAGACTACAGTGAAGTTGAGTTTTTTGGGAGCACTGTTAAGAGCCGAAGATCCAGCTATATTTCGAGGATATGGAAAGCCAAAGTTGACTACTTTTCTCAATCGAGCTGTTGCTCGTAGATTTCCCATCAGTTGGCTTTATACGGAGGAAGGAATTGACTATGAACTACTTGTTGAAATTATTGAAACTGCGGATATCGTGGAACAGCTCAACAAGAAGATGAATCAATTTGGAATCTGATCAGCGATGACTTCCTGACCAATCTCCATTTTTCCATAATTGCTTTCTCTGAAGTGAATAAGGATTTGAGCGGACAATTTTTGTATTGATTTTCATCTTGAAATGGTATTTTCTTTTTAGAAACTGATTCAGACCAATGATCAGTCGAGCTTAGAAGAATTCATTGCTGTGACTCTCTCGAGCTTTATCTCTCCTTCGGTTGGATTTTTATTTATCTAGGTAAGTGATGGAGGTAATCTTAGACTTAGTCTCATTGAAAAATTCTCGCAAGGGAGAGAATCTCTGTTTCACCCTCTATAAGTGGTGCTTGTCATACTATCATCCTCATCATTGATCGCCTCTATCCATCTCCTACTTTACTGAAAGGGGCGAAGCATATATAATAAGGTGCTTCTATTCAGCAAATAATTTACTCCATCATTTGCTAGTAATCCTTTTCTTGCCGAGTTAATTCGAAGGAGGGTTTTGTGATCCACGTTGCTCTGAAGTTTTATTGATACCGTTTGGGCGAGTGAGCGGAATAGTAATTTATTAATCCAATTGCACTCGCAGCCTTCCTTCACGAACCTCATCCAAATTCTTCCTCGTTTTAGATCATCAAGACGAGACAACATATAAAAGGATTTCCTCCAATGCGAAAAATTTCTCTCTACTTCATGAAAAGTCCTAAAAAATGACCCAATTTTCAAGTACTTCAGATAGTACTCATCATACCTTCGTTCCCCCTCCAAATGTTTTCTCTGAGAGCACGAAGCCTATACTTTCTGCGTTTCATACTTTTTTGAGCGTGGAGACATTTGTCAACTTTCTCGTAACCAGCATCATACTCGCCTTTTCATTTCGCATATTTGCAAAGGTTTTGCTTCTGCTCGGCTCAGTATTGAATGCTATAGGTACCGCTTACAATGGGGCTCTTCTTTTCATCTTCCGATCGTCCGACAGCATCTTAAAAGTAAGCATTCTTGTAGACATTTCAATCCTGAGCTGACATTGTGATTTTTCCGCTTTTTAGAACAAGGAAGCGAAAGCGAAAATCAATCTTTCTTCAAAGCGCATCAATGAGGAAATCGACAAGACAAAGAAAGACAATCTGCGCGACAAAAGTTTCGAAAAGGAAAGGAAAATTATCGAAAAGGACGACAAGAAATCTTCTGTCCAAAAAGCTTGCACAAGATGCGAAATTGATCACGATTCGAGTTCTACTGCAATATTGAGTTCAACTGATCAATCCTGCCCGGATGAAGCGAAGCAATTTCTAGCCAGTATAGATAAAGAAGCATTTATTTACCATCTTAAGGTTATTGACAAACTGGGATGTAGAAGTGAAGAGTCCAAGGCACTCTTTGTCGCATTATTTCACTTTCATAGACATACTGGAAAGACAAAGGTGTCGAAAGAAAGGCTTCAATACTTGATTGCTACTAGGGTTGGTTTAAATCACCCATCAGAAATCATAGGCAAAGCTATGACTTGTAGATTCCCAGCTAAATGGTCGCCAGCTTTTCCGTTGGTTCTGGACTTTAAGCCCATGACTGTATTGATGCTTACAGCTGAGGCTAAGTCATCAACTTGGGATTTTCTGAAATAGTCGAATTACATCAAAGGCCATAATTTTAATCAGCCCAGTCTACTTCCTTTTTCTGTCCCTCTCAAGCTTGGCAATATTTTCCTCTTGATCCTTTTCATCGATCCCCAATGACAATAACTTTTTCTCCTTTCCCCTTGAATGCGGTTGTGCTCGCCTCAAGTGACGGACTCTTCGGGTACCTTTCCGGACTTGTCAACTACTCGTCATCATACCGAGACGAGTACAATGTTTTCTCCCACGATGAGGATGTAATCATAGGGCTGATGAAAGGATCACAAAAATTTCATTACTATCAGTAGACTGACTCTTTTTACTCTTCTTGCGCGCAATTTACTCTGCTCAAATCCAAGAAAAGAAGGTAAAGTTGACTTTGGAACATGTATGACTGTACCTTCACTTCATTCGCCTACCTCTTGCTGTTTTGCTTCTGTCAAATAATCACCTCTCTCCAATATGTTCTACAACATCGTCAATCACTTTATTGCTGGACAACTTCTGTATCTCATCATACCAGATTATGCTCTTGACATAGTTGTACCTTTTTTCATCTTTCCTCTCTTGTCTTACTACATCTTTACCTCTTGTATCGCTCTGGTGAGTTGCCCTAGAATTGATCTTACCTCTTTCCACTCTGACACTGACGATAGCTTGAGGATGCTGATACTTTTCTAGAAACATTATAAGGAGAATGTAATTGACAGAAACCCTCAAATGACTTCACCACAACTTGAGCAGCCCTTTACTTTTGTCAGTGAGAGTTCAAAGGGTATAGACAAAGTTAATTATACGGCAACCCGACCACCATTACCATCTACTTTTGACTCTCCTCTACCTTTGCCACAAAAGCTGAATTTCATCGAAGAGAAGAGTGAATTGGAAAAGGTAATTTTTAATCAAGACTTTTAATCCTTTCTGATGTATTCACACTACTAACACTTTCGCCCATCTTCTTCCCTAAATCACAGACTATATCTGAATCGACAACACCTAGAATCGGAAGAAGAGGTCTCTCGCCACTCGATAGTGAAGCATTCACACTCCTTTCGCCAAGTGTCATTAGCTCAACGTCTGATAGTCCATTTACCCCTGATCACTCTTCCACTTCACCAACAATCACGAGGACCTGGTCAGAAGACAGAAAGATCACTGTAGAGCAACATATCGCTAGTGCTAGAGAGATAAGCATCAAATACTACTCACTTCTCAGCAGCAAGCAGCGTAGTCATCCAGACTCCTTGAAGCTTTTTCGTGTACTTTTTCCTTTTTGGAAGGAGACTGGCCAAGCGACAATATCGACTGTTCACTTGGCAGCACTTCTCAGCGACGATACTGAGCAGGTTGAACATCGTCTAGCAAATTCAATTGACCTCTCAAGTCTCGTCGATGAAGCTATTGAGAAAGGTTTCCCTATCAATTGGCTTGAATCTGGTCATTCAATCATTTCCTTCTCTCGCATGATTTGCAAGGCTCAAGAATCATCGCAATACCTTAAGAGACGACACAGCACCTTTTTCAATTGAACGCTATCAATTTTCGAGGATAGCATCCAAAGTATTCTCTGTCTCAACCCTGAATCTACGCATTGGCTAGCTTTATGCTTGTATATACCTTCTACCTTTATAAGTAGTTGTACCTGCCCACTTCAAGTTATACCAGGTGACTTGCGCTGTTTGTGGCTCTCTCACGTACTTTTGCCATGACTAAGCCTATTGCATAAATTGCCTTGATACGATGAATATAGTAGTCAATTGTTGAGATGTTAAAAGTACAATGCAAATGATAGATTGTCTGCTCTCTTGCTATGGAAAGCCCATTCGTTTCTGTGTTTTTTTTTTTTTTTTATTCAATCACTTCTGCTTCGTCAAAAGTGTCCAAACGTGCCAATTCTTCTCCTGTACCAAATTCCTTGTCAAATTCATCTACATCCAGGTCCATCTTGTCTGCTTCCCCATTTGCTATTGTTCCATTCCTACCATCCTCGAGCATTAATCTTTCAAAATGTTCCCTTTCCTTGGCTTGCCTTAGTTCAATGTCACTTACATCCCACAGACTGACTCCATTCTTTCCATCTGTAGGCATATCTTGCGCCATTTGCTTAAGGAAGCGAATACTTTCGACTAATGCCATATCTGAACTAAGATTAGAGTGAGCTTCATTAATTTGAGCAGCAATCCATCGAGGTAGCTTGTCTCGTTTGTCAGCTCTTGCAAATCTCTTATCTGCAAAAATCATCAATCCATAGTCTGTCTTTCCTCGTAAAACTCTACCAACACATTGCGCCGCATGTCTCATAGCATCAAAAGTTAGAAAAGATGCTTCTTTGATTCGGAAATTGTCTCTGAGAAACTCCAACCTAGCCTTGAGAATTCTAGATTCAGTGTATTGATAGGGTACACCAAACATAATAACAGCTCGTCCATAGTTGTGATCGAAATCGATTCCTTCCGATACCTTTCCTCTAGCTACAGATAATAAGATGGCACCTCTTCCATTGTCGCATGCTCTTCTATAATTTTCCAATGCTATACTCGTCTCTGGTGCATCTGGTGTTTCGATAAATACTAATTTATACTTCCAAACGTCATCCAAGATGCCCATATCGTGCCAGGCTGCGACAATACTCTCCATGTAAAGATAACTGGGAAAGAAGGCCACAATACCGTCTGGTACTATCTTCGAGTAGTCAATCAAGATGTTACCGTAATTACGAACGACAGCCAAGTCATTACGAACTTCAAATCGAGAGGATATAGCGACTTGATCTGACCCTCTAGTGATAACGAGTGGTAAGAAACACTGCCGAGTAAGTGTCATTGGATAGCTGTCTTGTACAACAGTCTCGAACTTGAGCATCTTGGGATACATGTCCAAAGGTGAAATTGTTCCTGATGTAATGATGACAGAGCTGAATCTCTCGAAAACTGGTGCAATAGCCAAGCTAGCATCAAGGCAAGTAAAATGGAAAATTGGGTTAGGAACAGTAGCATGTTCTGTTTCGAAAGGTTCCAGAATGAGCAAGAAGCCTTTGTCGTAGGTGGCCACCAAAGTAGCAAAAGCTGCCACTTTCTGTAAACTTGAGTATTCATCCAATCGAGTGAGTTCAAGGGTTGAAACCAGCATTCTCAATCTCTCTGCACAAAATCTGAGTGGTTTCCTTTCGATATAAGTGATGTCCTTGAGATGCTGTAGGAAGCTTGGCGGTGTCTCAGCGACGACATGCAAGACTCTCATTCGAGTTTTCAGATACTCTACGAATCGCTTTAGGAAGGCGACAAAGTGCTCTGCTCGACGAATATTACCAGGTACTGCTTCTTGCAATAGATCATCGGGAAGAACTGGATTTGTCATAAAGGTGTCTGCCTCTCGTTCATCCGACTGCTCCTGTAAACCCTCCACAAGGCGAGCATATTCATTCTGAAGCTTTGATGCATCAGTCCTTTTGACCTCTTCCACTCGTTCTGAGAGTTGATTTATACTTCTATATGCGCTATCCAGCATTGGTCTTGTCAAATCGATACTAAGTGATTCAATACAGACGTTATCAATGTTGTGCGCTTCGTCGAAAACGACAATTGCATCCTTGCTCATCTCTTTAGACACCTGTTCAGCAATCTTGGGATCTAAGAGGTAATGAAAGGAGTAGATGATAATGTCGACGAATGGAAGCATTCTGCGCACTGCAAAGTATGGACACACTCCCTTGTCCCTCCCATAATCTTTGACGTCCTCCAAAGTCCAAATTCCTCGAGGTACTAGATGACCAGGTTCCATCTTTCCCAATTCTTCATGAAAGTCGCAAAGTTCAACACTACCTGGCTCTTTCCGACCTTTTTCACAAGCCCAAGCACTTGTCATATCTCTACACTTTGCATCCACCACCTTTCCCTTCCTCTCTCTGCCGACTGTAGGATGAATGCACAGATTCTTACGACTACTGAGACCAAAGGCCAAAGTATCTTCTGGTTCTCCTTGACCTTTTGGAAGGGGTGTATCACGTTGACAAGGTGGATTGGATCCAGAATCATTGTATCGAGCCCTGTATTCCATCAATCGCTTCAACTCAGCCAGAGCCTTTTCAATTTCTGGGACTGTCCGAGAGCAGTAAATGAGCTTGCGTCCAGCGGGATAAAATTTCTGATAAGAGACAATAAGACTTAATAAAGAAACTGTTTTCCCTGTTCCTGAAGGCATTTCTAAGACGCAGTGGCCATTGGCATCCAGCGTCCTCTTAAGATCTGTCATATATGCATATTGCTCTGGATATATTTTAGGGTATGGAAAGAGGATGGGCAGATCATCTATATAGAACTGAGGAGAGACTACTTCTCTTAGATTTCATAGGTATCGGTAGATGCTGCTTCACTTCTAACTCACCTTCATCGCTGCCCTCTCTTCTCCACCGACAGACCGCTCTACAACAGACGAAGGTTGAGGTAAGTCAAGCAAGGATCAGAGCAGACTTTCAAGTTAGAAAAAAAAGGCCAATTAAACACTAAAAACAAAAGCGCGCGCGGACCTTGGGCATAAACTCATTTGGAATAGGGTCTTTCTGAGTGGATAGTGACGCTCATTCTTACTATAGGCAAGTTGCTTTGTGTGCTGCAAAGGACAAACAGGTGGTCCAATACGCTATTTGTGTCCCTTTTGAGGAAGCAGATTGACAGTTGGTCTCACTTAAATACAAGCACCAAAATCTTCTAAATGTATAGAAAGAACAATAAATTAGACAATTGGACCCAATAGGATGGTATCTGCCAAGGTTCCTTTTTGAAGGACTTGCGGTCCGCCTTTTGTAAGAGCAGGTACGCAGACGAGTCCATTTGCTGTAGCCATGGAGTGCATACCACTGAAAATGGATATATTCATTAGTCATCAAAACTTTTTAGAAGATGGCCATTCAAAGTTTTTCTACTCACCTGCTTCTCTGGCTGCCTGTACTAGTCGCATAAAGCTGACCATCCTGAAGGTGAACAATAACTCGATGGTATTCTGGTCTTGGATCACATCGCATCTCATCTAACAATTTCACTTTGATCTTGGCTAAATGATGCTGTCTTGATGGGTACCCTGACAATTTACGTAGGCATGGCATGACAAAGACATAAAAGCAGACGAGAGCAGAAGCTGGATTACCTGGTAGTGCAAAGAGAAGTCTAGCATTCCCGCTAGATGAACTGGCTGAAGCAAATGTTGTAGGCTGAAGTAATAAAGAAAAGGGAAAAAGAGAAGAGGAATTTGATGAGATCCACACTATTACCAATTGCCGATGCGCGCCTCTTACCTTTCCTGGTTTCATTGCGACTCGTCCAAAGTGGATTTTACCATTCCGTAAACTTCTCTCCATCAATGGCTTGAGAAGATCACTTTCCCCCATCGACGTTCCTCCCGTGCTTATTACGACATCAGCTTCTTCTAAACCTCGATTGAGCTTATCAAGTGTATTTTGCACATTATCACCAGTAATACCAAGATCAATTACTTCGAAACCAGCAGCCTGAAGAGCAGCACTGAGACTTGGCCGATTGGAATCAAAGACACGGAATCCCCATGAGTCCTTTGCTGTACTTTGAAAGTCTCCAGTGACATCATACAATTCATTACCAGTAGATAGAATTGCAACTTTTGGTTTTCGATAGACTTGAACGGAGCTATAGCCCAAGAAGGCCAAAGTACCAATTTCGCCACCAAGCTCTCCTATCCTTATCCCACTTTGAATCACCAATTGGCCTTCTTTGACATCACTCCCTGCTTTTCGAACATTTTCACCTTCATCAACTTGAGCTTTGACTTGAATTGTTTTTTCTTCTTCTTTGTCCTGCTCCAAGAGGTCAGTATCTTCGACCATGATGACTGCATCTGCTCCCCTTGGAAGTGCTTGACCTGTGTTGATGCGAAAAACAACTTTCCCATAAAAGTCAGACTCTTTGGTGACTACACTGTATGCACCGGGAGGACAATCACTCGCTTTTAGAGCATATCCATCTACATTGGTAGTTGCTCTTGGAGGCAATTCTCGAGGTGCTTTGATGTCTTCCGCTAGAATATATCCTCTTAATGTAGAGGTCACAGGGTGAGAGATAACCTCATTGGTATGGGTCTGTTGTATGATAGATTGCAGAGCTTCCTCCATTGAAATGATAGGATAGGGTGACGAACGATGACGGCTAGTGACTGATTTGTTCGGATCATGTGTCTTATAACCTGCACTTTCGTCATTTTGTTCTGTCCTAGGCTTCGGTGCTTGATGCTCATTTTTACGATGATGGTGATGATGATGGCTATGTGAATTGTGACTGTGGTGCGCTCTACCAGTGTCTGTTTCGGTACCCGTATTTTGCATTTGCATTTCTTTATGCTTTGTCTTTCCATCTCCTCCTGCCAATAACTCCAATGCATGAGTCAATAACCCATTCCTGGCCAACAAGACTTCACAACATTCTTCTACAGCTCTTGAACTTCCTGGAAGAGCCAATATTAATACACTGCCAGAGCCAACAGAATGCGATAATGAAAGAGTGGAAGCATTGTTACGTCGATGTCGTATACCACTCGTCAATCGAGAAAGAGCTGCTAATGGAGTCTTAGATAGAGAGTGATTGATGAGTGCTTGAGTTAGACCACTTGTTTGCTTGTCTAGAAGTGGTTCAATTGCCTGGCACATTTTTACATTCTCGATGAATACCACAAACTGATACGAGTCATAGCGACGAAAAACGCACCTCTGGAGTTACATCTCTCGTTCCAAATCCTGTACCTCCTGTAGTCACAACAACGTCTACCCCTTCTTCAAGAGGGCTGTCAACCCATTCTCTAATAAGACGTTGAATTTCATCAATCTCATCTTCTACGATGTGCCTCTTTGCTACTGTAAACGATTGATTCTCGAATAATTCTGCCAATATAGGACCTGACTTATCAGAGGAAGGAGTTCTAGATGCTGTGTCTGAGACTAGATCAAAAATAAAAGAATACTATTAGCACGATGGTGAAAATGTCTCTGATACAATTATATATATATACTCAACCGGTCAGAATGCCTACTCGATAAGAAGTGGAAGGCTCCATTGCCCCTTTTTATGTCTCGAGTGACAATTTATGAGTTGGGTTAATGGATCAGGGAGTGGAGGAGGCAAGCCTAAATACAAATTTATTTGATCGCGTCCTCGAAGGAGCCAACCTTCTTTCTTTGTGTCGACCAAGCCAAATAATTTTTTTTTTTTTTGCTTACAAGATGTTGAGAGGTACAGCATTATGGCGGAAGCCAATTATGGGAACATTGATTCGACCATTAAATTTAGTTCCTAGATTTACATCTACTACTTCAGCAACTCCTTTGAATGCACCGAATCCAGCATCAAGACCATATGCACGACATCGTCCAAGTCTTCCTCAACCAAAATCATTTAAAGGACCCGCCCTCTTTCTCATCATCTTTTCAATTGCTTCATGGACGGCTTTCACCCTTCACGCTACAAATAGAGAAAGACTTTCGTCTAGTGTGCTAAAAAATGTTATGGAAAAAATCAAAGATGATGCAAGAGTTAGAAATAAATTAGGTGATGGTATCATGCTAGAGAGAGAAATGATACTAGCAGGTGACCCTTGGATTAATGGCAGTGTTAGTTAAAAGCAATGGTACATTAAAGCCATGATAATAATTCTAACAAAGATACCTTCATCTCAACACAGGTTAATATGATGCAAGGCAAGGTAGACATGTCATTCCGAGTCAAAGGTTCAAAAGGTGAGATGGTCCGATTTAGTCAAGCATGACAATTTATCTCACTCTCTTTATTTTTCCGTTCAGATTCTGGAAAGGCTTACTTTACCTCAATTCGTCGAGATCAGTCACAACCATATGAGACCCTGCGATTCTTATTAATACTAGATTCATCAAAGGAAACCATCTCCCTACTTCAAGATGATTAAACCTCTGTCCTTGATTGTACACAAATAGACTCTTACTTCACTTTGTACCAATACACTAATGAATTTGCCTTCTATCCATTTTGATGTATGTGTTTGTGAGTATGAAAATGTTACATGAAGCAGGGAGACTCCGGTTTATGAAAGTCTTCGGTGGTTTTGCATTGTTAATTCCAGATGCCGAGAATTAGAATCCAACCAAAGACGCTTTGTGCGACTGCGATGGAAAATAGAAATTGAATCCTACGACTTCGCTGAGCATGTGTAATGGTGACACTCGAGGGTGACGAAGGGTCAGGTAAAACAACGTAGCGAAGAGATCGCAACTATTACAAAATTCTTTCAGTCTTTCTTTTCGCCTCTTCAAGTTATAAAAAACGAGCTCCAATTGTACTCACAAGGAAGAATGCATTTGCCGCTGTTGTATATGTCCAGACTGACCAATAAGATAGCCTTCCTAATCGCATCAAGCCCACCAAAAGAGTCAAAATGACACCAACAAATTTGTAGCCACTATATGCTAGCAAGTCTACAACAGTGTGCTCTCCAATAATATTGAGTAAGTAGCAGCCTAATTTGATGAGAACAAACTCAAAGAAAATTATTCCTAGCGCCCGACTCAGAACTAGACCAAGTACTTCAGGATGAAAGCGTGACTCGATACCTCGAATGACTGAGACAAGTAACACATAGGTGACAATCGACATAACAGGAATGTAGAGGTCAGGAGAGTTGACATCCTCTCGTGGTGGTGCAAAACCTTCTTGTAGTTTGCCTGCTCCATTACTTTCGCCCACCATACCGTCGTAAGCAGTTCCGCCTCCTGGTGTTACACCGCCTACTGCTGATCCACTTCCATGTCGATGAGCTCGGCTCCATGGCTTGTGCCGCCATGGAAATAGAACAAGTCGCATCTTGTGGAGGACATATGAATTCGATACATTAAAATAGTGCTTCAAGACCGGTAGTGGTAAATATCGATTGAACTGCAGAACAACAAAAAGGAGTAAGTAACTAAAAAAAACCTGTGCTGACTATATTACCACTCACATTCTTTTCCATGTACTCTCCTCCTGCTTGTGCCATCTGCCTACCAAAGTGAACACCCATCTGAGCAGTGTGATCGTTCAGGATGTTTGGTCCTCCTCCCCCCTGTCCTCCAAATGCAAAGCTTCCAAAGTTCCCGAATCCTCCTGAGCTCTGTCCTCCTTGCTGTGGTGGTTGACTAGAGCCGCCTCCCATTTGTCCAAGTCCTTGTTGTTGACCATAGGGGTCTGAAGAAGAAAAATTGCCAAAAGATTGAGGCTGAGCATTGGCTGCTGATGAATTGATGGGCGGAGAAGAGAAGCGAGTATATCCGGTCGATGGACCTGTTGATCCAGTATTACCAGCTGCTCTTGATCTTGCAGACGTTACATGTGGATCCGACGGTGTTGCCTCTCCGGTCACCCCAACAGGATTAGGCGTCACTGGTGGATCAGGAACTTGAAAGGGGGGATGAGTAGGTTTTGGGTGCTGAAGTGGTGGCTGTAAGGTAACAAAAATCAACATGAACGCTCTTTTCAAAAAGCAGATAGAAGTATGACAAAAGCTGATCACTCACCGGCGACCGACTTGACCCATAATTTTGCTGATACATGCTGTTCGTACATGTGTTACACTGCTAACCCTCTACACTTTGATTGCAAGAAGCTTTTAAGATTATCGGATCCAAAAACTTGACGTGGCCGCCACGTGGTGTCGCGCTCCTCGTATCATAGTCATGGTAGATCTAGGAAGAAATGGCAAGTAAAAGTTTTATTATATCAATCACCACAAATATATACCATTATATAAAAGGATTTTATGTGTGTTGTGAGAATACATTTTACAAAAGGAAGGACGAGATGTGAAATTATTCCTCGACGACAGCAGTTGCATTATCAACGACTGCTTCCTTGTCTTTTAGGTTACAGATTGCACTTAGAATGGCTCGAAGTCCACTTGCGGTAATGTCGACATCTACACCTACACCCCACCAACCTTGCTTCCGAGCAGTGCCACCATTCTCATTAACTGTCTGCTCAGCTCCGTCAACTAATTCAACATAAGTAGCTGCTTGAGCCTTTGTCTTTTCACCTCGAACCGAAGATCTAGGAACAAAAATACCAGGTCGATCAATAACGTGCTCCGAGTATTCTCGTACATTTGCAGAGACACCAAATGCAGAGTCAACGGCGTCCAACATAGCACTCAGAGGTCCATTGCCTCGTCCAGTAATCGTTTGCGGTTTCCCATCTTGCAGTACAACGGCATCCATTCGAACGAATCGAGGAGTCTCTTCACCTGGCATTGGCAGTGTTCCACTTGAACTCATGCTGAGAGTTTCTTCGGGGCGTTCATCCGACACACGGAAGCTTTTTAGAACATATCGACCGGCATTTTGACCCAATATAATACTTGGGACGTGATAAGTTCTGGAAAAGATTTTGGTAATGTCATCTGTAGTCATTTCTTTTCCTGTTCGATCTGCTACTTCTTGAATGACTTGATAGAAAGCAATTTGCATTCGCTTTGGTAGATCTAGACCCAGACTCTGAGCAACCAAGTAGGCGACACCACCTTTCCCACTCTGACTGTTGACTCGAATAACTGCTTCATAGGATGAGCCAAGGTCTGCAGGGTCGATTGGCAAGTAAGGAATGCTCCACGAATGATCACCCTTTAATCTTCGCTCGTCTTGTATAGTGAAACCTTTCTTGATGGCATCCTGATGCGATCCACTAAAGGCAGTAAATACTAATTCACCAGCATATGGATGTCGGGGATGCACTGGTATATCATTACAGCTACTGACTACGTCCGAAACTGATTGTATATCGCTCAGATCAAGAGGTCCAGGTTGAATTCCTTGACAGTATTGGTTTAAAGCCAAAGTTACAAGGTCAACGTTACCTGTCCTTTCGCCGTTACCTAGTAAGCATCCTTCAATTCTGTCTCCTCCTGCCAGCAAACCCATTTCAGCTGCGGCTACGGCACAACCTCGATCATTGTGAGGGTGCAGAGAAATGATAATCTCTTCTCTTTTGGTGATGTGAGTGCAAAAGTACTCGATTTGATCTGCATAGTGATTCGGTGGACCAATCTCAACTGTTGCTGGTAGATTGAAGATGATTTTGTTCTCTTTCGAAGCCTTTCCCCATGCTTTTCGTACTTCTTCACAAATCTCAACTGCAAAGTCCATTTCAGTTTGAGTGAAGGTTTCTGGGCTGTACTCGTATTGGAACTTAGTGCCACCGTTTTCTGGTTTGCTATATTCATCGACAAGCTCTCGAACAATTTTTGTGTGTTTGACTGCCAATTCTATCGTCTGTTCTTTCGAATTGCCAAAAACTACGTTTCTAAAAAGTGGCGAAGTTGCATTGTACATGTGCATAATGACATGCTTTGCTCCTTTGATCGATTCAAAAGTTTTTCGGATTAGTTCCTCTCTAATGAAAAGGCAAAATAACATGTTATACAGCTATCACTTTCTAAAGAAGATCTCTTTCTCGTCACTTACCTAGCAGGCGTTAAAACTTGAATCCAAACATCGTCTGGGATCAAGTTCTTTTCAATAATTGTCCTTACGAATCCAAAGTCTGTATCACTTGCACTAGGGAAAGCGACTTCAATTTCTTTGAGTCCTACATCTACTAGCTTTCCAAAGAATCTTAGTTTCTGTTGTTGAGACATTGGATTAATCAATGCTTGATTTCCATCTCTCAAGTCAACTGAAGTCCAGATGGGTGACGTCTTCTGTACCTTGGACGGCCAACTTCGATTTGGCATATCAAGCGGTTCATAAGGTACATATTTCTTGCCGGGGTTCATCCCTGACATGCACGACATAATTGTCTAGATGCTGCTATTCCTTTGACGATCGTGTTCGAAAAAAGGTAAGGAGGCTGAAGGAATAGAGCAGTGTAGAGAGGTGTGAAAAAGATTCAGAAAAAGAAAAAAAAAAAGTTATGAGAAGAAGTAACTAGCTTGCCTTACGCCCGAGGAGTCATGAGACACGTGGGTGTTGCTTCCTCGGCTTTTTTTCCCTCAACTACTTAAATACGCTCGAGCCATGAGAACAGAGAAAGCATAACTACATCATCATAGCACACTCAGTCTACCTTATACTACTCTGCGGCTTTTTAGCCCTGTACACCTTGCTCAAAATGTCCAGCACACCAGCTCGGCTAAAGACAATCGTCTTATCTCCCTCTTCAGGGGTAGTGCCAACAGCAACATTGATCTTTGCTCATGGGCTAGGTGATTCTGGTGCAGGTTGGTACGATGTTGCTCAGATGCTCTCTGCTCGACCTAAACTTCGACATGTTCGCTTTGTACTGCCAAATGCACCTGTTCAACCCGTTTCACTGAATTTTGGACAGAAAGTGAGATAAAAAGCAGCATCGTTTGACTTTTTTACTAGAGACTGACGTCCACTTTTACCATCAGATGCCGTCATGGTTCGATAGTAGGTCATCTGCCTCTTGTGCGGTTGCACTATCCTCGCAAAGCTGCACGTTATACTGACACTTCTCCTCACTACTTTTCCAGTTCTGTCTCTTGATGACGTATCTGGCACAGAAGATGAAGCGGGATTGACAAAGAGCTCCAATGCCATCAAGGCCTTGGTCGATGCGGAAATTGATGGAACAGCAGATGGTCTAAATGGTAATGGCATTGAGAGTGACCGCGTTGTTGTAGGAGGATTCAGTCAAGGTGGAGCGATTGCACTTCTCGCTGGTTTGACACACAGTCCCCCTGTTGGTGGTATTATGGCTCTAAGTACATGGTTGCCGCTTCGAGCAAAACTGGTAGCACCGTACCTCCCCGATCATGCTTCGACACTACCAATTTTTATGGCTCATGGAACAGCAGACCCAGTCGTAAAATATTCGTATGGAGAGCGATCAGCTAAATTTCTTCGAGCTGGTGATGGTGGTGGTGCTGGCTTAGGTTTGGGTAACTTCAGACAGACTGATGCGGGAAGGTGGAGAGGTGAGTTTTGCTTCTTACTTTCTGGTGATTTGCATCGTGTCTAATCACCGCATTTATGTCCAAAAGGCGTCAAATTCGAAAAGTATGATGGTATGCCACATTCAGCCTGTCCTGAAGAGGTAAGTGGTGTCATAAAAAGTAAATATGATATCAATGGTAACTTACGAAGCTGTCTTTGTTCAGATCGAGCATGTAGGTCAATTTTTAGAGAGTGTAATTCCTGTACAGTGATCACAGACCGAAATCTGTAGAATTTGCTGGTTTCAATGTTATACAAATGAGTAGTATGATATCAGGTCTCTACTAGTACACCTTGCTGGTTGATTGCCTCGTTCGCTGCTTGAAATCTCTCTTCATCTTCTGCCCTATCTAGCTCTTTTTGCAGTCTTTCAACTTCCTTCCTTATTTCAATTATGAGATCACCTCTATTCGACAAAGAGATACTTTGCCAATAAGCACCATAAAAGAGAACTTTACGCTGTGAAGGGGTCGACATGAAGTCCTTCATGTCAGATAGAGCCACCAAGACGTTATCTGTCGATGTCGACTCCATTGTCATGACACGAGGTTGAGTGATGATTTTTAACAAGTCTTCATAAAGGAAGGTCAGAGTCGCAGCTGGCTGTTTCATATCATAATAGAGCAAAGTCAGTTTTTTTTTGTAGGCTGATCAGAAGGGTACACTTGTACCTTCACTTACTTTGGTAGCAGCATCAGTATCTAGTCTACCAATAAGCCACAAACTGGCATCTTCTATACTGTTCAAAACAGTCTTGCTAGCATCACCAGACACTTGCAAAAAGGGGACAAGTTGCTTGAGTGTATCTGTCGCAACGATTCGTAGTGTTGCAATATCTTCCTCGCCACTCTGAATATCGATCTTGGTACTGTCATCAGCATCGACAGGCTCTAGTGGTGGCATTTCATCTTCCGCTTCCGTTGCGGGAACAACTTTCCTCAGCAAAGTACTGAGATCAGTGAGATCCAAATAACGTACAGTATACGAATAGGCAAGTAGCACTGCAACGATATTGTATTGGAGCTTTACCGTCTTTGCTGATAACTTTTGTTTTGTTAAATTAGCACAAGATGTTGCAAACTCAAGCGCTTTTACGTTGCTTGATGTAGTACTTAATTCCCACCATGGCATCGATGTAAGGGCCGTCATACTATCAGATTTGGATGATTGCTGCATCAACTTCTCAAATAAATAACGAGCTTTCCCTTGATTTGAATCTTGATCTTGAATTGCTGCTTCGAATCGAGCCTTCTCCTCTGGAGAAAGTAGGGAAAGGAGTTGCTCTACTGAGGCTCCCTCTAACATAGATGAAGTAAAGATCGCTGATTAGCAAGAAAAGCACTATACGTGTAATGTAGCCTTCTACTCACCCAGATCAATACTGTTCAGCTCTTCCGCTCCATTCTGCTCTTCTTTATCGTTTGCTTCTCTGATAATATCGTTTTGAGATTCATCATCCTCTCCTAGTGATTTCATTCTTCTCAATACATCCATCATCGCTTGCCTTTCTCCTTCATCCGCCTGCCCTTGACCTTTTCCACCCAATTCAGATCTCAAAATCCTTTGTAGGAATGGTTGGGAACAATTTGAATGACTTGCCGATCGGTAGCAATCAAGGGAGCAGTAAGGTATATTGCATGAAGGACAATTGTACTTTGACGCATTAAGTCGACATATCAAACACTTTGGACGATTACTATGAGCACTGGTAACTCCTGCTACCCTGCCCTGCTGCTCCATCCCCTCATCCTGAGTGACGACCCCTCTACTGCTGTCACTGTCGATCAGGTATTCTCCTTTAATTGAGGAGCTCTCTACTTCATCTATGAGGGTGACTAGTCCTTTATAATTTCTTTTACGCACCCCTGGTAATGGCTTGCGAGAATTGTTCCCAATCTCATACAATTCCGAGATGGACATGTGTTGTTGGCATAAAGCCAAGAAATCAACGTGAACACAACACCCATCAGCATCATTATTTTGACTTTTTATTGTCACGCGCATCAACCAGAGACTCATACGAGCAAGTCAAGGACGACAAATTGCATTTCTGAGCCACTTTTGCCGTTTTGTGCAGTAGAAAGAGTACCAGCACATGGGGAAAATTTATTAAAACAATGAAGAATGAAAGATGAAGGATGCGATAGAGTGGAAATAGATGGAAGAGCTAAAAATTGAGACAGTAAAGCCATCAATGAATGGAAAGACCTTAATATAAAAGCACTTCCAACCGACGGTGACGTTCTGTAAATGATTATTTGTCCTTAGATGCGTTCGAAACCTGAATGAAAGCCCTGCCAAAGATAGTGAATGAATTTAGGACTTCGCCAGAAGAATTTTTGTAGTGTCCATATAGATATTGTTCAATGTATAAAGTTGTGGTATGGTATGATGACCGTTAGAAGTGCCGATATGGTGATTAATTTGAGGAGTGGGGGTTTAGGGTGACTGTCTGAGAAATACAATGGAGCGACATGCCTATGTTTGCGAGAAGGCCCCTAAAGATACTTAGAGACATCTTAGGCGCCGACTTGATTGAGGACTTGTTCATAGAGCTGCTCTGTTGGTAACATAGTAGGCGGTCGAGTAGCGAGCCACATGACCGACTATGATTCAAAGGAATGTCAATCTCTATAGTCACCGATAATCTTTGCAACATGAACCACTCACCTTTGCAGCTCCCGCTACTCCATTTCCTCCATCCGAGTACATCTGTAATGCCCACGCCGATCCACTATTCATGAATCCAGGATGATCGTCCTGATATGTATTCCACTGAGGAATCAATTCGAATCTGCATTAAGAGGAAGAGACAGAAATGAAAATCAGCATATACTTTTTCCACCTCTTTTGAAACAAGTGATGCGCACTGATTGTATTGGTACTGTGTGATAGTCTGACCGGCGCATGGATCCATGACTTGCACATAGCCATCAGGAACATAAGGATGAAGACTTAGCGAGTTGTTTGCATTAAAAGTGTAAGTCCCATGCTGCCATGTCAACGCCGCTGAAAAGCATCGGTTTTCAGTTGCTACGATGAGAAGAGAGAGACGAAAACAGGTAAGAGAAGCAATCGAGTGGAGGGCAGCGTGTGTGCAAGCTCACCATTGGAGGTATATGTAAATGTTGAAGTCTCAAAGTGGCCATCGTCTGTAAATGAGTATGAAACACCTGAAGTAGCAGGCACAGTGAAATTCTTGGTGATTGGATTGTAAAAATTCTGGCAAATGAAAAGGAAACGGACAGAGGTGGGAATCTTAGTAAACGTCTCGCAGCTCAGTAATTCTCTTTCACTACTCACAACTCCAGTCAATACAGCCTGTGATCCACTTGACCAGGTTCCTGTGAGTGTTGTCTTATTGCCAATGGTAGTGAAATCTGAGTCGGCTTTGACAATTGGTATCAGTGTTGCTACCAAACCTGTTATCAGAGCTATGACGACCATCTCTGTTGATTTTCTTGATGACAGCATTGATCGGTATTGCTCTCTATCTGATTCCTGTTTATGCGTTTGTGAAGTGGAGGCGAAAATCACCCACAACCTTGCCACTTTTCACACCAAAAACTCTTCAATTCTCGTAGAAAAGGAGAAAGGAAAGCCAAGACACCAGTGTTTTGTATGATAACAGAGGATCAGTGAGCGATCAAAAAGAAGGGAAGGAAAAAAGAGGTCGAAACGGATGCTGTGGGTTAGGAATGTAGCACAGGTCCGATTTGAATAACTGTTCGCTTCTTGTGACTTGTTGTAGGTAGTAGAAAGGTAACTGATTGATGCTTAGCTTTCGTCAATAACAAGAGGAGTAGGAAGGTATAGGAGGATATCTAAGTTTGTCCAGTATCAAAGACCAAGAAATGTCATTGATTGTCCTCCGAAAAGGAAAAAAAAAACGTGTTTGTCCTTATTGTAGGGTGCGAAGTTTGTTATAAATCATACTGACTAGAATTCCGTTTTATTATAATGTCGGGTTTTTTTTCCTTTTTTTTCTTTTCTTTTTTCTAAAATGATATTTATTTATTTCAACGTCCCTCTTTTGTAAACAATTCAAAAGTTTGAAGAATCGTTTGCCTGCGGGATTCGAATTCTTTGCCGAATTTATAATATATCGACCGCCCAAAATCCCCGCATAACTTCCAATACAAAAACATTTCTAGTCTTTTAAATTTTTATTTATTTATTTTTTTTCCGCTCCAAAAATAAAATCACAGAGCAAATTTTGGTATACCGGAAAAAGAGCGATGGCAGCAGACGTTGACGCCCGTGTCTAGCGTAGACTGAAAGGCTGTCTCGTCTCAATCGCGCGCTTGTAAAGTTTTTGGTAGAGATATTTTGAAATTTCCGGTAAATGTAATTTGGAATAAATGTACTCCTTCTTTCGAACGAAAGCGCGTCCCCTCTCTATCTTCTATTGTCGTAAGAGTCAACTTGACAGGCAGCTCTTTCAAGCCTTGCTTCGAAAAGTTATCCCTACTTTCAAATTTACCGAGGCTATGTTCGGCTTCGAGTATTAAGCCATCAGAATGGCCTGATAAAAAGGAAGACCATTTTGAAATTAACGATAGAAGTTCATAGATTCCACACGTCAAAGCAGTTTTAATTTTTCATTTTCATATTATAGGGAAAGTCATATATATCCATTTCCCTCAATTCAACTTTGGTGATGATCAGAATGGGTTTGCAGCCTATCCTTGAATATTACGAGGTGAAAGTTGCTACGCGAAGCAAATATCTTGCTCGACATCCCTATCCTAAGACGCGCATTTATTTCCTAATCACGTTGTCATTAGACTTTTTAATATCATTCATATTTGATACACATAATTACATCCTCTTCCTCCTCCTCCTCCTCCTTTCCTTGTCTGGCTATCACTTTGCTCCTTTTCGTCTTCGCAAATTAAAGATGCATTTTCTCTTTCGCTCTTTGTTCCTTTCTCCAACATGCAATTATCTCTTCTTTCACACACCCACATAACTGATCATACCTTACGCATCAAGGAGCAGTCAGACTGAAAAAATGTGAAACGAGACAAAAAATGTCATTTTATCATAAAGCCCGATCTAATCATAACAATGTAATAAAGTGGAAAAAATGGGCAAGATGGATTGTGAGTATTGAGTATGGGAGGGTGGGGGAGAGGAACCAAGGGATAATCTAACAAGAGGATAGGAGTAGAAAGGGGAGAGAGAGATTTTAAATTATAATTCTTCATCGGTAAATACTTCTTCACCTCTCTTCCTTCGTGCAATTCTATCCTTCTTTGCTTTTCGAGCATCGGCAGCACTGAGCTTCTTTTTCTTTTCTTTCTTTTCAATCTTGTTACCCATAGCATCAAAGACATCTTCTTCATCTTCTGGTTTCTTCTTGTCAATTCTTTCTCCTGATCCTTGACCTTCAACCCAATTGGCTCCACTAGCTTCGAGAGTACCATCACTCATTTTCCATCGCTCATTTGCAGCACTTTCACTAAATTCAAGTGAGTGAGTAATAAAGCAAACACCACCTTCAAATTCCTTGAGTGATGCAATCAAAGCAGCCAATGATTCTCGATCCAAGAAATTGGTAGGTTCATCCAAAATAATAATGTGAGGTCGTCTCCAAGTAGCAGCAGCCAAAACGACCTTGACCTTTTGACCACCAGAAAGACCTCGCATGTGAGAATGAGAAGTAAATTCAGGTTCCAGACCAAGAAGAGCAAAGTGTGATTCAATTTCTTTTTTAACCAAAGGTCGATTCATACCCAACTCTTGAGCAACCTTGGAGTCAAGAGCCATAACTTTCTTTTCAAAACCTCTGCTAATCAATTCATCACGACTCATCCAAAGATTGTCTGCAGAAGAGTAATTCTTGAATGAAATTTCATATTGGAAAGAGTTCTTGAGCTTCTTTCTTGAAATTAATTCATCAATCAATCGTTTGACACCTTCAACAACGACCACTTCTCCATTCTTCATCTTTTCTTCATCTTCCTTGGTTAATTGACGAGATCCCTTCATCAATTCTTCCAAATCTTCACCAGTCTGGTATCGCCAGAGCATATATTCCAAAGGAGTCTTATCCAAATGTTGATCAATGTGGTGGAAAGCGTGTTGAGCAACGTAACCAATGACCAAATTGGGATGCTTCCAAACTTCACCAGAATTTGGTTCAGTATCACCAACAAGCAATTTGACCAAGGTAGACTTTCCAGATCCATTGGGACCCAAGACGGCAACACGAGAAGAAAGAGAGAGTTGCATTGTGACTCCCTTTAATTGTGGCTCGGGTGTACCTGGGTATTGGAACATGACATTTCTCATCTTTGCCAATGACTTTTCCTTGGTCTTTACACCATCCAACAAGGGAGGATTGGGCAAGTTGAATTTGAGGTTATCTTCACCAGATGACAATTCAATATAAGCTCTGGCTTCTGGAACTCTCTTTACGAAATTGTCCAATGTACCTGGGAATCTTCGAATCTTGAATCGATTGAGGTAAAGGATATCAGTGCAAACATCGTTCAAGAATTTGGAGTCGTGAGAGACAATGATGGAAGTAGCATCAGTCAAACCAACAAGGTAGTCACAAATCCATTTGATGTTAACAACGTCCAAATGGTTAGTAGGTTCATCCAAGAGTAAGATATCAGCCTTGTATAAAACGGCTCGTGCCAAAGCCAACTTCATCTTCCAACCACCAGAGAGGGCGGCAATAGGTCCAGATTGCTTTACTTCATCAAAGCCCATTTCGAGCAATGTCTTTGAAGCCTCTGCCTTTTCGACATTTAATCGTTTATCAGCAACAATAAAGTCCAAAATGGAAATATCACCTTCAGATCCATCGAGATCGTGCTCGACGTACCAAGTTTTGACTTCGTCTGGTGAAGGGAAACCTTCAACTTGACCATTTTGAATAGCTCGCATCAATGTAGACTTTCCGGAACCATTTCGTCCACAAAGACCGTAACGGTGACCTCTCTTTAATCGTAAAGTAGCAGTGTTTAATAGAATCTTGGCACCGTAAGCAAGTGAGAATTGACAGTTGCAAAGATCTTCACCTTCTTCTTCATCTTCAAATACTTCAGCAACTTCTCCTGTACTTGTAGCGAGTGCTTGTAGCATCTCTCCAACAACCTTTTTGCTCTTTTCAGCATCAATGCCCTTGAGGAGCGATACGTAAGGAATGAGGGTAGTGTCCCACTCTGTACCTTCGAAGTTACGAGCATTGGACAGATTGGTAATGAGTTGAGCAATGTAGGCCATGACAGCGGGAACTCCCTTGACAGAGTATTTATCAAGAACAGAGACGAGTTTTTGAGTAGTTTCCTTTAGGTCAACATCATCCAATGGCTTAATAGTTGATCCATCACCTTCGACTTCACCAACTTGTCGAAGAGTCTTGATGGCACGTTGAATAACACCTCGTGCTTCAGGG
Organism: Exobasidium cylindrosporum; assembly: GCA_023273805.1. NCBI lineage: Eukaryota > Fungi > Basidiomycota > Exobasidiomycetes > Exobasidiales > Exobasidiaceae > Exobasidium > Exobasidium cylindrosporum. Next base: position 4,906,792 of record CP096878.1, read on the forward strand.
TCAGCCATGGTACTTTCCATCTTGATTAGACCTGGGAGTAACTTAGGAATGAAAGGTCGAACAGTTCTTTCATTGTCGACGAGCTTTGACATGTTGTCAATAATGACGGCAACCTTTCGCTTAATAGCAGTAGGTCGCTCTGAAATACCTCGAGACAAAAGAGGAGCCATGAGGGCAAGAGTAGGAGAATCGACTTCAGAGACAAATGTAGTTGCTCCGAGCAAGTTGACAGTCTTTGGAACTTCTTCGACTGGGTGAATCAAAGAGTTGATAAGAGCAGGAATAAATCGTTCAATATCCTTGTTTGAGATAAGATTGCAAAGCTTCTTAAGAGCTTCTCTTGATGCTTTTTGAACATCTACCTTTGTGTCCCAAATGACTTCAGACATAACGGGAATAATGTCAGGCATGGCTGCAGACATACGGTCAGGAGCAGCCACAACAAGCTCTTCAAGGGTAGCTACACAGCCAGTCTTGACTTGCCACTTTCCAGCGGTTCGAGCTTGCGAGAGCAAAACTTTGAGTACTTGAGGTACGGCCCAATTTGACATGACTTGAACAAAGTTGCGCAAAGCATCTTGAGCTGCTTGTCGGACGACCTTTTCCTTGTCACCCATACTTTCAACAATGGAGGTGAAAATCTTTTCTTCAATGACGAAGGGCTCCAATTCGTGACCAACTCCTTGTTCGCACAAAGATGAGATCAAGGCACAAGCACCTTCACGAGCAGCAGCGTTCTTCTTGTCGTTGAGACCTTTGCTGATAACATCGTCAATTCCAAGATTAAAAAGAGCGTCAGGACCTTCAATTTTAACCATGTTGACAAGTTCCTGCACAGCAGACTTGTCAGCGGAAGCCAAAAGCTTGGCTGCTTCAATCTTGACCTCTTTCTTCTCAGCAACGGTATTTTCGGTATTGGCAGCAGCAGCGGCCTCTGAGTTCTTGATTCCCTTGGCATCGACGGGAATGGTGGCAGGGACACCAGCCGAAGTGGCTTGAGCTCCAGTTGCAGCGGGCATTTTTGCTAAAGAAGATGAAAAGATCTTCGTGTCAGTTATTGTAGTTTTGCCAAATAAAGTGCGTCTAGACCTTCTTTTTCTGTAACGCACAAGACATGTATTATACTCACGTAGTGAGCCTACGTTTATTCTATGATTATTTTGACTAAGATCTACTTCGAAATGCAGTAGCGAGAAAGAATTCTCGGCTTAAAATCTACAATAGTTGTAGTATCGGTGGCGGCGGCGGCAATGAGGAAAGTCTATGTTGCTGTCGAGAGCAAGACTCCAGTGTCTATCCTCGAGTATTTGTAGTCAACTAGTGCTGACGTTCCCTTATCTATGTTATAGAGTCAGGGAAATATATTGTTTAATGAAGGAGAAATTTAGGTGGGTTGTGATGGTGAGCAAAGAAGAACTCCTGAATGTAAAAATTTAGAGGTGGTCTTTTATACAACTGAAAAGTTTTTCGGTCAAACAAAGTCAAAATTTACGGGAGAGAGTAAAAAAAAAAAACTTCAGAGAAAAAAAAAAAAAAAAAATTTAAAGTCGCGTTGCGGCGAGGTTTTTTTTTGACTTAACCGAAGTCCAGTGGTATTTTTCCTTCAAAGGTGAAAGATTTATATTTGTAATGATTCAATGTAATACAAAATCTATTGGGGGGGCTCATGTCTGAGAAGGAGAAAGAAGGTAAAAAATAGAATAGAAATGGGAAGAAAATAGTCAAATCCAATGAACACGCGAATTCGGTGTTTTCATTCCTCAAGATGAGGAAGGAGGGGAAAGGAGTTTGGTGTACAAGCTGAGAGCGGCGTGTGTGAGAGTGGCAAAGAAAAGTTAAAAAAAAAAATTCCAGAGAAAGGGGCGAGAACCCAAAAACCCCATCTTTGAAGGTTTTCAAGAGCGTCGGAGGAGAGGATAATTTTGATAGATTTGATCCCATTCTCTCCGATTCATCTCTCCTGTCTATCCCCAATCGAAATCAACACATTTTACCCCGCAAACCATTACCCCAGGTTCTGATTCTAATGTGCTAAGCAGACATGCCTCCTATCAAAGGAACATGAGATGTGAGAGTTTCATACATACAAAACTCTCTCTTCTCGTTTGGAACTTAACATTGCTCGAGTGGCAAAGGTGATGATCAATTCAGATCTAGTAGAAAGATTTCCAAAATTATATCAAGCATGCAAAGGGCAAAATTGATTGACTGAATTACTCCTGAGCTACTCTTTATACAAGCGTGATATAAAATGACTCTGAGGATAGACCTTTTTGATCGTCTTTTTTTCCTACTGCTTGCTCTCAAGATGGGGACTTGGACTCGGGCCATAGCTACTGAACGTAATAATGTGGATCAAGAGCGGAACACAGGTGATACAAGTCCACGTGGCGTAGTCTCACACCCGTGATAAGAACAAGAGAGAGTTAGAGAGAGAGGAAAAGAAATCTTGGCCGATTTTTTTTTTTTTTTCTTTTTATTTTTCCAAATTCTTCCCATTGTTCTCCAGAATCATAGCCATGGAGAAGTAAAAATATAAACAGAAACAAAGAAAAAAAAAAAAGAGGAGTTCCGGAGGGCATTGTTCCTATTACTAACTGCAAGGGTCAATTGAATTCATAGGAGCATGTAAGCTTCTCCCGGACATTAAATCTCCGACCTTGTGCATCATATGAAATCGACTCAATCAACTTCACTTTAAAAAGACAGGGGAAAAAAAAAGAACAATGGAAGTGATTGAAAAAGGTGGTAATAAATGAGATTACAAGAAAAAGTAGATGATGCTGAATTGGGTCAAGGCAAGATGTCCTTTTCTAAGCCCCTCTTATATTGAAGTTACGCTTCTGAAGATTCTATCTCCCTCTCCCTTTTCTCCTTCTTGATTTACCTCTCCCTACCCTCTATCTCCTTCTGCTTTCAAACAAGTAGCCTATGAGCAATCCTTCAAGCAGCACCAAATCTTCCGACCCCACTCTCACTGCTGGTGATACTACTAACGCCGAATGCGTAAAGATACCAGATGATTTGACATTAAAATTCATCACTTCTCGATTGAGAAGGTCTGGCCCTTTTTATTGGAATAGAGCAGAATTATCAGATTGTACCATCATAGTTCCTCTTTCCCCTTCCAATTTACAATGGATGAGGAGAAGGGCAAGTGATGGTCGTATATTGAGAGAAAATAGAATATATGAACAACAATCTCTAATCGAACATGGACCTTTACCTGAAAAGAGAAAAAGAAACCGAAAAGGTCAACCAACAAAATCTACTACATCATCAGAATGTGAAAAGAGTTCATGGGAAAAGGGTAGTGAAACTTCTAGTGAGCATACATTGACGGGTACTACAAGTGGCTGTAGTAGCAGCAGTAGTAGTAGCGCAACAACCTTTGCATCTCAACAAAAAGAGTACAAGAAGGGAAGTGAGATTCAACCTAAAGATCATAAGAAGAATATTGAGGAGGCGGAGTTCAATATTAGAAGGCAATCTGCTCCTGCCCTTTCCCTTTCTCCTTCACCTCTATTGAATAGACCGGAAGCTCCAGTAGACGATTCAACACAATGTTTGAAAATGACATTCAAAGTGCATGCAGACTTTCTTATGCAGTGTGGTTTAATATCTCGATTATTTTCAAATAGTAAATTGGATCGACTCACTCTAACTGCAAAACTCTTTTCTCGATCACAAAAAAGCGAAGCAAAGGATAGTGATAAGAAAGTTCGAATAATATCATCTGCTTCAACAACGACAGTAGTCTATCTTCCTTTGCCAGATCCAACTTCATTTTCTCATTTGCTATACTATCTATATCATGGTAGCATGGATCCATTACTAGAAGCAATGGAATCTAAAACTCTCGATTGGCAAGGAGTTATTGCCAATATTGACTTTTTAGATTTGGATAGGAGAATAAAACAAACACTAGGTAGATGGTGGAGAGAGCATGTAGGTATGCCCAAACCACAAGAAGATTGAAATTTCCGATTGCATGTATTAGTACATAATTATTTATTAAAACCTGAGTTTACCTTTTACTCGTGGAAATGTGAGACAATCACGAAGATTATCTGTACTTGTGATGAAACTTAGTAGCCTCTCCATACCAACACCAAAGCCTCCGTGAGGATTACAACCAAATTTGCGCAAATCTTCTACGTACCATTGTAAATTAGGACTGAATGGCATATCTGAAACTCTTGCAGCTAGAATATTTCTCCTTTCTTCTCTAAGTGAGCCACCTACTAGTTCCCCTATCCTAGGTACTAATAGATCAAAGCATGCAACAGTTTTAGTATCGTCGTCCATTCGCATGTAGAAAGGTTTAATTGTAGCAGGATAATGAGTCACAAAGATCGGTCCATCTCGAGCTAGCCATCGCTCATGTTCAGATGCCAACGATTCACCCCAATTTGGGGGAGCAATTGTAAAAGATTCTTGCGAATCTTGTAGCGCTTTGATAGCTTCTGTATAAGTGATTTTAGACCAACGGTTCCCATTCGATGCATAATCAGATAATTTCTTCAAGCCAGCTTCATCTTGAGCCCAAAGAAAATCTGCTTCCCCGCTGCCCAGAGACACATTAATAATGCGCTTGATCAGTCCTTCCACTATTCCCATTACCTGTTCCAAAGCCTTGCCATCGTCACTAAATGTCATCATTTCTCCTTCACACATCCAAAATTCTGCCAGATGGCGGTTGGTAGCACTACTTTCTGCACGAAATGAAGGTCCAACAGTATAAACTCTTCCAAGTCCAAGTGCGATTGCTTCTAAGTGAAGTTGAGAAGAGACGGTGAGATAGGCAGTCGAATCAGACCAAAAGGAAATGTTATTTGACTCTGATTTTGCATCATCACCCTTGGATCCACTCAACGATGGTTCCTCCTTGAGATCACCTGGCAAGGACGTAGAAGGCTGATCTGCTACTGATCCACTTAGAGAAGGCTCTTGGGCAATTTCGCCATCCAATTCGCTAATTTGTTCACTTTCGTGTGCTGCTTCAACTGTAAATACTTCTCCACCTCCTTCGCAATCAGATGAGGTTATAATAGGAGCGGCAACCCTAGTAAAATCATTGTCCCAAAAAAAGTCACTTAGCCCTTTCTCCATTGCATTTCTAACTCGAAGCACTGCAGCATGTCGAGGATCTCTTGGTCGTAAATGGGCATACTTTCGATGAAGGATATTGGCCGCATTCAACTCCAGATTGCTGGTTCCAGCTAAAGGATACGTTGAAGCTCCACTCCTTCCTGTGACCTTGAGTCCCTCTACAGCAAATTCGATAGACTGATCAGATCCTTTACTTGCTTGAAGTCTTCCAGTCAATTCCAATCCTACACCCAATGACAATTGACTATCCCACTCAGCCTTTGAATCGCCTTTAATGACTGCTTGCAAAGTTGATTCGGCCGGAAGTGATCCATCGGTCAAATTGATAAATGTGAGTTTGCGATGGGTTCGAATGGCCCGAGCATAGCCTACGATCTGTATTGGCTTATCCTCGGTACTAGGTGATACTGAATGCTGTGCAAGTAAAGCTCGAATGGATGGTAATATTGAATGTGCAGGTTTAGTCACTGCAATTGAGCTCAAGCAGCGTCTCTTCAATGAGGTGGTCAAGCATTGCACCCCCAATGCTATCATCTCCTCGCTGAAGAATGGAGCGAATGAGAGCGTAATTTGGTTTTAGTGTTTCTCAATTCAGAAAAAAAAAAGAAAAAGAGTGTAATTAAGTTTGCACGTGCGATGTATGATGCGATTACAAATTACTGCCGGTATCCAATTCTTCAGCACCATTCATTATCATATATGTCTTTAACTCGTAAGGCTGAATCGCTGCTTCTTGACAAGATAGAATCTAAATATACCACGACTTCCAAAGCTGACTTTCCCCCACCCCAACCAAACCTACCTTAATCTTTATCTATGAGCCCTTTGCTGCCGCGCTCCTATTCTTCCTTGGCTCAATCTAATCATATCTTGTTGTCACTTTATCGAAATGTAATCTCGGTATTGCATCGCTATCAGCGCAAGGTGAAAGCGCGGTAAGTGGGCTTAGACAGGTTGAGAGGTAACATCACAACCTTCGGAAGCGCACTTGGCGAGTCTAATCGATCATGATTGTTCCTGCCACGGATAAAATTATGCACTTGAATAAGATTAGCTAGAGTGAGCACTTTTGTTTGATAGGTCAAGACACTTTAAGGATTTGTTCAGCGTATTTCAACTTACATATCGTTCTCGCGTGACAGGCTTCAGGCCTCGAACAGGTACATTAGCAGTCTTTTAGAAGTAACAGTAAGTACCAAGAACTTTTTAATCAACTGAACGCCACACCGAAGTCGTATAGCCGAGTTGGGCCAAGGAAAAGTTTCGAGACTGGGTTGAACGTATATATATAAGTTAACGCGCTTAACGATTCGATCTATTATATTATAGTAATAATAGAAATAAATGTTCCAGGCCACAGAATTTCACTAAATTTCTCTATTTGTAATAAATGGGGGCCTCGCTTCTTTTTAATCCTTTCTTTACTTGCTTGTTATCTACTACTGACTTTTCTCCCACTTTTTCCCTGGCTTTTTTTGTTTTTTTGTTTTTTTTTGTTTTTGATTTGAGAATAATAATATGAGACGGCACTCAAATCTTGATCCGGGAGTTAAAAACGGGCTCCTCAAAACAATTTTCTTCTGAAAACTTGAGAACGGTCCCCCCATCCTGCATATTTGTAAATTGCTAGATTCTCCCTTCTTCATTATCACCATCTAGCATATCTGTATCTTGGGAATTTCAACAAAGACTCAATTGCAGTTTTCCCTTTTCCACTTCTTCTCGCGCGCAAGCAAAATATTGGTATTGTCAAAGACTTGTCACTACAAGTCATGTCTGACCTCACAGGAGAAAAGCAGAAGCCTTCTTCCATTTCTTCCTCGGAAGGAAAGAAGGGTTCTAATGAAAACATTGAAGGACCTAGGGTAACTCAAAGAAGGGTATCTATTCAAGATCTCGGATTGGATGAGGATGATGCTGAATTGGCAAGAAAAACTGGTCACAAGTCTGAATTTGCTCGTGAATTTAAAAGTTTTAGTACTTTTAGTTATGCATGCAGTATCATGGGTCTTATTTCTTCGGTTGCAACTACCTTCAACACTCCCTTTTCATATGGTGGTCCCGCTACTACAGTTTGGGCCTGGGCTTTGGGTTCCATCATGAACATTTCATTAGGTGCTGCTATTGCTGAATTGGTTTCTGCTTATCCTAGTGCAGGAGGCCTTTATTCTGCTAGTGGTCTCCTTGTTCCTAGAAGATATCGAGCTATCACTGCTTGGTGTACAGGTTGGTTAAACTTTACTGGTCAAATTGCTGGTATTGCTGGAAGTGCATATGGATTGGCTCAAATGATGCTCGCTTGGGCTACCGTTATTAGTGCTGATAGCGCATTTGTTCCTACTACTGCTCAAACTTTTGGAGTTTACGTCGCCATTCTTTTAATTCATGGTGCCATCAACTGTTTCCCTACCTCTTGGCTTGCTCGATTTACCAGTGGATACGTTATCATCAACTTTGGAATGACAATCATTGCTGGAATCTTAGTTCTTGCTCGTACACCTGGTTCAGAAATGCATTCTGGATCTTATGTCTTTGGTGACATCATTAATGGATCTATTGCTGTTCCAGGAGGTTGGGCCAACAACGCTCTTGTTTTCTTTCTAGGTTTACAATCTGTTCAATTTGTCATGACTGATTATGATGCTACTGCTCATATTTCAGAAGAAGTCTCGAGAGCAGCTATTGCCGCTCCCGTTGCTATTTTCACTGCTGTCATTAGCACTGGTATCATGGGCTTCTTTCTCAACATTGCCTTTGTCTTTGCTAGTGGAGACGTTGGATTAGGTTCAGTCGACTCTTGGATTGGCGGTTTGGCCTTTGCTCAAATTCTTTATAATCGAGGAGGTAAAATTGCCTTTTTAATTACTTGGCCATTTATTTGTTCAGTCGCTTGGTTTGTCGTTACAACTGCAATTCAAGCAAATGCTCGAAGTTTCTATGCATTTAGTCGTGACAAAGGTCTTCCTGATAGAGGTTTCTTTGCCAGAGTTAACAAGAGAACTGGAACGACTGTTAATGCAGTCTGGCTTGTCGTAGCCTTTTGTATTCTTTTGGGTTGCTTATCTTTTATCAACTACACTGCCGTCTTGGCCATTTTCTCTTTGGCTGCTCTTGGTATGGATTTATCTTATCTCGTTCCTATCGTTTGTCGTCAATTCTTTGCTAATCACCCCGACGTCAATTTTGAACCTGGTCCTTTCTACATGGGTAATGGCTGGCGTGGTAGAATTGTCAATTGGATTGCAATCTTCTGGACTTTATTCGAGTGCCTCATCTTATCCTTCCCAGTAGTAAGGGTAGTTGACGCAAACTCAATGAATTGGGGAAGTATCGTCATGTTTGGAGTTTTGGCCATTGTACTTGTCTGGTACGCTGTGTATGCTCATAGGGTGTATCATGGACCTCGAAGCACACTTAGTAAGGATATGCTTGAGAAACTTGGAGTTGTCGTCAAGGATGAGGACCTTGTCGAGAAACCTATTCACTAGGTAACTTTGTCACAGTCACCATTTTTATATTTTATTTTGCATATTGTGTTGATACCACACTGCTATATATTGTACTATCTTCCTCTTTCTCTTTTTTTCTTTCTTCTTCAATAATATTTAGCTCAATACTTCAAATATTTTGTATATATTTTACCGATGTACTATGGTGCAATTGCACTGTCTGAAATGATACCGAATGACAGCATCTACAGGAGGAACATTTATGAGTAGCTGGACGTGGTCTGATCAGGTAATGTTGTCGGTGTCTTGATGGGATGGGATCTACCAAATTTACCTTTGAAGCTCTTTAAGCTATTTCTGATGCTGGTGGAGATTTTTTCTGACATGGCACTGATCTTCTTTAGCTTTAATAATTTTGTTGTAGAATTCTCTTCATCAATTGTAGATAATGATTCATGAAAGTTTGACTCGATTGGCTCCTCCATTTTTTGATGTTTTGGATTCTGTGCCTCTTTGCTAGTCTCCTTTTTGGGTGTGGTACCTTTCCAAGTGCGTGGCGGGCCTTTAGGTTTGTCGACCTTACCCATCAAGACATCACGTAAACCAGTCTCAGTTTGTAGTAACGCTTTGAACTCTCGATCAAAGGCATACATATCACTTAATATTGGGTCTAAGGGAAAAAAGGGGGTAAAAGAGTATTGGTTTTATTCCTGTCGTGAAATCTATCAGAATCCTACCTTGACTTACTTTTCTTTTGTTGAATTTTCTCCAGCTTTATCCTGTGAATTTCCCTTTGCAACCTTGCTTCTATACTTTCTCCTTCCATGTCCATCTGACTCTTTGCCTCTTCTCTGGCATGTGCACTGCTGGAGCCAGTATCCTTCTCTACTTGATTTGGATGCTCTTTCTCCAAAGGAATTTTATTGTTTACATCTCTTCCTACCTCCTCCTTGCCATGAGTCGCCTGCTTTTTCTTTGATGGCCCCCACTTCGCCTCGTATTCGTTTCTAATAAGATTTCCCCTTTGATCAAAAAGTTCTCCTCGATCTTCCATGTGAAAGAGTTGTTGAAGAGTCTTCCTACCTTCATTTGATTCTACATTCATACTTCTATGACTAGTACTTGATTCACTCAGATCACTTTTGTCCTGCCTAGAGCTACCGAAGCTAGAACCGAGCGTCGATTCATCCGATATTGAGAAGAGAGAAGAAGAGTGTTGAGTACTGGTAGGTGTATTTGAGCCAGAAGCTGAAGCTGATGAATGATGTTCTATAGGCGTCGATTGGATGTCTTTTTTAGGGACAACAATATTAGTAGCAGCCTCACTCTTTTCTTTGGAAGCGGACTTCTTAGATATAGACTTTGAAAAGATATGCTTCTTCTTTTCGTTGCTGGATATAGGATCTGGATGTGATGTTGCTGCTATTATTGATTTGAATCTGTTGGGTGCAGTAAACACATCTTGAATTTTAGTTTTGAAGTGATTATAAGCGCCCCTCTTTTGCCATACTTCTCCTCTTGTCAAAGAAGAGTCTACAGCGTGTATAGGAAGGCCTTGAAGTGCATGAGAGCTGAGAAGGTCATATTCTTTAGACCTTTTACATCAATATCATCCAACATTCTTTACTCACTCGGCAAAGGTAGAAATAGGAAGACTTTGTATTGACTTTACACAAAGAAGCAGTTGCCCCACCAGGAGGACTGCTTTCATGCTACAAATACCCTTTGTTGACGTGGTAGTCATGAGATCAGAAAGAGAGCCGAAACCGAAATATTCCCCCTCTCAAAGAAAAATTAATACTCACCACAGCCATGCGCCACAATCAAACGCCATCTTCGACAGATGAGTCATCAAGTCAATCAAATTATAGTTCAGTGCAGGCAGAACAAACACCACATTGGTTTAAAGAGAGAGAGTTCAATCAAGCACTGCAAGTAGGAAAAAGTGCATTAATGGAAATTAAAAAGGGAAGCAAGATATATAATATATATACACAATATTAGAAGAATACTATGAAATTACAATTTTTCTCTCTTGTCCCTTTACTCTCTCTACTTTTGGTTTGACAGAGTAGGCGTTTTCTCTTTCCAACCAAGTAATATCATTTTTATCATCACTTAGATTAATGACTGCCTTTCGAGTAGGCACTCTTAAATTCCATTTATAACGAGCAAACAATTCTTGCATAGTAATTCCTTCTTTTACTGCCTTATCCTCTACCCATTCCATCGTTCCCCAATAATTCTTTTGATGTTCAATAGCCCACTCTTGCTCGTGCTTGATCTGTGCTTTTGTTATTCTTAAAAGTTTCTTCCTATCATTGTCTAAGTTGGCCCTATCTAATGAATCGATACGATCTATCTCAATACCATGCTTACTAGGTATCTTCATGAATTTCTTCATTTTCCTTTCCTTTTCCTTTTCAGGATATGCAATGTCAAATGCTTCAACACCTGCAATTTTAGGAGCTACTGGTTCCCAAGAAGTATCAAAAGAAGCGGATCTCTCTTTTGATCTGTACAATTTCATGCTAGGTCGTCTAGCTGGTCTCTTTGCAACATTCTTTGGACTAGGTAATTCAATTGGTGTTTTGTGTTCTTTTTTATGATAGTAGTCACTGAGACTTATATCATCAACATCCTTGTAAGAACTTGATGAGCTTCTTGATTTTGTTTCCTTTTCCTTGATCGAATGTAAAAAAATTTGATCGATTGGTGCTTTGCTGTTCTTTATTGATTGAGATCTATTGGAAGGTCCAGATTTATTCACAATTTTATAATCGCTTTTCTCATTTGCTGCCTGCTTGTTCCGATTTAGAGTTATTCTATCTGAACGTACTGGGACTTGTCTATTCTTTTTCAAGTAGTCTGGTAGCATTGGGATTCTATGTGTGTCTTCTGAAGAAAGTACTTGATCAAGGCTAGCATTACCTTTACTAACCACAAGATGCGATAATTGAGAAGTTGTTGACAATTTATTTGATTCTTCACCTGTCAACCGCCATCGATTGGATTGTTGAATTAGATCATCCAGTGTCATTCTTGAACCATAAACTGGATCCGATGGATTATGATATCTTTGACTATTTCCACCTCTAAGATAGCGATGTTGATTAGCTCTGATACCTTCTACCATTTCTGACCAACTATTTCGACCCCTGCTGCCTTCTAGTCCATCAGTACTTTTTCCTTTTGCTTGGTTTACTATAATTCCTTGAGCAGGAGATGGAGAAGATGTTGATGAGGAGCTCCAACCAGAAATCTTCTTTTTCACTACACTCTTAAAGCTAGACCACAAAGGGGATGTTTGTTTGCCATTTGATTGAATATGTTCTTGAGGAGAACCTTTGTCTGAGCTTGCTTCTCCTCTCCTTTGAACCTTGGTTGAATCTCTTTTGCTCCATATTGAAGTCGTCGGCAGGAAAATTCTTTCTATAGCATGGTCGTGTGAGGTAAATACTTCAAGACTGCAAAAGATAGTGTGTCAGCTTGCAAAGTAAGTGAGCAATTTAGATTATTGACTAACCCAGCATGATTGGAGAGTGGTAGTGAAGTAACAAAAATGTTACAGACTACTAGAGTAGACACCACTACGAGAAATACTGATTGTCTCATGTTTTTAAAGATTGTTCTGAAGAGATAGGAATAGAAGAGAATGTAAAGAGAAGCTGTTTATTTGCGTTCACAGACTTTCTCTCCTTTATTTTTATGATTTTTATTTTTATTTTTTCCCAATTTCCCATTTGATGGATTGAACAGCATAACAAAGTAAGGCGTAATGTTCTGCACTGCCAGTCCCTTACACTGCAAATTGCAAGGAACAAGGCGCTTACTCGACACTGCTTGCTCAGAGTATGGGACAGCAGGAAGACGTCAAGATTGATTGTAATGATTTTCTCAGAAAGCATTCATAACCATTCAACTCCATGTGTATTTCAATCAAAGCTACCTATACCTTCAACCCGATTTGTGTGAAAATTCCCCTTTAAGCTCGAATCTCTCTTCAATCCAAAGCTTTTCCTTTAATTAAGCTTTCATCCGTCGCTTTGCTTTAGCATAAGATCTTTGCAAATCGTCAATAGTCGACTCCACTACTACCGCCTGCTTTTTACTCTTTCACAAGGCTCTTTTGGCGATTGACTCGGCCCGTACTACTGGAGATGCCGTACTTACTATAGTAGCCAATACTGGACCGAATTGTGTTGCAACAGGAATGGCAGAGACGAAGTCGTCGAATGCAAAGAACAACGAAGATAAAAGTTGGAGCCCTCATGCTAACTTGAAGTTTATAGAGGAATGTTTTCTTCAAGTGTCAAAAACATCTAGCCTTTCACTCTTTCAAATCAAGAGCAATGGCGTAATAATCATCGTAGGGCAGAGCATCTCGCAGTGTTGGCGTCTTTTACAATGATTGTGCTTCTCTACACAGCCAGTCAGTCTGTCGATTAGCCATTGACGTTGTTGCAATCCTCCCTTAGCGCCACCATTGATGTACAGGGTCACGAAGGCTTGCTTAAACAATTACCCTTGACAGGTGACGTTGCCACGCGACACATAGATCTCAAACTATCTGAAACATGTGCTTCACCGTTGAATTTATGAAAAAATTTACCCTATGACGATCCTCTTCCCCCCTTTTTTTTTTAGTTTTCAATTCAAGATTTCAAAGGCTCGCTCGCTCTACTTTTTTTTTTCTCTGGGGATGGACATTTCAACCCAGCTCGCTTCGCATCTCATTCGCCTTGAAAAATTGAAAGCTGGAGGACCACAGAATATCGGAGTAAATGAATTCGAATTGGTGATTTTTAAACAAATAGCCTGCGAAATTTCTAGACAAATGTTCGTAAAAGGCCTTTTTTTTTTTTTGGAAGAAGGTCGACCTTCATTCATTCTTCTTAATTTTTTCTTTGCCACCCTGTGCAGGAATTTCCGCTTCTACTATTTAGAATAAGCAAAAATAATATACTAATGGAAAGGGGATAAGTAATTGTATTATATTGAAATTATGCGCTCGGCCATCAGTTATTGTGAAAACGAAAGGAACCGACACGTTACTTTTCTTTTTAACCGAACAAGCCAAAGAGTGAAAAGACGCGTGCATCTCCTTGACAATTTTTTTTAGAGTTTAATTTTTCAAAGCACCGTACGTTCAACTTGCATTTTTCACAAGGTGCCAACTTCCAAGGATTTTTCAAACACCTGCAAGCTCTCACAATTACTTGATCGAATTCCTTTATAAAGGAGGCGACGACCGACCACAAATAATTTTTTACCCATCACTTTCCTCTTCTTTGGACACACCTACAATCATCTGTGAGTAAATTTTCCTTTTCTTTTGTTTAGCATACATTTGGTTATTATATATATAGGGACAGAGGCATAGGAGAGAGGCAAGGCAGATTATGCGCGCGCATATAGGGATGGGCTGCATCGATTAGCGCTAGATAAGATTCGGTGGCGTGGCAACCTACTTTTGGCTGCATGGTACATGACTCTCTTATTCTTCTGATGTTTGGTCTTTGCTACATTCGCTCAAGCAAAACACTGTATGTTCCGCGGAATATGGTGTATCCCTCACTTAAATATGCTTGGCGTTACTCGAGGGTACGATTGAACGTTTACATTGTTGGAGCAAATTTTATTGTCGTGCTTATGGCAACAATTAGATCTTTATTTTGAATTAAAAGAAAAAAAGTTCAAAATTTTTTTTTAAAGTCGATAAAAAAATGTGATGCACTCTAGAAACTTTGGGGCCATTAGGCTGGATTTTATTATCAGTGGGAGCAGCGTGTCAAAGTTCAAAAAGGGCTTCTAGCAAGTCTGTGCACAGCTTTGTTAAAAAAAAAGGTTGCCTGCCCTAGACGACTGCATGCAACGAAAGTTCAATCCGACCTCACTTTTGGCACTTTTTGACTCTGATTCAAAAGGTTGCCCTTTTTTTTGTGAACTTGACTATTATTGTCTTCGAGTACTTGCTGGCAATCTCCTTTTTACTGACTCCTTCCTTTCTCTTTTACCCATTCCTTTTTACCCCTCCCTTATCTCTCATTCAGCTCTGTACTGATAATCACCGAGAGTAAAACTTAATCATGGCTACCACTACTGCTCCCAATGGTGCAACACCTGCTTCCACTTCTCAATACGGTCAAGCATTCAGCCGAATTACAAGTGTACCTCTAGTAGCAGAGAGCCTTAACGCTGCTCACTCTACTCTGGAATCATACCCAATCTTGGCTCAACCCTATCACTTGACTGGAAATGTCGTCAGTCATGGACTCAAAGCTGCTGAGCCAGTAACTACTCGATTACAACCTCAATTGGCTCTCTTGGACACTTATGCAGTCAAGGGTCTAGATTTTGCTGAAAGCAAGTGGTCTTACCCCTTCAAAGCCACTTCTGGTGACGTTTACAAGAATGCTCGTCAACCAGCGGATCAAGCTCTTGCCATCTTCAATGCATACGCTCAAGCTGTTCACAAGGCTTACGAAGAACGTGTGTTTGGACCTGCAAAGTCAATTTATGACACTAGAGTTGCTCCTGCTTATGACAGTGCCAATGCTCAATTTCAAGAATTAAAGAGTCAAAATGCTTATTTGCAAAGAGCTACAGAAGTTGTCGGCAACTTGCAAACCAACTTGGCAAAGACTGTTGAATCAATTAGTGGACGAGGAAAGGCAGAAGGTGAAGCCGCTGTTCAAAAGGCTCAAGGTCTTTCCAATGCCATTTTTGCTGAATTGGAAAGAGTTCGTGGATTTGCCCTCTCTCTCCCTGCTGAGAGTCGAAAGCGTATTCACCCGGTATTGGAAACTTTTACTGAAACTTATGAACGATTAAACAAGGAAGCTCGTGACACTTCTGTTCCTGCTAGTCAACGATTCAAAAATGTCTTGCAATTTGTTCGTGAGCAATCTCTTCCTGCTCTTCAAAAGGTGAGCTATCAAATCCAAGACGTGAGCAAGAATAATTGTGTTTCATAGCAGTTTGCTGTGCGCGCACATACGCACACAATTTGAACAATTTGGCTGACTCTCTCTTTCTTCCTTCTCAGGCCATTGTCAACCCAAGTACAACTACCACTCCTGCTAGCAAGTAAATCTGCTATAGTACTCAAAAGAAAGTGCTTGGCTCAGTTCCAACAAATACCCGACGACCATTTCCCCTTCCCGATGGGCCGCCCGTTCTTATCTCTTTCTTTTTCCCCTCGAAAATTGAAAATATATAACCTTTTTTTTTCTCCTTTTGAGACACCCCAATTCACTTTTCCCTTCTCTTCTCTTTCTTTGTAAACCGGCTGTAATCCCTAAACACACTACTCACTTCATTTCACCATTACTTCATCATTTTATCTTCTTTGTATGCGCACAAAGCGTGTCGTACTTTTGTCTCATTGACGATGATGAAATTCAATATACAATTATTGGTTAGACTCCCTCATGACTTGCTACCTTTTTCTTTCAAAAAGTAATTAAATACCCTCTTCTGTCGTAGCTATCTCGACGATATTCTTTTTTGACGAGTCTGCTGCCCCTTGCTCTACTACTCCCCCCGACACTGCATTCTCGAGTTCCTGTAAAGCGTCCTCATCTAGAGCATCATCTTGACCCTGTTTGCCATTGAGGGTATTTAAAGCTTTTTGTTTCTTGCTAATATTAGCAAATTGCCTCTCCCCAGTCGAATTGGAAAGATCAGAACCAAAAATTCGAAATGACAAAGCACTCTTTTCTTGTCTATCCAACATTAAATTTAAACTTGCAGCAGCTCTCCAAATTGGAATACACATTTCTCTGTGTAAAGTATGATCTCTCCAAGTACCAGCTTCGATATCACAAAAATGACTTCCCATATCAAGTTTCAAGATGGAATCTTTAAATTTACCTTCTGGAAGATCTTCAGTTTTGGGATAGTGATTGCTCAATAGGAAAGCAAAGTCATTCATGGTAGCTTTGATAATCTTATGACCTTGAAGTAATGGTCTCATAGCTGGGATACCATCTGACATGACTCTCCATTTGCATTGTAATCGAACATCTTTACCTGATTCTTGTCTTGCAAATGCTCGAATACCACAATTAAGTAAGCGCATCTTTAAAGGATTGCCATAGTGATGCTGTCCTTTACCAGGTCCTCCAGAGCTAATCAGTGCACGAGCAGATGTACTAGTCAAGTATACTGAACGCATAGGATGAGCTTCCTTGTTTCGAACGAGTAAATTTCTCGCATTAAAAGTATTATTGAATCCAAAAAAGGATACAATTGACCGACTTTGATCGTTGTCAATAGCAACGTAAGCCATTGGATCTTCTCGGTATGGTGTTCCAGCTGCCATAGTCACCAGCTTTTCTTCTTTCTTGAAAGTTGAAGAGGGTTCTGGCATTGTGAAAGTCTCAGGTATATCCTTTTCTTCACCGTCCTCCTTTACTCTTTTACTTGGCTGCTCTTGAATTGTAGCATTACCTTCTGTTATTGCCGGACTCAGAGCTCGCTTACGAGTTGCTCTGGCAACATCTTCATCTGTATCCATCTTTTCTCTAGCACGAATCATCCCTTCTGCCATACCTTCTTCAATGACTTCTTCTCCCTCTACTCGTTTTTCCAAAACAGCAACAAAAAAGCCTCCTGTATTCTGGTCATGAGGATAGATTCGCATGCATCGTTCCAGATGTAAAGCTTCTTCATCTCCGCTAGGCCATAGTGTTTTGGGTACTTTATCTCTGAAGCTCTCGTCAAGATCTTCCCATCTTGCAGCCCAGGGTAATTTTGGAAGGCCATCTCGGTAGCTCTTTTCTTCTATTGCATCCTCCTTCTCGCCTTCACCATTTTCATGGCTCTTCTCTGCTTTGTTCAAATTGGGCTTGCCTTTTGAAGCAAATACTTTCCAAGTTGTCAAGCCCTTTCTTCTTTTGAGTTCAGGACATTTGCCTGTTTGATCAATCAGGGACACTGATCCACCATACTCTCTCAGTGCTGCTGCTACTACCGCTTCATTTTCTGTTGGATTCATACTGCAGGTTGAGTACACCAATCGTCCTCCATTTCGTAAATTCATCAGCCCTCGAATAAGAATTCGTAACTGTAATGGATGCAATGAAGCGCCATTGAGAGGATGCCAATCCTTCCAGACCATAAGATTCTTTCGAATTGTTCCATCACCACTGCAAGGTACATCTGCCAAGATTCGATCATATAACATTGTCTTTTCTCGTATCTCTGTACTGCCCTTGGCCATGTAAGGAACTTTGATGGTAGGCCAATGAGCTGCATCAAAGTTGGCGACAATTAGATTGGGAGATGGAAGTCTTTGAGATTGGTGGATGAGCATATGAGCTCGTTTGGCGTCTGAATCATTGGCAATGACCAGGCCAGGAGGACATGGGTCGTATGCGTCAGCAGTGGCTGTCAAGGGACTATGCAATGCTTCGATCAGTTGTGCCGTTTTACTACCAGGTGCAGCACACATATCCAAGACGATATGATTAGGTTGTACATCCAAGAACAAAGGTGGAATCATTGATACACTTTCTTGTCGAGAAATATTACCAACTTCAGTTTCATGAACGAGAAAATGTTGAAATTTCTTAAATTGTTCCGTCTTTCTTAAAGCTTTTTTCTTCACATCAATTTGCCAACCCATACTTTCTGGATACCAAGGTAATGGTTGAGGTGGTGGTACAACTTCACCTTCATATTGAACATTGGAAAGGTAAGGTAAATAAAAATTCTTCATTTGATTTAATAAAACTGTCGTTGTTGCTTTCCCAGATGTAATTCGAAATGATGTTGGTAAAGGTGATCTTAAATGATTCATGAAATCTTGCCATTCATCTTGTGATATGATTTGTTGATCAATATAGTACGCTTCCATTGCTTTATTATTTTGAATCTTTTCAACACTTTCACCAAAGGTATCTTCTCCTCGATTTTGAGTATCTCGACTACTACCTTCATTTCTCTTTCCTCCTCTATTACCTCCCCTTCCACCTCTCCCTCTTCCACGCTTGATGACCATGAGAAGGTGTTTATTCAATATTATGTTGATATGAGTGGATTGGGAGAGAGCAGTGCTAGGATTCTTCTCATTCCAAAGTAGACTTACTCACAGCTTTCGTTTCTTCCACTTTTTTTTTCTTTTCTTTTTTTCTTTTTTTTTATAAAAAGGCATTCAAGATATTGCTCTTCACGTGTATACATAAGAGACATCTCGAAAATGGTAATAAAAAATTTCAAATAGGGAGGATGAGAGGGAATAAGATTACGAATACAATGAAAAAAAGTCACTTCCTACAGCAAACCGAAACAGTGCGAGGTGATTTTCGACAAATGTGAAAGAAATGCAGACGAATATCGAGCAAAAATGATAATGGAAACCTGTCACTTGATTGTTGAAAGGAGATAGCCAGAAGCCAAGCGACTGCCAGGGAAAGATGCTAGCATAGTGGTGGTGGTGGTGGTAGTGGATTTAAAGTGGTTAATAAGAATAGAAACAAAAGAACAATAATAGTGAAAGGTGAAATGAAATGAGATTTTCTTTTCCCTCAATTCATGTGGGAATAATCGGTATGTCCATGTTGTTGTCCATGTTGTTGTTGTTGTTGCTGCTGCTGTTGCATGATATTGAGACCATAGCCGCCGCCCATATTGTTTGTTTGGACATATTCGTGCGAATTATGCATTTGATTTGAAGAGGAATTTCCATAAAGATCTTGAAAGGAATGAGTATTATTACCAAAATTTGAAGGGGAATGAGGTTGATAAAGTGGAACGCTATTCATTCTGTTTAAAGGTGGAGGTCCAGATTGAGTAAGATCTACATCATCAAGTTGAGATTGTTGATTTTGTTTTTGTGCACGAGCTGCTGCTGCTTGAGCTTTAATTTGACCTTTTGCTGGTCTAGCAGCCATTGCAATAGCATTTGGATCACCACCATTCTTTTTCACTTTTTTGGCCCATCGAAGACCACACGCATTGCAAAGTGTCTTTGGTCCTAATGGACCTTTTCTCCATTCTGGTGAATCAACTCTACCACAATCTGTGCAAACATAATCACCTTCTTCTATTTTACCCTTCTTTTTCTTTTTTCTTTCTTCCATTGTACCAGATTTAACGCTAGCTGCATCATCTGATTCTTCTTCTCCTCCTCCTCCTCCTCCTCCACCAAGAGCACTAGCACCACCAGTCAATATCCTTTCCATTGCTTGACTGAGATGAGGACTGGTAGGTAAACTTTTAAATCCACCAGAGACAGTATTTCCTAAAGATTCTCTTCGATTGAGTAAAGGTGTTCCACCAGTCATTTCTGATTGATTCATTCCATATCGACCAGCATCTTCAGATCCATGACCAATACTATTTGATTGATCTTGATTTTCAAAATCATGAAGATAATCTAAATGATAACCTGGTTGACTTTCATCTAAACTTCTTCTACCATCACTTCCTGTTCCACCTCTACTTGCATTATTTGCTCCTTCGGTAATAGATAATTCTCCTAACAACAATCTTAATCGCTCATTTTCCAATTTTAATTCCAAAAAACTATCAAGCATACCAACATTCTTGGTGGGAAAAACTCTACAAGAACAAAAAAAGCATTGAACTTCGCTAGCTTCTTCCCCAACGTCATCTAAATTTCCCTTTTCTGACTTTATTTTTTGATTCCTTTGCAATATTTCAGGTATAAAGTCATTAATGGCATCTTCATCAGCATCCTCAAGATTAAATATTGCATCAGGAGGAGCAGAATAAGGATGACCAGTAGCTTCAAAAATGACATATTTGTCCTCTAAATCATCTTCAAAATCCATTTCATCATTTCGAATACCTAAACCTCCAGCAATCTGTTGATTATCAAGAGATCCAATTGCAAAAGTTGACTTTTTGCTATTAGCAGCTATTATTTCTTGATTTGAAGAAGTATCACCACCAGAAGTTGAACCAGATCTAGAACGACTAGTATGATGAGCTTCTTTTTGATCACGTATCCTTTGCTTATCCTCTGCACTTTGTGGTTTCCTCTGAAAGCGATAATAGACGGTAAGATTTGTTTTTTCTACTAAAGTTCTTTGAAATTCTTGCTTTACACCAGCAACATCATCAGGATGAATAAAATCAATCAATTTTCTACCTTTTAATTCCTCTGCTGTCCAACCAGTCAAAGTAAGAGAGCTAGGACTGGCAAATAAGATACGACCTTGTCGATCAAGTACATGAAGGAAATCCAATAATTCTTCTACAATACGAGTTGGCCAACCTTTTCTTTTAGTGAAATCAGTCGCTGCATTCAATCCGTTGACTTCACCACTACCGCGTGAAAGGATTCCTCCCAGACCAGGAGGATGACTGGCAGCGTGACCTTCTACAGATAGTGGTAGCACTTGTAAATTGTTTGATTTAGGTGTTAAAGGTGGATTTTCTGCTCTGGAATCAGATGTCCTTCTTGCAGTATCCTTTGCTATTTCATTCACTACACTTGTTGCGAGAGGTATTTGTGAACCACTATTTGATTTTCGATGCCGAATTGGTGGTCTCGTAGGATACAATCTGTTAGTTTGTGAATTCTCTTTTTGACTATAATCTTTAGAATTATCCTGACTTGCTCTATATAAGCTCTCTTGTGCCATCTTTTCCAAGCTCTTCGTATCAACAATTGATGTATTGTGATGTTGCATCATTGGTCTTCCTATCCCTTCCTGAGTAGATGTTGCTCCCCTTCCATCAAGTCCGCCTGTAGATTTCCCTGCTTCAAACCTTTCTTGTTGATTTGCAGCTGCTGCTCCCCCTATAGTCATTCTCCTTCTCTTGCCGCTATTACTATCATCTCCACTGCTAATCGCACCAGGTGTCTGAGCAGAAGAAGTACCAGATGCATCTCCATCGTATTCGACACTAACATGTCCAGATCCGGTTTTGTTTCCTTGAACTCCTCGTTGAAAGTCTAGACCAGCTCTATTACTAACGTCCATCATCCCACTTTGACCTTGAAGAGGTACCCAATTCTCCAATCCTTTCCCTTGTGACGGCGTTAAATTGTTATTTGTAAACCCACTCATGTTTCCATAACCCAAATGTCCATATGCAGCTGCAGCAGCAGTGGCGGTAGTAGGATTCAAATGATCTGCACCCAATCTCATACTGTCCAGCTTCTGGTCATTATTGCTAAATTGTTGGGATCGCTGACTGCTGTGTCGAGATGATGTCGATACCGTCGTATTGGAAGTATCCAATGACATTTCTCCCCCACCACCAACTGAATGTGAATTTCCGTACATTTGTGACATTTGTGACATTTTTGGTTCATACTGGGAAAGGATTGCATCAATTGCTGCATCTGTTTGTTGTATATCGTAGTAATTTGTAGGTGAAGAAAAAGAAATATTCCCAAACATACCTTCGTTTTCTTCTACTTGCTGAAGACGAGGATTCGGATTCCAACTGTAGGACAAAGATTCTCCTTGACTTGTCGATCCTGACATCATTGGTTGAGACTCGTGCCCTGAATGATGCTTTGAAGGATAGTATGATCCTGTCTGATTCATTGTATTGAATTGACTTGGATTTTGATTTTGATCCTTTTGCTGTTGGTACTGATGCTGCTGTTGTTGCGAATAATTTGCTTGTACCTGTTGTTGTTCTTGCTCTTGATTTGCTCTTCTTGACGACTTCTGCTGGGGTATTTGTGACGTGGAATCCGGATTGCTGGTGAAATGCTGCATACTTTACAAGTAGAATTTGGCAGACTGATTAATAATATAACCACTAATGTTTGAAAAAGTAGTCTGCTCTTGGTTCACCCCAAAAGCACTATCCTTGCCACCTGCGCACACCTCTTCTCTTGAAGTTGAATTGCAAGTGTTGCTATGAATTCGTATTCGTGAACCGATTGCGCAATTTCGCCCCGACCAACTGCTAAAAGTTAAAACAACACTTTCTCCTCCTTGATGGAATGCGACGATCCTAATGCTGATTGTAAGTTTATATTTATGATATTGTTACGAGTATCGTTTATATATCCAACTGCTAACGACGCCACAAGTTTTGTTTGTCTCATTGACGTGTTGAAAAGAGTTTTTTTTTTGGTGTGCTCTACCTTAAGTTGATTCACTTGCTCAAATGAAACGAAAAGCAGCAAGTAATGTAACAACCAAAGCGGCTACAGTAAAGATTGTCGAGGCTTGATATCCTTTAGATATAGCCTTTTCTATTTTGCTGAAGAAATCTTTGCCTCTTTTACTTTTTTTTCTTCCTTTCAAACTCGTTGAAAATTACGAGTCGATACAACACTGTAGCCAGCAAGTATATGAATATCCACGTAATGAAATAATTCTTGGGATTTGTTGGATTAATATTGCTGTTTGCGCGAGTGAGATGGGAGAGGTATAATCTCAAAATGCAATGAATGCCTTGGGAGAAAGAAAATTTAAAAAGATGGAGATTGGTTGGCAGAGAGAGCGCTGAGATTGACTTACGAAAAGGAGGACCAAAGTCGGAGTTGGAAAAGTCTGCTTAATGTACTCCCGATTCTATAATATGTAGTAATGCCAACTAATTTATTCTTGTAATAAAATCAAACAAATAAGAATTAAAGCAAAAAAAAAAAAGAATACTGCTCCCTTGCCTCAAATTCTTTTCATATCAGACTCACACGCCTTCCTTGCAAAATTGTTGTTACACTTTATTGAGATAGCCATAAGGAAAAGCCACTAAGATATTTTGTATTGAAGAACGGCCAGGGTCTGGCAAGGGTCTATTTACGCTAAGTGTAAGTAGACTCGCTAAATTATCATATGAACGCAAAAAGTATATAATTTTGCAAGCTACTAGTATCAAGCAAATAGAATAGTTTCTGTAGGGTCAAATCGGTTTCGTCCGAGATGGAAGGTAACGAGAATTAAAGACGAGAGTTTTGAGTGGAATCTTCCCACTGAAGAAGACTAAACAATCATCGGTAAGACAGATGTCAATATACTTCCTGAATGGTAACTCAAGGGTCCATCGAAGCTCGAGGAGAGCTTAAATCTCAATTGCTTGACTTCAGGGTTTCTGTAGGATCGGACTGTGTAGGTTTGCTTTATAGTAAAGGAAACTGTACAATTAGGTAAATAAAAAATTCCTTGAACAAAAATAACAATAAAATAAAAAATAAGAAGAAAAGAAAAAGAGCACTGGTCTTCTGCCCTTAGACTGACGCGACTTTGTTTGCTCGCATGTTGACTTATTTCAATTTTGAGTATCTATACGATAAGCTTTCTTTGCACTCTCATGAAAGTATTTTCAACACCATGTTGATTTGCAGAACAGGTGGCCAGTTTTGAGAGAAAATAGAACTTGCGAGAGAGGCGGACTTCACTGAATTTTCAAAGATCCTGCTTGATTGAGCGTTCAGTATTTGGCAAGACACATCGACGTTGAACTCAGCAGTACAATATCAGTCAAAGTAATTCACTTCAATATGTTCAAATGACTTTGCAGGCTATATGAATAGCGCACGATCGTTGGCGAAAGGAAATGGTTGAAGGAGCGATGCAGTGAGACCAGTTCTAGTGATGGGGCTTCATAAGTGAAAGAATCCGGTCCTAAACTTGCGTCTTATTCTCTAGTGTCGCTTGCCTATCGATGGCGATGGAGCTATGCCCGCGTGGCGCGCTTTGCTTGCTCTTCTCCTTACTTCATTCGAACAGTAAGAGTGAAAGAGAATAGAAAAGAGAACCTACCTATACTTTGCAAAGAGGGAAGGGAGCAAGAAATTAGCTTAGAGAACAAAGGAACGGGAAGCAGAAGACACATTGATTCTTAGACTTTTTATAGCAATGCGTTTCTTATGACACTAAAGTGAATTCTTTTATGATGTTGTAACTTCAAAGTGGCTTTTCATGCATGGATATCTTTAAAAGTGAGAAGTAAAGATTGATAGTGTATGCTCGATTACTTTGCTACTGATAGTGTACTGCTTTCTATACGGCGTAGACTAATTCCGACTTGTTGAAATGACGCTTGCCCAGCCTATGTATTGGATCAAACGGGAAGAGAAGAAATAATGTCAGTAAAATATGATCTTCTTCACCTTCTTCACTCTACCGATACGCAATCACATTCATACTGACCTGGCTCATAATCATCATCGCTAGCATCCATCTCTGCCGCTGTCATCGGTCTACCCACTGGTGGTCTCTTTACTTTTTGACTCTTGCTTCTAGCAATTGAAATGGCTTCCTTTGCTTTCCTTTGTGCTTCTGAAATATTCTGACCTTCTTTTACCGGTTGAGCAGATACAGTGATACCAGAATTAGATGCAGTCAAGGTGCCATCACTGCTATTACTCTCTATCAATGCTCCTTTTCCAACTACTTCTTCCGTTTCTGGTATACTTGGGTCGACAAGGTCTTTTTCTGTCAAATTTGTCTTGGAATGAAGGCCAGCAACTTGTTTAAAGGAGCCATTATTCTCTTCGTTTACTACTGCTTTAGCCTGTCTTGCTTTAGCAGGCAGGATTCCTAGACCATCATCACTTTCCTGCCCTGGTAGCCGCTTACTTTCAGTGGAAGTAATGGCTCCTGTAGCTTGATTAGTGATACTTGGAGCAGTTGCTTCAGATTGCAACCCATCCTTTCTGCTTGATCGCATTTTCGTCGGTGAAGTTGATGTGTTGCTAATAGGACTTATAATACTTCCTGGTTGAGAGCTACCAGCTTCATCTTCATCAAAGTCTGATTTGATTGCCAATCTGCCAATTTCCGAAGCGCCATCATCGGACGAAATTAGACTCCTGCCGGTATTGCTGCGACGAGAAGACATCAACTCTCCTAAAAAGGCCGGTGGTGATGTAGGAATAGAGCCAGGAATTTTTTCGAGATTAGTTGCTACCTCGGTTTCCTCTTTTGAACCACTCAAAGTTCTTCTCAATTGAGCAATTTTAGCAGGCGAAGCACCAGCGATTCCAATCTCGATATCGCCGCTTGTCTGAACGTCTCTTGAAGTAGTTGGTATATTTGTGGTCGTTGGTGTCTGTGTCGGCGGCGAGGGTAACGAAGGAACCTTTCGTATAGAAAAAAGAATAAATTGTCAGCACCGCTCCAAAAGATCCTCTTTCCCCCCTTTATGCCAAGCATACTCACACTAGGGTCATCCCTGCTGTTCTCTATAGATCTATCTGATTGGCCGGGAACTGTCAAGAGAGCTCCTACCTTTTTGGAAGGGGTGTCAGGTAGGCTTAGCAAAGTTGATTTAACTCCATTCTCCTGACTCTCTGGTAAGACCGAGGTGATACTGCCCTTTTCCGACCCATCTACACTAGGTGCTCTTGATACTCGTGCCAGTCCCGATGAAGCTGCTGCCATTTGAGCTTCACTAAAGCTTGAACCTCTTCGTAAAGAATATCTTTTGTTTCCTGAAGTTGAAAGTGCTACATCTTCGTCCAAGTCCAAGAAAGCATCTCGTTGGCGTGTTGGAGTGCGAGGAAGTGAATTTGCGGGCGAATAAGTTCCTGCGATTCAAGTGAGTACGACAAAATGATTTGAGTAAGTAAGGCTTCACATAGATAATAGCTGACCATTCTCACCTTTTATCCTCTGATTATTGCCAGGTATTGATATACTACTCGCTTTTTCCCATGTTCCTCCAGTCAATTGTGGTCGTACATTTCCTGCTTCTGACCATCCCCTTCCTTCACCTCCTCCTACCCATGTCCCTCCTGTCAATTGAGGTCGAAGAACATTTTCTCCCCATTGGCCGCTACCTCCTCCAGAAGCTATTGCACCTGGATATGGCCGGAGTGCATTGGGAGCTCGCTCTGATCCCATAGGCGAAGGTGCTCCAAAACTACTTTTGGGTATCAATGGTTTTTCATGATTTTGAAATCTAGCAATTCGATCTTTGACAGCTTGAGAACCAGAAGAAACGCTACGTGCTGGAGTATTGTTTGTAGCCAAGAGTCCAGGAGTCATACCAGTATCTCCAGAGCTACCCCCAACGTTGACACTGATACTTCGAGAAGAGGCTTTACTCGTGCCATTATTCGTGCTGCTCTTCCTTTGTAGTGCGGCTATTCTCTCAGAGAGAGAAGTGGCACCTGCTGGTAGGTTGGCTGGTCTTCGTGGTTGCTGCTCAGACCTATTGAGAAGACAGCATATGGACGACCTTTCGTCAATGAAGATGTCTCAAAACACTTTTCTCCACTGCTCACTTACATTCACGTAAAATTAATAGTTGTATTATTGCAACAACTACCTTTTGATTGGGATTGTGTTCAGTCGTTCAGGTCGTTAAAAGGGTGAAGGGAAGCTGCGGGAAAGCTTTGCGTTTGCAGATGCGAGAAGGGACGTGGTCGTATTTGCTAGTGAATAGTGGCGTTGACAACAATAAAGAAAAAACAAAGACGAGAGACTGTTTATTTCGAATCGAAAAGGAAAGAAAGAAGGTGTCTAAAGGTCCGTTCTAATCGAGGAACAGTCCTCCTTCTATCACTCTAAGGGGGAGTTGGCAAAATGGAAAGGAAGAATGCTTGGACAGCAAAGAGAAGGGAATAATAGTAGGTGAAGTAGGATTATAATATAATTTTGCAATCTACAATATATTACTATGAATAATAAATGTGTTACAATTTATAAAGAAACTGGAGCTTAGCGTGATTAGGCGACCAAATTGAGCTTAATTGTGTTGGAATTTTGCTATATTAAGCTGTAGCTTTCTCTTCTGCTTTGTGTTTCTTTCCCTTTCCCATAGTCCTTTCATCGTCTGCGGGTGCATGATCCATTAATTCAGAGTGATCTTTGTGTCCACTCCACTTGGGTACTGCGAAGTGAAAGAAGAAGAAGAAGAAAAAATTAAATCTGTGAGCTAAATCTTCCCCAAAAAGTATTTTAAAAAGAGTAGTAACTATAAAACTCACCATCATCGTCGATGTTCATAGATCTTTCTCCTAGAAGGAAAAAAAAGGAAAAAGTTTGGTATAATGAATATAGAGATCATTTGGTAGAGGATACTGTATGACTATCACTCACCGTAGAAGATGTGAGCAGAAGGAGCAAAGGCAGCAGGAACGTGATGATCTTTAAACTTGAAAGAACCGGGATAACTGAGAAGGGATAGGTATAGATGATTAAGAGTCGGGATGCATCATAGCAAAGGAACAAGGATGAGTTTCAAAAAGAGAGAGAGAGAGAGAAATAGTAAGCAAATAGCTACCAATTGTGACAAGAATCGTCTCGAAGTAGCTCACTCACGCCATGATCATATTCTTTCCTTCATCGCTAGAGTAGGATAAAAGAGGGAAAGAGGGGTGGGGGGAAAAGGAAATGGTGAGTCTTCTTATAATTAAACTTGAACTGTTCTTTACTAACTCTTTCAAATTTTACTCACAAGAGATGACTACCACAATTTTGACAGGAAACCTTGCAAGGCACGCAATGATCACTCTTGCCTACTTGAGTCGAATAGAATTTAAGGTACATTGGATCACAGCTGTACTTGAGCCTAACTGAGGTCTTGTGATACAGTACCGCCCACTGAAATGGAGCTCCGTGAAGGGTCTAAATCCATTAAGAAAATATTGAAAATTGAAATTGGTCCATAGAGGTTGAATGGAGAAGAGAAAAAAAAGTACATACTGTCAGTAAAAGGGAAAAGTATCAACTTACAATGAAGATGAGAATGTGTTTTACATACCTGACAACTACGACAATGACAGTGTTTACCATCAATTGGATCGCCTACAAATTCAAATTCGACTAAAGGACGTAGAATAAAGAGGAAATCAAAAGAAATTCACAATAAATTGCGTCAGTCTCTTCTTGAACTCTAATTCTGCAGGTAGTCAGTCCCTCACACCCCGACTTTTATTGCTAACCTTTTTTACACAAACAACTGGCATGATAGCTGACTTGAAAGTCTTTGCTTTCTTCTTTGGACCAAGCGTAGGGAGGCTATAGAAACAAGAGCAAGGGAGGAGGAGGACGTGGTAATTGGGAAAAGAAGGAAGCATACATTATGCAAATAGAGTCAAAAGCTCACCTTGAAAAGATAACCGTGTTCTGATCCACCATCATTATTGGGAATAGGACCATTCCATCCAGCTAATGAGAAAAGCGTAAAAGAATGATTTAGAAAAAGTAAAAAATCATTGAACTATTCAAGGAAATTCTCTACTCACTTTTTGGTGGTTCTACTTGTGAATTCTTTTGTGGCTTTTGTTTTGACTTTTCTTCTTCTTCATGTTCTTGTGCTGATCTCTTTGCACTTTTTGCCATATTGCGCTGTTGTAATTGTGGAAAGGTGAAAAGTATTGTTTGTCGTCGTAGTTTAGGACTAGGTCGTATGGTTGTTTGCAAGAGAGAAGATGTCACAACTTTACTTATTCTTACGCTGATCATGGGAAGATTTAACGCTTTTATTTCTCTTGGATAATTCTAATTCTCTTTTCCTCCACCTTTTTATTCATCAAAGAGAGTCTGTTTTAATACTTCAATGTGCCATGCAAAGATCGAAAAGTCCCCTTTCGGTCCTTTCTTCCCCCACCCCCATTTACTAAAGTTTATGACAGCCAGGGTCAACTGCTGGTATCACTCTATAAGAATATTGGATGATGACAAAGACGGTGTCAGCTCTACATCTTTATGACGAAATCCAATTTGAAAAAGTCAGCGCGTTTGAATTTTCTTTGTTTTTCATTTTTTTTTTTAGCTCTCTGTGTGCACCCCGCTACAACAACAGTATTATTCCTTTTTAAAGACTCGCATCCAAATGGTGATTTTTAGCCTTTGAGTCTGTGCGTTCTACATTCCTTGCTAACGTCCAATGTTCAATTCCACTTAGCAATGAAGCACCAATCTTAGAGATCTCTCACTGGTACTGATGCTGGCCATAAACAGAGTTTGTGCGTATGCGGAGAACAAACAACTCTCCGTTCAAATTAAATTGCATTGTCAATCATCATCATCATCATCTATGCGAAATAGGTCATCCTTTGGGTATAGTCCAGCTGTTGAACCTTGTTGCGCAACAAATTCATTCTCTCCAAATCGAACCCTTTTCCCTTCACCATTTGCTTGACTTGGTAAAGCAGACTTCCAAGCATTGACACCACCTCCAGTTTCTTCTTCTCGTTCTTCTTCCTCATCTTCCTCTTCATCACCATATAATTCTTGATCTAAGGGTTCATACAGTCTTTCAATCTCTCTTCTTGTTCGATATCTCCGCTCAGCATGGTATGAAAAGAAAAGTCCTAAGCCTGATCCCAAAAAGTTTGCAATGACATCTCCCCATTGGAATGTTTTGTTCTAAGGGAAATGAAGAACAAGGAGAGTCAGGTTAGCTTTCCTCTATCATTGCTACTACTACTTTAAATAACTTCAAGGACTCACAGGTAGAAATGACTGAACAAATTCTGAGCCTAACCCACCAGCAGCAAAGCAGACTATCCACGTCAATACTAGTGCCATATGTCGCCATATCCACACTCTGCGAGCAGGTTCATCAACATCCCAGATAAAATAGAATAAGCCAGTGGCCTGTCATAATTAAATGATACAGATCCATGGTCAGTCTCCTGTATTATGTTTCCCAAAAGTCTATACGGAAGCCACTCACGAATAAGAAACAAATAAAGTGCAGAAGTTTGTCATTAATTGGAACATAATTTTGACCTCTTGGATGAAAGCCAAGGACACCCAAGCCCAAGAGACAGAAAACGTTTAGAACAAGAAATGCTGGCCTGACTCTGAGTGGTAAAGTGCCTCCTTGAATACCATCTAATCTCTCTTCATCATCACCTGGTCTCCTCTCTCTTGTTATCCTTAATCTAACAGATCGTAGTAAAAGACTCTTGACAATTTCTTGACGAGTCGAAGGTAATTCATGACGAGAGAACAATGATAGTAGAGTAGATCGATAGCTTGAGAGATTAGAAGATGATGTTTCCAGTCGCGGCATGATACTTGATCTCTACCGGCATGACCTAGTAGCATAAAACCTTGTTTGAATTTTGTCAATTTGGATTTTGGTTGAAGCTGGTCAAACGGGTATACAACTTATCAATGTCGAAAAGCCACGCGTATCTACTTTTTGCTGCACAGGAGACTGGGTGCACAGACCAAAAAATTTTGCGAGGAAGAGAACAATGGTTACTACTTTCCCTTTGTCTGTCTCTTGCTTGCACTTATATAGCTATAACACTACCCACTTACCTCATTCCAGCCATCAGCATGGCAGCAAGTACCTCTGCACTTCCCTTTGATGCAACCTCTAGTATATGGGCGGACGTCACACCTGTTCATCAAGATGACGGACCTGCACCAGTATGCCCAATTCTATATTCTCCAGCCTGTGAGTCCTTCTACAAAATAGACGATGATTATGTATAGCACTAAAATATGTCCTATTGCTCGTAGATTCACAAGCAATGGACCTCATCAGGGCCTTATTACCTGCTGATGAGCTTTCTCCTCGTGCCTTGGCTTTGACTGAGCACTTGAGTCAAATATGTCCGTCAAGTTACACTGTATGGCATTATCGAGCTCGAATTCTTATTCATGGACCAGAAAAAGGCCCAAATGGACTGGGTAATGTTCAAGAGAGGCTAGAAAAAGAACTGGACTACCTTGACGAACTAGCAACAAAGAATATGAAGAATTACCAAGTCTGGTTAGTAGACCATTCTTCGCATCGATGTTAATCTGCTTACTCAAAAGCTTCTACCCTCTTTTCTTTTTAAGGCAACATCGGAAATTGATCGTATCTGCTCTTGGTGACCCCAGTAGAGAGTTGAAATTTGTCGAACAAGTTTTACAGATTGATAGCAAAAATTACCATACCTGGGTCTACCGCCAATGGGTTCTTTCTTATTTTGGAGGATTACCAGGTCAATCAAGTTTAGCTACTAGTTTAGGTACAGGTCAATATCCTGACCTGTGGAAAGGTGAACTTGATTTTGTCAACAGTCTACTTGAAACGGATGCTCGAAATAATTCTGCTTGGAATCATCGTTACTTTTGTATTTTTGGAAGTGGTTGGGCAAAGCAAGATGGAGAAAAAGCACCGTGTCAGCAGTGGTGGGCTATTGGTGATCAATTCGAAATAATAGTCAAGGGAGAAATTGCATTTGTAAAGGGTCACATTTTAACTATTCCCAATAATGCAAGCGCTTGGAATTATCTTCGAGGGTGAGTTTGTAGAGCATATCGCAAAATATAGATGATAATTTACGCTGACTCTTTTCTTTTCCTCATTTGATCGATGAAAATAGTGTAAGCCAATTATGTGTAGAGGAAGACGATAACCCTTTCATGTGTGCTGTTCAAATGGCAAAGACATTGGTACCTTCTACTGAAGAAGCTAAACTTGATTCAGCAATTGATGCTGGAGGCAAGACACCATCTCTTGCACTTGAGTGGCTCCTCGATAATGCTCAAGCTCAAAGTGAAAGAGTATCAGGTAAAGAGAAAGAAGAAATAATTACACAAGCAGAGGAGTATGTGAATCGACTATGCATTGCCGATCCAATTCGAAGAAAATACTGGAATTTTCGCCTATATAGCATCAAGAAAGGCATATCAGTATAATCACTATATCAATTTAGTGTATTCTTGTCAAAATCTTGCAATGTATATTAATGATAACAATAGTACATGAAGAAGTCGTCGAAATAAATTGCAGAATAGAGGGAAAATAAGAAAAAAAAAAATAAAAGAAGTCCATGCGAATAAGGTTGTAGAATGAGTCCAGCTTTTGTAAAGAGGAGAGCAATGTTTGACATGCACGAAAGGCAAAAGAGATATTGTGTGTGTAGATGGCAAGGAAATGAAAGTCGTTATTTAATGATTTTTGATGAGAGGAAAGAGAATAATAATGCGCTGAGATAGTGTTGGGGGGGGGAGAAAGATCTAAGAGTCCATGTGCAAGTGTGACATTGATCAAATGTTACCTCCTCCTTCCATCCAGGGAACCATAGACCTGTGAGAAAAAAAAAGGAATGGAGAAAGATGAATATCGATGCCAAGGGCTAAGATTTTATCATTCAAAATGTAGTAGTACTCACCGTTTGTGTAAGTTGCTGTGTTGGAAGCATTTGAGGAGGATTGTATGTCAACCACATCCAAGGTTTCGGCGTACCATCAAATTCATACATCTGTAAATAATAACCACCACCTCCAAAGTGCCAATCTCTTCGAATGTTGAAGCCAATCATAAATTCAGATTGTCCGTAGTATTTGATAGAAGATGAAACTTGAGTGCAACCATTTTGAATCAATTGCCTTCCATCACCAAAAAATGGTGTCAATGTGAGACTTCCATTTGCATTTTGTGAAAAGTTACCATGTTGCCAAATAAGCTGAGCTTGCGCACAATTGGGAGAACCAGCTATATTAAAAGCAGAAAAAGTAACACATTAGTAAAGCATTAATCAAAGTGACTTCTAGGTGCCAAGTGTTCAATGTAAGAGTTTGACTCACGATCTGAAGTAAAGAGGAAAAGAGCCTGCTCCCAGTATCCATCTGCAGTAAAACTGTATGATTGACCTCCTACCTTTGGTACATTGAAAGTATTATTGACGGGATTATAGAATTTCTGCAAGCAAAAATCTCATTTATTTCAGTAATGACACTCCCTTCAAACTGTATGAACCTTTTACTAACAAGGCCAGTCTCAACTTGACCACTTCCAGTCGCCCAAGTTCCCACAATTGAAACCGGATCACTTTGTTGTTTTGTTACAACTTGCGCTTGTATTTCAGTGAAAAAGGATACTACTGCGAGTAGAAATATCGCACTCAAGAGACTGTTGAAGGATGACCTTGACCTCCTCATCGTCAGATATATATGAATATTGTGTTACTGAGGTATGGCGCTGTCAAATAACGGT
This sequence comes from Exobasidium cylindrosporum, assembly GCA_023273805.1. Classification (NCBI taxonomy): domain Eukaryota; kingdom Fungi; phylum Basidiomycota; class Exobasidiomycetes; order Exobasidiales; family Exobasidiaceae; genus Exobasidium; species Exobasidium cylindrosporum. The sequence continues at coordinate 4,940,199 of CP096878.1, forward strand.
AAGTAGCAGCGGTGCCGAAAGGAGATCCAATCGCGCAGACGGTGTTGTTTACGTAGAATTTAAAGGGCGGCCCGGGGAAAATTTGCGTGTAGACAAGTTGCGCCTGAAAGTATGTCGATTGTCAAATCTAGCAGAGAGGAGATATAAGAAATTTGGTGGTCTATGGCGGGAAGATATAGGTGGCCGAGAAATGTTTGAGTGGGTGATGTGCAACTATCAAGAAAGAGAAAGAGAGAAAGAGAGAAAATATTACAAAGTCAGGAGACGAAATTGATTTTCGCCAAAATACCCAGCAGAATTGCAGTGAGAGAGAGAGAGGCCGGGTCCCTAAGTCTTAGTCTCTCGTGTTGCTTGGATTTTATTTTAATTTTTTATTTCTTTATTTTTGTCTCTTGAGGATTCTTATTTTCTTCTTTATTTTCCCCTTTTCCAAGATACGATTATAATTTAGAAGTCTAACATGTTATAATTTACATTAGAAAAAATAAAAGATTCATATCACAAAACATCATCTACGGACTTCCGAAATGCCAAGGCAATCTCACTTAAGATTTCCTACCACATGACAAGCGATTTAAAAAATAAAATCACCCTTCATCAAAGGCTTTGTAAGGGTCAGTTTCGGCATGGAGCTTAAATACTAGAACAAGAGAGAGAGAGAGAAAAGTTCGAGCCAAGCTTGTGGGATTTCCTGAATACTCTCGTCATTGTTCGCGATCTCAAGGACATTTAGTCACAGCATAGGCCTTATATATTTGAAGTGTACAGATGCCTCGTCTATGATTTTGTTTGAATTAGATGCTTGTAATGCAACGTGTTAGTGGGTACTTTGGGGTATTGACTATAGTACAAATTTTATGCTTCGTAACTTGGGGGATGATGTGCAACAACAAAGGGAGAAGGGGGTGGATGTGGATACGCAGGTGGATGAGTGTCTTCTCTTGGTAGTGTATTAGCCACTCGAGGTCTACTACGAAGCGATTCAGCGACATAAGGTGGTGGTCGATGTGGTCCATTATGCTCATTTCTTATTGTAGAAGGTTCTTGAAGATCTTCTTCGACCGGTGGTGTTGGTGGAGGGAGAAGATCTTGCCCTTCGACAACTGTATCTTCTGCAACTTCCTGTCTCCAAACGTATCCACTTTCAACAGTTGGTTGACTACGAGGCATTCCTGCACCGACTCCAGCTACATCGACTTCGACTTGTAAATCATGCCTACTTTCCATGATAGTGGGGGGCGGTACATCATCGTCGTCTAGACTTACTCTTGCTGCAGTGATTTCCTCTTCGCTTCCTTCATCACTGAGTGGTCTACCTACATCTTCATAACCATCGTACTCCTCTTCTTCCCCATCGGTGTCACCGACGAAGGACGAATCTGTCCAATTGCTAGGACCAGCCTGACTTGTCGAATGTCCTGCTTCAACTTTCTTACTATTCCTACCGATATCAACGTCTTCTAGCCCTCCAGCTGCTCCTGGAAGTATTCGAATTTCCCTTTCCAAAATGACGTCTCTTCTTTCTCCTCCCTCGCCTCGTATGCCTACAAGAATCTTGACAAGAAAGCTGACTTTGTGCAAGAGAGTTTCTTGAGAGATACTCTCACATCCGCCACCACCTCCTCTGCCATAGACGGGACCGCTGAGAGCAGCATCATGATCAGGATGAGGGTACGGCATATTACTAGAGTCGAAAGGTGGATGCAAAGTAAGTCGAAGCACGATCGAACGAGTCGAGTGAAATCTACACAATTTTCCGCTATGAGCCAATAGGAGTTCATGTTTTTCATTTTCTTCTTTGCCTTGAATCACTCTATATAAATTGGCCTCCATACTTCGCAAATCAAGCGAGAGTAGCTTTTTGTCTGGTGGCGGTATAATGAGATGAACATTAATGGGCTCTGCTCGTCGAAAGAGGGTACGCTGAAGCTTTATAGTCATAGGTGTGGGTGTATCGATATGCCAAATGTGGGGTAGAAGCTGATTTTTATCTAATGGTCCAGGTCTACTGTAGCGAGTGAGATGTACGAGCGTCCTTTTGATAGAACTGGCTAAAACACTTTCATCATTTGATAGTAATTTTGCTTCTAGGCGATATTCTAGTGAACTTGTTGGAAGATGAATACAGTGAGGAAGATCGCTTGTTAATTGAAATGAAAAATTCATTGTTGAAGGAGCGAATGGAGAGGAGGCTGTCGCTGAAGAAGAGGCAGAGGATGATGATCCACTTCTCCAAAGTATTTGAGTAGCTGTGAAAAATGGAATAGTTTGTTCCTTGTCTACTTCTTCCGCTATCAGTGATATTATACATTGTTTATAGTACTGACGCTGTTGGCTTGCTCTTTCATCCAATTTGATCAGTACATCACCTTTAATCCATGCTTGAAATCCTTCCAAACCTAGGTACCCAACTTGAAAAGATGTAGCATCAGATTGTGGGACAATGTCGAAAAAGTTATCCAGCGGGGTAGTCAACAACGTCGAAGTGGACGTTGAAGACGATGTAGAATAATTTGGTGGAGGGAGAGATGGTGCTGGTTCCATCTTCCCTATTTGACCTTCCCAATGTGATGATGAGTATACGAGAGAAGGGTAATTTAAGCGCAGCACAGCAACCTCTACATCTTATAGTACTTTCTCTACAAATATTTAGAATTAGGTTAGTAGTGGAGCATTACGCCCGGAATAAAATAGCACGCGACAAATATTTAACCTTTCCTCCTTCCTCAACATAAATGTCCCTTTCGCCAGTGTCAATTCTGCTATTAGGATCTGGATGGACATCTCAATTCTTACTACCTCTGTTGAAGAGTCATAATATCTCATATGCCTACACAACAAGAAAGCCACTTAGCGAAGACAATTTTGCTATTGCGTTCGAAGTAAACAAAGAAGGCGGCGAACAAAGTCTCCAGTCTTTTAACGTATTACCAAAGGCTGATCTGGTCGTCGTTGTGTTTCCCCTGACTTCTGCTGAGCTTGTCGATAGTATCGTTACAGGCTATGAGAATGCAAAATCGTGTCAACCTGCTTGGCTAGCTTTAGGAAGCACTGGTGCTTGGTCCAAGGGTATAATTACTTCTACAAGTCCAACTGTTTCGACAAGTATACGGGCTATCTCAGAATCGCATCTCCTTTCATTAAATACTGAAGGTCGACCGACTGCGATACTCAATTTGGCAGGTCTGTATGGAGGGGAGAGAAATCCTGTCAATTTTGCAAAAAAGGTGGGCGAAACAATTGAGAAATTAGAAGGAAAGACTAGTTTGCACCTCGTTCATGGTAAAGATGTTTCCCAGGCAATCGTTGGCATGTGGGAAGCTTTACATGATACAAACAAGAAAGAAGTATTGTGGGGCAAACGATGGATTGTGACGGGTGGGTTAAACGCTTTGTTGATTATTAATTTCCATCGTTACTGATCCTTTTAGAAAATAAATAGATACTCACGTCTATGATTGGTGGCACTTGTTTACCACCTTTCAGCCACCGCCACATCCAGAAGCTGCAGATTGGGTAAAGCAGCTCATGCAAAGACACGGATTAAACTCATTGCCTAGATCGATTATTGAAGAAGGAGGGGATAAGAGAGAATCTCCTCATGTGTTAGACCGTGCCTTGGATGGAAAGACTTTCTGGCGAGAACTTGGCAAGGAACCTCTGGTTGGAAGATGTGATGACTATCAATCAGGAGAGAGAGAGGAGCAGAGACGAGAATCTCTGTAGTTACAGTACCTACACTGACACATGTTGCAATCTTAGAGTACTCTTCTTTACTTAGGCGGCAGAAGCAAGTTTCTGTGCCTTTTGACTTTATTCATGTACACTACCTTACTCTACAACCCTGTCTATAGCAATAGATCGTGATTCTCGTGTGTTTTGTTTTTCTCATAAAAAAAGTCTAAAGGAAAGTGGAGTTTTTTTTGTCGCGCGCACCTAGCGTCTTCTTTCTTCCTTTATATCATCGTTGCTTCTATGAATGACATCTTTGGTTCCCTATGCGTCATCTGATGAAGAGGTGGAGACAACTAGTAAGGCGACCAAAAGGTCGAATTCTTCTGTTGTTGAAGTCAGACCGAAGAAGCGACTAGCAGCTTTTACGGGTGATGAAGAAGGAAAAGACAAAGAAATAGCGAAGATACACACTTCCCTCGGTGTAATTGCAACAAAGCCGCTGATAGGTGACTGGGTTTGCTATGTCGGCGTACCAGGTGAGTCAAAAGATAGTGTACTATGCCATATGCTTGATGAGAGACTTTTCTAATACACTGCAATGGTCACTAAAATTGTCAGTTTATCAGGATGCTCAAATCTTCCAAGTAATGAAGGACGCATTTAAGTTGCTACAATCTCAATCGAAAGAGGTCCATCTAGTCGAGGATCCTCATATATCAATCACGAAGCCCATACTTGTCCGATATCATGAGAGGGACCATCTTTTGAAAAGGTGTCAAGAAGCTATTACTACTTTTCATGGTTCGAAAAAGTCAAGGTGAGTAAAATATAAGTTTTTTTTTTTTTTTTTTTTTTTTTTTTTGGTTGTTTTCTCGGTATTGTGTCCTTACTCTTCGATATTTCATCCCACATAGTAGATTTCCACTGGCTTTTTCAGGTTTCACAAATTTAACAAATGAAGATGGCACTCGTATATTTTGGGCAGTCGAGATAGGATTGGGATGGCAAGAGGTGAGCTATGTCTCCTTACATTCTTTAGGCGAAAAACTTACTCTCTATCTTACAGCTGCAGTCCCTCACATCATGCTTTAATAATTCATTGGCCTCCTTGCATGCTCGAAAATACTTTCAAGAAGCTCGATTTCATTCTTCTTTTGCAAGTCTACCTAAAGCTTGCACTACCAAGGATCTTTTGTCGGTCATGTCCCAGCAGCTGGAAGATTGTCTTGGCCACCAACTAAGGTCTAGCCATGCTCTACAAGTTGACAAGGTTATAGTCACCACTGGAAAGCAAACACACTCAATACATTTATAAAGAAGATGTGGTATTGCAATGTTTGAACAATCTATAAAAGTACAAGTGATTGATGATTGTGGGTTCAATACAATTGTTAAAATGAAGCTGCTTTTTGTGTTTGCATTGCACCCCATAGGTACAGCATTTGATGAGAATTATCATCGGCTACCCTGCTAATGTTGGAAGACAAATCATTGAGAGCACCAGCTACGCTTCGAAGTGTAGGTGCAACCTTGCCTGACTGAGATTGTCGGCGTAGTGCAGCTCCATGAATGGCAAGAAGGGAAGACAGCCAGAGGAGGTGAAATTCAATATGCGGAGACCCACCAGTAGTAGTAATTGTTCCTTTAGATTGAGCATTGGTAGCTGGCGTCATACGACCAGCAACAAGTTTGAGTATACTGATGAGATATAATGGTGGCAATTGTGAGACGATCAAATTGATGTCCTTTGGTCGAACATTCTCGTATACTTCGACAAGTAGTTGCGAGTCACTTAGTCGTAGTGCACCAATAAGAGCTGTGAGGCTGTGACCTTCAAGCATGGAAGATCGAACATTTTCAGGTGTAAGGTCAATATCCAAGTCGATCGGATCAAAAGATTCCACTCCCCCTCCCATTCCACTTGCACTCTTTGCCTCCAAGCTATAAATGAGCAAACCAGAGGTACAAGCAGCTGCCCAATTGGTACCAGTTGGACAAAATTGAATGGATTTACATCTTGTGATTGCTCGAGTCTTACGCTGTGACAGATCCGCCTTCTTTGCTCCTGGTAAAGATCTATCCGCTCGCTCAGTCACAGTTAGCTCATCTTCATCGTCGAAGTCATCGATCAGATCAACGTGCTTTCCCTCCTTTGTCAAATTTCTTGAATCCAATCGTTCTTGAGTGCCGTCAAAAGACAGATCCAATGAGATCGGCCACCTTTTTAGTAACACCTTTTCCCCCACATCGTACAGGCAGACCCAATTGCTATTTCCACCCGCTAGAATGCAACTCCCATCGGCACTGTAGGTCAAAGTAGTAAAGCAGCTACCTCCAGCATTTGCCTTTGCGCTGACCTTATCATCTATCTTTCTACCTGGTGCAATATCTCTACGACATTCCAAGATACCGTTTTGCTTCCCACCTTCTCTTGGGTCAATAAAGGATAATTGGCCATCTAAAGTAGCGACACAAATCTCAGCTCCATCGTGACGATAAGTGACTGCAAGTCCATCCGAATTAAGATTTAATGTATCAATGGCTGATTTACCTTTGAAACATTCCCATATCTTGACAGTCTTGTCCCAACTAGTACTTGCCAATGTACCGCTACCGGTTGGATTGAATGCTAGGGAAGAGACAGGGCCATCGTGACCGCTTAGAACTTCTAAGAGCTTTCCACTTTGTACGCTCCACATAAAGATGTCGAATGTGTCTCCACCGCCACCACTACCAGCGCATACTATTTCACCACTGCTTTCGATAGCCAAGCAACCAAATTGGACAGGCCTGGGACTCGTCAAGGTTCGGAAATTTCGGTAACGGACAAGATCCCAAGCTCTTACAGTTCCATCCATGCTAGCACTAAAGAGGACTTTACCTTTCTTGGCGAATTCAATCGCTGTTATAGGTGCTGTGTGCTCTGATAGTGTGGCAATACAAAATCCACTAGAAACATTCCATAATTTCAGCTTGCCATCGTCTCCACCTGTAGCGACAATTTGACCATCAGGCGAATATGAAAGTGTATTCATATCATGAAAGTGCCCTTGTTGCTTCAAAATGTATGATTCAGAAGCCCATTCCCAAACGAGTAGCTGGCCAAGCCCAGCACAACCAAATGCAAGCCAAGCTCCATCAGAAGAAGTACAAACAGAAGTAATCTTCTCGGAAGAGATACTAAGAGAATGCAGAGATGAAAAGTCTGGTAAAGTGTACAGGCCAAAGACACCATTGGCAAATCCTACGACCAAGAGTGAAGTCGACTGATGAAAAGCTGTACACACTACTGATGTCGACACCTTGTTGAAATAATTGCGTGAAAGTAGACCCCAGCGAGTAGTGGCGATTACAGGAGGAATGTCACGGCTATTTGAAACTTTAGCATCAAGACGATCCTCCTCATCTTGTCCGTCTTCGTCTTCGTCGCTTTCCTCGCCAGACTCTTTCCCCTGCCAGACAAAACAAGACCCATCTCGACCAACAGTATAAATTTGCGTCTCATCCTCGCTCCAATAAGCAGCAACGACAGCATCACGATGACCTGCTAGTGTCTTTGGTCGAAATTTTCCGGACTTTTCCGACGGAATTCGAACAGGATTAAGCGAATAGAGACGAGCTGTCATGTCTTTTGATGTGGTGAGAAAGAAACTGTATTTGAATTGGAAGCAGTCAGCTACTTTGACCTATCAAACTACTAGATTTCAAGTCAAGACGAGGTAATGCAAAGTCTCAGGCGTATTGCGAAGTTGTGCGCTAGTCAGCACCCTCATTAAATCAGTTTTTGGACATCCTCGACAACACAGCGTTGCATCATCTTGACTCGCATTGATAGTATCGACTTACCTTCCATCTTTAGACCAACGAATGCTCAAAACATCGTCAAAATGTCCAGTATAAGTGTGATGCAGAATAAAAGGAGCAAAATCTCTTGCCATTACATTGGGACTTTTCCATACTTGAATCTTGTTTCCATGTGTAACTGCAATGTATTGACCATTGGGACTGAAGCAAACATCTCGAGCTGGTGCTTTGAAATTGATGTGACTCAAGGTAACTCTTGCTCTTGCATTGACTAATATAGCTCTCCCATCAACATCTACGATTAGGATAATTTCAGTCTGTTTTGGGTTTTGCGCTATTCTTATGATGGGTTTTCGCATTTCTATTGGTAGGGTAGTACTATGATTTGTTGTCAGATTAAAGATGCTAAGTCGATTACCGCATGGTGACAGTAGGAGTGTTCCATCTGGTGAGTCATGAAGAATGACATTGCCTTGCTTGTAAACTGTCCCACAAAGGTTGGAAAAGGCAAATGAAGCCTTCATGTTGACTATAGACCAACTGCACTTAGGTCCAGTGCTTCTAAGAATGGCAGTGTGTAAAGGACAACTTCTTACTAGAGCAGAAGGCACAGAAGAAAAAGCCAAGAAGGGAAAACCAAAATTGAAAAAATCGAATGCACGTGTCTCTCGATATTGAAATGGTCACTGCACAATTGATTGACGACAATTCACGCGTAAAAGTAGCCGGCCGGTCCTTCCAACGCTGAGGTTTAGCAATACTATTCAACATGTCTGCGACAAAAGGTGAACCCGTAGATACTTCTGATGATCTTGATGACCTAGATGATATCCTCGACGAATTCAATGAATCAAAAAAGCCTTCTGAACAAGCTACTGCTACAGCCACAACTTCATCAAAAAAGACTGCTGAATTCAATGCTTCCTCAACTTCAGCTATACCCACTTCATCATCAGCTGTAGCAGCAGCTACTACGGCAGATGGAGGGGAAGAAACAGAGGAAGAGATGAATGAGAGGTTTGCAAAAGAATTGGCAGCTGGTATGGAAGCACTTATGAAAGGATTGGGAGGACCAGAAGGAGAGCAAACTGCAAATAATTCAGCTACATTAGCAGATAGGAAGGCTAGTGATGTAATTAGTGGAGAAAATGAGAATTTATTCAATGAAGAAGAGATGATGAAACAATTCGAGCAAATGATGGCAGATATGGGACTGGGTGGAATGAGTGGAATGGAAGGTCTAGGGAAACCTTTAGGAGATGCGAGTAGTGCAACGAATGCGACATCCTCTTCCACTGCTCCTCCTCCACCACCAGCCAACTTCCAAGACGCAATCAAAAACACAATGTCAAGACTGAGGGAGTCAGATGCGTCGGCATCATCAAATTCAGGAGCAGGAGATGCAATGGACATTGAGAAGCTCATGGCAGCTCTTGGTAATGGAGGAGAAGGAATGGAAGGAGAAGAAGGAATTGCAAAGATGTTGGAAAGCATGATGGGTGAACTTATGAGTAAAGAAGTTCTTTATGATCCTCTCAAAGAGCTCAAAGACAAAGTACGTGATGAATGATTCTGTAGAGGTTTTCTTTTCTTTATCAGAAGACGCTGATTCACTATTTCTTCTAGTACCCTGGCTATCTCGCCAACCCACCGACTATACTATCAAGTGAGGATCGAGCTCGCTACGAAGCACAATACCGCATTGTTACTCAAGTCATTGCCACCTTCGATGACAAGAAGTTTGACAACGGAACTGAGGTAGAAAAGTCGACTTTAAAGGCAAAAGTGCAGACTCTTATGAATGAAATGCAAGACAATGGTGCACCACCCGCTGAAATTGTAGGCGATCTGTGAGTCTTTACTCTGTTGCTCGTCTATGCATGCGATATTGTCTCACATCAGCTTCCCCTTTTCATCGATTAATTGCAGGCCACCAGAGCTTGAGAACATGCCCGGCCTTGGAGGTGATGAAAATTGTTCAATTATGTAGAGACTTTCTGAATGGTCATGTACAATACAATGCAATGTTGCTACCAACCATTTTGGCAAGCGACCATGTGCTAGAGAAGGGAGCTGTGTTTTTGTATCTCGGCCAGAATTGTCTTGACTCGCTCTTCACTGGAAATAGAAGCGCAGGTTTCGGCACTGGTCTTTGCTTTTGTCATGGCCACAACAGATAAGGAACCGGAAGAGGGAGATACAAGCTGCAGAACAATAGTCATTAGTTTTATACAATCTTTTCATTCTTCATCCCTCGCCATTTTAATCTGCTCACCAAATTTCCAAAGGCGACCAATGCTCTGTAAATAACTTCCCCGTCACAACGACTAGCATCCGCTTCGCACTCTAAAGATTCTCCTAATAGCTCGAGTACTCCATTTGCCTCTCCAGCACCACTGCATTCACCGTTGACAAGCTTGATAGAAATGCTGTAAAGCCAACAACGTTAATAATGAAATACCTCGATATTTTTAAAGAAATATGGGGTGAAAGAGACTCACTTGAGTAACACTGTGATGTGGGCAACCCTAGCCGGCTTGCCTAGCACTCCTAGGTGACGCCCAGCTTGTAATGCTGACAAAATCTATTAATGATGTAACAATTAGCCACAAAAGCGGAAATTATCTAAATCAAAGAAATAGAATAATGCTCACCTGTGCTACAGGAGCGCTCGAATTTGTGGCCAAAACATTGGATACGGCGCGGAGAGCTAGCAAAGATAGCGTTCCTCTTGTCTTGGCATCTTCAGCATTGCTGGGCCATGCATTCGACCACTGAGCGCTTTCTAAGGCAAAAAGAGCAGGGTTATGTGATCCTTGAGCTGGTGCAACACACGCAAGTCGATATAAATCCAACAACGGAAAACGATGCGAGATAGGCCAGCGATTTAAGACTGCTTGAAGCGTGGTCAGATAGACTGGGGTAGATGAAATTGGATTGGAGGCCACTGCAGAAAGAATTGGAAGTAATTGCAGAATCTGCGATAATTCTTGGGGTGTCATGGCAACCTGCAAGAAGTCTACATGTCAGAGGTTTCCCTGAAATAGTACTTTGATTCAGACTTACTGTACCCGTCAGTTGTGAATTAAGCTCCTCAATCTTTGCCTTTGCACCTTGTTCATTGAACTGCTTAAAATTCAGAGGCACCTTCTGAGGTAGAACAGACGTTCCTGAAGGTATTTGCGAAGTTGAGGATGGCGTATTTAAGCTGGGAAGCACTGCATTGGAAGTCGAAGTCGTACTGACTCCTGGTCGATAGCTAGATGCTCCGGTGTAAGGATCGACAAACTCATTGGAGCTACCCAGACTGACTGCTGTCGAATTTTTCTCGATGAAACCAACAATCTGATCCAAATAAGTCAAAGGCAATTGATTCTTTTCCAAAAACCGATGAGCGGCATTGTAAGGGTTTTCTGTTGCATTGTAGGGCAATTTTAAAGGTGGTACTCCATCTGCTATATCGACATCAAAAACATAATCATACTCTTTACCTTGATAAAGCTTCTTTTGACCTGATCCAACCCCTCCAACTACCTCACCAATTTTTTCCCATTTTGAAGCCGAAGAACTGTACTGATATGCTTCCACCAATTCGCCACTTCTAATCATCTTGACTTGGCCTTCTTTACCTGGCTTACTTAATTCTTCCGCTCCTGGCAAGCTCTCTTTTTGCACATCGCCTACTTGTGTCTTGTTCAATGCTTGAGATGATACAGTAGATTCATAAATTTGCAGAGCATCATTATCTGCCGTTCGCTGTGGAATTTTGGTAAAGACTCTGACAAACCCATCGCTGCTGGCACAGACAAAGTCGCCATTCGCCATACCAGCAACTGACCAAATAGAAATTGCGGGTATAGTCACAGTCTGTTGCATGACACCGTCTGGAAAGCACACAATGACTTTAGCTCTATGGAACATGCCTACTCTAGCTTCTCACTTGTTCACTCACCTTTCCATATCCTAACACTACGATCCTCTCCAGAGCTTGCCAAAGTACCATCTGATAACATGGCGAGAGAATAGACAAAGCTCGTATGCCCACTAAGCGTATGTGTAGGTAGAATTGGACCAGAGATAGATGCCGAGTGAGGAACAGGAAAGATGTTGATGTTGCTGTGGAATTGCAGATTTAGAACAGGATTACAAAGCTCTTCTGCCACACTAACGTCTCTATACTAACCCATCGTTGGAACAGCTCGCAAAGGTGGAGGCGCTGACCCGTACCAACCCTCGGACAGCATCAGTATGTCCAGCGAACATTGCAATCGGGCTAATCTTCTCTCCTTGCTTAGCAGCTTTGCTGATAGAGTATAATCGCACTATTTTGTCTGCCGAAGCTGGAAGAGATCAAGAAAGAACTTTTCCTTGAGCAAAGAAAGAAATGTCGCTTTCCAAAGCAGACTAGATGCTCACCTGTCAAAACTAGATCCTCGGTAAGGGCAAGAACAGCCCAGACAGCTTGATTATGCCCAGTCAGGATTGCAACGCATTCCCAGTTCTTCCAAACTCTGGCAGTCTTATCCCAGCTACCGCTTACAATGTAGCCATCAGGACCTTCTAGGACATCTAATGCACAAACATTATCTTTGTGACCCAGCAAGACATAATCTGGATTTAAAGAAATTGCAGTCGAGCTAGGTTTTGAGGAGGGAATCTCGTAGCCATGAATCATCTTGTCTTGACCACCAGTAATGGCCAAGGCTATCATAATGAGTCGAAACTTGCATAAGCTTCTCGAATACTTCTCTATAAGTATAGGAACTCACCGGATCCATCATTTGTCAACCATGCGCAGCTATTGACAAAACCATGATGACCTTCAAGAAAGAACATACAATCGAGTTCCCTTTTGCTCTTTGTTCCAACCGGTCGAGCCCAGACTCTACTACTTCCATCTCGAGAAGCTGAGAGAATTAAAGTCTCTTGAGGATCAACAATGTAAGTTGCAGAAACGCATCGGACCTAAAAAATCAAAGTAATAAACGTCAGATATTAAAATAAAATCAGTATTATGACCTTTTACTCTACTCACATCAGCTGTATGACCCTCCAATTGGACCGACAGCTTAAAGGGAGGTGATTTTTCAGACATGCTGGCTTGTCGAGAAGAAGTGAAATCTATATGATGACGCGGTCTTAAAGTTTCAGTCATGGTCTGTGCTGAGAAGGCAGATCACGTTGGAGCCAAAATAAAGAAAATGTCAAGGTGAGCTTTGTTTTTTTTCTCAAGATCTGAGCTATCAAATGTAAACTTTTAGTTGTCATACTCTGCCACTAGTATAAAGAGACACAAAGACGACATTCAGTAGACTGCCAAGACGAGTGCTTTTGCTCAGCTCTCGCTCTCTTCTCGAGGGCCAGTCTGGCTGCAACCCAGTACTGCCGATGGTGAAAAAAGACAAGAGTGGTGTTACACTCGCGATTGGGACGAGAATAGTGAGTATTGAAACAATGATCTCATGAGTGAGCAATGTAGCGTACTGAGGAGACGGAGACAATGCTATTTTTCTTAGTCCAAATTCAAGACAAAACAAGGTCATTTCTTGTGAACGCACCAGAACAGCTCATTACGACTACTGAATCAAGTTTAAAATGGCCCGACGATGACCTCCTGAACAAATCTTATTCTATTCAAACACTACGTACCCAAGTAGTCGATTTGGCAGCTCCCAAACAGACTATCCAGGAAGCCGTTTTTCACTCAAGGTATACCGAAGCTTTTGAAGAGGGTTTCGAAGGTCAACTGCTAGATGTAAAAACATTGTCCAGAAGAAATGGCAAAGGTGAAGAAGAAGGGGATGCAAATCTGCTTGTCCTTCACGTTTCTGGCACTCGACGGAATGAGCTAGGTGCGTGCCACTTCTATCTAGATTTGCTGTCTTTGTATATTGACAAGTTGACTCCATCATTCTGTGTAGTCGCCAACATTCTGTCTGCTCCAAAGTTTGCCAGGCATCGAAGTGAGGCTGCTTTTGAGAATTATGATTACTTTTTTTCTCAAGAACATACAGCAGAGCCAGTCACCTCTGGAATGCTCCGAGAGCACGCCAGATTGCGAGATGAAGAAGAAGCTGAAGCTAGAAATCCACAAGATATAGGAGAAGGTGATAAGGATACAGAGGAGCTTCTTTCGAAGCGCGTTCTTCTTCACACTTTTCCTAGTAGAATCTGCTCTGTCTCCATTGCTCCTTCGACACCTTCCTTTGGCCGAATTCATTCAGGTCCTTGGGTCTGCATTCGGACTGTCTCATCAACCCTTTTCGCATCAATAGAGGTGTCGACTAAGCAAGAATTATTGTCTGGTTTCTCAGCGTTTCGATTGGTGTCATTGCTGGAAATACTTCATGGAGAGTCGATTCTATCTTCTGAAGTCGTATCGAAGAGAATCCTGGGAAATCGGCATCTACATGAGCGCATAAAGACCTTGAGAAGTAAATACCCGATTGTCGATGTTCAATTCAATCCTCGTCGGAATACTTCTGCAATTACAATTGACTCACGAGGCCACGTAGGACTATTCGAGTGTGATTTATTTGCTGTGAAGGACTGGTCATGGGAGATGGGAGTATCTTGGGATATTAAGCAGGTCTCCAAGGGCGAAGAACAGGATTTGCGATGGATGGTGCAATGGACGGAAAGCGAAAATAGAGTGGTATTGTGTAATCCAAATCAGCTACAAGCTCTAACACTCAAATCTGGCGAACGTGAAACTATCTACAGCTGCATCGATGCTTCAATCGTCTCTATAGCTAATTTTGGTTCTCATAGTCCATTCCTTTGGGTCATAACAACGAAAAATTTGCTAAGTTTTGATTTGCGATTAGGATCTGCATTCCAACGGTTACTTTCTTGGCAACATCATCGTAGTTATGCTAGGCACCTCCAAATCAGCTCAGTGACAAACTCTAATTTTGGCGCTGTGCTGTTGTCAAGTCGAAAGGATCGAATGCTCTCCTTATTTTCAGCTGCCGTTGAACCCAAAATCAGTCAAGGAATGACAAAGGGTGAGCCGACTCTTACTCGAACTTCATTGAAAAGCGGTATTTCGTACGCATGTGCACCATTGTTTGTCGAAGTAGCAGACCTACATTCAATGTGGCACAAGTGGATGAATCGGAATAGCGTTCTTGGAAGGACAAATTTGGAAAAAGATCTCATTATGATCGAGATGGGCCAGGATGGTAGTATCTGGGTCAAGGCTGTCACATGGTCTCGTTCAGCGTCGGCGACAACATCATTCTCGAAAGAACGGAGAAAAGTAATTCCCAGAACCGAAGTCGATTCTCCAACTGTCGAAATCACTGCTGAACGCTCTTTGCATTCACTTAGTGCCATTTATAGAGTATTGATGAGTGATCGAGCATCGGCTGATGAAATTGATATTAGGGAGGCAATGTCGAGCTTAAGTAGAGCTAAAAGATGGCTACAAGAGCAAGATACACCTACGGAGACAATGTTGCTACCCCATGACCTCTTGGTTTTAGCCGCCGAAGATGGTCACAGTAGTCCTTTTACCTTGTTGCGGGCATCAATGCTGCCAATGGCTATTGGATCAGAGGCCGAGGTCCAACGTCTTTTGGCTGATTTTCTGATTTCTACTGATGATGATGCTTGGACAATGGATCTGCAGAAGCTGATTTCAAGTCAGTTGAGCTCTAGAGTGATTCCTTCTTCCTCTTCCTCGCCTTCAACTCCCGAACATGATACTTTGGATAGCTTGAGTGAGAGATTAATGAAAAATTATCTTCCTCAAGACCCAATCGGAAGTAGAGGCAAGTCAAGCTCGGCGTCGTTGTCTGATCAATGTCTGGCCAACAAGATGCTTGATTGCTGTCGGGAGATAGGTTGGGATATGCTCCTATCCTCTCGAGTGGTTAGTATGAGACCAGTAGTTGTTCAAGCAATCGGATTACCAAATACGACCACCGACCTACAAGAAGTTGTCGAAGGAGAACAAATGCACCGACCTGTCATAACGGAGTTGAAGAGCGGACCTCGCCAAGCTCCACCGTTTCAATTTTCTTTCTTTACACCTCGACCACCTGCAGTGGAAGACTTGTTGAATTCTCTACCATCAAGCAGACGTCGAGTCAATAAAGCGATCACACGATCAGCTCGTTGGTTATTGTCAGAATGGCAAGTCGGCACCAATCCCAGTGACTATGTCTTTCAATCCTTATATGCAGATGCTAATGGTGAAATTTCTGAGTCAGAAGGTGGCGGCTATCCATCACAATCAGATACCGAGCAAAGATCGTCGAATAGACATCGCAGCACTTCTACACGTTCTGTCAGCCAGCATCCCATTGGAGAGCGAGAAAATGCTACTAAATTAGATACCTTTCCTCCCACCATCAGTAGCGTAAGTCAGCCTGTAATTCCAGCCATTCCAAGTCATCTTTATCGCAGTGCCCAGCATCATTCTCAACCCACTTCAAATTCTTTACAGTTTCCTCTCGCTCGAAATCGATCTAAGAAGCGAAGAGCAGGTGGTTTCTGATCATACGTTCTTGTACTATAAAGACACTTTGTATACTATAATTCTGACAAGTAATCAAACAAACATCATCTATGGCTTGAACAGTGAAATAAATTTCAAATGGCAGAATCCAATTAAGGTCAGGAGTGTATGATGTCCCTCTTGAATGAAGGCCTTCTTTTTGTCGTGCATACATGACATAATACAATGGGAAAGAGGGTAGTAGAAGATGCTGAGAGACAATTAAGCCGTCTAGCCTTTTAGTAGAAGAAGCCAAGAATCTTTCCACCGGCATGCTTTCTTCGTGCTTCGTGGTGGTCGAGTACACCAGCAGAAGTAGTCCTATTGATTGATGCAAAGTGTAAGCTGCTTATACTTTCTATGGTAAGGGAGTAGAGAGTTAAACTCACAAGACAATAACACCAAATGAACGAGCTGGCAAGAGTTGTTCTACCCAAGTCTCAATTCGTCCAAGAGGAACATTAAATCGTGGTGAGATGACACCGCACTTGTTAACTCGTCCGAGCAATTGAACTACAACCTTTCCTGATCTGTGGTCATCAATCTCTTCGAATTCACCAATGTAACCTGGAGGGAAACGGAAAGAAGAGAGTTTGAAGCGTCAGTTCAAAAAGCTTCTAGAGCAAAACATTAGAATATCTCCAATCTCGCCAGTAAGGTCCACCGAGTCGCAGCATACATCTCATTGCACCAGTCAATGGACGAGAGAAAAGGAAGTTGCATCTCTCGGACCCTTAAAGTTGGACGACGGTAGAGCAATATTCCACCGCCCAATAGTTATAAGCCCGATGGTGGTCGTTCAACCCTTGTCATGGCTTCTCCCCCGCCCCCTCTTTCGATACCTAGCCCCATCCTCTGCCTGTGTATTCCCTACAATTGGATAATAACTCACCGTGCTTTTGCATGACGCTGAGGAACTTGATGACAACCTTAGATGAAGGTCGGATAAGAACCTGTCTCTTTCCCTTTCGCTCGGCATTGACAATGCTGTTGAGAGCGTCATTGAGGACGCTAATTCTGACCATTTTGACAAAGACTCTGGTATTCTATGTAAACCGGCTGGACGGGTACAGAAGGGCAAAGTTAGCCAGACTGTTCCGACCAGCTTAATTGACATGTAGAGGCATGCAGAAGAGACAGGGTTGACTCCATGGGTGCTGGGACTATCATTCTAGCCTTTCCAGCGTCATTGAACACTAGCCCATAGCCCTCCCTCTGACTATCTCTACCTCTTTCATGGACTCACCTTGACGAATGAATTGTCGAATAGTAAGGCGTAGGAGGCAAGAAGTTCAAAGAGCCAACCTCAATATCTACCTATAATTCCTAATTTCAAGCCAAAGAAAGCTTGCACTATGAAAACCACGCGTCTAGAATTTAAAACTTCAATAGAATTGCATTTTCCACCGCAGCAGACCGACAGGCCACGTGCTAATATCCAAATTCTTCGCCGCTGTGCTATAGCCGTGTGTTCAATTAATTGGAAATACTCATTGACAAGAAGTGAGGCTATTGAAGATCTCCTTTCACCTGTGTAACACCTTCTCTTCTTCATCAACAAGTCAATATGGGTAGAGT
The DNA here is from genome assembly GCA_023273805.1 of Exobasidium cylindrosporum. Taxonomy (NCBI): domain Eukaryota; kingdom Fungi; phylum Basidiomycota; class Exobasidiomycetes; order Exobasidiales; family Exobasidiaceae; genus Exobasidium; species Exobasidium cylindrosporum. The sequence continues at coordinate 4,957,759 of CP096878.1, forward strand.
TAGAACCAAGACCACCAAGCGTGCCTCGCGAGGTGAGTAGGCAGTGAAGGATGCGTTTGTAGAAAGGAAGAGAGAGGTAAATTGGAAGGAAGGGAAGTTATGTAGGAAGACGATTATTGGAGTGGAAGAAATCATCGAACAGGAAGAGATGGTGAATGTATGAGCAGAGAGAGCAAGAATCTGATGGAGCTTTTGTCTTTTTGTACCAATTTACAGTCATCATTGAGCGATACTACCCAAGGCTATCAGCTACCGACTTCCACACCAACAAGAAGACCATTGATGAAATTGCAATCATTCCCAGCAAGCGTCTCCGCAACAAGGTGAGTTAATACTTTTAGCTTCATGATGGAGTAAATCTGTAGTATTGACAGATGTTCCTTTCTTCTCTACAGATTGCTGGTTACACCACATATCTCATGAAGCGAATCCAAAAAGGACCAGTCCGTGGTATCTCTTTCAAGCTCCAAGAAGAAGAGAGAGAGCGAAAGGATCAATACGTACCCGAAGTCTCTGCTTTGGACGTATCTGCCAGTGGTGGTTTGGAAGTTGATGCCGATACCAAAGAAATGTTGGCTGCTGTTGGATTCGACAAGTTACCTGTCAGCGTCACCGGACCCGTTGCTGCCTTCCAACAACCAGAGAGACGTGGACGAAATGTCCCAGGTGCTGGACGTCGTTAAGTTTCTACACAATCTCAACGCACTCTAGCACGCATAAACTTGGTCTGTGGAGAGACTACAGACTAGGCGATGTATGATACTTGGTTCATCCACTCCTCCTCACTATCTTTTCAAAAAGAAATATGATGAAGCACTAGCATCTTAAACAAGAGAAAATGTTTGATGATCATGTATTATTTAGTAACTGTCTAAATGGTATGCAGGGAAAGGTTATGAAAAGAAAAGGAATTGGAAATAGGTAAATTAAAAGATCTAGAATCCTCGTGCCCAAAGGTGACGACAGATTGCTATCCAGAATCTTTCCAGCTCATTTGCTTCTACTGCTTTTTTATCACTCTTTTCCGCCTTTTGCTTGGTATGACGATCCCAGTCTAGTTCACGTTGACGAGGGTATGGTTGAGGAAGCTTGACATTCCCCGATTGAGATGACGATTCTTTTGCTGCACTGTATCGATCCCATTCTGCCCGATGCCATGCCAATTCTCTTCGTAAATCTCTTGCAGCTTCCTCATGACCCAATTCTTCTTGCCATGCCGCTTCTCTTCTCAGCTTGACTGTAGTTCTTGACATTTCCAGCTTTTGAGCTTCTTCCTCCCTTTTCACTAATTCTTTACTCTTCTTTTCTGCTTCTTGTTGCTCTTTCGACCGCTGTTGTTCTTCCGTCGTCGAATGAGAAGAATTTAATCTCGAGAGATGTTGAGACTTACGATCTTGCTCATCTGCTTTCTTTTCCGCTGCTGCCCTTCTAGCTTCATCCCCTTGAGGTAATCGATCAGAGATCCAATTAGCAACTTCATCTAACATTCCTTGATCTTCTTTGCTTTCTTCCTCTGCTTTGCTTTCTTTTGTGTCTTTTGTGTCTTTTGCTGCTTCTGCTGCTACTTTTTCGCTTTTGTCTGTCCTATTACCACGGACTTTGCCAAGAATTGTATTAATATCAATCCAACTCCTCTCCTTTTCCTTCTCCTTTTCTTTTGCTCCGTCTTTTATCTCTTCTGGCCATGGTTTACCAGTCGCTGGATTAATTCCACCTCGCCATCTAGGTGCACCACCACCTCGTAAATCCCAATGATCACATCCGTCCATAATACCTAGGAAAGTGCCCCATCTTGCGCTCTCTACGCTAACTAATCCGTCATTACCTTGCGTTTCTCCTCCTAGAGCATCACCACTACCATCGCTTTCTCCTCCTGCACTCCTACTTTCAGCTGCTGCATCCAAGACCACTTTTGGCAGCCAAAGAGGATGATAGATTGGTAAACTCCTTTTTCGAGCTGCTATACTAAAGTAAGCAACATCGGGAGAATTAGGAACGGATGGATTAAATACTTGAGACATATACCTAGTCGACAGCATAGCATATGCTGGTTGATCCAATACACCTAGCATATATGATGAGAATGATCCTCCGATTGAAGCAAGTGCTTTGTTAAAGGCACCCATATTCAAAATGGAAGAACCCTCTTTCTTCTTCTTGGGCTGTTCGTTCTTCTTATCTTGTGCCAATGATTGTTGAGCATTGTCCTTGATTTCTTGGTTGAGTGAAGTGGGACTTGGCATTGTTCCTTCAATCGTCAGTTTACCCGTTATATCCTTGGCTGCACTCTTGAGACAATCTACAATACCATCGTCTTCTTCCTCAGCCTTTTTACTTTTTGATGGTCGCACAAACAATGGAGTCTTAAGGCTGAATGGAAGTTTCTGGAGTTTATCATCTGCCTTGCGAGAAGCGTCTTGCATATCCTCTGTACTCAAACCTTTACTTCCCGTCTTCTTTTTAGCTTCACGAATCTCCGCTTCGACTCGATCATTACCAGTTCCAACATTGGCATTACACCAATCCATAAAGGGACTTCCTCGATGTGGTGTGCTAATAGTTGTAAGACTGACTGGAGTGTACTCTTCAGGTTTGGGTTTGATAACACTTATTATATGACGAGCATCCAAACCTCCCATACTGTGTGCTACAAAATTAATTTCTCTACCCTGAATACCTGCTTCAGAACTGCATAAGAACTTGTGCAACTCGAGGGCTCGATCTGCTATTGCTCCTGTCCCAGGTACCCCTCGAACGATAACTTCAGCTCCTATGCGTTTTCGCAGAATATCAAGTACTGAAGCCCAGTAATGTATTTCTAATCCCCAAAAAGGTCCTCTGACGTCAAATCCATAAAGACCGTGACATAGTACAATGGGATTTCTAGGCTTTTTGATATTTTTCAATAGGCCTGGGTGCCTCATCAATTCACCAATGTCAGTGATATCGCTAATTTCCCTCGCTTGAGAGCTTGACTCTGAAGAAGAGGACGTGAATGACTTTGATGGTAGTGAATGCGATGTAGAATCACTGCTTGTATTTCTTTCTTCTTGTACATGTTGATCACTGACTTTTCTTGAAGTTTTGAAATTGCGACTATTTGTCGAAGATCTCCTTGGAGAGAGGACTTGATGTCTTCTTATTCGTATTGTTGGTGTTCTGTAAGGATGGCTGATGCTTGCTTGCAGTGTTGTGTCTGCCAAATGAGACGGTAGGTTGGTAATTGAAGACTTGTGCGGTGATGTAATCGATTGATTATTAATGTGAATCCAAGCAGCGGCTATCGAAGTTGCTAGTGCAAGTCGTAGTCGATAGCGATGAAGTGACTGTGTTATATTTTGCAATTTGTTGGAAACCAGCAGAGGAGAAGAAGTTGAAGAAGGAGGTGGAGGAGGATAGCGGCCAGGTACAAGCAGACCATTTCCAGATGGCTTCAACACATCATTCGCCATCATTATCGCCTACCATTCACACCCTCCCTCGAGTCTTGCCGGAAGGCCACAAGTTCGTATCAGAGGCAAGAGGAGAGAGAGATGAAGTTTACTGCCGTGCCTTTTCAGGAAGCTTCATATGGCGGCGCACTATTTAAAAAAAAAAAAAGCCAAAGCAAAGTGGAGTTAGCTTCTGGAAAACGTGGCTACATGTTGGAACTTTCAAGTCGTTCCCTGAGTCTCTCTTCTAAAACAATACAACACATTTCCCAAGTCCCAACACGTTTTAGTCTCCGATTTTTGGATTTTCGTTGACTAGGGAAAGTTTTGAAAGATCTGTCTGTGTTTCGATCTGGAAATTCTTTAAGAGGTTCTACCATCACACAGCCATGTCTTCTCAATTAAAGGTGAGCGTCTGTTGGGGGATTAGAATCTTTCCAATGCTGTACTGAACTCGATCTGTATCCGTCTCTAGTATTCCGACAAAAAGTATGTCTTTCTCACAGACTTTGATGGTGAGTGAAAGTCTAGTTTTAACATCTAGTATCTGGCCGATTCTGATACAATCTCATCTTCATTTCTTAGGTACCATCACTGAGGTTGACTCCAATGATCACATGGTAGACACTGTCGGAATGGGTTACACGGAGCGAAGAAAGATCAACGAGAAGATCATTACTGAAAAGGTATCATATCGTGAAGGTTTCCGCACAATGATTGAAAGTGTTCACCGACCTTTCAATGAAATGGAAGCCCTCGTTCGTAAAGGTGAGTACTTGGAAGAAAAGAAAGAGCAATAATGAGTCAACTTTTCAAAAGATCTTTGTGCGTAACGCTCATTACTTGGCTTTCTTTTCTTTTCTTCCAGATGTGCCTTTGGACCCTGGATTCAAAGAATTTCACGCTTATGCCAAGCAAAATGACATTCCCATCATCGTCGTGTCCAGCGGTATGGTCCCTATCATCCGAAGTATCTTTTCTAACTTGATCGGAGAAGATGAAGCCAGCAAGATTGATGTTGTTGCAAATGATGTCAAATTCACCGATGCTGAAAAGGAAGGAAAGACTTGGGAATTGGTTTACAGACACCCAGATAGGTGAGAATTAAAGAATTTGAATGATATCTTTCCTGTCACTTATCAACTTCTTCACCTGTACCTGCAGTCATTTTGGACATGACAAGAGCTTGAGTATCACACCTTACCGCGAGCTACCAAATCCACCCCTACTTTTCTTTGCCGGAGATGGAATGTGAGTGATTTCCATTTTTCATGGTAGTAAGAGATTGATTTTTAATAATACTTTGTCCTTACAGTTCCGACATGTCTGCCGCTCGTCATGCCGACGTCCTATTTGTTAAAGATCGAAAGGACAATGGTAAGTGCTGTGGAACACCAAAGTGCATCAATCTGTCATTTTAAACAATCTCTTCATTGCTTGCACAGATCTCAAGACATACTGTGACAATCACAAGATCAAGTACACTCTTTTCAAAGACTGGACTGTCGTCAAGGCTATGGTCGAGAAGGTGAATTTTACACTATAGAATGAAGCAGAATAGATAACCTCACTAATCCTTGCAAATTTTTCTCATAGATTGTATCGGGAGAAATCCCCATTGAATCAGTACGCAAAGCAAAGGAGTAGAGTAACAGAAAAGGTAAAGATTCTTTCATTTCCTTGACAAAAAAAATAACAATGTTCATCGAGGTATAAACAATCAATAGAATGGATTATGGTTTTTTCTTTTTATTTTCATCTCGATAATTTTCAGGTTAGGTCAATTATTTCGCCTTGTGATGTTTTTCTCAAAGTTGATTTTGCTCTTTTTGTATCGAAACGAGACGATGTAGCAGTGATGGGAGGACGGATGTTCAGGACGCTATCTAGATCGCATAGAAGTGAAGGTCGCTTGGAGATACTTGATGATACCGTATGAGAGGCTTTTGTTTGACGAGTAGAAGAAGGAATTTTTGTTGGATGAATAGGATCTCGTAGCAGCTTCGATACTGGACGAGTAATTCTCTTTCCTTTTGGTTTATCCTGAATCTCGTCCAAAGCACCAAGTAGACCAATACTTCGTCTCTGCATCAACGGTACATTATCACATACATCGTCATCTTTACCTTCTATTGGCGCTGCAGAATTCACAGCTGATTTTGCCTTCTTTGCAATAGTCGTCTTTCTTGTCATGGCTTTTAAAATAAGTTTTTCTTCCCGTATCCTATCAGCTTCTGCTTTTGCTATTTCCTTTAATAGTCGCTCCTTTCTCCTGTATACACTTCTTATGACCTCAGTCCAAGTGTTGATGTCTTCTATTTTCTCGGCGCTTGAGCACGAAGGACATGAGCCATGAGTAGGTAAAACATAGCTTGTATCTCCCTTTGGCTGTTGATAAGTAAAGTGTTGACCAAGGCATGAGATATGAAAAAATTTGTTGCAGTGAGAGGTGTTAGATGATGACATAGTATTAATATGTCTCTGATTGTGGCTGGTGAAGCCAAATTGGGAAAGAGTGGTAGAATCGTCATTGCTAGTTGGATGTAACTCTAGGAAGGGGGATGGGCAGGTCGTATATGTCAATTGCTGCTGTAGTGCAATCGATCCCTTGCAAAGGGCACATTCTTCCATGGGAGCCGTAGTTCTATTTGGATTGACATTCTCCCAAGTAAGGTCCTTTTGTTTCAACACTGTCAAATACCTTTGCCAGGACAATTCTGCATGATCGTCGTCATTGAGTCTCATCTTCCTTTGCTCTCCATCTGATTGACTTGAATCGCTTTCATTTGGTTGAACTATGGATATGGGAGCTAAAGGCGCAGCTTTGAGGCTATCCCACGTACCACCCATCGCTCGTACTGTCAAGGTTCTAGGCAACTTCTCCGGCCACCGCCCTGGAGATCGACCCTCTTGAACCGCCTTTGCAACCTTTGCTTCGAGTTTCAAAGCAATTTTCTCTTCCTGGCCGAGTAGCAACAAGCTCTTTTTTGCACCATCCACACCTGTAAAGTCACAGATTGGTGCCGGAGTGAGATGGTTTGGAGGTAGAGGACGACCTAATCGACTCTTTTTATTCTTCAGACCGACTTTTTCGTACAAATCCCTTTTGACACCTCTTATAATTTCTTTACTAAAATCTTGCTCTAATCTAAGCCATGCTGCCCAACAATACTCCTCAAAGAATGTTATGCGCAAATTCCACGCACTAAATGGTTCGCTTCGTAGTAATGCTCGGGCAACTAGTAAGGAAGACTGAACTGACGTACATGGCAATGCTTTGCATCCGTCGGATGATATGGGAACTTGTGTCACTGGTGTATCGGTAAATAATGGAAGAGGAATATGTTGAGAAGAAGAAGGTTCTGCGTTTGCGTCATTATGAGTTCGTAGATGGCGAGATAAATATGGCTTCTGCCAAGCCCATTCAAACTAGATTGAAGAAAACCCCCACACTAGTCAGCTTCCTTTTTTTTAAACTGTCCTTTACCTCACAATGTATTCTCAATTCATAGATATCTCACCTGAAGCGCTGCTATCTTACTAGGGAAACCCCAAACGATAAATTGGGTTTCCCATGGTCGGCCTCTTTGCGTCTTGTGAGCACCCTGAGTTAAGATACCATTGTGTTGCTTTTTACGTCGAATTGGATCTGGAGTAGATCCAATATATGTTCTTGCTGATGAAGTTGTAGCATATGATCTCATCAAATAACAAGCATAGAATGATGGAATAGTATGAGAATCGACCGATGAAGTCATAGTGAGGACTTTGCTCAGACTCTCATGACATGAAGATTTAGGGTCAGAGAGTAGAAAGTGTTGGTTCTGATAACCTCAAAAAAGCTTGACGAATTCAAAACGCGTCAAACACGTGCAAGTTAAAAAAAAAAAAAAAAGTCAATGGTTACCGGTACGCTTAGAAGTAACGATCATACATGGAAACGATTATGACAAAAAATCGAGTATGCTTGCGAAACTAGTATTATTTGCAGACCAATCCGAATATTCAAATGAGGGATTGATCGAAATTTGGGACAACGCTCTTGATCGTTTAATTGAGCATTCGGCGTAGGTAAGCCTTGTCCATCGGCATGCTGTAAAATATTATTAGCGACAAGGTGAGGAGACTATCCTTTCAACATCTAGTCACTCACTTTTTTACCACGATCCAAGTCTCTTTGTTTTCCCTTTCGTTCAATAGGTCAAGTTTCAAAAGGTTGGAAGGATAAATTTTACTACTATCTATAATCTTCTTGATCTGATCCGAAGTTATCTTGAGTTTTGTAGCGGCTGAAGACACTGACACTTTTCTCAGCTGCATATCGACGATGAAACAGAGGAGGTCGTACAAGTCCTTCCTCTCTGTACTGCAGTGTAACAAGAACGACTTTATATCATCTTCTTCTCCTACAATGCCATTTTCCACCTTAATAGTTCGTGTATCACTTGAATCTTGATCCTCATTTTCAGCTTTCACCTGTACTTGGCATAAATCTGCTTCTATCAGAGTTCGCTCGGCACCTTCCATCTTCACAGTTGAATTTTGGGAATTGGAGGAGACAGCGACGAGTAAAGATGATGAGATTGCGACTTCAAGACGATTGCATTGAGTCCCTGTTTCTACTTCTTGCTCGAGGCTTTGCTCTTTAGTAACCTCGTCTTCTCCAATCTGGGTTGTATTCTGCGAAGCAGACATTACTGACCTCTCATTTTCATTTGCATATATTCTTGTGGGTATGGGAAGTGATGATTGCTCTCGAAGTATCGTCACTCGCTCTTGCTCTACATCAGCCTCAACTTTAACGGTTGAGCTTTCCATTCTTAGACGTTCTGATTCATTCCAAGATCTCTTGCTTTCGCGACTTTCCCTTTCCGTTTCTTCTCCTCTGAAACTTTCGTCTTCATCTTCAAATACGAAAAATCCAACGTCCTGCTGAGCTCTAAGTTCTGGAAGACTTTCGGCTCCAATGTTATCACAGGGTAAGCGATGATTTTGAGTCTGAAAATCTCTTCTGGTAGGAGCAAGCAGCTAGACGTTATCGTCAAAGAGACAATATCAGCTCCTATCGTATTAAAAGTCCACTCTCCCACTCTCTTTAACATACCATGCCTTCTGTCGGACGGAAAAATATCTTTTCGACATAGTCTACATCTAGGTCGTAGCCGATTGGAGCTCCATTGGTTGTTGCTTCCATAACATAGTCGAAGAAGGAGTCCAATTCGAGCCGATGAAAGATATGAAGATCATCTTTCATAAGCTCATCCTCGACATCACCTCCTTGAGCATATCCTTGGTCTGTGAGTCGCTTACGAATAGCTCTGAAAAGCGGCAAATACCTAGGATTCAAAAGAGATCCTTGTCTGCCTCCGGATTCATTTTCAATAGTTCTTGCTCCCGCTTCTCCCAACATGTCTGTTGTGAGGCAGAAATAGAGCTTTGTGATTTTATCGTCGATATTTAGAGTGAAATTGATCGCAATTCCATTCCTTTTGGCTTCATAGACATATTGACGAAAAGAATCCAAGTCGAGTCTTTTGAAGATATTTTTATCCACTTTTAATATTTCTCTTTCGACATCTGTAGCTAGCGCATAACCTTCCTTTCTCAGTTGCAGTTGTATGGCTCGACATAATGGTAAATAGCGTTGAGGAGCGTAACTTGTTTCCTGTACCCTTGAATGACGTGTAAGGGAACGGTTGCTTGCACTTGATACAGGAGTGAAATAATCCTCGTTATCGATTCTATTTGCCTCTTCGTAAGCGTCCAGGGCCATGGAAATGTCAACAATTCTTCTGGCTGGCGCTGAGATGGAGCTGAGAGTTGCATGTTGATTCAGATTTTGATATGAACTTCTCATGTCCAAGTTCTCCTCTTTGATATGAGAAGCTTGAGACATGCTGCGATGACGATGATAAGGATTCTCATCTCGATGATCTTGACTGACGTATCTACTGTAACTTGTGCTACTTCCATTTGATCTATACGGATCGTATCTTCTAGGAGGGACATAATTTTGACGGTGGTCATCGTATTCATACTGGGTCCTTCTGTACTCGTACTAAAGCAGAGATGAGCATCAATTCTTGAGCATGACGACGGCAGAATTGTCACCTATACTTACTGGCTTCCTCTCCAAATATCGACCGCTATACCGAGACATGGTGACGGGAAGCCTTTCTACAAGCGAGACAACAAAAGACGTCAAAAAATGTCAACTCTTTTATTCAAGGAAGTGCGTCTCAGAAGCTAAGTTGTAATTTAGGATAAAGATATATAAATGAATGGAAAGAAACAAAAAGAGGCTCGAGAGCCCAGCGGCGCCGCAACGATTACCCCCCCTTTTTTTCTGTCAGGTCGGTCTTACTCGCTAGGCGCGCGCATGAAGCTCGATGAGAAGACCTTGACACAATTCCGCTAGACTGTTTTGCTTACTGCTGCTTGGTGATTGCACTAATATATTTACAATTATCACGGTGCCTTTTTTCTGAAGGTAGTATGGCGTCTCCCTATGCTATTGTTTAAACATTTGTGCTGTCAAACAGGGTTTGCCAAAGGGGAGCGAGCGCACTAAATCATTTCAGAAATCCGGGCAAGTCCGACCCCGATGAGCCGGGGTACGGAACAGTACGGTAAGACCTTTTCCTATCCTCGCGTGTCAAAAAGAATAACCTCCACGCTCGGGGCAATAGAAGTATCACAAGACAAAAAGTTCTCCTCCAATTTCGGGTGTGTGTGTCCGGGGTCGGAATACATTTAAAGCTCAACCACCAAATCTGATACTCTCTACTTCCTCCATTCCACTTCCATCAATTCAGACAATCTAATTTAATTATTTTCTGCAATTTCTAACAATATGTCGTCCAAAGAATATAGCCCACCTAGCACAGACATCATCACCCTTACTAGACATGTACTTAACGAGGGCTTTCAACGAGCAAAGAATAGCGCTGCTAGTGGTGACCTAACTATTCTATTGAGCAGTTTGCAGACTACTTGGTGAGTACCAAAATATGCATGTTTCTATAAATTATTAGATGAGTTTACTGATATGCACTTTACCTTCTCTCAGCAAATTTATCGAGAGTAATGTTCGAAAGGCTAGTCTAATTAATCTGTGAGTAGTACTTATACATAGTCCTACTCATGCAGCTGTGCATGCTTTACTGACCCCTTCAACTTATCTTCTCTCTCAGTATTGGAGCAGCAGGTAATACAAACGTTCAAGGTGAAGATCAAAAGAAGCTCGATGTTCTTTCAAATGAAATCATGATTAATGCATTACGAGCTAGTGGAAAAGCAGCAGTTTTGGTTTCAGAAGAAAATGATGAAGCCATCTTTGTTGGTGAAAAGGAAGCAGGTAATACGTTTGAATCAAACAAGGGCAAATATTGTGTCGTTTTTGATCCTCTTGACGGTAGTAGTAACATTGATGCCGGTGTGAATATCGGTACCATTTTTGGCATTTACCTTGTACGAGATGGATCAAAGGGAACTGTAGAAGATGTTTTACGACCTGGAAGAGAAATGGTTGCAGCAGGTTACTGCATGTATGGTAGTTCAGCCAATTTAGTTCTTACAACAGGAAATGGAGTCAATGGATATACACTAGATAATCAAATTGGAGAATTTATTCTAACTCATCCAAACATCACTCTTCCTAATCGAGGCAAAATTTATAGTATCAACGAAGGAAACAGTAGTTATTATCATGAACCCGTCCTCAATTACCTAGAAAGTGTTAAATTCCCCAAGGGTGATAGAAAGCCTTACTCTGCTCGTTATATTGGAAGTATGGTAGCTGATGTTCATCGTACTTTGCTATATGGAGGGATCTTTGGTTACCCAGATGACAAAAAGAGCAAGAGTGGAAAGCTAAGATTGTTGTACGAAGCCTTTCCAATGGCATTTTTAACTGAACAAGCAGGTGGAATTGCTACGACTGGTACCATGCGAATCCTTGATGTTCAACCAAAGTCGATTCATGAACGATGTCCCGTCTTCCTTGGCTCAAAAGATGACGTAAATGAACTGTGAGTTGACCCTTAAAGAGAGATAGAGACAGAATGAAAGTACTAACCCTTGCCATTTTGGTAATTCTGCTTAGTATCTCCTTCTACAAGAAATAGAATTCTCTCCCTTCAATCTAATTTCTTCTATTCTCGGGGCAAAATATGTGATAAATGAACCATTCTTTTATATTTCCATTTTACCTTGCTCAATGATTATACAGATGTACCAAGACTATCTCGATATTGCAAAAAGGCAACCAGATTAGACCATGCCTCATCAGCTGCCAAGCGCAAAACCGCATGCTTTCGTTTATCGATTGTGCGTGTCTGAGGGAAGATAAGGAAAGGTAAGAGGAAGTGGAAAGAGATTAATGACAAGGTAACATGTTTGGTCAGCTCATGATACTCACTGCACCCTTTATGTCTATGGAAGCGCGTTTGAGTCTTGATTGAAGTCTGAGCTGATTATATACAATATCATATTCACTTGTTTCGTCGGCAAAAGTGTCGATTATGCCATTGATAGCCACTACCGCAGCATCCATACTTGTAGCGTCACTTATTTGCAATGTGTTCAATCGAACAGCTAGACTAGAACTCTTAGGTAAAATATCCAAAGTGTCGGCAAGAAGTGTAATTATACTAGCCTTACTAGCTAGAGATATGAATGGTTGCCGAACCAAAGTAGAGAGGACGCCAAGAGAGTGAATACGAATACCATCGATGGTAGGTGATAACTGTATTGATCCATTTGAATCTCCTCCAATATCGCTAGGTGGTAACATCCCAATGTTCAAGCTCTTACTACTCTTGTAAGCAGCAATTAATGAATCAATTATACCTGAACTCGATTGAGCCACCTTGCAAAATTCATCGCCTGCAAATTGTATTGATTCTATACTTAAAACTTGACTACTGATCCCTTCCAAATCCTCGAAACAACGACTTAGACTCCACATAATACATAGAGCTATCTCAACTACCTTTCTAGCATCTTGTGCTTCACTGCTTTTATCTTCAGGATCAGCAAGGCAAGGCAAGGAAGCAACTCGACTGGCAAGCTCAAATTGCCACCTCCAAATTTTGCTCATTTGTTGTCGAATTGACTCTTGTTTAAGCCAGCTATGGAACATTTTGATCGTCTCTTGTTGTTTTGCAGGTTGTGAAGGCGGTGGTTTTCCAAATGAAGCCAAGACGAGAAATTGATTGTTGAGTACAGATAAGGCTCGAATAGAAATGGACCTCAAAGAAGTGATGACACTCTTGGAAGTTTGATCAATTCCATTCTCTGCAAATTGAGAGATCTTGCTTTGATTGATCACCCCTAGCACCAAGAGTGCTTCTAGGAGGTCATTGTTGAAGAAAGAAGCTATGCGAGCTTCAGTGAAACTTAGACCATTCAGGTCTTTACCAGCCTCATCCAAGAACATTTCCTCATCTTGCGGATCAAGGCCAAGCTCACTTGAAGAATCACCTGCTACCTCTTCCTCTTCATTCTCAAACTCCATCTCTTCATCGCCTTCTTCATCTATAGTGATCGACTCGTCTTCTTCTTTGCGTTTACTTTCTTGCACATTCCAACCCTCTCGATCACCTGCCAATTCAGCCAAGATTTCTAGAGCCAAATTGAGATTATTAAGCTCTTCTTCTGCTCGTTTCTCCTTCTTTGATAGACTTTCCTCCCCATCTTCTTCTTTTTCGCGGCTCTGGAGACCGTCCAAAAGGCCTTCAACCCCTCGATTGTTTGCGCTTCTAAGTATGTTGATCAGACCGACCAGGCCAATTTGCAATTCGAAGCTTCCAAGAGCCATCATGACTACTTCTTCGCTTCCCTTTCGTTGTACTGGTACTTCTATAAGATTTCTGATTTCCCCAGGAAGGCATGACTGGATATTTCTCAGTGTTGCCATTGACAGGAGAGCTAGAGAAGTTGCTTGACGACTCAATGCTGCCTTTTCCTCACCTGCATCTCCAATTTGATTTACCTTTTCAAGCAAAAGTATAGTACGAGTGAGAGAAGTTAGATTTTCGATACCATCCTGTCTTGATTCGTATCTGCTGTTTCCCTCTTCTAGAACGAAACCCTTCTTTTTTCCTTTGAGAGCTGATTGTAGGTCTTGTCTACTAATTCCAACAAAGGCAGCCGAAAATTGCTGCTCAGAATCAGTCAAGGTCACCAGGGCATTCAGAGAAGTCAAAGCAAGCTGTATGTATGCCTTGTCCTTTTCGATCTTGTCCTTCTTACCAACATCAACGCGTTGGTGAGTTGAATCGACTGCATTGTTGCCATTGAGTAAGCTCGATTTTAGGAGAGATTCTACAGAGTCTGTAGCACTTCCAATGGCAGCGCTGAACACCTTGCTTAGTAATGAGCCAGATTTGCGGCATAAATCGACAGAATCGGTTGATACTTCGGCCAAGCACCAGAGAACAGCAATCAGGTTTGTCAAGTGGCTGCAGCAAAGTAATGCATGCTCGTCATCTCCGTTGGCACTACTTGCATCTCCATTAGTCTTTTCAGCTATCGTGCACTTCACATCTTCCATCAAATTATCATTATTTCGTTTCGCAGCAGCTGCTTCCATCTTCGCTGCTAATCGCTTTTCTTTCCTATTCATCTCCTCTTTAGATTTGCCTATTGCAGTAGAATCTTTTTTAATCTTGCTAGTCTGATCTACTTCTCGAGCTGGTCCCTCGATAAATCCAAGCTCCTTGGCAGTAAGAGACACCTCTCTAATACACAAATCGATGAACCCCTTTGATTCCAGTATTCTACGAATCTTCCCACCCGCTTCAATGCAGAGGTTCCTAAGACATCCACTGGCTGCGTCTCGAAGTTGAACATGATTGCGACTGTTCAATTGAAGTAGCACTCTCGAGATCAAATTATGCTGAGGAGCTAAAAGCAGTGCCCTAGATGCTTTATTTGACAGGAACCCCGTAAGTGATGTTAGAGCCCATAGTATTTCAGTTGGTTCGATAGCTTTCGAGGCTGCAGAATCATCAAGCGGCAGTGATTTCAAGATGGGAATGATGTCTTCTTGTTTGGTCAATGCATTTGTCGAAGTGGTGATTTCTTGTGATGTTTCATTCTTACTGTCAGTTTTACGGCCTCCGACTGGGTTGTGTCGGGTTGCTCTAGCACGCTCTCTAACAGCGTTGAAACGAGATTTTGGCATTTTTTGCTATAGCAGTGAGAGATGCACAAGAAGATTATCATGAATTGCAGTAAAGCGCTTTCCAAAAAAAAAAGTCAAAAAATTCTAATTCACGTGGTGTTGCTCTCTCTCCATCTGCTTGTCGGCGTTCTTCGCAACAGTAAAAGTCCGAGAGAAAAAGAGTCGCGATTTTAAGTTTTGTGAATTTGCTCTTTGTCGAATTATTTCTCATAAGAATTAAATGAGCCTCTCGTTGTGGTTAGGAAGAAGCCAGGTAATTCGGAGCAGTAGACGTATATATGCTGCATCAGCCTTTCATTATTCAACTCTTAAAAGTCAAGAAGATCAAATTAAGAAGCCCCAAGAAGCAAGCGAGAGTAATTTCACCAATGAGCAGCAACAAAGTGAAACAGAGAGGCAAGAGAGAGACAATATATTATCACAATTGCGAAAATCTCTACATCAAAAACGAACAGAGATAGAACCAGTATTAAAAAAGCGTTTAGATGACTTAGGAAAGAGGTGGAATGAATATTCAGGATATGAAGAGGTATTGGAAGCCAAAGCTCAAACGATAGAAGCTGAATTACATCTCAAGAAAGTTCGAGATCAACAGACAGTCATTCGGGAAGAGTATATGAATGCCATCAATTCAAGATCATCATCACAAAAGATACTAAATGATTTGCTTACGAGGAGGTCAAATTGGTCTGAAGCAGACATTTCTACATATACGCAATTGCTCCGATCTGAACATAGCGAAGCCAAATTAGAAAGAGAATCAGGAGAGCAGTATGAATCAATCGAGAGAAAGGTCAATACAGCGTGGGATGACGTAGTGAAGAAAACATTAGAGAGGTATCATTTGGAGCAGGTCTGGAGCGATAGGGTTCGAGCAGGGAGCACGTATGGTGGTCTCATAGTGGCCAGTCTGAATGGTGAGCGGTGATCGTGTAGTAATGAGAGAGTGTATTTTCTACTAAGACCAGATTATCTTCATGCGTGGGTTTTTAGTAATCCTCTTCACTTTAGCTTTTATCGTAGTAGAACCTTACAAGAGAAAGAAACTTGCTCAGACATTTGAAGCAAGGCTACTAAAAGGAGAAGAGCAAAATACTGCGATGCTTGCTTCCGTTGTGGAGGATTTTGAAAAGCGAGTTGGGTCAATGCAGGAACAGAGTGAAGAGGTAGAGAAAGCTATTCGGCTACTTTTGTCCAAAGGGGGAGTAGATGTACAAGAAGGCAATGAAGTAAAGTCTGAAGAAGACGAAACAGTAGTCCTAGTACCTGCTCCTGCCCACACTCGATCGGTAGAGGACAAAAGGAAAGAATTAGCTCTAGCTGGTGGACTAGGATTCGTTGTAGGAGCTGGTATTCTTGCTGCCATGGGAGCCCTCAGAAGCTAGCAATTTAATCACTTAATTTGAAAATGTTCAAGGACTTGCCTTGCACACTCCTCCTCTTCGTTCGTCTATAGCAAAATTAGGAGCTTAGCAAAGGTCTCTTAGACGGAGAGAATGCCTACAAATCGCAACTCACCTTGCATACAAGCCAAGGAATCGATCCATCTTTGAGGCCCTGACTGTCATCGGCCATCCGTGTTACTACATCGTCGTTATTTGATGGTGCCTTTGCTGGCAACATAGACAGGTTCGTATTTTGTAACTTCTCTGCTAGAGCATTACGCAATTCTGGTGAAGCTTCTCCAATACCACCACTAAATACTAAGGCTTGCACTCCACCATGGGAAGCCAATTTATATGCATAACTTCCAAGAAAACCTATAATGCGATCAACGAAGATGTCAAAAGTCAATTTGCATTTTTCATCATCATTGCGTTTCTTGACGATTTCTGAAAAGTCACCGGTATCGGCGAGCGCTTTAAAACCACTTTGTGTACTCAATGTGTACTCAGCCCAATCAACTTTGGCTTCACCAACCTTGACTTTTAATTTCTCTTCACCAGTTTCTTCTTGGCGTGATCGCTCAAGATTGGCATCATCGGAGGGTAAAATGTGATGGGAAAGGGTCGGGTCGACAGTACCAGAGCGTGATGAACCAGGAAGACCTTCGAGAGGAGTCAAACCCATCGATGTGTCAAATGACTTTCCGCCCTTGACAGCACAGATGGAAGCACCACTACCTAGATGACAAATGATGAGATTCAAGCTAGATGGATCCTTTTCCATATATTTTGATACCGATCTAGTCACAGAAGAGTAGCTCAAGCCATGAAAACCCCATTTACGCATACTCATTCCACCTGGCAATCCCTTTCCTGCTGCATCTTCTCGTACCGGATATCGATATTGAACCTTGTCCATACTTGCTACATGAAAGGCAGTGTCGAAACAACCATAATTGATGGCTTTTGGTACTATTTTGAGAGCATTTTTAATCATGGAAGTAGCAGAGGCGTTATGTAGTGGCGCAAATTCAGTCAGGAATTCGATGGTCTTTAGGTTCTTTGTATCTGATGGTGAAATTTCTAGGCAATTGGGAAGGTGAGCGCCATGAACGACTCGATGCGATATGTGAGTAATGCTGTCAGAAGGAACGTTGAAATAAGATGAAAATAAGGAGAGAATCTTTTCCATTACATCTGCTGATGTTAAGCCGGCCTTTGTACAAAGCAAGGATGAGGATAAATGCTTTTAAATGCCGCCTTGTGAAATCCACTCACGTCAATGTCAACAGTGTTGGATTCTTTGCTCATAATATTTGAAATCGTTACTGTCGTCTTATTTTCGTGCTTTGGTTTGGCAGATCCTGATGCAATAGCTTGTAGTTGATCGGCTTTGATGCTTTTACCTCCATCTTTGCCCAGATCAAACAGCTTGAATTTCAGTGAGGATGAACCACTAGAAGAAAAGCAAAAGGCAAGCACAAACAGTCAGTTCATCATCTTTACTCTCTTGTATGCTACGAAACGCACGCATTCAAGCAAAGCAGATAGGATGAGCCCATGATGGTCGACAACTTTAGGAATAAATGACTATCAGCTCGATGGAGATTTCATTTAGATACACCAACTAATAAGTAGATGAAAAGATAGAGCATCATCTATCATTAGAAATTTCTGTATCGACGTCATAAAAGGAGAGAGATTCGCGCGTACAATCAAAAAGATCTTCTTTTCCTATTTCGCACGGGCCAGCATTAAGAAATTTCTTAATCTTTTTGCTCCACTTAATTTCCTCTTTTTTTGCGACACCCGATGAGTAGGATATTTTTTTTGTTATCAAGCGACTTGAAATCCTTTGGTCAACCGAATTGATGGGCCAAATTCTCCTCTCCCTCTTTTCAAACCATCATCTCTACCATTCTTTTCGAGATGTCACTACCGCTAGATTCGCAATTACCAGATGAGTTGTTGAGCATTCTAACTCCTAAGCAATTGGATCTATCTTCTCATAAAGTAGATATTGAAGCTGTACAAGCGTTTCAAAAAGCAGCAAATTATTTAGCACTTGCTCAAATTTATTTGGCATCCAACTCTTTACTTTTAAAACCACTCGCTTTAGAACATGTCAAGAAGAGAATTCTAGGTCATTGGGGATCATGTCCAGGTTTAATCTTTAGTTATGCTCATATCACTGCCGCCATTCAAGCCAATCATGAAAAACATCGGTTTTTATATGTGACTGGTCCAGGTCATGGTGCGCCAGCAACACTGGCAGGACTCTACCTTGAAGGAACTATTTCTAAATTCTTTCACGATGAAGGTCAAACGGCGGATGGAATTGAAAATTTTGTTAGAAAATTTAGTTGGCCAGGAAGAGAGAGACCTAGTCATGTAAATGCTGCTACACCAGGGGCAATTCATGAAGGTGGTGGTGAGTACATGTAAAAGTAGAATTGTAAAGAGGAAAGCCAGTCATTGATTTGCGAGTCTCTCCACTTTACAGAATTGGGATATGCTTTAGCTGTTGGGTATGGCTCTGTTATGGATAAGCCAGATTTGATTACTACAGTGATTGTTGGTGATGGAGAAGCAGAAACTGGGCCTACTGCTACAGCTTGGCATGCACACAAATACATTGATCCTTCAGAAAGTGGAGCAGTATTACCTATTCTTCACTTGAATCGTTTTAAAATTTCAGAATCTACCATCTTTGGAACAATGGATCGAAAAGAATTATTAACTTTATTCTCTGGGTATGGATATCAAGTAAAGATTGTAGATTATGATGATCATGTCAAAGGTCACACAATTCCAGGAGATGAATTAGTCAAGCCATTGGATGAAAGTATGGCTTCTGCAATCCAGTGGGCAATTGATGAGATTGAAATTATTCAAAAAGCAGCTCGAAGTGGGAAAGCGTTAATCAAGCCAAGATGGCCAATGATAATCATGGCTACTCCTAAAGGATGGGGATGTCCACCTACATTAGATGGAAAAAAGATTGAAGGATCATTTAGAAGTCATCAAGTACCAGTAGGAAGTTTACAAGACAATAAAGATCATTTTAAAATCTTAACTGAATGGTTTCTTTCCTATGACCCACATAAATGGTTTCAAATCACAAATGACTCCAATTTAAAAATTAATCCACTAGTCACCAAGATTTTACCTTTTGATCGTCAATTGACTTTGGGACAACTTCAAGAATTATATGAACCAACTAAAACTCTTGATTTATCTTTTTGGGGTGATTTTGGAACAAAGGAAGGTGAAAATATATCAGCAATGCAAGCATGTGGTAAGCTTTTAGGTGACGCTATTCAAAAGAATCCAAATCATTTTAGAATATTTAGTCCAGATGAATTAGAATCTAATAAATTGGATGCTGTTTTTGATATTGATTCAATTGGTCATCGTAATTTTCAAACGGATCCATCTTCCATGACAAAAGAACCAAATAAAGGTGGTAGAATCATTGAAATGTTATCTGAACATACACTTCAAGGATTCGCTCAAGGTTATAGTTTGACAGGAAGAACACCACTTTTTCCTTCTTATGAAAGCTTTTTAGGAATTGTAACTACAATGATTGAACAATATGCTAAATTTCTCAAAAATGCTTCTGAAACTCACTTTAGAGTCAAGGTACCCAGTATCAATTATATTGAGACAAGTACACTTTGGAGACAAGAACACAATGGTTTCAGTCATCAAAATCCAGGTTTAATTAATAATTTCCTCAACTTACCTCATGATGTCGCTCGGTGAGTGAGAGAGAGAGAGAGAGAGACAAACTTTCAAATTTGACACATGGTATAAAAGAAAACTGACCTTTTTTTTTTATTTTTTTTCTTATTTTTTTTCAAGTGTCTATCTACCTCCGGACGCGAATTGCACACTTTCAACTCTCAATCATTGCCTACGATCAAAAAACTATGTTAATTTGATTGTTGGTTCCAAACATCCAACAAAGCAATGGCTTGATGTAGCTTCTGCAGAAAAACATTGTATTGCAGGTGCTTCCATTTGGGAAAAATATTCAACAGATAAAGGTAAAGAACCAGATGTTGTTTTAGTAGGTATTGGTGTTGAAACAACAAGTGAAATTATTGCTGCTTCTGCTTTATTACAAAAGGATTTCCCTAATTTACGAGTTAGGGTTGTCAATATTACCGATTTAATGATTTTGGCAGAAGAGAAATCACATCCTCATGCTTTAGAAAGTGATGATCTTGCTAGCCTATTAACACCAGATAAGCCAGTCATTTTTTCATTGTGAGTAATCAAATTAATCAAAAATATTAGATACAAAAACGATAGTAAAAATCTTACCTTTGATATTCCTAAACCCAATTTCTCTTTTAAAAAAAAATCCAGCCATGGTTACCCTAGTGCCATCAAATCACTCGTCTCAGAAAGACTCACTCCCTTAACTGGTCCTCGTCGCATGGTAAGCTATCATGGGTATCAAGAAAAGGGTAGTACTACAACTCCTTGGAGTATGCTACGACTTAATATGGTAGATCGTTTTAGTATTGCGCAATCTGCTCTCAAATTACTTGGTTCAGTTAATAATTCAAGAGTGTCACATAAAGCTTTTGAATCTCGCATGCTATATGAACATCAAAAGAGGTATCATGAGAGTGAGTTTGACTTTTTTACTTTTTTTTAAATACCACTGCTCACATGACTTCTCTCTCTCTCTCTCTCTCTCTCTTTTCAGAATACATCTTGGATCATGGTGAAGATCCAGAAGACTTTGTCAAAGTGCCAAGCTTTGATTAGTCGGCTTGTATACTTTTTCTTTTGATTACAAACAAATAGGGGACAATGCCAAAATAGAGATATTTTAGTGAAGAAACGTGAGAGCAAAATGCAAAAGAGCGTACAGAAGTAGTTTTGTTGTCCTTTCTATATATATGTATATAATGGGAAATGTACTGGGTATATGTTGTTTGCGAAGAAGTAAGATCTCCCTCTTTACTTTGAATCTCCTGCAAGTCGCACCTTGTTGTCCTCACCTTGACTACCAGGAGATTCACCATCACCGGCCAAGAGTACACTAGCAGCAAAACTATTCAATCTTGCTCGTCTAATGCGTTCCATTTCTCCTTCTCCTTCTCCTCCTTCTTCTTCTTCATCATTTCCATCATCGCTAGGATGTTGAAGTAGATGACCCATGTTGAAAGTTGGTTTACGATTGTCAATTCGACCCATTCTTGCTCCTTCTCGATAATCTTGTGATTGTGGATCAAGGCGAAGATCGATAGAATCATCTCTCCAAGTTGCTTCATCAAAAGCTGTTTCAAAAGTTTCATTACCGACTCCATTACTAATCGTTGGCGAATTAAGATAACTTTCCACTACCTTTCCTACCTCTTCTGAATTTCGCTTCTGATGCAAAGATGTTCTATACATACTCTCTCTACTTGTTCTCGCTTGTCTAGGTGTGGCATCTACATCAGCAGGTTCACCGGCTACTTTGTTTTGTTTACTCGCTTTTGGTGTAGTTGTTGTTGTCCTTGTACAATCTGAGTCTGATCGACTATTGTCTATCTCATCCTGCATCGTCATCGTTTGTCTCAATCCACTATTATTGTTTGTATTGGGCCTTCTAAAGAATAAACTGCTAAAGGACTCTTCAGCATGATCATCTGTATTCCATAATTCTCTAGCAGCAACACTTCTTGGCGAGTAATTACTATCATCCGAACTTGATGTAGACTGAATAGCAAAGTTGCTTCTCACTGTTTCTCTTCTTTTGTGGTCAAGCGTGGTACCAGGTACACGCTCTCCCTCAGCACTGGATCGATTGTCATCCTGTACTGCCTTGGTGTCGCCTGATGGATCCCTCCTACGATGTGTCGAAGGAGATCCTCTATCCAGAATTGAAGATGAAGGCTCACCAAGAGTGGGAGTACCAAATGCACTACTGGCAGGGAAACCTTCCAGGGCTACGAAAGGGGTAGTAAAGATTGGTGCAGGAACTCTCTTTTGCTGGTCGACTTTAGGTATCTCAACATCACTAGTAGAGATAGTTTGACTGCTTCTCCGTCTACGAGGTGGGACTGGTAATGATTGTTGTTCTACTGTACTCTGCTGTGATATATCTGTACCCATCTTACTCCTACCTTCATCGATTGACTTCGTCAAGTGACTCATACCAAGACTGTCATTACGAATCGCAGCTGGTCGTCCTTGAACTGACTCGCTTTGTACTAGATGTGGCGATCCTTCTGCTGTTCTTCTTGACGGTACACCAGTATGAATTGATAACATAGCGCGAAGGTCGTCACTGTTAGTAGGTCGATGATATCCTAATTTGGTAGCATGTCTACCAGCTATAAAAGTAGGATCTTTTGGTGCACTTTGACCAATATCTGGTCTAGGAGCAGAAAAGGCAATTCCATAAGCACTAGAATTGGAAGGGGAAGACTGAATTGGATATTGAGAAGACGAATTATCTTGATTTGATGTGGCTCCTGCAGGCATTGCTTGTCTACCTATCACTACTGGTTCATCGGAAACGAATCGTGGCTTTTCATTTGCCTTGTCAGACTGAAAGACGTCTAATTTTGTTTGTGATATGCTACGGCCTGAATACCGTTTCTCCTCTGAAGTCCACGTCTTTGATCGTTGACGCCGAACTAGAGGAGGAAAGCAGATTTCTTTGATAAAAGATGGCTGATTATTGGTGACATCCTGACTTCTACTTCTCTTATGCTGCGTTGAATTCCTTTGTTGAACTAACTGACTTCGACTTGTGGTCATGTTTTGTAAAGCAGCCAAACACTTTGTAGGAACACCCGGACTACGCTGCCCACCTTGCTCCTCGCTGATATTTTCCCAAGTTCTGGAGGCTTGACGGAGATTCGGACTACTTTTAGCTTGTCGCATACTTTTATGATCATCGGCAGCATACTTATGAAACGTCTTTAAATCTGGAAGTGGTTCTTCACGATAGCGAAATTTCCTTCCTGTTCCATCTTTACTTTTACTTCGAGCTGGTCCGCGTGATCTACCTCTACCAATGCTACGCCGATACTCTTGTCTCCATTGCTCTCTCTCTAGTTCCAGCGCACGACCTTGGGCTAACACTTTTGCCAAAATATCTTCGTCTTCGTCTTCTTCATCGTCATCTGAGATGAGGTTGGGAGTAAGAGCTGGTGTAGATGGAGCAGTGTCAGCTCGTCTTCTAGAATGAGAAGATCGACGAGGAGGTATCTTGATATGCGGTGGAATGGAAAAGTGTGCACTTGATTGCTCTGGTGTAGGTGGAGGCATACGATGATGAAACAGGGGTGAAATTTCAGTACTTTTCTCTATAGGCTTGACACTACTTCTACCAAGAATTTCTTGCGCTCTTGCTGATTCAGACAATTGAGGATTGCTTTTTGTCTGCAGTCTGCGATGTCTTTCAAAAGTGACAGTGGGTGTACTTGCTTTTCTAGTGGTCGAACCACGCCTTCCATCGAAGCTACTACCTCTTCCACCACGTAAAGATGGTCTAGGCATCAATACTCTTTCACATCCACTCTTTGTCTCCAACCATCCGGCGTGATCCGTAGAATGAGACGTCATTTCATCGAGATGCAGCTGTTGCAATAGCGAATAATTTCGTTGCGCTTCCATCATTCTAGAGGCTCGCTCTTTGTCTGCTTCAATAGATTTGACTTTGCTAATTTTGTCACCAGACCTGACACTATCAATTTGTGGAGAAAACTCTGTCTGATGACTAGGTGTCGAAGCAGCTATGGGTGATAGTTGCCTATTGCTCATTACTTCACTTAGTCGATTTTTATCTTGTTGTGATTGTTGGGAGCTACTACCTTGTTCTCCTTCTATCTCTCTAAAGTCACGAGCAGGAATTGGTGGAAAATTTTCCGACTTTCCTTTGCCTTTCTCGATAGCATAAGATACAGTATTAGCCCTCGGTCTGTTCTTGGTCGAGGATCGTATATTGAGTCCTTCATGAGAAGATCGATATTTGCCGTAAAAAGATGGTTGTTCTCGTAAACTGGTCATGCTAGTTGAAGCACTTCCTTCGTGCATCAGAGAAGAACCATGCCCATCAGATGAAGTGGTAGAGCCAGGTTTTGTATGTATAGGTCGATCTGTTGAATTAGATGGCCTCATCAAAGTAGGAAATGTCATCTTCGGGCTACTGTTTGCGCTCGAAGAAAGTCGAGTAGAAGTTGGTGCAGAAGATTTGGACTGTGCAAGAATGGAATTTGGCAGAGTAACTTCTCTTGTTCGAAGTGGAATACTACTTCTCTCCACTTGTTCGGCATCAAACCGAAGAAGGGAAGGCAAGTAGGACTGATTTGCCAAGGAACGAGGAATACTGCTCGAATCAATAACAGGTGCATTTCCACCATGGGTATAGGCAGAAGGTAGTCCTGATGCCATAAATGTTCTATTTCTACCGGCAGGATTCTCCGGTGCCTGCTCACTGCCATGCGAAACATCAACCTGCTGCCCAAGACCTAATCCCAGGCCGAAATTGCTATACTCAACACCTCTATATCGAGGAATTTCGCTGCGATTCATTCTGCCTTCTATATTTGATGTCTCGTTTTGCATCGAAGATAGCAAAGGGCTGCTTTCTGAATGGGGTATCAAATGATGCTGTCGATCAGAGTGCAAGAATAATCTATTGTTTGGCATCTCTTCGTCTTTTCCGTGTGAAAAACTTGGTGAGTAAATTGAAGGTGGCGATATTGGTCCATGATATGGCACATAATTTTCGTCTCTTGATTGCTTCATCGCTCCTCCCTCGGCCAGAGCTCGGCTCATTCTTGCCTTGTTGGAAGTGAATCCAAATGCAGTGGTTGGCGAGGCAGGTAAGGCAGAAGATCGATTGCTGTATTGCGATATTGAAATATCTGCTGGGCTGTTATAGGATTGTGATGGTGAATTTGGTAGTGGTTTTTGAGCGTAATCTTCATAAGCCGAATAGTGTTTTAAATCCCGAGCTGAAGTTGACTTTCGAGGCTTTAGAAGATGAACAAATCGACTAGCTGAATGACGAGAAGATGGTGGAGGATGAGGTTGCTCCGCTACAGAGTCCATCTTGAATTATCTCGTCTATAATGGGAAACTTTAGCATGTGCTAGTCAAGAAATGTAAATTTGGAATCCAAGCCGGCCTCACTTCCATCAATATTGCGAAAACATGAAAGCTCAGAGGGTGTAAGTGAAAGCAGGGTGAATGCTGATTAGTTAAACATGTATTTAATAATGATGCTGCTGCTGCTGCATAAAGAAAATTATGTGTATTTTAGTACTATTGTTCTCTGATTTAGAACGTCATGCACACACCCCTTTCTACCTGCTCTTTAAATAAAAATGACGTGCCATTTCTGTTCTCCCATCATAGAATTACTAGCATCTCTACTATAATCCTTTTATTTACCAAACTCACCTCATTTGTTGCTTTATTTTGCGAGTCAACACAATTTCTATGGTAGAGTCAAGAATCTCACTTCTTATCTGCTAGCAAGCTGGGTATATATCCTGAAGGGAACAGGGAGTAAGAAGCGCGGCGTCTCTAAATGTAAAATCTGAGAAGGTAGGGAAAAGGGGGGGGGGGGCGCGGCATATCGGGGAAGGAAATCTAAAATTTTGAGCTCTTTTTTTTATTTCTTCTTTATTTTTTTATTATTATTTTATTTTTGTTTTTGATTAGCATCAGATCGAGGTAACTCATACATTGGTTCAAATCGATTTATTTCCTTTTCTTTTTGACGTCAAATTAGCGTTTTGTAATTTCTTACAGTAGCGTCACTTTTCAGACACCGACTCGAATACACACACACTCTAATCAAAATGTGATTTTCATTCTTTATAAATTATGATACGATTAACAAGAAAAAAAAAACAAACAATCTCGGACACTTTCATATAGATAGAAGGAAGAATGAGAGAAGGAAAAAGGAAAAAAAAAAAAATTCAAGCAAAATTCTTACCAAAAAAACGGGACGAATAAAAAAACGTTGAATTTTTAGTGAAGTTGAGAGGGACAAACCAAGGTATATATATGTATATATATAAACAAAGAAGGGGACAAATTGGCTTTGAATATCTTCAGACCATTTTCCTCACAGGATCCCGCGATGATGAGTGATTTCAAAACGCAAAAAGTCAAAATCTTGTTTATTGTGGTGAGAGGGTATTCTTCAAACCCCGTCTAAAGAAAAAGAGAAATTGGAAAGATCTCCTCCCTTCATGATACACCTACTTGCATTAGTGGCACGAATTCATCTCATCAAGTAGACTCGTAGTGAAAATCTCATGTCAATTCAAATAGGTATAGTTGCAAGCCAAAGCAGTGATATAAAGAAGTACAGAATTCAATTTTTTTTCACTGCTTTTGCATTACATCTGTTGTTCCACCCATGATAGCCTTCAGACCCATGAAACCAGCTGTAGCAGTAAGAGCAGAGAAACCTGCTACAATGGCACCTTCCATCTTTCCTCCCAGTCTAGGAGGGTGAATGACTCTTTTATCAAGATTGATATTACTTTCATCGACAATGACGAGACCTGAACTTAATGAAGGGTATTGCATTGCTGCATAGATTGAAACAGTTGTAAGTGAAGTGAGAGTAGTTGCCAATGGTGCTAAAATAAGAGTCCTTCGATAGTGTGAATGGGTAGCTTGATTGGTGCCTTGAATGTTAAAGAGAGCTACTTTTTTGGTGTCATGAATGCTAAATTGGTAATAGTCGGATAGTGTTTGCCTTGCAAGTGAATAAGTGAGCCACAGTGATACAAGAGTGACGGAAATACCCCAAGATAGAATAGGAAATAGAAGTAATGAAATGTGTTGAGGACGATGATCGTAAAAGGTGGCAAAAACATTTTTAGCATCCATCTTGACAAGGCTTCCAGTTTTAAAGCCTTTTTCTGCAATTTCACCATAATCAGCAAGATGTTGATGATCACCTGTTGTCACAAATGACAAATCAATACTCCGCTTCTCATTCAAGTCTAAATCATTCGACAATTCCCTCTTTCGATATCTATTACGATTTCCACAGAAGACGTAACCACAGATTCCTACAATTGCAAAACTACCAATAGATACACCAGCTCCAACAAGAGTCTTTACCGTCTTTCTGGAAAGATGAATATTGTTTTTTGAAGGTCTATTACCACCGCTCACATAAACACCGCTACTGTGATGATGAGAACCTGTGCCTTCATTTGTTTGATTGGGTGTTTTCTGTGGCTGAAGAGGAGTTGACATTGTCGATTCTTGGCCAGAAGGTGGTGAAATAGCAAGCTTTAAAGTGGTTTTTGAAGATTTCGGAGTTGAGAGGCCAACAGAAGAAGGAATAGCACTCTCCTTTAATTTTCTCGATCTGAAAGTTGGACTAGATACTAAATTAGAATCTTGATCTGATTGTGCCAATCCATACCCAAACTTACTGCTCCACCTCTTTAGAGTCTTCAAGTCCTCGCCCTTTGGTTCAAGATAGTCTAAAGGTAAAGGATGTGGTTGCCAAACATTTTGAGATTTAAGAGAAGTGTCGAAGAGCTTTGTTGGCGGCACACTATAGATAGAAGACCTACTTGATGTAGAAGGACGAGACAATGAGATTTCACCTGGAGTAGCTTGCCTTTTAACCAACTTTGCAACATTTTTCTCTTGATCATCATCAACTTGTAAATTTCTCTTTCTTAAATGACTTTTAGACACTTCTACAGTTCGCTTAGGATACCCATCAGGAAGATGACTTTCATAAATTCTATCTTGAAAAGCACGATGATCGTAATTATAACCATCAAAATATCTTCTAGTAGTGTATTGTTTTTTGTCGTGGTAGCCGTAGAGATCACCTTCATGATCTTCTTTTGGAATTGAAAAGTGTGGCTCCAATCTATTCCTTCCTTGCTCTATCGTTACTTCATCTCCTTTCCAACTTTTGATACCTGTATGCTTTCCAATAAAATTCTTTGTTGCACCAATTGCTTGTCGACCTGTAGTATTGATAGCTTCATTTACTAAACCAATCTTGTTCTTGGTTGAATCAATGGCACTTGCAATCTTACGTCTATTATGGCATAGTAACCAAATGCAGTAAGCACCTGTCAACCCAGCAGTTGCTACCGTACCACTCCAAAGACCAAATTTGAGAGCTATTTGACCGGGACTACCCACACTCATATCATAGGCCCTTGAAAGACCATGCCATGCACCTTTCTCACCTTTTTCACCTGGTATTAATTCCTGCCCAGAACTTTCTGCTTCACCAGGTGCCATTGCTCTCCCTCTACGCCAATTATTATGACCATAGCTATAGTAATAATATCCGTTACGAGTATAGTAAGGTCTATACGTCGGACTTGTACCTTTTCTAGGTATTTTACTAGAGCTTGATGATTTGCTCCTTCGTGATGAGGATGACTTACTAAACCAATCCGCTTTCAAGTTGCGCCTATCTGACTCAGCGTTAGACAGATTCAAATCTATATCGTGTGAATCAACTTTTTGATTTGGTGGCAGAGCAGGTGAAATGATCATTTTTCTTGACTTAATGTCAGATCTACCCTTTGATATTCCCTTTTTATTGGCACTGGTCATTGGAGGAGTTCCCATCTCCTCTTCATGATTGGTATTAAACTGCTCTTCAATCTTGAGACGATCAGCTTCGGACAATTTGATTGGGTGTTGTGACTGTGGCGGTAAAGATATCCCAGTAACTTGACCGATGGCATGATTGACAGTAGGATCTACATTCGACATTGGACTTGTGACTGGTGCTAATCCACCAAATGACGACAGTAATCCTATTGTCATTGGCGCTCTCTTCATCAATCGAGTCACTGGCTCCTCTCTATGCAATTGTGGAAGAACGTGTCTCTCTGCGCTTTGTCTAGGTGTGATAGGTGCAGATGTTGCAGCAAGCAAGGAGTTCTGTTGACTCAAAGCAGCTCGCTCATTGGCACGAATGCTTTTAAATTCTTTCCAGTCTCTTGCCAGTCCTCCAGCTCCAATGACAATCATAGTACCTGCGAGACTCCCGGCTAGAAGGAGAGCCATTTCTCTGTCATTTATAGCGTCTTGATTTGCTAGGGAATTTGGTTTTTTATCTGGTGCTGGTGCTTGCGCTTGATCAGAGCTAGATCGATGTGTAGCGACACCTTTGCTCTCTACTCCTGGAATAATCGTAGAATCATGGAAATATGTTTTTGAAGCAGGAGAATCAGCAGGAGCAACACTTCCATCGAGCAACTTTCTTGTTCTTTGAATTCCGCTTCTATTCCTTGGACGACCGTGCACTGTTGCAATATGAACTTTTGCACCCTTCTTCTTTGAAGATGATGTAGACGAGTCGTCAAATTGCTTCAAATATTCTATTTGAGACTTACTAAAACGGGGTCGAAAGGGCTTTGGTGCTTTAAAGAGTCCTTCCACTTTAGCCACATGCTTTGGCAGAGTAGTAGTAGTGGTAGTAGTAGTGGCAGCGGCGTTAAAAAGAGAAGGAGAAATGTTGGCAGTAGTGGCCATTGCTTCCATCAAAGTTCCTGTAACTGGCGATCGCTTGACGAAATGAGCATCACCCACTGTCTGACTTAATTGTGGCAGAATGCGACTTATTGGTACTTGTCTCTGTAGTTGGATAGCTGATGGATGCTCCAAACGTGGAGGAGGTACAACTTCTCGTCTTGTACCACACAGTAAATCATAACAATATTTCCAAGGTGTGAGGTAGTACGTAAGCCATCCAAGCATGCCAGAGGCAGCACCAATCATAGTGATTGTCGCTGCCTTAGACAGAGTATGCTCTGGTCGATGGTGGGTAGATATTGGAATAAGAGCTGGACTTTGAGCTGGACTTGATGATCTTGAAATGGTAGTGCCGAATCCTTCGGACTTGGTTTCCTTTTCAGCAAGCTTTCGATTTCTAAATGCAGAAGAGGTTGGATTAGCTTCATAGAATCTTTGCTTGTATTTCGCAAAATGTCGTCCCATACCCTTTTCGAATTCAAGCATTTGCTGCCTTGAGACATGAGCTTGATTATTGAATAGACCTTCTCCTTGGGTTGATTTGGATTGTGCACCAATGTCAGACCATAAGGGTCTATTGACAACAGAAGGATAGACTGCTTCCATCAAATGACCAGTGACTGGTGAACGCTTGACAAGTTGAAGCTCATTTATTGCATGCATTTGTTGTTGTTCCACATTACCAAGAGGAATCTCTCGATTAGGAGTTGGTGGTCCTGATCCTCCCGAGAATGGAGTCACCTCCTTTGGTCCTCTCCAATTTCGATATAGTCGTCTCCAAGGAACAAGCTTGTATGCTGTATATCCAATGACACTACCACTAATTCCAGCCATCAAGCTTGCTGCTGCTGCTTGAGCAGGTACATGAGTCCTATCGTGACTTGTGTCTGTAGCATCATTAGTTGCTGATCCAACTCCAAAGATTGAAGAAGTGTATTCTGGGATATCAGGCTCCATCTCATCCAATTTTCTTTGCTTGACTATATAACCAGAAGTCGGATGTGCATTAAATTTCTTCTTGTAAGTGTCAAAATGTCCTTGCATACCCTTGACGAATGCTTTTCTACCTACTGAATCGTGAGCTGGATTCTTATAAAGACCTTGAATATGAGCTGGATTATTACGAGTATCAAAGCCATCAACTTGCGACATACTAACGCTAGAAGGAATTGAAATTGACTCAACCACGTCATTGAAGGGTGCTCGCTTTACCAAACGATTTGGAAGATCTTGGACTGACCTCATCCTCAAAGTTGACTTAAGTTCAAGGCTATTAGGTTGAAGCTCAGTACCATGATCTTGAATGTCAATCTTAAAACTTTCATCAGATTTCACTCTACCACCTAGTAGTTCAACATCCATCGATTTTGGGCTTTGACTATGAACTGAGCTATCAGATACGGCAGTACCACTTTGCTTGCTCTTTTCTCGATTCTTCCTTATCTTGTTAAGTCCATAGCCGCCTGCTCCAAGAGTGGCAACCACTGCTACAGGTATTCCAGCCTTGGCAGCGATATCCTTTGCTTTACTTGAAGAAGACTCTTTCTCTTTACCGAGCCCCGAGGGAAGTTTTGTTACAATGCGAGTTCCATCATTATCATCTCGTCCTGACTTTCTTGCTGGAGTGGGACCTAATGCAGGTCCGTCGATGGGAAAATTGGTATCGATCGTCTCTGGTCCAACAATATGCTTTCCATTTAGATGAGAAGGTGGAAATGCTGGCATAGGGGCCAATCCTATCTGCCGACCTGTGGGCTTATGACCAATATGATTGTTAAATGGATCTTTCCAAAGAGGGGTGATTTTAAAGCGGTCAATAATCTCCTGATCAGAAAGTTTCTTTTTCGATCCATGAGGCGTTGGCGCAGGTGCAGGTGCTAATGCAAATCCAGAATATTTGGAAGAAGGTAAAACTGCCAAGTTGTTCATCTGATTATCTTTCTCCAACAATTTGCGATGTATGGGTTCGATAATCCTATTTTTTGGCTTACGACCAACGTGTGGATTGTAAAGGTCCTTGTAAGGTTGAGTGATGTGTAATCGGTCAACTGCATCTTTAAACTTGTCTGAATTACCTTTTTTCATCTCTTTTCCTTTTGGGTTCGCCACAAGACCATTCGGCACAATACCGTAGTAATCAGTGGCCCTAAGTTCTGATGGATTGAAAGTTTTTTTAATATAGGCCATTTCGTCCGGTCTGATCGTATAAAGTTCTCTTTCCTTTGGTAAACCTTCCACTTGCACAATTTTTGAGTGAGCGGTATTACCAAAAATGCTTGAAAAGAGAGAGCCAGAAGTTGTTGATGAAGCCAATCCATTCATCGCATGCTGTATCAATTCACCTGCTGGAGCTCTTTTAACTAATCGAGATACTTGCAATGAACGCTTCTTGACTGGTTTTGATGTAAGAATTTCGGCAAGCTTGACATGACGACTATCCATATCAATTGTACTACTTTGACCAGATCTTGAACCAACATCATTTAATTCGACTGCTGCGTGACTCTCTTGTGCAGCAGCAGCAACAGCAGCCTTTTTCTTCAGAAAATTCTTCACGACAGAAGTAGTAACGTAACCTGCAAAAGCGCCACCGGCAGCGGCTGGTATACCTATCTTGATCATCTTTTCTGCAAGATGTGGGGTTGATGATGGTCGAGGTAGACCTTCAGGTGCTGAGTAGTAATATCGAGGCTGACTAGGATAGTGTGTCACAAAATGACTACCAGCATCGACGGGTATGAGACCATTTGGAGTGCGAGACTTGCCATCGTGAGAGCTTGGTTCTGGACTTGGTGCAAAATTATTTTCTGCTGGAGAATTGAGATGTAAATCCTTGTAATTTTTGAACGAACTAAAAGTTTCGGCTTTTCCTCCATTGTCTTCTTTTTGCAGTAATTTTCTCGACCTTTGCTGTCCAAATTTGCCTTTACCATGACCCTGATCTGAATCATCGACTTTGACATCACCAAATGTAAAGACAGGTGGATTTGCAAGATGTTTGGCATGATAAGCTTCATAATGCTTGGCCATAGTGTCATAGTGGTGTGCCCTGCTTACATGATCATGTGCAGGGTTCTGATATATTCCCTTAATTTTAGATTGAGGAGCGATAGTACCGGCAGTAGGTGGTGAAGCAAAAGTCAAAGAATCAGACAGTGGTTTCAGAGTTTGAAGATCGCCCACTGGTGCTCGCTTTACTAATCGTGTTGGCGAATTTTCAATTTGTCTGCCATCTGCACAATTAGCAAGTAGTAATAAGGTGATGACAAGGGCAAGAATGAACTCCCAAAAGATCAGCTTGGTCGGTCGCATCTTGTTTGAAGCTGAATTGGCATGGCCCGCAAAATGATCAAATTTGAGAACTTTTGCGGCAAGACTATCATTCTTTGTTGTGCCTTGAGGTAGCATCTCGATGGGAATGGCACCGATTCCTGATGGATAGAGTCAGGTCAGTATTATGCACAGTGTAACTTTGGGCCTAATGAAACTCACCTCCTTGCAACCCACTTGAGGAAGATCCAGTTAGTGTGAAACGCAATTGACTACCTAGAACGCTCGTTTGGTTACTTGAGCTCATGACACCATCACCATGTTCTCTTGCGGCTGGAGATGTAGAAGCTGATGAAAGAGTCTGACGTGTATCACCTTGACGAAATTGAGTATCTAAGCTTGGTACAATTGTGTTCAAGGTTCCAGGGTACTTGTTTAAAACACGATGGGCTGTATTTGCTTCTTCTACATCACGAGCATAAAGTTGATCAGGTTCTGTTCTCTTCGGATGGGGGTGGATCGATGCTTGCAATAAATATGCGAGGACACCGGCTCCTGCGACGGCCAATCCTGCCTTTCCCATAGACATTGTACCTTTTTGACGTTTAGTGAAAACAATGCCAGAAGTTGTATCGTCATCGTGTGAGAGGTGAATTAATTCACACAGATTTTTGGGATCTGGCTGTCCCGCTGACATGGTCACTTGAACATTTTCCATAGAAGGAATCATATGAGATTGCTCATGGTTCCATTCTCGACGTTTGAGTAAATTTACATCCTCACTTATTGATCTCTCTTGCATGCCTCCTTCTGTCTCTACAGGAGCACGATGATATAATGATGCGAGCAGGAATGTTGCCAATGCAACACCTCCAGCTGCTTTCCCAACGCTTGACTTTGACACTCGACGCATTGCTCGCTTCGACAGACCGTTGGTATTGTTGCAACCTTCATCATTTCTGAGGTCAAAAGTGCCAAATGGTTGATGCACCATCGAGGTCTTTTGTGTATTACCACCTTGCATCAAATATGAGGTATCTGCCGTTGCACCTTCCACGTATAATTTCCCAAATGAAGTATCCTCCAATGATCCAATATTTCCATTTTGGCGTTGGTCTTCATCACCTCGATCAGCAATAAAATCTGACCCAATACTGTCATTTGCGCAGTCTGATGAAGAGCTCGAAACTTCAAATGGGCACTCTCGTTTGTAATAATCACTTCGTAATACATCATGAGACATGTCGTCCGAATCCACTTCTCTGTCGAATATTTGTTTGATGCCAATTACGCCAGCTGTAGCAGCCGCTAAAGCCAATGTACCCCCAGTAATAACAGTAGCCACTTTTCCATTGCTGAGTCTCTTTGAAGATTTCTGCTTTTGCAATTCTGACGGTTTCCGTTTGTTGTATTTTTTGAAGCGTTTCGGATCAGATATGACAGCCAGAGTCTTGGGGCCAGTCGTAGCTAGAGTCAATGTAGAGACAGGACGTTCGATCCAAATTCCCTCGGGTGTCACATGAAAATTGTCTGGTATAGGAGGAGCTGACGGCAGCTCTCTTCGTAGTAAGGAAGGTGTATCAATTATACTTTGCTTGGCAAGCCCATATGTTGATCGCTTTTGAATATGCTTGTCATCTTCAGCCTTTTTTACAAGCTCTACTACCCGAGCAACCTCCTTTCTCGTGGTATTATCGACGATTGGAATAAGTCTGCTCGAGCGAGCGTCTCGGAATCCAAACCAAGTGCGGATGGACTCAGGTATGACAGGTAGATGAGCTGCAGTCCGAATTGCGGCAGTTGACAAAGCTACTGCACCAGCCAAAGTTGCGACAGCAAATCCGTTCCTAGCTCCCTTGTGTCTAGCTAGGTAGGACTTGGGCTTAATGTTATCGTAGCGCTTGATCACTTTCCCCGGTCTTCTTCCATGATGTGCAGAAGGCATTTTGCTATACGAACTCGGAGGTGGTGGCATCATGTCTGGTGCAGGCGGTTCATAGGGTACAAATTCAGGATTATTGTAAGTAGATGCATCACCTTCACCTTCTCTTTTCACAAAGCGGTCTGTATACAAGTAGTCCAGAGGCAATCCTTCCTCGCGTTTCACCGCTTGCGCTTCTTCGACTTGACGATGATGGGGATTGTGAACTTTGGATTGAACGCTAGATTGAGCTGCCGCTTGACCGTTGAGAACCAGAACTTCATCCTAAAAGAAGGAGCAATAGTGAGGGCATGAGCGAGCAAACAAGGATATCAAATTCTGCTGCGATAACTCACCTTCACACTGGTGAGTGGGACCGCTGAAGTATAACGAAAGCTTTCTCCTACGAGTAAAACACTAAGAAAAATAGATTTGGCAAAGCAAGGACCAGCCTTGGCATTGAATAGACGCATAAGAAGGTCGAAGACTTTGACTATGAATGAGAGTCTGGTGAGGTCAATAATGAGAGTTGGTATTGAAATAAAGGCTGCTATCTGGAAAAGGATTAATCGTACTATATTGACAGCTGTCCCAGAAATAGGATGTCTTCGTCGATGAGCAGTCCAGCTGCTGTAGAAGAGTTCTGAAACAGAAATAGGCAAATCAGTGGAAACTACGACGTTGATTATAAGACTTTCAGCCTTGAATGAGCTCAGGAGCTGCGACATAGAGGTAGATTACTTGGGCGTATCTGAGTGACGCCGAAAAGGGAGGGAGCACCCGCCAATTTAGCCATTGACCGCCCATCAAAGTAAGAGTGAGCTCTTTAACATCTGAGACCGCCGAAGAATGCAACTGGCCATACTTTGTGTACAATAAATCTATGCTGATATTCACTCTGGGAAGCTGCATCATTCTAAGCCAAGGAGCCGTTCCTCAAGAAAGTCGTAAGAACGCCGAAAGAAGCATCGACTGCTCTAGTGCGTCAGTTCGCTTTGATAGAGAGCTCATACTCAAAGAATTATACTGCATCAATGGCGAGCCTTAAATTGCTGTATCTTTCTTTCCTACACCCGCTAATATAAAGAGAAGATTTGACACTGCCTATTCGGCTTGCAGTCGCTTACCATCGGTGATGATTTACTTGGGATAATTTGGATAAAGTTGAGACATTTTCTGGCAAGAATTGTACATGAATGACATGTAAATTCTCATTCTATTCTATATCTTCGATTGTAGCGCTTATTCGATTGACGGGAACGGAGGATGATTTATTGGTGATGAAACACCAGAATGCGAGAGTGAGAACGAAATTACTCAATACCTACCGGTACCTAGCTCTTAAAATCTTCGTGTCACTTTCTCCACGTGTTCTTTTCGCACAGTCCATGGTGATCCTATTATCACCAAACTGATACCTATCCGTGTCACTTTAACTCCGGTATCTCTAATTTTTACCATCCACAATCATGTCGACGATAGCCCATTCACTTCGGGACTATCGTGAACCAACAAAGTCTCAGCAGATTATACACTCATTTGGTCTTCCCTCTACCGAAATTCCGCAAGATGAAATACCTGCAGTCTTATCGCTATCCAATCCATCTAGTACAGCAAGTGGATCTGAAGCTGTAGATCTATCTGAGCAAGAGGATCAAGTATACTCTGGAAGACTCACTCTAACAAATGCGTTCTTGTGCTTCGTAAGCCTGGATCGAAGAAGCTGTCGGATGAGTCTACCATTGTATTGTGTTCGAAGAGTTGAGAGACTGAATGCAACTCGAGGGGGAGTCTTTGCATTAGCCATCGTAGTATGGCATGGCATGCGAATTGTGAGTGTGCTAAAGCAAATTTGATCATATTTTAGTTGCCTCAATATGTATCTGTCGTCTCCAGATACTACAATTGAACGCTCTGCGACCTCAATGTGAATCATTTTGTGCTCAACTAAGGGACAACCTACGAGGTCAATTAAGCTATATGAAGACACTCAAGACATTCGCTGGAGATTGCTACAGCGAAGTGTTGCTACAAGAAACCCTTAATGAAGAGAAAGCGATTGCAGTTACTCCAATTGCTGCAGGGGAAAGATCAGCGGCTGTAGATAAAGAGAAAGAAATAGCGGAGGGAGGAGAAAAGGATAATCAGGATCTTATCGATGCTTTACCCCCAGCACCTTCATATCACGCCGGTTTGGGCGCTAGATTTAAATTCCCAGGAGATCCCAGGAAATTGAGAGAAAAGTCCAAGATGAAGTTATGGAAAGATTATTTGAGAGGTGAGGGTTTCTCGTAAAATTTTCAATTTCAATTGTATGCGCATGCTTCTGAACACCAGCTCTGCTACTTTCTACAGTTCATGGGCGAAATTTAACTCTTGTCCGATATCCACAATTCCTGAGGCTGGTACAAGTTGGTCTACCAAACCGAATGAGGGGAGAAGTTTGGGAATTGACATCTGGAAGTATTTACATGCGTTTTGCCAATCAGGGGTTATATCAAAGTATATTGAGAGAGAATGAAGGGAAGATTAGTACCAGCACAGAGGAGATTGAAAAAGATCTCAATAGGAGTCTCCCAGAGTATGCTGGATACCAATCAAGCGAAGGTATTGAAGTGAGTAATAAATGCGTACTTTTTGGGAAAATGATGCTCACCAACCATTAATTCCAATTGCCAGACGCTTCGAAGAGTACTCACAGCGTATAGTTGGAAGAATCCCGAGCTAGGTTACTGCCAAGCAATGAACATTGTCGTGGCTGCGCTCTTGATGTGAGTTGAAGTGATATATCTTGGACTCTGTAACGTGTCACTTACACTTAAGTACAGTTATACATCGGAAGAGCAGTGCTTTTGGCTGCTAGACATGCTGTGCGATCGTTTGCTGCCTGGCTATTATACGTGCGTAAAAAAAGGGATCAGGCTGTCAAAGAAACAGTAGTCTTACTATTCCCCCCCCCCACCCTCCCCGCCCTTCTCTACACAGCCAATCAATGTCTGGGACAATATTAGATCAAAAAGTATTCGAGCATCTTGTTCAGAGGTCATTGCCTATGATTCATGATCACTTTGTTCAAACCGATATTCAGCTATCAGTCGCCTCGCTACCTTGGTTCTTATCACTATATATCAATTCGATGCCAATGGTCTTTGCCTTTCGAATTGTTGATTGTTTCATGGCAATGGGACCAAAAGTTCTTTTTCAAGTTGGATTAGCAATCCTCAAAATCAATGGAGAAGAATTATTATCTGGCCGAATCACTGATGATGGAGCCTTCATCAATATGATTAAAGATTACTTTCGAACTCTTGGTGATTCTGCTCATCCTGATAGTCGCAATCCTCGTCATCGGCAAATTACAAACTTTCAAGAGCTACTCGTGGTCGCATTTAGGGAGTTTGGAGTCATTAGCGATGAGACTATCGCAAGTGAAAGGCGAAGGTTTAGACAAGAGATTGTACAAGAAATTGAGCTGTTTGCCAAGAGAAGTGCTGTTCGAAATTTGAAGGATTTGGGTAGATTCAATAAGGAACAAGCTGGATTGATATATGATCAAGTAGTTGAAGCAATCTATAGAACGAGACATGCACCATCTGATCAGATTACGTCGGAAAAGGGAGTGGTAGATGCTCCTAATGTTGGTGCTCAGGATTACAAAGAGATGCGAATAGATTTACCTACCTTTCGTTACTTTATGGCCGAGGTCGCTACTTGGGCAAGAGATGAATACGTAGTATCAAATGGATTTCAAGAAAGAATTGAAAGAAAAGTACCAGACAATGGGGTCGTTACTCGCCTGTTTCATCATTGGGATACTGAAAAGAAAGATACTCTGAGCTTGCAAGATATTGTAACAGGCTTAGATGGTATCATGTTTGCTCGTGATGATGTCATGGCCAGCATTGAATGGTTCTTCAAGCTACACTCAGAAGGAAGAGAGTCATTAACAAAGGATGAAGTTTTACGTTTGAGTGAATCATTGCTATTTAGTGAGTCTGGCATCTATTTAATGCTACTTATATTCTCTCTGATCTTGTACTTTGAATTTTTTTTTTTGTCCAGTGTTCCGTAATGAGAATAGTGATGGACATCTGGGCGCAGTTAGTCAGCTCATCAGTCAATCTTTTGGAGGTGTAGAGGGCTTGTCTGCCAAGAGCAATTGATCAATTAAAGAGAATATCATGTACAATTAGAAGCGCTTCTAATAAAATCTTAGATGTCGAAGATGATTTGGAGAAAGGGAAGAGAGTAAAGTGGTCCGTGCATTAATTTGAGTTGATAAATTTTATAGCTCCTCTATTCCTACCCATTAACCCACTGCTTGAAGAAGTAACTATCATGGCTTGGAGATGTTCAGGTCAAACAAATCAAGAGCTTCTAGCTAATATGAGATCAGCTGGATTGATCAAATCCAATACAATCTTTCAAGCAATGACTCGGGTAGATAGGGCAAATTATGTTTTAATTTCATCACAAGCAGAAGCCTATTCAGATTCACCACAATCAATAGGCTATGGAGCTACAGTAAGCGCCCCTCATATGCACGCTCACGCCGCAGAAGCACTTTTATCATACCTTCAACCTGGAAACAAGGTATTAGATGTTGGATCAGGGTCAGGTTATACCATGGCTATCTTTTGGCATCTTGTTAAATTAGAAGGAGAAGGACAAAGTCAAAAGAGTGTGATTGGTATAGATCACATTCCGCAATTAGCAAAGATGGCAGATCTCAATCTTCGCAAGGATGGATTGGGGGCAGTATTAGATAGTGGTCACATGGAAGTGATAGCTGGTGATGGAAGATTTGGTGGGTATTTCTAATTGATTCGTAAAGATGGTGTTGAGGCTTGAAATTGATCTTTTAATTGCATACAGGCTATCCAGAAGGTGGGCCTTATGATGCCATCCATGTGGGAGCTGCAGCACCTAAGATTCCAGAGGCTCTTGTCGAGCAATTGAGCAAACCTGGTCGAATGTTTATCCCTGTCGAGAGCACTTCTGGTTATGGACAGTGAGTTAGAAATGCTGTTGCAATCTACTTGCGACGGAACTAAAGTCTTAAACTACATTTATTTTAAATAAAAGGGACATTTGGCATGTTGACAAGGACTCGAATGGTCAAGTGACAAAGCAGAAACAATTTGGAGTCATGTACGTTCCTCTTACTGATCAAGAAAAGCAGTGGCCATCAGGAGGCTATTAGAGCTGGACTACGCTTTAAAGACGGTCCGTGCTTGCATTCGATCTTTAAAAGAATCAACATGCAAAACGATAAGGATATTTACCACATGTGAACAGTAGTAGCCCTGTACAACATTGCACTATCAAGAGGCACCTTGTGTTACTACAGATGGACGTACCTTAATTCAGAGTTGCAACTTTTGTCATGTACGGATTTTTTATACCAAGTGTTCATTTGTACCAAAGGACTTTTCTTTCCGGCTCAGGCCACCCGCGAAATTTCGGTTTTTTTTTTTTTTTTTTTTGTTTCTGTATTCGCGTACTGTAATACAAATACAATGACGAATTGACGCATTCCTCATGGGCGTTCAATTATTATATGATCTACTTTTCCTCACTCTCCTTTTTTTAATTTTTGATATTGATAAAAAGGAAAGAAAGAGGTTTCCGATAGTTTGTGTTTAGCAAGGAACGTTATAAGCGTGCGTGTCATTCTCACTTTCTCCGTATAGAGAGATTCTTGGCTAGTGACACTCTGCGGTTTTATTCCTTTCCGGGCACTCTAGGAAGCTCTCCTCCTCGACTCGCCCATTTTTATCTCCTTGTCTTGTCATACTATCTTACATTTTTTCTTTTCAAGTAAATCACAATTAGCGACGACAGCAACAACGCCACATACATCTTGTTATTTTTGCAAAAACCAACAGCCCTCTTCTACTCAGCCCTCTCGCCTTGTGCCATGCTCTGCGCTTGATTTTTGCTTCCCAAGTTGCCAACGCTAGTCAGATCTCTCTTTTCAGTACCTAGTTGTTGCCAGTGTAAGGATTGATCTCAACGCGAGGATTAGAACAACAAAACACGACTTTGGTCACCTTTTGACCGATTATCTTTCTCTAATATTCGTGTGCCCTTGTACTATTTTACTATTACCGCATCAAAGAGGTGAAGGATGGGTGATTTAAAAAGAACAAATACCTCAATCAGTAAGAAGCGAGCGGCAAGGAAACGTAAAGCCAAAGCAGAACAATCGACAGGATGGTGGGGAAATCTTACCAGATCGATGCGCAAGTTGGATATCGATAAGCTACTGTTTGAAAGGAAAAGACCACCACCTGCCCCTCGTTCAGTCTATTTTAATGAACCTCTACCACCTGAGGCATTCGATAAGAAGGGGAATCCACTAAAATCATGGCAGTTTGCAACTAATCAGGTGAGCCTCAACTGTCTAATCGAGAATATTCCATATGTTATTAACGCTGTATTGTCTCTTTTCAGCTTTTAACCGCTCGGTATACAGTGTACAATTTTCTGTTCAAGGTGAGTCATAGTATTTAACTCTCAGATTTAGCAAGTACCCACAATCTTTCCTTTCCATTTTTCTTTCTCAGAATCTGTATGAACAATATCATCGAGTTGCCAACATGTTCTTTACCCTCATTGTCGTCTTACAATTCTTTCCTCAATTTGCGACTATCTCTCCGGGTGTAGCCATGTTACCACTACTTGTTGTCTTGGCAGTCACATTGCTGAAAGATGGCTATGAAGATTGGAGGAGACATATTAGTGATCGTAGTATCAATAATGCTAAAGTTCGTGTCATGGTAGGAGGAGGCTGGATTA
Source organism: Exobasidium cylindrosporum (assembly GCA_023273805.1). NCBI lineage: Eukaryota > Fungi > Basidiomycota > Exobasidiomycetes > Exobasidiales > Exobasidiaceae > Exobasidium > Exobasidium cylindrosporum. The sequence goes on from CP096878.1 coordinate 4,999,270, forward strand.
ATCCAAATATTAATGAACCAAAGGAGCGATCATTAAAATCTGCTTTAACTTCACTTAATGATCGATTCTTTGGTGGAAAGAAACGTCAACAGAAGAAGGTGCTGAGTCATGAAAAGGAGCTGGAAATGTCAAAAGGGGTACAAAATGATCAGTCAATTGCAGAACCTCAAGCTGATGCGCCTGGAGGTGGAGCTGCTCAGACTCAATTGCAAAATCAAACAAGTAGGGACGCTGATTCAAGTATAGGACCAGATGATCGCCCTCTACACCGTACAAGAACATCCTTTAGCTCGTTGAGATCAGGCCTTGAAAGGAGAATGACGTCAACGGGTGCAGCAAGCTCTTTTGAACACTTGCCAGATGGTCGAATAAAACACAATGGCAAAATGCTCAGTTCAGAAGAAGAGCAAGAATACTATGCCAAGAAAGCGCCTCGATGGAGAAAGCAAAATTGGGAAGATTTGCGTGTAGGTGATTTTGTTTTGCTCAAAAATAATGAACCAATTCCTGCAGATATCATTATTTGTGCCACTTCCGAAGATGAAGATTCTTGTTACATTGAAACAAAAAATTTAGATGGAGAAACCAATCTCAAGGTTCGACATGCTGTACCAGAATTAGCTCAAAGTATTCGATCAGCAAAAGATGCTTCACAAGCTTTGATGCGAGTCGATGCTGAACCACAAGACACCAACATGTACCGATTAAATGCCAGTGTTGTCTTGGGTGATCGCTTCGACCGAGATGGGCAACCATTACGTTGTCCTGTAACAATCAACCAGATCTTGTTGCGTGGATGTAATATTCGAAATACAAAATGGATTATTGGTTTGGTTCTCATGACTGGGTATGATAGTAAAATTATTGCAAATTCCGGAAATACTCCAACAAAGCGAGGAAAGGTGGAAATGACAATGAATCCAATGGTTTACGTCAATTTACTTATATTGGCTGTAATAGCTGTTGGTTGTGCTATTGCTGATTCACAAATCGAAAAACACTTTTTCAATTTGACTGCTTACTGGGAATTTTTTGCTATATTTGGCGACGATAATCCTAGAATTAATGGTTTAGTCACTTTTGGTAATTCATTGATTACATTTCAAAATATCGTTCCTATCTCATTATATATTTCTATAGAGGTAGTTAGGACGATTCAAGCATTTTTCATTTTTGATGATTATGACATTTACTATGAAAAGACAAATCGAAGAACTATTGCTCGATCTTGGAATTTGGCTGATGATCTTGGTCAAATTCAATACATCTTTTCCGACAAGACTGGAACATTGACACAGAATTTGATGATTTTCCGAGAATTTGCTGTAGGTGGAGTAACATATCGAGGAGATGAAGAATTTGGTAAAAAATCAATGGGACAGTATAATGATACTGCTGCTGTTGGTCGCAATGATAGTGAAAAGGGATTGTTGACAGAAGATAGTGGATCGTCTTCCTCAAGATCAAATGAGGATTCAGCAAGAATTAAAGTGAAACCTGCCAATGGAGATGTCACGCCTTTTGCAGATCGAAACCTTTTTGAAGCTCTACGAAATGAAAATTCTGATCAAGCTATTCTACTTGGATGGTTTTGGAGAACTCTTGCTCTATGTCATACTGTGGTAACTGGTACAGATGAAGATACTGGATTACTTGAATTCAAAGCACAAAGTCCTGATGAGCAAGCACTAGTACAAGCTGCTGCTGATGTTGGCTTCATCTTTTGTGGCAAGGATCGTACTACTCTCAAGATTCAAACACCTTTTTCAAATGAATTTGAAAAGTATGAATTATTGACTGTGATTGAATTTTCATCTGCAAGAAAGAGAATGAGCGTCATTCTGAGGAGACATTCAGATGATAAGATTATTGTCATGTCAAAAGGTGCTGATAGTGTCATTTTCGAACGAAGTGCATCTGGTCAAGATGAACTTAAACAAGGTACTGATCAAGCTTTAGAAGAATTTGCCAATAAAGGTCTTAGAACACTCTGTTTAGGTTACAAGGAATTAAGTAATAGTGAATATGAAGTATGGGCCAAGCAATACCATGATGCTAGTGTTGCATTAGAAAATAGAGAAGAGAAAATGGAAGATTTAGCTGATGCAATGGAAAGGGATCTTGTACTTTTGGGTGCTACCGGTATCGAAGATCGACTTCAAGATGGTGTACCTGAAACAATTGCTGATTTAAAGCGTGCAGGTATCAATGTTTGGGTTGCTACTGGTGATAAACTTGAAACTGCTATTGCAATTGGTTATAGTACAATGTTATTATCGAAAGATATGAATTTGATTGTTGTTCGAGGAGGTGAATATGGACAAGCAAACTCTGCTTATAATCAATTAAAAAAGGCAATTGAACAATTTTTTGGTGGAGAAGAAGCTTTGGAACAAATGGTAAATCAACCTCCTGGATATACAATGGAAGAAGGAAGACCTTCTATGCGAGAAGGTAGAAGAAGTACAACTTCAGTTGGATCATTGGTAGGAGAAAACAATGGTCAACGAGAAGGTGGTTATGCATTGATAATTGACGGTACAGCATTAGGTCATGCTCTTAGTGAAGATTTTAGTAGAGAATTACTTTTAGATATTTCTACTCAATGCAAAGCAGTCATTTGTTGTCGAGTTTCACCATTACAAAAAGCTTTAATTGTTCGATTGATTAGGGATGGTCTTGGTGTAATGACTTTGGCTATTGGTGATGGTGCCAATGATGTTTCTATGATTCAAGCAGCTCATGTTGGTATTGGTATTGCTGGTGAAGAAGGTTTACAAGCAGTCAATAGTTCAGATTATGCAATTGCTCAATTTAAATATTTAAAGAGATTATTACTTGTTCATGGACATTGGTGTTATCATCGAAATGGTACAATGATAATCAACTTTTTTTATAAAAATTGGATTAATATCTTTTCACTCTTTTGGTTTCAAATCTATTGTGGTTGGTCTAGTACTCAAGGTATGGATTACGTTTATTTATTACTTTGGAATGCTGTCTGGTCTGTTGCTGCCGTTATTGGAATGGGAATCTTTGATCGTATCTTACCTGATCATGTTTTAATGGCAATACCAGAATTATATACAAAAAGTCGTAAAGGTTCTTACTTTGGAGTTGGATTATTTATGATTTATCTTTTGGATGCTTTATTTCAATCAGCTATTCTTTATTTTATTATTCAATATTCTTTCTTTACTACAAGTGCAAGTAATGATGGTTATGATATTTCACTTTGGGAATGGTCAACTGTTTTAGCCATGGCAAGTGTTTTGGTTGCTAATGTCTTTATTGGATTAAATTGTCGATCTTGGAATTGGTGGATCTTTGGATGTATTTGGGTTGGACCTTTACTTATTTTTATTTTTGCTCCTATTTATGCTGCTTTTCCACCAGATTTAATTTGGACTTATAGTTGGGGTAATAATCATTATTTATATCGAAGTGCTCTATTTTGGTTTTCTGGAATTTTAACATTTTTACTTTGTCTTTTACCAAAATTTGTTTCAAGATTTATTCGTACAACTTATTTTCCTGATGATATTGAAGTAATTCGACAAATACTTAAAAAGGATCCAAATCATGATTTTATTCGAGATCCTGCTATGCCATCGTTACGAGCTGCAAAAGAGTATGGAATTGAAATACCTTTGGATTCATCTACTAGACAAATCAATGATTCAACAACATTTCCAACATCTAGGGAAGAAGAAGAAGAACAATTTGCCATGTCAAATTTACATCCTGTTGCAAGTAGAGCAAGTAGTATACAACATGATATGTTGACTGGTCAACAAACTCCAACAAGGGGTTATTCTTTTAGTGCAGAAGATGAACCAAATAAGAAAAATAAACGTAGAACTTCAATTCGTAATCGATTAATACCTGGTTCTATTCGAAGGACATTGCATAAGAAAAGTATTAATCGACGTTTATCAACCATTCGAAATAGTGATGCAAGGGAAGATGAAGAAGAACAAGTTGGGAGTAGAGTAGATGAATTTGGAACAAGTAATGCTACCAGAAATGATGATAATCCTGGACCAGAAGAGATTGATGAAGAGGAAGAAGAAGGAGAAGCACAAGGACCAAAACCTAGTCAAATGAATGGTGCTCTCAGTACCAATCAATAACTTATTTAAAAAATCATTTCTCAGCCAAAGCAGGAGAGCGCGATACCAATCACACAATTTTCAATCTTTATTTTATTTTTCTTTAATGGGGCCTTTCCAAATACTCAATACATCTCTTTTTTAATATCCTCTTTTTTTTTTTTTACTCACACACACACACACTCTCTCTCTCTCTCACAAATCAACTACCCCTTCTTTCTATGTACAACCATTACGTCTTTCTTTTTTCGCATTCGAACTCACTTTTGTTGCCTTTTTAGTTGTACATGCTGCTGCTGCTCTTCAATGGATAGAATGGAAAACTTGTTTTTCTTACAATTTGACAATCATTATAATTTAATTTCAAAAAAAAGTAAAAAGTAGTTACCATACATTCATTTTTACCCTGCGGCGGTGTGCCGAAAGCCGCTGCTTGCCGCCTATAATTATAATTTTATTTAAATTCAAATTGAAATATACACAAGGGTCGGAATGCAATTTCATTATTGACCGCACGTCAAAATTTTCAATTTTCTTTCTTTCTCTTTATTTGATAGATAAAGGCGTCTTTTCTATATATATATTTTGTTTTCAATCAAAAGAAAGGGACCCGGCGGTCTAGCTTCTCAGAGAGAGAAAAAAAATTCCAACAATTAAAATATCAAAAACAGTCTTTACCTCTCTTATATAGCCCAGTCAGTAGTAATAAATAATAAAGAAATTTATTTCAATTACCTGAGTCGCCATTTCCACTCCATTTTTTCCCCCCTCTTTCCTTTTTTTGACTTTCTTTAGCTCTTTGTTTCCCCCCCCCCTCTTTTGCTGTTTGAGCTTACCTTTGGAGAGAAGGCCCTCCTTACTCTCTGTTCCTCGCTTTTTTACTACTTCTTGGACATCAACTTTCTCTTCTTCTTTTTTTTTTACTTACTAAAGCTTCCACTTACCTCTGTGTATCCTCGACTTTCTCACGCTCTCTACCCTTTTTTTTCACTTATCTGCTGATCTCGACATTCGATCCACTCATAGACTCATTGTTAACCCGTTCGACTCTGTAGCGATGAAAAGTACTTCAATTACTTTGCTCGCGCTCTTAAGCACCCTTTCCAGCTCAGCTCAAGCCTCTTCATCTAATTCAGATAGCATCCGACTTCCTGTCTGGTCTCGTAGATCAACAGCTCGAAACATCATAAATTCTGATTTTTACTCTACTTCACCAATAATAGAAAAGAGAGATTTACAGTACATAACAGATCTATCAAAAACCGACCCAATTCAAGCAGCCAAAGATGTTCAACAGATTCCATACCTAGCTAATAATGTATGTTTTTTGTTTTGTTTTGAAGATAGATAACAAAAAGGGAGCTATTTCTTCTAGTCGAGTTCAAGGATATGCAAGTCAACTAATAATTCTCTACTTCTCCTTCTTCTCCTTTCTCTTCTCTCTCTTTAGGCTTCGGGTAATACAGATCAAAATGATCAAATCATCTCAGGCGACTCAGACGAAACAAATTATTATTGGAATGCAGGTGTACAATTCATTCAGAGTGCTTCTACCAACATTTCATCGGCGGGTGGTTGGGAGGAGATTCCTCAAGTGGAAGGTTTTACTCTAAATAGGACTTGGGAAGTCGTACCAGGTGCTATCATGCCATTCTACAGTACTTCTGGATTAGATTCTACGCAAATTAAGCGGGCAGTCATTACGTGGCCCGGAAAGTAAGTCTCTACCTACCACTTTTGATGTTACGCTCTCTTATAAGAATTGCCAAGTATTGATGTGTTTATTTGCACCTCTCTATTACAGACCTCGAGATGCATGGAAGTATGCTAATTTGTATCGGAATGCTCTAGAAGTTGTGTATGCCAATTCTACATATGGAGTGGCCAACGACTCTATTATAATCATTTCTCCAGGTGAGTACTGGAAATTGAAAATGCAGTTTTAAAAGGGGTTTTTTTTTTTATGAATTGTCCGCTAAAAACGATCGTCTTCTCTAGTCTGGCTAAATCAATTAGATCAACAAGGTGGCTCTGTGATGGCAAAAGAAATTTACTTTCATGGTAGTGAATGGGAAGCTGGCGGCAATTCAGTTGGGCCGACCCTCACCAAGTCCTACCCTGGATACTCTATCATGGATAATTTCACTGATATGCTGTTTGACAAGGCTCAATATCCTAACCTTAATCAAGTTGTCATTGCTGGTCACTCGATGGGAGGTCAAGCAACTCATAGATATGCTGTTTTGAAAAAGCAAAAATACTATGATGACAACATGTCTTACTGGGTTGGTAATCCTGGGTGAGTAAAGAATGCATGAGACAAGTGAGCCTTTGTAACGATACACACAAGCTCACTCACCTCTCTCTCACACTCCCTCTATATATAGTTCATGGACATACTTGTCTTCCGAAAGGCCTTATTCAAATACTTCTTGTTCTGCTACTTTTGACAATTGGCATTATGGTATCGGTGGGAATACGACAAGGGTGGACAAGTATGCTCGTGCCGATGTAGTTGCAAACAAGACAGAAGTTGTTCAACGATACTTGAACAGAAAGGTACATATGGCTTTAGGTTTACTTGATAATGGTGCCGGTGATACACACTGTGAAGCAAGAGAGTGAGTATAAAGTGAGAATAGTGCGTCATCAAAGCAGCATTTACTTAGAAATTCTCTGTTTTTTTTTTATTCTTCTTCAGCCAAGGAGGTAACCATCTGGATCGTGGTTCTCAATACGTTTTACATCTCGCCAATGTCAACAATGGTAAATTCCCATCTGCTCAGACTGTTGACTTTATTGGCAATGTAAGTCATCAAGATTATGCAATGATTTCTGCCAATGTTAGTCTTAATTGGCTCTTTGTCAATGACTACAATACTGCTTATCCTTCCATCACTGCTTCCAATCCTGGTGACAAGACCAAAACTACTGCAACACATAGTGCCACTGTCAAGGCATATGCGACACATGGAAATATCGTATTGGCTTCTGCCCTTCTTGCTGGTTCTATTATTTTGGTCCTATCATTCTTTTCCATGCTTCCTTTCTTTTTCCGTCATAATTATATCGAAGAAGAGCATGAAAAGACTGCCCTATTAAAGCAAGGCATAGCACGTAATAATGGATTGGCAAGTTTAAATGCACCTACCTTTAGTACATTTGCTTCTGAAATGAATTCAAATCCATTGGTGGACCGATCTGGTAGGCGATAAAAATTTTGGCAAGGTAGTCTGTACTTGTAATCCAATCGATCGAAATTTTACTCCTCAAATTACGTTGTCTGACCGGATCAAGCTTCGTACAAATAAAATTTGGTTGAAAAGACGAGGAGAGAGATGACAATATCTTTCAACAAATAGTTGTCTAAGACGTGCATATGTAATAATAATGATAATAATGACTTTCCCTATCTTTGTTCCATACCTTGCCATTAGTACGCTGTCTCTTACATTCAAGTGTTGACGAATTGTTTCTTGAGGGTCAGGTAAGGAAATAATGACATTGATCACTTGCAAGCTTTTTTAGTGTCGTGTCTTGTCTTTTGTCTTTAGTATTGCTTACGTCAACACGTCCCTTGGTTTTTTTTTTCAACTTTCTCCACACTTTTTGATTTTTCTTTTTCGATTTCCCGTCGTAGCATCATGTCATTGTCATCTACGTCTGATCAATCTCCTGCTGTCAATCAAGAAACAGCTATCGCAAATCTTCGAAATGTAATGAAACTTCAAGGTAACCAAGCAGGTTGGGATCATGCATGGAATCATAATGTAACACCTTGGGAAATGGCAATTGGTTCAGTTCCTCAACCAGCTTTAACTTCAACATGCGAAAAAGATGAAAAGACTATAGACTTGATCCCAAAGGGGGGTAAAGCTATAGTTCCCGGTTGTGGTAGAGGGCAAGACGTCGAATATCTTGCAAGACTTGGCTTTCAAAGTACAGGAATTGACATCAGTCAAAAGGCAGTGGAAAAGGCAAGGGAGGTGAGGTAGCCGAAGGAATTTTCAAGTGTATGCAACCAAGCTGATTATTCTTTTGTCTTTCTCATTTGCAGTGGTTAAAGAGCCTCACTCCCAGTGAGAGTCACTCACGAGTGGAGTTTGTTCAAACTGATTACTTTGCGCTAGCTGATAAGAGTGGTCGTGGTCATCACCCCCTCATCAAGGATGTTGATTTGATCTACGACTATACGTACGTTGCAGGAAACGGTACTCTCGTTGATCAGGTGAGCTAGTCGAGCTGAAGCCATGTCTAATCTCCTCCTACACAGCTTCTTTTGCGCGATTCCCAAGGAGCTACACCAGTGAGTGTAAGACCATTTGTGTCTGGAGGTTATACGCATATATGCAGCTTATCTCCTGCATATTTTAATATTTCCCAGACAATGGGCGGCTGCACATGCGACTGCTCTTAAATCCGGCGGAAAATTACTTTGCCTTGTCTTTCCACTACGACCAGAGGGTAACGATAGTGAAGATGGCCCACCGGTGAGTACAATCCCGAAAATGGGGATAGGGAAAGGTCAACATTAGCCCAGTGCCAAGTGATTTTCAAGCATCTCTAGCACGATCTACATTTTGAGATGTCCAAAAAAAAAAAGGAAAATCGCGTGGCTGAGCATTTTTTTTTATATTTCTTTCTTTCTTTATTTTTTTTTCCTCTCCTTTTTTTGTTGCTTACTGCTGCTTTACAGTATTTTGTCACTCCTGAATTATACAAAACTTTGCTTTGCGATAACTTCGAACTGGAACACGTAGGATTTCCGATGGAACAAGCAGCAAACAAAGCTGGCAAGGAGAAAATTATGATATGGAGGCGTAAGTAAGGACGTAAAACTATGCAAGCACACTTTCGGACATAAAGGGAAAGAAGAAAGCTCCGTAGAGTGGAGGGGAGAATAAATGTGATATATATTTGAAATGCAGCTAGTCTAGAGATTATAATCTACTATATCTCGGACTCCGAACATTGTGCGCGTCTCTTAATTGCATATTTTATAAATTGGACTTCCAAATTCTAATTTAGGCAACTTGTCTTATCACATTTCGCTGTCAGAAAGTGGGAAAGAATGGTAGCTGATTTGTCATTCTCTCACTGTGTTAGAAAGCATCTGCTAACAAATCGTCAGAGCCAGATAATAGCTGTAGAGCCGCTTCTCTTTTGGTGCCATAAAATGTATTTGTTGCTGTTCAGAGGGAGGATTGAAAGGGACCTTTTTTTTTGCTGTGGTAATTCCTTTGACACCATAATTTTTACCATAATAATTCAGATGCACTCACACGCAAAGAAAGAGCAATCTAAATTAACATGCAGCATTACCGTAAGCAAAGAAAGAATTGGGATCAGCTTTTGAGCGGATAGTAGTACGAATTCAATGTTGAAATTTTATTTTTATTTTTTTTTTTTTTTTATTTTCTTTTTTCTTTGAAGGGACTAAAAAATGGGAACTGTACCGTGTACCAAAGTTAAAATATATATATATTCATATTCATGTATTAAATAAACGAAAAAAATTAATTCTAGACTATCTATACTACTAGACTGGAATTATTGAGGCGGTACATTAGACAAATAGAAGTAAGTGCCTAAATTGCTGCAAGTGGTTGTTGCTTGAGAAGATAATTCTAAAACCTAATCTGCACCTTCTCGTGTTGATAATTCAAAAAAAGGGAATTTATTATCTTCAACTTCCGCTGTATGGACACCGCCAATAAAAAAAAGGGCAACCGAACTTGGTCCCTTTTTCTTACATGATTTCTAATTGATCCCCCCCTGATCTTTCTATTCTTCTTTCCCACTTTTGTCTGGGTAGTGTGTGTAAGTAACACTCAATTGACATATTTACCGATGTAGTAAGAGAAGATGGAAGCGCTCTAATATTACGTACACATAACCACGTACACTACAGACTAAACATAGGTAGCGTACCGCATAGACCGAGCTAAGTAAAAGGACAAAGAAGAAAGATGAACAATCTCTTTAAAATATAAAATAAACAAATTGCTGTCGAGGACAATCTCAAAATGATAACAAATTGATAAAGTAAACTCCGACAGCTGAAGAAAGTATATGTGCAGTTTGTCAAATGCTTAAAGGTGGGCTGATAAATTTTTAATGGTAAAATGTACTGTATGTAGTATACGAGCAAAAGGTAGGGAAAGCGTGCGGTGAGCCAGGACCTCGTCGGAGCATGAATAAAAAAAAAGAAAGAAAAAAAAAAAAAAACCACCCAAAAGCCGCGTACAACGCGTGAACCGAGCGAGCGAGCGAGCTCTTGAACGAGACATTATAGATAGAAGAGCGAAAAAAAAATAAAAAAAGTAAAAAAATAAAATCCAGATATTATCATAGATGTAGGACTCCGAGATTCTGCTAATATGAAATGTAATTCATGCATATCATTAGTGTTGTGCAAGGCTACCTGCAGAGCACAATCGGTACACAAACAACATACATTTCAAGAAAGAAAAGAGCCGGTTATCAAGATTGCCCAGGTACCGCGCAATTCACAATTTTATTCAATTTGTCAAATTAACTTCTTTTTCTTTTTTTTTTTCTTTTTTCTTTAGTAACCGAAAAGGAGAAAGGCAGCCAAACTAAAAAATCAATACAAAAAAAAGCTCAAATAATTGGAAATATATTTATACAAAATTATAAAAACATTTACTCCTGTACTAAAAATTCTCCTAGGCCCTGCGTGCAGGCTACATCATGGTACTAGTCAAGTGTTTACCATAAGCAATTCTCTCTTTTAAGTAATAACTCCTTGATCCGTCTCTAGTGATCTTCCTCTCCTGTTCTGCATGTCTTGTCAATTGTTTTCTCACTTTTACTTTCGACCTGAAATCAAACTAAAAAAAAAGGGCAACATAACTCAACGAGGCGGGGATTGAACCGCTTCATATAGTGTACTTTTCTTCATTCCCATTCTCTATATTCTTCACTCGTTGTTACTCTCAAGGAAACGGCAAGACTTTAGCGGAAAGTTGAGTTGGTTTCATTTCCCTCTCTCATATGCCGCATATACACACACTAGCCTAATACTCCGCAAGATTTTCAAGAGGAAGCAGGGCAGAAGATCTAACCTTCTCGTCAGCGCTGTGTAAACCTCAGATTACAGATTACGTTTACAGAAAGTCCCTACTTGCATTCAGACGTAATTGTGTTTTTCATGTCCACACCATCCTCCTCCTTTTTTTTTTTTTTTTTTTTTTTTTTTTTTTTTTTCACACCATCATCATCAACCGCTTCTTCGCTTACTTTTGGTCCTGTACATTTAACTTGTACCCTGGTGGATTAGGGGGTTACGTGGTAACGGCCTTCCATCATGGGTGACTTTAGCCAAAATCCCGATCAAATCTTGAATCGGGAATCTTCTAGTGCAACTCCTAGTAGTCGATATAATCCACTATCAGTATCTATTCTAACATCACCAACTACTTCATCACCAAAGCAAAAGTATTCAAAGAGTCAATTCCCTAGTCTTTCTGGCATTTCACCTTATTTTCATTGTCCAAGTCTCAACGAGACATTGTTGAGGTGAGTAAATTGTTAATTTTGGGAAATGGAGTAGATTTAGAACGGCGATGTGGACGCCCCTTCCTTCCTAAATCACTCTGTCTAAATCGCGTTTTAATTTTTTTTTTTTATTTTTTCTTATAATTTTCTTTTGATGAATATATATATAGCCACGACGCCATCCCAGTGAATGAAGCGCCTAAATTTCGATTGCAAATACGACAACAACCAGAACATGGACTAGCCGTTGGTAATGAAGATTCGGCTTTCAAATACGGTGAGTATAGCATTACAAGGAAAAGTTGCCTTACATGATAAATTTACATAATACACAATGTTGCTGTTTTGCAGCAAGAGCGACTCCTTTGGATCCACCACCGATATGTGAATTAATTCCTGAGCGTAGTAGTGATGTGTGAGTGCGCCTATCGTTTTGTCCTGATTTGTTTAATTAATTAACATCCTTTCTACACAGGAGATACATCTCTGTTCCTGAATTGAGCTTGCAGGCTCGCCTAGTTCGTTGTGAAGATCCACATGAAGAAATTAAAATGGAAGGAATAGTACGGGACCCTATGATCAGTGGATTACAAGAAAGTGGCTTCATTGCTCCTATTATGGGTCGTCACGGTGAGTGAAGAATAAAAGAAAAATGTGTAATTTGTAGAGTTTAGTAGCTCATTCTTTGTTCCATTTTTTTTTGCATCTACACAGAGGAATGCCTCTTTGTCTTTCCTGAGTTAGGAATTAGGGAAGCAGGTCAGTATAGAATACGATTTGATCTCATTGATCGAGCAGGACTTCAATTTCGTAAATTAACTTCAATCTATACGCAACCTTTCTCAATTGTCTCGGATAAGAAAAACTTTCAAGGTCTTCAACCTTCTACTGAATTAGTTCACGCTCTCGTTAGAAGAGGTCTCAAAATGCGTATTGTAAAATCACAGACGAATAAGAAGGCCTCAAAAAAGAGAAAAAAGACAAATGAATCAATGCAAGATTCAGTCACTATTACTGATGATGTCACAGACTCATCTAAAAGGTTGAAAAATCATCGATATTCTGTCTCATCTCTTGGTCCATCGCCGCCAACATCTTATTCTGATCAACAACAACCACATAGTCAATCATCTTGGTCTAGACCGCATTCACAACCTCAAAATCAACAAAGCTATTCTCCCATCTACGAATCTTTATCATCTTCTGCCACAACTACATCATCATCCAGGCTTGGTTTTGGCTTACCCGCTTTTCAAGATGATTTAGAAGATAATTCATCATCAAACTCTATCCTAATTCGCAAGCGACTTTCCCCTCTACATTTACCTGATCCTTCTCTTAATCGTCGATTCGATCTACCTACAACTCCTAGTCTTTCTTCCTCGAATGGATCAAAAACGTCGACTGAATCTACTCCCTCGATTGTTTCTACTCCCTCTGATGGTTTAGATCCACTCCATCATCGAATACTGCCACCTCCATTGCTACACTCTCAAAGCTCATTGACTCCAAGATCGATTCCGATGCAATATGGAAGTAAGAGCTATAGTAGCGGTTTAAGTGACAGTAGAGGTGAAGACAATTCATTGATTACATATCGGCCTGGCAGTGCCATCTCTTCACTACCAATTGCACCAAAATCCTACCAACATTCATTCCATCCTTCATATGATAATGTGGGCAGCAACCATCAAGCTATTGGTAGACGAGAAGATGATGGGTTAATCCGGCCTGATCGTCGTCATCATCATCATCATTACCACCACCAACACCAACACCAACACCAACAACATCATTATCATTCTCGACCTACTTTACCACCTTTATCTTCGCTTACTAATACCTCTCGACCACGTCCGCCATTCATCATTAATAATACTTTCTCATCTAATTCTATGGATGGTCGACATTAAAGAGTCACCTTTTGACTCCTTCAATATTACTGTACTTTTACACTCATTTGTAACAATACTTCTCCAGCAGAAAATTGTACACTGCTTACCACGTCAGAAAATATCATCGCATTTAATTTGAACGTTTCTAGACCTATACAATCTTTTTTACCACGAAAATGCTTCCTCTTGAAAGTCAAAATTTAATTGTCGACTAATGTGACGAAGCTGATCTAACATTTCAGCAGGACCACAACATTGTAAAGTTGGTCTTGCTACCCGACTACTTTTATCACTAAAGCTGGACACTATTTCTTCCACTACCTTAATCAAATCTGGTCGACGTTGAAGCAGGTGAACTTTTACTTGCAATAGCGGGTGAATAACCTTTATGGCTTCGATGAGTTCGACTTTGGACATGGACTGTTTCTCTTCGCTTTGTCTTTCCTTGTTCAGTGTTGTGACTGCCATACTCGAATCGTCTTCATCCTTTGTCATGTCCTCTTTTTCGCTGTGTGATGTTGAAGTGAAGATAGGTTGGGTAATGTATATCGAAAGCGTTGGTCTGTAAGGTACTTCCTCTGTCTTTTCATTTACTTGCGCCTGTAAAGTGCTGAATTTCAGCATATCAATAGCGGTAGCGATGATAGCTAGTAGCAACAGAAGGCCACCAAGATTTTTGAATTAGAAAAGTTCAAAGATAGAAAATATTAATAGAAAACAAATTGTTGCTCACCTGGATCACGAATAAGCCATATCAAGTGTGATTCTGCTCCAACAGCTATTGCTTCTTGTAAATGTGGTATACTGTGTGTGATTCCAATACCACCAGCTACAAGAATTCGTTTGCTTGAATTATTGAGCTGCAAAACAAGGGTGTACATTATGGTTATTTAAGGGAATATCTTTTCACACAAACGAATTGTCACCATCTAAAGCCTCACCTTTCTATGCTGTCCATAGAAACCCTCCACTAACATGCTTAGCTGACAAATACCATGTCCTTTCCGTACTTTTTGAAGAAGACGTCTTGTAATACCATTGTGAACTTTTGCATACAATTGACACTGCACTTTGCCATCAGAGTCTTGTCTAATATTGGCTACAGTGAAAGGATGAGAGCTCATAGGCTGTACTCTAGGAATCCATATTTGTACACTTGATCCGGCTTGTGTTTCTTTAATCCATTTACTTGCTCCTCGTCCTCGTAAGTGAAGGGAGATTGATAAAATATCTTTAGTAGGTGATAACAGAGTGACTTTACCAATTGAAGAACAAAATGTTTTGTCCTTGTGAAAAAGGCCATTAAGATAAAGTACCCTTGATACTCGTATCAACTTTTCAAATAAGTAAAAGGAGATAGAAGCATAAATATAGTTTAAAAAGTCGGCATAGACACCAGTCTCATTCAAGAGTTCAATATGGTAGAAGGTGGCGATAATGGTGATAATGGCGAATAACACGTGTGTGAGTACAAACCACTTTATTTGGAAAAGCAGGTACCGGTAACAAAAGTTGGATTTAATGATTAATGATTATTTTAATCTTTTAGAACTCACCTCGTAGTAAGCGGCTCGAAACCATCGAAGAGAAAAAAAGCACATGAAACAGAATATTATAGCAGCAACTACACCCATTCGCAAGTATACTCCTTCGAAAAGCTCCTTATATCCGTCTAATCCACCCTCTCGCGACGAGATGATGGAGTATCCACTGCAGAAATTAATAGTACAAGCAGGCTTAATCAATGATAGACGTCTTGACCAGACTACAATGAATTGACTTACATGCCGTGTATAAGAATTTGAACAGTAATCAGACGAGCAAGCCATCGATGGTAGAGCATACAAGTTGCAAAGCTTGCACCTGTCAAGAATGATACTGGATTGCTGCGACCTGATAAAAGAATTAGAGGCGGTAATTGGGCAGTGGCTAGAATACCTGCACGATCACTAAGATAACGTCCTACTTCTACAAATGACTCGTCTGGCCAGCTGAAATCCCATCACAAATCAGAATGATATTGGTCAGTAAAGACAGAATCAAAGGCGGGTAAAAAAGAGTCTCTGACATTTAAATGCTCACTAAAGATTGTATGTTGTGTAAGGCGTGTAAAAAGCAACAAGGGGAACCAGATTAACAATCAAGAGTCCCATCAAGATAATTGTTTCGCCTCGAAGTGGTGCTTGTATAGTAAAGAAGCTGGCACCAATTGTATACACCTCAGAATGCTTATACTTGAAGAGAGGAGCTTGAGAAATATGCTTTTGAAAGGCCAAGGTGAATCTATTATTGGTCACAAGAGATGACTTGCTAGTCAAAATTAAAAGTGCATTTCGGATAGTTGCAACAAAGACAATGGCTGCAAAGATGGCGCATATGGCAAACCTGTCTCAGAAAATAAAATGAAAAATAATAAAAGCCATGTTCTCCGATCAGTTTCCTATTGGAAAAATGACAAAAGGAATTCATAGAAACTTTGCAACATACCCAGCAAAAGAAGGTACTTTCATACTGTTGTCATAAAATGCAGTGAGAGTTGCAACATAGTGATCCCACTCTGGTGAGCCTTCAGTAATGTTGTAGTAGGATGCGTCTTCTTGCCAACCATCGTAGAATTGCCAAGGGTGTCTCATTTGCGTTTTACTCAGATAGAGAGAGAGAGAGAGAGAGAGAGAGGATTCGAGATGTGTGAAGGAGAGGTAATGAGAAGAAGAGGAATAAAAGGTTGCACTTTTGGTCTTACATATATATGTACTATTGAAATTTAATTTACTGTGTTCCTGCTTTGCAATCACAGAGATCTGTCGACTTTAATTACATAGGTAGGACTCTCAAAGTACATACCAGCTGTTCCGGTATGCTAGAGCAGGAGTCGGGTTCAATTGACATCAATACTGCAGTATCTGATTTAGCCACTATTTTCTCGCTCCTAAAAGTTTCCAGCCTCAAAGCAAGCAATCTGTCACATGACAGGTCGTACCGCCGTCACAACGTACTTTAGATATCTGATGTCGGGAAAGATCATCTTTGCCGCACTAAACCGAGCCATCTTTTCCGCACTTGCCGGGAAAGTTTGAAGCGCTTCTTTTCATCCATCAGATAAAGCAGGTACGGATGATTTGAAGAGTAGAAGAAGAAAATCTTGGCGCGTCCACTCCCACTTAATCACCAGGCCAGGGAAATTTTGAATCATTTTGTATTTCCCATCCATTGAAACAAAAACAGTAAATCCTAGCCATGTAAGCAGATGATTGTCATAATCCTTTGTGGCTTCGAAAAGTGTAGCAAATCGAGTATATTCATCCCTTCTCTCATTCTCACCAACCAGTCATTAAGTAGTGTGGCAAAGAAAACGAGAAGGTCAAAAAGAGCGAGTATTACAAGCCCGGCTACTGTCGGTACTCTAAAATTGTTGCGGTAATTGGAGTTCAGTGATGTCTGGTAGTGAATATAGCGAGCAGTACCAAACTTGATGCCGTTCTTTGCTGCCTTCCTTTTCCATTCACCATCTAGGCTCCAAGGAAAGGACACTGATTTTCGCGAGAGGAAAAATTGGAAATGAAAGAAAAAGATTGCAATTTTCTTTTTATTTCTGTTATTCCCCATGAGTTGTTGGCTCGCGCATCATTGACATGAGACCGCTTGCCGAAGTGAAAGCGAAGATTCTGCTTTCGATAATAATTGTGCTCGGTGTCTTGTAAAGGCGTAGCAGATATTATCGCCGACAAAAGTTCGCTTAAATGGACCATGCAATCCTGCGTACTCAATTCAAAGGATCATTTTCCGAGATGTCTCCACGAATAGCAAAGGAAGATGGTACATTACTGTTTGCAAAGAAACCTCTGCAAACGATGAAATGTTCAGCGCTAGATGCTCGAGAACTACGAGGCTTGACAACGTCTACTTGATCGAAGTATCTTTGCAATTGTTCTACCAATAGACTACTAGTATCTCGAGTCATAGATGAAACATCCACACGCCGACAAAGAATTTTTGCAATAAAGATTCCGCCCTCCTCCAATAATTGTAATGTTATGGACAAGGCTGATGCAAGTAATTGAGATTGAAGGAATTCATCCAATGAATGTAAACCTGTAACATCTGGCGCTCCATCGCATACAATCAAACTAGCTTTCGACCCTCCTAAAGCTGCTTGGACTGCTTGACTAGTTTCCAAAGTTGTAATATCACCGATGATCTGTTGTACTCCTGGCAAGGGAGCCATTGGTTGTAGATCAACTGCTACAATTTTAGCATCGCTGGACAATGTTTTACTTAAAACTTGGGACCAAGAGCCAGGCGCAGCACACAAGTCGATGACATGCTTCTGCTGATCATGCAAGAAATTGTAAATTTCGTTCAAATGAATTAGCTGACGGGTGATACAATTTCAGATCAACAATCTTCACTAGCGACGCAGACCTTTGACCCATCAAACTCACCTTGTAAGCAGATCTTGCTCTATATCCCTCGTTCTTACAGAGACGGTAGTAGATGTCTCTCTTGTCCTTGCTCGACCTTCCCATAATCAATATATCTACGCTATGAGAAGTTTATCCTCACCTATCTGGACCTGCTAAATTTTAGAAAAGTTGCATCTTATTTTTTTTTTTTTTTTTTTTTTTTTTTTTTTTTTTTTTTTTTTTTTTTGGTTTGATTCGTAAAAAGTCAAGAATATTTGTCGCGTGGTCTTCAGTTGAAGTTTTCTGTGCACGGACTCGCCGATTCTTCCGTTTACCTTGAGCTAGGGAGTGACTATCATAATAAGAAGACAAAACTAGAGATTGTTCCACTCTGCCCTTTGAATGATCTTACCTATAATTTCATTGCGAGTAGGATCTCATCACTTACCAAATTATTTAACTTTACGAGCAATGTCAACTCAAGTTCCAGTCGATGGCGTGGTGGTTGGTGTGCTAGGAGGCAAGACAGCAGAAAGTGCAAATAGTAGATCACTTGCCAGTCTCACCTCTATCGATATAAATTCGCAATGGTCCAACTCTCGAGCTTCTAGCACCAAACCAGGTCAAGTTCGAGTGTTCTATCCTTCCAAGGTATCTGTCTTCTCTAAATCCTCAGGAAAGAATAAATACTTATATACTTCTCCTTTCTTTAGCCTAGCGAAGCCATTGTAGCTGCAGTGTCCATGGCCAGTGATACCAAGGCCGCACCAAGCAGTGGACCGGATACTTTGTCCAGTGCCGACATCTTTCTTCGAAATGAACACCTCGAAGAGACAAGAATTGCTGCTGCAAAAGGAGCTCGTGCTTTGAGAGATCTCCCTTTACTTGATGGAGATGGAGAAGGGGCTAAAGAAATAACTCGAAGAACAATTGCATTGGACTCCTTTACAAGTCCTCATGCTGCTGCTACTGGTGCATTACTGGCCTTGTGGAAGGTCAATCACTTCAAATCAAAGGGACCAACAGGAGCTTTCAGCAAAGAGTACGGATTACAAGGTGGAAGGGAGATCAATGTTGTTCCTTTACAATCTGAGGATGGTGCTGCTTTGAAAGACAGCGGTGATGAGGTCAAGAATAGCACCTCACCACTGAGCTGGGAGACAGGCGCAGTGTGAGCAAAAGTTAGCAGATGGAAGTTTCTTCTTAACCATTACTGATTAGCTGACTTGTTTTGCAGCTACGCTGAAGCTCAAAATTGGGCGAGAGAGCTAGGTGAAACTCCTGCCAATTTGATGACACCAACTATTTTCTGTAAGGTAGTCATGGCAAAGCTTGGCCCTCTCAAGAATGTTTCTGCAATTGCTCATGATGAAGAGTGGGCTAAATCAAAAGGGATGGGTTCATTCCTGTCAGTGACTCAAGGTAGTGATCAACCAGCAAAGATGCTTGAGATCCACTACAAAGGAGCTGGATCTGACAAACCTACTCTAGGTTTAGTTGGTAAGGGTATCACATTTGACACTGGTGGATACGCACTCAAACCAGCTCTTGGCATGAAAGTGAGTTACTATATCTCTACGTAGCTTCAACTCTCGACTCAGTAAATTTTCTGGCAGTTGATGCGAGATGACATGGGCGGTGGAGCTGCTTGTGTGTCAACAATTTATGCTGTTGCTAAGTTGGGTCTTCCGATCAATATGGTTTGTGTAGTTCCATTGACGGAGAATCTAATCTCAGGTCATGCTACAAAACCAGGTGACCTTGTCAAGGCTATGAATGGGCTCACTATCGATGTCGACAACCCTGGTGAGTCTATTTTGAGAATGCTTATTTCTGTTGACACTCTTTTCTTACTTCAACTTCTCCGCTCACAGATGCTGAGGTATAGTATAGTTTGACGAGGAGCAGCAGATTTGATAGTAAAGAATTGACACTTCCTTTACTCTTCTTTTCTTCTAGGGTCGACTTGTACTAGCTGATGCTTTAACATACACTTCTCGAGAATTTAAGCCCTCTGTCTTGATTGATGTGGCTACCTTGACTGGTGCAATTCTTCATGCTCTTGGCCATGAATACTCTGGTGCATTTGTCGAAGATGAGAATCTTTGGCAAGCTCTTAAACAAGCTGGTGAAGCGGAAGGTGACCCATTTTGGAGAATGCCATTGAGCGATCGATATTACAAGTATATTGATACGTCGTATAGTGATATAGTAAATGTAGGTAGACCAGCAGGATCTGCATCGGCTGCTATCTTCCTCAAGCAGTTTGTTGAAGGGTTAGAAGATCGTAGCAAGGGAACAAAGGCAACAGTCAAGTATGCACATTTAGTGAGTAATTTGATTTAATCACCAAGCGAGAGAAAAATCAATTTACAAATTATCCTTTTCACCACTTACAAAAGGACATCGCTGGTACTATGGAGTCCATCCACCCAACTCCATACCAAGATAAAGGTTTGACTGGCAGGCCAGTTCGCGCTCTCATTGAATTTGCTCGTCGATTTGCTGTAAAGTCAGACCTCTGAGAATTTATAATTAAACACTGTTCAATGATATTGTTGAGATCAAATTACTTGCTTCTGACTGAAGTGGACATTATGTATTAATGTGTTAAAAGAATTATACAAGTACGACGAAGGCGATGCGAATACAGAAGCCAAAGAAAGCTGAACAAAAAACTTATACAAGACCTACCACGTCATTTCCATCAAGGCCTCTTAAAACCCTTTCTGCTTCAATTCGACCCCTATCCATTTCTATCTTGAGTCTTTCAATTCTCCTCATACCTTCTTCTTTCATTTCTGAACAAGCCCTTTCTACGTGACTCTTGAGCCATTGTTCCACAGTCATGGCTTTTTCCTTTTCTGAAAGTGGGTCTAATTTGGTCAAAGCAGGAATGTCACCTTGATAAGTCTTTCTTCTATGTGTTGTCTTGACAAGTGGTGAGCTGACTTTGGGAGTCGTCTTTGTAGTCGTTCGACCACTTGCAGTCTGTTTTGGCGTCTTGAACGTTTCTGATTCGCATGAAGTGGGTGGACTATCTTGTCTTTCTATCATCATCTTTTCACTATCACGACTGTGACTACGAGATGGTTCTTGTTCAAAATCACTAGCTTCTAGCATCTTCTCATCATCATCATCCTCCATTCCATCTCCTCTTGCTTGCTTTTCATCGACTACATTTGGCTCGCTTGCTTTTCTGTTCGTCTTCTTACTTGACTTCTTGACTTTTGTCTGAGGTGATTCTTTAATTTTCTCTTTCTCCTTAACTTTCTCCTCCTCTTCAACTGCATTAGTGATCCCCTTAGTGATTTTTTTTGGCTTTGCTGCTGCCTTTCTCTTCTTGGGAACTTTAATGGGTGTCAACTTCTTTTCTCCCACTTCTGCAGGTTGTATCGATTGCCTTTTCTTGGTCTTTGAAGCAGCCCTTTCATCTTCTCCTTCTTCTCGTTCTTTTGTATCTGCCTCCATCATATCAGCGACACGTTTCTTCGAGGCTGCTCTTCCCTTACTACTGCCAGCACTTGCTGATTTTGTCGTAAAGTCTTTGACTTTGTCTTCATCATCAGCTTCCATCATTTCAGCTATACGCTTCCTCGAAGAAGTTGTTGCCTTTCCTCTTTTGCTCGTGCTCGTACTCGACGACCTTGTTGTCGTTGCCTCTTTCCTTTCCCTTTTTTTTTCCACAACGCTGTTGAAGATGGCACATTCTGGTTTCCTCTTCTGATGCTCCTTTACTGGATCATCTGACTTTTCCCATCCGCCTAAAGAGCATTGACAGTAAACACACGTCACACAGTCTTCTTCATCCTCATTGGGTGCAAAGTGAAACCCGGCTGATGATAGCTAGTTGATAGGTAAAGGAGAATTAGAATGGGTGTCAATTTGGCATCACCAATTCTCATACTTCTACTCACCTTCTTGCTTGTCGGTTTCCATCCCTTCTTACCATCCAACGGCCAAGCTCCTCCAAATGTCCTTAGTCGTGCATCAATCATTATTTTACCAGTGGGTATTACATCGTCTTCCTCTTGATTCCAAATGAAAATTTCGCTACCACTTCTTTCTTCGCTTGCCCTCTTACTCTTTTCTATCATGACCCACGAGATTGTAGGATCTACTTCGATTAATCGATCTAATGCACTTTGACCTTCTTTCCAGTTTGAAACAGTCTGTCCATCTGGGTGGATGGTACATTGATCTCTTGAATCGGATGTAGGGCTGAAATACAAGCCTAAATTGGCCATTGACCTAGGTGTTGGAAAACCACCTTCTTCATTGTTGTTGCGATCGCTTCCATGGTCGCTTCCACCTGCCTTGTAACTACCATTATCTCGACCGACAATTGGGTACGGCCAGCTCAATTTTTGTCCTGCTGATGTTTTTTTTCTACTAGGCCCTGCAGTGGTTTCCTTTTGCAAAAATGTTGCTTTTCGAGCTTCATAGGTGCTCATTGGATGAGGTGGTGCAGACGGCATGTCGAGAGAAATCTTTGTTGATACGACTATCTCGTTGAAACGTGATTATCGTTCGAAATTTTCTCCGTACTATAGAAAGAAAACAGTAAGAAGAGTACGATTGCGCAAAAGCAGCACACAAGATCTGCCTTGGGAAGGAATAGAGAGTGAATGGTGTTGGACTGTCAATGCTCAAAACTAAGTCATTTGCGGAGCGCACCAAAACGCGTCTCAACAGAACGACACGTGAAGCAGGGTTCGAAGTTTACTCGAAGCACAAAAAAAAAAAGAATAGAGGCGCTCGGGCCATTTTATCCATAATTTTACTCTAGTACAATGAACAATTAAAAAAGTGTCAAAGGTACTTCTTTGGATGAAGAGAGGTGACTTTAATCAGTCTCTCCTAAAGACATGAAAATCAAAGAAAGGATAATTACAAGAGTGTACAATAGGAGGAGAATACAAGTTCCTTCAGACCAAGGAGATACATCAAATCTCGTTGACACTGGACAAGCAAACAGAAACGACAAAAGGTGTATTACCTTGAGTAAGGATTTACATGAGGTGAAGATCGAGCAAAACGGCAAGGTCGAAAATGTCGAATCAAAGAGAAGGACAACTCCTTCTACTCCACTAAAAAACCGGTCTTCATCGAGCAGAGTGCCAAGCTCTTCTCATTCATTGGAAAGTTCGCCAAAAGTCAGCATCGACAGAGATATTAATCGGCTGTTCAGTCCAAAAGGTAAATTGATTCGAGCGAGAAAGCATCTTTTGTATGAAGACGAAGAAGGAGACTATACAGAAGGAGAAAGCAATGAGAGAGTTCTACGCAGTGGCCCATACTCTCCCGCCTACAGTTCAAAGCCAGCGAAGCCTTCGTTTGCAGATCGAATGGCTCCACGTAAACGAATGGATACCGGTATCAGGCACATTGTCACAGCTTCTACCATTGAAAAAAGTTCGAAAATTTCATTCAATGAAGAAGTCGGCTCAAGCCAGCAAAGTACAGAGGAGGAATTAAGAAAGTCGCTTAATGTCAAGGAGCAGACTATAAATTCGACATTGACTGGCGAGACAACCTATAGAAGAAGGAGAAGTATTTTTGGCGTTCATACATCTCTAATTGCAAGTGCACACAAGGAAGGTGTCACTACCAGTACACCCGGAACTACTCTAAGTGATCTCAAGAAGAGATGGGCCGAATTAAACGATCTTGAGGAATCAGATGGCGAGGTCAGTGCTTATTAATAACAGATGTTTTTGCTTTGCATGCTCACCAATCTCCACCTGCCTACAGCCAATACTGGAAGATGACACAAAATTGACAGCAAATAAGACAAGCTTGTGGATAAAAGCTCGTAATCAAAATTTCATCAACGACTACCAATACTATGTAATGGAAATGAATGAAAGTCAAACAATAGATGCAAGGAGAAGCTCTGCTATTGCTCTGGCTGCTGTGGCACTCTCTCAACCGGATAGACTGGACGAACAGGACGACTGCGATCTCGAGCAGCAGGGAGGAGATTTGGTCGATCAAATTTATTTACATGAAGCAAAAACATTCGTGTTGAATCCCTTTATGAAAGAGGTAAAGGCGGCTGATTTAACAGCACAATTGTGGGCTCAACTACGAAGGATAGGAGCGGGCAATGGAGAGGATCAGGTTCTCGATTGTGTTCTGGCCCTCATTGTTGTCAATTTGGTTTACTGTGATGCTGAAATGTCGCTAGTATTGTACAACCAATGCGACTTCATTCGCTGCATGGAATTGATGCTTCGAGACTACACAGATAGCAGCAATTGCAATAGAAAGCAAAAGAGGCACATGACCACCTTGATTACCCTTGCCAAAAAATCGACATCTTTACCAGCTGGTAGAGACCTTACTCCAAGCATACTAGTCCTTGATGCCTTTGCAAAGATTAGTGAATGGCCAAGTGAGGTTGTCTGCCTGACGAAATCTAAAGAGGGTAAGAGTATAATTAGCCAGATGTGGAAATTATTGGCTTGTCAGGCAGTATTGACCAGCACACTGCTCAGCAAAAGTACCGATACGACCAAATTAACAGATGATTACGCTCTAAACATTGTGTTTCAGACACTTACCAATCAACATGCCCAGTTTTTCAATCAAATGCTACCTCGCAGGGAGAATTACGTGTCAGACGTTATTTCTTTGATACGCTATTATGTAAGGGTCAATCATACGCAAATGCTTTGCTCTTTACTTAGGATGTCGATCGCCTTTATGTCAGCTGACGAGGAGGAGTGGAGTACATTTTTTATCAAGTCGGAAAATGTTATTGAGCTCGTGGTTGCCTTAGTATTACAGTCCTCCAAAATTCTTCATGAGGAAATTGGAATGAATTCATCAGAGCAAATCGGAGATGGACTAGACTACTCTGTGGAAATGTTTAAGCTCTCCTTGGCTCTCTTGACTGATTTCATCGTCAAGGAGCCGTACAAAGTACGTCTGGTAATTCTCAAAGAGGAAAGGGACGATGAAAACAAATTGAAAGACGAAGGATTAATACAGCATCTGGGTCGTCTCATACAGCAACAAAGAAAGCAAGCCGAATCAGATCCAGAAGCTACATACATGGTTGGGTCATTGGCAGTCATTTTAGGACTCCTGGTTATTGGTTTCACTAGCGATACAGAAAAACAAGATGACGACACAAATAAAAGTCAACAGAGAGATGTGCTTGAGCAACTCAGACAAGGTATGCAAAATAAGCTCACTGTTGACTGCCTTGACGTCATCATTGCTTGTCTTACTGAATTTGCTGGTTTAATAAAAATTGTATCTGCTTCGTATTACAATACAAGAGATATTACAGGCAAAGGAAACAAGTCAAAAGAGGACCAGTCCTTTTTTCGTCGTATTATCAAACAACTCACATATATACGAAGTAATTAATTTATCATATTCAGGGCTTTGGTTTTCATCATCATGTAATTGTAACTATAAACACCACCATCTGCTTCCAGATCACCTTAAAAAATTGTTTTTCATAATTCATATTTCATAGCAAGACATATTTGAGAGACGAGAGCAGATGTTAGGCTACGGAGGACTCAGCAGAAAGAAAAAAAGAAGTCTAGAGTAAATTGTTAGGATACTGCAATGGCATGATATTAGCATCAAATTCAAAAGGAAAGATTGGCAATTGGTATTCAGTGCTGTCAGCTCGAAGACCACCCTGAGATTGCTGATCCATGCTAAGAGCTGTTGCAGTCCCGAAAGCTTCGACTTGAGCTTGTACATCTATAACACTAGTATTCAAAGTGCTGAATGCCGTCACAGTACCTTCATCGACCCTATCTGGTGCTTCTTCGTTGTCACCAACAGAGCTTCTTTCGTTTACTTGGCCTTCATCCTCCGATCCAGCTTCTGTGAGCCATTCGACTGATCGATTTGCTTCTGATTGATTTACCTCCTGATTCGGTCCATGATCGAAACGCTCTTCTACGATAAAGTCTCTTAACAAAGTAAAGACTCTTGGCGTTACATCATGAATAAGCTTGGCCAATACTTCATCTTGCGTGCGATTTATAAACGTAATTGGCAAGTAAGGTGTACCCCATCGTCCACTATCATCCATTCCTCTGACTAGATCATTTGGTTGCCAATTTAAGGGTAGAAGAGTGCTTAGATGTCCATGTTGCAAAGCTCTTTCGAGAGGTATGATAATCCTCATCCGAAAATTGTCGTATGCCTCCGTGATGCGCGTAGCACGAATCCAGACGTCTGCATCTAAAATGTCTTCATCTGGTTCTGCTTCAATATTGGGCGAAAAAATATTGGCCAAGTCAGGAGTCATTGGTACATTGATGGTAGTAACGACCCAAGTCTCAGGAACAGGTGCATCAATCCAAGTGAATTCCATATCGTCATCGGAAAGGTCTACTGAAGCTAAAGATGAAGAGCATGATTGGCAAATGTTGCCTTCATCAGAAATAGCCAGAATTGACTCTGCTCGAGCGCAAGATTCTGAACCACTAGGTTGACTTTCGATTTCAGCAATTAATTGAGCAATCTTGGACTTCTTTACCATGGAAGGTCTTTGGGTATTTCCTCGACAAGAAGAGGTAATGTGTTCTGGTGCCTTGCCATTTCGACCAAATTGTCGAAGTCTATCCTCAAGTTCATCTGCTGCAGCACGAAGACCAAGAGGAGCTTGTTGTACAATAGCATCGTACATTGGGAACAGTGATCTGGAAATAATCAATTGTCAGTAATCAGAAGAGTCACAACACGAGCAACAGCAACAGACTCACGGACCAGCTGGCATCGCACTAAAATTGCTAAGTCCTGGCTGCCTGGCAAGACTCATCGAAGCATTCGGTCTATGACCTGGCATTGTGAAGTGAGATGAAGGTCTGGCTCTGCGATAACTTCCCTGAGCTGAGCGTACAGTTTGCCTTACTCTCAAAGCAGCTGCATCGTATGCAGCATTTTGAGTTTGTGGTCTCAATCCTCGAAAGACTGGATAAATGGCATACTCAATAATGCTTTTCAAGGCATTATTAAGTGCTTTGTCAGATGCATGACCAGTGCTTGCTTGACTAACAGTAGAAGTAGCAAATGGTTGTGAAGAGACAAGTCTGGATTTCGCTTGTGTTTGAAGGTGCGCCTTCCATTGAGCACTACCAGGCTTGACTGCTCCTGGTGGACGTATGTGACCAAATACCCTTTCTGCAGAGCCCCGCAAGACTTGCAAAAGGGGTTCAATCACAGCCATTCGAGTGTATCGGGGCTGATCAGAATTCCTTTGATGTTGGAAGTGGCAAAGAAAGGGTGTGATTGACTATCTGACACTCTTGATGTTAGATATTTTATGCAGGCGGCTGCGCTCGGACCCTCTTCGGGCCGCCACCCAATCCCCTTTTTAGTCGAGGAACGTCGGCCGGTACAGACTTCAGACGCGCTCGCGTGTTTTGGTCGTCTAGTACTCTTTTTTTATTTTTTATATTAATCTGTCGTGCGTGGTGAGGGGACGGATGGTAAAGGTAAAAAAGGTAAAGAATCAAGTGTACTGTAGTTACAATGACAAGACACTTTTCTTGAAGAAGTTGAGTCAATTGGAGACGTGTTGAATAGTAGTATTCAACGAAGAGGGGACTATTTGGGGGTATTTCGGTTGATTGCTAATTGTAGCTTAGTGGACTTGTGAGTCCTGTCCAATATGTGATTTATCTTTTGTCAAGAAAAGCTTACTCTCTTCTGACTCCTTCAGATACAGCTCAAGGGTTTCCTCCATGCCACATTAAATCGCTCTATAAACGCCATGTCGTCTCGATCTGGTGGTCATCAACCACCAGTAGAGAGGGAAGACTCAAGAAGGTCCAGGCGAGGTGAACATCATGGATCTCGATCACAGTACGGCAGTTATGATTCAGACTACAGGAGATATTATGAACCTTCATCTGCAGGTCCTTCGTCACTTCATAGCACGGATCGACAGTGGTCTCGTAGCATCGACGATACTAGGGAAAAAGGGCAAAGATACTCTTTTCAACCACCAAAGGAGCCACGGGCTTTAAAAGATACATCTCAAAGACAGCATTACGAGAAGGATGAAAAGTATGATGGTCATTATGACGAGAAAAGTAGAGGAAGTTCCTCATATCGTTCACACCATCATCATCATTATGACGAGAGCGACAGATCAAAAAGGAAAAAGAGCCCCAATGAAAAGCCTAGAGACAATGATCGATCTAGTGAGCGAGACAGGAGCGTGGATCGCCGAAATTATAACCATTCAGAGCATGCACGAGACAGTCGCGATAAAGGGAGATTATATCCTGCCGATGAACTTCAAAGCAGTGAACAAGACAGGTACAGCAAGGTAGATCGCTCTTTCGATTATACTAGCTCATCTGAGGGCCAACGTGAGGCCAGAAGAGATAGAAAAGGGAGAGATGATGAAAGCAGAAAGAAGGGGGAAATCAGCTGGTCTTTTAATGAGGATTTCAAAAAAATACTACCTCGAAAGGAAGGAAATGGGAATAGCAAACCCAAAACAATAGAGTTACTACAAGAAGATGATGTACTCGAACGACTAAGCTCGAGGAAGATAAAAAAATCACAAGCATCACATGTTAAGGAAAACGGCTCAAGTCATGGACACAGTAAGAAAGAAAAGGAAAGAAGGAATGGTGATAAAGTTTCTCAGAAAGATAATGAGTCCAGAGATGCTGAAAGAGTCGAAGAAAAAAGTTCAATCAGCAAAGGAGACATGCAGAATACAGCAGACAAGGCGCCTACGAATGGTCATCTTTCCAGTAACGATTCGCCCAGACAATCAGATAGAAATGGCTTCCATACATCGGACTCTCGATCTAATCGACTTCATTTGAATCACATTTATACTACTCAAGTCAAGAAGCCAGACGATATCCCGCCACCACCTAAAGAGAGGCCTTTGACCCCACCACCACCTCCTGCATCACCACCTCCCTTGTCCTATGGGAACGTTATACTCCCTCATGAACTACTTTCACCTGGAAATGAAACATCGATACCCAGAACAAATGATGGAAAGATTTTGATGCCCTTTCGTATCGCAAAGAACGAGAAGAAAGAGGCTATTAAGATTACAAAGGTGACTGAGAACAGCAGAGATCCTCGTCCTCATTGGAAGGGGTCCAAGCGACCAGTACGTACCAAGCTCAATTTACTGCAGTGGAAGTGGGACTCTCATTCTACCAAAGCAAAACCACCACCACCACCTCGAGCTATTGTGGTGACACAACTTTCACCATTATCAACTCTAGGTCAGCTCAAGCAATTCTTTAGAGAATTTGGTAGGATAGAAGAAGCAGACTTATACCTTGACCGCAATTCAGGAGCCAGTCTAGGTATTTTCTATTTGAAATTTTGTCAAGATTATGATGATGATCTTCGCTTGAAAGAGGGTGTAGTGAAAAGTGACGATAATCAAAGAGGTGATTTGGTTGCTAGAGAGGCTGTCGAAAAGACAGATGGAAGCAAAATTCGAGACGACACTGTCCAAGTAATACTGGACGATGATGAAAAGACTCATTACAAGAAAGCATATAGGGATGAGATGGGTAGACGCTATCCTCCCAGGCCTAGAATAGCACCTGTATTACCATCAACGGATAGCTCAAATGCAAGTTCAACTACTAGCGTTGCTGCTACTCCTCTCATTACGACAACAAATATGCAACCTCCAAGTACGCGATCAGGTCCACCATTGGATGCACCCAAAGGCCCTCGAAATGCACCAAGACCAATAACCCAAACTTTTATGCCAACTCGAAATGGCTATCAAGATGAAATCATAAATCGTACTAATATTCCTCAAGGACCAGCATCACAGTCTCACGCATTTTCTTCTTTAGCCAATTCTTCTTTTCAAAGCGATTTTCCTGTTCGACAATATTCTCAATATGGTGCAACAGTACGTACTCATTCTACTACAAGCGTAGAAGGCCCAAATAAGGGAGTTCAATCTTACACTAATAATCCTGGTTTGGCTGATATGCTGAAAAGAAACGGCAATAGACACCTCTTCATTGCATTGGTAGATGGTACGAGTATCGAACAGGTAACTCTCAATCATCGTTATGGTAAATATCGTCCGCGTTATTTTGAAGATGAAATGGGTCTATATGTTCTCTTCAACGACCCTTATAGCGCCAGCAAATGTTACACAGAATATTATGGTCGGGAGCTCTTGGGCAGGCCAGTGGAGTTAAGAAATCCTCCATCGATTGAAGACGAATTGTCAAATGTATCCAAGAGTGAATTATTCTCTAAGTCTACTACCACGAATTCTTCGCTGGTTTCGCCGAAAAAGTCAATTACAGCTGATCGAGCAGCGAAAACGAATTGGACCGAAGAAGAGCTCCCAAAAGATGCCAAACTTATCATATTGAGGGAATTGGGGGAAACTTTTGTCAAGGATCTCAAATTCAGAATCATTGAACCATTTCTGCAGCGATTCTTCGAACCAGACTCTGCCGGAAGTCAAGCACTTAGTGCTCCGACAAGAATATTAGCAGAAGAGGAAGAGGAAAGTGAGATGGAAATTGAGGAAGATGATGAAGAAAAGCGTATAAATAATCCTCTTTACACTGAGGCAATCACGAACAATATGAAATCAAAGCCAGATAGATCTGAAATTAAAACTAAGCTAGAAGGAGAAGAAGTATACATACCAAGGCGGGTTGGCGAAGAAAATCCATTAAAGTTGCAAAAGGAAAAGAAGGGGAAAAAGATGAAGAAGATTGCATCAATGGAAGAAGAGATTGAGCACATCTTACCTGGATTCGATGAAGACGAGGTACCAATTAAAACGACTGTACGTGTCAAGACAAAGAAAACTTCGAAACGAAATCGCCCGAGGAGTCCTTCGCCAGATCCATTCTCTCTTGGTATTGCAGAAGATGAAGAAGACCTCTACTATGTCAAATTGGCGCTTGCAAAGATGAAAGAAGGAAATACGGCAGCAGAAGTGCAAGAAGAAGGAATAGCAGCAATAGAAGCATTAGAAGCAATGGAACCAATGGTAGGAGTCAACGGCCTACCTCGTCATACGTCTGGCTCTGCTAGGACAGAAGGTTTCTATCGCATACCACCAGCTGAAAAGGCACTTCACCTTCCTGACCGTAATCGCGCTGTAGTAGACCCTGCAAGTGCAGTAGGACTTGCGTCTGCTCGTGATAACCGAGCCGATAGTCGTCGCTTTGTTCAAGGAATCGAACAACATAAGAAAGAAACTGCTACTGATACTGATATTTTAAAATTCAATCAATTACGTTCTCGTAAAAAACAACTCAAATTTGCAAAATCACCCATTCACGATTGGGGTTTGTATGCAATGGAATTAATTCCAGCTGGAGATATGGTCATTGAATACGTTGGGGAAATAGTTAGGCAACAAATTGCTGATCAAAGAGAAAAAATGTACGAAAGGCAAGGAAATTTTAGCACCTATCTGTTTCGAGTGGATGATGATGTAGTCGTCGATGCAACAAAGAAGGGGAACATTGCGCGATTGATGAATGTGAGTTAAATTTTGGATGTAAATGGCAAGTCAAATTGATGATTCATAAATTTTTTTTTTTTTTTTTCTTCAAGCACTGTTGCACTCCCAATTGCAATGCAAAAATCTTGACACTAAACGGAGAGAAGCGTATTGTACTTTAGTAGGTCTTGGATATGTCTGCATTTCGATGATCCCTATATATCAATACTGACTTGCCCATTCAATCTTTTGTCCTTCCAGTGCCAAAAATGCCATTTTACCTGGTCAAGAATTAACATACGATTACAAATTTCAAGCGACTGGTGATGAAGAGGATGCGATTGCTTGTCTTTGCGGAAGTCCAGGTTGTCGACGATTTTTATAAGGAAAACTCATTCCTTACCCTCTTTAGAGACCATATCTTTCTCTCACGCTCTCAATTTTCTTACTAACTTTTCTGTATCCTGATACATATTGTACTGTTTGTAATTGTAAAGCACACTCACCTCAAATTCAATGCAACCAATTTACACACACATGAGAAGAAGAAACTTTCTTCCGAATTTACGCGCTTCAGTGTGAAAAAAGGTTTAAAGAAGCAGATAAGACGCTCCACTTTAATAAAAGCCTGTTAAAAGTTGAAGGAGGGGGGGAAGGGGGCGGGCGTTGCATATATATATATACATCAATACCTCCTTTATCCACCTCATTTTGATAATCAAAGCGTCTGTCTTGTCAGTCCTCTGAGCCGGCAGCTCTCTCGGCTTATACCAAACGCCGAGAGTAGTAGCATCATGGCACCTTCTTCATCACGAGAATCACAAATCAATAACACAACAAATACAAATTCATTGCAACCTCTTTTACCTTCTCCCTCTGCTTCAACTAGACCGAAATCAATTTTAAATTTATCAAGGTCATCGGCACTTTCACCCTCCTTAAGTTCTCGAACGCCTATTAATCAACTCTCTACTAGCCCTTCTAATCAATCTATCATAAGTAATAATAATAGAAATAGAACAGGAGGTGGATACAACAGCGCCTTACATCGATTAAAAAAGGTTGCAAGTAATGCCAGTATTGCAAGTAGCAATGTCCTAAGTGCCTCAAAGCCAAAGACAAATCAAAGTCATCTGGATGATCCAATAGTATCAAGCACAAACAGTAGTCGACCTGCTAGCGTAGCTTCCGTTGATGCTGAGCAGAAGGTTTCAGCGACTGCAAAAGAAGAGTCGAAAGGGGATCGTCAAAGTAGATCTGCTACCTTGGCACCTCCAGCTAATATTAGAAGGGAGAAAAGCGAATCTCCGTCTAACACGATTGTCAAGAGGCCAAGGTCTCCAATCACGAATGCTGACAATGCTACAGTAAAGCAAGCGAGGCGCAAGACATGGTTTGGTTTTGGAGGGGCCATCGATGATGAGGATGATGTCACTATGAAGGATGATGTTAAAGGGAAGGGAAAACATGTGGATGCTAGTGCTACGCAAAATGAACACACCCAAGCTTTAGATGCTAAAGGAAAGGATGAAAACATTAATATGCAGAATGGAGATGAACCCGACAGTATTAAGGAGGTGGAATCAAATCCGGCGCCAAAAGGCTGGATTCCATGGCGTGCTCCTGTAGAAAGTACTGCGATGGACAGAGCCATTACATCGCAATCATCGTACGTTGATACCATCAGACGATATGTTAGTGGAGAAAGCGGCCAAGCTGCGAGTTGGACTGGCTGGCCACTTTGGCGAGGGGAAGCAAGTCAGGGTACTAATCAAGATAGCGCACCTGAGGCCGAAATGACAGACGCAGAACAAGATGCTCCAGAAAAAGATAAGGCTCAGAAGAGGGCAGATGAAGTTGAAGAGTACACGATTACGCAAGCATCGTTGCTGCATCGATGGTGGCCAGCTTGGGGTGCTGAATCTGTGAAAGAAGAGATAAAATCAACCCCAACTCCAGCTGAACAGGTTAAAGCAGAAGCGCTGGCTCGACTTGGAGCAAAGGAAGCAGTATTGAACGAAGCAACTCGCTCAACTTGGATAAGCTACTTTAGCAGTCGCTCTGCCTTGCCAGCTTCCAAAGTAGGAGATCAAACCAGTGAGCCAGAGGTAATGAAGATCGAATTGCCCACTTCTCAGTCAAAGGCTTCCTATGCAACAAAGGGTAAAAGTAAAGTTGACATTCCATCGAAAGATCAGATATCTGCATCTCTTGTAAAAAGGGACGACAAGGAATTATCTCTAGACACACTGAAAGCAGACCCAGCACCACCAGTCAGCCGCCCTAGTACACCTCTTACCACCAATAAAGAGACTGCACGCTTGGTTACAAAGGCAGCCGTTGGACCCAAAGGCAAGAAAGGTGATCCTCCAGGGAAATCACCGAAAGGACCACCACCACCAAATCTCTTGTTGCCTTCGTTCGAAGATACATTCACTACTGCACCTCGTTCAATGCCACCTAGCAAAGGCATGCTTGAAAAGACATTGTCGTACCTGTTTAACCGATCATCTGATGACAAGGAAAAGAGTAGAGCAAGAAAGTCTTCACTTTTGAGTATTGGTACGAGTAATAGAAGTAATGAAGAGGATGTACGAGAACAAGAAGCTCAGACAAGATTACCAAGATCATGGAGCGTTTTAGGTGATAAGGAGCGGGCATCGACCAAAGGTTGTAGAGGAATTCAAAAGGTTTCTGTGATTGGAGTTCACGGATGGTTCAGTCAAGGTCCGTTACGTAACCTATTTGGTGAGCCTACTGGTACATCCATTAAATTTGCGACAATGATGAGCAATGCAGTCAAAAAGCATTTTGAAGAAGCAGGACTTGAGCTTAAGGATGAGCAACTAAGTGTTATAGCCCTCGAGGGGGATGGTATCGTTTCAGATCGAGTCAACAAGTGAGTATAATTCTATATTGTTGTCGGGTAGAGGAGCTTATCGTTTGCCTGATCATCAGATCATTCGCTGCGCTACTGAGCAATCCAAGTTGGATGGTAGATGTTCTTTCTTCAGACGTCGTCTTTATTGCTGCTCATTCACAAGGTTCAGTTGTAGCAACTCACCTTCTTGCAAGGCTGATTGAACAGCGTCACCTAGATCCAAAGCGGACTAAGATTGCACTATTGGCAATGTGTGGCATTCATCATGGACCATTTGCTCATTTGAGAAGCTCTGTAGCAAGCTATTACCTCAACACTTTTGAGACACCTGCTGCAAAGGAGCTCTTTGAATTTCAAAATAGCAAATCAGCAGTATCAATGATGTATGCAGCATCACTACGAATCGTCGTCAGTGCAGGTGTAAAGGTGAGGATTGAATTCTGAAAAGTGTTTTTAAAAACTTGAAATTGATCACTACTTCTCTTTACAGCTCATCTATGTTGCTTCAATGGATGATCAAGTGGTACCACTTTACAGTGCTCTCAACTCATCGGCATCGCACCCATCTATTCTACGAGCTATCTTTTGTGATGGTGCTGCATTCCCTCGAGTTGATTTTCTCACAAATCTTCTCTCTTTTTGCGTAGCTGTCCGAAATGCCGGTCTTTCAGATCACAACCTCCTCACTTTACTGTCTGCTTCAGTTGCAGGTAGTCTATATGGAGGTGCGGGCCATTCCATTGTTTATGAGGAACCTCAAGTTTATTCTTTGGCAGTTCGCTATCTTTTTGAAGTATCCTCACCGAATTCATATCCAACTACAAAAGGTAGTGAAATGAATCTAGGACCACCAAAATTAGCATTAGAGTCATTTTCCACAGCAGACAATACAAAATGGAATAGTAATCCTTTCGCTTTGCCTTGGAGTTTAAGAGGTCTTTTGGAAGATGAAATTGTTAGGAAATATTTTGATACAGTCATTGATAAATTATTACGAGATTATAATGATTGGAGTCCTACTACCAAGACGCTCAAAGATGGTGAGTAGAAGGAAAGTCAATGATCAAGAACAGGACTTTGACTAATAATCTTCCTTCTAACTTGTTCACAGTACAATTCCGACTAGAACCTATGCGTCTTGTCTCAAGGCGATCTTCCCCTTCCCCTCATCCATCCCCATCAGCGTCCAAATTATGAGTTTCCAACAAATGCCATTCATCCTCACTCAATTATTGTACTTCTAATCGCCAGCTTTCATTCAACCATTCTCTGAGCTACTTTGCAACTGTATTGAATCTCCATCGAGAATGAATTACATTTTAACAAAAAATAATTGAAATCTATACTTGCTTTCTCAACCTCACCCTCCTCATCTCGCCCAATGCTGTCTTTCCGACAAATATGTTGACAGTGCCCAATGCAAGTAACCAAGGCATCATTTTGAACAAAGTAAATCCTCCACCAAGCCAATAGAAGAGTGCTAAGACTTCGAGTGAGCATAGGGTCACCAAGAATGGTAAAGTCGAACTTGAAGGTGATCGCATGGACAATGAGGGCATAATTTGTGATACCTGAATGAGTATAAAAAAAGGCAGGGAATCTCAGAGAGAGAATTTCACCAATCTTTATCCTTCTTCTGCACATACCAATAGGAGCAAAACAGCTGATGGGAGAAAAAGCGTGATTGCAGCTGCCACCAGTGAAACAATCTTTGGTGGCATTTGATCAGCTGCAGGTACATTAAAGGTATGCCTTCGTTCAATCTGGCGCTGAAATCCTTGTCGAATTTCTTGCTTCTCCCGAGAGGAAAGAACCACCTTTGAATCTGCGATAGAAGCAGGAAGCGAGAGTTGCAACAAAGGTAATTTGATGGCTTCTGTGTTTTCGCCAAATGAACCAATAAGTAGCGTTACCTGCACCTTACCACTACCTTTTGTCAGATTAGATGGGAGTCGATCCATGCGCTATGGGGTAGCTGTTAGCCCACCCAAATTCCACACAATACATGCAACAGTATTGACTCACCTGGTTCCATGATGCTTTTCCGGTACTTGCCTTCACCGACACAATGCCAGATGAGACTCGAGTAGGATCATGAACATCGCTCATAGAAACAACTACTTGGTGTGGCAGATCTTCTGCTTTTAGTTTCTCTTCGCTGCCACTTTGAAGAGTAAATGCTACCTTGAGAACCTCATCGGGATTGATGTTCAAGAAAGATTCGATAGACGGTGGCTGTGTAGCAGTAAAGCTTACATTTATAGACAAAGGTAAATCCTCTGTAAACCACCTTCTTTTTCATACGTGCTCATCTCACCTCTCTGATATCCTTGCTGACCCATCGATAGAAGAGACTGTCAACTTGGCTCCTTCAAGCGACCACTTTGAGGCTGCAACTGAACTCAAGGCGACTGCTAGCAAAATCGCAAAAATTGCCTTGACACTCATCTTGACTGTCGTTGTTATTGAAACTTCAGCGTTACTGTTGCTTCACTGGCAAGAAGATTGGCTCTCCAAGTCTGTCATTGCCGGCAAAGCCCCACGTGAAAGGGTGCACGAGCCACGCCCCTTTTTTTTTTATTTTTATTTTTTTATTTTTTGGCCATTCAATGATTATGGTGATTTATTTTGGGACATTTTCTTAAAAATTCAATCAAATTTTTGTTGACAGCTGCCAAGATCGTTTCCTAGAACGACATGGCATTGTCTTCGAGCTTCTCGAGGAAGAAGCTCGGGGAAAGGTTTCATCTGAAAAGGTCGAGCTCTAAAAATATAGAAATCTCACCATCATATTCATCATCAATAGATGTAGACTCTTCTTTTGTATCGTCCAATACTACTTACACTACAAAAGATGGTGTAGATGAGCCTGATATAATGGCAGATTCTGAAAAGACAGGATTGGAGGCTGTGAACATGCTGAGTACAAGATTAAGATCTATTTCATCAGGAGGTAGAAGATCTGGAGAAGGAAAAAGGAGTTTTACGACCCCATCACCCACTGATTTTCCCGCAAATTCCTCTCGGACTTCCCTGGTGAAGGAAGAAAAGAAGAGTAATCGAAATTCTAGATTTTTCGGATCACTGGGGGCGAGACCAAAGTCAGAGATATTTCCTTCGTCTACTTTACCACTATCGCAATCTTCTTCTTCAGCATTAGATAACGTAAAAGATGAAGTAGAAGAACAGGAAAAGCCTTATGTGAGGCGACCAAGGCTCTCCATATCAGGACTTTCTGGTCACTTTCTTAAATCATCTTCAGCATCCTCTCCAATTTCAAACAACTTTTCAATGCCCACGGAATCTAGTACAAGTCAAGGAGATTTTAGTCTCAAATCATTTCGCAATGTACGTAGGCAAAGCTCGAATGGATCTTCCTTTTTATCTGCTGCTGTCAATAATCACCTCCAACCCGCAATAGCACCCATGTCGTCTGCATCAAATTATGCTCCTTCAGCAGCAATACCTTCTAGACAAGAGAGTTTTGTCTCAGCGGAAGAGTATCTTTCAACATCCGGTCGACCTTCGCCTTTCAGTGAAGATATGTATGCAGGGTCCCTTATAACAGAGAGCAAGCCTAATAGCCCCCGTGCTGAAGCGGTGCGTGCCTCGGGAGGATCAATCTCAGCGGGAAGGTTTCGAAGAGGGACAGGTTCTTCGCGTCATTTAGATGAACTGACATCAACTTCAATTACTCGAGGAGGAACATCTACTCCGAATGATGCATCAACTAGACCAGCGAGTCCTTTGATGCAGATTGCAAGCAGTCCTAGTGAGACCCTTGCAGCATTGGAAGCAGAATTGGCCCGAGGAAGAAGGACTCCATTGATGTTTCTCAACCAAGGAGAGCGAAGCCGTCGAAAGAGTCTGGGCAATGCATTTGGAATCAGCAGTACAGATAGGTCTACATCTAGTATTTCCGTCAAGGACTCTTCATATTTTTATTTCAAGCCTGGACACAGTGATGATCAATTAGATGGCGGGTCATTGCTTCCGTATGAGAGAAGAAGCGATGGAAGCGAACAGAATAACATATCACCACCAATTTTACCTTGGATGTCAAGTGAGAAAAGTAGAGGCATCGAACAACATCGAGATTTATCTGGCTCACATAATAACAACCGAGGGAATAAAAACTCAAATATAGTTTTGCAACCAACCAGTAAAGTCAATAATCTTACGCCCTCTTCTTTGCATGAACAAGAACAGCCTGATGCAGGTTCGTTCAAAGTAACAACATCTCTTCTTGCTTCGAGTACTCAAGATCCTACCAAACATCACAAAGTATCTTTGACATCACCAACAATAGATGATGAAGTAGTCAATCGAAGTTTCACACCCAAAGAGGCTATAGAAGAGCCAACCTTCAGCTCTGAGTTGCCAGCAAAGGAGCATGAAAGAAGAAGGAATAACCAACCATGGTCAAATAGTAGAAAGAAGTCATCTGATGGAGAAAGTCAACATCGGCGTGGCACAACTTCTGCCGTAGACTACAAGTCTGCGCTTACAGTATGGCCACATCGAAGGTCATCATCTTCTGCTTTTCCTCTTTCAAGTAATGGTGTTTCATCATCAAGAAGAGCAGAAGAATCACTAGCATTTCACAATCAACAATTTGCTTCATCCTCTGCTACACAAAAGAAAAGTGAAATCCAGCCTATACATTCAGCGAGGATAGCTTGGCCTTCACCACCTTGCGTTAAGCTATCATACTTTTCACAATTGAATGCAATGCATCAACATAGTCTATATGAACAACATCGAAAAGCAGCTGAACATGCTCTGGCAGAGTATCTTCGTTTGATGGCGGGCGTAGTTCCTCCTGACGCAATGACTCAGCCAGGTCCTTTATTTAGCACAGAAGGTGGATTTGTATTGTTGAATGAGAGCAATACAAGTAGTAATCGCTCATTTGGTCCTTGGACGAGTCACAATCGTAGTCGAAGTATCAGTGTACCTGGTCTACATGGAGGAAGTCAACAACATCGTCGTCGATCCGCTGCTACCATTTCCTATAATGAAATACCTGTTCCACCACTACCAACGGATACTATGATTGAAAAGATGGAAGAGAGGGCTCACACCATTCGAAATAGATCCTCTTCCCAAGATCATTCATGTTCTCCAACAAGATCCTCTTCCAATGGAAACACATATTCAAAAAACAGTTCTGAATTCAATGACTTCACTCGACGACCCAGCGCCAAAATTTTGAATCCAGTCAAGAAACCAATCGAAGCATTTGAAGGTTTCATTCAAAGTCTTTGATGATGATGATCGAGGACGCAGAAGTCTAGGAACGATATAAGTACTCCTTTACCCAAAAACAATTCTTTCGTGTAAACACAATAAAAATGATTCACAACCCGCTTCTCGTCATTCTGTACTTTTATCTCTCATATCTCATATCATATATACCCAGCCATTAATTGAAGTATCTATAAATATATGTCATCTCTCGCTTCGGCTTTAAGAAACGCGTGGATCGTGTCTAAAACAAGATTACGGTAGGCCCCTATAATGAGGAGGCTTGGCAATGAAAAAAAAAATAGCTAAATCTCCTTGACGAAAAAGACTGCCCGCGTACCTGGCTATACGAATGAGCATCTTATACTTTGCCTGGATGGACACGCGCTTAAATCTGAACCATGAGAAAGTCAAATGAAACAAGATTCTTACTTACTTCTACCTAATCCCATAACTACTTTAAATCACGTTTAGTCTATACGACTGATTTTCCTCCATCTCAAGCAGAATCATACCAACGCTCTTTCTACTGCGTGACATTCATAAGAAAGTTCAAAGGGAGAGAGTTACCTTGCTGGTCAAGTGCAGCACTCCTACGTTTTAACGCAATTCCAACTCCTTTCGGATACATTACTTCTAATCAACTACCCTGAAAGTGTAGGAGCTCTTATCAATCTAGAGCGATCTTCTTCTTTTTGCTTTGTATTCTTTGACATTGCAATCTGCACCCAACACATTTAGTCTTGCTCTTTACGCCAAGCTAAAGACGAGCATCAAGTCACTGTTGCACATAGCTAGGTTCCGCTTCGACATTCCTACAATACATTTCAAATACTACATGGCTACTATATAATAGCCAAAAATAAATTCTCTTGCCATCGCGCTTGTTTACTGACTAAAGCTACTACGCCATGGTCTTCGGAATACATAGCGGCAAGAATGCACCTCAGATGGATGAACAAGGTCACTTCTATGACCCCAACATGCCATCACCCTATGATTCGGGACCAGCAAATCGTTCTTATATCTCTGATCCTTCACATCCCGATTACGACCCTGGTATTGATCCCAATTTACAGCTGAGGACAGTCAGGACAGCTGCTGAAAGTATAGCAGAGAGTCACCGAAGTGAGGCTAGAAGAGAGTTAAGAGCCAAAGCAAAACGGAAAGCAAGTATTCTTGGAAGGCTAGGTAGAGGTAGGACTCTCAAGAGGAGAGAAACCCAAAGAAGGACGAATGGAGCCTCTGGAATAGTTGAATTAGTGCAAGATGAATTGGGAAGAATCAGAGAAGGACTTGATGCTGGAGGAAAGCAAAGTGGGGCAAGTGGGACAGGAGGGGAGGGTATAGGAGTCGCTTTTGATAGTGCACAACAGTACGATACTCCCTTGTCTGCCACTGCTGACATGCAAGGTGAAATAGAAAATGAAGCAAAGCAGGAGGCTGTCGCAGCTGGTGCAAATTTAGATCAAGGGATGAAAAAGGGTCAAAAGAAGCCAGCAAAGAGAAGAAATGTCTATCTTAATATTGTACCTACATCTCCAAAGGAAGTCAAGAAGAATGGCGATCCTATTGCTAGGTATCCCAGAAATAAAGTTCGCACAAGTAAATACACCATCATCACATTTATACCTAGATTTCTTTCGGAACAATTTAGACGCTTGGCCAATATATACTTTTTAGGGCTTGTTTTATTGCAAACATCCGACTTATTTGGTGCTACTGTACCTCAAGTTGCTATGCTTCCTTTGGTTGCCATCTTGACAATTACAGCTATAAAAGATTCAGTTGAAGATTATCGAAGACATGTTTTAGACAATCAGGTCAATAATTCGGCAGTCACAAAGCTTGGCCATTGGAGAAATGTAAATCAACCACGAGATTCACGTACTTGGCTTGAAAAGGTTACTGGTAGAGGTGGTAGTACAAAAGTATCCAAAGGTGTCAAAAAATTAAGAGAAAAGGAAGATGCTATCGGCATGAGACCAGTAGGAGGAAGTTCTGGAAATAGAGAAGCTGGTCAGGTTTATTCGGGAGGGCAGCCTGTCGAGATATTAAATACTGGTCGAACTGGAAGGAGTGACAGTCTTACTAGTGGTTATGGTCCTAATCTGGAGACGATTGCGTCCGAAAGTGAACATGCAGCTAGTACAGTAAAACCTGCTATGAGCCGGTCAGGAAGTACAAATGCCTTACTAACCCAGAGCACTATTGAATTTGCCACACCATCTCGGACAAGTTTACCTGAACGAGAGGGACTTGTAGATTATCGACGACATACTCCTGGTACCGGTAGATGGGAGAGGACACTTTGGAAGAAGCTAGAAGTAGGAGATGTGGTATTGCTTCGAGAAAATGATCAAGTCCCAGCTGATCTTGTTCTGCTCAACTCGTCTGATCCAGATGGAAATGCATTTGTAGAGACCAAGAACTTAGATGGAGAAACGAATTTAAAGGTAAAGAAATGTCTAAAAGCTACGATGGGAATACAAACCGAAGAAGATGTTGAACACGCTCGTTTTGTCATTGATTGTGAACCACCTCATGCCAACCTTTACTCATTCAACGCTTTACTCAAATTCGAAAAACAATCTACTGAAAATTCATTTACTAAAGATAGCAGCATGATGGAACGTGCCAGCTCATTTACTGCAAGTGAAACATCTTCTAAACAGGTAGAACCGGTCACAGCAAATGAATTACTTTTACGAGGTTGTGCTTTGAGAAATACAGAGTGGGTTATTGGTATTGTTGTTTTTACGGGATCAGATACAAAGATTATGCTCAACGGAGGTGAAACACCATCAAAACGATCCAAGATTGAAAAGGAAACCAATGTCAATGTAGCAGTCAACTTTGTCATTTTACTCGTCATGTGTTC
Source organism: Exobasidium cylindrosporum (assembly GCA_023273805.1). NCBI lineage: Eukaryota > Fungi > Basidiomycota > Exobasidiomycetes > Exobasidiales > Exobasidiaceae > Exobasidium > Exobasidium cylindrosporum. Next base: position 5,041,669 of record CP096878.1, read on the forward strand.
TGCTTGTGCAGTGATTGGTGGAATTATTCTCAATTTTACAGATACTAGTAGAGATTACTATGAGATTGGAGCAGAAGATAGCAGTAGCAACATTATCAATGCACTCATCATTTTTGGATCTTGTCTAGTCCTCTATCAAAATATTGTTCCCATCTCCCTCTATATCAGTATCGAGTTGACAAAGGTGAGAGAGAATATTAAATTAAAAAAAAAGGGAGTGTTTCAAGAGAAAGATATGCTGACAAGGGTTTTTAATTTACTTTTTTTCTAAAATTATCTAGACAATTTCTGCTTTCTTTATATACCAAGATATTGACATGTATTACGAACCTCTGGATCATCCTTGCGTTCCAAAGACGTGGGGTATTGTTGATGATCTTGGACAGATTGAATACGTTTTCTCTGACAAGACAGGAACACTTACTCAAAATGTTATGGAATTCAAAAAATGCTCCATCAATGGAATATCCTATGGAGAAGGCATAACAGAAGCAATGATGGGAGCAATGAAAAGACAAGGCAAAGATTTGTCCAGTGCTGATCCAGAAGTACAACAAGCAAAGTTGAATATACAAAAGCAAGAAATGATTGCAAAACTTAATCAAACCTTTAAAAATCGTTATCTTCGTCCAGATCAATTGACGCTCATTTCACCACACATGTCCGATACTATTGCTTCACCAACAGATTTAATTCAACGTAGGAATATAGTCTCGTTCTTTAGAGCTTTAGCACTTTGTCATACGGCTTTAGCAGATCGAACAGATAGCGGTAATCCTTTTGTCATTGAGTACAAGGCTCAAAGTCCAGATGAAGCTGCTCTCGTTAGTGCAGCAAGAGATGTTGGAGCCGTCTTTTTAAACAAGAATAATAATGTGGTGGATATAGAAGTAATGGGACAACCAGAAAGATTTACACCTTTAAAAGTGCTCGAATTTAATAGTACAAGAAAGAGGATGAGTATCATTGTACGCGATTCACAGGGTAAATTATTAATGATTTGTAAAGGTGCCGATTCAGTCATTTATCAACGACTTCGAGCAGATCATCCAGAAGATCTCAAGCAATCAACACAGAAAGATTTAGAAGATTTTGCCAATGCTGGCTTGAGAACGCTATGTATTGCCTATCGATATTTACAAGAGGGTGAATATGTTGAATGGTCCAAAATTCATGATGAAGCAGCGGCAAGTTTGACTGATCGAGAAGATAATATAGATGAAGCTTGTGAAAAGATTGAAAAAAATCTCACTTTGATGGGTGCCACTGCTTTGGAAGATAAATTACAAGTTGGAGTACCAGAAGCTATTGAAAAGCTTCATCAAGCTGGGATCAAGCTTTGGATTTTAACTGGTGATAAATTACAAACTGCCATTGAGATTGGATTCAGTTGCAATTTACTCTCTTCTGAAATGGAAATTATGATCATTAGTGCAGATCATGAGCAAGGTGCTCGTGCTCAATTAGAAGCTGCTTGCAATAAAATTGCTGCTTCAGGTCGACCAGTAGTAGTACGAGGCCAAAAGTCAGGATTTTTACGAAAGCAAGAAAAGCAACGATTTGATGGAGGTGGTATTACAATCGAAAAGTCACAATTTGCAGTCGTTGTTGATGGAGAGACTCTCAAATTTTGTTTAGATAAGAATTTAAAACCTCTTTTTTTAGCTCTTACTACTCAATGTGAAACAGTGGTTTGTTGTCGTGTAAGTCCAGCGCAAAAGGCACTAACTGTTCGATTAGTTAAAGATGGGATTGGGGCAATGACTTTATCAATTGGTGATGGTGCCAATGATGTTAGTATGATTCAAGAAGCTCATGTCGGTGTTGGTATTGCTGGTTTAGAAGGTGCTCAAGCTTCAATGAGTGCAGATTATGCTATTGGACAATTTCGATTTCTTGCTAAATTATTACTTGTTCATGGTCATTGGAATACGTATCGAATTGGAGTTCTGCATCAAGTATTTTTTTACAAGAATCTTATTTGGACATTTTCATTACTACTCTTTCAAATCTTTTGCCAAGGAAATGCAACGTACCTTTTTGATTACAGTTTGGTTTTATTGTACAATTTAATCTTTACCAGTTTACCAGTCATTATGTTGGGATCACTTGATCAAGATGTAAGGGCACCTGCACTCATGAAATTTCCTCAAACATACAAGCCAGGTAGGGAAGGTAAACTTTATACTCGAACTCAATTTTGGTTTGCATGTATTGATGGTATTTATCAGAGTATCGTATGCTTTATGATTCCAGCTGCTGCTTACTATTGGTTTCCTATGATCACTTCGGATGGTTTAAGCTTGGATCCTCTCACCGCTCTTGGTTCAACAGTAGCAGCTTCTTGCGTTGTAGCTGCTAATTTATATTGTGGTTTAATGTTACAAAATTGGTCGGTAATTATTTGGATTGTCATCGTAATTAGCAATTTATCCTATTTTATTTGGATTTCAATTTACAGTGCAACTTTTTTCAATACTCCTTTTACTGATACAGCTTACGTGTTATATGGAACAGTACAATTTTGGTCGATCCTCGTCCTAAGTGTTATGTTATGTCTATTACCAAGGTACACATGGAATGCCTATTGCAGCTCTTTCCACCCTACCGAGGTAGACTTGGTACGACAAGCTTGGGTTAAAGGTGATCTCAAGCAAAAGTTGGGCGTTCGATCAGGAGGGTTGGGAGAGGAAAAATTTGAAGAAGTGGATCTGGAGAACGGAAGGAGTAATAGTAAAAGAGGCCCTTATAGTGATCAAATAGGATATGATGAACCTCGATCAGATGCACCAGCCGTAAACGATTCAAATAATTATGAACAGGAAAGAAATGTGAATAGAGACAGCTTGATGCCAAATTTATCAAAGAGAGTGGATTCTTCTTTTAGTTTTTACGATCCAGACAAGTTACCAGCTAGCTATACGCCTGAACCAGGTCTATCAAGGACGGCAATGAATGGAAACAATGAAGGAAATGACTACTACGATGATGATGATGATGATGATGATAATAATACTCATTCAATGAGAGGCAATACCTACTTATCAAGAGAGGTACCACAAATCAATATTCAAAGAGCTTCTACCGGTAGCAATTATCCATATCCAAAATTTGAACCAGAAGGAGCAAATAGTCGAACAGCACTTGCCATGACCAGCACAGATTCATTTGAGAATCAATTTCAAACTGCGTTTCAGGATGAATCAAGTCATCAACAAAAGCAACAATCAAAATCAGCAGAAGTAACATCGTCAGTATCATCATCATCATCATCATCACCTCTAAAGAAGTACCATGATAGATTTCAAGCGCAATCAGAAGAAGATCCAGATCAGACAACATCTACCGATATTTTTGAAGATGAGAAATCATCTACTCCTACAAGACCACTTGCACATACTCGTCGAGAATATTCTGACTTTTCAATAGCAGATAGTGAAACAGATGACTTTCACACTCCTACCGGCACACCTAGTCGACAGCCTAGCGATAATTGGAGATGAGCCCTTTCCTCTTTAACTTGACTATCTTTGACTTCTTTCTCTCTTCCATGCTCTATCTTTCATTTGTCGTCAAATTTGTACCTATCCCCTTTTTTTCTTCTTCTCCTTTTACTATCTTTTCTATTCTTCCTGTCTTTGTCTTTTATTTGCTCTCTAGTGCGGTTGTCATACTGATCAATAATTAAATTTTGCATTTTATTCGAAACGTTGCGAGGCAAAAAAAAGAAAAACATTTGCATGGGCAGTGTTGCATATATAATGGGAATGGTACATGATACAAAGGTATAAAAAAAAAAAGGATATACAAGTACAAGTACATTGCAATGTACAATGATTTAGACAGGTAAGAAATGATGATAGAAATAAATTCACTTTTCATCATCATCATCATAAATAATTTTGTAAATAGTAACCTTATTTTTGAAAAGGCGAGGCGACCAATTTACTGATTCGGTGACATTGCCAAGACGATCCAGTATTACTGATTTACTTTTCTTGCTCAAACAGCTCTTTGTCGGCTTTCGATGTGAATTTGACTCAATGATGTGCGAATGTAAAGTAGATTGTTTCTCTTTGTTGGGACCAAAGATCAAAGCTTTATGCCAACGTACCATGGGTGCTTTTGCTATACTTCGAGGTGGGGAATAGTAAAGCTGTTCTTCTCCTGCACCTAAACAATGATTACCAATTTTGGCCAAATGGACATCCTCAATCTCCATTTCTTCTATGACTTCTGGTGTCCTGTTCCTCGCTCGTTGCTCTCTAGCATCTCTTGCAGCTTCTTTTGTTATTGGTGCTACCACGCTATTGACACTCTTTCTAATTTTACTACTAGGACTTGCTGGTCTATTTTCACCTTGTTTCCTTACTACAATAGTCTCAAATTTAGATACAAACGTTTCATTTCGACGAGTATTGAGAGACGTAAGCTTCGATAAATCTGTTTTGGATAAAGGTAAAGCGTCTACGCTACTATTCGGCAACAATGTTGGAGTGGGATAGGGAGAAGAAGATAAAGTCGGTTTGCGAAAAGGTAAGACAGCTTGCTTCTCCCTTTTTTTTCTTGGCCGATGTGATTCACACAATTCTTCTACAGGCGCAATACTCGCTTTCGATGACGATATTAATGCTTGGTCACCTGTCGCAAGTTTAACTCTATCATCGACGACCAGCTTCTCTCGTTCTTCCTCTGACATGATAGGTGCGCTCCTGTTCACATGCTTATCGTTCAATTGCCCGTCAATTACCTTTACATTTGTCTTTTTTGGAATACTCTCCTTCATGATGGTCTCCCTTGTAGATGTTGCTATTCTTTTAATAGTTTCAAGTTCAGTGTGCACTTTCACTGGGCCTGCTAACGTATCTGACTTTTGTATACTACCTAGCAAAGGATTTGTTCTGGTAAATTGTGCTACTTTGGGAGTAGTCGCAATCAATCTAGCATCTCGTACAATGGGAGTACTTGCTGCTACCTTCACACTACTGGGTCCCTTGGCGGGCGATGATGAAAGTGCTAAAGCTTTTTGTACAGGTCTACTCCTTTCCTCTCTGCCAGGACTAGAAGAGGACAGGGGTGCTCGAACAGTAATGGGTCGATCAGCTGCCTTTTTAGGACCAATCTTGGCACGCAATTGTCCATTTGACTGTATATGTGGTCTGATAGGAGGTATCGCTGATCGAGAAATGACAGGATGTAAAGAGGTTGCTGGGCCAGCAGCTGATCTTGACGCTGATGATATAGTAGAGCTTGCAAATCGTCGAACAGGTGGAGCGGTAGAATTGACTACCATCCTTTGGGCATCTTCTGTAGTAGCTTTGCTCATCATTGTTCTTGAAGGCACTGGTTTGGGCAGGCGAGAAATAGGGACCGGTCTTGCAATTCTGCTTGCTGGTCTGCTCATCGGCCCTTGTTGTACAATCTTGTCTGGACTTCGAACAGAATCTTTCATCGGCCCTACTTTTGGTACGATTTGATCGACACGTCCAGATTTTAGATGTTTCATAGCAGGTTTGACCTTTGCGATTACATTTGCCTTGTTAGTCGAGGCTATCGATGTAGTAGCACGAATTGGACTTGCATTTTCAGCACGCATCATGTCCCACTCTTTCTTTTCTGGGCTTTGAGGTGTCTTTAGCTTTGCATGAGCCCACGCAGAGAGCGTTTGTCTAATAGCACCTTTACTCGGCGATGAAGAGCGAACGGACTTGGAAGGAGAGAACACTTGATTGAGCTTCATCGGATTCTCTTGAAGTATCCTGTCTTCTCTCTTGTTGTAAAGTGAGTATGCCTCATCTTCTTGGATGCTATTGGTCAATTTTGCAGGACTGAATGAGGGAAGATCATGACCATAAGGTGAGTCATGGGTACTATTCATCCCTTGATGCGCTGCTGGTGAAGACTTTATGAGAGGAGAAGGTCGAGCGGAAACTAAGATAGGAGCCAAAGGTATGCCAGGTGAGCTATCAGCATCGGAGAAAGATAAAGAAGGCCTTGATAACGCTAATTGCTTGATTGGGGTGCTGGGATCATGAAGTCGTGCGAAGCCAGAAGACTCACTCAAACCTTCTTTCTCTTGATGCACTTGAACAGAGGCGATTGATGTGCGTATTGTCCTGTCACAAGCAAGTGAATTCTGTTCACTTTTGTCCGTTAAATTTTCACTATCATTTTCGCTTTCTTCTTCGTCGTCCCAAGATCCTTGCACTTTGTCCTCTACATCGAAGAAGTCTTCTGGAAGTGATATGAGCGATACATTAGGAGGCAGCTCCATGTCTGATTCCGAGAATAAATCTATACGCTTGGTACTCTCTCCACCTTCTCTCCCCTGTTTGCTGGATGTCCCACCTTCATTTGCCGATACTAATGGAGGTGACTGAATTACCTCACTCTTTCTCCTTTCGAAACCACCGCTCTTTCTTCTAGCCAGCTCTATGCTATCTCTACGTAGCAATCTCCTATTTCTCATTGTGGTCTCGTACTTTGCCCTTCTTTCATGCTCTGCTTTGCTAGGAGTTCCAAAAAAGATTGGTGGAGCTGCTTTTCTCTTTTTCCTTGTCGGTCCTACATCGAAGACACCATCCTCACTCGAAGCAATAGTAGCATCGTATTCTGCTTCTGAAGCAACCGTTGAATGATCCTCGGTGACCCAATTTGATGAAGGTGAGCACAGAGAGGAGGAACTGATGGTGGTGCAATCGCTGCTATCTTCATATGAATGAAGATTTGATCTTGTTGGCGTGTTGCTTGTTTCTCTCAACACATGATCCATCGCAACGATAAGTATAGCTTTAAGCTGATTCGCATAAGCCTGTCTATCTCTTTTCGTCTATCAGTTGTTGTTGAGAGGTCTTGTAGTTTTGGGATGGTGTAGAAACCTGCAAGCATCTACTTTAAATTCAATCTACTTTAAATTCAAAATAAAAGAGAACAACACTAAACAACTATGATCTCGCTTTCATCAACATTGGCAAAAGCGCGACACATCTCGCGTGGGATTGACGAGATGACACGTGCCTGACTTCTACTCTTCCCTCCATTTGTTGCGACCCCATTTTTTTAAAAGTGGAGGAGGCCCGTCGACAAAAAAGTTTTTGTCCGGCAACGGGCATAAGATGTATAAAACCCTTTTTAGTGGAGGACACTTAACCAGAGTGCGGAGAAAGGAAGGGTAGAGAAGAGAGAGAGAGAATACGAACGAACGTTATAAAGAGAGCTACTTTAAACCCTTTCCTCGACATCTTCTTCTTTCATCCAATAGCATATACTCACAATGACTAGCGATCCACGGTACGATACACCCATTCCAAAAAACCACGCCATTTTAGGTGAAAAGGTTCATTTACCTTTTTCAGGTCGAGATGCTCCTTCACGATTTATGAAGGGTGCCATGACAGAGAGGTTATCATCTTGGGATCAACATGATCCAAAGAAGAGAGGTGTTCCTTCTGAAGGACTCATCAAAGTGTATGAAGAATGGGGAAAAGGAGGATTTGGAATCATTCTATCTGGTAATACAATGGTGAGTGAACTTTCTACCCCCCTTTTATTTACTTTGTCTTGGTAAATTCTTCTTGGGTGTTAACTACGCATCGTATTGACATTATGTCTATCTTTAGATCAACCCAATGGATCTAGAAGCACCCGGTAATCCCATCATGAACAGGGAATTAGACACACCAGACCGTGCTGCTGCTTTTGAAGCAATGGCCAAGGGTGCAAAGGCACATGGGTCACTCTACATTACACAATTGTCACATGGAGGTAGACAAGTAGCTAACATTGTCAATCCAAACCCAGTATCAGCATCAGACATCAAATTGGATGATCGATTGGGAATGCAATTCAACAAGCCCACCCCTTTAACCAAAGAAGGAATTGAAAAAGTAGTTGATGACTTTGCTTATGCTGCCAAGTACGCCTATGATCATGGCTCTGATGGTATTCAATTACACGCAGCACATGGTTACTTACTCAGTCAATTCCTAGCAAGTTCAACAAATAGGCGTACTGATGAATATGGAGGAAGTTTGCACAACCGAGCTAAAATCATTTACGACGCATTTAAAGCTATTCGACAAGCTGTACCTGATCCCAAATTTATTTTGGCCATCAAGATTAATTCTGTTGAATTTCAAGATGAAGGTTTTTCGCCCGAAGATTGCAAAGAAGTTTGTGCTGAATTGGAAAAGCTTAAAGTGGACGTTATTGAACTTAGTGGTGGTACATATGAAGCATTAGGTTTCAAACATCAAAGAGAATCAACAAAGAAGAGAGAAGGTTTCTTTTTAGAATTTGCTGAAATAATTCGAAGTGGTTTAAGTAAAAAAAAGGAAAATGCAAGTACTATTTGGGTTACTGGTGGTTTTAGATCTGCTGAAGCAATGGTCAATGCTATTCAAGATCAAAGTACAGAAGGTATTGGTCTTGCTCGTCCTGCAACAGATGAATTTGATTTACCAAATAAGCTTATCAAAGGTGAAGTTCCATCTAGTCGAAAGACTTTATTAGATGAAAATGACTTTGGTGCTACAAACATGGCATCTGGTATTCAAATTAGACAGGTTGCAAATGGTCAAAAGCCTTTTAATTGTACTGATCCTAAACAAGTCAAGGACTTTCAACAGACTGTAGGCAAATTTATGGAAAAGTTTGGGGCTGATCTTAAGCAAGGAACAGTTGGCTATGGTTACCCAGACTTTTTAGAAATCAAATCTTAGTAGAAATAAAAACACCAAACAATGTAGATCCTTCGTAAATTGATCTAGAAAAATTGTGATGCCTAGTAATAAATCAAATTGCGATAGTCATAAAAGATGCAAATTGTATGAAGTGTGCTTTTTTTAAATTACTTTTCCGCTTACTATTATCTGTCTCGCCCTTGACCTCCCAAATCTAAAAGTGGAGTCTGTAATGGTCTGCCATAATCATCCAACCCTGCCTTTCTTTGTCGAATGCGCCAGACTATGCATAAGACCAATAGCACACTTTGTAGAACTCCAGTGCAGACGTAGGCAGCCAGCGAGGTATAATTGACGCCTGGTCGCAAAGCTAATGAGTAGACAAAGATTGCTGAACCTGGTACTTGAAGACACATCATTGGAATACTCAAGCTTCCTACTAGCCGAGCTCGAGCAGTGTGTATAATTTGAGGAATATACTGTAGAGCAGCCAAGATGGTAGCAGACCAGCCAAGAAAGCCAGCCCATCGCTGAACCAATAGTCGAGATGAAGGACCCATTGTCACTATTTCCTCTGGCGGAGTAGGGAACGAAGACGATGGCAATGAAGAGACTAGGAGAAGGGTGACTAGGATGATGAAGATGCTGTAAAGTAGAAATGATTTAGCTCTCAAATCTAGAGAGGACTACAAATATCACTTGAAAGCACTCACAAGTGGAAAGCTACAAGCCAGGCCAAGGAGAGAGCTAGCCCCCATTCCTTTGTCCTTCTTTTGACTCTACGCTTTCGTCGAAGTTCTCTTGGTACGCCCAACTGATCCTGTCTATCAACACTGTTTGGTAAAAGGCCACCTTCTTGCACCTCTTCATTGCCTTGTGCTTCATTGTCATCTCCTCGAGCTTGAGTGGTTGCATTTGCTGGTAATTGTTCACCAGCGTAGGCACCATTACCAGCAGCAAGTGGAGAAGATTTCCTTGGTGCTTTCCAGACTGGCCAAAATGTGGGAACTAATCTACTGAAAGCTGAGCTACTCCTTTCATCTTCTTCATCTGCCATAAACCGACTAACAAGCCCACTTGCATCGGGGCTTTCATCTGGATTTGACAAGCCAGAGTGTCCTTCTTGTCCAGCAACGCCATCAAATGAACTGTAATTCTCAGCGATATGTGAATCTAGTGAATCCAAATCTCCAGTAGAGTCAGACTCGTAGCCATCTGCAACATCTTCTGCTGTGAGTTCGCGAGATGGGCCGGTCAGGGTGATGGCTCGCTCGTATCGAAGTTCGCGAGGGTAATAAACGAGAAAGAGGCAAAAGCTGAGCAAGAATTGCATGTGAGATTCACATTTTTCTGCTTACACTTCATCATCAAGATCGACTTACACTACCATGAAAAGCAGCCATTGTAGCCCAACTTGTACAACTCCAAGCAATGACTCTGCACAAGCACCCGTTGTCTGTGGAAATTTGATAGATGAGCTATACGTCTTGTCATCCTTTACTTCAATTTACTCACAAGCCATTGACAGCACGTAATAATTGCCCATTGCAAGCTGACAACATTTAGGAAGCTACTGGCACTACTAGTAGCACCCAAAAAGAGAAAGTATGGCGAAAATCCTAACGAAGATTTCTTGATCAAAATTCGAATAATTTGAGGTAGGTAAGAAATGATGAGACCAAGACATAAAAAGAGAGAAAGAGAAGTCTCCAGCGTTGAATGGTGGGGTTTACAGCCAGGTGGTGGCGCCGTTGTAAGAGCAAACGTACTCATTTGGTCTATGATCAAGATCCAAAAGAGTCTATCAATACCAATGTCTTGACTCTAATGGCAGGTGATGGCTTAAGAGAGAGAGTGTGTATGACAAAAAATTTAGACGGATAATATTTTACATGTACGAAATCATCACGGAAAATAATAGACTATCAGCTACTTTTTATTTCGCGTCCAATTATGCCCACGTGTTATCAAGAGTCATGCAACAAACAGACTAGGTAGCAATTTTTCGAGTAAATTTGTTCTAAATGATATCTTTTCGAGAGCAATAATTGCAAACATCAGACGTTGAGTAGTAGACAAAAGACACTGTCAATCATGCTTAAGTTGCAATCTAAATGTAAGATTAGGCGAGGTACTAAATGACTGCTTATTACCTCATGAAATCAAAGAGATGCAGTATAATTACAATTTAAAAAAAAAAGTATGCCTGCAACTGGAGCCAGTGATGAAGAAGTAGGTATTCTAGGTATGTAGACGATTGCGCCTGTGAGTTCAAAGGGGTATGAAGAAAAGAAGACGAGGTGGATTGGGCAGACGATAAGGATAGAGTTACATACGAATTTACACACTTTCCGATGGTCTTTGAAAGAAGACTTTGGTGACTCTCCTTTTCATTATACATTGAATTAAAAAAGGAATTAGACGGAGAGAAAAGATACGACTACAGCGAAACGCCCATCTGGAACATGTTTGTAAATACAAAAAGTTCACGTTTCTATTAGTAGTAGTACACGAAGACGAGTCATGGGTGCTCCTGATTTGAATGAGCCAATGACTGCATGGGTAGATGAAGATTAATGTGGATAAAGCAGAACTTCTTTATAGAGATGGAATGGCGCAAGTTCATGCCAATAAATTCTATATGGCTTTACTTGAAGAGTGCATTAGATGTGTCGTCGAGCTCATGCAAAGTACCGAATAGTAAAATCAACAATCTGTCCTTGTCTGCAGGTTATGGTCCTAATCACATATTCTTGGGCCCTGGAGCGGGCAAAATGATGATTGAATTGATCCTCGATGGTCATTCTTCTAATCCTGATATCACCTCCTTGCACTTGTGACTAATTTGTAAAAGGAAGAGTAAAGCAATATTCAGTCTCTAAACTAATTGCTCTCCTTCTCCAATTAATCTTGATCAATTTCTCTCTCGGAAAAAGTGATGAATCGATCATGTAATTACCAGTGCCAATCTTAATCTCTAGATGATAAGTGATTTCGAAGCCACTGGCAAGATTCTATGCTGAGATTTAGGTGAGGATCGATGTACTTAAGTCCACTTTTGAGCTTTTCAACACCTTCTTCTGCATGCATAGAGAGAGCTGCAAGGGCGAGGTACGAATGCATGACGTCAGGAAGGTCTTCAGGTGTTTTAGAAATACCTCCTACTGCTGTTTGACAGTACAAAATCCAGTCAACATCATATTCGTGCGACAGGAGATGATGACAGTCTAGAATTTGAGCACTTGCACCGCACCAAAACGAATAACAAACATCTTCTGCTTTTTCAGTTCGACCATTGAATCCACCTTGATTGGATTGATGTCGAGATAGAATCCAGCGCTTTAACTCAATTTGTTTTTTTGCATTCAAATCTGACAGTCTCCCACTGAGGGATAGAGCTGCAACCGCACAGTACGTTGAACCACCTGATTTCGAAAGGGACAGACATCATTAATTGTCTCCCTCATTGTCTTGCCAAGGCAAATAAATCTTACCTTGTGACTCTTGATTGGGACCTTGTCCAAATCCACCATCAAAGTTCTGTGAATGCTCAGATATAAATCATGACATAATCATATTGGAAAGATGTGCTTATTCGACTCACCATGCTACTCAATAAAAATTGGATTGCTGCCTCGACATCAATGGCACTCCAATCATTAATCATGTTGCTGATGGCAAATGCACAATAGATGAATCTGCAGTCATATTCTGACTGACCTATACTGGGAGAGAAACTGGTAAAGATGTGAAACGAATTAGATCATCAGCTTCTGTTTTGAAAATTGCTTTTTTAACCCTTACAGCTACTTCAACCTACCTTCCGTCACCTTGCTGCAAGGATCCGATATGAGATAAAATTGCCTTTTTATTGATTCGAGAAAAGTCATCTCGAAGGATGGCTAAATTTAAAATTGCTGTATACGTCATTGCTAAGTTTGATTTTGCGATTGATAAAGGTAGGTAAGGAGAAGAACAAAAGCCTCCTCCATGCTCTTCGTCCAGCTGTTGATCGTAAATCCAGTCAGTGTACTCTTTCCTTTCTCCATCTGATAATTTGCTTTGTACCAAGTCTAGGATGTCAAGAGCACCAAGGCAAAAGTAAGCCAAGGTCATTCTGAGAGCATACAAAAACGATGTGAGCTAATCTGTTAAAACGATTCAAAAAGATGGGAAAGCTCACCTTTGAACATCACCACTGGTATAAGCAGTCGGTAACATCCGCAAGTGTCTCAACCAGAAGGCGCTATGTTTCTTTGTTTCCAATTCGAGATCCTTCTTTCCTCCTTGCTCTCCATCCATGCTGTTATTCCTTTGAAAGGGGTAAAAATATCAAAAGCTTGAAAGAAAGGAAAAAAAGCAAAACAAATTAGGTTCCAATTTTAGCTCACGCTGCGACGCTCGGACCAACAAAGGCAAGAAGAAATAAAGAGGATCAACAGAACCGCGCGTCCTTTCCAAATTTTTTTGAATATTGTCCTTTTTAACTCTTGCCAGTATCACTCAGCGCAGTCCAACATCAACAAATGGAGTTTGACCCTCTTGCCAGAGATATTGCTCCTCCTAGGCATGAGATTGAGTCAGATAGTGAAGACGAGGTAGAATCCGGTACGTCAAGACTAAAGAAGCAAGGCTTTACACCACCAAAAGTACACGTAGTAGAGGACACAGATACTATAGGGAAACACCTGGTCGTCTTCTTGGGTGAAGGTGGTGAGGGATTTGTACGATCTCAAGCTAACAAAGTTTTCGAAAATGGGAAACTTATAGTTGATGGAGAGCAGGTAAGGATCTGTCAGTTTGTAAATTGTGTTTTTACTCATCGAATACACCGCTTCCCTCTAGCATGGATCTTTTTTCATTAGTAGCGGAGAACTGGCCATCTTGCTTTTAAGACCTTCTATTGCTCTCCTCAGTGATCAAGCCAAGTATGCTTACATATGCTCTTCTATACTGGAAAGCCTTCAACCATCTAAGTAAGTCGTCACAGCTTCCTTAATTGTAGAATCCTGACTCAATATCTAAACTTTGTATAACCAGCATCACCATTGTGGACGACTATAATGCAGCCTTATATCTCTCATCTAAAGAGATCTTCGATCCACCAATTAGATATTTAGCTAGCGAGACAGATACTCCTGCGAAATGCACTATATCAGGATTGATGCCGTTTCAATCGCCCAACTATATTTTGGGACTAGGAGCTACACTGATGAATGAGGTGAGCTTTTATACATTCTTGGGGTCTGTGAGCTCTTGCTGACCTTCATGCTTTAGAGCAAGGTACTTGGTGTTCCCGCTCTTCTTCTTCTATTACCACAAGCAATCAATTCTCACATGCAAAGCTGGTCTCGAATTCAGGTTACTTCTTCATCACTTGACACACAACCAGAGCCTCTTGATGACGAACTGGTATCACGTCTACTCTCTCACCTTTCCATATCTCACGAGCATGATAGCAAGCCTACTGATTCACGAAGCCTTGTCGACTTTCTGCACTCACGTCGTAGTCAAGCACGGAAGAGGATGGCTGAAAATGTATCAGCAATGTATGTATGACGTCGGAAAAGAAGATGACAAAGTGTATTAAAATGTTGTAGGTTTCACGGCGTTACTGAAGGAAAGAAGAAATGAGGGGGAATCAGAGCTCGGCTTGGAAGCAGCCAGCTATTGATTGTACACAAGGCGGTGTGTTCTTCAGCACTCATCGCGCAAGGAGTTTCCAGGGCTGAACGAAGTAAAGTATGAGGAAAAAGCTACATGAGGATACTTGTTGTAGCGTCAATCTATACAATACACTCACATCTTCTGTTCAAAACCGCCTCTAGAACGATCGCCTGTCCAAATAGTCAAATTTTGATTATTATATGCTTCCCAATGCTTGTTGATGTAGTCTCTTGTGGGGAAATCAACGGCTGCAAGAACAGACAACAATTTCATAATTATTTAGATGAGAAACCACATCTCAACAGCAACTATACTTACGATCACAGCCGATGTTTTCTTCGTCTTCTGGTTGCCAAATGCGAACGTAATCGATACGAAACTTTGCAGGAAAATGAAGAGCATCCCAATTTACTGAAGAAAGTAGATTTTAATAATAATCTTATGAATGTTTCTCATAAGACCCGATGCGCCTGCTCTCACCATACGTAAAACTACTCGAAATGCCCAAATTTAGCAAGACATACATTGGCTCTGTTGGGATTACCCGTTGACCAGTCTCAGTAGCAGCATTTGGCCCGATTGCTTGTGCGTGTAGCTTCCACATTGGCTTTCCAGACATAAGCCATGTGATATAGCTGTCTGATCCACTTCCTGGTTTGTACTCGAAACCCCATGATTCATATTTTGCTCCGCTATCTTCATAGGCTTCTCGATTGGTTTTTACTAACCCACTAGCAGCTTGTTGATAGACTGAACCAGTGTATGTATTTAATTCCGCATTCGCATCGAAAAATTCATAGCTTCCTGGTGTACTGGTGAGATTGTAGCCACTGTCGTAGGGAGCCAATTGCAAAGACATGGATACATGACCGCGATCTCCCTTTGTATTGCTTGCTTGTGCTTCAATGATATCTATCTCTGGTGAAGAACGGCCAACAAAGGATCCATCACGATGGCGCGGTCCTGGATGGTCCTTTGAATCTGGACATGTACACCGACTTAATCTTTGACCTGGGAGATAGCTCAATCCTGGCCCATACTGGTCGACATATACACCTGTCGTCTCTGCTGCAATGGGACCGCCGCCCTTGCTTTTTGGATAGGTTTGATTGGCTAAAGTACCCACGTCGCAAGTGTCGTAGGTGTAGGGCCTTAAGTTCATCAAACAAAGTCTCAATAAATTTTTCATTACTTTGAGAGGTTCTCTACTACTCACCACAAGCCATCAGTAGTCGCACCATATCCTGCTCTTCCCAGATTACCCATCGTCCAAGCAGCAGGCCACAGTCCAGAAATATCAGGTGAGCCTGGTAGCATGGCACGAATTTCAATCTGACTGTATAAAGGCAAGATAATTTGTCAGCAATAGATCACTTCTACAGTTGTTCTTTTCTTTTCACCAACCCTCCTGTGAAGCACATCTTATTCCAAGAAGTCAACATTCCACCACGAAAATTGAGATTATGTTCGATTGTTTCGGTCAAGGAGATGACGAGACTTCCATTCTTGGTCGTTATTGCTGCGGGGTCATACCACTCATAATTTTGTGTGCCCCAATAATTGAGATCTACTGCTTCCCAGAAGGGATCGTCACCAGGGTACTTGCGAATAGCAAAACTACATCAGCAATATTTTAAAGAAGTTATACCTCTAACTCACTCACGAAACTACGTCCTGCAACATTGAACTCATCGCTAAAGACGAGTTTTAGTGTTTTACTACCGTCTGCACTTTTTTTGGTGTACACGTCAGCGGGAGTGTCCTTGTCAATAAGGGTCGGAAGGCCCGGCAATTGTGGAACTTGTCCAGATGCATTGGTACCACCAATATTGAAGCCTCCTTTATTGCTTTCCTCCATCTTGAGCAACTGACTCATGACTGGATATCCACCAAAAAGCATAATTAGACCCATTGCTAGCAAGAATAGAAAGCCAACATTCATTGCTCCTCTACGAGTAAATATACTTCCCATAGCATCACCCTTACCCTCACCTCTACCTGGGCCTGGCGTATGTAGATCATCATCATCTTCAGGTCCGCTCACAAAATTGAATTCTTGAATCACTGCATGAGTACAACTTTCAAACTTTTCCATACAGCTACTCTCAGGAGATCCCGCAATATGACTTTGTTCAGATGAGGAGAAACCACCTGCGGAAAACGATCTTCTTCCTGGCTGTGGAGGAAATCTTTGATATAAATTAGGAGAGCGGGAAGGTATCGAAGAAAATTTTTTAGGTGGCGTAAGCTGAGACTATACATAATGGTAAGGGAAGAAAATTGTACTTAATATAAATAAATTACAGATATGTACTCCCATTTGCGTGCTCACATCTTTGATCAAGACTCCCATCGAGTCAGCGGTACTATATGCTGACTTTACGTACTGATGACTGGCAAAAGTCGAAACGGAACCAGTATGTGATGGGCTTTGGCTAAGTTTGGGCGAAAAGCTGGAAGGCAATATTGGTGAAGCTACTGGAAATTGTCGAGGAGGGGAGCTATCGACAGAATTGACAGATGAAGTGTGTGCGACACTTTTAAAACCGATACCTTGCGAGCTGCCATTACGAAGAAGGTCAATTTCATTAGGAAAAATTGAAATTGAATGAGCCATTATCCCATCACGACCAAGTAAAGCCGTTTGACTAGCTGAAAAGGAAGCTGTATAAAGAGGTCGTGGGCTGAGTACACTTCCCTGTCGAGTCGGTGAAGTATGAACGTTCATGTCGAGACTGCTGCGTTCAGCCAAATCATCATGCACTTCTCGTATGTATGACATTGGTGATGAAGGGAAAATAATTGAGAGCAGTAATTTGAAGAAAAAGACATGTTACTTTGTCCTTGATACCTGTCACAGACGTCATGCCAATATAACAGAGGACTTTCGTGCACATACTCTGCAACGTAAAAATTCTACCGCAAAACGCATTGAATTACTCTATCAGAAAACATGTTTCAAAACATTTTTGTATCTATTTACCCCTGCTTTGACCTTACTCCACAGGTCACGGCAACAAAAACAAATTGCTATCGTTATAGCGTTATACTCTTTCTTTATTTCAACTCGCCTCCCGTCAGTATGACCAAGTCTCAGCCTGGATGACGTTTAAAATTGATCAAAAACAGTACTAGTTTTGACTCTTGCTTCGCCCACAGAAAGAGACATTATAGCTAACCCTGGCGTACACATTGAATGAGCCAGAAGTGACTAAACGCACACTCAAAACATTCGAAGTTGAAGGGCGCGTGTCAAATGGGAGGCAAAGAGAAGCGAGCACTCGGAGGGAGCAAAACAACGCTAAAACAGAAATGGCTTTGTCGGATTAGTTGCCGTTGTCACTTGACCTATTTTGAGATTGGAATGTTGATCTTCAACACCTTCTATCAAACTCAGAATTTATCATCAAATTTGTGAAGAAATCAAAAGTACATCACATCCACTTACAGCTGGATTGCAAGTCATTGAAGACTGGCATCATACTTATAGATTACAAGATCGATAAAGAGGAGAGACACAATATTGCTCGACTTACCTGCACTTCTCGTACAATTAATTCTCACCCAATCCTTCCATTCATTGCTTGAGTCATCAAATCATATAACAACAACTTGCATTCGACACCTAGGTTGGTTGCTTAGGGACTCTGCCACTACATCGTGACCACACCTTACAATCCCATCGAGGGGGTCCGAATTCAATAAACCCCCTTCCCCTTCTTGCAAAATGTCAATATCAGGTAGTCTTGCCTTGAGAGATTGGCGAAAGCCACATTCAAGTGCTATTTCTCTTCTGTTTGTGCTTTCTATTTGCTCCATTATACTTCATACCACCCAGGCCGCCCCTTCTACAATTGAATCAAGTGGGAATTACCTTCGGCAAGCATCAAATTCTCACCTTCCGAGCTCTTCTAGCCAAGGCACTACCCAATTCTCTTCACTATCTCGAGATAAATGGATCGGTTTAGGTCTAGCAATTAGTAGTAGTCTGGCGATTGGTACCAGCTTCATCATAACAAAGAAGGTGTGTTGTAAATCGATGTTTTTTTTTTCTCTGTTTCTCCTTGCAGGCTGACTTTGGCTGAAAACGATCGCAGGGACTTATGGATGCTGCAGAAAGGGGGAGTGGACTCGCTTCTGATGGTCATTCGTACTTGCAGAACCCAATTTGGTGGGCAGGCATGTCGACGATGATAGTAGGCGAGGTTGCCAATTTTGCTGCGTACACTTTTGCTCCTCCCATTCTAGTCACACCACTTGGAGCACTCAGTGTGCTAATTGGAGCAGTCTTAGCATCATTCATCCTCAAAGAAGAGCTTGGCAGGTTGGGAAGAGTAGGTTGTACACTTTGTCTGGTAGGTACTGTCATCATTGTCGTCAATGCACCCGAAGACAAGGAAATCACTACTGTGGATGAAATGCTTAATTATGCTATCCAACCTTGTGAGTAATTTTATTATGAAAAACAGGACCTTACTCATTCGATAAAAATTGATCATTTCCCTCCATGTAGCTTTCTTGATGTACTGCTTCTTCGTTACTGGGTTTGCCATTTTTATGATTTGGAGAATGGTTCCAAAGTATGGAAAGAGAACGCCGCTGGTCTACATTTCTATTTGCAGTCTAGTTGGCTCAATTTCAGTAATGAGTGTCAAAGGATTTGGAGTGGCTCTCAAATTAACGCTGGATGGTAATAATCAATTTTCACATCCTTCAACGTATTGCTTTGCTATTGTCGTCATTGTTTGCATTCTTGTGCAAATGAATTACTTTAACAAAGCTCTCGATCAATTTTCAACAAATATGTGAGTATGCTAAGCGTCCCTCCAATTACTCACATACGCTCCCTGACACTCCCACTTTTGCTTTTTATCAACAGTGTGAATCCAATCTACTACGTAATGTTTACAGCTTCAACAATCTTTGCCTCTTTCTTGCTATTCAGAGGTTTCAACACTGCTGGCGCGCCTGCTGTATCTTTATTAGGAGGCTTCATTGTCATCTTTGTAGGAGTCTATTTGCTCAACCTAAATCGACTGATTGATCCAGTAACGCAGCAACCTAGAGTCTCGCTAGTCACCGGTGAAGGTCTTGCAGGAACTGGTCGACTTTCGGAGCACCATGAGCGACTTTTAAATGGCGATGGCTATCATGCCAATCATGCAAGATTCAGTTTGGGTGGTGGTCGAGAGAGTATGAGTCAATATCCTCCTGGACGGAGAGGTGATCATCGACATGGCAGATCGGATAGCAATGGTAGTGTTCTTTTCAATGCATACGATGACGATGGATTAGCGCTCAATCGTCTCAATGAAGATGAAGATGATGGACATGATCATTATAGTCATAATCAGAGTCCCAAAATGACGAAAAAGAAAAACAATCTTGGTCGGAATTTTAGTGCTACTTCCAATGATATGACACATCAATTGCTTGACAATGATATACCAGACAATCGAGGTAATTTCCGTCGATAGAGGGAGAAGATGATCTTCTTTCCACTCCTATAATATTTTTCAGTTTCTTTTCTTCTATTCATCTTTTCCTTGTAGTGTATCAGTATTCTCGCTATTCTTAAACTGGTTTTGCACTTTCATGTGATCCCGTTCCCATTTAATTTTCTTAATACACCGCCTCTAGATAGCATCACTGAATCGCCTCGATTGTAGAATTCTTCAAATTATACTGATATACTGACTCCTCGATGGGTCTTATTGCAATATTTCCTCCTCCTCCTCCTGATATCAACAGAAATGGTGTGATTGTTGAAAAATTCATTGAAATTTCGACAAGACACTTAATGGTAAGGACTTGCGATACATGAGGCGATTGAAGAGGAAGAAAAGAAAATCAGGTGACGCTGAGACAGATGGATAGGGATAGATACAGTAGAAAGAAGCCAGGAAACGTAGAGGAAAAAGGCGAAAGGGGGGACTTGGTAAAGTATAAAGAGAAGAAATAAAAAAAAAAAAAAAACAAAACATAAAATAAAAAGGATTCAGGAATATCGAGGAAAGGACTTGTCTTCTAATTCGTGATTGATTCTTCAATTTTGACTGAAGAAGGCGCACATATCTCTTCCTTTGCTGAGCATAATTGAGTTAATTCTTTGTCAACAATTTCTTGTTTTACGTCACAGGCCAAATCAAAACTTTTGCCAGAATCCGACTTTGAAATGATTGTCTTGATCTCTTCTTTCTTTGCTTCTCCTCCTTGACAAGAAAAAGATCCAACGGCAGAGCTAGTTCCAGAGTCAATTACCAAGGAATCACCTTCTTCAGTGACAGAATCTTGCATTTGACAGCCTGCGCTAAGAGGGACTATTCCACCTTGTTCTAAATCTCTTGTGCTACTTGGCATAGGCGTAGACACTCGGGTAGGCGCTTGAACGTCATCTTTCTTGAGACTTATTATTCCATCATTATTTGCAGTGCTAGAGGCAGTCTTACCTTCTTTTAATGCGACAACAGTGATAGGATTATCTGGATCAGTGCTGAGTGCGAAGCGAATAGGGGAGAGCGAGGTAGCGCCTACGACAGGTACTACGGCTGCAGATGTTACTCCTACTATGCTCTCTGGATTGGATTTACCACTCGCAGAGTGAGCAGAAAGAATTGGCAATACACTACTCTTTAGCGTTTGATTGGGTAATGTTTTAGTTGCATACGATGGGGATGGTTGATGTTGCAATTCTCTTGGTGTCATGCCACTCATACCAAGAGCATTGTTAATTGCATCACTTTGTTGCTGAAAATTGTTGTCACTTGAGGGAGGCTGTTGTAGATTTGTTAATTGAGATGAAAGTAGACTAGCATAGGGATTGCCACTGTAGAGAAGTTGGTTTTGGAATAATTGCTGCTGATAAGATTCGGTAGAGTTGTGATTGTTGAGTAGAAGCTGTGAAAGGCCAAATGCTTCTGCTTGAGGGCTATCAAATGCAAGACCAGCCTGTGCTTCAAGTAATGCCTTTGCATGTTGTTGATGGACATCGGGAGGTAGGTATGTTGGCTTATTTCGAACACTTCCAGGTCTACTACCGCTGTCTCCTTTTCCCAACATTGGCGATGTTCCAGATAGTGGTGTAGAGGTAAAAGAAAGAGGTGATAAGCTCTTATTTGAGTATTGGGCAAATGGTGAATTAATGGAACTAGTCATAGAAGAAGGTGAATAGATGCTGTTTGCATAACTTAAACCATAATTACTAGAATTGGAACTTAGTAGAGGGTTACCATAGAGTTCAGAAGTCAACATATTTAAATTTGCCGCTGCATTGGCCGCCAAAGTAGGAGACCATTGAGCATAATTGACTGAAGGAGAGGTCATTCCTAGAGTAGGAGACACAAAAGATGCTGCACTACCAATTTGAGGTGTTGCAAAACCTGCCCAATTTTGTAAACCTTGCAAAGATGCCAAATACATTGGGTCAGTAAGACTATTGTTACTGTCCAATACTCCTCCAGTACCATTTGTCAACTTATCATTCGGAGTACTAGGTTTCGGTGTTGTTGTTGCAACAACTTGATTAACACTTTGCTTTAAACGTTTTTGGGCTTCACTGTCTGCAAATCTAGCTTGAAGTGGTGTAGTTTGTCCAGTCAACATTTTTCCATGAAGCTTGTCAATACATTCTTGAGCAGTATCACGATCACGAAGACGAACGAATCCCACTCCACGTGAAGTGCCATTGTCATCTAGTAAAATACGAAGACTTACGACAAGGTGAGGTGCAAATAATTGTTCGAGTTGATGAGGTGTCATGTCCAGTGGTAAATTGCTAACATAAACGTTTGATGTGCTACTGTCGGATAATTTACGAAGCTTTGTACTAAAAGATTCCTGGGAAAAGGGTTAAAATAAAAATGGGTCAATCTTTGAGATATTGTTGAAATCTTTTGCTACTCACTTTTGCCCAGGAAGTGGTCAGTCCATGGAGAGGGAGTTGCTGCAAAGCCGTCTCAGCATCAAGGGCGTGTTCGTACATGATAAATCCATATCTGATAAACCAAAATGAGAGATTATTAGACTACTACGAATTCTCTCTACCTTTCTGTGAATCACTTACCCCTTGCACAGTCCAGTCTCTTGGTTAATGATGGCTTTGTGAGACTTTACCGGCCCAAAACAAGCACCCAAGCGAAGTAAATCGTCATCCGTTGTACTGCACAAAAGCGAAAAAAAAATAAAAGTTCAGTAGGGAATACTAGTCAGAGCTGTCTCACTACTTACTGAGATGGTAGATTATTGACATAAATGTTGGTCGTTGTATTGGTGTCTTCTCGATCAGACAAACAAGGAACTCGACTAGCATCATAAGCAGCATCTGGCTCAGCAGAGAAGGCTAAAAGAAGAAAAATGCAAGACTTTTAATGATGAAATTGATTCCATCGTGTCATTACTCGTAAAGACTTACTCTTTAGTGCCTTGAGACCTTCAACTGAAGCACGTAGCTGTGCCAAGATTTGTGCTGAAGCAAGTTGTTGCTGAGCTAGAGTACTGGTAGCCAGAAAGTTGGAATAAAGGGAAGGGTGAGATAATCCATTAATACTTGATTGAGCCAAAAAGGCAACAGTAGCATCATTCAATGCGGCCTGTTGAGCCATAGCGTCAATCGTTAGAGTCTTTGCATCAACCATTTCTTTCTCTATTCCTTGCTGCTTAGTAGAGCTTTGCAGCACTTTTTCAGTACTAAATCGGACAGTACGACTTCTATCTTCTTGAACAGAGACTTCTGACTCGATGCTATCATTAGCTTTTGTAGAAATAGATGTTGCTCTCTCTCTCTTACTCTTTGCCGCTTGAAATCGAGGTGGTGTAGCAGCTGTAGGTACATTACTTTTCTCCCTTTTGGGTGGTCCTTTTGGAGCGCAAATGACCGATTCATCTTCTTCCCCTGAATTCTTCTTAGAGACTGGATTCATCAATGAAGATTGTTGACTACTTCGTCCCTTTCTCATGGCTCGAGGTGCCTTTGGAACCACACTATGGTTCTTTT
Source organism: Exobasidium cylindrosporum (assembly GCA_023273805.1). Taxonomy (NCBI): domain Eukaryota; kingdom Fungi; phylum Basidiomycota; class Exobasidiomycetes; order Exobasidiales; family Exobasidiaceae; genus Exobasidium; species Exobasidium cylindrosporum. Next base: position 5,065,009 of record CP096878.1, read on the forward strand.
CAGCTGCTACACTGGCCTTTGTAGGTCGATTTGTTGTAGGACTTGCGTCAATTTCTCCTTTGATCTTGATAGAAGAAGTACTTGTCACAATATTTTCAACGTTTGAAGCGTCACCCTTTTTACCAAATGGTTGCTTACGCGGTCTTCCAGCAGCGACAATAGCAGGGTCGTTGAGAGTGCTTTCCTTGCTTTCACTCTTGACCGAAGTAACAGTAATTTTATCCTGACTTTTCAACGAAGACAAATCACTCTCTGTGCCACACTCTCTTTCTTCTTTGTTGACAATGTTGACTCTCTTCTTGACCCTTTTGTTTAGAGGTTTTGCTGGTGTGGTAGCGTTCATCGATCAAGAGAGATATGGTGGGATGGAAACTGTGTTGAAAATTTCGTGATAGAGATACGAGATTGCTATCCGGGTAAAATGTTTTCGTCAGCCCTATTTGAAAAAGTGGGGTAATACTACTCCAAGAAAAGACCTCTACAAGGGAATGTTGCCTCTCGTACACTGATGAGGTGCTTCAATTGCAATGTGTACTCACACAAAAAAAAATAGGAAAAAGTTGGCCCTTTCAAAAGAATTGGACTTTCAACTACCAATAACTACTCCGATTGCGTCTTTTTGATTGATTGTTGCTTCCACACTTTCAGATCTTGCCACCTTGGCCGAACCGAGTTCTTCTCTAGTCAAGTACCGAAATAGAAGTATCAAGGCGGTGTCACCTTCTCTTATCCGTCGGTGGCTGTCGGGATTGCTAGGGTTTGTACAGATTGAGAAACCGAAAATTTTTAAACCCGGGGGGGGGAAAGATGAAATGAAGATGATCGAGGAAATTACACCGCTGTGATTTGCTAGTCTTCTTCGACAAACAAGTTAAAGAGGTGGTAAACGTAAGATCAAGTAATTTCGACCTGATAGGCTAAAAAAAAAAGTTGGGAAAAGAAATAGATACGTTAATTAGTATGGAGAGAGAGAGAGGATTATGGTGGGAGTAGAAGAAAGAGAGGAAGAGTAGATGTAGTTGATTGTCGAAAAAGGTATGGATAGAAAGGAAAAGATGTAAGACGGAGAAAAGAAGAAAAAGAAAGCGAAATAAGATCACCTCTACATTGACCGCTCTTTAGTACCTTTTGAATTTCTATTCCCTCCCTACTTTTCCTTTCTTGCCTCCCTCTGACGAAAGTCATTACTTGCGCGCCAGATCTGTCCCTCCCCTCCTCTTGCCCCGCGTAGCTATAGATACTCCAAACTTTCCTGCCCCGGCTGGGCATTCTCGGAGTTTCAACGCTATAACAAGCACTCTTTAGGCGCAATGCTGCTCCTCCCCACCTCCTTTTTCTTATTTTCTTGCCGCCAAAGCGCGCCACGCCCAAGACCACTTTACAAAAAAGAGGTGTTTTTATCACAATGATGTGACATTACCAATCGTCAATTTATAATAGTCTTGCAGCGCCACAGGCATGCGCCATCTGCTGCTTTCAAAATTCTTTGTATTCTGACATCTTCTTTTATGCACAAGTTTTGATTGATACTTCACAGTGTGATAAGACAGGAATATATTTTTCCACTCTTCAACATTTACGCCGCGATTTGCGCCACGCATTTATAGTTTGTGCTATTTGATTAGGGCCTCAACCTCCTTGAATGTCCTTGGCGTGTCGGATTTTTGTTTTGCGCTGCTCAGCATGCGAATATTCGCAACGATAATCTAAGCCAAGCTTTTATTACCTAAGATTTGTCCAATGTTGAAGAACGGGTCTGCCACACTAATACTGTAAAAGCACATCAGGTAATGATTATTTCTTCTCGCTCCCATCTCGGTGAAATAAAACGGCTGTGAAGAACGATGTGACTTGGATGAAAGTGATTGCAGGATTATCAAAGTAACTTTTCCTATCATCACTTCTCCTTGACATTACCACATTACTTCAGGAGAGCATAATTATAAACAAAAATTTGTGCCGTAAGGGAGTGTGCAGGTAATTGCCAACTAAAGTCTATAAAGGGACGTGCGAAGCTATCCATATATTTTTTGTTCACGTGGTTTCTTTGTTCCATATTGACACTTTGCTTCGAAGTTGCCTTGACAATCAATTTCCCAATCCCATTATTGACTCGGCGGAAGCAACGATGGGTGACAGAAGGTTGAAGCGAGAATGGCTTCGGACGGTAAGAACTTTAGGGGAAAGCGAGGCATCATCTTCAAGTTCAAACAAAGTCGACTTGACATCCGACCTAATTGATAGTACTCTAGGATCTATTGGAGATGATAATCAATGGGTAGTATTTGCTTGCGTCGATGTAATCGAGAGCAAACCACAGCTGGCCGATGATTTAATTACCTTTAAGCACTTAGTGCGACTTGGGCTTCAGCGCTCTGAAAAAAGTGTAGGTACAGCCATCGACTACAATGCGATGTCAACTCTGCATACGTTGTCAGCTAGAAAAGTCTTGCTAAAATACAAACGAATGATGGATGTCTGGCAACAGCTGTATGCTTCAGAGGCAGGTAAGAGTGTCAGCAAATGGAATGAAGTAAGCGAAGAGAGACTTGAAATGGATGAAAACGATGGAGAGGAGTTTGATGCTTGGGCAGATGTTGCAGAGACGACTCCTTCGCCAATACCTTTTGGAGATTTACATCGCGTCAGTCTTTCCAACTTTATTGGTCAAAGCCCATTAGCTCTAGCAATCGGGATGGCATCGTCTTATCAAGCTGCACAATTGGCATCGTTCCTCAAATATCTACCAAAAGCGATGTTTCGAGAGGTATACACCCATCGATTGGACATCACAAAGCTATTGCTCTTGTCAGCTGCTTCAGCTCAGGCAGATCTCGCGCTCCTTCTTCGACTTCGGCTCATGCTGACAGCTGCTAGAGGACAGCAATGCGACATATGGACTGAGATGAGTGAAAGAGTGGATGATAACCCTGATTTAAGTGATTCGAAGGAGGTTTGCGAGGCATTGTTTCGTCAAGGTCTATATGCAGGACAAATTGAAGAATCGATTTCAGGAGACAAATCCTCAGCAGGTGAGATCGACACTCCATCTGCACTGCTGTTCTTTTACAAAGATTGCATATTGGCGCTGGAAAAGCAAGCTGGCTCTATAATTGGGGCTATACAATTGGCGGCAATAGTTTCTTCGGATAAATTGGCTCTTCCTCCCGATGAAAGCATTATTCGATTAGCTGAAGATCTACAGCTATTGATGCCCATGGTATGTAGTCAAGCATCTTCTTCTACGTGTTCAAAGTGGACGTTGAGCAAATTCAGAGATGAATTCACTGCTTTGCCTGATCTAAAGCAAAGGCAAAATATGGCAATTCTGTATTTGGAAGGAGCCGACTCACCACAGGCGGCCATCAATGGTGCTCGCAATGGAGCTGTGCCATTTCTCCGAAGGATATCTTATCGATATGCTTTGCAGCTTGGTCAAAGTTTAGATATGGACAGATTGACAATAGATGGTTTTATCCATGCTTTGCTATCTCTAGCTGACAAGGGTCGAATAGCATTGGTGAAGATTCTTCTAGAAAAGAGTGACGAATGCGGAATTGAACTGATTGCTATCGATCACGGAAGACTCACCCTTGCTTGTTTACTGGGTTCGTCAGAACTCGATCTAAATATGCAACGAGACCTAGAACAAATGACAGTATCGGCTGCCTCGAGGCTAAACTCATCAGACCTTCCAGGTAAAGAAGAGAAACCTTTACGAGGATACATTGGATCTGCTCTTCAATCAAATACAAGTTCTCAATTATATCCATCCAAGATATATGACTTTCTCATTGGAATCAAAGGTCAAACTATTGCCTTTCATTTGAATCGTTGTCGGCTATATCTCACCACATGTCGACTGCTACGTACCTGGAATAATGCACTTACAGTCTCTTGGCTGGCCAATGCTCAAGGGCAGCGGGAGGAACAAATAGCCTGTGTTACTCGGATCATTCGTACATTTGCTCGAGATTACAAATCTCAGCAACAATGGAAGAAACTTTTGGACGAACTTGATGCCTGTGTGGGTAAAGATGGAGCATTAGACAAACTTGAAGAAAGTGATGTAGCACGATTAGCGGCAGAAGGATCGTTGCGAAGCAGTGATATGCGAGTCTTTTCATATATAATAAAGGAACAGGGTCAACAACGACTATCAGATGAAGAGCAAGAGGACATTATCCTAATTGCATCGAGAGAATACTATGATAATGCAACCTTAGCAAATCTTTACTCTGGTGATATGAAAATAGCTTACGAGATCTTGTCACAATACGGTTCGCCATTGACACCAAGAATAGAACAAGAAAAGGCATTTATTGAAGCAAGCTCAAGACTTTGCTCCTTCAAAGTTCAGTCAATCTTACGACCGGGTATACCACTTGCTCCAATTGAGATTCGTCTTTCACACGATAGGTTAGACTTTATTAAGAAATTGCTAGAATCTCGAGAAGATGCTTACAAGACACCAGAATTAATACTTGAGATGGCTTTAAAGTTATGTGCCATACCTAGTGGAGCAAGCAAGAAGACGGAGAAGGATGGAGAAGTTCAAAAGGTAATGAGCAAGCAATTGGTTGAAAATAAGACGCTGGCTCTACTAACAGAAGCTGCACTTGGTCAAGCTGACTATGTTCAAGCCCAAACCTCTTGTGAGCGTTTGATAGGAAATGTCACTGCTCTAGATAAGAGAGTACAACAGTCCGCTGCAAGTCAAGGTCAAAATTATGATCAATTGTACACCCTCTTGATACAAGTAAAGGAAATTGCTTATCGAACTTGTTTCTACCTTTGTAATCAGCAAGATTGGAATAATTATGCTAGTCGACTTCGATGGTGCTCATTTGTTCTTGCTTATTGTCCAGATGATCAAGTTGAAAAATATCTCAAGACTTGGCGAGCATTGGAGAAACAATTTCAAGAAGATATTTTGGCAAATCCTCCCAAAGACTGGAATCAAGTAGCAGTACAATTGAAACCAGGACAAGGTGTTCTTACCAGTACTTTATCATCCATTGGTAGTTTAGGAGCATTAGAATCTCTATCTCCTTTCAGTTCTTTATTTGCAAGTGCTGGTACTGGCTTTGCAGCACTTTCTAGAGTGTCTCACCAAGATTCTCAAACACAATTATTATCACAACATAGAGAATCTGCCATACCACCAAGAGTAAGTAGTCCTACTTCTCGAGCTGCTAAATTGTTCGATTCTTTAGGAGGTAACAGTCCTACAAGTGATACTCCTCATACCGGCTATCTAGATCCAGCTGAACGAGCTGCCAGAGCTGCTAGACGCTTCTTTGGTGGATTTGGTTCTTAAGAATAATCTCACATGAGATACGTAGCGGTCATGCATTTGTACCATCATTTTCATCATCAAAAGAGAGATTTGTAATACTATCAATTGTCGTGTTATTTTCAGAGCGGTATGGCCAAGGAAAAGAAAAGGGTAGAGAATTTCAATACTATATAATATCATATATTGTATAAGTGGAAAAGAGACTACTATTTTGCATACACATTGACACCCTCTACGTTCTTTACATGACCTACAGAGATCTATTTGGTAAGTCGCCTTTCAGTGTTTCGTCGTCCATTTACAAAATCTGGTGATTCCAAAGTCATTTCTGGTGAACCGAACAAAGCCTTGTCTACAGCTTCTACTCCCAACATGAAAGAGTGATCTTGATTACCAACTTCATACTTCCAGCTGCCAAATCTACCTCTACTAAGAATGTTGAACTTGGATTCAAGGGTAGGCAAGATGGTGCTTAAGGCGGCATCTCTCCCCAAACTTGGTGTAGGATATCCGGGAGTAAAGACTCGGTGATATAGAGAGACGATCTCATCATCAGGTGAGCAGAGTTGAGTATTTACACAGCCTTGAATAGTCTCTGCCAAGATGGTCTGTAGGTTGACAGGCTTAAGGTGAGATTCAGATACTTCCATCACTGTGAAAAAGGTAAAGTCGTAAGCAAAGTACAATTAAGAATCGAGGAACGTTGAATAACTCACTCAATGACCAATAAGGACCAGCCTTGGGGGTACTGTCTGGCTTTCCTTTGGTAATATCAGCATATTGCATAGTTGGCAACTTGACATCATCCTTGGGCTGGTTGTTAGGTGAGTAATTGGAGAAAATTGTAGCTCGGTAGAAGGGACAGTCATCTTCTGGGAAGTATAGCCAACACTTGTCACCGATTCTAGGTGGCAACTTCCCTCGAATACCAATACCAATAACATGAGTTGATGAATGTATAAGTCCTTCAGTAGCAGCCTTGAGTTGTTTCACATCATCTGCTTCGGCATCTTCAAGATTGTTGATTAGGTAGTCAACACCCATTGTGCTGATTAGATTCTTGTAGGCAATGGTGCTGCCATCGGACAAATGAACCTTGTGACCCTTTCCATCAACTTTGACTACCTTCTTCTTGAACTGCAGCTTCTCCTGGGGAAGAGTAGCTGCTACTGCCTTCCAAATTCCTCCTGTACCTCCATGTGCAGGGAATTTGAAAGTGGCGTTAGGTCCCCAATTACCTGCAACCTTCTTGTAAAGTGTGTTGGAAACAGCTAGCTTTAAAGAAGGTGCAGCGACTCGCTCTCCTAACCACTTGCATTGCATCTATTGGGTGGCGCATAAAAGTAAGCTTCCTAAGCCATGAACGACGCAAAACAACAATCTCACCAATGTAGTAGGAACAGCCCAAACCTTAAAGTTGTAAGGTCGCATGAAACAATTTGCCAAACCTTCACCCATCATGTGCAAGATCCACTGATCAAAGTCCTTTGGCGCTTCTTTTGCACGAACTCGATTCTCAGCAGCGTCTACCATTCCATTGATACATTCGACTTGCATGTCTACTGGAAGGCAAGAGATGTTGTTTTGCAGTGGGTCTGTAGAATAGTCTTCTTGTCAGTCTTTTGGATATATCTTTTTGTCCCACTACATTAAGCTACTTACAAGGTACCCAAACATCCTTGATTCGGACATATGAGACTCGTTGATGTTCATACCAGTCCTCCTTGTTAGGCAGAGCTTCATGAATTACATCATCGAAGTAGAGGTAGTGAGAAAAGATGACGTGACCACCAACATCGTAAAGAAATCCTTCCTTTGTGATATCAGTACTAGCTAGACCACCAGCCTCATCATTGGCGTCCAAAAGTGTCCAACTGCCAAGGTTCTGAGAGTGGAATAGGGGAACAAGATCGATATTTATCTTTGCATTCAGTTAGTCATGCTTACTCACCAGCTGCTGCAATCGCTTGGCTGCTCCGAGACCAGTTGGACCTTAAAAGAGAAATAGTTTGATCAATCAAAGAACTGAAATATTATATTATCCTCACTACTCACCTGCACCAATAACAAGTGTGTCGACGGAAGTGTTGGATGGCATGACGAATCAACTACAAGAAGGAGGAGGTTCTCTTTGTAGTAATTTAGAAACAAAGTTGGTGATACAAAGTTTCCAGTGCAGAGGAGTTAAGTGGGACGAAAAGAGAAAATAAAACGTAAACTCAGAAACTTAAAAAAGTTAGGCCCTTCTTCTCAAAGAGAAAGAAAGAGTTATTCAAAGTTGTGTACTGTGTTTTTGCGTGGCGTAGTGTAATTTTCAAAGGGTAGGGTAGGGCCTCGGTGTTCTTTGATCCTTTTCTTTTCTGCTGTTTTTGTCTATTTGATAGGCTGGCTGGTAGGCTAGTGCAGCGAGCGTTGAGCTTTGATAAAAAACATACTCAATCGTAGGTAGACAAGACCGCATAAATAGGTATCATCTGCCTCGTGGCATTTAGATACAACTTTTATTCTTGTCTTAGATTATAAATTTAAAACTCTACACGGTATATCCCCTATTACAGTACTAGGTTGGCATTTGTTTCATTTTCAAGCTGTTCTTTTTATAGATACAAAAACTGTCGACGGGTTTCCTCCGACAAGTAATGTGCAAACGAGTTCAAGATTCTACGTTCAATGAAGGGGCATGTGGATATGCTGTCGTAATTGGTCGCCTCTACCTTCGATGACATGCTTGTCAAATATAGCCTTTCTGGCCTCGTTTGTACCACAATTGAATAGATTTCCTTAAAATGGACTTCTTGTCCCTAAATGGCATTTATGTGCCAACATGAAGAGCCAATTTAAAGATACTGATCGAATGAATTTCCGAAGATATGATCGATCGGACTTGCGATCGTATTCTTTGCCAGTTTACGCGTGTCTGCCCAGCGTAAATCCGTTCCGCGAAGCTATTCATGATTGAAAGGAGTAAAGCTGAGTTCCGCGACCATGGCTACTTTTCAACCACGGCTGGACTTTTCTTTTCTCCGTCTCAGAGAAGAATATTAATTGGAGATATGGTTAAATCTTCTGCAAGCGGGACCCACCACACCATGTTCCTGCCTCAACAAGGAAGAGAAAAGGCATACTCATGTCCTGAATGTTGAAGAAGAAAGAAACAGTGTGATTGTCAAGTGCCCCTGGTTGCTCACAATGTCGTTCAAGAAGTGAAGTTTATCTGTGTCGATGGGGGTGGACGAACGGGATGAAGAAATGCGGACTACAACTACCACCAACACCAGCACCAGTCAGAGAGCTCTCCGATTGTCTGCACCTCGAACATCTTTTTCTACTGTAATTCTCATCTCCTGCCTTTGAGGTAGAAGAGAGCGCGGTGAGTAAAGTGATTATATTAACATTGATCAGTGATTGATTTAACATACACATGGGCTTTATATAGCCTCTTTGATGCACTTTCTAGAGCTGATATCCAAAAGGTATATTGAAAAATCCAAGATTTATACTCTTAATCACCTAGCAGCCAATCAAGTCGTGCAGAAAAGTCATTAGAAGAGATTGTGTAAGTCAAGAATCTACCCAATCTTCTTTGTATTCTACTTTTTCTGATTTTTTGGGCTACCGAAACACTTCAAAAGCGTGATAAAGAAGCACGATGTATTGGTCAATCAAGTTGGAATCTTGCCATTGAAAAGGACTGGGTATCATCTGAACCGGAAAAATGTGGACTCTCTTCAATTTTTGATCATTTGAGTATGCCAGTCGTGTCATCCGTGCCACAAAAGAAGGGAAATCGAAGTGGTCGCCTTATGATGATGTAAATGGTGAGTCCGAGTGATTATAATTCAAGCCAGATGCTGAGATAAACTGTATATACGACGCAAGGGAACAAATCATCGCCTTTTACAAGCTTCTTTGGTTGTCATCACCCATTTATTCCTAAGCAATGATCAGTTGAGTACATCAAAGACGATTGATATTCATCAAGATCTTTCTTTTGCCATCAATACTTTTAAAGCAATTAATGTGGCAGAAGGTGAAGCTTTCTTCTTTGGACAAGGTGAAAAGTTGGAATTGCTTTTAGCTGCTTCTGCACGTATTAAACGAGACAAGATGCTAAAGACTGGTACCCCTTTTTTACTCTTGGATCGTAATCAATGGAATCCATTTTATACCTGTCATGAGTCTTGTAATCACCAATTCAACTCCTCTGACATTGTCAATCATGACGCTTTTACCAAATTGGACCAACACTTGATGAAGCTTACAACTGTGCTTTTCCTTCAGCAGCAGAAGCCGGAGAAAGTAGTTTTGACGATCTTTGGAAAGACATCTTTTCTGTGCTCGACAGCAAAATCCTTCCTTCGTAAATGTCATTTTGCTATTTAAATGAAAAATTACCTTGGATTGTTGCTATTGTAATGGTACATTTGCAGCTTGTTTAGTTTAATTTGTACAATTGTAATCTTGTCGAGCAACTTCTGCCCATCGACTTCCAGGGACAGAATACATGCCAGCATATTCCATCTCCAAATGATGCAATCGACTACCCACAATGACTAGGCTATGCAAAGGTGGTCCATACGCTTTGATAGCTCTAATTTGTGACCTTTCTGCTCTCTTTGTTTCTAATTCTTGCTCGCTTGCCATTTCGTCAGCATCATCCTGCTCCATTTCTACTTTTGCTTCTTCTACGCTTGGTGATGCCAAAGCCAATAGCTCACCCAGAGTCCCTGAAAGTATTAATTCGCTATCGGTACCCATTCGACACAATGCTACAGCCAACGTCTTATCAGACGTAAGAACGGCCTTATCGGTATCCAGGCCTACATGATGATTACTAGCTGCTAGTAATTGAGTAATAAGTTGTGGAATCAACATGTATCTTGGCGCTTGATATCGTTCTACTCCTCTTGCCATGTCTTCCTGACTCTGTTCTCGAACTTTAATATCTCCCAAAATCAGTGTGTGATTTCCAATCGCATTATTTTCTGCTATCCGACTCAACCAGCTATCAGGTCTCCATGACTCTGTCCAAAAGGGTACTGAGATGGTTTGACCAAAGTTGTAAGGTTGAAGTCCACTTGAAGCGATAGCTGTCATAATACTTGCATTGTGTATAATCTTGACTGGAATTGGTGGATTTGATTGTTTGGCTCGTAGAATAAGATCAGTATGCGTAGTTGCACTCAGTGGATCACCAACTACTAGAAAGGAGACATCATCGTTTGCCGCATTATTAAGAATATCTTCTGCTTGTAATTCTACCACTTCTCGATGTGCCAAAATGATAGACTTGCCATAAAGTGCTTCTAAACGCTCTTGATACCCTTCCGACATCAAGATTGATGTATATGCTTCCAAGTAAACCCGAACACTTCCCCTAACAGCCTCCAAGCCACGTATAGTGATATCTTTTTCATCCCAAAGACCAAGTCCAATCACGTACAAGACCATGCTAAGGAATGATCCAACTTTGTAGAATAGAAGTAGACCTTGAGAAGAAAGGGAAAGAATACTCTATTCAAAGAAATATACTGATGAATTTTTAGAAATTGAAAAGAGCCAAGTCACATGATCTTATTATTCTTCCTGGTCGGAGAAAATATTGGCGCGCTTTATCAAATTCTTTTTAGAGTAGTAGTGAGCTCCACAAATCCGTTTCGCCTTAATTAAACTCGTATCTATAGATATCTCAGTGCAGTCATCATGTGGCATTTTATTCTAGTCACACCAAACAATAGAAATCCGATGAAAGGAAAGAAACAAAAAGAAATTGCGAAAAGTATTTGCAACTTTACAGCTCTAGATGAAGCTGGAAATGGGGAATAACGTGATGATCATTTAGGCTCTTTTAGATGACCGTACCAAGATTTGGAACTCTACATTTACACCTTAATTTAGGCCGGCTTGCGTGCTTTGACAATATCACAGTGCCATACTCCAAATACACATCCCATTCCTGCAAATTTATTTTCCACCTCTACCATCTTTTCATCTTTTAAAACTTTGGCATACATTCTTGATAATTTAGATCCTGCTAAATCTAAAATTACCAATGTACCACCAGGTTGAAGAACTCTAACCAATTCAATAATGGCCAAGCGTCTATCTTCAACGGGAGGATTGTGCACTGAAATTTTTGCAGTAGTGTCAGTTCTGGTTATACTAGTGACTATAAAAAGTTTTTATTAAGATTGTGTACTCACATGCCAAGGAACTAGTTACGAGTGAAAATGTATCATTTTTAAATGGCAAATCTAAGAAACTGGCCGTGTTGAGAATGACATTATCATTCAGTCCTTCTATGTAAATATTCTTGGAAGTAGCATGAGGTGAATTACCAGTTTGATCAAGAGATGAAAAAATGTCAATGCCAATAGATGGACTTGCAATTGCTCCTTTACTAGTATTACTTCTTGATTTCTTTACTTGTGCAGTTTTGACAAGTACCATACCTCGACCACAACCTGCATCAAGTGTAGGACCTTGAAATGCTTCATTTGGTAATTTAGATAAGATATCATCCCAAACAGTAAACTTTCCCTTTAGTGTAGCATATGCATACAATGGCGTAAAGGGAAGTGAAGCGATGAGACCGATTGGGGAATCAACTGTATATAAGTTCATAAAGTAGTATTGTTTTAGGAATCTTCAATTACATGTCTCTTTTTCAAAGGAAAAAAAAAAGGATAAAAAGTGCACACTCACATCCATAGGCAGCCTTTTCATCATGATTATTAGTGCCTTCCTTGGTATACTCGTTTATATGATTTGTGAGTTGCTTTCCAGGCTGGTACAAATCGGTTGATGAAGCACTCATATCGTTTGGAGAAAAGAAGAAAAAGAGGAGTCTTTGTGATGATTGTTGTCTAGAAAGATTGATGGATTATCCCTTTGTTAAAGTAAGATTTCCCCTTGAAAGGGAGGAGGACACTTTAAAAAAGGGCATAGCAACTCGTGGTAAAGGATCTTGGGTAGATTAAAGTCTAAAAAGTCCTCTTTTTAGCGTCTTTTCTGCATGGAAACTCCATATGGAAGAATTCAGGCAGCTGTCCAGTGACTTTTTCCATACTTTATTGACACGCGAGTATTTTTTTGTATTTCCCGCGGACAATAATAAATCTTTAAAAAAAAAAAAAAAAAAAATTTGCTGCCAAATTATTCGGTATCAGATTTTTACCTTTTGCCGACGCCAACAAGTAAAAGTGAGATAAATTTGCTAGCTAGTTTCGTACTAAGGATAGATGCAAAGAATATAATTTGTCAAGTTGAGAATTGCTTCGATAGCACTAGTCAAGACCCAAAAGAAGAAGAAAAAAAAGGAAAGCTTCAGTTAAAACCTGCGTTTCGGACTGGATACCACGAAATTCTATTCTTCAAGGTGCAAATGAATCCAAATCATACAATCTCAATTTCCTTTGCATGATCAACAACAATCATTTATAAACTTCGCACTACCTCCTGTAAATAATGGTAACAATTACAGCAAAGAATTTATGATCAAGTACTTTGACTTGGATCAAATTTCCACAAATGATGGTAAACAAGTCATGTACACATCTGACTTTGATGTTGTGTGGCTGTCATTTGTAGCATTCCAATCTTATGAGCTTTTTCCCAAGGTTCACATCCATAACAAGACTAGACTGTATATGTATGCTCCATCAACTTTGCCAAATCGTAATGTCTCTAAGAGGTAATAATCATGGACGCTTCTACAATCACTAGATCTGGAACAAAATCAATGGCAAACAACATCACAGCCCCTTTCCATGTGCTTGTTTGGGTCGGAGTTGCCCGCGGCGATAAGGGTCGTGGTTGCACAGCCGTAGGTCAAGTGTAGGTACCTAGACTTAAAAACAAGCTCTAATGAAAACGCGTGATTAATTCATTCCTATATATAATGCCTCCCGTTCCCGCCGGTTGGTCTGTAAACTTAAAAGTTGTTGCGTAAGTCTTATCTTGCATTTGAGCACTGTCCCAACATCTCTTTTCCCCCACATCACCGTCCCTTTGCGCTTCGTCATCTTCTACTTTAACCAAATTGCTTGCAAGGTGCTTTTATTTGCATTAGACTTCAGAATTCTGTCGTATTCATTGTTAGGCCACATTTGATCAATCAGCAACTACTTCTTTAACAAACTGAAAAGTGGAGGCTACAATAGAAATGGCTCTTCAAGCATGGGCTATTCCCCAACTGAAAAGCCTCTTATCTTTAGATGAGGAATCATCCAAACAATTAGTGTCTTATACTGAGCAATTATCAGATGCTGAGGCTGCAGATCATCTTCAAAATTTATTAGGTGACTCGCCAAAATCAATGGAATTTATTTCTTCTTTTAATACAATGAAGAATATTCCTGGAACTACAAGCAGTGGTCAGCCGGCACGATCCACACAACAGAATGGTAATCAGTCAAAGAATCCCTTTTTGAACGGGACAGCTGAGAAAATAATACCCAAAGATTCTAATTCGAATACTCATCCTACTACAATGAATGGGAATGATTCAATGACTTCAATTGCAGCCACGTCAACAGCACCTGATGAAGGCATGACTGCATTGGATTATCCTAGAGAGGAAAAGGGTGTAAATGGATCAAAAAATCCCATCAATCACCCAAATTACGCTGGAGGTTCTCAAAACATAGGCATTGCTCCATCACCACCGCTACTACAAGATGCCTCAGAATATCAAACGCCAGCAGTAGATGATAATTCTGATTTACCTGTTTATTCTCCTCCTCCTGGTCCACCACCTGCACAGAGAAGAACAATTCAACGTCCACCTCATACAAATCCCGTCATTCAAGCAGCGAATGTACGAGCAAGAGATGAACAAAAAATGCAAAATTTATTACAAAATGTACAATTTGCCAATGGTATTTACAATAGTGATATTGAACCAGAACATGATACAGATTATTATTGTGCTTGTCAAATTTGTAATTATCAAAGAGCAAAATGGAGTAGAATACCAGTTCAAACGTTGTGGTCAAAAGCAGTGATGTATCCTGGTGAAAAAGCATATAATGATGATTTTCGAATGAATATGTTTTTTACAAGTAATCCATATAGATATCGAGTAATTTCACCTTATGGTATCAGTCAAAATAGGTGGTATCAAGCTAGACCACAACCAAAATATCATGCAGCCAACGTAAAACAGACTATTGCACTCAATGTTCAACTAAATGAAGAGGCACAACGAAAAATTGATTCAAAAGAACCAAAAATAAGTATTTGGCATATGGATGATGTACAAGAACCTTCTCAGAGTTACAAATCTAAGGGAGATGACAAGAAGCAAGAATCTTTTGAAAAGGAAAAGCAGTTGCAGGTACCAATTGAAAATCAAGTAGACAATACATACCCAGAAGAGAAGATTTCTTCTATTTCGGCTGGTAAAAGAAGAAGCATGTTTGGCTCTTCAAGCAAGAGTAACGGCTCAGATGCTAGTCCTTCAGTAAAAACAAACAAATTAATTGGTTTAATGAAAGTTATGGGAGTTGCCTCTACGGAAGAAAGGGCAGCTGCCAAAACTAGCAAGATGGTTCAACAAACGAATGAATTACGTGAAGAAATTCTAAAAGAAGAAAAAGGAAGATGGCCTGATGATGAATGGAGAAATATTGTAAAGATTTATCAAGAAAAGATTGGAATGTCTACAAAAGTAGCAGATCTTCGAGCTCGTCAACCTTTACAATACTTTCATTTACTTCGAGCTGGATATTTTGAACCTATACCTGTAGCATGGGCAAATCAATTATCCAATCCACTTAAATTTTCAATTGAAGCTTCTGTTGGATGGAGAGGAATTACACCTTCATGGCGTGGATATGAAGACACAGCGGAAGAACGTCTTTATTGGGTACTCAATCACAGAGAAGGTAGTATTGGTTTGAGAATGAAACCTGATTTCATATCCGAAATGAACATGGCTCGAGCTAGAATGGCTTTGGCTGTTGAACCACCTCCAGAATATTTTGCTCCTGATGATACATGTCACTTGCAACATACTTCAGAGGGTTATTCAAAACAAGTCATGCCAACACCTTTCAGAGCTTTCGATCGAGCAGAATTACCCACAGATGACACTATGATTTTACTGGATGTTTCTGGTTCCATGGATTTTGATCCAGTACGACCATTATACGATCAATATCTCATTACAAAGTATGTACCATCCACTCAACCCAAAAATAAAGATGTTGCAAAGGCCATCATTCGTAGATTTACTGATGCATTGGCCAATCATGATCATACATTTGCTGGTTATGATTTGACGACATTCTCAAGTGAAGCACATTATATAGGTACAGTGAATCATAAAAACTTCAATAAAATGTGGGGAAAGGTACGAATTGGTGGTGGAACTAGAGTCATGACTGGATGGCAAAAAGTAAAAGAATTACACTTTCGAAAACATTCTGAATCAGCAACTCATCATCCAGTATATGGATGGCAAGCTGGACCATCTACACCTATGCTTAGATTACTTCTTTTACTCGATGGTGAAGCAACAGATATGGATGAATTTGAATTGGATCTTTTAGGTCTCTCATGGGCACATGTTACCATTTTTTTAATTGGTGTAGATGGATGTCCACATCATCATAGACATGCCAATGAATTACAAAGAATCAGTGATGTCAATCATCATGTTTCTTTTGTTGACGCACAAGGAAATACTCCAGAACGATTTGTTACTCATGAATTACTCAAGAGACACTTGGGTGTTGATTTATCTTTGAATGAGTTCCAACAATTGGAGGAGTTACCAGCATATTCGTAGGATATTAATGTACTGCTGTATTTGTCTTGTATGTATAGTAAAAGGATTTTCTTCTTTATAAAGTAATACTATGATACCCGCAACTCTAGACTCTTGATGTTTTTGTTCTGCAATTAATCGGATTCGAGATATTTGATTCTCATCACCCTGTCGAACTTGATAAAAATTCTGTAGTAGTGTGGAGGGGGGGGTGTAATAGGATGTGGAGAGGTGTCTTTTAATTTCGGCTAGCCAAAAAAAAATAAAAGGTGCTACTACTGTATCGACACTACTAAATCTTTATATAATCGACGGGTCAAATCTGATCTTGCAGAAGACAAATTTTGCTTCCAAAACTCCACCCTATAGAACACGAGTATAATACTAAAAAAGATGACAGATTCATGCAGGAGGTGGAAGTATAGAATGAATTTATATATACGCTTTGTCTTAGTGACCTATTTACCTTTCCAACTCTACACTCTCACTCTTTAATTTTTGTCGAGTATGGTGCAAGAAACGTACTGGACTTCTACAAAGGACAATCCTGACATCGTAAAACGACCTCTTCATCCTGTAGAAAAGTTACTTGATTCGGGAAGAGTTCTTGCCGGGGAAAGAGGTGCACTTCTGTGAGGTGAAATAGGGGTTGAGATGAAGCGTACATAGACTGACTGATGCTTGCAAATAAAGTATATCATCTAGGGTCACTTTGCGATTTTCAAGAAACAAGTTAACAGATTTTGAATTAATTTCTCGACTAACCAAAGTATGGATCGCATTACGTGTAAAATATCCCATTCTTGCCATACACACTACTGAAGAACCAGCACTAGAATATAGACATGCTACCGAGGATACAATACAACAATGGGCTACTGATACAACTCAAACATTTCATATCTCTCCTCCTCTTACTCAAAAGAAAGCAAACGAGTTACGAGATGCAGAATCACATCAACATCTGCCTGACAGTAAAGGTAATGAAGCTCAGCTTTGGTTTCTTTTACCAAAAGGACAAGAGCCTGTAAAGGAAATTATTATTTCTCTTCGTCTTAATCATACACTAGTTGATGGGGATGCCATGCCAATCCTTTTGTCTGAATATCTTCGTCTCCTGAATAATCAGCTATCTTCAGAAAGCAGATTCAATTGGGAGGATGCCAGCTTGAAACAGCAAATTTATCATTCACTACCCCCATATCTTGACAATAGCGCAATGAAGATCAAAGGAAAGTCAGAAGATCTTGCTTTCCATGAAGAAGTCATGGAACTTTGCCAGGTAAGTTGCATTTAAGATATGTTTAACTGGCAATTTGAAAAAGGGTCTCATCACATTCCATTCCACACACACACAGACCAATCTGAAGCTCAAATCCCTATCAACACCAAGCAAACCTCTCAAGAAGAGCAGACATAGCCGTATTGTATTCAATCAACAAGATAGTAAAGCACTTCTCGATTTTGCCAAGTCACACAATACTACCATTTCACCAATTCTTGCTGCCGTCATTCAAGTTCGCCTTGCTCAAAGCTATTCAACACAGTGGCCAATTCCAATCAATGCTACTCATTCCGATTTTTTTCCAGTAAATATTCGACCAGCACTAATTGACTCTCGTCGAGTTGGAATGTCATTAGCAGCACATGGTTCTCGCATGAATATTGGGCAAGTATTAAGCACAAAGACGAAAGAAGAAGTAGAGCAAAAGTATAAAAATATTATTTTGCAGCTGGCTAAAGATGTAGCGCCCAGCTTTCATGACTGCAAAGATATACAGTTTCGAGCTCATTTGAATGAAATTGCACCTAATTTATTTGCTAAATGGGCAGAATGGACTTTGCAGGAGAAATATAATCGAGGCGCCATCACTTCTCATTTTTACTCAGATGGTAAACAAGACGTCTATTTTCCAGAATCATTTCCACCTCAGTCAAATAATGATTTATCTTTTGATTTAGTCGACTATGACTTGGACGTTCACTATACTGAACCAGTCTTGTAAGTGCTGCCGTTCTTGTTTTTTTTTTCCTGCCAAAAAACTGATTTTATCTCTCTATCTCTCTAAAGTGCTTTCCGAAGTCGAGTGTTTCAAGGCAAAACTTCCTTGTCAGTGGATTGGTGCGATGCATATTGGCCAGAAGATGAAGGCGATAAAGTTTTAACACTTTTACAGCAAGATGTATTAAATTTAATTTCGTAAGAGTAACAACGTAAGATTGTAAAGTTGTGAATTGATTCTATCTTTCGATCACATATATAGTATATAATGTACCTGTTACTATAATCTTTAAAATCTCAATTGCAATTAGTAAACATGACACATAATCAATATACGTCGAATACTTCATGTTCATAGCCCGGCAATTCCGACAAAGGGAGATAGAAACGAACCCTTGCTTCACTTTATCTCTAACACCAAAGCTACCCCAGAATTCTTCCTATGAAGCTGTTTGCGGGGTTGCAAGCCACAAGGGATGATAGCATTATCCTACTTTCCTCGACATCCGTAAGTTAAAAAACAAATAAAAATGAAAATTATTTTGTGGCTCTAAAAGGTGCTTTATCCATAACTCAAAAATAAAAATTGGCGCGCGAATATAGCTTGCCAAGACTTTCCAATAAAATCCAAGTGGAGAGTGGATTGAATTCAGCTCCGGAATAACGATTTCTTTTTTTTTTTTTTTTTTTTTTTTTTTTTATTATAATCCAATTTCTATTTTTATATTACGCCTTTTCTCTCACTCTAATCGTCTTAATTTTTTTTTCTTCTTGGAGCAAGTAATCCAAAAGTCTGTCTGCCCTTCCGTACCCCGCAAATTCAGGAACATTACATCTGTAACACAACGTTGCTACCAGAGAACAAGTTAAACCGCCGTTCCGATCATATGAAAGGAGCAAGTGCCTTGCATTTTCCTCCCCTATATATAAATAGACTCTACTCGTCAAATTTCATACTTGGCCAGTCCTTGTACTCTGTCAATCAAGAGAAAAAAACTCAATCAAGCAGCAATAACGAATAAATTTCACAATGGAAATTGAAAAGAGTGCTTTTAAAAAGGAGAATGAATCTCTCGATGGAAAAGGATTGGATACAAGTCAAGTGGAAGTTCCTTATGCAGCTGCCATTGTAGCAACTCAAGATATCACCTTTACCGAAGAACAGGAGAAAATGTTACGTAGAAAGATTGATAAATTTGTCATTCCTACTGTCGCCATCATATACATGTTTTGCTTTATCGATCGTGCCAATATTGGTAATGCTCGATTGGCAGGTCTAGAGATAGATTTAGGCATGAATCCCAAGAGGTATGACTACAATACTCTTTTGAGCGCCTTTTATGTCGCATACATCGTCTTTGAATTACCATCAAATTTATTGTGTAAGAAGTTTGGTCCAGGCAAATGGTGAGTAAGGATATTTTAATTGAGTCGTGTCGTGTAAAACGTTTGATAGAGATTTTACCTTTTTTTCTTTCTTTTTCAGGCTTCCCTTTCTGACAGTCTCGTTTGGTATCTTGTCTTTATGTACCGCATTCGTTCAAAGTTTTGGTTCTGCTATTGCTGTCCGATTCTTGCTGGGTGTAGCTGAGGTGAGCCAATTTTTTTTTCTTTTCTTGACTAGTAAGTTGACTAACAATTCGGTTTCAAGGCTGGACATTTTCCTGGAATTGCCTACTACCTCAGTCGTTGGTATAGACGTGATGAGCTTGCCTGTGAGTGCAAGAAAAAGAAGCTTGTGAGTAGAGAGTGTGGAAGCTGATCATGTTTTTCATATTGGCTTGCACAGTCCGTTTATCAATGTATATTGTCTGTGCTGTGAGTGCGAGAGTTTACCCTTTAAGCAAAAATATATAAACGAAAATTTGACTAGATCCATATCCACCTTATATCTTGATAGCCTCTCGCTGGTGCTTTTGGTGGACTTCTCGCTTCTGGAATTCTTCGAATTGACAGCATTGGTCACTTGACACGTTGGAGAATGATTTTCTTTGTGGAAGGAATTATAACAATTGGTCTTGGAATCATTTCATATTTTACACTCACTGATAGGATTGAAACGGCAAGATGGCTTAGTGTGGATGAAAAGAGAATTGCTATTGCTAGAATACAAGCAGATAATTCACATACAATTACAGAAGTTGTTGATAAAATGAAATCAAAGCAAGTAATTGGAGGTATTTTTAATGTCACATCTATCACTATGGCTCTCTGTTTTCTTCTCGACAATATTTCAGTTCAAGGTGTAGCATTCTTTTTACCAACTATTGTTCGAACACTATTCCCTGGTAAAACTGTAATTCGTCAACAGTTACTCACTGTACCACCGTACGTAGTAGGTGCTCTATTTGTTGTCTTACTTCCTTACCTCTCAATGAAGTTTCGACATAGAGGTCTTTTTCTCATTTTTTCCGGTTGTCTCATGGTCCTTGGCTACTCCATGTACGTTGGTACCAGCGTAAGAGATAGTAATGCTAGGTATGCTGCTTCCTTTTTTGTTGCTATGGGTGCCTTTCCCATGGGTGCATTTATGCCAGGATGGGCTAGTGCAAATCAAAATACAGATTCTGGTAGAGCAGGTGCTATTGGAATTGTAGTCATGCTGGGTAATGCTGGAGGTCTTATTGCTTGTTGGTCCTATCTTTCCAAAGATGCACCCAATTACCTACCAGGAAATGGACTCAACGTTGGTGCTTCTTGCGCTATTATTGTCATGGTTGCACTCCTCACTCTATACTTGCGGAGGGAAAATCAAGGAAGGGAAAAGGGCGAGAGGGATTATCGATTAGATGCTCTTCCTGTAGGTGAGCAGGAATTTCTAGGTCATAATCATCCTGCTTTCCGATATCGATACTAGGACTCTAAAGATTGTATTTGAATAAAACCAAAGAAGACAATTGTAACAGGTCTTAGATCTCATGTAATGTATAAAATGTAATCAATGTCATGGCTATTACTATTAATATACGATTGATACTTTAAAGGTAGAATGGCTGGTTAGAGTCTCATTTCTTTGGAATGGTACTGCTAATCAGATCGAATCGAGGACCATTTCTATTTCAGTGAAATGTAGCTGCAGTCTAAACATCAACATGGCATTCAAATTACCTGTCAATCTTTTCAATTTATGAATGTTTGAGTAATGTGTGTCATGTCATATCTACTGGTCTGCAGTAACATCGTGTACAATTGACAAAAATGATAGAATTTTTTTTTTTTTTTTTTTTTTTTTTTTTAGTTTTCTCATTGGTAAGGCTTTGCTTCTTGATGTTCTCCCATATTAATTACATTTAGCTCCAAGTCAACTTTGCCTGCTTGATTAGTGACAAAGCCAAGAACAAAGTAAATCAAAACCACAATGACTTCCATGACATAATCAAGGATGACCTTGATCCACAATTCACGTTGAAGTGGGTGCTTGGTGAATGACTGATAAGTAACATAGCCTACACGGATAGCCATGAATGGTAAAGCAAGAAGAATAAATTGAAAGAGTCGCTTTGATTCTCTGCTTGAAGCATCTCTAATCGAAGTTAAAGTAAGTAAAGTGATACAGATTGTCACAAAACAAAAAATTATATCTCCAATCTTTGCTAGTATATTGAGAGTTGCATTTGGATCTGCTGTAGAAGTGCTGGTAGGAAACAATCCGTCGGAGTTCTCATAACCTGTAATAAGAAGGACGAGACCTATAGTAGATAGGAGTCCAAGCACTCCAGCTGGCGTTCTCAGTCTCTTGGTAGCTTTAGATGATTCACTGATTTGAACTGGGGTTTTGGCTCGCTGGTAGAAGCTTAAAGTAGCGCTAAGGAAGAATGTGTATCCTAAGTTTTGAAGAATATAACCCCAAGCAGTAACTTCACCATTGTCATAATCATCCTTGTAAGCAATAACTAGTAAAATATTACCAGCAAGTCGGACTGATAAATGATTGGGGGAAGTGTGAATGAATAGACTGCCTGACTACTTTTCTTACCTACCAATGGAAAAAATTACAAGAAAGATGAATCCAGCTGCTCTGCCACGCCCATGCTTGACTACATTGAACAGGGAGCAAAGAAGCAAAATTGCGTAGATGGGAATAAAGACCGTGTCTACAATTACCTCTGTTGGCCAGGTCATTTTTGAGTATGAACTGTTGTCTAACTTATGAGAGAGATTGTTGAGTATAATGATGATTGGGAAATTAAATTTGCAATTCTTCTGAAAAAGAAATGCAACCACCCTTCTTATAAGGTTTTTGAACGCAAGTAACAAGTGCCTTTGATACCCCTTCAAATAAGAAGTTTCGCATTCTTAGCGTCATATAAGCTGATGGCTGTGTATTCACAAGCTTCAAACACTGAGCGCATCGTGATAAAGTGATTTGAACTTTCGTGCCTACTATGCCATGTCAGATGGTCATATCTCCCCAAAACGATGCTCTCTCCTCTAAGTGATGTATAGAAGCACATCCGAATAACATCCGCGCCCTGAATTCCAGGCTCGACAGCCGTGTTCAAAGAACGCACTAAAAATCGTTGATAGGCGTGTATTTCTTCTTCTTCTTGGATTTAATCCTGCAACCTTCTATGCGCAATCGCAGCAGAAATACACTCTCAACAAATTTTAGCGTCACGACCTTTACCATAGAAATTAATGTTGAATGCTATACCGCGTGGCTCTCTCTATCCGAATAGTATCCGCTTCCCTGCATGCCATTACTGATAAGATTAAAAGCAAATTTAACCAAGGTCTGATCGATATATATATTGCGCAGATTTGCCTCTCCCAATTTTGCCAATGTAGTCCGAACATTATTAACATGCAAGCTACTTACAATGGACAAGACTTTGTAGAATACAGTCCTCCAATGGGCAGAGTTAATCCTAGTGCGATGACATCTTCTCAAGATTATTATAATTCTTCTCCGTCACATTCACAACAGCAAAAGCAACATTATCATGAGCCTATTGCAGCAACAACAATATCACCCTCAAATTATGCTACTACCAATACTCATACAATTTCCTATAAAATTATAAGCGGTCCTCAAGCAATGCAAGTGTCAATCACAACAGAGCAAGGACAGCAAGCGTTAGCTCTATTTGGTTCTCCCTATGCTACCAATGAAGAGTGGCGTCCTAGTCAATTACTAGAATCACGACTCTCGAAACTTCCTTCACTACCGATAGGAATTCGAATTAAACAACGATTTGCTCGAAATGCAGGTGATGTATGGAATCCTCCTTGTCCTTCCTTTCACAGGTCTGTCCCTAAATATATTCAAGAGACGTTCTTTACACCTGTACAATGTAAAGGAAAAGGTGATCTTGCTGGAGCTGGATTTGATGCGGTATTTCCAGGTTCGATATTAGGTCCTCGCGATGTATCTGCTGCTGATTGGAATCGATTTCTTCAAGATGTAGAAGTAGCAGGTCGATTAACAGGAGCTCAAGGGGCTATTGCGAATATTGCTCCCCTTACTATGCATCTTGGTGCAACTGGTTACTTTGTTACAAAGGCTATACAAAAGGGTATGGCAAGAAAAAAGGAACCAATTGTTTTTGAAAGTATAGAAGTATGGCAACAGAAATTCTTTATTCCAAGAGGTCTTGATGTTTATATTTGTGATAAAGCAGGCAAAAGGCTAACGGCTACTTTTGTTGGTGGTCAAATTGATCATTTAACAGATGTTCCTACCTTTTTAGAAGATAATTCTTCCGACAGTACTTCTGACAGCTCTGATTCTGATGATGATTCACATCACAAGAGCAAAAAAGAAAAGAAAAGGGACAAGGAAAGAAAAGAGAAGAAAAAAAAGGAAAAGAAAGCCAAGATGACCCTCGTAATAGCCCCCCAACAAGTACGTACCCAGTAGTTAATATTCTGAATTCTGGTTTTTTAATTTTGTTTCTGTACCATGCTACATTTGATTTAAAGAGCAGTAACTTTTACAAAGATTGACGACTTCTTTTGTTTGCACAAACGATAGAAAAGGGAGTATATGAAAGAAAGATGAGGAAAAGTCGGATAGATATCTTTCTTCTGCAGATAATGAATGCATATCGCTTCACTGAGAGTAGAAAAAGACACTATTCAATACGAGCATACATGCTTTCTTTGCCGAGATTCTCATTGTAACATATATATCATATTTACGCAATCTGACCCCTCCCATAGAAGATAGAATACATCGCCCTGTATACTCCTGCATCTGAGTTGTTAATCATGCCGGAGCAGAGTAGCCGAATACTTTTAAACAATAATATCGAATACAAGAAAGGGTTCGTTTCCTAAAAAAAACCCCTTTTCCTATAGGAATGTCCAACTCTATCCAGTGAGATGTTGGCGGAGTGTAGAAAGAAAAAGGGAAAGAATAAAATAAATAAAAAGGTCCCTGCATGTAATCTTTGTTTTTTTTTTTCTTACTTGATGGTACCTTTCGTCCCTCAATATTTCTTTCTTGAGGTACTCCTTACATGCGCTAGTGCCTTTTGTATACGTCAGGGCGCGTGTACCCTCTCTCCTGTATAGATTATACTGATAGAGTCTAGTACTATTAATAAAACCCGCACTTGAAAAACACATTTTGTTTTTTTCAGGATCGTGGATCAATTACTATTTTTGCAATAGAAATTAATTCAAAAATTGACATTCATACAAGCAGAAAAGCCACAGATTCAAAAGAATCAAATCCAAATTTTAAACTCATTGTTTGCCTACAACTACTACACAGAGACGAGAGCGGCCGAAGTCGTCTGGGACAATTCTCAAAAGCATAATCTCACTGTAACGCACCTTTTCTTCCCTTCATCTCATCTCATCTCATCTCATCTTTTCTTTGTTTGTTTCGAATGCCGGCAGCTTATTGAAATACAAAGACAAGTCGTTACCATTTGGACAAAGCTCTTCAGGCCATCATGATGGACCTGGACGAGTCCTTGCGAGCCATCTACTTTGCGCCTGTCCCACTCATCGTTTTAACAGCTAATCGAACAATAAAGATTCTCAATCGACCTGCTGAAAAACTATTGGGAGTATCGACAACTTTTTCATTTGGTCATTGGATGGAGAATTACATTGCAACTTCATCAAAAGCCGCTTTTTCAACTGCTCTAAATGAAGCTACTGAAAATCTAGCCTTTTCTGAACCAGGAAAGAATAATACAATTGCAACCAGAGTAACCTTTTGTACCACCAATGAAACAACAAAATCAACTTCATTCTTGGCCGATGTAACAATTTCAGCTTGGTTCCCAACAGATTTCATCTTCAATTCTCTTGAACCAATTCAAGGATTTTCAAAAGAGTCAATATTGAGTCCATTAAATGCTGCTACACGAGCTCCTCATCATGCACTATATACCATTGCAATCACACCAACATCTGGTACAGGTTTGCAAACAACGCATTCATCAGAAGAAGCTCCAAGCGCTGTAGTCGAAATGTTGAGGGATTCAGTTTTTGACTGTATCAATGTGGGAGTAATAGCGCTCAGTAAGGATGGAAAGACTGAAATCAGAAATCGAGCTTTCGAAGAAATTATGGCAAATTTTCCACTTCAACTACCAGCAAATGAAAAGATTCGGCAAGGTGAAAGCAAGAGGAAGCATGAAGACTACAATGTCCTCCCTGCCTTAGCTAGAACCCTGAATGTATATGATGGCGACTTTTTAAAGCAACTGGATGAGACAGATTGGCCGATATACAAGTGTGCCATTTTGGGTCAATCAGAACCAAGTAAAATAGTAGGAATCGAATCTATTTTGACGGGTGCTAGATTACAAGTAGAGTCTACTACATGGGCTATTAGAAACAAGGGAGGATTTGGAGAGCATATTGGTGGAGTAGTATGTTTTCGTGATATTACTACTGAAAGAAAAAAGCAAAAATTAGAAGCAGAAGTACAGGGTGATTTACATTATAGAGAGACAGTTGATACGATGCCACAACTTGTCTTTCATGCTAGTTCCAGTGGCTTCTTTAATTGGTATAGTCCATCATTCTATGCCTATACAGGAGCGTCAAAGCAGTTGCTTGGTGCAGGATGGCAGTGCATTGTTCATGAAGATGATTTGGAATCTACTGGAAGAGATTGGACTCAATCACTTGCAAATGGTACAGCTTTAGAAACAGCCAGTCGATTGAAAAGGTATGATGGAGTATATAGATGGCATCTAGCTAGAGCGAAACCATTAAAAGATCCAGAGACTGGAGAGATACTAAAATGGTTTGGTACTAGTACTGATATAAATGATCAAGTGGAAGCTTTGGCAGCTAGTCGTAGAACACAAAGTCAATTACAAACTGTAATTCATCATGCTGATGTGACTTTGTGGGCAGTGGATCGAGATGGAATTATAACAGTAGCAGAAGGACCTGGACTGAAACAGCTTCACCTCACCAAACCTACTAGCAATGTAACAGAGAATAATACTCTTGGAGAGTCAGCAAGTGAAAATGAGTTGAATCCCACCACAAAGAGTAACAGAGGGGGAGGAGAGGAGGAGGAGGAGAGGAGGAGGAGGAGGAGGAGGAGGAGGAGGAGGAGGAGGAGGAGGAGGAGGAGGAGGAGGAGGAGGAGGAGGTAGCCACGGAGGTAGTGATCGTAGTAGAGAAGATTCCGTCATTGGTTGTTCAGTTTACGATGTTTGGAATTCTAGTGATATTCGAGAACCAATCGCAAAAGCATTAAAGGGTGAAACTGTAGTCAGTGAGATGGAAGTTGATGGCAGATGGTATCGTACTAGGTATACACCCTTTCGAAGCCAAGGAAGAGAAATTTTACACGTTCGACCAGAGTCACTTGTTGCAGGACGTGATACCAATGATCAACTTATTGGTCCTGAGATTGGTACAGGAGAGATAGTTGGTGTGGTAGGAGCATCAATGGATATTACAGATTTAAAGCATGCTCAAGAAAGTGTGGAGCAATCAATAGAGGAAAAGACGAGAGCATTAGCAGCAGAAGGAGCTGCAAGAGAAGCTAGTCGACTTAAATCTGAATTTTTGGCAAACATGTCACATGAGATTCGAACACCAATAGCAGGTATCATTGGATTATCAGAATTATTAATGGAAGAAGATGATTTAAGTAAACAACAAAGTGAATATATTGAAACAATGCAACGATCAGCAGAGGGATTACTAACAGTCATCAATGATGTACTAGATTTATCCAAAGTAGAAGTTGGTAAATTAGAATTGGAAAAAGCACCTTTTAAAGTGGAAGTATTACTTGGAGATTTGAAAAGGATGCTCATGTTTAGCACGCAAAAAAAAGGTTTAGAATTTAGGGATGAACTTTTAATCAACTATAGGGAAAATTTACTTGGTGATTTAGGAAGATTAAAGCAAGTCTTGACAAATTTACTATCCAATGCAATCAAATTTACTAAATCTGGATATGTTACACTTGAAGTGACGGAAATGTCTTCTGATTTGGAAACTGTCAAGATTCGATTTGATGTTCGCGATACTGGTTGTGGAATTTCCAAAGAATCACTTTCAAAACTTTTTCAACCTTTTACTCAAGCAGATGCAACCACTGCAAGACGTTATGGTGGTACAGGATTAGGTTTAAGCATCTCGAAGAATTTAATTGAATTGATGAAAGGAGAAATTGGATTGGATTCAATTCAAGGAAAAGGAAGTCATGCTTGGATTGTAGTTTCATTTCAGAAAACTACAGTGACGGCAAAAGATGATAAATATAGTAACTATGAATCACCAAAGAAATCTAAAAGCAGAATTAGACGAGACAGTAAAGATCAATCAAATAATCAAGTTGAAAGTGCTACTAGAAACGAAAGCTTAAAATCTCGAAAAGATATTCGAATTTTAATTGCGGAAGATAATCCTGTCAATGCACAAATTGCATCTCGAAATGTGGAAAAGATGGGATTTAGTTGTAAGATAGCCGGTGATGGAAATATTGCATTAAAGGAAGTTAAAACAAGTAAATTTGATCTTATTTTAATGGATTGTCAAATGCCAGATTGTGATGGTTATGAAGCTACAAGAATGATACGTAAATCTCTTAATCGAGATATTCAAACTTTACCAGTAGTAGCATTAACAGCAAGTGCCATTAAAGGTGATCGTGAAAGAGCTTTAGAAGCAGGAATGGTAGATTATCTTACTAAACCAGTCAAGAGATCAGAATTGGAAAATACATTATGTAAATGGTTATTTGATGATAGCAGTAGAAAGACATTAGCAAAATTTGCAATTTCATAGGAAAGAAAGCTTTGGTGTTGCAACGAAATCTGCAATCAAAGCTGTTTGCCTTTTTCTGCCTATCAAGAAGAATTGCTTGCCTCGATTAATCTGAAACAAAGTACCTCGCGATTATTCAATGAAAAAGGATTATGGAAGTTCTTACACATGTACAATAGTAACCAATCTAGACGAAAAAATGGGGGGACTTTATTCAATGTGATTGTAATTGTTTATCATCATTTCATTACCAGGAAAAGAACAAAAAATGTGAAATAATGGAATCTTCAAAAGAGATTTTATTCCAGAATTTCAATTACCTTGACCTTATTTAATCCCACATACTGATCTATAGCAAAGGGAGCTGGGCTATTGCAACTACGTTCACCTTTTAATTTGTACCAATAAGTCCATGAAGCAACTTCTAATCCATAATAATAGGTCCAACCTGCAGTCTTTTCATGTCCTCCTTTATTAGTTAATGTGATGGCACCATCACCGGATATAGTTCCTGCAAATGTTGCTTTTAAATATGCTTCTCTGTGTTTAATTGTCCAATCCTTTGCAGAGTAATCACCATAATGATCGTCAACATCTGTTTCAGCACCAGCCAAACCATACTTTATTTCCATATCTTCTTGTGGACATACAACACGAGAATTGACTGGGAATGGCCACCCTTTTCCCGTGGGTAAATTTGGTGGATCACCTACAAGAGGTTTTGAAATGCACACCATTTCACACGCGTTGACGGGAGGTGGTAAGTCCAAGCAAGGTCCACCATAACTGTATTGATGTTTTTGCCCAGCGGGACTGGGTTTGAATCTCCTCTTTTTTCGATAGCAGTGTTGACTCTGATTTCATTGAAGCTAGAAGGAATGGCAGCAGCTGAAAGAGCTAGCGAAATAAAAGAAATAATAATGGTGAAAGACTGCATGACTATTTCATCTGACGCTAAATAGAAAGGGAAAATTTTTTGGTCCTTGTAAGCTGGGGGAAGGAAGAACATATCAAATGCCTCTCTTAAGTACGAAGGCTACAAAAGGAAATACGAGTCTGCTTTACTTAGGGATACTTACACGCCCAAATCAGAGTCAGTCTTTAGGGAAAAAAAAAAAAAAAAAAATTTTTTTGGCGGAGCTACTAAATGGTACATTGGCCGAGCCGCTTTACGACGGATACCGCGTCAAAGCCACTGTTTGCGTTCACAGCGATTTGCCGCCACATCTTTTTTTATTACCATGCAAGCTGTGCTTTGCTTTTAGGACTGCGACCAGGAGCTTCAGAGCTGTCAGTCGAAGCTGAACAGGAAAATTTATTAATAAAAAACTCACTTGAAGCCGATGTTCATGCTCAAAATAGAAAATGTGAAAAGCTAAGGTAGATACATTTTACAAGTGACGTTGAGCTTCTTTGTTTATGGTCTGCGGCAATGTAACAAAACAAAAGTGGCTTCTTCCCCTCTTGATCAGTTTGATTCTGTGAGCAGCTGTTGACAATAAAATTTCCAAGAAGCCCAAAAAAATGAAAAATAAAAAATAAAAAAAAGGCAAAAAAAATTCACTTTCTCCTCCTTCATATTCTATTCTTTCCACTTTTCACTTCATTCTTACGTACAATCTTATCAACATGCTTGTCAATAAACTATTTCCACTCTTATCGATTATTATTCTCTTACTGGTGATAGGCGTTTCTTGCGACTCTGATGATCCTGATCATACGGTCAAGTGAGTTCTATTTTGTACTTCCAAGGGGTTTTGAAAGAAAAAAATAAAATAAAAAGACTAATCTTTCTCTATGTCTGCATCATCGTCTAACAGCCATTGTATGTGAGTGAAATATCAATTTTTCGATACTGATAGGACTAAACTCTGACATTTGGTACACGCTTTGTATCGTTACTATACCGTAGTGAAGTATGCAAGTGAGTCAATTCATTTACCTCAATTAGCGCCTTCTTACATTTGCAAAAAAAAACTTTTCAGGAATGCAGGTTTTCTTTCCGACGTGAGGCTCTGCATGTAGGTATAATGCTTTTTTTAACAGGCAGTCCTCTTCATTCTTTCTTTATAAATGAACAACTAATATGTTCATCTTTCCTTTTTTCCAAATCATAAAACAGTGATTGTTGTGTTGCTGTGAGTCAAATACATACATAAAAAATTATTCAAGCTTACTGACTTTGGACAGCAAATCAGAAAGACATCAGAAAGTGCAACCATTGAAGAGATCATCCATCAACTCAAGTACAGACAATTTCTCTCTACTTTTTCATTGGTATGTTCAAAATGTAAATTTCTCTTCCAAGGTTTATATATTCACGCTGATGAATGAATGAAATGGCTTCTTTCCCGTCTTGACTTTCTTTACTGGGCTGACCTTAGACGCGTTTTCTTTATTTCAAAATATATTATAATCGATGGGCCACATGTACGGATCTCGGCGAAAGTCTATCATAGAAGCACAGTGGCCCCGAAAGATTGTAAATTTTAGAGTTTAGAAATAGCAGATGATGAAGTTCTCAACCCTCCTTCACCACCTGAGCCCCCCCCCATCCCATCTTAAATTTGCACTAACTCATCATGCCATTCAATACACAGACTGTGAATACCAGGACTCTACCTCGACGGGATTTCTGATTTACCAGCATCAATTATCAGTTTTACTCCCTTACTATATATGCGCAATGTGTATGATTGCTAGAGTTCTACATTCAAAAGAAGCAATTTAAAATAGGTGATGCACTTTCAAATGGGAACTTGTATGTCTAGAGTAGCTAGCTACCTTTGCACTTCGATCAGCTTGGTAAGTTCATTCACAATACCAAAAAAATCTTGCGATTGCTGCGATAGTAATCTTAAATGCTGGTGTTATAACTATCAATCATTACAAATATGCAACTACTTTTTCGAGTTATTAGAATTCTTCGACCAGAGTTACAAAGAAATTAATTCTTTTAATCAAGGGTAGTACTATCTTACAACTTTTCATTATTCCTCTTCTAGTTAGTAATGACAATTGTCCCAGCCATACAGAGTATCCTGTGAGTTGCAACACCCTCCTCCTTTTGTTTTTATTTCTTCTTTATTATATTGAACCAATTCTTTTAATATACAGAACAAGGAACCGGACCATCAAAACATGCGATCGCATCGTACTCAAGACTTAATCAACTTATATTGCCATTAATGCTTGCCTTCCATTCCTTCTTGCGTTGATTTCGCTACTACTTACTCAACCTTCTACACACGCTCTATCGTGATTCGATTACACTGGAAATGTCTTGCTATTGCCCTTCTTTGACTGTATCAACACAGTGCAAACACCCGGCAATTTCAATCAGATCACGACCATCTGGCGTATAGGCGTACAGATTGCCTCACCTCGCCTCACCACTTCTGCTTGGGCGTTTACACTCCGCTTGTCTATAATGAGCGGCGGTATAGATGGACTCTTCTCATCTTTCTCCTCTTTTTTCTTTTTTTTTTAAACTTTTATGTCCTCTCATCAACGACCTCATAGCCACCATCACCAATGATATCAACAGAAGTAGAAAATGAAAAGGACACGACCACCTCAAATAAAAATAATGATGTAGATCTCAACCCTTCTGTACGATTTGCACTAGAGCGGTTATGTTCAAGAGAGAGCAAGGAGGTTGAAACTGAATCAAGAGATTTCAATGAAAAAGAGAGCAAATCTCAAAGTGAAAAAAAGGATAGATCACAGTGCATCGAAGTCAGCACTAGTTCTTCTACATTGCAATCATTAAGTCCCAACGAACAGCAACTTGTACCTGGTAGTCAACCTTACCTAAAAGAAAAACCATATTCATCTCAGTATAGACCTATCAGTTTATTAGTCAAGAGGTCTAGTTTAAACAAGGATGACACTGATGAAGATCAAGCTACATTTGAAGATTGTTTTTTTGATTTGCTCTTCTCTGCTTCTTTGTCAGTATATGGGTCAGCTGCCAATTTAACCTCTTTTGATGAAGTTGGTCAATTCATGTCATTTTTTGCCTTGTTATGGTGGAGTTGGTGGTGTCAAACTTTATACGATGTTCGATATCGATCTCGACATCATTCTGGTTTTCTTGCTGTTTGTGCTCATCGAGCTACAAGAATCGCTTTATTAGGTATTTGGGTCGCCTTTTCAACCTGCGCATCAGAATATTCTAGAGGGACATACACCAACTTTACCCTCGTCTTTACACTCACCAGGGCTACACTTTTAGCTGATCACCTTATTAGTGCAGTTGATCCTCCTCCAAGACGTAGAGTATTTACTCAAAAAAGGAAAAGATCTTCTCGTTTCTTTTGTCATTTCACTAGTATGGCAGCTACTACATTTTCATTATTATGTTGGGGTGCAAGTCGATTTCTTACTTCCAAATCAATCGATAGTGTCATGACACCAGTCGTCTTTACACTTTGGATTGTTTCAGTCATGGTCGAAATGGCAGCTCAAGTCTTTGTTGAAATTTATGGTCCCTTTGACTGCCTTTCAACAACTCATCTAGTGGAAAGATTAGCACTATTTTCTTTAATCATTTTTGGAGGTGGTTATGAGAATATAGGCTTAGCTTTGAATGCAATCAGTCCAAGAGAATCAACAAAGACATCTATTGCAACAGGTTGGCGATTTGGAACTGTTTTAAATGCTATTTCTGCTGTTGCTATAATCATGTTACTCTTTTTTGGTTATTTTAAAAAGGCAGTAAAACGACTTCAAGCTTCTCCTATTATAGTATTGTCTTGGTCTTACCTTCATATACTACTACACATTGCCAGTGCTGTAGTAGTCATTGGACTTTCCAAGCTAATCTCATTTAGTAATACAGCAGAAGCATTAAAGGATTTTGATTTGCATCCATGGCGATACCTTCCACATACTATTGAATGGCAAAATTATGTCAAAGCTCACTTTCCCACTTTGGTTGATTTTGATTCTATTCCAAATCTCAACAATATTACTAATTCACTAGAATATCAAGTAGCTTCAATTCAACTTTCCATACTTGCAACTCAAGGTGCCATCATTCCTACGGTTCGACAAGCATCACTATTAATTAATTCGACTAGAGTCTTTCAAGGAATAGAGTGGCCTGCAGCACTACAAACTCAATTAACAACCTACTATGGCTTGGTCAGCTCGGTAGAAGACCCGAATTCAGGTTCAGACTTTGTTCGCAATAATTTATTTCAGGTGAGGGGTCAGAGGGGCAGAGAAGAAAGCAATGTGACAATACTGATCTTTCTTCTCTCTACCTCCTAAATCTTGCTCTAGTTCTACTACATCTATGCTACTGCTGGTGTTTATATGCTGACTGATGTTGCATTGAAATGGATACAAGGTATGGGTGAATTACCAGAAGGTAAAAGGGTGACTAGGTGGTCGTGAGTAGAGGCGTACTTTTAAATTAAAAAAGGCATGTTGCTGATCGTATGACAGTCTCTCTGTTCGAGTCATCTTTGCTCTCCTACTATTTATGGCACAAGTAGCTTACATTGAATTGCATTACAAATTACCAAAGTAAGTAGAAGAGAGAAAAGGCCACCGTGTTTTCTCTTTCTTACGCTTCTATCTCTCCGTCTCTCTCTGTGTGACAGCTCTGGTCTAGTCACTCTGGTCTTACCTATTCTTGCAGGTGCATTATTGCTTGAAAGTTTGATACAATCCTGCATAGCCAATGCAAAGGTATGGACGTTCAAGTTTATTGAAGCGACAAATAACAAGAGGCAAAGCATGGCAAGGGTTCGTAATGTAGCACGTCGTTGAGATTAATTTCTTCTATAAGTACTCTTTGTCTATACTGTATCAATAATAGTTGTGTCGTAATTTTAGCAAGCATCACTCAAAGTCAAAGAAAAGGTGGAGAAAGCAAGAGCAATTATTTGTATTGAAGGAAAGAAAAGGGGAAAGGACAGGGAAAGGCAGATGGTTTTTTAATGGAAAAGAGGACCATTGAATTGCCTCGCTTTTGGAGAATGACTAGAGTGGAATACTGCACTTTGAAGAGGCAAGGTTATGAAAAAGTCAATAGACTGAAGCCTAGTACGAGTACGAATGTTCAAGGCTAACATGTCACTTACTAGTGCCAAAACAGTGCTAGCATACACTGCTTTCATTCAGGGCATCTCTTCCTGCAGCAACGTATTAGATTTCAAATTAGCATTGATTCAGGTGTGATTACTCTGTTTTACTCACAAACAATTAACGTATACATCTCTCGTAAAGGACTCAATTCTGCAAAACACAAAAAGGTGAAGGAACATCAGTATGTATTATTGTTGAGGTACCAACAAAGCCAAATTCCACTCACGCGCATCGTCGACTGTTGATCCAGGTCATGAGTAATTTAAAATTTAACGGAGCAAATTAGTCACAACTTTATTCGTACACCTACTAGGAATAATAATGGTGATTACTCACGCGCATTCGCTGTCTCTGTATGAAAAAAAAAAAAAAAAAAAAAAAAAAGTAAACAGATTTAGCTTGAATAATCTTACACACCAAGGATAGAGAAAGTAATAGTACGTACGCATCAAAGGCAAAAACTGTTGTCAATAGAGACATGACTACCACCGTGATGATCATTCGATTAAATTGCGCCATCTTTCGTAGTTGAAATATTGTAAATTGGGTGCAGGGCTTATCTTGAAGGAGATTGCAGTAAGGGTAGAAGGTGGATGAAAATGTTTGGGGGGGGGGGAGGGAGGAAACAGAAAAATGTTGTTCGCCGCTTTATATTCCCTTTTTTTTGGCAGATTGGCTTTCTTCTTCTTTGTTGTTGTTTCTTATCAGCCCTAGTAGGCGGAGAGAGAATATCTGGCGTTCCGCTGATTATTTTGTTGATTCGGTCTCCGTCTCTTTTTAAGCTAAGCCAACGTATATGATATTCAGACTCATCTACTCAAACTAGTTTTGAACAATTGTTGTACGTCATAAAATACTTGTAAAGCCGCAGCCACCAATACAGATGATGGATTAAAGTCTTTTTGGGGTCTTAGCAAACATGCATGGTAGTGAGAAAATGATTGAATTGCAGTTTACTCATTTTGGGGGTAAAAGTCATGTATTGGCTTTTGAAAAGAAGCGATTTCTGGAGTGACCGTCTTGTTTGGGGATCAAGTGCTTTGCGGCCAATAGTCATGTTTGTCAGTACTTTGGTCTCCAAAGCGATATGCGTACTTTCTAAATTCACCTTCTAAATTGTCCATTATTGTAAATTTAATTTGATCAATCTACTTGCTCAATCTACTTGCCTTTAAAGCTGCTTAGCTTGAAGGCGTGCATTTCGGCTTTAGTTGGTTGAAGGCGGTACGTGTCAGTAAAAAGTTGGTCTTGAATAATATCAATCGCACTCACATTCGAACAGCAAGTGCTGTAGCCAAAAGGAGAGCGATATTAACTTTCGACTGGGAACGGTATAGATCACTGAGATTCTACTCACGAGCAATCGCTGAAGGCATTTTTATCTACTTCACTCTTCGCACTTCCATTGTACGTGGCACTAGATGGGGATACAAGGTTTTTGAGCATTTCAGACGCAAGTTATCGACTTTTCAATTGAGAAGAATACTTACGAGCACTTGTTGCTGTATTGACATTCAGTGATTGTGGATTGTGTCATCCTAGCGTTCTACCTTAATCTGATTTTGATCTAAACGATAGACTCACATGCAAGTATCTCTGTATAAAGGATAAATTTAAATACTAGCAATGATTATTAAATCGATATAGTGTCACAACAATAAGGAGGGCTATGACTCACACATCGCGACCAGCAGAAACAGAAGATATTGTAAGCATCATCACCATCATCATCATTAAGACGGTAAAGCGAGAGACGTTGTGCATTTCGAGAAAAAGGTCAAGTCTGGGGGTCCTTGATTGATTGAAAAAAAGGAAGAGAGGGGAGGAGAGGTGATTGTCTTGATTAGAAGGAAAGAACGAGATCATTTCTGACTGGTCTCTTTATACCTTTACTTTATTCATTCTACCCTAAATATCGCACAATATATGTCGCTGTCTATACTATTCCTGTACTCAAGACCATTGCAATCTGATCAAACCTCACTTTTTAATTTATACCCCGACTTACTTTGTTCTGTTTCTTGACGGGCGCCGTAGAGTGTTATAAGGCCTTGTTATTTTATTCTCAACTATTGCGACAGCAAGTCGGGGCAACAAATCATCTTTTTCCTATATTGATGTCAAGAAACCAACAAAGCCTCGAGATGGTTTGTTGAGCCATCCAAATCAGGTCTACAGCAGGAGTTGCGGCGCCTACCCTAAGGTCAAATTCGTTTAAACGTATACAAGATCGGGGCTAAGAAGCTAGATTAAAATAATATTTAAATTTGTAGTAAATGCATTCATCGAAAAATCACTTAAAATGGGTCACCACCAGCACTAGAAATAGTATTATATCCAGCCTGCTACCACCAATTAATCTTTCTTCTTGCCAATGTCGTAGCAATACTCGGCACTGCAATTTCAAAGTAGATTGGTCAGATCATGTCTATTTTTACCATGCTGCTTAAGCCCTTCACTCACATGCAATCGTCAAACTCTTTCCTGGAATGGGAGGCACTTCTGAAGGAATGAACAAAAGTTAGGAATATATGATTGTACACTGGGACACGCAAGGCAGTATAACACTTACGCGCAAGCTTCGCTGGATTACGAAAAGAGGAATGAGGTGAATTAAATGAGTATTGAGATTTATACAGTGTTGAGCCGCTTTTAATCTCGACTCACAAGCAATCACTATGGAAAACAAGGAAAATACAAGAGAGAGGGTTAGAAATGAGCATCTTAGGCCGAGACAAATTATAATAAATGACTCACTCCAATTGAGCAGCTACTGATAAGGCCATGACAACCAGAACCAACAAAAGAGCCAAATGAGGAAGGTGAAGCATTTTTAATAGAAGTCTCAGATTAGGTGATCAAAGAGATAATTTGTACAGTGGGGATGGACAGAGTAAGTTAAGAAAATGAAGAATTATGCGAGTTAGGAGACAGTAACTCTGAAGTGGCCCTTTTATATACCTTACTTGTGCATTTTATCAACTTGTTTGGTGCCATTTTCAAATAGAGTATCAATTCAAGACACGAATCCCCTAATTTCAACGGCAGATATCCATCGTTGTTCGCATTTCCTAACACAAACGCGACATTTTCTTTTATATCTCTTCCTTAATGGACTAATCCCAATTGACTGGAAGATAAGAAGACTTTATATGCATTAAAGAAGATGACTTGATGTGGACAAATCCATGGGGCACAGTTGTTGAAAGAAGGACAAAAAAAAAAGATCGAGAACCTTGGCGTTTGCTCTACTGATCAAAAGTTTCGAGATAGATTAAACTTGAGCAATTCTTTCCTTCACCCGACTTTTACAGAGAAAGGGCTTTCATGATTAAGAAACAAGATTTGGTCATACTTAAGAAAGGACAGAGGAGTTATAATAATTTGCTTGCCTACTTTGAGAAGACGTGTAAGATCTGTATCGAAGGACCACTGGAATCTGAGTCTTTAAATTCAAATGAGTCGATGACAAGCCACCTTGCTGGGCTTTACAATGATTTTTAACATAGCAATGCGGTGGTGTTGGACGAGGAGCTTAGCGCGCTTTTGAGCAGAGTAAGATAATCAAGTCTTGCTATTTGAAATCACTAAAGTACGGACCCATATGTACGCCACACGGACCTTTAAAACATACCAATAATTGCCTTACTTTTATTTAGATACTACAACAATGTGCAAATGTGTTAAGGACATAGAGAGCTTAGTAATTTCACAGTGCTGTGCTCAATAGTGGATTAAATATATCACATTGGAGATATACAGAAGAAGTGACAGGCCGTCTGCGGTGGTAAAATTGAAATATGACGCTTAAAAAATTGTATATTCAGCTGATCTAGACCCCATTTGTATATCTGCAGCATTTGCAAAGTAAGCTACATTTACTATTATGCGGTCAAGAATTTATGGATAGAAAGAGACAACAATACAGCACAAAACTAAGTTAAGAAAAATGGTAAACGAATGTAATTGTACCATTTGACATACAATACAATCAACCTGAATGGCATGATCAGACAATTGATAAATGTCAACCAATGCGGTTGTGTGGCAGAGATTACGATTCACTCACCATTTACATTGCCATTCTTCCAATATGGATAGCAGCCCTCGTACCACCTCTATCTCTGTTCAAGGCACTTATTATCATCGCTATATAATGTAAAGAAGCTGTGTAAGTTGACATCACGGATCTCTTTTCCCCCCCCCTTTCCTTTCAATGCTGTAAAATGGCTTTGTCTACTCACACACACGCATCGAAAACGTTTTGAGCATCTTTTGGCTGAGCAAGACTAGCCTTATCTCTATGAAAGCCCCAGCGCAAGTGTTTGTAAAGAGTTGGTGGACATCAACACGTAATTCTAAAAGGAATGTCATCTTTGATATTATGAAACACTTACATGCAATTTTGACTACCACATCCAGTATAAATATAATTATGGCTTATATTTGAGCACAATCATTTCACTCCCTCACAATCTTAAGTTACTCACACGCATTCACTGGAGTAGTAAAGGATACATTAAGCTTCCAGGTATATATTTACAGCAGTCAACATGCACAGTTACTCACTTGATATATGCTTGTACAGAGAGTGTCATGATGAGTATCAAGACTAACGACAAACGAGATAGTTTGAGCATATCCAGCAAATTGAAGTCAATGTAAAAGTAAGAAGTTCAGATTTTCGTGTGTAAAGGGAGGAGGGAAAGTACTGGTGATGTCTAGATGAAGTACAGAAAGGAAAAAAGTTTTCAGAATACACTTTCCACTTTCTTACCTTATATACCTTACAAACATAGCCCAGACAGGTGATCTATCCTTCAATTACTGATCGGAGTATAAATAGAAGGAATTGGATAGCCGGGTACAATATTTTGCTTTGAGGACAGCTAGTCTTCACTCCGAACACTAATATGTAAGCGGAAAAGAATAGCTTATTGAAAGGAAGGCAGCCACACTTTACCTATTCAAAATAAAGGTGATCCACAAAATAGTCACATTGCTGAGCTGAAGAGTGGCTTGATCATAGCACAATGGATCTGACAAATTAAAAAATCCGTCAGGCCGCTTATGGTAGTGGTAAAATTATAGTCTGACTTTTAAAATAGATTTAAATCACAATCTAATTTTACACCCTTTTGCAAATTTGAAGCATACGCAAATTAAGCCGTCGTTACAGATTTAAAATCACAAATCCAACAAGAGACAAAAGACAATATCGCTCTATTCAACACAAAAGGAATGATGAGAAAATTGATGAACTATTACTAATGTATTACTACACTGTTGTCACTCTGATCACGTACGATGCAATCAAACTGAATGACAAGATCAGTCAAATAATGTAATTTAGTAGTAGAATTTAAGCTTTTTTCACAATATGTATTATCACTCTTTTGAATTTGGAAAGCACCGCTTGTACTACCTCTATCTCTGTTCGTTGCACTTGTGGTTTTGGCTATCACCAGTCAAGAATTTGTGTAAGTCAACATCATCTTGGATCTCTTTTCCACTCCTTTCTTTTTAAGTATTGTCTGTTGATTTTTGTCTACTCACACACACTTATCAAAAACATCTTGAGCATCTTCTGAGCTAACAAGGCGAGCCTCTTCTCTAAATAAGATGCAATGCAATGGTTTGTATAGTAATAGAGTGGGTCAACGTTAATATTAATTTAAAAAAACCAGACCTGCTTTGAACTAATCAGACTTACATGCACTTTTGACTACGACATCCAGTATGTTGTTGGAACTGATATATGAGCACAATTACTTGACTACCTTGTAATA
The DNA here is from genome assembly GCA_023273805.1 of Exobasidium cylindrosporum. Taxonomy (NCBI): domain Eukaryota; kingdom Fungi; phylum Basidiomycota; class Exobasidiomycetes; order Exobasidiales; family Exobasidiaceae; genus Exobasidium; species Exobasidium cylindrosporum. The sequence continues at coordinate 5,105,169 of CP096878.1, forward strand.
CTCTCGCTAACTCACGTGCAATCACTAAGGTAAAAAAAAAAATTGGGTACGTTGAGCTTGTATTCAATCGTATATGTAGCAGTCAATATGCACAAATACTCACTCGATATATTGAGCTTGTACAGATACTACCATAAAAAGCATCAAAGCAAAAGCCAGGCGAGAAAGGTAAAGCATGTTGAGGGAGATACAGAAAAAGTAAGGTTGAGTAAAATGAAGAAGATAGGTAGTTTTCGTAAAGAGAATTGAGACGGGGGAAAGTAATCTTGGATGTAGCGAAAAGGGAGAATCAAAGTCTGCACTTCATACTATTACGTCTTGTACCTTGTCAAAACTTGCCTCAGACATTTCTAAGTTCATGCATAGATCGAAATGTACACACACAGGATTGAGATTCCGAAATTTCGGCTTGCCAAAGCGGTTCCTATTAAATTTATTCTCGATACAGGTGTTGAAGCAAAAAGCCATAATCAGCGGACTATAAAATAGAAATGAGTGATTGGAAATAGGCCACTCAAGCAAACGCAACTCCGTTGACCTGGCGTATGCGTCCCTTGAATTTCAAGAGTTTTTCTTTTCAGACTCATACCAATTATTCAAAGGTTTGACGTCAATATTCGTCTTGTGGCTTAGCTAAAAGACAGCCTGAGCAAGAGCGGCAGTGTAGTCGACTATTGCCATCGATGAAACGGTAAAGTTCAGTTATAAGATCTGCTGATTTCATCTTGCGTGAAATGGGCTACTTTGACTTGAACTAATACAAAGGATATAAAGTCTCCACCTTCTCAGGCTATGGTATTACATGCATCATGCATCACATTGAGCGAAGGAGTGTTTTAAATTAGATTAAGAAAGTGCAAGATCGGACACACGGCAGCCGATGTGTGTGGCTTGGCTTAGCATGGCTTGGCAATCCGCTTTCGTACAGGGTCGGAGAAGTAGGGTGGTGTAGGGAAGAAGCTAAAAGAGTAAAACAAAGTATGTTGAGATTATTTGCTTTAATCTAGGTAGTCTGATCCTATTCAATTGCACCATCATTTTATAAACTACTCTACAATCATTGTCTTTGCTGCAATCCCAATATTGTCAGCAGTCTTTGCCCTTATAAGTTGTTCAGTATGTGTAATCAGAAGTGCAGATCAAGGTCTCTCAGTGTAATCCATCTAAACTCACATTGTCGCAGCAGTTACTTATAGTAATCAGAAAAGTCATCAAAAATTTCGTCAATCATTACTTAGCTCACCCTCCTGAAAGACTTGTTGCAAACTCACAGACAATTTTGACGACGTCGTGCATTGGAGTAAGCATCACTAAAATCCGGAAATGAATTGAGCACATTGAAGAAGGCTCTGAATAGAGGTCAAGACTAAAGGGAGTCTTCTGCTTCTGCTACTTACAAACACCGTTCACTGAAGTAGCGGCCAGAAAAAGAACAGGAGATAAGTGGAAGTAGTTGCAGTCTAATCAGTAATATGATTATTTTGCAAATTATAATCATACTAACTGGCATGCTCTGAAAAGAAAAGTACGGAAAATGAGTGAGAGTCTAAGGATTCTTGTCTTTCCTAGTATACACTCACTCATTGGCAAGAGTGAACGAAAATAGTGCATTTATCAGGATCAAGGTGACAGCAGTAGCACGAACGTATAGCATCATTGTTGCAGAAAAAACGATACACAGACTCGTATATTAGTAGCAACAAAGAATTTCTAGAAAAAAGGAGGAGTGTTGGAGCGGGAGATAGACTTTACCCAAAGATGTTAATCGGCCCGCTGTATCTATGCATCTTGTTGTAAGTTGTAACCTCGAGAATTGGGGTCTACATCCCGTCTGAGTCTAAAAGGCAGCTCTTGGGTGGCCCTTCCCTACTTTATGGCGCATCCATCGCTTTGTGTGGCTTTGTCAATACCACATAACAAATCACAAAGTATACATAGAAATCAGTCTAAGACAAGTAAAACAAAAGGGATGCAAAGATTGCAAAGTGGTAAAAGATGACATTCAACATATTCTGAACCGCCACTTGAATTACAACAAAGAGTATATTAATGACAGCGACACTACAGGCAGATTATTGCATGATTAGTTTGTTGGATGACATTGATGTTGATTTACTAACTCTCTCACATATTGATTGCTTTGTACTATAATTAATTGCTTCACACCTTCCACTTTGGCTTTGTATACCTAGTCGCATCCAAGAGGCTTTTTTTTTTTTGGAAAAGGCTAAGTAATAATAATAGAAAACAATAGCATTCAAAGATCACACTTACATTGTCGCAGCAGTACCTACAGTGTAAAAAAGTAGTGACGGTCAGCATTTGCTGTAAACCGAAATCACTTAATGACTCACTTGCATACATCAAACAGACTTTTGTTATTTTTAATTTCTCTTTGAATGAGGGTAATGATTGGATAAGTAAGGCGTTCATTGTTGAAGGCGTGTTGAACTTGTTGCTACTCACTCGCACTTGGTTCTGTGGATAAGTTCGTTGATTGGGGAAAAGATATCGAATGGAGAGAATTTAGATCTTATGTGCCTGCAACAACAAACTGTAAGCAAATGGAAACAGGGCTCTCACAGACAATTATCCCTATCGAATCATTAAAGAACGTGTCAACTAAACTTCAAGAGCACTGTACATTACTTTCACCAGCACTTACGCATTGACTACAACAACCGACATAACAATTACTGTCACCATCATCAAAGCAAAACGAGATAAGAGAAACATCTAAAACGTGAAGAAGAGAAAGAAGGGTTTGTGATGGGGAAGATGGGTAAGAAGACGGAAAGGAGATGTGGTTCGAGAGAAGAAAAAGGAATAATCTTCATTGTACACATCTTTAAAGGCTATCGTACCGTATGTTTTACAATCTCAGCATTATGAGGGACCACTGAAGTCTGAGTGTCAAAAACAAAAACAAAGAAAAAAGAAAAAAGAAAAAAGAGCAACGGTAATTTGCTCCTTCTGATTTGGAGCCCAGCAAGCAAGACGGAGTAAGCAAGCCAATGATTGACCTGGGAGGCAGACTAACAAAATTCTCTGTAGTTTGCGACAAGGCTACTCTGAAAGTTTTAAGGCTTTTTGGTAGTTATTCCTTTGCATAAGAGGCCTCCACCATGAATTTTGCAACGCAATCTCTTCTGTTACGTCTGGGGTCGAACAAGATGTTTAAAGGGTTTATTTAGCAGGTAGAGAGGGCGGACTTTACGATTAGGCTATTTTTCGCGTCACAGACTGATCAAGCCAATCAGAAGAAAGGAATTTGTCATTTGCTGAAGCCGAATTTCAAATAATTATGATTTTTATCGATTATCCTGTGCACTATTAATAGATAAGCTTATTTGACCATCATTTTGGGTAAATGGTCGCAGAGATGATTTTGACTTTTTTTTCGCATGATTGGCCCTTTCTCAAAGCGAATTGAAATTGTTTTTTCTCTACTCACTCCCATCACTCCAAAGACTTTAGTAGCTTTGTTTTTCACTCTCCCCTTTCTTTCAAGACTGAGCCTTTTGTCTTTCTTAAAATGGCCCGAGGTAGACGTCCTGATCTCGAAAGTGAGCCAAGTCGTCAACTTCAGATTCAACGTGCATTTCGTAAACGGCGAGCAGAACGATTTGCGGAAATGGAAGAAAGGATAAAATGTTTAGAAGAAGAGAACAAGAATTTGAAAGATAAACAAATTAAGCAATCACTTGCAGCAAGTGATCAATTACGTAATTCTAGTCAAACTAAAAAGGATGAAATAAAAAACAATATTTTACAATCACAAAAGCAGAGTTGTAACAAGACCATTCAACAATGCCAATCCTGTCAAAACTATTATCATCAAAATCAACAAATGGTGCGTAAGCTCTTTGTGGTGTTCGATCATAACTTTCACCCCCTTCAAAAAACTAAATTGAGCCCTTTTTTTTTCCTCCCAGCAAGTTGTACTTCATGAGATGGATCAAAATATGGTTGTCATGACACAATCTATGCTGCACCTTCGAAGCCGTGTGATACATGCACTTAAATTTCAATTGGCTGGAAGTACGAATTGTACTACTTCAACAGCTAAAGACGCAACATCGACTGAACAGCCTTCTTTGTATGCTAGCCAACCGTCACATGTGTGGTTACCTCACTACAATAATATGCAAAATTCAATGCAGTTGAATCACAGGTTTGCCTCTTTACTTCAATCAACATCCAACATACATTTCGATCCCGACAACATAAATCGTGCTTCAGTTATGCCAAATATTGATCAACACCTTCCACAAACACTCACAATCCAAGCAAAAGAAGGTATACCACAATCTAGAGAAGGTGAAAACCAATGTTGCCTGGCATTGGCCAACTGTAGACCCCATCTGGACTGTCCTTTCCCCATTTCTTAACTTGCAATGGGCACTGATTGATGTGTGTGATTGGTACAATTTACTTTATGTACATATATATATCTAATAATAACAAATTTAAGCCTCATTGCTTCTTCCAAATTGCCAATTTCATAATCATTTCAAATATGTAGATTCAAGCTAGACAAATAATCGCGTTGCTTCGTACGACTCTGACTTTTTTGATCAAACATATGATAATATATATAGGTGAGCTCTTCTAGCACGCATACAAGCTGAAATTTTCTCGTTTCTTCTTCTCTCAAAATATGGCAGAAGCTCTTCCCAATATGTCTTCATCTTTTCCTAGCCGATTATGGAGTTTAGATCATGATAGTGCAAATATAGTAACACCAAACAAGCAACCGTGTGATAATAAAGTATCGTGCTGCAAGATCATTACCACCGTTCCGCTATGCTGCAAAGATGAGACAAATCGTCAAGGATTATGTTGCAAAACTCTCGAAAATAGCGATGTACGCACTCTGGTCAATCCCGACACTATAAGAGACATCATCATTGGACTTAGTGATGGACTTACTGTGAGTGACATTTGGTGGTAAAGGCTACCGACTTGAAATTCTGATTTTATGTTATTCTTTAAATTTGATTAGGTCCCTTTCGCTTTGACCGCTGGCCTTTCCAGTCTAGGGTCAACTCGCTATGTTGTTTTAGGCGGAGTCGCCGAACTTATTTCCGGAGCTATATCTATGGGTGTTGGCGGTTTCTTTTCTGCTCAAGCGGAGTCAGAACATTACAAGTATCGTGCTAAAGAGATAACCGAAAAAATTGAAAGAAGTTGTATGAAGGGGATCAATGATGAGGTAGCTGGTATCCTTGAACCATTTGGTGTATCCTATCAAATGTCTTCTTTACTGTCAAATCAATTTTGTGAAGCAAAAGTACTTCCATCTCGTCATTGTTCAGCAAATTTAATGACTAATGAATTAAATAAAGAGGACCTTGAATCTTATCAAAGGGGAGACTATAATCTATTGATTGACTTCTTGTTAAAGATTGGAGGAGGTCTTGAACCGATCAAACCGTCACGAAAGTACATTTCAGCAATTACCATTGGAATATCTTATCTAGCTGGTGGAATTGTACCATTACTCCCTTATATCATCATCAAGAATAACGTTCATTTGGCTCTTTTCGTTTCCATTGCGATTACTGGAGCATTACTTTTAGTCTTTGGAATCATTAAACAACATTATTCTGGTGCACGAACAGGCTGGAAAGGATACACGTATGGTGCAATTTCTACTCTATTAGTCGGCGGAATGGCAGCTGCAGCTAGTTGGGGAATAGTTCATGCCATTGAAGCTCATCACTAATTTAAACACTGATCATTTTGTTGCTCTTTTGATACCAGTATACAATTTATTATTGGAATCTTTGATGAGTGTATTTACAAATGCTAAGTACCTACTTATTAAAGACATGATTTTGTACTTCCAAAAAGGTCATGACAGAATAACGTCCATCATATCCATGCCTGCTCGCGTTGTTATTGTATTTTCTCTTACAAACCCTACTTGGGAAAATAGATTGTCGAATTGAGTACGAGTACGTTCAGCACCATTTGCAAAAGCCTTCGAAAGGAAGATTAGAAAATGATTATCAACATGCGTAACAAAGGAAAAGCTTCAGTCTTTACTTACCAGCATAACCTGATCAGCTACTAGTGCACTAAAGTTGCCATTTGTATACTCGGTCGGAAGAGGCCATGAAGCATCACTCTGAGAACTATATCCTTTTGGTGTCAAGCCAGCCTTCACGGCACGCTCATGAACAATGATCCAATTCTTATTTTTATTTGACCCAGATACCAACGACTCCTTTAGAGTAGACAAAATCTTTACATTCTCTTCATCGGACCAGTCATGCAGAACAGCACGCATAAAGAAAACATATTGTTCTCCCTTGCGAGGATTAGGTTGAAAAAAGTCATGTGCTTCCAAGATAAGTCTTCCGCTAGTGAGTGCTTCTGGAAGATTGGCTTCAAAGTTCTGTGCAATCAATCTAGTAAGGAATTTATGACCAAACAAGAGGGGGAGATTTGTATCTACTCACTTTGCGAGCTAATTCAACTACTTCAGGTCGATCTTGTAATATTGCATGAAGTTTTTCATGTTGTCGAAGTATTGGTAAGAGTGCTTCTCCTTGTCCACCTCCAACGTCTATGATATAGAATCAGATCTACTTAAAATCTACTTAGCACAAGTAATTTACTCACCAACTAATGTCTTTTGTTGATCTACCAATTTGTTCCAATCATAGTCTTCGGCTGTAGCTTTAATACCTAAAGCAAAGACACCTTTCATCGCTGTACCAAAATCAATAAAGTTTCCACTACTTTGAAGGTATTGAAACCAAGATTGATCTGTAAAGTCTTTGTTGAATGCAGTTTTAGTTGCTGAGCTGTTGGAACTAGTAGCAGGATCCAATAAAAGATTAGGAAGATTGTGTAGTGTTCTATGAGTATGATCCAAATGAGATCGAAGCCAAGCTGCAACTGGTGAAGTACCGACTAATGTAGAAGTAAGCCGAGTTGCAGCGAAATAGCCAGGACTCCTTTCAATAAACCAAAATCTTGCTGTGAGTAGACGCATTGTTCGTTCTAAGATAAAGGTATATCATGCATAGTATCGCTCAATAAAAGCAAATTACAGATTACACAAGTTTACTTTCTCACCTAATTTGCCAGCATCAATTTTTGTTTCGGAGGCTAGTTGCTTGACAGACACACCATCTTGTGATTCATTTGAAACTATGGTGTCGGCTATTTGTGGTTTGGAACGAACAATAACCTTGAGATGGGCTAATACAGCAGCTTCTCCAAATGATTCTACAATTAATTCCATAGGACTTAGAAGAGAGCACTTGATCATACTTAGAGCAGCTAGTGCTTTTTGACGTTCTGCTTGCAAAGAGAGAGGTAGAGGCTTTTGTGGATCATGTGGACCAAGACTAGATGTTTCTAGCACGTTGTTCTCTATGCCTCTGATTTCTAATTCCGCTTCATAATGATCCAGGGCTGCCTAAGAAGTAAAGTGACAGGAGGTAGTGTTATGAATAAGCTCTGCTTGTTCTAGTGTCGCAATGACTCTGCCCATTTGACTCACATTCAATGTTTGGCGAAGGGCACTTAGTGGTGAAGGACTTTTTGATTGCGACATTGAAGAAAGACTGATGAGGATCAAAAGTATTTACCGATAGTAGTGGAGCGACAGAAGAAACTCTCAGGAACTCTAAATGCTGTTGATGTTTGTCCTCCACCTTGGGAAGGCGTCTTAAATTAGCAATAATATTTAAAAACAACCATCTTCACACACTAGACTGTGCCAATTATTTTATCAAAAGAAGATCCACATGTTTAACGTCATGATGCACCAGGACCGACAATTCATTCTGAAAAGGCAATAAACGGCTATAGAAGTGGAGGAAATATTGTATGGAAGGACGGCCAATTTATATTCACAGGTTTTCTTAGTCTATCTATGCATTATTTCCCGCGGACCCCCACACAGGCTAAGAAAGCGGCGGTAATTCCTTATCAATATCTTTGTATCATCTATACTTGCCGAACGTGCTTTAGAATTTAAAAAAAAAAATGATAAATTAAAGTTCCGCCAATCTATCAATGATCATATGAGCATGTGAACATATGGACATTTTAATCACATCAGTCAAAGTAGTGTAAAACGCTCTTCTTTTTCCTCCACACTGTCACATTTCATCCCACCTCCGACCCCCCCCTTCTATCATCATGACACTCTCTCCAGAAGCATTAGAGTATCGTATTCAAGCACTTCAGACTTGGTTCACCGTCTGTTTTGCATTTGGTTGGTATGACCACCTTATCACGCTTCCATTTGAATGGTCTTTTGTATGGAGAAGGAAACCTTCAGTGGCTTCGGTTCTTTACTTTCTCAATCGATATGTGTTTTTAGGAGCTTCGATTATGGAAGCCATTCGACTACACAAGACTTTTCAAAGTTGCGATAATTCATATCTTGCAGTTCCTTATACAACGGCTTGCTTAGTTTTCATCTCTCAACTAGTTTCACTTGCTCGAATTCATTCTCTTGCCATTTCCGCATCTTTTCAACGAAATTTGACAATTGTACTTGGATTAATTTGTGTTGCTTCTTTTGCATTAATGTGCGCTGCTTCAAGTCAATTTGGTGCAACAGGAACAAATTGTATACCATATGAAAGGACAAGCTTTGCTCGTGGTTATTTTATTATTCCATTTGTAGTTGATAGTATTTTATTTATTACAACTGCTTATCTCTCTTTTAGACTCGCAAAACAAAGTTTATCCCCTTGGACTGCAACTGGTATCAACTTTATTCTCTTTAAACAAGGTCTAATCTATTTCCTTGTCATTTCTTCCTTTAATCTTCTTAATGTCGCCATGGCATTTCAAGGTGATCCAACTCTAAGTCCACTTTTCACTGTCACTACATTAGCAGGAACTACAATTTCTATTGCAAGACTTATGATCTGTCTTGTTGAGAGCATGCAATCGGATAAAAGTCAAAATTCCTCTACAGATAGTCGTAACAAGAAGTACAACAACCGCGGATTCTCAAGTCCAAAGGAAAATGAAGTAAATGTACTTCCCGTCACAAGTTCACAATCGAATATAGATAGAAAAAATAGCAGCTTTGATGTCCAAACTCTTGGTAGTTTCCATCCTTCTTCACCACCATTGGCCATGACAAAAACTCAACATCAGAAAAGAGTGCAATCTTGTGAATCTTCATCACAGATTGAATCAATGTCATTGCAGAAATCGGATTCATATTCTGAAAGTGTTGTAACGTCTGGTCAATGGACTCGAGAGGACATTTCTGAGGACATGTTATCACATGAAGATTTTAGACCAGATAGTAGGACAGAGTACGAATTGGAAAGGCAATTTTGATGATCAGTAATGAGTGTTTTACCAATTTTACATGAAGCTTACGCATCTTTCAATTTTTATGACATTATACCATTTTCTTTTCTTTGCGGCTTGAATCGCTATCAATCGTTGCCTCCCACAGCAAATGTGGAACGTGCTCGTAATTTGGGACCATACAGATAGAGCAACAAAGACCCAGGCCCGCAGAGTATGAAAGCAATGAGTGCTAGCAAAGAGTTTCCCCAACCTGGAAAAAAAAAATAAAGGGGGGCGTGAGGTAAGGTATACATGTCAGATTGGGAAGCAAATCTCAGTTTTCCCTCTCCATGACTACTCACCAAAACCTAATTTATTGTACATGTCTGTAGCAAAGAGGGGGAAAGCAAAACCAAATATAGATCGAATCGAGTTGCAAGCTGCAAGTGCTGAAGCAGCGTAAAGTGTATATATGTCTAGTATATACGCATTAATGATGAAAGTGACACCTAATACACCCAATCCGAATACAAACAAGCCTATATCTGGGCCAATCCAATGAACTTTGTATTGTAATGTCCAGCCATAGATGAGCATTCCAGTTGGTATAAAAAGTGTGGGTCCAATGAAAATGATAAGTCGCATTTCAGGTTTACCTATACCCCCATTCTTTGCCTTGAGTTTTTTGTACAGTTTGTCCATCAACATTGTCCCTATTTGACGACCTGATGATGATGAAAGTATTATACAACTATTCTACCTCTATTCAGCTTAAAGGACTGTGAACTCACCAACAATGAAGCCTAAACCTGGAGCAAGATAGTTTAAAGAAGCAATTCCGGTACTTTCATTGTAGCTTTGTTCAAAAGCTCTTGTAATTGTGACTAATAAGATATAGAAGGTGCCATATATGCACGATTGAAGTAAAGTCAAGAATATAATGATAGGTTGAGTTGTAATGAAAATAAAAGGTCTACGAATAGCTGTAGAGAGATGTTGTATTGTACTTTGTTTGTTGTCAAACTTGGATATTAATCTTGTATTTCCAGTTTCAGCTTGAAGTTTTTCCACCTTTTTTTGTATCAAGATAGGAGGGTACGTTTCAGGTAGAAGAAATGCACCTGTAATGGCAGCGAGAGAACCGACAATAATGACAATTCTAAATACCCACCTCCAACTAATGTTTTCAGCAATAAAACCACCTGCAATAGGTCCAATAGATGGTCCCAATAATGGTCCCAACGAATAGAGTGCTGATGCCTTTCCTCTCTCTTCCGCTCTCCAAAGATCACCTAGTACTCCACCACCAATGGAAATAGGGCCAGCTCCACCTAAACCAGATATAAACCGAAAAGCAACCATCTGAGAAAAAGTTTGTGCTTCTGCACAGCCGATATTGAATGCGATGAATACAGCATTACTGGCCATCAAGACTGGTCGTCGACCGTACACTTCAGAAAGAGGACCGAGTATCAAAGGACCTACGACACTGGGTAGATAAAGATAAAGAGTGTAAAAAATGAAAGGCATGATAAGAAGAGATAGCCTACTTACTAGCCTAACAAATACACGGACACCATCATATTCATTTGAAATGATTTGGTGACTTGCAAGCTATCACTCATCGCACCGATGCATGGAATTATCACGGAAGAAGTCAAGGGAGATAAAATTCCGTAGAAGCTGTGAGATTGATTCAAGTATTAGTAAAGTATATTAATTATACATGTGTTAACTCACCTTACTACACTTGTGATGAACCATCGCCTCTTGAACGAATAATTTTTTGGATTGCTTGGGTCATCTTCACCATTCCATCCTATTGCACGATCTACATCTTCCTTTGTCTGGGTTTGAGACTGATTTGGAGGTTCATTCGCTACCATCACATCATCCTCTCCTACCTGATTACCGTCTGCAACAGTGTCTTTTAATGCTGTTTCTAAGTCTGATTTGATTTCGGCTTGGGATAATTCTTGACCTACTTTCTCGACTTTTGCAGCATCCCTTTCTCTCACAACACCATTCATAATCGACTAACAGCATCAGTAAGTGATTTTGATAGAAAAACTTGCTATGCTCACAAAGAAAGCATTCTAGGTTCACTTGCTTTCTTTATTTATAGCAGTTTGGGAGGGAAGTGCAAGTTAGCGCGTTTATTATAGATACGGCTTTCATCGGTCGTGACACTAGTTTTCATTTTTATTGTTTCGGACTTGGTCGGGACTCTGTGACAGGGGAAAAAGTCGAGCATTCGCGCCTTAGCTTACGCGTGTCGTCGAGCTTTGCTGGAGAAGCAGTTGCTACTCTTCCTTTTTTATTAGATCTTGTGAGAGAATGTTTGTATCGAGAAGATAATCCAATTATGGTGAAAATGACTACTATTAAATCAAACACCACCATGACAAAAGAAAAGGACCAAGATCGACATAGTACAATTTTTCGTTTAGTAAATTTACGAGCAATAGGATATACCAACAGCTAAGATGTGCTGCCAGCAATTATAGCAAATGCCATTACCGGCGAATGATCCCGTAGCTCGTTATTCTTTATAAAGGAATGAAGTCACTGTTGTCCTTCTCGTATCATGACTGTCCGATCAGAGGCCTAACTAAATTTTTGGGACCTGATTTGCGATTACACGTTGCCAAGTTTGAGAAGGGAATAATGCGATCCTCGTTAAGAGAACAATGTGATACTAGTAAAGCTTAAAAAGGTCTGAGAAAGGACGCATAGGACTGATCATAGCATTGCGAGAAAGATCATCGAGGGGTTTAATTAAGTCGCCGTGCATGATATGGAGAGAGAGAGAGCAGTCAAAGGAAAAGCAATAATTCTATTGATCAGCAGGCGTCCTTCTAAATCAGGGTCTCGGTGACTTGTTATAGTTTGTTAAACTTTTTAGAATGAACAGGAACGACAAGTATATGTCGTCATTACCAGCTAGTCTGAATCGCTTCCGGGCCAATAGTACATCGGGAGTTTCTATAAGCCGCAAAAACAATCACCACTTCCAATTGTGTTCATCTTGAAAAAAATAAAGGTTTAGATTTAATCTTTAGAATAGTAACAAGCTTCGAAACTTTTTTATCATTAAAGGCCGCGTTTAGTTAATAATTTTGTAAGTTAACCTCTCTCGCATTTACCCGCGCACTAAAATAATAAATTTTTACGAAAAATTTGTTTTGCCCCTCTTTTTTTCGTTTTTACCCCATTGTCATGTCAGGATTGACATGATAATCGAGCGAATTTCCCCATATTTGAGAAATTACATCCATGAAAGTGCCTGGAGTACAGTAAGCGTCTACGGCGGGACAAAGACCTTATTAGATTATGAGCTCAAGACGGAGGAATAGCAGCATCTAAATGGTACGATATCTCAACTCTCTCCTCTAAAGCTGATTTAGACAAGGTGATCTGTGTACTATTGTTAGTATGTCGTCACAGTATTTTGGCTCCTCCTCCACTCCTCTTGCGTGGAAGAAGCAGTTGCTGTACGATTCGCAATGAGGTCTATATAAACGCACTTTTTTTTTTCCACGGTTTGATATTCTCAACAACACCTACACTCCTCATTCTTCTTTGATAAAAATCTTCTTTCTCTCCTTTCTCTCTGCACTAACAATGGTTCAAATCAGATTCACCCTTCTCGCTGCCTTGGCTGCCGTTGCTGTATCTTCAGCCCCAATCAAGAGCAGAGATTCAGCATCTGATATTGCTTGCGGAGCCATCTTTAGTCCTCTCAATGCTTTTCTCAACTACCAGGTGAGTGAGAAACATTATGGACCGTTTCCAAAGTTGGAAAGTATTCTTATCATTTAAATCTTTCTTCAGTCTGGAAATGTCGCAACCAGCACTGCTAGTATCTTGGCCGGTGTCAACGGTTTAATTGCTGACTTTCCAGAAAAGAACATTGATCAAATAGTTTCTGCTGCTACAGAAGGTCTTACCAATGGACTTGTCAATGGCGTCAGTAATACTTTATATGGACTTTCTACAGCTATCATTAATGCAGATCCATCTTGCAAGTCAAATATGGCATTTTGCAATAATGAATTGAGCGCTGCTAAATCTGCAACTGCTGCTGGTCAAAGTGAAGCAAAAGATGCTTGCTTACAAGCAAAGTATGGATGTGCAAACTTTTACACTGCTTCTCAAGTCAATCAAATGATTCCTGCTTGTTCTGCATACACAGGTTCATAGTCAAGATTTTTAATAAAGAAAAAATCGAATGCTGTATCCTTAGTAATCTCACCAGTAGCTAAAGAATGTACTTAATTAAACCTCAAAATTAATAAACGTCACTACATCATTCCAGTCTTTATACCTTTAATTCTCTTCTTCGACACTTTTCAAACACGGTCACGGCCAGTACAGGACCAGATACTTTCTTCTGGTGGAATGGATGCAATTGTGTTTTATTTACTTCTCCTTGTATTCATGACTGAACCAATTTGTTGTCTGGCTACTTTGTTGTTCTACAGACCAAATTTTACTTCGTCGCCTCTTCATCATCAAATTTGCTCTGTAGAACAACAAAAACACGTCGTCTATGGTCAAACGGAAAGGGCTGAGAAGAGGTAGAAAGCCAGTCATATGACATGTGCGCTAGCACCTCGGAACTCGAAACAAGTATGAATATATTCAAAAGCGCGGGGGAAAAGGGGGCGGGAGAAGAAAGTTTAAAAATTAATTAGCAAAAGAGACATAAGATACTGGAATTGTAAAAGCGCGAGAGATAAAAAACAGACAAAAATTCGCAAAAATTGCTGCTCTCAACATTTTGTTTGATCCATCAGTTTCTACAATAGGAAATATTTGCCATTTTGGGTGATTTGGTAAGTTATTAACAGTTCAGCTCTTGGCGTGTAAGAAAGCCATGCAATGCTGGCTTGCAAACAACTCCGATGACTGTGTGCTGTATTTATAAAGCCACGAATATTAGGAGGATTCAGATAAGGGCAACTATTTACTTACTATATCCCCCAATCACTTGATGAAGAAAAAAGAAGGGGGAAAGGGGGGGTTAATTGTTGGTTGCATCAAAATTTTCTTTTCTTGTCTCAGTTGGTATGTAGTTGCTATAAAGCAAAAGCACAATTAATTTTCCTGGTTTCTATCGCAATGTTCCTTTTTCACCATGAAAATATACTACTTCGTTACAAGATAATACACTTTGCCAAGCCTAAGAAGAAAGGGAGAGGGGGGGGATGTTTCGATGCAATGCAGACCTGACTTCCAACTTGATGCTGACCAACTTCTGTCCCTGTTATAATGCAATGCAAAGGAAGAGAGTAAGAAAATTTTTGTTCCCACCCCCACCACAGTTGGAATCTGCTCGACATATTGAAAGTTGACCGAGATAAGCTTCAAAGAATTAATATTTCTATTATTCGGAAGCTATCCGTAAGCTACCCGTAAGCTATCCGATAGTGCGGCGCCGGTTAAATGTTTCTTTTTGACCGATTACTATTTTATCTTGTAACGGCGGAAACTCCAGTGAATAAATTATTTCGTCCTATTTCCTTCACGCGATTAAAATTCATACTCATGCGGTACACTGCGCCAAGACTTTTTTCTTTGATTATTATGGGCTAAAGTGCGCTTGGACCACTAAAGTTCATACTTGTCAAATACTACTCTTCCCTCTCTGAGGAGTAGTAGCAATTGTAGCTCATAGAAGTGGGGTACTATGAGCCTCACTTGACACGATGCGGAGACCCCGCTCTGCACAATTGCACTGTAAATGCAGGACCATGGGCGCTACATTGATAGTCAGAACCAATTCAAAAATTGTATACACTGTGCAGGAGAGGCGGTAAGGCAAGCGGACAGTGCAGAGCCAAAAAAAAAATAGCGAAATTGGGGCAGAAGAGCAAGCTAATTCACGGTCACTGCCACTTGCTGTGTATATAAGAGGATAAAGATAGAAGGCGTAATTTTCATCTTTTAATACAAGGGTATCCTCTCCTCTCCTCTTTTCCATTCTTCCACTTCAGAACTTGCTCAATATGCTCCTTTCCCATCTTCGTGAAGTTCCAAGTCAATCTAGATCATGGATTCATTTATGGTGGCCTGGTAAGTTGCCTTCACCTTATGTGTATGTAATGACAAGCCAATTAATCCCATTTCGCATTACCCCTTTTTTTCCCTACACAGCCTGGACCATGGGTGCCCTTGGTATCGCTCGAGGGCTTGATGAGGGTATTATTAGTAAGTTTAAAAGTCTTATTTTCACCGTCAAAAGTGGTCAAATGACTAAATGCCCCCCTTTCCCTGCAGGCGGTGTCCTTAATCAAAAATCGTTCAAATCCGCATTCAATTTTGAAGCTGATTCATCCGTTGAAAATGATATTGCTTCCATGTTACAAGCTGGTTCTATTATTGGTTCGGTTTTAGCATTCATTGTTTCTGATTTAGTAGGAAGAAGAAGAACAGCACAATTAGCCTGTATTTTATGGATCCTTGGAACAACAATTTGGTTTACTTCTGCACACAAGACTGGTGCTCACAGTGGAAATTTATCTCAATTACTTGCTGGTCGATTTATTGCTGGTTTGGGTGTTGGTATTACTCCTGTCGTTTCACCAACTTATCTTGCTGAAATTGCTCCTAGGGCTATTCGAGGACTTTGTGTTTGTATTTTTTCAGGTTCAGTTTACATTGGTATCTTACTAGGTTACTGGACCAATTATGGGACTGCCAAAAACATTGCAAATACAAGTGAACTTCAATGGCAAGTACCAGCTGCTTTAAATTTTATTTTTGCTGGAACAATTTTTATTTCTAGTTTTTTTATTCCTGAATCACCTCGTTGGTTACTAAAAGTTCGCCGTGAAGAAGATGCTCGTAAATCACTCAATTGGCTTCGTAATAAAGGTGAAGAAGATGTTATTGTCAATCAAGAATTTGATGACATGGCTGGTACACTGGAAGAAGAGAGAATGGCTAGAGGTCAAAAAGCTTGGTATCATTTATTCACAAGATTATTCACCAATCGAACAAATCTTCATGTTCTCTTCATTGGTTTAGGGATCCAAGTCTTTGGTCAGTTTAGCGGTGGAGGGTCGATGACTGTATTTGCTCCAAAGATTTTTGGTTTTGTTGGTATTACTGGATCAGAAACAAAACTTTTCACAACTGGTATTTTTGGTATTGTCAAATTACTTTCTTCCATGGCAGCAGCTTTCTTTATTGTCGACTTATTAGGTCGAAAGTTTGCAGTCATGTGTGGTTTGAGTATTCAAGCTATTGCATCTCTTTATCTTGCTTTATATCTACGTTTCCACTACACTGATAGTACAGTCTCAGAGTCTGCTTCATCTCAACATTTGGCTGATGCTGCCATCTTTTTCATCTTTTTGAGTGGATTTGCTTGGGCTATTGGTGTTAATTCAGTTCAATACCTCAGTCAAACCGAGATGGTGAGTAGTAATCTAAAACAAAAAGATAAATTGAAACCAATTTTCCATATCTGACATTGTCTTTTTATCCTTCTTCCGTATAACAGTTTAGTCTCGAATCTCGATCATTGGGTGTAGCAATTATTTCCGTCATTCACTTTTTGTGTCAATTTGGCTCTTCAAGATCTGTAAATCCAATTGTCAACTCTGGTGGACCTTATGCTTTATTCGTATTTTTCTTTGTCATGAGTTTAGTGTCCCTCTTGGTGAGTACCATGCTATAGCATACATCTCAATCTTTTCCCTTTTTTTTTTTTTTATTCCATTTTTTTCATTTTTCTATATACTGACCTTTTTCATAATTGCCTTACATACAGTTCGTCTTCTTTATGATGCCTGAAGTATCTGGTTACCCATTGGAACGAATCAAGGAATTATTTGAAAAGAAAAAGTGGTATTTGATTGGATGTACTCAAAATAGACCTCTACGAATCAAAGATACTGCTGCTTTGGGAGATGATGTGCCCAAGCTTGGTATTCAAGCTGACAAGGTAGACACTAGACTTTCACAAGACTTTGAAGAGAAAAAGGCTGAAGATCAAGACCAACAAGGTAATCCAAGAGTACAAACCAAGACTGTAGATGCATAAGGGGTAGTAGAATTCAACCCTACCTTTGAATGCTTTTCTACATGTACCCCACGTTGCTCTTTTATGCCTCTTTTTGCAGGATTTTCTTTTGTTTTTTTAGTTAAGATTATTGTATTCTTGGTATAGGTTTGTGGTCTAGAATATACATTTGATTTCACAGAATCGTCTTTTGCTAGAGCCTTCATAATGATGATGCTGATCGCCTTTCATCAATAAAAAGGTATTTGCAGTCTGATACGTGTCCATATGGCGCGCGCGGGCTTACAATTCGGAGATGGACGCCCGATTGATTGACAAAGACGCGCTATGACGATCAAGAAAGTAAAAACCAAAGAACTAGAAACCAGAATTTATCTATCCTCTCACCAAATTAGTTCAGGTACGCCCCCCTCTACTTCATCGGTAATACCCAATCCTTCACTTTTCTTCTCGTCTAACCTAGCCAACATCTTCTTCATTACGTCTTTGAAGTCTGTCCATCAATCATGGTGCTTCAACGAAGTAGGCTTAATTTGAGTCTTATTAGGCCTATCAGACCAATCTCTATTCCTCGAAACCTTGCTCCTCACATTCGATTAGCAAGTACAAGTCCACCACCGATCGAACAAGCTACTTCATTTTTGCAAAGACATCGATTTATTAAATGGACACTATATG
Source organism: Exobasidium cylindrosporum (assembly GCA_023273805.1). Classification (NCBI taxonomy): domain Eukaryota; kingdom Fungi; phylum Basidiomycota; class Exobasidiomycetes; order Exobasidiales; family Exobasidiaceae; genus Exobasidium; species Exobasidium cylindrosporum. The sequence continues at coordinate 5,123,161 of CP096878.1, forward strand.
GTACAGGATCCATCATTTTTGGATTGACAGCGACTACGGCACTCATTTTAGGGTACGATGCAATGACATATAGAGAAGCACACGTCGATAAAGTACCAGCAGCACCATTGGCATTACATCCTAAACCAGGTGGACCAAAAAATCTTCCCATCTTGAGTCACTTTGTCGATGATGAACAGAAATCACAAGGTCCCATTGAAGACCAAACCTCTCCGAAGAAAGAGAGACTTGTTATCGTAGGTGGTGGTTGGGCAACTGTCGCCATGATCAATAAGCTTGACCCGGACAAATATGACATTACTCTAATCGCTCCAAACAACTTTTTCCTTTTGTAAGTTACGATCGGCTCCATATCTATTCAATTTCTTGTTTCTAGCTAACGCCTCTTCATGTTAGCACACCTCTTCTGCCGAGTGCTACAGTGGGAACAGTAGAATCACGTTCATTGGTAGAACCTTTGCGAAAGATTTTAGCTAGAGTCAAGGGTCATTATATTCAAGGACGAGCAGTAGATGTTGTAATGGGCTCAACTTTACCTTCCAATCGTGGTGGTGAAGATCGATTGCTGGAGGTAGAAGTGATTGATGGCCACCTATGTGATGAAAAAGATGCTATCGATGGAGCAGCTAGTCATTTGGGAAAGCATGTATACGTCCCTTATGATCGATTAGTAGTTGCAGTCGGTGCTGTCACCAACGATCATGGTGTACCAGGTTTGGAAAACTGCTTCCATCTCAAGACTGTTCAAGATGCACGTAGAATAAGAAGTCATTTGCTAGGTGAGTGCAGCATTACATTGTCGAATAGGAAAAGGAAGCCCTTACAAAATTCTTTTCATTATATCAGATAATCTTGAAATTGCTTCATTGCCTACTACGACACAAGAAGAAAGAGATCAACTTCTCAGTTTCGTCGTCTGTGGTGGTGGTCCTACTGGTGTTGAAACAGCTGCTGAAATCTATGATATGCTCAATGAAGATATTCTCAAATACTTTCCCAAACTTCTCCGGGCTTCTTCACAGGTTCACCTAATTCAATCTAGAGAACACATTCTCAACACATATAGTGAAGCAATCTCTGAATATGCTGAAAATAAATTTTCTCGTGATGATGTGGATGTAATTGTCAATGCTAGAGTCAAAAGAGTGGAACCAACAAAGGTCGTTTACAGTATCAAAAATAAGGAAACGGGTGAAGTAGAAGAAAGAGAGGTTCCATCTGGATTCACACTTTGGTCTACTGGTATAGCCATGTCACCTTTTACCAAGAGATTGACACAGCTATTACCCAATCAATCACACTTGAAAGCCCTTCAAATAGACTCTCATCTTCGAGTCAAAGGTGCTCCATTAGGAAGTATTTATTCAATGGGTGATTCAAGTACGATTGATACACGTCTTATCGATTACATTTATGAATTTGTTGATCAATGTGATACTGATCACGATGGTCAACTCAACTTTGATGAATTTCAAATCTTGGCTTCTTCCATTGGTAGAAAATTTCCTCTTGCCTCGAAACATTTTATTAAATTACAAGAAATGTTTGAAAAGTACGATACTAACAAGAGTGGAACGCTTGGACTCAATGAAATTGCCGATCTATTACTTGAAACTCAAAAAAAAATGACTGCTCTTCCTGCTACAGCTCAAGTTGCATCTCAACAGGGCAAGTACCTCGCAAAGAAGCTAAATAAATTGGCAAAAATGAGAGATAGTGGAGCAGAAATGAATCCAAATGATGGTTCAGAAGTGTATGATTTGGATGATCAAGTCAGCGAGCCATTTGAATATACCAATTTGGGATCACTTGCTTATATCGGGAATGCTGCAGCCTTTGAGTGAGTAAAGACGAGATTGATATTGTAGTGCATATATATATACTGATACAAATACCCATTTGTTTCTCGTCCCAGTCTGCCTCTTCCTGGACCTTTACAATCATTTGCTGGTGGCTTAGTGGCAATGTGTAAGTCTTATAAAGATCCTGCAATAGTCGATCTTTTGCTGATAAAACACCGATACTTTTACAGACGCATGGAGATCTTTTTACCTTTCTGAAGCTGTTTCAACTAGGATGAAAGCTCTTCTATTTGCAGATTATATCCGTAGAGGTCTATTTGGTCGTGATTTGAGTAGACTCTAAGTCATTCAAATCTATTGTTGTACTGTAACGTTTTATAGATGTATTCCAGCGAAAGAAATAGCTACGCATTAACCAGTTGAGAAAAAGGTGCTTTTGAATTTTGTTGTTGTTGTTAAATACATACACCCTCGGGTCCGTGCAGAGGAACGGATGGATCTCAAAACTTTGATGAATTTTCTTTTCGCACCTGAGCCCCCCCGCGGATTCATGTCCGCTTAATCATCAGTAAGAAAAATAGTAAGTGAAAAGTTTGACAAATTTGGTAGGTTAAATTTTGAATTTGATGATATTTTTTTTTCTCACTATTTATCAATTACGTTGTCGACTGATTCATTCTTCTGATTGAACGGCGTCGGAATGATGAAAGAGATGGATGCTACGGCTTCAGAGTCTCTGCTACCACGTATCCTTATCATCGATCATCATGACAGTTATACATTGAACCTTCTCATCAGTCTAACTCAGGCTATTAATTGCCCATCAAAGAATCTTCTATCTCGAACTCTCGTATTGCCTCATAATCATCAGCTACTCAACACTATAGAGTCATTTAAACAAAATCTTTTGCCTCACTTTGATGCTTTGATACTGGGACCAGGTCCGGGACACCCTGCCAACGAGAAAGATTTTGGACCCGCGCAGAGAATATTAGAATCAATACGAAAGGGAGAGATCAGTATACCAACTCTTGGAATATGTTTAGGTCACCAAGGTATAGCGGTAGCATATGGGGCTAGTGTTGTACAGGAAGGAAGCCTTCGTCATGGCTTGGAGAGCCGTATTTTTACACCCGACAAGCATCAAGAAGAACTGACTTTTCCAACCTTGTTCGAGGGTCTACAAAATACCTCAATGACGATGATACGCTACAATAGTTTGACAATTGATGAAACAAGTGAGTCCTTTTAGGATGACTTTTTGAAGCACAAGTATCGCTAATACCAATTTTTACGCTCAGCTTTACCATCAGATCTCATCGTTACAGCATGGTCATATGATCCCAGCTGCTCAGCTCCGCCACCAAAATCGAACAAATATTCACCTATGTACACATCAACCTCCTTATCAGAAGCAAGGTCAGGGCACAGGATAATAATGGGCCTGCAGCATCTGAGACAGCCTCTGTGGGGAGTTCAATTCCATCCTGAATCTATTTCGAGCAAGAGAGGCGAGAAGATTTTACAACAATTTCTCGTCAATTGCAAAAAGTTTTGGCGTCGAGAATTGGAAAGTGGCTCAACTAGTCAGTCCAGGGAAGTTGCTCAGTCAAGACTGAGAGCTTGGGAAACCTCGACTGCGCTTCATGATTACATACAGAAGTTAGGGGACCCTCTTATAGCTTCTAAGTCATCATATAAAGCCTCACCTTTGCCTCTGAAAAGGCGCTTCAAGGTTGTACAAGAAACGCTTCAAGGAGAATATCCAACATATAAGAAATCATCAAACATTTTTGAAGGATTATTTGGTCAAGAAGATGGATCTAAAGTGTGGCTAGACAGTTCGAGATCAGGAGATCCTCAAAGTCGTTACTCGTACATGTCCAAACCATCGTGGATCTTGGCATACAATGCTTCAAAAAATGATGTCAGTGTCTGTACTCCAAGAGATAAGAATTGTACTCACTTGACTATGTTTCAAAAGAGTTTCGATGAAAGAAGCGATGGGAATGGAGTTGATTTTGTTCATGGTTTGACCACTCCAAAAGCAAGCCGGGCCAATTCACCACAGAAGGGTAGAGAGACCAAACAAGACTTTTGGACGTGGTTCTCTACACTCCAACAAAGTTTTCAAGCCGAGACTTTTTGCGAAGTGGATGATGATTGTCCTTTCAAGACAGGTTTCGTAGGTTACTTTGATTATGAAATGAAGTTTGAAAGCTTGACTAGAGGAAGAGGCGAGTATAACCAGCTGCTGTCTTCTTGCGAGGAAAGAAAAGATGAGGATGGGCTCCCCTCAGTGTGGTTTGGATTCTGCGATAAAGCTTTGGCTTACGATCACCAATCAAACAAGTGGATAATTGTCATGTTACTTTGTATGGAAGAGGAGGAGACGGAAGGCAAATTACTCACCTCATTGCAAAATGCCTTGGCCGACAAGGGAACGAGTCTTGGTATATCATCAGAGGAAGGGCAAAATTGGAAATGTAGAGTACAAGAGGTTCTCGCTTCGGTTGCTTTAGGAGATGCAAGCGAAGATAAGAAGAGTAGGCAGCTAAGTCTTCCTCCGTTATTGCCGACAGACTCTGCTTCAACGTACAAGGCCAAAGTAGAAGCGGCTAGAAGCTACATTGGTCAAGGCGAGAGCTATGAGATCTGTCTTACAAATCAGTTTAGCGCTACTTTTGATGCAATCAGTTGTAATGGGTACAACTTGTACAAAGGACTTCGGCAAAAGAATCCAGCGCCTTATTCTGCCTTCATTGACCTTGGACAAGGCAAGAATATTCTCTCTACTAGTCCAGAGCGATTTATGAGTATTGAAGCTGATGGTAAGGTTGAAATGAAACCTATCAAAGGGACCCTAGCTAGAGCAGGTTACAAGGAGGGTGAAGAGTTGTTTCGAGAGGGTGTAATGAAGGGAGATGAGGAGATGAAGAGGTGGTGCCAAATTGAGGATGAAAAGAGAAGAAATGCACTCAAATGTGACCCAAAGGAGAGAGCAGAGAATCTTATGGTGAGTAGTACTAATCTCAACATTGTTGACTGCCATCTCACAAAACATTCAATTTACTGTCGCAGATTGTGGATCTTATTCGTGCCGATTTATTGTCATTTTGTGCACCAGACACTGTGGTAGTACCTTCATTGATGCAAGTAGAATCATACGAGTCCGTTCATCAATTAGTTACTACCATTATGGGCAAGAAGAGTGACACAATTGGTTCAGTAGAAGCACTTAAGAGATGTTTCCCACCAGGAAGCATGACAGGTGCACCTAAAGTGAGAAGTGTTCAAATATTAGAAGAGCTTGAAAATGGTCCTCGAGGCATTTATAGTGGTATTCTCGGTTGGCTTGGAGTAGATGGATCAGCCAATTTCAGCGTAGTGATTCGTACAGTAGTAATCAATGGAGATAAAGTTTCTGTAGGAGCGGGCGGTGCTGTCACATATCTATCAGAAGCAGAAAAGGAATGGCAAGAAGTTTTAGATAAAGTCGCCTCAATTGGCAGGCTCAAGTAAAGGATATAGCTTTTTGATCTTACTCACAAATTGTAACATTATTTGCATTGTATTTTTTTTACGCATTGTATCGTTTCACATTGTATTACAATTCCATAAGTTATTCTTTTGGTGTACATTAAATGAAGGGGAGCGTCTACTTTTATAATGATTGTAATGCGAGGGAATCTAAAAGTATATGATGAATTGATGATGTGACTTTTAAACCTGTACGGCATTCCTAAAAAGAGGTCTATATACACATTCTAGGATCGAGCAGCTGCCCTTTGTGCTACCTTTCCTTGAGGTGAAGGGACGACCCATGCCATTAGAGCAGTGATACCTCGAAGAAGATCAGGACGATGTTTGGCAGCAGCAACCACTACACCAACACTCATTCCGAAAAGTATTCTAAAGAAAGACAATCGAGATCAGATGTTAACAATCGATGACGAAAGCCATTTTTGTTGTTCATCAACTTACCTCTCAGTAAGAAGAGCACTCTTTCGGCCTTGACTTAACCAACCTGGCTTTGCCATTTCTCCTAGAGCAAACAGAGCTCTTGGGGCAACATAGAGAGCCATCTCTGCTCTCTTTCTTTTCTCTTCAATAAAAACACTCCAGCCACAAGTCCATGAGCCTAGGATTGGTCCAAATCCTCCATCCCATATCTGGTGAGGTACAGTAGGGAACAATCTAGGCAGTAGCGTAGTTCGTGAAAGGCATACCATGAACCTGTGGGGTAAAAGGTGGAAATCAATATCGGTATAGTAAAAGTGTCAAAAGAACCTGTCTATTTACACTCACCAGATGCTGGCAATGAATGTCGACAAGAAGGAAGCACTTCTCATGCTACCTTTCAACACCTTGAAGAGTGTATCAAAGGGTCTCTTCCTAAATTGTGCCGGTCCGAAAATTAGTCGTGGAAGTAGGTGAACTGGAAAATAAATGCCCAAGCAGACCTTGTAAGCCTTTAAGAATCGATAGAGAGAATTCTTATAGCAGTTTGATCCTCCTACACCGCAATGTACAATTTCACAAGGCATGCCAGACATTTCTCCCTTGCCTCGTAGCCCAGCAGCATCCTGTAGGAGAAAAGATTCTTGCTTCAATTGAGCCATCTGTTTCTGTCTTCGAGCTTCAAGGCGTGTAGCAGGAAGTTGAGAAGGATCACCCCAGCTGTAAGGGTAACCAAGTGATTCTGAAAGGGAACCTAGCAGATGAATACTTGCTGGAGTACTCTCCTTGTTGCCGTATATCCATTCATGTGGATCTTTGTTTCGCAGCGATCGAAGAGCTAGCATTAGTCTTTCGTCCATAGATGCTAAGTTGGTAATCCATTTGACATAACTAGGAGGTAATCTTTCCGGTGAGTAAAACCAATTGTACATAATGATAGCGCAAGCAACTACAAATGTGAGACCTTCTGCTTGCTTTCGAACGAATGAACCAACACCACTGAGTATTTTGATATGTGTTTGTCTATTGATTGAAAGAGAAAGCCGAGCAACCTCATTTCGGCTACTCATATTTTTCATTCCTCCCTGAGGTCCTAAAGCTCGACCCAATCGCTTTTTTTGTAAGATCACCGGCACTGCGCGAACAAGAGTATCCATTGCTCGTACAAGGGCAAACAAAGTGAGGTCGATAGTTGGGCTAGCAGTTCCCAAAGCAGCTCTACCTTTGCTTTCTGATGGTTGTAAAAGGTCTGAAGATTTGGACGATCGATCGTCAGTCGGGGAAAGAGGTGGGATGGAAAGTGATCGTAGAGAGGGAGACTTTTCCATTGGACTTCGACTTCCCGGATCTTTCGGTGTACCTGGAATACTCAAACTAGTGAGTCTGGCTAAAAAGTGTCCTCCTGGTGCTAGTGGAGTAGGATTAACCCTGGTTGCTTTCCTCTTAAAAGGATTGTAGAAACCTTTCATAAATTGCTGATTTACATTTCCCGAATTGTTCATGCCATAAGCAGAGTACTGCAAGAAGTGAAGAGCAAGACCGCTACAGGCTGCTGCACTTGCAAATGTATTCATGACTGCTCTTCTCTCTCTGCGGCACCTAATTTTATCTGGTAAAACTAGATAAGCATTCAATGCTTTTTCTAGCAGAGCAGAACCCGTCATAGCTAGTGCACAAGACATAGCGACTCCTCTAGGTCCAAGTGCGCTGATCAAAGATCTACCCATCTGTTCTAGCAAGGCAGGAATTTGATTCAATGCTGGTAAGAAAGCGTCCGAATATAGTGAAGTTGTCAAAGAAGCAGTCAGCTGATCATCAAGTTTGGCTGTTGAGATTAAAGTAGTATCCTGCCTTTCTTGCCAGCTTCTTCGTTGTACTTTGCGAAACACTTTCAGATTGATAAGTGCATAACGTAATATTTGCTTGAGAATGGTGGGTAGAGCGTCCAACAAGTAACCAAGCATATACGCTCGAACAGCTGGTTGTAGGTGGACTGGAATGCGGTTCATCATGGAAGGTGTCGCATTCGACACCTTTGCTGAATTCATGATTTCTTCCACCTGATGCTGTGAGAGTGGTGAGGAAGGAAGGAATTTACTTGACCAGAGAAATGCTTTGCCTAGTTATGACTTAGCTCCAACTCCCACCAATGGGTCGTAAGTGTAGTAAAATAAACGTCGCTTGCGGTTTTCGGAGTTGACACATGCCTCCTGCCTGCCCCCATCTTCCTCTTGAACCGGCCCCCCGTACGCTTTAAGAGTTTTTGTGCATTGGCCAGTTTTCACAAATTCTAATTTACGCATCAAGGGCGCGCGCGCTTCCATCAAAGCTTTACTGAAATCGTTTTTAAAATTGATTGCGATTGTTTGGGTTGAATTTTGTCACGTTTTATAAATTTATCAAAATTCAATTTCCTATCTTGGAGCCAAGGGAAAGAAAGCCTTAAAAAAAAAAGGTCAGGTATAAACTACAGGCCATCGTATCTTTGGTGTAGCGTTTATAATACTTTTGCAGCAAGTATGGGACCAGGTCAAGGGGGCAGGGCAAAGCCAAAGCGTAAGAGGGCTCGCAAGACTAGAACAGCAGTCGTCTCCGACGCTTCATCCTCGTCTTCTTCTTCTTCATCATCATCATCATCATCAAGCGGCAGCTCAGAAGAGAGCGATGTCGAAGATGTACCTGTCAAGAACGCTAAGCAGACTAAAAAAGAGGGAATCGATGCTATGGACGTAGACTCTGATTCAGATGCAGATTCGGATTTGAGTAGCAGTGGTGGTAGCAGCAGTAGCAGCAGCAGTAGCAATATCAGTGGCAGTAGCTCGTCTGGTGCCTCTCAAAAATTCGAGGATGAGGACGTATCAGTGAAAGGCAAAAGAAGGCTACAATATACTCCACCACCTGAAGGTCCCTTCACATTCAGCGATTCAAGCGACGATGAGGCAGATACTAATACATTGAAGGGACGATGGGAAGCTATACGACCTCGACCCTCTGAAAAACGCTCAGAACTGATCGAAGAAGCAACGCGAAAACGAAAAGAAGCCATTGCAAAGAAACAAGAGAAAAAAGCTTCATTATTGGCAACAAATACAGATGAAGCCCAAGACAAAGCCAACAGAGAGGAAGAATTTCAGGCTGTGTGGATGAGAATCGTTGTTGATGAGTTTGGTGAAGAGCTGGACGCTATAAGAAAGGTGCGTTTACATTTTTTTCTTTTGGTGTGGAAGCTTTCAATGGAGGGACAGCATTTGACAAATGACTAAATTACTTTTTTTCCTTCGTCTTGTCGCTACAGAAAGAGCCGACGTTGACGTCTGAGACTGGAAGTAGAATGCCACTCTTGATTGATGCGCTTCAAGCTGGTTCTGAATTATTCTCTCGAGGTGATAAATTGTCTGGAGAAAAGGGTAATATCTTTGGTGAAAGTGACGAAGTTAGTTTGATGCTTCGAGGCAGCAAGGGTTGAGCATTTCATGTACTAAAAGAACCAAAATGCATTGTACTGTATCATTAATCCTATAGAATAGTAGCTTGATTTTGAGTAGCTTGATTTTGAGTGAAAAAGAATTTGTCAAAAGCCAGCCCTGACGATGTCACACGTGATAGCCAAAGAGAGCTCAATATGAGCCTGTCAGTAGCGTCAAATACTCTAATCAAAAGCTTCCTTCCTTTTTGTCTTCAATCACCACTCAACATGCCGCCAATGGCTGATGATCAACTTCATAAGGTAGGCAAAACTAAGTCAAAGATGTTTGTGTAATAATTTCTTATTGGGGGTAAACCCTCACTTTACAGATCCTACAACAAATACAGAGTCAATTGATCACTGCATCTCGACAGCTGAATATGGTCAAAGCACAGTTGCAAGGTTCAGAGAATGCAAAGAGGAGGTTGGAGCTGACTCACAAGCAGCTCAGCGATGAGACGGGAGATGTCAAGTTCTACCAAGGTATTGGCAAAATGTGCGTGATAGATAGAAGTGTGAAACAGCCAAGTAAGAAACCACTTGACTGACAATTTTGGACCGTCTCTCTTTCTCTGACCAGGTTCATGATGAAGGATCAAGGAGAAATCTTGAGTCAGTTACAATCAAAGCAAAAAGAGATAGAGAATGAAATTACGAATCTTGTCAAGAAGAGGAAGGTGAGTTATACACTACACTCTCTGAGTGATACAGCATCTAAATGCTCGCATTATTCGACGTATAGTTCCTCGAAAAGCAGGCAGGAGAAGCACAATCACATATGAAGGATATATTCTCTGGCTTAGAGCAGCAACAAAAGAACAGCACTGCATCAACTTGACACGATTATATGAAAGACAGTATCGAACAGCACAATTTTTGTAACACTACCATTATAACAATACAAGAATGAAGATACCGCGCATCAACACTTGCGAACGGTTCCTTTACGCAGTTCTTCTTCCCTGTGGTGATAGTAAGGCACCGGTCAGAAGAAACGAAATATATTGTGACGTCTACTGGTCAATGCACTCACCTATATTCAAACCTATATTAGAACAGAGTGAATGACAAAAAGAAAGTATTGAGCAAAGCAAATCAAGCAAGATTCGCGCTATCACAAACTCACATGACTTGAACACCAACAAAGAGTATTCCGCAAGCACCAAGCATGAATTGAAGGCCTGGCAAGAGTAGGAAAGAATTAGTCGAGGTATGTCGTATCCGAAACCTTCCTTGTCAGACTCACCACTCCAGCTGCTAAGAAGTTGTTGCCACATGTATTTCATGCCGTCTATACCAATCGCAAATCCAACCAGATTGGCCGACATCATCATGAGCACATTTGCTACTCCACCCATGGCGCATACATGACGATACCACCAAGATGAGCCAAAACGATCCTTGGAAATTACTTTGCGAGCTAGAATTTCAGGCACGATGAAGAAGCTGACCAGCCAACCCCAATAGAGCAACTTGAGTGAAAGGTCATGCCAGAGAGCGACAAAAGTGAAGACCAGTAAGATGGATGCTATCGCATTATCTTTACCACCCAAAGGAATATATATGTATCTAGTGAACAAGATCAGTAACGTGTCATGATTGCTTGCAACAAGCAATTTCTTTGCACTCACCTAACGATCCACAAGTTATAGCTTCGATGCCAGCTACGCCAGAAGCCAAGAGTAGAGTAGTTGTTGGCCATACAACGTATCATGTTTTCAGGAGCGTCTACTCCGTCTGCAAGGGCCCAGAAGCGAAAGAATCGCCAGGGAATGAGTAGCTTCACATACGAAAAGGTTACTCTAAATTAGGCTATGCAATTCTTCTTTTCCCTGACAACGACATCCCTGAATCTCACCTTAAGCCAAACTACTATTAGGTTCCAGAATCCAATCATACTAAGCTCCATTGGAGTGGTGCCAACCCAAGCTTTAGAATCCTTGATAGCATTGACGTACATGTAGTGAAGGATGATTTCCATAGTCAAGATTGTTGCTGCTAAGCGAAAGGCATATCGAATGATATACCTTGACGAGATATTTAGTGGACTCTGAAGCTGCAAGTAGATAATGGTTTAGTCAAAAGCCCTTTTCCACGACAGCATAGCTATCGATACTCACCTGTCTACTGAAATCATTGAAAGTGAGAATGGGGCCTGCGATGAATAGTGGAGGGTATAATGCGTATAGAAGATAGCTGTGAAATGTATAATTGCCTAATGGTAGAGGTGTTTCCTGTCTCTTCCTAGGTTCGACTTCGATCTGAGCCTGCATCGAGGAGAGAATGAGCTTTTCTTCCAATTGGAAAGATAATAGAGAAAGACAGCATTCTCACCTCTTCGCCATTTGTACTGTCAATCTGACGAGCTCCCTTTGCCCAAAAGTAGTCCATGGAGAAAGATATCAGACGCAACATCGTAATGTTGAAATTAATCTGCCATCTTGGCAAAAGACCATTGTATGAATCCTGCGAATGAAATTAAGTAAGTATTTGATAGTCATATATGCTTTGGTCAGACGCACCATCCATGCTATCGACTGGCTCATGTTGGAATATGAGAAACCATTGTTCCAGTGAACGGCGAAAAGAGAAACGACGTTCCAACTCCAGACTGCTAGAGGAGTGATTGCCGAGTAGGAAGATGAAGAGATCGATTTTACAATCACAAAATTGACACTGCAAGTGAACAAAAGCTTGAGAGTATTTGTTCCATGAAGAGCGAGAATAAAGATGGCGGTAAAAATAGTGAGAAATAGTTGGCGATTTGATCTCACCCTAATACGGTTAAGTGATTGATATGTTGTCTGTTGTCCCAGCCGCTCTGTGCCTTTAGATATAGCCAAATAGAGGACCATGACTAGCGAGAGGACCGGCAAATAGTCACGAAACGATTTGTACTGGAAGTCAGAATCATCCTAGATGATATCATATTAGATCTCATTAAGTGAAACATCACCTATTCCCAACGATAACTTACCCTCATCCTACCAAATAGCCATCCCTGGCGGAGATGCGAAGAATATCTAGGAAAGTTTTCGCTTGATTCTGAGTGAAGCCGGTCAGCAATGAAAATAAAAAAAGGTATGTCAGTCCGTCGTAACTCACCAAGACTGAGCCGAATTGGTATCCAACACATCCATGGTACGGCGATAGCAAAGACAAGTGCATAAAAGTAAAATTCTAGCGTTTTCCATCGAGATGGATTTGATCCACGTTTGCTCATTGTATGAGTGATTTCTGGAAGCTGATGAGCATTCTCTGTAGCATCCTCGTACGGTGTTTTGTCCTGAACCGTCAGGCTCGTTACACCTCTTCTGCCAAAAATTGATGATTGAAAGGTGTGATGCAGCTTGCCATTACCTTTGTTGATACCACCTTGAACACTATGTCTTTGAGGAGGATAGACCATGTCTTCCTCCTTATGACTATCAGCACCTTCAGACCCTTGTATTCGCACAATGTGGGTTGGGAGCATGTAGTGAGACCAGACGAGTGAGAGTGAGAGGAGCGGCGTCGTCTCCTCAACGGTGAAGCATTAGATTTTGTTTCTTCTGTGTTGGTATGATAGAGGTAAAAGTGTTGATTGGCCTGTGCACTTTTCTTAAGGTCGACGACAGACATCATTATTCGTGTACGCGACTCTGATTCCCTTTTGCAATTTCTCTCTTCTTCTTACATCTGGGCTCATTGATCATGTCATCGTCGACCATATACAGTCAGCCGGCAAATACGGGTGGTGGACAGCAGCGCAGGACGCAACTTGCCATGGCCCTTGAGTCCTTAAAAGTAAGTATTATTGATGTATATGTTCTGCTTGTATGATATCCTGATTGGCTTATACGAATTGCGTAGACGGAGAGGCATCCTGTATCACTTGAAGACTTTGCTATTCGACACAATGTTGAGCAACTTCTTCATGACGAGGAACTAAGGAAGGCATTCAGCGATAATCCACGGGTGGTACACAATGAAAAAAACAATACTTGGTCTTGGAAACCCGATCATGATATTCGTACACCTCAAGATTTACTTAAATTAGTAGAAACTAGATATAAGAGTTCGATTCCACCGCAACCACTTGGATTCAAGCTTGCAGATTTAAGAGATAGTTTTCCTGCTTCGAAAGAGGCTGTAGAGGCATTTGCAAAGAAAAGAAAGACATCTGAAGTCAGAGATGAGATTCAAGGGCAGGAGGATGCAGATGCAATTGAACACGAAAGTAAAAAGATTCTCATCTTACCAGGCATGAGAGAAGGTAGCATCCGACAGGTCTTTTTTAACGAGGCAAGTAGTGAGGCTTACATTCGAAAGAATGACGGTAAGATTATTGGAACAATTGACGAAGGTGAGATTTTGACGCAGTGATCATGGCACGATAAAGTGTCCTTACACAAACCCGCCTTGACAGAATTCAAATCGCTGTGGAAATCACTCAAAGTGCCTGATGCTGTTGATCTACCCAAAGAGCTAGAAGAGGAAGGCCATATGACTGCCACCATGGTGGCTGGCGAGATTCCTAATGCCAACAATCGTGGTCGAGGAAGAGGCAGGGGTAGAGGTAGAGGATCAGCTAGGAAGGTGCGACTTCAAAATACCCATCTTGATGGGGTCGACCTGTCCAGCGATTACAAGGGATAATGACGCCGAAGGAGACATCCAATACTTCAATAGATAATACATTGTACTAACAACACCATCATCTAAAATTCTTTTAATAATGTCCAATTGCATGATTACAAAGCTTAGTAAATGATAGGTATTGATACAGTGTTTAGATTACGGGTTACTTATCTTTGCGAGAGAGAATTGACTTGATCCGCCCTTCTTCATCTTTCCAAAGCTTGCTTGAAGCTTCACCAGGTAAGAGAGTGTCGGGCAGGGTGGGACTGAAATATGAAAGAGAAAAGGCAGACAGTAAGTGGAATGCTCAAGACGAACATCAATAATGCAACTCACCGAAGAAGTTGTCCCTCACGATGCAGCTCGCCAGGAACGACAAAAAAACTGGGGTTTATTGTTTGTATAGATTGACTTCCGTCATAGATAGGGACCACCGTGGCCCAAGTGACAGTCTCTGCCGCCCTCTTGGGACTTTTGCAAAGAAGCCAAGCTAAGGGCCAAAGCATGATCACTGTACTCCATTGTGCTAACCTTATTAGCATTAGCCCACCAAGCCAAGAAGTGTGCGGTAATTGGTTGTCTAGCGCTTCCCTCGACTTTGCTACTGAAGTTATGATATTGTTTGCAGTAGGTTTTCGATTACCTGGATTGACGAATTGTCTCAATTCATCCGATGGAGTCTTTCGATCCTTTCCTGAAATTTCTTCTTTACTTTTCTCTTCCTCCAATTCGGTCCACTCTGCTTCTTCTGTCCTTTTACCTTGGCTTGGTAATAGGTAGTCCAAGACATTTCTACCTCTCTCAAAACCAGCGCAAACATTTATGACGTTCACATTACTAATCTTGACTGCACTGACATGACCTTGATCATCGATACCAGGCAACTTTGTCCTAGGTCGAACGTCGGCATCGGTAATAATTTGAATCCGTCGTTGCAATTCTCGAGTTAGTGTGAGCCACAAGAGCGCTTGGGCACCTTCAATTCTCCAGGGTGATCTTGAAGTGAATCGGCTAATACCGTGAGTCTTCTTCTTTCCTCCAGGGGTCTTTTCAAAATCTAAGTCTTCGGAATCAAAGGCGCTAAGACCAGCAGCATACCATGGCGATAGAAGGGAAACGATGCGAATATCTCGATGAGGTGGAAGCAGTAGAAGAGTCGGGAGTAATTCATTTATCAAATAAAAACGTCCAAGCATTTCGGCGTGACTATACTCGATTCCTTCTTCTGTTTTACGAGCTCGATCTCCCATTGAATAATGAGTCGAATCGAGAGGCATGAATATGATCGAGTCAATTCTTCTGGGAGAAGCACCTCCTGAATGCTTTTCAGAACTTTTGGAACTTCCCATGCCTCCCATCCCAGTACTTGCGCTAATATCTCCAGCAGGACCTGCGCCTAGCCCTCCCACTTCTCCAGTGCTTCCTTGACCTTGGTTCCACTTTTCAGTAAATGCTCGCACGCTTTCTAAATTTGTAATGTCGCATTGCTCAGCGTATATTAGGGGATTAGATGTCCCATCTCTAAGCAAATGTACTACTTGTAGGATTCGCGACGACTTTAGTGTAGGTGTCAGAAGAATAAGTTGCGCTCCAAGAGATGAGAGTTGACTACACACAAGTAGGCCCTGCGATGAGAAACCACCCTACGTTGTGTGTCAAAGTAAGTACATAAATTCAAGGTCAAGCAGCTTCTACTAATTAGTGACACTCACTACTACAAGTACTACAGTCCCGTGTAGATCTCTTGCCTTTATCCTGCTTTTTTTCTTTAAAGTTCCACCTTTGTCGTCTGGGATTTCTTCTTCAGGAGCCGAAGCAGCTCTATCCAATTGACCCAAGAGATCTACACCTGCGGACCATTGCTTGAGGAAGACCAAAGCAAACACAGCTGCTAGTACTACCGGATATGTTTCTAATGCAAAAATACTGGACAATACCTCGGATAGAATATGAATTGGCATGGCGAAGCGAGGTAAAATTTGGCAAGGCAAAGAGACAAAAAAAAAGAGAAGATGACAAAAAGCAACCAACACTGAAAGTTCGCGATGCAACTTTAATGTGTTAGTCAATAATCTCGCAAAAGTGTATTTCTGAACTCCACTTTTAGAAGAAGCAGCTTCCTATCTAATTGTTCTTTTTCTTAAAGTAAACTAATGATACTACAAGGTCTACTGCAGAGACAAAGCAGTATTTATTGGAGTAGGAGCTTGCACACCACAAGATTCCTTCAATCTCATGAGAATCCGCTTGGTTTACCACGCAACAATGCTCCCCCAAGTATGCCTAGAAGATCAAAGGGGCCTCCTCAACCTCGTGCCATTCCCAATGTCAAGTCTGTCGTAGTTGTCTCTAGTGCGAAGGGTGGTGTCGGCAAGAGTACTGTTTCTGGTGAGCAGAAAAGTATTTGGTGATCTAAACACCAACATTTCTAATTCTCATCGTGTTTTTGTTTTCTTTTCTTCTTTTTGTCCCTTTTTTCCTCTCAGTCAATTTAGCATTATCATTAGCAAAGAATTCTCTTTCCAATGGAAGGCGAGCAAGAATTGGTTTACTAGATTTAGACATCTTTGGCCCAAGCATTCCAATTCTCATGGGATTAGAAGGGGTAGGAGAGCCTGATTTGACAGAAAAGGGCGCTTTATTACCTTTGACAAATCATGGTCTACCATGCATGTCAATGGGATTCTTGTTACCACCTTCACCCGATGGCACTTCATCTTCAGCACCTGTTGTTTGGAGGGGTCTGATGGTCATGAAAGCAGTTCAACAGCTCTTATTTGACGTTGAATGGTCAAATTCTTCATCACAAGAAGGTTTAGATACCCTTGTAATCGATATGCCTCCTGGAACAGGCGATGTAGCTCTCACTTTGACCCAACTGGTAAAGATTGATGGAGCAATTATTGTCAGTACACCTCAGGAAGTTGCTTTGGCGGACGCAAAAAAGGGAGTAGCAATGTTCGAAAAGACAAACACCCCCATCATGGGTATGGTTCTCAATATGTCTCATTTTACATCACCAGATACTGGCAAGCAATACCCTCTATTTGGATCACAAAAAGCCTTTGATAAATATGCTGACAGTTTGAACATGCCAGTCTTGGCTCGTCTGCCGCTAGAGCCTTCGATCAGCTCCGGTGGAGACACTGGTAAGCCTATAGTATTGACAAATCCGCCAGCAGGTCAAATTGGCTCAGAAAGCAGTGCCATCTTTCACGAACTTGGTCGATTAGTTTGGGAAAAGCTTCTATTAAACAAAGCTTAATCCTTGGGAAAAAGTTAGAGCTTTCATCTCACTTGTAATCTATGTGTACAATGCAAATAATTTTCATAATATTGACCTTTTGCTAGACTGTTATCGTCTGCCCAAGCCAATCGAGACTTGTGTCTTCTAGATGCTCTGCAAGAGAAGGGCTGTTATAAAGAAAGTTTAAGACTTGAATGATACCAAACACTCACCATCAAAATCTACTACTTCTTCATACAAGCCTTTCGCGACCGCTTTCCTTACTTCAATGATACTGTTACTATCTCGGAGGTTCACAGAAGTGAGCGGAATTGATTTGGTATTGCTTGAGGAGGACACGAAAAATCCATGAAGTGCGTGAGCGGTAGTTGAACTCAATAGCGAATTATTGACCTAGGTAAAAGCAAATCGGTCAGTCGATCAACGAGATTATTACAAAATTGAGTGCTCACTTGAAGAACTACACTATCCCTTCCCAGCTTTGTACTCAGCGATTGAGCAAGCTTTGTTGCAGAAGGACTTAATTCAGATAGAGTTGACGAAGGAACATCACTAGGTGCATAGTATAATCCGACCAGCTGTAGTGATGTTGTCTGAGAAGCAGCGTGGGCCTGTGTCTAAAAAAACAAGGCAGGTATAAGAGTAGCAGCTCCAATTTCTCCTTCTCGTCTCACACTTACAAGACTGGCGGCTACCTCTACCATTGGACTTAGTCGGTTCCAGTGATGTTGGACTGGAACAGATTTCTCGACCATTATCTTTGAAGAAGACACGCTACCAAGCAAAAACCCCATCACTTCAGCTGCGGGATACTTGGCACAGTGGAATATTAGAGTGCTATATGCTGATTTGCTAATTTCTATTGAAGATGTCGACATACTGTGCGAGCTTTGGATGTAGTTGATGTGTATAGCAAAAAGCGAGCCGTTTCTTCGCACCAGCCAACATCATCATTATGATTGAACATTTCACGTGTAATTTGAGAAGTTCTCAACATTCCTCTCTCTCTCTCTAGACGCCAACACCTCAATTCTAAGCTCTCTAGCATTGACTGCAAAAGTATTAGTAGCTGTTCTCTGACTTTCTTGGATGAAACACAAGTTCGACCGGCCAAGGAGTTGTGAGATTGTGTGCAGGTGTAATGGCATTCAATCCATTGAACTTGCTACATGAGAGGCAGTGTGCACCCATTTACAATGCGTTGGACTCTGGTAACCCTTCGGTGAGTCTGCCGAGAAGAAGTGTGATGCGATGTAGTAGTAAAAGGCTGATGATGACTCTTGATGGGGAAATCAAGCTTGCTCTGAAGCAAAGTGATGGACTTTTGACCTCACAGCCGGATTTACACTTGGCTTCAGCACTCAAGGCCATTGCTCTCATTCGATTGGGAAGGAGAGAAGAGGCTGATAAATTAGCAGATACTCTTGTAAAGACGCAGGCATACATGAAGAGTTCTGTTACCTTAAATCCGCTTTGCTTAGTTCTATCATCTCTAGATCGCTCAGAAAACGAGGTGGAAGTCCTTGACGCCGCCAGTAAAGCAAGCCCCGACTCTGTAGAAATTGGATCTAAAGCATTTCTGGCCATGGTGAAAGCGAAACAATGGCAAAAAGCTCAGCAGACCTCCCTACGAGTTCATAAAGCAGCCTCAGCAAAAGACAAGAAAAATGATGGCTACTTCTGGTCTTCAATGCAATCATATTCGCTCATTTCGAGTGATGACTCACTCCCAGGTCATCAGCTGGCTTTACCATTAGCTCAAAGGATGATTGCAAAGCATCTAGAGACGAAGCCTTTTGGACCCAAGTCAGATGAAATCATGTTCCTATACGCTATCATACTTCGTAAACAAGGCAAAAGTCAAATTCAAGAAGCATTAAAGCTACTAAACGATGAGGAGAGAGGAAAGGAGCTATGCAAGCGCTCAATGACGTTGTCAGCCCTTAGATATGAGCTTTTGGAGGAAGCGAAAGACTGGAGTACGATCTATCAAGAGGCAATAGCAGCCTTAGAGTCAGGCGACCGGAATTGGTCTCGTGTTCAAGAAGTGGTCAGAGGAGCGATAGAGCTTGCTATTTTGAGCCCACTGTCAACCCTTTATGAGGTTGAGGAGCGTCTTTTATCATTGACTTCAAAATATGGAGCAAAGGACAGAACTTTGAGCCTTGGTCCTCTTTATCTCATTGATCAAGCTAGAAAGGTATCAGGACTATTAGAATCATTGCCAAAGTCGAACCTTCTCGATCTCTACCTTTCTTACTTTCACAAATTTTGTTCTAAAGCATGTGCTCACGAAGATTTGGCACCCTATTCGATTCTTCTGTCTGAGCAGGAGAAGCAGAGTGTACTACAAATTCTTGAGAAGGAAAGCAAATTTCCCACGAAATCTTTCGAGGACTTGGATGCCCTCTACCGCAATTTGAACGCTTGCAAGCTAGCAAGATTGATGCAGTCCAAAGAGCACACAACAGATATGTCCGAAATGGAAGCTGCTAAAATGTACTTTACGCTCTATCTATGTGCTCTTCCAATTGGGAAAGATCTACCAAAAACGGAAATGCAACCAGCAGATGATTATGGGCTGCTTTGCGCCCAAGCTTTGATTCATGCAAGTGTACTACAGCGTGAAAAGGGCAATAAAGAGTCAAGATTGACTTTATACCTAGCCATCGTGATTCTCAAGTGTGCACTCAAGTATTCACCCAAAGGATACAGACTACGTGTCCTGCTGATACGGCTGTTGAAACAGTGTGGAGCGGTAGATTTGGCTCGGAAAGAGTACGAAGAGATTGGAGTCAAGGCTATTCAACATGATACACTGGGTTGGATCTTATCAAGTCGAAGCGCTTCTGCAGCATCACTTTTGAAAGCTGATTCAAAAGAGGAAGAAGCACATAGAACAGCAGTGAAACGGTTGCAGACTGTTTGGAAAGAAGGGAAAATTCAAGTACCTCAAATGGTTTGCAAGTCCTTCAGTAGTGGTATATTCTCGCGAGTCGAAGAATTAGTGGACTTTGGCGAGAAGCTTAATCATTCATTGACAAAGTGGCTCATCGCAGTAGAGACAGCTCGAAATGAAGCTCTACAAACAATATCAGGTAATAAAGTTAAAGATGATTTGATCAAGCTGACAAATGATTTGCAAGATTGTAATCTATCTATATTACAGGGAAAGGTCTCTGATCAGCAAGACTACCATGTCTTACTCAATTTGATGCCGGCTAGCTGTCCAAGCATCAATGTCTTGACAAGTTCAGCATCGCTAAAAGAACCGGGTGTGAGTACAAAAATCAAAACGCTGAATAAGGTTCGTGCTCAGAATAGAAATGATCGTCTCCTCAGATTCCTTTTTTGCAATCTATGCTTCCAGTAGCATATGCCCACCTGGGAATTCAGTCGGTGCAAGACTTGGTGACAAGTCAAGAAGCTGAAGATGTGAGTAATAAATCTTTGGAAAGTGGTAGGTCTATCATTGACTTGTTGAAATGTGGAGACAGACCACAAGCGAAGAACAAGCATTATCAAACTTAGCTTTGGCTCTATTGAAGAAAGATGCGTCGCTTATCCAAGCGACTTCCTCCAAATTTTGGGAAGGTGAGTGCGATAAGTAGCTTCGAAAATTGCGATGCTGACTAGTGCTCTTCTCATCCACAGTGACACTAGATATCATTGACAAACAGTCTTCCACTCATGTCCCAGCCAGAATTTATCATGCAGCAAGCATCGCCTTGGAGGCCATGAAATTAATGTCAATGACACTATCCGGCAAGAACGAAATATTAACAAAAGGAAATTTTAAAGACTCACAAGCCCATTTCTCTAGCTTATTAAATTCAATAGAAAGCCTTCAATTTGAAGCACCTGCTACACCATCTCAAGAATGGTGCAAATTAATCAACAAATTGCCTCCTACTCTTCGTGGTGGTCTTGATGGTCAAGCTCTCTTCAAGACAGAATCTCGCTTATTGCTAGAAAGTACTTTAGGGGGCAGAATAGCCTTGCTTGAGAGGATGAAAACCCAATCATTAGAATGTTAGACAAAGACAGCATACATTCTTGTAATACTCATACTTTGCCTATTCAATGTTATATAAGCATAATTGAGAGGCCCGATTCCATTCATAATCGATGAAGCTTTAGGGGAGAGTAAATTCGCGTATAATTGCGAGCACCTATTCTCAACTTTTATAAAAATCTTGCTTTCGGATTTTATTCCGAATCAGCCTTAGCGCATGAATCGTAAGTGTAGTGATGCACTTGTCCCGTCGATGGAAACGTCGTCACCTGTCTTCTAATTCAATTTACGACCTCGATCACTTATCCGAGATGGGAAAACAACAGCGTCTCGTTTCAGAAGAAGCAAATGATGAAGAGATCAAGTTGCAATTGACAGCGGAAGATTATGAAGTTGAAGAGCACGCTTCAGACTACTTTGAAAGAGCAAGCCAAAGTAGTCGAAGTCAAAGATTCAAGGCTTTGGTAATAATTCTTGCTTCTGCTCTCTTCTTTTATTCATACATTCTACCAATATTGCCAAGCATACCAGTCGAACTTACACCAGATGGTCTTCGAGCACCTCGACCACATCACCGTCCGTCTGGACTTGGTCGTAAACCTTGCCCTCACGCAAAGAGTAAGGAGCACATTGATGGGTACATGCAAAATGCAAGGATCGCTGAGAAAGAGCAAACAAAGGAAGCAAAATACATTATGAAGGACAACCTCGACCCAAGTGCAATTGAGAAGATCTTTGAGAAGATTTATCTTTCGGTACCATCTGCAGAAGGAGCAAAGAAGACTCTGCAAGGACTGACAAGCGTAACTCACGTTGCAGGTACAAAAGGCGATTACGATACAGCTATTAGCGTTTTAGAGCAGTGGGGTAGCTTGCTAGGTGCAAAATTACCAAAGAATTCCAGTGAGGCAGTATTTGATGCTGGTAGTCCTGAGAGTATTCACTACATGACTTCTACAAGAGAGTCAAGAGGTGACGTCGCACCAAAGGCAGATTTGACTAGTCTTCACCCATTGGGCGATCCTCAAGTATGGGTAGACACTTATAGTGTGTGGCTCAATTATCCTGTATCCTCCTCTTTGACTATCTCCAAGCAAAACGAGACTACCAGGCCATATTTTACCGCTGCTCTGAAAGAGGATGTCTTGGCGAAGGATCCAACAAGTCCAGATGGATTGCCAACCTTCCACGGATACTCCAAGAGTGGAAAAGCAAGCGGGAAAGTCGTGTATGCTGCTCTCTGCACTAAGCAAGATTTCGACAGACTTGTGGAACTTAAAGTTGAAATTGCGGGCAATATTGTACTTTGTCGATATGGAGGACCTTTCCGTGGTCTCAAGGTACGATTGAGTGCTGAACATGGTGCTGTAGGTACTTTGATCTACTCTGATCCCTTTGAAGATAAGAATGTCACTATAAAGAATGGATTTCAAGCATATCCAGATGGACCTGCTCGTAATCCTTCATCAGTTCAAAGGGGTTCAGTACAGGCAATTTCCATTTATCCTGGTGATGCATCTACTCCTGGTGCTCCTTCCTATCGTAATGCAAGTCGTGAAAATCCCGAAAATGTCGATGCACTCCCTGCCATTCCATCACTACCAATCAGTTATGTTGATGCATTACCTTTCTTACAAGCCGTTTCTGGAAAGGGTAAGAAAGCACAGGATGTGGGACCAGGCTGGCAAGGTGCTGTACCAGGTGTAGAAGAATATTGGACTGGACCATCGGAAGACATTGTCGAGATGGATAATCAAATGACAGATTATTCTTCACCAAAGGATATTTGGAATACATATGCAAAGATTCCTGGTGTGATTGAAGATGAGATCGTCATTGTCAGCAATCATCGTGATGCATGGACATTTGGAGCAGGGGACCCTAGCTCAGGTACAGCGGTTGTGCATGAATTGGTAGCTGGTTTAGGAGCACTGGTCAAGAAAGGATGGAGACCATTACGAACAATCTTGATTGCTAGTTGGGATGCTGAAGAATACGGTTTGATTGGATCTACAGAAGCAGCCGAAGATTATCCTGAGTATTTCAAAGAGAAAGCAGCCATCTTTTTAAATTTAGATATGGCTGTGTCAGGAGGTATTGCATCAGCAAGTTCTTCTCCTTCTTTAGTCGATTTAATTGTGAATGCTGCTTCAGAAGTAGCTGATCCTAGCGGTAATGGTACTGCAATCACCCTCAAAACACCTCGAGCCCTTGGATCTGGATCAGACTACACTGCTTACTTGCAAAATCTTGGAATTGCTAGTTCTGACATGAGCTTCAGAGGTGGTTCAAATGATGCAGTTTACCACTATCACTCCAATTATGATTCGTTTCATTGGATGGAAAATTACGGAGACCCAACATTTGCTCGACACCATGCAATGGCTCAGTGGATAGGATTAGTGACATTACGAAGTGCTCAAGGTATCTTTTTGCCTCTCAATATCACAAATTATGCTTCTGCTTTAGATGGCTACTTGAACAAGGTCAAGAAGATTGCACCAAAGACTCTAAATTTGAGTCAATTGAGTAGCGTCATTACCACTGTAATCAAACGAGCAGAAGCATTTGAGGTGGAGAGAAATCAGGTAGCTGAAAAATTAAATAAGGCTTTGTCCGGCCCTGGTTCAACATTGCATCATTATCATCATGATCATCACCACAAGAAACCATCACCCGAGTTGAGAAAGCTATTTGCTCATGTTCGCTCCATCAATAAGAGAGCAATGGCATTCGAAACGAGTTTCTTATCTAAAGATGGTAAAGGTCTTCACAAGCGACCTTTCTACCAGCATCTTGGAGTAGCTCCTGGAAGATATTTGGGATACGGTGCGACTACATTCCCTGGTTTAACAGAAAGTATTACTTTGGATGGTGGTGAAGGAACACAGTATGAGATTGAGCGTCTCGTTGATGTTCTTCACAGCTTAGCAAAATCACTAAAGGCCTAGCCAAAATTCAAATTTTCTCTTTCCTCATTATTAATTCCATCACTCCAACCTTAGCTCTCATCAACGAGACTGCAATACTATTAAAGTATCCTATTTCCTCACTTCGTACAGTGTTATGATGCGTACTTTGCCTGTGTGATCTTTTTAATAAGCTTTATTGCGATTGAGGTTTTTCTCTGCATACTCACCATTTGTACTCCCTTCATTTTATATCTGAATTGTTCAAACAGTATGTATCAGTAAAGAAGACGACAAAGAATGATCTTTACAATTGACTTACTGGCATTTCTCATAGAACGCTGCTCGAAAATGTCATAATTTTAGCATTGCCAGCTATCAAACAACATAAATCACTAACCTTGATTTTCAGCACTGCAATCTAAAATAACTTTGTATGCACCCAAACTCTCAGACAGCAATGTCAAAGCATTAATCATCTTTTTCCCTAAACCTTTTCCTTGAACAGAAGTATCAACTGCAATATCTTCAATATGACCTGCTGATCCTAAATTGCGAATAAACTTGTATTCAAGGAATAACGATCCTACAGCGATAATCTTATCAGTCTCTGTATTGACAATCACAATAGTATAATATGCTGGTGGTTGGCTCGTCTTCATCATCTGAAATTGCTTCAAGTATGCTGCCTGACCTGGATCAGGCGTTTCTGTGAGTGCTTGAAGGACAGAGAGATGACCTCGCTCATAATCGTTAGCTGCTAAAGGTCGGATCTAGCATACGAATTCAACAATAAATTACATATCTGTTTCGGTCTTATCGATTCGACTCACATGTAGATCTGAAGAGAACCCATGAGATACACCTTTGGGAAGCAACTTGGCCTCAAAGAGGAGATCCAGCTGGTCATCTGGTGTAAAAGGCATATTGGGCCTCCTATGATGTCAAATGAAAGTGGTAGGAAACGAGTTAATTCAAACCAACACAAGATAGTCGCGCAAAAATATAGAATCACTGCACAGACCAAGGTCTTTTTGTTTATTTTTGGGGATTTTTGCAATTCTTCTTTTACTTTGTCCGTCATGGTAGTCAATAGTCAGCCAAAAGAGTTGCACGAGGGTATGATGGCGAAAGCAAGCAGCTCAAAGCACTTTGACTTGAATGGATCAAAGTTAAATATTGAATCGCACTTTAAGTCATCAGAGGTAGATTTTCAAGATGAAGATGTCATCAAATGCCTAAAGAGTGAGCAAGATGGTTTCTTCTATATACCAAACTTCATTAGCAAACATGAAGAGGAATACTTGATAGAGAGGGTGTGTTCAATACATAGTATGATTAGGTTTCACAAGTCAGTTCTGAGCAGAATTTTTTCCCATTCTCAGATTGGCTCGTCACCTAAGCCTAAATGGAGAGAATTGCAGGCAAGAAGGTCAGTAAAAGTGCAATGCATGCGTGGTAATTGTGCCTTTGTCATCGATTCAGCTCCTTTACATTGATTCTCTCCTTTTATTTTTCAAATTGGAGTGGTCAAACTCTTTGTAGACTTCAATATTGGGGTGGTCATGTATCCGAAAAGCAGGTGCTCATACCAGAGAGCATGCCCGATTTCCTTTCAACATTTCCTCCTCTCATTGAGCGTCTTCGTTCACTTGGTGCTTTCGATGGTAGTAAACATAGCGAGCCAAATCACTGTGTGAGTATTTTTTTCCTTGCAACAGCATACTGTGAAATGTATCGAGGTATACTAATATGAGCTTATAAGCTTGTCAATGAGTACGAGCCAGGCCAAGGCATCATGGTATGTCAATTATTTCGATAATGTCTTGACTTCGCTGACCGCTTCTATACATACAGCCGCATGAAGATGGAGGGGCTTACTATGCAGCGGTGGCTACTGTCAGTCTGGGTAGCTATACTCTGCTTGACATTTATCGTTATGCGAGTACGTCAAAGACAGATGGAACTGATCAGAACGTAGAGGCAAGAGCAAGAGAGCAGAAACCACGTTTTTCCATTTTGCAAGAACCAAGGAGCTTATTACTTACTCGTGGAGCAGCATATAGGTGAGTGGAATTGAACTTCATGAGAATAATTTCATTAATTCCAGCGCCACCAAACTCGCAGAGCTTTCCTTCATGGAATTGCAGAGCGAAGTCAAGATAACGCAAGCGAATTGCAAGCTGTTGTAAACACAGACCGAATCGAGGAAGTATCATTGAAGAAAGCGCTCAAAGACAGCAAGATGGATGACAGCACTTTTTTGACCAGAAATACTCGACTTAGTTTGACTTTCCGAGATGTAGAGAAGGTTGCTCCAAAAGGTTTGATGACGAAGATGCTTGGAAAGCGTTGACATGTCAGCATTTCTTTGCAACAATAGTACATGGAATAGAAGATATAGTGAGGTGAGAATTCGAGTCATCAGTAGTATCCGCGACCTCTGCCTCTGCCTCGTCCTCGGAATGGCCTGCCCCTTCCTCTGCCTCTACCTCTCCCCCTCGCTGACATGCCAGGTAAATTTGTTCTCTTTGCTGTGACCTGCAGGTTGAATAATTCATTAGAAATTTCACACAATCAGATTTTTGCTTCGAGTGGAGCATCATTTTGCTTTACTCACCTTAATAAGTCTTCCCCTGAACAGACTCTCGTTCATCACCATTGCATTTCCCACTAATGAAGGATCCGCAAACTCAACATAAGCGTATCCTTTAGGATGACCAGAGAATTTATCACATAAAATGGTGACGCGATTGATGGTACCACATGATTGAAAGTGCTGTTGAATCTCTTCTGGTGTTGCTCCATAATCGACCTATGGTCAAAAGAGTATTTAAGATCTAATTTATGATGCTTGACAAAGACGTAGAAAGACGCGCAACTAAATTACTCACATTTCCTACATAAACACTCCTAGCATCCACCTCTTCCTTTTCTTCTTCTGTCAAACCTGCCATTTGTGATCCTCCTACATCTCCTGAACCCATTCCATTACCTGCTTGCTCTTGCATCTCTCTCAATTTGGCTGCTTCAGCTTCCATTTCGGCCACTCTAGCCTTCATTGCTTCCAAAGCGGCATCATCCAGATCATCAACACCGGTGGTAGCAATCGCACCATCTGTGCCTTCTGGAAATTCCATCTCATCCGTTGCGGACATCATGAGATGCTGTAAATTGGGTCAAAGCAAAATAAAGTCAAAGAGTAGAAAAGGATTTTCTCTCAAACACTTACAAGAAGCATCAACAAAGAATGTCAATCTTTGGTTCTTCCATATTGAGTCACGTGTGTAAAACTTAAGGAAAGTCATGCTTCTATCTTTTCTCACTCGACAATGACCGGGCTTTTTCAAATATATCACAACAAGAAAGACTCAAGTCACAAATGAGACGTTAAAGCAAGGTTGATGTTTTGCTTGTCCTTGAATTATGGTATGTATTGCTTTTGGGCTGGATCCCGATTAGTGAAAAGATACAAATACAGTACTTGCAAATTGATCAAGTAGCTTCTCTCGACACACCCTCTGATCTCCATTTCCTCGTACAGTACGACATAAGATGACTTTACTTGTTCTTAGTCTGTCTATAGCTGAAACGTTTGCGAGTGGGGGCGAATTCTCCAAGTTTGTGACCCACCATCTCTTCAGTAATGGAAATTGGAATATGATTTTTGCCATTATGTATCAGAAACTTCAATCTGATAGGCAGAACAGATAAGAGACGATTCTATATGAGATATTATTTTCTCATTTCTCATGTAACAAGACTATCACTCACCCTACAAAGTTGGGAAGAATCGTCGAAGATCGAGCATTTGTGCGAATGGGTGTATTATTCTTGAGTGCTTGCGGGAGATTAGGAAAGGCGACAAAGAAAGGACCTTGAAGGGGAAAAAAGGAAGCAATGTTTAATGTCCATGTCTCTATCAAGACATTTAAACTTCTTCTGAAACTCACCTTTCCACGCTGACCTGCTACAAGCCACAGCTGATGGAAGCATTGTATGTGTGCAATGAGGTTAAGAAACAGATTGAACAATTAATTGCAATGCTGAAGATGAGAAAGATCCGCTTAAGTAAATTCACGTGAAGACCTATAGAAAAAAAAAAGTTGACTTCCAAGACTATTTAATTTGGGTTTATACTGCAGTGCTTTGGAGTAGCTTTGCCTTGCCTCCACCCCTCTCTGTCGATAATGTCGCAGAAGGAGGTGATTCATTTAACGCTAGGTACTCTTTCACAACATATATCGACTCACTTCTTCAATCAACAATCTTCTCATTTTCAATATGATGAAAAGATTAGTGATGATGCTAGTAGCTCGAAGCAAAACGATGATCTCATTTTAGATGCAAACGTCGACTTTCAAGAGGGGATTGGAAGCAGAAGAAATGAGCAAACGTTCTTTCCTCGTCAGATCATTGCAGGGTACAGGGAAGAAATGGGTACTGGATGGGATGCCTACAGTGTGATCTTAGAAGAAGATGAAGGCATGGATACGGAAGATGATGATAGCATCTTGAGGCCAAGCAGTGCAGTAAATGAAGGTTTTCATGCTTGGAGTCGCCCTGCTGAGCTGATACATACAAGCGAAGATAGCAAAGTCAAAAGCGCCCGATTACAAATACAGCAGGATGATGAAGACGATGGTGGTGACCTAACAGCAAGTGATGACGATGAAGATGAAGAAGGAACTACCATGCACACCAGCGAGTCGCCATCTTCTAACACAAACGGAGACAGCAAATCAACTAATTATGTAAGGCCTCACAGTAGTACGAGGCATCACAAAACTTCGGCCTCGTATGCACACAATCCGGTACATCCTCGTGGGTTGTATGCGCTTCCTCGCTTATTTGGCGCCGGTACATTAGTGCCAATGGGTGCTGGAGAAGGTGTTGAAGGGTGCAATCCCTTCTCAACATTTGAGATGGGAATGTCACTAGCCAAAGAAATGGAAAGAGAGAATTCAATTACAGAGGATAGTATACGGTGGTTTGCAGAAGACAGTGACTCACTGCAGTCTTTTAATCTGACCACATGTACCTCTGATGGATTTTCTGGCTTTTCGCACGAAGTCATGCAATCTTTGGCTGATGAGTTTCCCAAAACTCCTGTCATTGCTTGGGGGGCTCAGTGGGGCAGTACAAAGGAAAGGGATGAAGAAGACGAAAGTGTGAGAGACTGTCTATTTAGAGCGCTATCCGATCGTACTGACTTACTAATTGCTTTCTAGAGGCTTGCTCGATTAAGAAAAATGAACAATATACTATCACTCTGGTCCCTCTCTTCTGCCTCGTTACATGTTCCATTACAGGTACCAATGCAGCTCAGCCAGCCTCAGGAGGTGAAAAGCAAAGTTAACACTTGCTTCTCTTCTAGAGTGGACTGGACTGATCCATACCAAGCAGGTGCTTTATTAAGTGCTCACATTGACACATCGACAATCAGAATGAGGCTACGGGATCAAAATCAGAGACTCACCACTGCTTCATTGATCGCTAGTCTGAATTGGCGTAGAGATACACCGATTGCCAGCTTGGGAGGCTGCATACCAACACCTCTCCTTGCCCCTTTTGCTAAGAAAGCAACACCTTTGGATCCAATTGAAGCGCTTCTGGCATCTCGGGGATATGGTGGCAACAGAAGAGGACGTGATGAGCGTAATATCGAGTCGCCCAAAGAGAGGGGTCTCAAGGCAGCACATCAAATTCAAAAGTACTTTATGAATTTCTCCTTTCCAGATTCAAGTAAGCCTTCTGCCAACTTTGCAGAGAGTATAGTAGCAAGAGATGATGACAAATTGGCAGAGAAATCGACTCGCGAGGGAATTGAAGCATGGAGTCAATTGCAAGATCCAGTCGGACAGAGCACTGTGATTCCTTTGCCTTTCCGAGTGCAGTCAGCTTCTTTTCCTCAGCTTTTCTCGAAATTAACTTCAACAGGCAGACCTATGCCTGAAGGCTACAAGTCTAGACCAAGAGTTCAATCAGTTCCCATGTTATCATCACTTTTCACTTCTCCAAAAACGGCCTCTACATTACGAGAAGCTCGAAATTACATTGACAAGAGAGTGATTAAAGGTCACGACTCCTTGACTTCATTTGGTTTGGGTGGTGCTAGAGGATCCAGTGCGGGTCAGGCTGCAAGTGATGATAGTGAAGGACCTTTGGGAGGTAAAGATGGTATGGTAGAGATTCGCGAGAGGCTGGAGGAGCTGTTAGGAGCGTATGAAGGAGAAGATTTCAACGAGGAAGAGGATGAGCAAATCGGTACCGATGAAGAATACGAAGATCAAGTGGAAGAGTGGGAGATTTGAATCTTCCATTTGTTAATTGAAAAGGTTTACATAAAGTAAACAATCTGCATATTGTACAATTATTACATTCATCATCAAACTGTCACATTTGATATCCTAGCAATGCATTTACTTTTTGGTACCATCATGTAGTTGTACAAAGCTTCGATCTAAGCCTTGGTTTTCGACAAAGTCATAGACGGCTTTTCGTTGATCTCCTTGAACAAAGACTTCATGCTTTGGATTCTTTGGAGTTGAAGTTGCTAAGGCAGTGGCTGAGATGTAAAAGAGTTGATTAGGGGTATCAGTATCTGCAATTTCCAGGTCATCCGAGACGACAACTCACCACTGGCACTGGCACCTAGCTTCATCAGATCGTGTGCCAATAATTGAGGATCAATTCCATAAATTTCTAAACCAGTAATTAGAGTGATTACTTTTCTACCTTGTCGGGTTTTGATTTCAATTGTTACTGGCTTTGCTGCCCCTTTACTTATGGATCCAACAAATTCTGATTCCGTTTCTGGCTCCAATATATCTATATTGATCCCTTCTCCTTTAGTAGATTTACCCTTGGAATTAATCTGCTGTACTATCGTTGCTCTGTCTGGTCGTAAACGGCTACTTCGATGATATTCTATGCAAGAGGTTGCTAAAAGTCGATTAATGAGTTCTTGCCTAGTTAAAGAAGCTGGAATTTCAAATAGCTGTGCTTTTGGGTATAGCGCATGTACCAAGATTGGGTCTTCCAGACGAATTTGTGCTTGATTCTTGGAGTCTACCAAGTTGTGAGAAGAAATGCAATCATACACATACCCTCGGATGACTGGCTGAGAAAGGGGCTGAGAGGTGCTGCAGGGTAAACAAGTAAATGATTTCAGCACTCATTGAAAAAGGCGCCGCAACTCTTTGTACAAACATACCTTGCTGACATTTCTTGAAACAACTTTACAGAGGAAGCGGAAGCTTTCCAAAATCGTTCAATTACAACACTTGTCTTTTGAATGGTGTTTGTAGTGGAAGTATGATTTGAGGTAGTATCTTGCATTTGATTTAAAATACTTGACTCTGACTGAGCCTGGGCAATGGTATAGTATGGTGCAAGTCCTGAAAAGCTGGAAAATCAAGAGATTTAGAAAGTAATAATCGGCATCCGGTATCACAAAATACTCACTCTGCATGCTTGCTATTTATTGAAGTAATTACTGTGTCTTTTCCTTTTGCTTCTTTACACTTGAGCAACTCAATCTTCTCAGCATTCTTTATCCATTTGACTAGCTTTTTAGTCGATGTTCGCTTAATGTCAACCAGATCTGCACTAATAGTTCTTTCATCCTCTTCGCTTTCTAATGTTACAAGTGAGTGAGCTAGGCGACTCTTGCCCCGACCTTTACCGTCTTTTGGCGGCCAATGCGCTGGCCTATTTGGAAGAATGTGAGTGGAATATAGTGCCGACATTGGCATGGGAAGAAGTTTTTGTTGTTTGGAAATTCGAAATAGAGACTCAAGTAAAGCTATGTGCAGAATAGCATCCACCTCTGTTGTGAACATGGTACACATTTAGTTTAGTAAATTTACTCTCCTTTCCACCATCTTAGCTAGTAAACTTACCTGCGACTGTAAAAGCAAAGCTGTCTTCGGTATTTGGTACGTCGCTACTCTCTTTATTCTCGTCTCCAGAGGAGAGGACTTGTTGCTGCTGATCTTTGTTTCTCTCTTTCAATCTTAGGCCGTCGATTCCTTCTTCAACGTTCACTATCCCTACATCACCATAATTTGCAGAGAGCCGCTTCAATATAATTCGTGCCTCTTCTTCAGTCGGTGGACTTTGCTTGCCTCCCAATTCCCATAGATAATCTCCTTTGGAATGTATTGTGGTGGCCGCCTTACCCTTCTCTCCAGCCGCTCTTTTGCTACAAATGTCCTTCATATCAAATTCTGACCTTGCTACTACCATTGGCAGCAAAGATGGGTATGATGTAATCGAGATGATAGATGATGATGGTGGGTATACATTTCCTGGCTGTACATCTGTAAAAGTATTGGGTGATGGAATGAGACCTGGTATCATAAGAGCTGATCCTCCCAGAAGAGTAGGGTCCACAATCTGTGGCCAAGTTGGAAGTCTCGGAAGTAGAGAAGGGACTACCCATAGGGCGTATACAGTTGGAAATACTTCTGCTAATTTTGTTTGATGTTGCTTCCCATTCTTTTCACCTTTCTTTTGCGCTTGCTGTAAAGCATCTCCTGCATTTGATCCTATCTCAAACCAAAGTGGTTTACCTCGTTCATCTGTATATATGACTGCCTTTTGATTGCCGCTGGTGGTAGCACTGCATTGCTTTATCCCATTGGGGACGACTTGGAGTAGGACCTCTGAAGGAATGGAACCAAGAATTGGGTACAAAGCTTGCAAGTGCGATAGAAAAGATCTTCGAGAAGATGATCGCAGCGGGGTCGAAGGCTTAAGCGTAGCTGGCTTCTTGAACATGGATGGCCGCTCAAGAAGAAAAGTTGAGAAATGATAAAAAAATAAAATAAAAAAATAAAAATAAAAAAATTGTAATTAAATTAGTGTTGGTCTTCACCACCTCGACTTTCGTCTGCAGTACCCGACTTCCGTTTGTTCAATCGACGACTCTTTGCCAAAATCGATCTCGTCTGAGTTCCCACTCTGTCTGAATCTAGTCTATGTAGCCAAAGAAAGGAAAGAGAGAGAGAGAGAGAATTTGAAGAGGTCAAAAAGTGGTATAGGTTTGTTGGTAGTATACAAAAATGGAATGATTGTGGGATCCCTCGCTTGCTATCATCTTTTACCTCCTGACGACAGCATTCAATTTACTCCTCTTGGCTGCTACCTCATCTGATTTGATTCCACTAACATCTCCCGGATGCTTTCTCTTTTTTTTCTTTTTGTGTGGAGACTGCTTTTCGAATTCGTCTGACTCTAAAAGTGTTAAATCAATCTGAATAGGAAGAACAAGATGAAAATGTGTAAGCTTTGGTTTTGCTGCAAAATTGAACATAGTCGACGAACGCTGATCACTCACGTCTGGTACTGGACCTGCTTCAACCGTGAAAGCAGATCGCAACGAGTCCTCATCAAAAGGCGCAATTCTTTGCACAGTCGTTTCTGGCCTAAAGACTATATCTCGCATCGTAGTCCGGCCGGTAATTTCAGCAGGTAATGTGGGCATAGGTGCACCAGAAGAACTTGCTGCTGCTAATGCTGTATTATATTTGCTTACAGTTCGCTTAGGAGGTCGTACTTGACCTGAAGAGATTTAATTTTACAATCAAGATTAGCAAAGGTGGTAGCATACCATGCCAAATATCGGCAACGTACCTGGTAAATCGCGAACGTAGTTGATGTATGTTTTTTCCAACACCAACGGCTTGACTGCTTCATTATCATGTGATGTCGACCCCTCTATCTGTTGTCGACTTGATTCTGAAATTCCAACGTTGTTACTTCCTTCTCCTTTCAATGCATTCGAGTTCTCTTTCTGTTTCGACTTTACTGGAGCAATATAAGGCTTGACACTCACTTCCCAAAGAGATTTAAGATCGAAAAGGGTAATTAGGTCGTCGGCACCGTGCAGCTGATGCTTTACTTTGGCCTGCGAGTGTGGTATTTGTGGATTTTCAGGGACAGCGTAACACACTGATTTTACTTCACCCTCCATGTCAAGAGATGCGAGTATATATTATATGGAAATGTAGTAGAGAGAAAGCTAAATGACGGAATGTTGATGCCAACTTTGGATGGCAGATTTCCCAATTCGCAACTTATTTCACGCGATGTTGTAGACCCTTTTCTTTTCGCACGATAGATATATTTGAAGGGCAAAAAAAGGCAAGAAAAAGAAGAAAGAGAGGAAAAAAAAAAAAAAGGGCCTTCTTCTCCTTGTTGAAGCTTAAGTCAGATGCCTCTATACAATCATCACTACCAGTAATAAATAGGAAACTGGCGGGCAAAAAAAATTTGGTGTAAAATTTGGCATGATGGTAGGGCTGACATGTGGCTCAAGATCAGCTCTATGCTTCTCACGCATTCAAGTTCGACCTTATTTTGTAGTTCCAGTGCTTTTCGCCCCTAATCCTCAGTTGTCATCACCACTTCCTTCAAGTCGACGTACTTTCAGGCAAGGCAAGAATGCTGTAAAGAAGTATTCCAAGGCTATGAATTTTCAAGATAGTCTGCAATTCAAGAAAAAGAATGAGGCGCCTCCAATACCCGACTTTAGCTTACCGAAAGCACCTAGTAAAAGCGAGGTGGCTGGCCATCTTATAAGAAGGGTCAGCAGTATAGCATCCGCTGTCTTATGTGGAAGGATAGCGAGCTGGGGTATAAGAGGCGATTCACTGAAGAGTATTATTGCTGCAAAAGCACCGGAAGATCCTCGATGTCAAGGGTCCCCTCGAAATGTTATTACTGCATTGATGCAAATTTGGTCAAAAGAAGCTATGGCAGCGTTGGATGACGGCGAGCCACAATCATCATCTTATTGGGATATTGAAAATCTTCAAAATGCTTTTGAAGCCGAGGGAAACGGAATGCTTGAACGAGCGTGCATTGAGTCATTTCTACAATGGCTAGAGACGAATCTCGAATCCATTCAGGGTAGTGATACTGTTCTATCCCATCTAAGAATTATACGATCCATTGGTGATATGAGATTTCCACCTCTCAAGTATGAATCAGCCCGCACCATCACCCGTCATATTCACTTGCATGTTGGTCCAACGAATAGTGGAAAGACTCATGGTGCTTTGTTGGCGTTGTGTAAAGCAAACACTGGGCTGTATGCTGGACCATTACGACTTTTAGCTCACGAAGTATGGGAACGAATCAATTCAGGCACTGTATCACCAGGTATAGCACCAAGAGCATGCAATTTAAAGACGGGAGAAGAAATCAAGGTGACTGACGAATTGGCAGGTCTCATGTCTTGCACTGTTGAAATGGTAAACTTTAATAAATTGGTGGACGTAGCTGTCATTGATGAAATTCAAATGATAGGTGATCCACAAAGAGGACACGCTTGGACGACTGCTGTTCTTGGAATTCCGGCAAAGGAGATGCATTTATGCGGTGAAAATAGTGTTATTCCACTTATCAAAAGATTAGCAGAAGCTTGCGGTGACATAGTACATGTTCATGAATACAAACGACTTACTCCTCTCAAAGTTGGAAAACATATCAATGGAAATTTAGATGAGATTCAAAAGGGAGATTGCCTGGTCGCTTTCAGCAGATCTGAAATTTTTAGATTTAAAAAGGAGATAGAGGAGCGAACACCATTCAAATGTGCCCTTGCATATGGAGCTCTCCCGCCAGAAACAAAGAGTGAGCAAGCTAAGCTATTCAATGACCCAAACAACGATGTGTCAGTCATGGTAGCTAGTGATGCAATAGGAATGGGTCTAAATTTAAAGATTAAACGAATCATTTTTGCATCTGTACACAAGTGGAACGGTACAGAAACAGTGGCCATCTCTGCATCTCAACTTAAACAGATTGCGGGTAGAGCAGGAAGATATGGAACGACGGGTGATCAAGAAGAAGGTGGATATGCTACAACTCTCAATGCAGCTGACTTGCCAATTTTGGAAGAAGCATTAAAAGTTCCCTTGAACCCCATTACTAGAGCTTCAATTCAACCATCTTCAGATGATTTAGCCTTCTTTTCCAGCATGCAACCCATTGTAAAAAGACAGGTCGACAATGTGACAGGAAAGCATCGGTCTCTGATAAGTTTATTGGAAGATCTTCAAGCGATATCCCAAATTGATTCTTCGACATACTTTGCTTCATCAATGGAACAGCAAAATGCAGTTGCACCAATCATAGAGGACGCTGTTCCTACTACGACAAATTTAACCATTGCAGAAAGGGAGACATTTGCTATAGCACCAGCTAATGTTCGAGATGAAAAATTGATGGCTCTACTGGCAAATATGGTAGGTTATTATGTTCGGTCTGAATTGATCAGCTTTGAAGCATGTGATAATAGTCTTGGAATGTTGAGAGAACTTCGAAGCATTGAAAAGGTGCAGCAAAGGATAGAAGCTCGTATAAAAGATACTAAAGAAGAAAGTGATGGAAAAGGAAGAAACCTTGATAGGGAAGTACTCATACTTGAAGAAATCAGTCAAATGAATACACCTCCGGATATCAATACACTTATGGTACTAGAATCACTTCATCGTGGTTTGACTTTGTATCTTTGGTTTTCATTTAGATTACCACTAGCCTTTTGCTATCGTAAGGAAGTGGAAGTGCACAAACTTAGAACTGAATCAGCAATTGCATTCAGCCTCGAAGCAATTAAAGCAGGTAGACAAAACAGGTTGGCATGGAAAGGCAAAGTAGACAGAGGTGAAGCAGAGCCTGGTAGTGGACCACGACGTGGTGTTCGTCAAGGTGGATCAGTGAATCAGAAATTCAAAAGGAAGGAAGGAGGGCAAGGTATGCCAGTATGGAGGAATTGAGAGGAATTACAAACATTTATTTTCATCACTGTAAAAATAGAATTCAATTAATCAATCACCCTTCTATTAGATTAGCCTCTTCAGCAAGTAGTGTATATATGGGGTGACCTCATTCTACAGTAATTGAGGTGAAGTTTATGAAGGAGGAGCTCGATCATGAAGCCATGAATTGAGCATATGAAGACTTGTTTCTGGCTGATCGTGAGGTACAAAATGACCACTTTCATGCACAGTCAAAAATGTCAAATTTCCAAAAGTTCGGTGGAAACCAGCTTCTTTTCCATCTTGGAGTCTATACCAAGGTACAAGATCAGTCTTTCTAAAGCCTTTTGCTCCCGACCATTCCAGATCTTGTGTCCAAGCATCGATACCCAAGTAATTACAGATGAAATCTCGTTCACCTGCATAAAGGAGAACTCGGACATTATTCTCCAATAGAGAAGTAACAGCTGGCATGCTACTTTTTGCTCCATCACCTGTCTTTGCAAAATTATTGTAAACATTATCAGAACAGCTCAAAAATGTACCATCGTGTTGATCACCAGCTCCAGTGCCATCGATTCCTAATACTGCTTTAGTCTTATTGTCATTTAAGAAATGAACAAACCAATCATCTTCTTCGTAATCACCAAAGTGTAAATAGTCGTAAGAAGACATTCCAGTCTTTGACCATGGTTCTTGAAGTGCAGTCTCACAGAATTCTAGAGCAGATTTGCAAGCTAGAGCATCGTGAGGCTTTCCTCCAGTAGGTGTATTGCACTTATCGACCAAGGCCATACAAGCTGGAATCTGACTATACATGATATCACACTTTTCTTTTGAAAGAAAGACGCCAAAGCCTGTAGTGTTAGCGCAAGAGTACTCTACATATGCCTTGAATTGATGCTTTGGTGAAGTGATTCCATTTCCAATCAAGACAGAGTCTAGTGGCAAAGGCTTGAAGCCCCTCTCTGGGTGTGCGATTGCCTTTTTATTGTCTTCTACAAGCTGACTAGCAATAAGTGGCACCCATCTTCCCGAGTAACTCTCTCCAGCAATGTGAAAGCTAGAGACGCTCTGACCAAAAAGTTCTTTGGCATGTAATCCCCACAATTGTAAAAATGCAGATGCATCTCGACCTGCCTCCCGACCAGTGTAAATTCTGCTAGGTGCCTTTCCTTCCTTTTTGGGATCAGCCCATGAAGCGTATGAGAATCCTGTTCCAACTGGTTGATCTAGAAAGAGGAGTGTGGCATTATTATTCCATGACCATTCATTCCATACTGTGTAAGGTCCCTTTGAGGTATTGTATGCTTGAGCATTGCAAGGTCCAAGCTCCATCAACATACCACACCCACTGGAGCATCCTGGACCACCATTAAGCCACATGACAGTTGGGTCGTCCTTGGGATTGTTTCTGCTTTCAAAGGCCCAAAAGTAAAAGTGTTCAATTACACCTTCTGGATCAGCAAAATCTTTTTCTGCTTCAATTTCTAGGTCTTCTTCATGCTGTTTCTTGTGCTTCCAAAGCTCGTCCAAGTTGACATCCAAATAACCGGACCAGCTTCTATGACCATCTTTTTCACATACTCCGCTAGGTGGTTCTACGAATCGAAGAGTATGAGCTGGAAATGATGAATGTGAAAAGGTACCAATTGTCTGGGGATTTGTTGAAAAATTATATGAAAGGCCAGTTGGAGCTACTCCACTGCTCATAAAGGGAATTTGGGCAGCCGAAGTAAGGGTAGCAGCAATGCCAAGGGACAGGAAGGGTCGAACTAGCGATCTCATCTCGAACCAATGAAATACAAAGAAGGGATCACTTGCTGATGGTAAAAGGTATCTGAAGAGGAAAAAGAAAAGGGAACGTCAAAGTCCAGCAAGCCTTTTTTTTATACCTTATTTTGGTTCCGAGCCGAATCTTAAGGTTTGAATGCGGTACTTTTTCTTTCCTAATGACCAACGCTATTAAATAGAATAAATTAAGATAAAAAAAAAATAAAAATTCAAAAAAAAAAATTCAGAACTTCTTCTCATCCACCACGTGCAAGCGGTTTTAGCGCTCAATGAGCCGCGGGAATGTCGTCCGATCAGGAAAAGGCTGATTTGGAAAGTAAACCGTCACAATTAATTACATTTTCTTAGTGATCATGGCAGAAGTACCGATTTCGTAAGTGGAAGTTTATCAAAGTAGAGACAATGCCTGTTGACAATATCTTATTTCTAGATCGCTCCTTCATTCAGGGTACGGCCATCCCTTGTCACGATCATGGCAGTCTCAATCTCGCAATTTGACAAAGGAAATGTTCATGTATCCTAGTGAGTCTGTATGCCGGCTGAAGATGAAAGCGATAACCTTTAATTTGACATTTGAAATTGATATTCATCTCTGCTGCAGTCTTTATAACTGATGATGTTGATGTAGCAAAAGAACTTGGTAGTATGCCTGGTCAAAAGAGGTGGGGTGTGAATAAATTAGAGTCATTTTTGGGTCCATTGGTAAAAAAGGGACTTCGAAGTATTATTTTATTCGGTGTACCCGAAAAGAAAGCAAAGGTGACTAAGATGAATGGCAAAGAAGTTATGCAAGTCCTTGTCTATAATTAATATTCATTTTTACTTGTGCAGGACCCAACAGGAACCCTAGCTGACGATCCAGAAGGTCCAGTAATACAAGCGATCAAGATGATTCGTAAGCTATTTCCCAGCCTTTATATTGCCTGTGACGTATGCCTTTGCGAGTATACATCACATGGTCACTGTGGTATCTTATTCGAAGATGGTGCTATCAATAATCAACCTTCAGTAGCTAGACTTGCAGAAGTAGCTGTCAATTATGCAAAAGCAGGAGCTCATTGCGTTGCACCTAGTGATATGATGGATGGACGAATTCGAGCTATCAAGCAAGGTCTTGCTGATGCTGGACTGGGAGGAAAGACAACTTTGATGGCATACAGTGCAAAGTTTGCTAGTAGTTTATATGGACCATTCCGGTGAGGAGATACCCCAAGAAAATCATTTGCCAGATCGACTTGATTCATTCTTTTTTTTCTATTACCTTTGTTTTGTCTACAGTGACGCAGTGGACAGTGCTCCTTCTTTTGGTGATCGAAAATGTTACCAATTACCACCAGCAGCACGAGGTTTGGCTAGACGAGCTATCCTTCGAGATGTAAATGAAGGTGCCGATGTCATCATGGTCAAACCTACTTTACCTTATCTCGACATTCTTAGTGAGGCACGCAGGGAGTTATGCCCAGATGTTCCATTGGCTTGTTACCAAGTCTCGGGTGAATTTGCAATGATTCATGCAGGAGCAAGAGCAGGTGTCTATGAATTAAGAAGAATGGCAGAAGAGACAGCAGAGAGTATGGTCCGAGCAGGAGCTACAATAATTCTTACTTACTTTACCCCCGATTTCCTCGATGTGAGTCTTTCTTTATAAGTACTAAAGGCAACGAATATGCAACACTAACGCTATACACCCCTTTTCAATAGTGGCTTGATCAACCACCAGCTATGCAATAATACTCTTGACAATCTTCGTAGTAATATTTATAGATAAATAAATACTGTGCAAATTTGCAGAAAAGAATATTTGCAGTAAAGAATAAAAAATAAAAAAAAAGTAAAAATTTGAAAAAAAGTAAGATAGTATACATGCATTTAAATTTCCTTTTGAGCAGCTTCGAGGGCAGTGGTAAGCATGTCCACTAGGTACTGTGCATCCTCCAAGCCTACACTAATCCTCACGAGGTTCGACTCTACACCAAATGATGCTGCCCAGTCTAGCTCACCATAATGAGCCAAAATGACAAAAGGGCATGCTAGAGTGAAATTAGTACCGAGGGAAGGCCCTTTTGCACAAGAAAGTGCATCGAAAAAAGCTTCAGAAGCTCGTAAATTGGGAAAAGTGAGCGAAAATAAACCTCCATATCCTGCTCCTTCTCGCTTGCATTGATTATAATTATTCGTACTGATCAGAGTAGGGTAATATAATTCCTTGATAACATTGCTAAATCGACCTTGCTTTGCCTTGCACAGTTCTTGCACCAAGATCATGGTAGTTTCATCAATCCTACGTACTCTTTGAACAAAATCTCTACTATTTCGTTCGAGGAAAATTGCATTTTGATTAAAGAAATTATCTTCGTAATTTATTTCTTGCAATTGTTTTAATTGTTTGTATTTAGGTCCTTGACTATTGAGAACTAGACAACCACCCATTCCATTTGCCTCGCCAGTAAAGATCTTTGTAAGGCTAGAAACAACAATATCCGCATAAGGTAGGACACGAACATTGACAAAGTTGCCAATCGTCTCATCAATCACAATGAGAAAGTCGTACTTGTCTGCCAATTGTCGCAACTTCAGCAGGTTTGGCGATCGAAGTAGTGGATTGGAGGGAAATTCACAGAATAATGCTGATATCATTTGATTTTCTAGTAGCGCCTCTAGCTTTTCCAAATCAGTCTCCTCTCCCTTTCCGAAAAAAAAGCAACCAGGACCCCATTTTTCTAGAATTTTAAGAGTATCCAGATAGGGAAAGCCAAAGCAAACGCTCTTTTCTTCCTTTGCTGATAAAGCCAATTGATGTGCATGAAATATTGAACTCATTCCGGTGGGATAGAGATAGACGTCTTCTTCATCAATGTAATCACCACTCCTATTCATGATATCCACTTGTTCCTTTACCTCATCAGAAGCTACTCCCGCTATTCTCTTTTTCAACGCTCGCTTTGCACGAGGTGCCTCCACTGCAGCCATGTTTCTACCATATCTTTCCTCTACATATGTGGAATGATCTGAAACCATCTTATCTACCTCAGCTTCACTAGGACCTACCACAGATGCTTTTGTATCTGCAATCGTTGTCAAGGTAGAAGAAGAGGATGGAGAAGAATTCATTGCTGAACCATTTCCTCTGGCGTAGTGGCGATTTCTTGAGTAGCTTCGAGATACTGGCATGATGGGATCGCCTAGATCCTGCTGTGATAAAGTTCCATTAAGGCTATTCTCTCTCGAACGTGCAATCGCTTTATTCGGTGAAGATCCATTCAACTTTTCAGTTCTCTCAAGCAAGTCCAAGCAAGCTGCTGCCATTCGACTACTAATACCATCCCCAGTATGTTGCCAAAATGTCTTTGCGATGGGAAAAGCTGATTTTGGGAACAAGACAATGTGAATTGATAGTTGTGATGTTGATGGATCTTCCTTTCCATTTACATTTGGTGAAGAAGAAGTGGATGAAGATGGTTGGGATGATTCATCATTAGAAGATCGAGGTAAAACCATACAAAATTGTACTTCTCGAACTTGCAAGTGGCCCTTTCCTTGTTTCTCATATTGTGATTGCATAAAGCTTCGACATCCATCAGCAACTTTCTTTGATGGCACCAATAGACAATCTTCAGGTTCACTATCTAGTGTCCCCGATTGTCCTAATTTGGCCAAAAGTACTTGTGAAAGCTAAAGGAGGTGGGAAGATGGATTTCAGTATGTCAACTCTAAAAAAAACTCATCTCTTTTATCATCTTACTTTTTGTATTGTCTTGTGAATAAAGAAGCGAGGGTATCCTGTTTGCATGACATTGACTAATTTTCCTTCTTCATAATCTACATTGTCTTGCCATTTCGGTAAACTGACACTGACAGCGTGAGGTTCTGAAGGTGGAATAGAAGTTCCTACTGCAAAGTCATACTCCCTGCCATTACTTGGCTCGGGAATAGAAATGGTCATGCAGAATATAGGATTGGTGAAAGTGTAGTAGTGGCGAGTCAGACGACCAAGGGAAATTGTCGGAACAAAAACTGGAACTAATTTAACGTAAAAAATCTGAGAAGAAACATGAAAGATGGTTAAAAGCACTTTGTTGACTCGTTTCTTCCCGGGGGAAAAGTAGTCAGCAGCGCGTCACGCCTTCTTATGTCTATATAACATCACTTTTCCTCCTTCCTCCCCTCTATCTCTCTCTCTACATGTAGAGTAATTGCCTCCTTCTTATCTCGCCAAGCCATCAGTCAAACTTGTAACATTCATGGCACCGATATCAGGTCGCGAACAGGACAGAGACATGACCGATGAACTCAATGAATGTCAGTAATGCTGATTTTTATGAAAATATACAGATTTATAATAAATGCTACATCACGACTATTATTTCTATTCTTCCATCTTGAATTGTTTAGATGGCGGCGCTTCCTGTCCTGATTCGTTCTGATCAGTAGCAGGTCGCTTACTAAACGCCAACTTAAATTTACTTGGCGCAGGTGGTGGTTGCATGGCATCTAATGCTGATGCTTTGACCGAAGCTAGGGCCGAATTCTTGACTGGAGCAAAACCAGCTTTTGTTCTAGTCGTTGTAGAACGAGGAATCATTGAGGTAATACCAGTGATAGATGATTCTGTTCCTGTCAAATCTTGTTCCGCGTTAATTGGAGTAGTGCTTGCAGATCCATTCTCTTGCTGCGCTCGTAATAGACTCTTCTCCTTACCCTTTCCTTTTTCTTTAGGTGGTCTAGAGACAGTATTGGGTCCAAGTAATCCTATCTCTTGAGGTGCATTATTCTTTGAACCTACTCCCAATACCATGTGAGCCTGACCACTCTTTTCTGCTCGATCAGCAAAAGCCTTTGTCATTCCACTTGGTGTATCACCTGCCAACATCTTTTCCCGCTTTTTCTCATCCATGATACGTTGCAATCTTTGTTCTTGCTTTTTTTGTCCTGGTAATTTTCCATGAAAGACATGACTAAGTCTTTTCCAAGCTTCATGATAATTGAGCGTTCTACCAAATTCATCAGTATACTTGATCTCAATATCTGGGGTATAATTTTTAAACTTTTCCTGTGCTCTCTTTGCATCTTCTAATTCTCTCATTCTATTTTCATACTCTCTAGTTGCTTGGTCTTTAGCAGAACCTTGTGCTTTACTGGCAGCTAATTCTGCCTCTCTGACACGATCTTCGAATCTTCGAGTAGCTAACCAAGCATCATACTCTTTTTGTTTTCTCTCCCTCTCCTTTTGCTCGACTGTGACTTCGGTAAGTAAACCCTGTTGTCGAAGTAAAGATATAGTACCAGCCATACCACTCGATACTAGTGGTTCATTTGTACTTGCTTCAATTTCCTTTTTTTCTTCATCTTCCACTTGAGGTAGCTCTGCAACACCTTCCTCCATCTCATCATCTGAGTCATCCTCTTTGATATTCGAATTTCTTTCCAAAAGAGTATCAGCGTCAATACCGTTTACAGTGAGAGGTGGTGGTGAGATTGCTTCCTGCTTTACTGTAGCTGCTTTCTCAACCTGCTCTTCTTGTTGACGACGAGTCGACTCTACAGCAGCTGCTGCTCTTCTCTGTAATCTAGCAGTCGACTCTGGGCTAGTCTGTCTGGCTATATGAATGTTCCGAACAAATTCGCTCGTATCATCAAAGACCAGCCCTCCATCACCTTGCTCTAATTTAATAGGCTGATTTCTATGCTCTTCTTCTGCTTCAAGTCTAACATCCATGGCAGCTGTTGAACCATTAGAAAGTGCTAATTTATCTGCTTCTTCTGCTTCCCGCTGCGCTGCCAAATTCCTTGCAATCATCTCTGGAGTCATTGTCTTGAAAACTTTCTTAGCTTTATTCCTCCTTGCCTTTGCCAGGCTAATCGCTAAATCATCATCATCAATGACTGTATCGGTCTGGTTGAATTGACGCCGAGAAGAGACGAAAGATGTACTTGAGGATGGTTCATCCATTTCAACGTCTCCATTTACCTTTTGAGATTCTCCTGTTCTTTCTTCCTCATCTTCCAAGCGAATACGAGCAGGTGCTTTCCTCTTCTTCTTCGTCTTTGGCTTTTTAAATCCTATGTCACCCTCTTGTAGGTAGTCAGACACCTCAACATTCTTGGTA
Source organism: Exobasidium cylindrosporum (assembly GCA_023273805.1). NCBI lineage: Eukaryota > Fungi > Basidiomycota > Exobasidiomycetes > Exobasidiales > Exobasidiaceae > Exobasidium > Exobasidium cylindrosporum. The sequence continues at coordinate 5,167,851 of CP096878.1, forward strand.
TAATTTAGGTCAAGTAAGGTTCGATTGAGCATTTGCTCAGTCTGCCTCTTCTTGGCTTCTTCCCTTTCTGTTCGACTGAGACTCTGACCGCCTAAAGTGAATCCACCATCGCCCTTCTTCACTACTCCATCTTCAATGTCATTGTCGTATTTACTTAGCACGCCTTTTTTCCTCCCTATTTGGTCTACCCCAAATTCTTCATCATCCAGACCAGTATATTTCTTTACTCCCTTTTTCTTCTCAGCATTGATTCTATCTTTTTCTGCTGCTTCTATTGCACTATCCATCAACTCATCATCTCCTCCATCCAAGATCTTGCTGTCTTTCAATGTAAGAACTCTGCCTTCTCCTCCTGCCTCTAGATCAATCTCATCAATGTCATGCCCGACCCTCAGGCCAGCTAAATCTTCAGTATCATACTTTGCTGCATTTTTCAAAGCCAACTCTTCTGCTTCCGTTTCCTCTTTTAATCTTTTAGAAGCATTCTCCTTCTGCTTCTTCTTTAGAGCTTTGATCCATTTCAAGGTGCCTTTGTCACTATCTTGTGATGCCATAGTATTTTGACTTGCCTCTGCATCGCCCAACGTAGGTCCTCTCAACTTTCTGTTTAAATCTCTCTTGTTCTGCGCTCTGGAGAGTGTATGAAGAAAAGTGTGAACGGAAAAGTCAGCAAGATTATAAAGAATAAAAGGACTGGATGCTACGCACTTTGCTATCCTCTCTCGAATCTCCTTTTCTTCTCTCTCTCTTCGAAGATTCTCCTGGTACTGTTCATAATTCTTGGCAGCTTTCTCATCCTGATTCTTCAAGGGATCATCATCATCGTCGTCGTTGTCGTCGTCGATAGATCTGCTCTTGCCATTTTGACCTTTGACGTGCTCATTGCCACCTTCTTCGTCGGAATCAGGTTGAAGTGGTTTAAGACCTAATGAGATACGGACCTTGCTGTATTGGAGAATAAACATTGTCAGCCATTAAGTATCCAACAGTATTATGATCATCAATCATATTCTAAAGACTACTCACTTCGTCTCTTCCAACGACAAAGAGTCCTTTTGAAATTCGGACATGGCGAGTACAACGTCACATTTAAGAAAAGCTATAAAATTTATTAGGATTGCAAGTATTTAAAATGTCCATCAGGTTTGAGAAAGCAATCTTCCTTTCTCACGTGTCCCGACGCCCAACTTGCTAGCGCGAATATTGACAATGGAGTCTAAATTTCCTGGTCCCAGTATATTAAATAAATAAAAAAGGTTTATTCCAACAATTGCTCTCTTCAAAGGGAGGAGACTCCTTACTTCTTTGCATTTGCCATTAATTTGACCTCATTGGGCTATCCGCACAGTTCAGTAAATTTCTTGATTAGAAGAAGCCAAAAAGGCAATTGACTGCACCAATTCTGCTATTCTGTATCTCTTTTCACAAGACCAAGACGTACGATAAATCTATCCCCTTTGTCTTTGTCTCCTCCTCTATCTAAATCTTGGCATTTACAAGTATTTTCGATCCTACTTACTCACACCCATCATCTTGACAAGACAAAGATGGCAGCCAACGTAGAGGCGATTGAGCAGGAGTTGTTACACGGAGTAAGAACAGGTGGTAATACTTCGCCGCCTCGACGGGATTCCATGTCATCGACTAATTCTAATGAGGATAGTCTTGGTGGCAAGTCGGTAGAAAGCAATTACGATTCTGGACCCACTATGAATCATCCATCTTTGGGAGCACATTCTGGACACAATACTGGTGTCAAGGGAGTTAGAAACGATGCAAGGAGACATGAAGAAGCTCAAAGAGCTATTCGTGGTGATGAGGTTCGATCAACAAATGAAAGAATGGAAAGGATGGCACTCGGGAAAAATAGAACTTGGAAAGAAGATGAAGAGGAACGTAAGCGTGAAGCAGATGCAGGTATCAAACCGGGTCAAAAGGTACATGAAAGTGACGATGATGATGATGATGATGAAGACTTGAAAGAGATTCGTCAACGGAGACTAGATAATCTCAAAAGTCAAGCGGCATCCAATGAGGCTAGAAGGAAGAAATTGGCCGGAGATGATGAGTTGGGACAGGGAGTTCGTGCTTCGGGAGTCAGCGGTTTCTATGGTCATTTAAGGGAGGTAGGAGCAGATCAATATGCACATGCCATTGATGGAGAAGGTTCTTCTGTATTTATTGTAGTACACATATATGTAAAGGTGAGTAGATTATTAATTGAGAGCTGTATGATGTGTCAAAGCTAATTCGATCATTGATCTTGCACAGCATATCCATGCTTGTGCTCAAATAACATCCGCTCTATCGTCGCTTGCAAGGATACATACTAATGTCAAATTTATACAGGTCAGAGCAGGAAGTATTGGATTTGGATGTGGAGGAAAGGAGACTCTTGATGAGTCTGAAGGGGATGAAGCTGCAGAAGAAGTAGTACCGACAATTCTAGTCTACCAGGGAGGAAAATTGGTCGCCAACTTGGTTCGAGTTGATTTGGAGGACAGGTGGGGAGAGGGAGGAGAGCGAAATATTCGGAATATTCTCTCGCTGTGAGTGCTTTGGCCAAAGATGACATACTTTGTAGTCCAAGCTGATTTCTCATGATTTTACTTTCAGTCATGGTGTTCCTCTATGACTATGAAGAAAGTCAATTTCTATAACGACACATATACAGCATCCTCCAACTTAAACTTGTAAAATCACATCACATGTCAATTTATAAAAATTAGGGCAAAAGTCACTTTACTTGTCATGTTGTGCATTTCTCAAATAAGTCGTTGGGTACTCTTGCTTCCAGGTAAGAGATAAGATTATCCAATCTGACCTGAAAGGTGGAAAGTGTAACATAATAAGTGCTGAGAAAGTCAGTTTAGTCTCTTTCGTTGTACTCACCCAATCTACGTCTGCATCCCCATCTTTGCCTGTCAAAGATTTCGATGAAGATGTGAGAGTGTTTCCGTTTGCAAGTATTCTAACGTAAAAGTCTGAAGATTTGGATTGATATATCTCAAATATGATCTCACTACCCATCCCAGGCCATTGTAATACAGGTTGAGCTAGAGTCTTGAAAAGTCTAACCATTGTGCCATCATGGCCAATAAATGCCTGAGATGACAACGATCATTTGAAATTATAATAGAATCTCTAAAGTCAACGTCTCTGTGGGTTCACTCACAATGAGCTTGTGCTTGTCCTTTTTGGTTGAAAAGTCTCGCAATCTCATGACTAATTCTTGCACAAATACACCAAAAGAGTATTTGACATATTCATCGGCATTGGGGCTTGCATTCCAGATATAGCTAATCATAAAAGGGAAGTTGTAAAAGGGTAAGGAATAGAGATAAGTAGCTCTACTTGGCTTCACTTACTTGTACTCCCAATTACCTTCTTGATATACTTGATCAGCTATTGTCTGGTTGATGCTCATTCCATTGGTTGGGTTGATTGGTAAAGAGTGACTATGACACTGCCTCGATGACTTGAAAAAAAAAAAAAAAAAAAAAAATTAAAGTCAGATATCTCCCCTACCCCCTTTTTCACGTTTATATCGTCTCAAAGACCCACCAAGAAGTCAAAAGAATGATCGATCCAGCTATTCCAGTCACTATTATTAATCGTCCCTAAAACATTATTCAGGGTAGCAAATAATTCTGATTTACTTTGCAGGTGATTAGACCATGCACTTTCAGCCTACAAGATAAGGGACAAGAATTGTGTCAATGAAATGAAGAAATGTACTATGATCTCAAGCTCTTGTTCTGCCTCACATTAATCTTCTTCCTCAGGTTATTTGCGTATGAACAGCTGTAGCTAGGCACAATGCCATCCTATTGACAAAGGAGTAAGCATATCTCAATGGAATGTGCGTACACCAAGCAGTGAGAGCAAAAAGCTCACAATCGTAGAGGGAGATGAATACACTTGAAAAGCTTTATCATCAGGGTAACCCATTCCACGTAGCAATCCTCCTGCAACTTGTAACGTTCTCTCTTCTGGACTTGTCCGTACTAGAATCTCATCTTTAAACTCCTTTTTCAATAAAGCATTCTTACCATTGGGTCCATATACACTCCAAAAGTCTACTCCATGCTGATAAGAGTCAGCCAAACCTCCTCCAGTGAGCTGACCTTCATCACAGGTGCCTGTATGGCAGAAGAAGAGGAAATGCTGCATAAGTGAACCTCTATCTCTCTCGGCGATTCTTTTTTTTTTATTCTTGTCAACCTACCATTCCAAATCAGCGGTAAAAAAGGGTTTGAGGAGGGTATATAGACGGTTTCTTCTATCTTTATTGAACCTTTATTACCTGAGTCATAATTGTAATGATTAAAGTTATCCTGTCATGAAAATCAAATGGTATCTCTAACTTATTAAATCGCCTACGCTAGCAGAGCATGACTTACACACTGCCAACCTGAAGGTGGATTGAAAACATTTTCATTGTTCGGTACAAGATTATCAGGTGTTCGCTTATGATGTCTTTGAACGTAAATGAGGTGAATTAGTTTTGCATTCTTGGCTTGTTCAGGTTCGTAGTAGGTTGTGGCTTTGACATGTGGTGCGTCACAATAGAATGAAAGACTAGCAGGAATTGATATTGATGATGTTGCTAATGAAGAAGACATGATTGACGTATCAAAGATGATCTGCGTGGAAATGGCAGCCATCTTGTCATTTGTCTTCTCATGGCCTTTACTTGCATGGGCGCAAAGTGTGATGTAAACGTGTGCTCAAGAGAGAGTGTGTGTATACGGTTCAGTCTAAAGAAGATCATTGGAAATTAAAATTTTCGAAAATAAAAAGCATGGTCAGTGCGCGGCTCTTTAATGAATATAAAAGAGAGCAGCTCATTTTGCTTCCCCCACCTTCGACATTTGGGTGCCATGATTGATATTCTACTCTTTTTGTTTTTTTACCAAAGCAAATGCATAGTATGTGTTGGGTATAAGTACATGAAAGTAATGCTCGTAGCAGATGCTTATAATTACAATTTTGAAAATGTCTCTTCTTCTCCCTGTTCAAGTTTTATTCTTTTATATGCTCGATTTTTGTCAATGAGTTCCGATGATGAAGAAGCATCTTTTTCTACTCTTTCCATGTTACTAATTGTAGTTGCTACTGGTGGTATTGTTATGACTGTGTTGCCATCGTCATTTAAATTCATATCATCCTCATACGAAGTCCAGCTAACAAAATCTTCATCATAATCTTCTTCTTCTTCTTCTTCTTCTTCTTCGTCACCTTCCAACCCTCTCTGAAGTCTGACTTGATAATTGACCTTTGCTTCCCTCTTTGCCAATGTGACTGCCATCATATCCACTCCAGGTCGATATTTTGGTGGTGGTTGTGGTGGATAAATGTCAACATCATCGTCTGTTAAATCTATGAAAGCAGTTACTCGATCGGGTGCAGGTGCTTCTACTTCGATTCTTTGAGAGGTGGTAATAGTAGGCTCTAGTGCTAATTCAATAGCAGGTGGAATTGCATCTATTCGAATGACTGGTGGTTTTCGATTCTTGTCCAATTCAGCCAAGATAGATGGACTGAATGGTATAGCAGGTGGTTCCATCTGTTTCAAATCATTCCAAACTTGATCCCATGGTTGTATAATTCCCTTTGCTTTTGGTTCCGGTTCATCAAGACCTTGTACCCATCTTTTAGCTTCTGGTGGATATCCAATGGGCCTATGAGAAATAGGAATTCGACTAAAGTATTTTAGTCAGACTAACTACAAAGGAGAGGGTGGGAAAATGGAAATGCTGATTTACTTGTATAAATCACTTACATGTTATTGATCATCCAACGTGGTACTGACTTGGGTAGTCGAAGGGGTGGTGCAGCTTCAAATAAGGATTTCAGAGGCCTTGGTATTCCTAGTGGTCGTAAAGGCTCTCCAGTAACGTGATAAATTTGAATATGCTATAAGAAAAGAAAGAGAGAGAGAGAATAGAAGAAGAGTAAATATCAACACCGCATCATTTCACTTCTGATCAATTCGTTCTACTACTACTTACATTATCTAAAGCATCGCTATTTACAATCTTTGAATTGATACTCATACGACATACTTGAAAAGGGCATGCGTATGCCACTTGTCGTAAATGATCAAGTACATGATCACGAAGTCGAGCTGGTGTATAACGTTTGAATTTGCAATCGGCCCACTTGCAAATGATGTCAATATTTGAGTGGTAATCAGATGATGATGGTGGTTCACAATGAGCAAAGAGGACATGCTTTTAAAAGAAAAGGGAGAGAGCAAACAGTATCTGTGAGTTGTGGCCTTTTAGAGGGGGCAATAGAAGCAATGGGGAACATTGTATGTTACTCACCTTGGCAAGCGATTCAGTAGTAGTAAAAATCTTGTCACATCTTTGAATTTCGCCAAATCCTTCATCTTCAATCACCCATTGACATGTAACTGCTTCCGTCGTCTACGAGGCATAGCGTAGGAAGTAAAAAAAAAAGAAAGGAAAAAAAAAAAAGGAAAGCAGATTAGAAAGGTAGTATATCGTAAGTGTCACTTTGTCTACTATTTATTATTACTTTTCCCCCCTTTTTTTTATTTCTCTTCTGCTACTCACCCTTGCGACGCGATGTGTTGGCGACCAGACCGATGGATCTTCGTGTTCATCGTCAAAGATTGATCGAAGGCAAGGTTCATTTGCAGGTGGTATTACAATATCGTGAGCTTCATTTCGTTTCCACTGGTTTAGATTTTCATAGTCGACGGTAGCTAAGATTGTCTGCGTTTGTTTTGATTGCAAAGGTGGTGAAACGCGCTTTTTTACAATGTCATGTAAGGATGTGTTTGAATTGCTTCCATTGATTCCATTACTTGAACTAGTATTGTTGTTTGCTTTGACAATTACATTAGCGGAAACAAATTCAGGACTTGAACTTTGTTCCCGTTTATTATTATGATTGCCGCCATTTGATCTACTTTTGCTAGTGCTGCTATAAGGTGACCATTGTTGATTTTGAATCTCCACTACTGGTTGCGAAGAGGCCATCACCGCGCTCCTCCCGTCCCTTGGCGTCGCGCTTCTGTGTAGTGGTAGCAACAACGTCAAAGGTAGGCAGGAAAAGTAAGAAGAAAGCAGCTTCTGTGCACGTTAGAAGTCAATAGAGGAGGAGGAAGAGGATTTAAAAAGACAAGAAAAAGGACGCGATTTTGCTTATGTCAGCAAGGAAAGAGAATAGAAAAGGGAAGGTCAAGGCAGGGTTTGTTGCCTTCTAACACTCTTAGAATGTGGTCAAGAATAAAGATTGATTCAATAATTGTTCTAGCAATAAGAAAGAAAACCTAAACTCACTCAATTCCACAGAAACCCAAAAATCCAGGCCCCCCAAAACACCTGTATTATTTTTTGTTTTTAATTTTTCATTCTACCCAATAATCCCTCTTTCCCACGTGGCTGGGCTTTTCTCTCTGCTCTAGTGCCTGTATCTTTTCATTTTCGAAAAAGAGGGCCCCCTATGACGTCATCAAACGCAAACGGTCCTGTACAATCCTGAAAATAGCAGAATTGTCTCCGATTTAGCAGGACAAAGCAATCTAGTTGTTTTTGAACAAAATCGGATGAACTTTAGAATTTCCTATAAATAGGAGGGAAGAGGAAGATAAATCTGGACTCACCAACAAGTGAAAGCCTACTAGAACCATCATTGATTGCCTCTAGATGACTACATAATCACACTGAGAGTTGTGGGAGGGTCACCTATGGCATGTGTATTGTCACGTGACTGTGCTCAAGTAAGCCGATCTCTAGCTAAAAAAAAGGGAGAACCAAGAGTATTTTGAAACGGAATGACACAGTCTAGATGCAGTCCTGACCTTGTTGCTCTCACAAATTGGTTCAAAATTGTTTTTCTTTTTGTCTAAATGTCTTTTACTGTCCCTTCTTCAATTTGACTTTACTACTCATAACTTGCATCTTATTCTAAGTTTTTCTTTTCTGATGCTCAAGCATATCAAGAGAAAGCTAATCCGGTCATTACTTGAGCCAACATGTCTCCCGTACATGACAGCCTCGAGATTGATGAGGAGCGTGAAAATTTTTGTATTCCAATATGCCTGTTCAGCTGAGCCACGCGACATTGACGCGGTGCCCCTCATATCTTTTTCGGCCGTAGCATATAGGGCGAAAATTGATTCACTCCAAAAATCGTCGTAATTTATAAATATTGATTTGGAGATTATTTTAGAATCGGCATTTCAATACCTATAGGAACACACACTCTCTCTTTCGAAGGACGCTGTCATAATATTACTTTAGATTCACGAATCACGGCTGTGACATCATCACCTTGAGCGTCTGGAGCGATTTTGCTGGTTCAAAGTTCTTTTCAGCTTCTGACCCACGCCGATAGATCTTTGGTTCAGAGAGGAAGGAAAATGCCGCTTGATTTGGATGCCTCGATTGCAACGCTGAAACAGTGTAAATATTTGCCAGAGCAAGATATCAAGCAACTTTGCGATTTGGTTAAATCATTACTATTAGAAGAGTCCAATATTCAACCAGTCAATTCACCGGTTACAATCTGTGGTGATATTCATGGACAATTTTGGGATTTATTGGAATTATTTCGAGTGGGAGGAGATCCACCAGATACAAGTTATATTTTCATGGTGAGACAGCGGCAGTGAAGATGATACAATCGATAATACTCTTAAAGCAAATTGGCTAACACTATATACTGGTAGGGTGATTTTGTAGATAGAGGATATTTCTCACTAGAAACGTTTTCGCTGCTGATGGCACTCAAGGCAAGGTAAGTTGTTCGGTCCTAAAATGGGAATTAATTAGTAATATTTGACTGTCATTCTTTCTCAGGTGGCCAGACAGAGTAACCTTATTGAGAGGGAATCATGAGAGTAGGCAAATTACACAGGTTTACGGATTCTATGGTGAGCATTAAGTCTTTAAAAAAAAAGAAGTCATGGAGAAGACTCTGCTAATAATAAAGGCTTCCTCTTTCAGATGAATGTCAGCACAAATATGGGAATGCAAATGTTTGGAAGAGCTGCTGTCAGGTATTTGATTATCTGAATCTCGCAGCAGTGAGTATTTGATGATTATAGTAGACCACTTGCCGATGAACTGTGCACTAATAATCTAATAATCAAAACTTCCTACTGGCTTCAGATCATTGATGGACGGGTGCTGTGTGTGCATGGTGGATTGAGTCCTGACGTTAGGACGCTGGATCAGATTAGAATCATTGCTAGGGCGCAAGAAGTTCCACATGAGGGTGCATTCTGTGGTGAGCAATGATTATTCATGAAGAAGAGTCTCATATTTTTGCTGTGCTGAGTTTGCCTGTATTCTAGATCTCATGTGGTCTGACCCAGATGATATTGCAACTTGGAGTGTCAGTCCTCGAGGTGCAGGATGGCTGTTTGGTAGTACAGTGACCAGCGAGGTGAGTCTTAATATAATTCAGACAACAGCGAGAAGTTTCTGCTAATATCTCTTTACCATCTCAGTTCAATCATGTGAATAAATTGGAATTGATAGCACGAGCACATCAGCTTGTTCAAGAAGGATTGTGAGCATCAAAAGTAAAAACTTATTGTTGCGATTCACACTAATCATCCTACTCCCATCTACAGCAAATTGATGCACGATAATGCAATCGTAACTGTCTGGTCTGCACCAAATTATTGTTATCGATGTGGAAATGTGGCTTCGATTTTCGAAGTAGATGACCTTTTGTCAGTTGATCAAAAATCAAGTGTTGATCTAGTGGATGATGGAAGCGACTTGGAAAATCAAGGACAATCTCAAAAAGAAACTTCCCTTTTTGGAACTGATCACTTTAAAATCTTCTCAGCTGTACCTGATCAAGAGCGAACGACTCCTTCACGTCTCAGTACTTCGCAATACTTTTTATAGAGTAAAAGACATATCCATCGAACAAGTCTCTCGTTAATTCATCTCACCGGACTTTTTCTCATTTTTTGCTCCTAAACGCTCACTCTTGACATGCTCCTCTATTCTTCACACATTGTACTGATATATTGACACACAACACAACGAAATCCATCATCTTGCAGTGTACTCTTGCGAGAGCATTGCGATGCATCAATTCACTCCTTGCCAAAGAATTGTGACATCTACAGATTGAAGTTGAGCATCATAGCAACCGCAGACGGGTATAAAGGTTGTAGCTGGTGGTAGTGTATTTGCTGTCTCTTGTACTTTTATATGGAAATCATGATTAGCAAGATCTTTGAAAGTTTCCTTCTTTAATTTGTGTACTCACATTGTTTCATGTCAGCTTGCTTGGTAAAGAATACCTTTGCAGTTAGTGAGGAAGATAAGTCGAGTGAAGAATTTGCATGCGAGTCAGATACAAGAGGACTAACTTGCAAGCTCAAATGAGCAATACCTAACCTCGAAGCTCCTTTCTTGGACGACAGGATAGATGAAGTACCAAAAAGATTGGCTATGTTGAAGTTTTCGCTCTGCGAATGTGTTGGAGGAGGAGCTTCGCCACTGTCGTCGTCATCATCATCATCGTCATCGTCATCATCATCATTCGCCTCGGTATGAGAATATACCGACTTTCCATCATGCGCAAATAGCTGCCATTCCACAGCAGCCGATCTTGGAAGAGCTCCTTTTGCTAGAACAGCATACGAGATGGGAATATGCTGAATCGATAGACCAGACCCGAGCCATCCTGATTCCCACGAATCATCATCATCATCATCTTCCATGCTGGTCTCTTGAGCGAGCCAAGCAGTACGAGCTAAAGGTAGATAGTGAACATCGTCAAGCCAACAAATACAGCCTTCAACCCAACCCCTTTGCTTATCTGACCTTGCTTCTAAAGTTGCCTTGAAAATACGTCTGGCATGCTGGAGAGCCAGAGTGATTTGAAAAGGTACAGGTTGGCCAAGCTGTAACGTGGTGGGAAGCAGACCAATCTGTCCAGCTATAGTAATACGACTACTACTGGTAACTGATTGTGAGTAAGGTCCAATATTGGCAGCGGCCCAATAGCTTCGACCCTGTACATGCAGCACCTTTCTAGGCCTTGGTGCAATTGAAGGCTCTGATTGCTTGTTCTCGTACTTGACTCCATCATCAAATGCGATGGCATCGAGGATAATGTGAGGTGAATTTTTATCGTCAAGATTGATTGCTACACATGCTCGACTGGGTGGGTCGACCCCAAAATAGGATCGATAGACATTATTGAGGCTGGCAAAGTGGGCCTGGCTTGATAAATATACATTCAGGTGGGTCAGATGAGCTGGTGAGAGCGATTGAGAAGCGAGTGCGTCTATTTCCGGGAAAGATAAAGTCGAATTGCGTCAGTAGGTTCACGTTTGCCTTAGCTCAAGACAAGATTCTGAAACGTACTCATTAGTGCATCAAACGCTGAACGAAACTCGTCCTCGATAGTTACTGAACGATTCCCTACAATGTTGCCTAATGCACACCAATGACCAATACGAGTCATTGAGGGTACCTCTCTAACTTGAAGAGGCGAGTGATTTCGCAGAACGTGTGCTGAAACTACCTTTGAACTGCCAAAACCTTCCTCGCAAGCCCTCAACGTCGCTTTACTCAATTTATCCAATACAGGTGGAATAGTGACATCTTCAAGTGTAGTAGCATCTAATTCCTTTGTTTCCAGATGTGCCGCATCGATTTGCATGTAAAAGACACTAGCAAAAGAAGAATCAGAGTGTATCACTGTTGTCTTCTTGTCAATCGCTATCTTTTTCTTGAAAAGAGGGCAGTCCAGCGTAAAAGTTTCGTATTCACCTCCTTCACCACAAATGTGAGCTCCATAAATGCTGTTCAACTTTTGCAATTTTGGCCTCATCTGGCTAAGATTCTTCCCTAGATCTTTCTCTTCTAATCCAGCTCCTGCAACTTTGATAAGTATCGAATTCATTCCTGCTTGACACATTTCATCTAACAATTCAGCTTGATCCCTTTGCCATAGAAAGCTTAAAGGCAGTAATTGCATTCCAACTCGTAGAGCTACATGTTCTACTCGAACACGTTGATAATTGGAGAGAATTGCACCAACACTGACAGCATTTACTTGCGGTTGTGCCTCTTTGACCATTCTAAGCAAAGTAAAAAGATCTTCTGTTTCATCAGCGGAATCTAAAGTATGAGAAGAAGTACTTGCAAGTCTTTGTCCATAGGATCCGGTCTGATTGATTGCCTGTCCGGTGATTGTGGTACGATATAGGGGCAACTCCATTGCCTCTGCTATGAGGTGTACCGCATCGTGCCCAACTGTCTGATACATGTATGAATCCAACTCGTCTTCCAACAAATTGAAGACATATTCAGCAGGCGACCTTCTTTCTGCCTTTCTAAGACAGTATACTCACCTTTGCCTTGAGGAGGAGCAAGAGTAGCCAAAGCTGCAATCTTGTGCCCTAGCTTTGCGCAATGACATAGGTTATAGCAGCTATCTTTACCTCCTGACAAGAGTCCCACCACGACTAGAGACTCTCCCATTGCAATCCGATTGAACTTACAACAAATGAGAAGATTTTTCCCTCAGTTGACGGAATTATTTCAAATTTCTTCAGATCCAACACAACCATGTGGCCATCGTCGCGACGCGCTCAAAGGGATAGTCACGCGCCAAAGCCTGTAAAGTGGCGCCCTCCCTCCCCTCTTTGTTGGTTTGACAAAGAGTTAAAAAAAAGTAGAGTTGTGCCCTTTGTCTAACTGAAATAACATTCGTACTTTACTCCCCTTTCTTTATTCTTTTTTTTTTTTTTTCTGTTTCACTCATCTCCTTCACCCACAAAGTATTGCCTACCATGTCTGTAGTTCATCTTCAAAATATTCAGATTCTCAACGATAATGCTCCATTTGCAGGTGAGTAAAAGTAAGCAAGCCATAAATAGGACGAGATTGCTGCTGCTTACCGACTTGACATTTTAAACCCAATATTTATATGATCGAATTAGATCCATACATTTTCAAGATTACTTTTGAATGCATTTCACCGCTTAAAGATGATTTAGAGTGGAAATTAATCTATGTAGGATCAGCCAAGAGTGAAGATTATGATCAAGAACTTGATAATTGTATGGTAGGACCTGTTCCTGTTGGAGTAAATTCTTTTGAATTTGAAGCAGCAGCACCTTCTTCAGATAAGATTCCAGCATCAGATTTATTGGGCGTTACCGTCATTCTACTAACAGCAAGTTATGCTGGTAATGAATTTATTAGGGTTGGATATTATGTCAACAATGCATACGACACTGAAGAGCTAAGGGAGAATCCACCTGAAGAAGTGGATCTGAGTAAAGTACGAAGGGAAGTTCTTGTCAGCAAGCCAAGAGTTACTAGATTCAACATCAAGTGGTAAGTAGTGAGAGATAGTCAGTAATAATGTGGCACTGACTTATCGAATTTTTTGGTTTTTTTTTTATTTTCCCTATCAGGGACTCGGAACCAGCAGCAGGAGAATCAGAGACGCTACAAGAAGGTACACCATTTGAGACGGATGGTGAACAAATGCAAAATGAATCAAATGGACGAGTTGGTGAAGAGGGAGTTCAGTCTTCATCTTTTGCTGCAGTAGCAGTGTCATAGAAAGACAAAAGAAGATCAGATCAGGGTAGGAAGGAGAGGGGGGGGAGGAGGAGCCAGAACAGCATTCATGTACAGGAGATTATTTCCAATTTTTCCTTTTCTCTTGTATTTTCAATCGTCTCAATTAATTCTCATCAAATCATAATTAGTTAGATTCAAGAAATCTACTTCCAAAAAAAAAAAAAAAGGAAAGTCATATCATAGACAAAGACCTAGATGTACATTGACTAAAGCAAGTAGTAAATCAATCTGAAGAGACAATTCCGGCAATGGCAGCGGAAGATAGAGTGACTAAGATACCAGTGATGAGGGCTGAAGGAGCCAACCTGACGATTTCTGCAGATCTCTTGGGAGCAATTGCAGACATGACACCAATATTGATACCCATACTTGAAATCTATTAAAGGGGGGGGGGGCAAAAAGGTAGTAGTAGTAGGAGGAGATAGACAAAAAAAAAGAGGAAAAAAAAAAGTTAATGTTAATAATGTGTACTTTCTTTACTTTCTCTTCTCTTTCTACTCACATTACCGAAACCACACAATGCATACGAAGCAATTGTGAGAGCTCGCTTTGAAAGTGGATTTGGTCCAGTCATGATTACAGTTTGCAAGTGGTAGTAAGCAACGAACTGTGAAAAAAAAGTAGAGTCAGTAAAGAACTACTCTTCTTCTTCTTCTTCTTCTTCTTCTTCTTCTTCAAATGAGCAGTAAAACAACTCACTTCATTTGTAACAATCTTTTCAGCAATTAATTGAGCAACTGTCAAACATTCTGATCTTGGAACACCCAGCATGAATGTTAATGGCCACAAGAGGTAACCAAAAATCAATTGAAGGGATAGAGGACCTCCATTACTTTCCGTAATATACCAAGCATTACCAATATAAGCCAAGATTCCATTAATGACATAAACCGTACTTAGAATGACGAGAACATTTGCAAAGACAGCAGCAGCTACTCGAACACCAAACCAAGCACCATTACTAAGAGCATGTAAAATTCCGCTACTCTTTTCTTCTGGTGCTTCATGTCTTTCAACGATGATAGAACCAGCAGTTTCACTTTCTTGTGTTTCTGGATAAACCATCTTGGAAGCTGCAATAGAAGCAGGAATACTCATGACAGAGGAAGATACCAAAATTTGACCAGAAACTTTCAATTGAATATAAGCAATCAAGATTGAACCGGAAATGGTAGCAAATCCACTGACTAAAACTTGATGAAATTCAGATCGAGTAAATAGACGTGCATAAGGTCGAACTAAAACCAAATTTTCTCCTTGACCGATAAAAGGTGAAGCAACAGCAACGACTGCTTCAGCACCAGAGATTCCAAATGTCTTGTGAAAGAACCAGGCAGACTTTCTAATAACCCAAGTCAAAATACCAGCGTAAAAGAGAGCAATGCAAATGGCAACAAAGAAAATGATACTGGCAAGAATGTTGACAAAAAAGTAATGTTGTTGAACGATTTCCAAGCTCCAGAAGAATGTACTGCCGCCCAATTGGGCCTGCTCCAATAGATCACTAGCCGCTCTAGCAATCCAACCAAACAAAGAGTAACCTGCACCTGTTCGAAAAACGAATAAAGCAATAATAAATTGAAAACCAATACCCAAGACTGTAGTTCTAGCTTTAATCGCCTTGCGATTTTGAGAAGTGAGAAATAGACCGCTATAGAGTAGACAAAGACCAACTAAGGAAATAGTACGACTTCCATATCCAGATGAAGGTGTATTGGGTAAACCATAAGTAGTACCAAACACTAATACAGCCAAAGCACCCCAACCAAGTCCCAATTTACCAGCATAAGGTAGCATAGACCAAGGTTTTCCAAAGATTGTTTCCCAAATTGTGGAAATTAAGCGAACAATTGGACGTTGAGGAATGTATTTGGATTTGTGAAGGAGGATTAGAAAGATGAAAAACCAAACCTGCAAGACGATATAAAAAATAGTTTTTGTAAGGAAAACAGGATTCTAGACTGCCCTAAAAAGAAAAGAAGAAGGGGGCCAGGCAGATGATTAGACTTACAATGACAGTGGATGGAATCCAACGATGTCGAACTTGTGGTGAATCATTGATAATGGCAGGAATCCACCAACCAAGAAGTAATAAGATTAAACCAAAATCACGAGCCCAAATTGCATATTTTGAATGTAAAAGAGTTTTTACCTTGATCATAAATGGATGATCTTCCTTTGGTTCAATATCTTCTCCATTCTCTCTTGCATACCATTTTGCTGCTTCTAAATCAGGATTTTCAATATTTTCAGTTTGTGGATAGGCAGTAGACTTTTCATCATGATGAGAAGAGACTGACTCCTATTCGATTGGTTAATTGCAAAAGAGTAGGGGGTTAGACAATGTTATCCAGATAGAAGGACTTTTTCTAACTCACGACTACTTCCGACTTTTGAAGTTCGTGTGAAGTGGACATGACGAACCCAGATAGAATAAATAAAGGTTGAGAAGAGGGTGGAAGTGGGGGAAGGGGAGGGAAGGGGGGTAACTTCAGAGGTAGGGACTACTATAATTGTCCTCTTTTAAAGTCTCTGGCTTTAGAGCTTATCTCCTTTGCAACCTTATCTTTTGAGGGGTAGAATGGTGAAGTAGTAGAGGAGGAGGAGGAGAGGGAGGAGAAGAAGAAGGAAAGGAACAGGGACACAATGGGAGAAAAAGCAAGGTACAAAATGAAGAAACGAAAAAGCCCTAATTCATTTTCGTTTCCTTGATGCAATCTACTATTCCGGTTCTCTGTATCTCTGTCTCTCTTAGTTTTTATATTTTTCTTTACTCTTGTCGCACGACCAATATCGATTTTTTCTTTCCATTGTCTGGGCTCTAAAAGTGTATATGCCAAGCAAAGTAAAAGTCAAGAAAAAGTAGATAAGGGGAAAAGAATGATAATAGGAAAAAAAGCATGTGCAAGCAGCACTCGAGGCTATAAAAAAAGAAAAAAAAATTAAGGTAAAATTTATAAAAAAAAAAAAAAAGCTCACTGGTGTGCCTCTTTTCGCGCTAAGAGATAGAGGGAAAGGACCCGCGGGAACTGAGACCGGCTGCTACTACTACTAAAAGTTCAAATTTTACTCTAAAAGTTCGGCCCTGAGGACCCCGGCGCATACTCCGACAAAGTTTAACGTCTCTCTGCCGCCTCTTCCTCCTCACCCTTGTGCCGCTAAGCCTCTATAGCTGCAGGATCCCCATGCGTGTTTGTCAAGCAGGTCGAAGTGAAGATGTTATATGCAAGCCACTCAATGTTCCGCTCATACAATGTACCTACTTGCCGGTCGAGTTGTCCCTAGCTATCTATACTTATAAAAAACACCTTATCAATCTCACCCGATACAGTCCGAGCTTCACCCGTCAAATGACAAGCAAAGAGAAACAAAGAGATAACAATCAAAGGGCGAAAAATCAAAAAAAGTAAATGAAAGCCAACTCTATAGGCTATGAATAGATTGAGGTGACCGGTATTACAAAATTATGCAATCGTATTACTAAGCACCACCTCGTCTTGCTCCACGATTACCCCTTCCACTACCCTTTCCTCCTCTACCACCTCTTCCTCTTCCACCACCACCCTGTTGCCTTCCTCCTCCTCCTCCTCCTCCTCCTCCTCCTCCTCCTCCTCCTCCTCTCTGACCAGTTAGTACTCTACCACCTCTACCTTTATTTGGACCAAATTCACCATCTTGATTCGTATTCTCTCTTGCCCTTGTAATATTTTGATTTCCTACTCGCATGATATCATCAACAGAAGCCAATAACTTGTCTTTACGAGGCTGTAAGAAGAACAGAAAAAATTGGTTAAAAGTCAGCGGTCTTCTCCCTTGCCAAAATTTTATTAGAATTTGCACTCACATTTCTTGCAAACATGGTGGCCCAACTTTCAATCAAACCATCATCCCATCTTCTACCTGGTAAATTATTGAGTTTCGTCTTGAGTTCTGATCGAATGCTAGATTTACGAGCTTCTTTTGAAAAGATGCTTTCTCCCTTTTCACTCCAAGCGCTAATTAGTATTCGCTCTGCTGCTCTCTCTGAAGCTACATTGTTTGATTCTCTCGCTCCACTATTGCCGCCACCACCAGCATGACCTGCTGCTCCTCTTTGCCCATCTATTTCTCCTTCTTCTACATCGTCTTCCTCCTCCTCCTCATCACCATCATCATCTTCATCGAGACTACTGCGACCAGTCACAGGTTTACTTGGAACATCCATCACTTCTTCTTCTTCCATTTCCTCCTCAAATCCAACTTCAAAGGCTGCCTCGCTGAATGGATTCCACTCTTGTTCTTCATCTGAATCTGATTCTTCAGCTCTAGCCAAGATTGCAGCTCGAATATCTTGAGATATTCCAAAAGAAAGAATTTCTGGCTCCTTGGCCTTTCCTCTAGTCACCTTGACTCCCAGAAGTTCTTGGCTATTGAACACATTGGACCTCTCTTGAAGGATACGCAATGCCTCCACATCCTCTAATGGCTCATGCTCTTCTGGTGTGTATGGTTCATCATCTTCTTCATGTCCATCTTCCTCTTCTAGTAAAAATTGGATTATCGTCTCAGCATCTTTACCTAAATACTTTGATGAAGAGAGACGTTTCTCGAGTCCTATACGATCAGCCTCGAGATGGGGCAGAACAGTCAAGACGGACTGCAAAATAGTATTGGATACTTGTTCCTTTGAGGAAGTTGAAGCTACAGACGAAAGAAGTCGAGCCCATTCCGATCCTAGCTCACCTACATGATGTACTTTTCCTGTCATGAATCCTGCTTGTTTGACATCTTTATCAATTTGATCTAAATGTATTGAAGAGTATTGCCTTACTTCTGCCTTGATCAGACTTCGTAAAGGTCTAACAAGCGCTAGATTTGTAGCCATAGACATGCCCATCAGAGGTATACCACTTCGTACAGATACATCACTTCCATGTATCACTTCCAGCAGACAATCTATTTCTTTGGCAGGGCTGCGATTAGTACATTTGGAAACGTACTTTAGAAACCTTTCAGCTAGATACCAAGCAGCATCTAGTATGGATACTTTTGCTTGAAGGGAGACGAGGCTTCGCTGGTCATCTGCCAAATTCTCAAAGGTTCTTTGGAGGTTAGCTACTATCTGACAGATTGATTCGCTCTCCATGCTACCATTTTCTCGCTGTCCCTTTGTAAGCTTCTCCTCACTAACTTTTCTACTCGGCATTACTGCAACGACGCAAGCCAAAATCTTCGCTGCCTTGCCAATTTTGATTAAATGGTCTTCAGTATTCCCAATTGTATCGTTGCTGGCTCTTTCAAAAGCTAAGGATGCTGCTCGGATGAAATTGATTGCCTCTGTTTCATCGACAAGTCTCGCCAATAAATCCTTTGAAGGAGTACATAAAGCGAGGTCAATCAGTGATGACTGATTGGGTAATAGCTTTCTAATCAAGGAAGGATCTCCTCTGGTGATCAATTTGCGCACCAAATCACCAATTGCTTGACTCTGCCTTTGTACTTCATCGCTGAGTGGTGAAGAGGGAGAGTTGATTGACGAAGCTGCGAGATGTTGCAATGCATTTGCAATGTGATTAGAGAGTCCAGAGTGCTGAGTTACTGCGATTGCAAGCTGAGAGGAAGGAAGCTGGGATAACAGATCCAGTAGGACTGAAGTTTCATGGTCCAGCACAGCTACTGCCATTGGTCACAGTTGAGCAAAAATTTGAGTCGAAATTGAACAAGAAGAAAAAGATTCTCTCCACTTTCTAAATTGAAAGGAAAGTTTGTTTTGGATAATTTTATAGCGTAAATTTGAATTTATTTTCTTCCTTTTCTTCCTAAAGGTGTTGTTGTTGTCCTTTGTCTTTTACTGTCTCTCATGTCAGAGCTCTATACACTAGGAGCTTCTGTACTGGATGATGTTCTTAAACAGAATGGATCACTCAAGGGTCTGGTAATGTCCAAAATAAGAGGGACTAAAGTTGATGCAAAGACTTTACTTGCCCTAGCTGCAAATACTCTATCCTATCATCGTGCATTAAGCATCGTTTTGGAAAATTCAGAATTACTCAAATTAGAAAAGAGAACTTTTGCCGCTCATGTTCTTGGAAAGGAATTCAGTGGCAAGTCATTAGCGTTGGTATTAGCTCATGACCTTCTTTTGGCACAAAGAGGTAGAATAGCTACATCATCAGCTTGGCCACCGAAAGCAGCTATAAGTCGTCATACAATTCGATTAAAAGCAGAGTTGACAAAATTACAAATCAAAGAAGGAAAGGAATCAGTTCAAGAGTTACGATCAGGTGAAGCAACGAGGAAAAAGGCAGAAAGGATACCAAGGTGGACAAGAGTCAATGAGAGACTTACAACGATAGAACAAGTAGTGAAATTGTTGAAAGAGGAAGGTTGGACTCAAGTTCAACAAAGTTCGGAGCTTTTGCCAAAGAAGTGAGTAGATCAGAAAAGCATACGTCAGCATGTAGTAGTAGTAGTAGTAGTAGTAGTAGTAGTAGAAGAAGATTGCTCATCTTCCTCTTTCTTTATGAAATTATAGAAAGTATTTTGCTCAATCTAGCTATATCAATAGCGTATTTGCTTTTCACCCTTCTCAAACTTCGCATTTACTTGGTCATGAACTTTACAAGAAGGGCTATATCATATTACAGGACTTAGCCAGTTGCTTCCCTGCTGAAATCTTGCTAAGGCCAGAGATGCAAACTAAACAGTCAATGCATGTCTTGGATGCCACAGCTGCTCCAGGTAACAAGACTACTCACCTCAGTGCTCTTTTGAGGGTGAGGGAGAGCGAAAGCAAGGTGAGCAGATCAGTCTAAGAAATAATAGCAGTATATATTTTTATTTTTTTTATGCTTACTGCGACATGAGCTTTCATCTCATCTTCTCAGATCACTGCTTTGGAGCATTCGCCAGATCGCTACAAGACTCTAGTATCTCAATTAAAGAGAGCTGGCTCATTACGACATGATGTATCTGGTGCCGTCAAGGCAGTTCAATGCGACTTTATCAAGCAAAAAGGTGAAGACTTTTCTGATGTGTCTCATTTGCTTCTGGACCCTTCTTGTAGTGGTTCAGGTATCCTCAGTCGATTAGATTACCTGACCAATGAACAAGAGCAACAAGAAGAAAAGGAAGAAAAGGAAATAGAAAGATTACGTGGTCTATCTACCTTTCAAGGTAGTATGATTGATCATGCCATGCAATTTCCCAATCTACGTAGATTTGTTTACTCTACTTGTTCAATTCATCATGAAGAGAATGAGGATGTAGTCATGCGAGCCTTGGCATCTGATGTTGCAAAGGTAAAAGGATGGAGACTGGCATCGAGGAAAGAGGTGATTTCTTCTTGGTCTACACGAGGTATTGTAGAGTACTGCAATGGACAGCAAGAAATTGCGGAATCAATGATTCGATGCGTACCTGGTGGAATGATAGAGGACAAAGATAGCAATGGCAGTGTAGATCTTGATGCTACTAATGGCTTCTTTCTCGCTTGTTTTGTACGCAATTCCAATAACAATGCCAAAAATAAAAAAAGAAATCGCAGAGCAAAGGAAAAGGCCAAGAAAAGCAAAAGATCAAAGTTAGAGGAGGAGGATAATAAAAGCGAAGATGAGGATGACTAGTACCTTGTAAATGTGTTCATCCCTTTATTGTATTTTTACACACAATTTACAAAAGGTACAATTTTTGTTTCTTCAAGTTTTGCAAAACAGCATATATTGCGTGGTCTTGATGGATTATCACCTTACCACCAAAGTCTGAACAATAAAAAACGTAAGCGTTGGTGTGAAAGGCAAGCCTTGTCAATGATGAAGCAATACTCACCGATGGGTAGAGCACTGGTAACCCCAAGGATTGTTGTGAAGATACTTTTGATGATAATCTTCAGCAACAAAAAAGGCACTAGCAGGTCGCTCTTCAATGGTAGTGGCAAGCTTACGTCCTTTTGGAGTAAAGTGCTGCAAAAAAAAGGGGAATCCAGTTCAGTATTTATACTTTCATTACCTTCTCTTTTTATTCTTTTCTTATTGCCTCTACTAACCTTTTCTTGAACTTCTGCCATTACCTTTTTGACGATATCCAACTGCTGAGAGTTGTGAGGGAAGAGAGCAGATCGATACTGAGTTCCACGATCATTACCTTGAGCATTGAGTTGAGTAGGATCATGTGACCGGAAAACTAGAAGAAAAGAGTAATGTAACGTTGATTAAGTAGATAGTTGGGAACAAAAGTAGTATTTCCACCTACTCACAGAATTCTACCAACTCTGCATAAGTAACCTTGGACTGGAGAATGAGTGGAAAATGATAACAAAAATGAGGGAGTTTTTCTTTTTATGATAATAAGAATCTCTTCATCCTTTCCAATTACTTACAGGGTCGAATTTAATTTGAGTAGCTTCTGCATGACCAGTTTTACCAGTACAAACTTCCTCGTAGCTAGGGTTCTTGCTCGACTCTTTGCCACCGATAAAGCCAACTTTTGCATCTAATAATCCTTTACCCTCATAGTGCTCTCTGTAAATGTGTTCTGTTCCCCAAAAGCAACCACTAGCTACTGTTGCCACATTCAATTCTGTTTCACCATTTGTACCTGTAGACATGGCTCTCTTGGCTTCTAATGCAGTTGTAGTTGTTGGTTCAGTTGGTGGTCCAATAATTACTGGTTTTCTACCTGGTAAAAAGTTACGGGTAATTGCAGCAAGATGTGAGATCATCAACAAAAGGATTGGTACTAGAACAGCAAGCAAAAGAAAGCGCCGAATAGTTGTAAGATCCTGCTTCTTGAAAAAAAGGGAGATGTGGTTATGAAAGACAAATTTATACTGCGAGTGTGCGTGCGTCTCTAATAATAATGTAAGGGATCATTTATTTATTAGTTCTCGTCAAAAGTGGAGGAAATTTAAGAACTGTCATTTTCTAAGCCCTGCTGACATAAGCTCAATTTTTTGAAGATCATTGAAATTCGTATTTTGACTGTCTAGAAGAAATTTGAGTGGGCTCAATACATGTTTGATGTAGGAAATTCTCCTAGCAATCAAAGAAGGATTTAGTAGAAGTGGGAATAAAGAATGGTCGACCTGGTTCGCTTACGTTCCAAAGTGGCATCGTTGTAGCAGTACTTCCTTCTTGCTCATTATTGGTAGTAGCGCCTTGCTTCATTTGATCAACGTGAGACCAAAATGACCTTCTCGGTGGTGCAGAAGTAGTGGATAGGTCTTTCTGGTGCGATGGGCTGGACGAACGTTGACCTTTTTTCTTTGACAGAATATTGTGCTTTTTGCTGCTTCCACCAATGCTCTTCATAGGTTCCTGCGAATCCTGTTGCTGCTTTGTTGGCTCACCTCCTTGTAGAGGTACAAGGTGAGATTCAACGGTACCGAAGGTGTTGCTTATTCCTTGAGCATCATCTTGTTCGTCCGAAGTATCAAAGAAACCAATCACTCTTGTCAACTTTCGAGGTGGTTCTTCCATCGCCTTTGCCTCTACAGATTGAAGGTGGCTAGGCATAACATTTGCGTCTGCTAGACCTTGTTCGATGACCTCTTCCTCTTCCTCTACCTCTTCCTCCATATTGTCATCTTGTTGTTGTGCCAAGTCTATGTCGCCTCCATGATTGCTACAATCAAACGTTTCGTATCGAGTGCCGAAGAAGCCACTATGATCAGCTTCTTCTCTTAGAATCTCACTTGAATCGTCAGTGTCAAAGAAACCGCGTAAATTTACTTCATTTCCTCCCACTTCGCTTGGTTCTTCGTCGAAAAAGCCAAAGCTTTTACCAACTCTTTCACATTTTCGCTGCACTACTTCCTTCGTGCCAGTATTTTCATTGGTCTGTTGAATCTCCTGAAGATTCATCTCCTTCACTCTTGATTCTACGACAGTCTGAGTGGGTGGCAACTGCTCCTTTTGCACAGTAACCGTTTGCGTATCCAAATCGTGCTCGTCACCTTCGTCTCGCTCAGCTACATGTTCTTCATTGTTCGCTTTTGTCTCATCTCGGTGTTCTAAGGGGCCCTGACTCTTAGGTGTTGTCACTTCTTGTTCCGAGAAGTAGCTAGAATCATCTTGTATATCATCGTCGTCTGGTACGTCATCTACTGCATCTAAACGTCCTTTCATGATCGAAACTTGTTCAATTATAGCATTCACAGTCTTGTTGGCTTCACTCATGATCCATTTGACCTGCCTTTCCACTGCATATATTGCTTTTCTTGTAGAATGGCATTCGGTCGCTCTTTGATCTTCCTCGAACTTGGCATCTATACCGTGTTCCTTGCGAATTTTCTTGCCTTGATTAACTTTTACCATGGCTGTAAGCAGAGGTAATAATTCAGGATAGGTACTTCGAACCAGTCTCACATCTTCTTCTACAAGCTGGCTTCGTTCATCACTAGTCATACGGTAAACATCTGCTAATGCCTCAATATCCATCTCGGTGACTGCAATTGAGATGCGACCCTTTTTCTTTTTGTCTTTCTTCTTTGCCCGTCGCTCTTCGTCTCGACTCTTTCGTTTCCCTAAGTTTGCTGAGATCTGTACCTCTACTATTGGCTGTTCCTTCTGCTGCTGCTCAACCGCATTCACAAGCCATTCTAGCTTAGGCAATTCGAAACCGCGCTTCCACTTTTCCCATTGACACTTTTCTTTGCCTCTTAATATCTTTGCCTCTTCCTCTTCTATGTTTTTTTCGATCATGTCTTCTATGGCAACTGCGACTGACTTTCCCTGAAGAATTTGCTCAGCCACCTTTTTTGACTTTTCCAATACTGTCGACAGATCATCGTT
This sequence comes from Exobasidium cylindrosporum, assembly GCA_023273805.1. NCBI lineage: Eukaryota > Fungi > Basidiomycota > Exobasidiomycetes > Exobasidiales > Exobasidiaceae > Exobasidium > Exobasidium cylindrosporum. The sequence goes on from CP096878.1 coordinate 5,192,230, forward strand.
GGGATTGACCAAGCTAGAGTGAGAGAGAAAGGGAAATCGAGGCAATGGTGAGCCAATCTACTTAACATAGCATTTAGAGCGCGTTCTATAATTTTCAGCCTTACTAAGTTTCAGCCTCTTCTCCTCTTGGTTTATAATCGTAACAATCAAACTAAATATATGTAGGAGAGAATGTTCAGAAGGGTGAGTATGATCTACAATGTCTCACTATGCTTACTGCTTTCTTGCGGGCAAAGTCTATAAGGCTAGGTTTCGACGTAGCCTCGGATTCACACATAATTTTGACACGGTAGATGGGAGTAGAAGAGAGAAGAAGAGAACTCTCACACTTCGGTCGGCGTAAAGGAATATCAATTCTAATACATTGCTGTTCCGGTGCGCGAAGTACAGATCTCTTGTAATATACTCTCTAATGAAATGAATAATATTGTTAAAGACTTCTATTTATTGACCTCTATACTGAAATTGAAAAACACAATAACTCTATCATCCAGTCTACTCGTCGACCTTACATGCCCCTTCTGTATCACCGTACAGCTTCATCCTGTCATCTATGTATGAAGAGAATTGCTGAAGAGGGCATGACTGTCCTGGTCCGGATCGACAATGATCCAAAGGTTGAATTGCACCGTTTACAACAACTCGGACATGATCCTCCTCCTCCTTGTCGCACTCCAATCGTTCGATTGCTATATGGCCGAGAAATGGTAGAATATGTGAAGTGACCCATTTGCGTGGCTGTCGGTGGGCAAGTGATAATTTCGTTTGATTCCAAATATTTAGAGCGACAAGAACCAAAGGTGGTTCTTCTCTATGAGAGAAATGAACAAAAATCTTTTGAGTGTGTGTCGAATTAGGTGAAGGTAGATAGTGAGGATGATCACCGTCCTTACCACTAGCAGACAGGAGATTGTGAGTTGAAGTATTAAGCCAATGTACTCCTAAGTACGGAGCTACAGGGCTCAAGTAGCCTACCATTCGTTGATAAATGAGATCATTGAAATACTCAAAGTTCTTCCAGTCCTCGAGATTGAAGATAGATGGCTTGCAAAAGCCAGACTTGCCTCTTCCATTGATGACTGTTTCATATCCACATAGCATAAATATTGCAATAACGTCATCTAAAACAAACTCAAAGTCTGGCGCCAAAGCTTGAAGCTTCTTTAGGGGTGCATGACCCCAATTTTCTAGAAACACTCTGGAATCTGCTCTTCCATCTTGCTTTGAGTGTGCCTTGAAGTACGCACTATGTGTGAAAGATACGGATAAGGCCTCTTTATAATCTGATTTTCAATCTATAAGATAGTACTCACCACGCCTTATGGGGAGTTAATGATAATCTCCAATTCTTATCCTTGTTTGGCACCTCAATCAATTTTAGATACTTGCCATCACCTTCACCATTATCCCCTTCATGTCTCTTGGGAAAAGCACCTCGAATAAATGCTTTTGCTGTATCTATATCCCTGCTGGAACTTGCACTCCAAATTTTGAAAGCTTTATTTACATTATCATTCTTCTTCTTCTTCTTCCCTAGATCTTTTGGGGGTAATAAATGTGGATATAACTTTCTAAATCGTTTACCTAAACTGAATGCATCATCTTCACCTGGCCCAGTCAACTCTTCAAGGTTATCTTTATTGATTGGTGATTCCCATTCATTCAAGAAATCTAGTGGTCCACCTTCAGGAAATGCACCTCTGGATGTATATACTCTTTCTACAAATGGTTCCATGTACTGTTCCCATTCATCATCATTGGCGTAAATTGAACTATGTCTGAAAAGAAAAGCAGCAGCTGTAACCTTGCATTCCTTTGGTGGCTTTATATCACTCCCTGGAGCATCATGATATGGACTTTGATGATTTGAGGATCAGCATAAATGAATCCTCTTAGATGATATGAGAACACTCACGCTATACCAGAAGCATATTCCATGGGATCAAATTCCTGGTTATCATCTTGAAGTACATTAGGAGTAAAGATGATTTGAGATGGATAAGGTACTGCTTGAGTAAGGGAACATAAGACCAAACAAGAAAAGAAAATTATCTTTTGCATACAAGTCGTTCGCTCCTAGGCTTCAATTTGAATGATGGCTGACTGGATGGATGGATTTGAAAGAGACTCTCGCTTACTAAAAAAAGGTTGTTTAGAGAGAGAGAGAGAGAGGCTTGCACATCTGAAGTGGAGGAACATTTAATGAATGACAGGCACGCTTTGGCAGACTCAATAGAAAAAAAAAAAAGGTAGAAAAGGAAATGGAAGCAAAAGTGGCTCTAATTTTAGATTATCAGATTTCTTCTCACTCATTTACATTTTACATAGCATCTTAAGGGGCGTTTGATGTCTGTTCAGGGGAGAAGGCTGCTGGGAAGAGCAGCAAGGCTGACAGCATCGCAATCATCTTCATTATCATGGAAAAATGCGAGTGCTTGCCCTGTTTGCATTCGTCAATTTAGTCATCATCGATCATCTCGTGCAGCAGTGGCGATAACGACAGCATCTTCTCCTGATGCTGAAGCAGATGCTCGAGTGCTTAGAGCTCTATTTGATGCTCCAGAAACATCTTCTATTCCATCACTATCATCAGATCGTACTAGCAAAAAGTTCTCAAAATCACCGACTGGATTATTTGGTTCACCTTCACTTACTCAACCTTCATCATTCATAGAGTTGGCCAAGAGGACTTTACTTCGAGCTCAACTATTAGTTTCCCGGATCGTTGATGCTCCTAAGAATGGACATGAAGAGATGAAAAAGGTAGTTCGTAATCTAGATAGACTTAGCGATCTTCTATGTGGTGTCATCGATTGTGCTGAATTGGTACGCAATGCACACCCAGATCGAGAATGGATTGAAGCAGCAAATGAAGCATACGAATACCTTTGTGGATATATGAATGTCCTAAATACTCATACTGGTTTGTATGAGGTTCTTGCAAAGATATTATCAGATGAGAGTCTAAGAGCTTCGCTCTCTCCTGAAGCTACGGCTGTTGCATACGTCTTTTTAAGAGATTTTGAAAAGTCTGGAATTCATCTACCTGAAGACCAACGAGCCAAATTTGTATCTTTAAGTGATGAGATATTGGTATTGGGTCGATCATTTCTGCAAGATACTTCACAAGTAGCTGTAGATGATATACTAGAGATGCCATTTGAATGGATAAAAGGAGCACCAGGACCAATCGTAGAGGCGCTTCGTACATCAAGTCTAAAGAAGAATGGAACTTTGCAACTTCAAAAAAATTCTTGGGAAATGCAAGCAGTCTCCAAATATGCACCAGATGAAAAGGCTAGAAAGATAGCTCATTTAGGTATGAATAGCGGATCAGATCAACAAGTCGGAATCTTAGAAAGATTATTACAGAGAAGAGGTGAATTAGCCAAGTTGACTGGTAATGAAAGTTTCGCTTCAATGACATTAGGAGATAAGATGGCGCGCAAACCAGATAATGTTCAAGGTTTCTTGGCTTCCTTATCTACACATCATCGACCACTAGCAGATAGTAGCTTGAATCAACTTCGAAGTCTTAAAGAGCAACAAGAAGGCAGTCGAGAATTTTATGCTTGGGATCGTGATTACTATGCAGAGCAATTTATGCGAGCATTGAGTATAAGATCTTCTGCACCTCCTATCAATGGCTTCTTTAGTGTGGGAACAGTGTTTGCTGGATTGTCTAGGCTATTCGAAAGATTATATGGTATCAGTCTCAGAGCAGCCGAGGTATCGGAGGGGGAAGTATGGGCGGAAGATGTTTGTCGAATGGATGTTGTAGAAGAAGGCAGAGTCATTGGAAGCATATATGCCGATCTATACAATCGAGCAGGGAAACCAGCAAGTGCGGCACATTATACTGTTCGATGTTCACGAAGGACAGATGAGGATGATGAGCTAAATGACTTTCGATTTGGCAAATTGGACAATGGACAGACATTCGACATTGAAGAAGGTCAAGAGCTGACTAAATCTTTAGATGTGAAATCAGTGCGATCTATTGATCGTCCAGGCTCATATCAATTGCCATTAGTAGTTTTATTGTGTGACTTTGTACGACCGAGTGTCAAGAGTGGACCAAGTTTGCTTAATTGGCATGAAGTAGAGACTTTGTTTCATGAGATGGGTCATGCAATTCACTGTGAGTGTTGTCCATACTACCCTCTTTCCCATATTTGTACTCATAACGTCCCTCATCTACTTTCAGCAATGATTGGAAGAACAGAATATCACAATGTGTCTGGAACCAGATGTGCTACCGATTTTGTGGAGCTTCCTTCCATTCTCATGGAGCATTTTCTCTCCAGTCCAGAAGTGATCGGTCTAGTTGCTCGACATCATGCTACTGATGCATCCTTACCGTATCATCACTTGACATCATACCTTCAATCAGCACGTTCATTGGACTCGTTGGACGTTCACAATCAAATCTTGCTAGCTAGCCTTGATCAAGTATACCACTCATCAATAGCACTCGAACAAGATTTTGATTCAACGACGTCATTGCAGACACTTCAAGATAAAATTGGTATTATCCCTGCCATGAAAGGTGTGACTTGGCAAGTTAACTTTGGTCATCTATTTGGGTATGGCGCTACATATTACAGTTATTTATTTGATCGTGTCATTGCTGCTAGAGTATGGAAGAAGCTGTTTGATAAAGATCCCTTGAGCAGAGAGCAAGGTGACGTCTTCAAGATGGGAGTTTTGGCTCATGGAGGTGGAAGAGATCCTTGGTCAATGTTGGCCAATGTGTTGCAAGATGATGAGATTGCAAATGGTGCTGAAGATGCTCGTGCTATGCAAGCGGTAGGGTGAGTTAGAAGGAGATTGAATTACATTCGATTACTGACAACCTTTTTGTCTTCCTTCGCCAGTCGATGGGGAGTGGCCGAAGTAGGTCCAAAGTAGAAAGGGGATCATCATCCCGCTTAATTTGTATGCTGTAATAGAATATCAAAACAGTACTGCCTAATATTTCTTCAGCTCTTCTCTTCTGCCTCTAATTGCTCGAAGCGTTCCGAGCAACGTTTTGCGTTCGAATATGATACTGAATTCAGAAGAGAAATGAGAATGATGTCTGATCATTATCAAGAGGACAATTACTCACCATGAACCAGCGCATATGGATGCGCATGTCAAGCCCGCCAATATGTGTGTAATTGGCAGTTCTGCCTTGGTCAATTCCATCGAATAGGGACGCCACCTGATTGTAATTGCAGATAGTAGAAAGGTGCTGATTGTCATTGGGTGAGGAAACAGATCAAGCAGAGAGAGTTGTATAGAAGGAACGGCGGTTTCATTCTTGGTGGCCTGCTTTTCTTGAAAGTATCTTGATGTAAAGTGGTAACTGTAGGCTGCTCTCGCTAATGTACTAAGACTGCTGGCAAATATTAGGCCTCTTTCAGCTGAGACTATATTAGTGTAGTGGAAAACTACCAATGTAGAGATAAAGAGTCCACTTGCACCGACGAGTACAAAGGCGTAACGAGTCAATTGAGCAGGCTTAGCACAAGCTTGTAAGAAGCCCTCTAGTAAACCGTTGAAAGCCATAGCAGGCAGATATGCAGAACCATATACGGATAGTATAGAAGATGCTGATGTCTCCAATGCCCAACGCCTGCCTGCCAAGACGAGAAGTAAAGAAGAAGAAAATGGTGGACAGAAAGTAACTAGAAAGAGCGAAAGAATAATGTGAAAGGAAAGAAGATTCTTGAGCAGACCATGCGCTAATTGTAAATTGAGCACTAATGGCGAAACATTGTCGCCAAGTACGCGAGCAAAAGTTAGGCGAGAGCTCTCTTCAAGAGGTTGATAGAGAAGGCGGGCAAGGAGGGAGCCTATGAGAAAAGGGTAAAGGTCAGATCAATAGAGCGGATCGGACATGGAATGTCATAACTTTACCATAATTACTAGCCAGAGCATAAGCTCCTTGATCGCTAAGTGATGTAAGTCGTGCCACTGCAAACTTATCACCTTCACCTAAGCCATGTTTGACTATATTCTGCCTAGTCATGGTCCAAGAGAGGCGTAGAGATTCGCGGTTAAAGAATGGTTCGACCTCTGAGCCATTCTTCTGCTTCCCAATTGATACAGGCACCAAGTAATAGATTGATTGATGTAGGCCTCTTCTTCTCACATGTGATATCCAAAATACAAGAAGAAAAGATCCGCCAAAGAATAGCTGACCTATGCCAAATGGAAGCAGTGATGAAGTATTTTGAAAGTACCAAAGGGCAAACAATGTACTTGCACTCTTTGCAGCTACTGCCGTACCTTCTGCCGCAACTCTTGTCATTGTATCGACTGCCATCAAGGCATCAATATATAAAGGCTCTGAAATCAATTCTAGAATTGCTCCCGCTAAGAAATTTCCAGTCGCCCAAGTAAAGTGAGGATGTTGAATGAGTTGCAATGGAGCCAGGTAGGTAATGTAAATCAGCATGACAATAATAGAAATACAGATTCCTATGGGTATTGGTAGTAAGGCAATATTCTTAATAGAGCTTGAATTGCTGGTTGTCACGTTGCTACGACTCAGTGCCGTACGGAATCCTTCCCTGGATAGAGCCAAAATGAGGCCTAATATCAATTCAAAGTGAATGTTGGCCGCTCCTAGTACTTCGGCAGAAGTGAGTCTTACTTGCAATTGAGTCATAAATAGAGTCAAGAAGCGAGAAAACAGCTGAAGTAAAATAAGACTACCAGCAGATGCCACTCGTAAGGTACCTCCTCTTCCTTCTCCACCATCACCATCATCGGCAGTCATACTTTGAGGCCGAGTTGGTAAAGTAGGTGACTCCTAGAGAGAGGTAAAATTTAACTTCTTCGCGTCGTGTCTAAAGCAACGCACAGATGTATAGTAAATTTTTAATTCTTAATCTATTTAACCCATGCCTATTCTGAACACATACACACACACACAAACACACAAACACACAAGGCGAAGAATGTTTAAACGACTCTGGATTGTCTTTGTATTGCAAAAAGAATGATGAAGATGTACGTGACAAAGTAAACAAAAAAGGGGCAAGAGAATAAATTATATAATAGAATGGAGAGAATTTGTATAGGTCAAAGAATGGTGAGGAAGGCTAAATGTCAGCAACGTACATGAACATCATTGAAGAAAGACTTGACTAAAATCTGCTTCCAAATTCCTCTTTTCATTTCTATCAACTCCCCTTTTTAAGCTTTTGGTCCAGCAGAGAGAACTTCTGGTGAAACATCGGAAGCATACTTTTCAAAAGCATCAGTGAACATTCCAGCCAGCTTTTTAATTTCAGCATCGAAAGCCTTCTTGTCTGACCAAGCATTTCTAGAGTGAAGAATTTCTGAAGGAACTCCGCTAACCTTCTTTGGTACCTTCAGGTTAAAGACTTCAAAGTCTTCGTATTCAGCATCGGCCAATTCACCAGAGTGAATAGCGTTCAAAATGGCACGAGTGTACTTGAGGGGACATCTCTTTCCAGTTCCAAACTTTCCACCAGACCAACCAGTATTGATAAGGTAGGCATTTGCTTTGACCTTGCTCATTCTTTCAGCAAGCATGGAAGCATATCGTCTTGGGTGCAAAACAATGAACGGCTGTCCGTAACAAGTTGAGAAGGTAGGACTTGGTTCAACAACACCATCTTCAGTTCCAGGTGTTTTTGAAGTGTAACCAGCAATAAAGTGGTATTGTGCTTGTTCAGCAGACAATTTACTGACTGGTGGGAGAACTCCAAAAGCATCGCAAGTTAAAAGAATAATGTTCTTGGGTAAACCAGCAATGCAAGGAATCTTTGCATTGGGAATATATTCGATTGGGTAAGCACATCGAGTGTTTTCAGTCAAATGAGCATCGTCATAGTCAGGAGTTCGGGTAACTTGGTCGTATGAAACATTTTCCAAAATCGAACCAAATTTGATAGCGTTGAAGATTTCAGGTTCCTTGTCAGCGCTCAAACCAATACACTTGGCGTAGCAACCTCCTTCAATATTAAACACACCATTGTCGGACCAAACGTGTTCATCATCACCAATCAATCTTCGTTGAGGGTCAGCTGAAAGGGTTGTCTTTCCAGTTCCAGAAAGACCAAAGAAGAGAGAGACATCGCCATCTTTTCCTTCATTGGCAGAAGAGTGAAGTGACAATTGTCCAAACTTGACTGGTTGAAGATAGTGCATGACACTAAAAATACCCTTCTTCATTTCACCAGCATATTCAGTTCCAAGAATAACCATTTCTCGTCTTTTGAAATTAATTTCAACAGAGGTAGAAGATGTCATACCAGCTGTAAATCGATTGGCAGGGAATTGACCAGCATTGTAAATGATAAAGTCTGGTTCACCAAAATTTTCCAATTCTTCTCGAGTAGGTCGAATCAGCATGTTGTGCATGAAGAGAGCGTGGTAAGCTCGAGCGCAAATGATTCGAACTTTGATTCGGTATTTGGGATCCCAACCTGCAAATCCATCAAAGACGTAAATATCATCTCGAGTATTAAGGTAATCAATGGCTCTTTCACGATTGATTTCAAAAGTGTGCTCATCCATCTTGATATTAACTGGTCCCCACCAAACGTCATCCTTACTGGAATCTTCATATACAATTCGCTTGTCTTTGGGACTTCGACCAGTCTTCTTTCCACTAAAGTTAATCAAAGCACCACTGCTTGAAATAATAGCACCTTCCTTTTTAATGGCGTCTTCATACAAGGCAGCAACAGGAGCATTTCGCTGAGAAGAAAGAAAAAGAAGAAGAAGAAGATTCAGCTCTCTATATACTATAGACTACAAAAACGGTATTAGAGCTCACCTTCAAGTGAATCTTATCCATGTCGAAACCAGCTGTTGAATTGTAGTGGACAGCATAAGGGGCCAATTGTCAAAAGTATATCTTTGTATAAAATACATCTACACTACTCACCATCAGAGAAGAGCTGGATATTATCCCTTCCCAAGAGTGCGTATTGAGGGTCTTGAGTTGGAAGCTCATCTAAACAGGTAGACAAAAGAGAAACATGTCAACAAGAGGAAAACAATGAGAGCTCTTTCTTCCCAACGTAGCACACTCACCGTGATGGTTACCGGGTGAAGTCATGATTGCAAATTAGTCTTTTAGGTAGTCTCTAATAGGATGTATAAGTCTGGAATAGGAAGGAAGGAAAAGGGAGAGAAAGCAAAAGAAAAGCAAGGTATTAAAGGTATTAGAAAGTGGGCTTTTATTTTAATGACGTTCTATCTTTCTTGTGCGGGGAACATGTGAATAGGGCCAGGAGCAGATCGGAAGAGGTCCCACCTGTTTCTTTTCCTCCCTTCTCTCCCTCTGTGGCTTTGCCTTGTCTGAGCTCTCCGCTATTTTCCCCCCTCTCCACATTTACCGACAGCCGAGCTTTTGGGTCGCGTCTACTTTTCTTTTCTGAAAGGCCGCTGCTATATGCATAGGGTCACCAGGGGGGGGGGGAAAGTTGAAAGAAAGAACATTTCAACTCACCCTTTCTATATGATGGCGTGTAGGAGTGGTACAGAGCGGAAAATAAAAAGAAAGAAGAGAAGTGGTAGAAATAGGAGGTTGAGAGAAAGGGCTAAAAGCTGGATAGCGTTGAAATCAGAGCCTTCTTATACGTATGCCGCAATCACATGAGCAAAGTACTAATCTTCTCGTCGGGCTCAAGCGGAGACCGGAAAAAGTAGGACTTTCATATGTCTTTTCTATTCACTACTCCGACCGTTAGTTCCGTTCCCCTGTACCCTTCCGATCGGAAAGTATAAGTAGAGGATATCGCGTGGCTGTTCGACACGTGTAGCTTAGATGCAAGCTTCAAGAAATTGAACATTGCTGGAGTTGCGTGTGTGTGTGCGTGTGTATCGACTAGAGAAGCTTTACTTTTAGTTATAATTTAACACATCAAAGTTGGATTCGTGTCAAGTTGGGAGAGTTTACTATCACAGTCAAACGACCTTCTTTCCTGGCTAGCTTTTTCATCATGGTTCTGTTGGCAGCTTCCATATGTACTCGGGGCGGTAAGCCAGTCATCTCTCGACAGTTTAGAGAAATGCCAAGAGCAAGAGTAGAAGCGTTGCTGGCTTCCTTTCCCAAACTTATTTCAGCTGGATCACAACATACAACAATCGAGACTGAAACAGTACGATATGTCTATCAACCACTGGAAGATCTATATATGATCTTAATTACCAACAAATCATCAAATATTCTTCAAGATATTGACACGCTTCATCTATTTGCCAGAACTGTATCGGATATGTGCCGATCTTTGGATGAGAGGGATGTATTACGAAATAGCTTTGAATTGTTGGGTGCTTTTGATGAAATTGTCAGTTTGGGATATCGGGAGAATGTAGGGCTTCAACAGATTAAGACCTTCTTGGAAATGGAAAGTCATGAAGAAAAAATTCAAGAGATCATTGAGCGGAACAAGGAGATGGAAGCAAAGGAAGAATTGAAGAGGAGAGCAAAACAGCTAGAGATGCAAAGGCGAGATGCTGCTCGACGTGGTCAGATGGCCTTCCAAGGAAACTCGGGTGGCTTTGGTGCCGGTGGTGGATATCAAAGCGTGCGACAATTTGAGGGTGCATCAGCTCCCATTGTGCGAGATACAGGTATGACACCTACATCTGCTCCTGCTGCTAAACCATTCAAGTCAAAGGGTATGCAATTGGGTAAAAAGACCAAGAACGTCGCACTTTTGGGAGAAGAGGAAGAAATTGAACCTGTTCATGCTCAAGCCGCTGCTGCTGTGACACCTGCTGTTGTCGCCTCAACAAAAGCATCAAGTAAGACTGTCGATCCCCTCGAGCTTCTACCTGTTGTTGATCACGAAAGGTGAGCTATAGATTAGCGTGTGAGACCGTTCTACGAGACTGACAGTCTTTTCAATTATTATAATAGTGTCCACCTGCTCGTAAAAGAGAGAGTATCCATGTCGGCTACAAGAGATGGATCACTTAATTCATTAGAGCTCAAGGGAGACCTCGAATTGCGCATTACTGATCCAGCTTATACCAAATTGGCCATTCAGGTCTCACCTTCTTCAACTTCAGCAATTATCCCAACTTCTGCTCTACAATTCAAAACTCACCCACATGTCGACAAGGCAGGCTGGGCCGACTCTAGACAAGTTCGATTACGAGATGTCAACAAGCCCTTCCCCGTCAAGCAGAACTTGGGAGTCTTACGGTGGAGAGGAACGACAAAGGACGAGACTTGTGTACCTCTCAGTGTTCAGTGCTGGCCTAGTCCTGCCGAGGATGGAAATGGAGCATGCGATGTCATGATTGAATTCGAGCTGGAAGCTACAGCCTTATCCCTCAAGAACGTTGTTATATCCATTCCCTTGCCCGCTGGTGTAGAGCCATTGGTAGAGACACCAGAGAACGGCGTGACTGAGATCCTGGAAGGCAGCATCGAATGGCATATTGAAGAGGTCTCTGAAGAAAGTGGTATTACCAGTGGTCAACTCGAGATCAAAGTCAGCGAAGGAGCTCAAGATGCAGACGTCTTCTTTCCCGTTGCGATTGATTTTGTTAGCGAAAAGACTATGGGAGCAATTACAGTAAGTTGTCGAAGGATAGCAGACCTCAAATGACAGTGTGAAGTAACACGCCTAACATTTATCATGTCTCTACTTCCACAGGTCCAATCTGTCAATTCCATCGACTCATCTAGTCCTGTCACATTTTCCACTCAGACAGTCTTGAGTGCAGAAAATTACCTCATTGACTGACAAAGAACTTCAATAAACCATTTTTGATGCATGTAAAAGTACAATTGATGATACAGCCAATTCATCTATCCTTCTATCCTCCTATTCCCCTATCCTCTTATTCTCATATTAATTCACCGGTTTGACTAGTCCTCGAGCCATATTGTAGTAGACGACTGTAGCGTCAGGTGAATGCACTGCTATAAGAAAATGCGTCTTGAGAAGTGAAAGCTGCCGTCCTTCCTCCTGAATGTTTAGATCTAAGCTATCTAGAGCTCTAAAGACGTGTTGAAAGCTGTCCAGGTTCATGTACACAAGTTAGTAAGTGACGATACAATACTGGCAAACAGAATTTATATACTCACATATCCGAATTGAGCATATCGGAAATACTGCAACACCAAACTGCTTCCAATCCTTTTCCTTCCGGCCTAAGTCCTACAATAAGTGCCCTTCCTAGCTGAGTTGATGCAGCTGCTTCAACTTTTTTATTTGGCAGACTATCAATAATTGAAAGATGCTGCCATTTAGTTGCATGTGTCAAGTCGTTTAGAGTCTGTAGAATAGGAGCTGCTTGAGATGGATATTTTTCGATGACGCCTGTCAGATTGGAATGTTGATTTAACACATCTTGCAAGGCGGCTGTCACCATGCTTGCTCTTGGTACTTGATCAAGCTGTTCGCTCCTTCATCTGCGCGACATTAGAAAATTCTCAAACGTGATTAAAACAGAGAAAGTACTCCACATTTGGTCGTCCACACTCATTCTTTGTCGCACTACTTCTCATCTATCTCCGTCTTCATCTGAGTGAGCTACTGAGTGGGATAGTAGGCTAGCCCCTGCTTTCGGCTTTGCAACATGGATGTGACAAAGGCCATCTCGGCTTATATTGAGCGTATCATAAGCTCAGTAGCTGGTATGAAAGTACTACTTCTTGATGCTGAAACGACACCAATCATTTCAACTTCACTCACACAATCTTCATTATTATCGCATGAAGTTTATTTGACGGATCGGATAGACAATACAAGTAGAGATCGAATGAGACATCTAAAATGTATTGCTTTGTTAAGACCAAGTGCAGAGAGTATTGAAGCAATGGAGAAAGAATTGAGAATGCCAAAATATAGCAACTATTCTCTCTTTTTTACAAATGTACTCAAAAAGTCAGATATTGAAAGGTTGGCAGAAGCAGATGAGCATGATGTAGTCAAAGAAGTACAGGTGCGTATCACTCTATAGCCCAAGATGAATTTCAAAAGCTTACACCTCTGTAATAACAGGAATACTTCGCCGACTATGTTCCCATCAATCCTGCCCTCTTCTCACTTAATTATACAACTCCTCCCATGAATCTGTGGTCACGATCGCCGAATGAATGGGATCCTTTTGCACTCGATAGGCATACAAGTGGCTTAATAGCTCTTCTTTTAAGTCTGAAAAAGCGACCAGTGATAAGGTACGAAAGGATGAGTGGATTGGCCAGGAAATTGGGGGAAGAGGTTCATGTGAGTCTCATGACAACTATTCTACTTGAAGGTGGATAGATGAACTCACACCTTGTGCGTCGATACAGTACCAAATGCAGTCTGTACTACCTTCTCTTTTCGATTTTCGAAGAACAGACTCAGCGCCAGTATTATTGATTTTAGACCGGCGAAACGACCCAGTAACTCCTCTTTTAAGTCAGTGGACTTATCAAGCAATGGTACATGAGATGATTGGTATCACAAATGGAAGAGTCAGCTTGAAAGATGCCGAAGGAGTTAGACCAGAGCTGAGAGTGAGTAGAGGTAAGGCAGCATTATTATCATTACAACAGTCTAACTTCCAGAAGTGCTTTTGAAATAGGAAATAGTTCTATCTGCCGATCAAGATCCATTCTTTAGCAACAATCTATACGACAACTTTGGAGATTTAGGTGCTTCGATAAAGCAATATGTCGTCGATTACCAAGCGAAAACAGCATCATCATCATCAATAGACACAGTGGCTGACATGAAGAAATTTGTAGAAGAATACCCAGAGTTTCGCAAATTAGGAGGGAATGTGTCAAAGCATGTCAGCTTGCTTGGTGAACTTAGCAAAAAGGTAGAGACTGAAAGTCTATTGGAAGTGAGCGAATTGGAGCAGAGCTTGGCAAGTAATGAGAGTCACGCTTCAGATCTGAGGGTGAGTATGTCGTTTGTAAAAATTTAGGCTTGCTTGATTTGCTCACCCAATCTAAATTAGAATCTCTATACTCTGCTCGAGTCTCCAAAAGTAAGAGCAGAAGCAAAGTTAAGATTAGCAATTCTCTATGCATTGCGGTATCAAAAGTACACAGGTAATGAGATTTCACAGGTTGTGAAGCGTCTATTACAAGCAGGTCTGTCAGAGAGTAGAGCAGCTGTGAGTGGCATATTTCACAAAGGAGAGTGAGAATGGGGTAGAGCTGACCCTCCCCCTTTCCTTGAACGCAGCTCGTCTTTGTGATGCTCAACCTTGCAGGTGCAGAACAACGACAAGATGATTTGTTTGCCAATGAAAATTTCTTTTCTAGGGGTAAGAGTGCGCTAAAAGGTCTCAAAGGTGTCGACAATGTTTATACACAGCATTCACCTCACCTTTTGGAAACGATTGAACATCTAATGAAAGGAAGATTAAAAGAAACGAGCTACCCATATGCTGGTGGATCACAAGCACCTCCACCCATGCAAAAGTGAGTGCAAAAGTGACAAAATAGTATTGATAATCTGCAACTCATTTTCTGCTAATTTTTTTGTTCTTTATCAAGACCACGAGATGTAATTCTCTTTATGATTGGTGGCGCCACATATGAAGGTATGTGTATCATATGTCAGTGTAATACCATGTACAACTTGGTCTCTGACAATTACTCAATTTTCCTGACCGTTAGAGGGACGTGCAGTAGCCCTAGCCAATATTCAAGATACTAATGGACCAGGTCAAGGAGCTCATTTTCTATTAGGTGGCACAACAATACATAATTCTAAATCCTTTTTAGATATGATTCAAGATGCTGCATCCCAATTTTCTTCAAGTATCACTCGACCACCACAATCGAATCAATCTGCTCCAACTCTCAATTTGGGTATTGCACCTGTTCGATCTACTCTTGATGGACAACCTTCTACTTTTGCTTCACTTGGTACTGCAGCTAATCCAGCAGGTGGAATGGTATTATCAGGTCAAGGATCGATACTAGATCCAGGTAGACTGGGTGAAGTGACAGAAAATGCTAGAGATATTGCTACTGGCCTATTTGGAAGGATCCGTAGAGGAGTAGATGGAATCTCTTTGCAATAAGTGACATACCACAATATTTTTTTTGAAGTTTCTCATTGTGAAAGGATAGAGTGTGATTCTCATACAATGAGTGTCGAGAGGAATAGGTAAAGCAATTCTCCAAACTTGTAGCGGTCTCAAAATACGCAAGTGAGAGGCATGAACAAAGAAGAATCGGTAGAGGATGGTAAAAGAATTTATGTAGATTAAGATTATAGTGAGAGAAGTAGCTAAGAAAGTAAAAATCGGGAATAATGGGGATCCAGCGAGGGAACCAGTCGATATCGGGTATAAAATTGGTCAATCGAAGGGCTTTCGAAGGAAAGTAACCATTGAGACAGAGGCGATGAGAGGAGAAAAAAGAAAGAGTAGGATTCTGGGAGAGGGCCAATGGTAAATTTTTGGTACCTTTCCATCTATTGAGATTGGAAGAAAAAACTGTTTAGGCAGCGGCGACAACGGGAGTAGCAGCCTCGGGTGCCTTTGGTGTGACGTCTTCAACTTTTTCATTAGTCACTTCGGTTGGCTTGCTCTCAGTAGCGGCAACCTCCTTCTTTGGCTTGTTGAAGAGACCTCCAACTCGTGCCGAAAGTCGTCGAGACAACTTCTCTTTTTGAGAGGCGGTAGGGGTAGGAGCATCATCCTTCTTGGCAGCTTCATCAATCTGAGAAAAGAATGAGATTGTGAATTAGTATGAGAATCATGATCAATTACTAGGCGGAACTTACTTTAACTGCATCTTCAGCTGGCTTGGCTTCTTCGGTAGGAGCGGCAGTCTCGGCTGCCTGTGGCTCTTCAGGCTTGGCAACTTCTTCAACCTTTGCGGCTTCTGGTTTGACCTCCTCAAGAGCGGGAGCAGCAACTGGTTCTTCAGCCTTGGTCTCAGCAGCAGGCTCCTGTAGAATAGTTTGATAAAAGTCAGCAAATAATCCGTGTTTGCACAAGCAAGGCTACGACAACTCACCTCAATCTTGGCAGGCTCAGCAGCAGGAGCCTTGGTCTCCTTCTTTGGTGACTTTTCCTTCTTGTTGAAGAGACCAAAGAATTTGGTCATCATAGCGCTTTGACGCTTCTCCTTCTTGGGTGTCTGTTCAAAGTAGAGCATACAGGTCATGTCAGTCAATACATCAAGAATATCTTTGAAGTATCAAACTCACAGCAGGAGTAGCTTCCTTTGCCTCCTCAGCAGGCTTTGCTTCCTCGGTGGCAGCCTCGGTGGCAGGAGCAGCCTCCTCTGCTGGCTTAGCAGCTTCCTCCTTAGGGGCTTCGACGGCCTCAGTAACGGGCGCTGGGGCAGCCTCTTCGACCTTGACAGGCTCAGCGGCGGGGACCTCGGCAACGGGAGCGGTAGCTTCAGTGGACGACATGACTTATAAAGAGAAAAAATAGCGGAGAACAAAGACTTAAGGTCAGCACAAACCCATCGCCTGCCAGCTAGTCGAGAGCGGATGACTCTGATGCTCACCTTATAGTAGTAAAACAAGTAGCGAAAAGAAAGGTGTCAAAGACTGGGTGTACGTGGTGATGGTAGTAAAGTAGAAAAGAATGAAATTTCAGTGGATGTGGAAAATAGGTTAAGGGTGATGCGGATGGAGAGGGAGGAAAAGAGTGTCTATGTAGTGTTGACGCAAAGAGGAAAAGCGCCAGTGAAAAAAATTTCCTTTTTTTTTCGTTCGAAGGGGGGGGGGAGTAGATAGAGTCCTAGTCACTTAGAAAAAAAAAAAAAAAAAAAAAAATAAGAATAATAAAGAAAAAAGCAAAATTAAGGGGAGGTAGGAGTTCAAAGTCGAAAATATCAACTACTGACTGTGTCCTAAAAATCTCTCTCTCAACTTTTGAATTTGGCGGCATCGGGGCTTTAATGCTTAAAAAGGCAAGAATTGTTTTCTATACAACTTTGAGGAAAATACAAGTAACGAGAATAGGGTGCCCGCATAAGGGAGAGGAACGAAGAAAGGGGAGCAGTGCGCCCAAGTCGTGCATTATTATTAGTCTTGGGCAGTAGCCAAGTTTCACTCAAAAATAATGAAAGAATAAGGGGGGTTTGGCTAAAATGTACTCGAGCTCCGACGACGACGCTACTATCATTGTTGGTTGACTTCTCCCTTTGTGGATGGCAAGTCATTCTTTTTGTGACCATGTATGGCAGAATCAATAGTAATAGAAATATAGGGCTATTGTACTGCATTGCTCATTGCGAATACTCATCCTCGATCCTGGTGTGCTCGTCTCTTGCCTTTCGAACTTTTCTTGTTTACCCCCTTGCGGTTGAAGAATACATTATCAGAGACGGAGAGAGACCAACACTTGGTTAAAACCAAAAAAAAAAAAAAAAAATTAAACAAAACAGAAAATTTTGAGTTGTCTAGCGCGTAATTGTGCATTAGCCTCTTTAATCAGAGGAAATATATGTTGACAGGAAATGTGCAGACGATCTTAGAAGGCTCCTGCATAAGCCAGATAATCTTCACTTTATTTTTTAATTTTAAAATCTAATTCTTTTTATTTTAAAATTTTTCTCAAGGGACCAGCTACGCACCCACCTTCCCGGTTTGGTTGTATTATATATTCTTTATATCGGTCAAAGTCGGACAAATTTTGCGAGTAGATACAAAAACCTCTTATAATAATTTGCATGGCCTTGGAATTATGCACATAACTTTCTGGACACGATTCGCCTTGCATCTGACAGCGGCCGTCCAGCCTCGTTCTTAATGTATTGTTGATGCTGGCCAAGTCACGCGAGCAAGGAAAGGGTACGGAATGGGAAAGAAGGGAGGTAAGGGATAAATAATGTCTGTATAGAAGGGAGAGGACCACGGAGATAACGTGAGAGAAAGTAGCAAATCATAATAGTGGTACAAGTCCGAGAGTATGATTGATCTCAAGTAGGCAAAGGGCGGAATCTTGCAATAAGAGTTTTGATGGTAGCGGCCGAGAATGGTACCGCGTGGATTAATGCATGGTAACGTGACATTTGATCTTGCTCAATTTTTCCCGGACATAATGCAAAGGTGGAGGGAGGGAGGGGGCGGCGGCTTATTCTCGTAGATGGTGTGATCAGACACTGGTCTGAAGGCCGAGCAAAACAAGAATGGAATGGTAATTCTCACTCTCTCACTTTCCCATATGCTGATATAAAAAGGCAAGGATCGTATATCCTATTCATATTTTTTTCTCTCCTTCTCTTTGTAGCACCACAAAATACGCATATACATCATCATGAGCGCCACACAGACTGAAACCATTACTACTTCATGGCTTGGCAACATCACTACCTTACCTAGCACAAGAAAGATCAAAGGAATGATTTCCTATCTGGATCTTGGCATCGATAAGCCTTATCAATGGCTAGCTACACCACCACCTGGAGAACCAAAGAGCAATATTATTCATGATAAAGTTGAGGTGGATGTTACTGACCTTCAAGGAACTACATCATCCGAAAGGGAATCATATGGCCTCACTATCAATGAAGCTGGTTTTCAGATACTAGACAATGCTTGGATTTCACCAATTACTAAATTAGGATGGAAAGGAGATAAATGGGAATCAAAAGAATGGATTGAAAAGGAATATTATAATGAAATTGATTTACTACTCAAGAAACAATTTGGAGTTACATCAACATTTATATTTGATCATACAATTCGAAAGAGTCAAACTTCTCATTTACCAGATGATCCAGAAAATCGTAAACCAGTTGCACAAGCGCATTGTGATCAAAGTAGATGGGCAGGTGAAAATAGAATTGAAAAACATGTAGGAAAGAAAGTACTAGAGAAAGTTAAAGATGGTAAAATACATGCACAATTAATCAATGTTTGGAGACCAATGAGAAAAGTGGAAGAATTCCCCTTGGCAGTAGCAGACTCAAGAACTGTATACAGAGGTGAACAAGGTGGTACACCTGATTGGGTAGAATCAGAACTCAAGTATGAAACTTGGTCTGGTCAAACATTACTATTACATCATCGACCAGATCATAGATGGTATTATTATAAGGGCATTGACATTGATCAAGTAATCCTGCTCAAGTGTTATGACAGTAAAACAGAAACTAGAACACCACATACTGCCTTTGTTGATCCAACTACACCTGCCAATGCTAAACCACGTTGGAGTATCGAAGTTAGAGTTCTATGCTTGACTGAAAAGACTTCATAAATTTGTCAATCGAATTTTGTATTTACTGTAATTTGACTAATTGGAATAAACATGATTGTTCCTAATATTGTGTATATGTATATGATTATATATATATATACATATCAACGACAGATGAAAAGAGTGTGGTGACTATTTGGTATGCTGTGTACAGTGAGAGGCAAATGTAGAAGATTGTGTAAAGAAGCGAGAGTGTGTATTAGATAAGAAAAAAGGCAGAAATGGCAAAGAAAGGGTTAACAATCAAGGTTCGACGAGATGAGAAATTTGAGTAAGTTGCTCTCCCTCTAAACAACGAATTCGAAGTGCTTTGACATAAACATTTGCATCTGCTTGTAAATTATACGAGTCAAGACGTTCTTGGAATGCCAAGACAGATTTGACAGTTATTGCGACAATGCGATACTTGTATAGATTGACCAATGGAGAAAGGGAAATTCTACTTGGTAATGGTGCTAAATGAGCAAATGCGTCTGGGTCAACCAAGCTACGTAGATGACCAGTTATAGGATCGTAATCTGCTGAATCATTAGGTGAAGAAGGTTCAATGAATGTTGGTAATGTATCGTTGACTGCCAAATCAGAAAGAAAGAGACCAAAGAAAGGTATACAACCATCTTTTAAAGTAAGTTGAGATTGTTTACTCTTGTAACCAATTCGAGGTGGTCCAGAAGAAGTTATTAAATCTTCCATTCCTTTTTCAATTATCATATTACGCATCGAAGTTCGAAGGTGTTTAAAATTGCGAGCCGGATTGATAAAAGCTTTAAGATCTCGTAACATTCTCATTTCCAGCATTCCAACTCTAGACCAAGTTTTTGATAATCGTTCTACCCAAGGTGATTGTAAGCCAAGAATAATTTGAGTCAATGTAGCAATATTAGAATGATGATAACACTTCCAAGCAATTCGAATCAATTTGCAAATTACTGCTGCTCGATCATCAACATGACGAGTTAAAACAACTTCACTAGCTACCCAATTACAAGTTAAATTGAACCTTGCAATAATAGCTTCCACATTAGATTCTTGACAACCTAAAAATTTATTATTACTATTATTATTACTATTATTATTATTATCATCATTCTGTTGAACTTCTGCCTTTCTTCTAACGCTGGCTTGGTAGAATGATTCCCAATCTAAAACTTGACCAAGATACTGTTTCTTCTTCCATTGATCAGAAACTAATTCTTGCCAAGTAACTGCTTTGAACAATTCAGATTCAATTAAACAAAATTGCTGTGCAATTACTTCAGATCTATAGTTGAGTAAAAATGAACGATGAACAGGGGCAGGTGGAGCCCACAATCGAGAAGGTAAAGTAGTTGGAATTACTTCCATTCTTGGATCTCTTGCTGTATTTCTTGTGGTGTTTGTTGTTCGACGAGTAGAAGGTATCAAGGTAGCAACTTGAGTGACTGGTCTCTTCTTCTTTCTATTCTTCACAGAATCAGAAGAATGGGAGAGAGAGGGAGGTAAATCAGAAGTAATTGACTCCTGTTCTCCTCGTTCTTCTTCCTCCTCTTCTTCATGTTCAATGATGGAATTTTGTTGTTGAATAGATGGAGCACTCTGCCGATTCATGACTCGCTCTTCAATCATTTTTGCCTCTTCTTCCTCCTGTCGACGTTGAGCTTGACTTCTTAACCACATGGCTTCCACTCGTCGAGTCTTTTCATTCTGCTTGTCTTGATCAATGAAACCTTCCAATCTCCTCAAAGCAGCTTCAACATCGCCTGGTTCTTCGTCATCACTATCTAATTGATCCAATCGAAACCCCTTGACAAGTTCATACCCTCGTAAAGCTTCATCAGGGTCCAATAATTCAGTTTGAACAGTTCCAATTACCCTTGGCGTTTCTGTTCGATTTGGAGGAATAAAATGTAAGTCATCAAATCCAAGACTGTTTCGTGCTCTTTGATAGTATGAACTCAATGATCTCTGAGAACCAAGGGGATAGACTCGACCAAAGCTAACAACTGAAACACTATCCATGCTACTCCTTCCACCAGAAGGCATTTCCAAATCACGAACATGATTAGCCATTCGAAGGTCTCTCGCACCAGGTAACCTTCTCAAAGCTCTGCGTACCATTCCATCATCTTCATCGCTAGATAGGTCAATATCATCAATCTGAACAATGTTTTCGGGACCCTTTGATGATAAAGTATAGTCTTTTGCTTCTCGCAAAGAAGAATCTTTTGTTGAAGAGGCAGGTATAACATCTTGATGAGCAGCTTGAGCTGTTGAGACGGAACGTAAGGTTTGATCGCTTTGAAAATGATGTAACATATCCTCTTTGGTAGACTTTGCCAAATTTGATCTTGTTAAGTGTAGAGGAATCACTTCAGGTAATTTCTGATCGAGCTGATCGAGTGCTATTTCTGTGGCATCTTGACATATACCCAAACCAATCTCTCGTTCTTGGTTGTCGCTTTTCCTGGTTCCCAAATCTAATGAGCTTGCTGGTGTGCTACGAGTTTGATTGCTGGTAGAGCTCAGACTAGGTGTACCATCCAATGCAGTGGTGCTATCAGAGGAAGGTTCCTCGTCAACAGACTGGTCCGTTTCATCATCGCGATAAATATTTAGATTGAAAAAATTGATAAAATTTTCCAAACCGCCTCGAATAAAGAGCAAGTCACCACTATCATTGGCTTCGAACTCTAATCCTTCAAGACCAGAGTTATCTAAAATAGCTCCAGGACCAGAAATTGTTCGAGTATTTAGGTTCCGCTTGAGGCGTGAAAGCTTACCAACAGTATTGACAAAGACACGAGAGATTGTGTTTTGAGTTAGTGGTAAGGGTGGAGGTGGATTGTGCTGAGGTGGAAGAGGAGACGGTGTGTTGTTGCTAGATGGTGTTCGCTTAACAGCTTCAGTGACGTTTCCTTCTCCCATACCTCTTGTTGGAGGGGTTGAAGGATTTGCTTCTTGCAATTGCTCAGATATATTTGTATTGATTGGTACACTTGAGCCCATAACATCACTAGCACTTTGGAAAGCATCTCCTCCTAACCCTTCTGGGCTCAATGCCATGTCTGAAAACAAAATTCCATTTACTCCAGCTTGTTCATAAGCTCTTTTGAGACCTCGCACAATCTTCTTGAGGCTTTTAATGATACTCAAATCGGCTATCTTTGGATCCCTGCCCACAGCATTAAGCCAATCGGTCAATTGAGTCCTTAGTTCTCGATTGGGTAGAAAGTCAACTTCGAAAAAGTTGGTCAACCAATACTTGAGCACCACGTATGTTCGTACTCGTACTATCTTTCTCCTCCCTTCGTCTTTGTGACCGGACGGAGTAGCCATAGCCCATCTGAATCGATATGTCAAGAGTCGCAAAAGTTCAGGGCTTGAAAGGTAAGCTCGATAGGTATAAAAGAAATCTGTCAATAATCGATTGTCGATACGTGAAGTAAGTTCAGCAATTAGGCAAGATGTTGAAGCTGCAATCATAAATGCACTATCTGGTGGAAACAACATTGAATGTTTTGAATCTTGAAATGAGGATGATGTACTTCCCGATTGTGGGGCTTGATCTGTTGATAATGGAGTAGAAGCAGACCCTCGAACACTCCATCGCCTTGCCGAAGTTGGAGTACGAGGTGAGGTCGCCACAGCAGAATTGGGAAAAGGAGATGTAGGAATGTGATCGATTGAACCATCTCGACCCGACAAGATGAGTGTATCATCATCATCTGGACTTCGAACAGCCCAAAGTGCAAAGCGAGGATCATCGCCTGGACTAGCAGATATAGAAGGAACATCTTGAAAAGATTCCTCGACACCAACGGGTGAAGTTGAAGGCTCAGAGGAAGAAGAAGCTTGTCGGAATCTCGTTGGCGAGGGAGGAAGAGAACTTCCACCAGAACTCTCATTCGAGGGCTCGATCCCCGTATAATTGTATCGTTGCAAAACATCAAAGATGAAGACATCATTGTCGACTTCTTCTTCTTGAAATTTCATTTCAATGGGCTTTGCTGAATTCGGGCTTTGGGTGAAGATATTATCGTCATTAGCGAAAAGTGGTTGTCCAAAGTCGGTCATTCTGGGTATTGGTGATCTTTGCCAATCACTACTCTTTGAAATGGTGGGACCTCTGATTCTCTGCAAGACTGGCTCTCCAAAAGAAGAAATAGATTTCCAACCAGCTTCAATAGCATCATGTCGCGTAAAGGGATAGCTAGGCGCGCCAGCTCTTGGCCTCTCTTTCGCTTTGCCCTTCCCATTCCTAGTCTTGTTGACATTCTCTTTCTCTTGCCATCCTTCGATCCAAGAGTAGTCTTGTGCAGTAATACCCTCTCGTAATCCTAAAATCGCTCCCAAAACATCACCTCTCTGTATTTTTGGTGGCGATTGTCTTGATTCCTTAACTTCTGCTGAGTATGATCGTTTCCTCTCAATTTGAGTTGTGCGATTGACTCCGAGAAGATTGCCAGCACTGCCAATATTTCTCAATACTGGAATAGATCGTTTATCTCTTAGCGTACGTGAAGATGGCTGCTTCTTCTTTCCTGTTCCCTTGCTATACGATGAAGAAGGCGAATCTGAACCTGGGTCATAACCAGCTTCCGAATTTTCTTCATTTCCTTGCCCCCAATTACCATCCGCCTGCATTTCTTGTGTCCCACATTCGGCTCTCAGCTTGAAACGGTAGATCACTCTTCCGCCTTCTACTGCTCGTGCTGTAATCATAAAAGGTGTTCCCACACCCAAGTCTTCTACAATTTGACCATCTGTGCCGCTTTCGTGAATTGTAGTGTTGGATCCAGAAGCAGTACGAGAAACTTTGATCTCTTCTAGCGAGCGAAGTTGGATGCCATACTTTGTTGCCAGTAACTTTACTGCATTCCAATTAGTAGTTTCCACATCAGGAATAGAGTCGTCCAAAGTCGTCGTCATTATAGTCGTTGTCCGTTAGCGGTGTCGTATACTAAATTCGTAAATATTTACAGAAGAAATAGAGCAGACTACGGGAAGCAATGGCTAACAACAGGATATAAATGCAAGTAAAACCGGGTGATGACTTGTTTCTTGCCTCTACAGTCGCCTTACTCCCAATCTAACCTTGCGTAAAATGGTTCGTACTGATAAGGTATATTGACAGAAATATTAAGATGCCTGATCTAGGCTTTCGTTTCTCTACTTGACAACTGCATGTTCTTTGCTAGTAAATCACAACTTTGCGCTCGTTTCTTTGTCGTATTGATAGTCGATTGTCCAGTCAATCTTTGTGGGGGTGCTGCTATGGTATCAAGAGGTGAGAATTTTGTGGACGGCGTTGACTAGCCCGCGAACTGAGACAGACACGAGAGCACGTGGCTTTTCACGAAAAACACGTTGGTAACGCGACCCTGTCTATAGGGGCGCAATGTAAACTAATTTCTGCAATACCATCAAGGCTAGTTTAACCCCTATTCACAACAGCCTAACTTTTCCCCTTTACTATAACAAAAAATTTCACAGGCAGCATGTAAGCAGACAGAAGCAATAACAAAAAATATTATTGAACTGTTTGTAGGGAAAATTATGGATGAGAGGTTTCTCTTTTTTGAGATGGTCATGTATCTTTTGCGATGGGAGTGCAAGAAAAGTTGCTCGATCTCTAGCCCATCTAGTATGACCAACGCCTCCGATTAAGATGGGCCAAACAAATAACATCTGTATTCTATGTAAATAATATTGTTCTATTTGTCGGAATGAATATTGTAATTTCGATGCTTGACGTTAATAATGTTGTTTAATTAATTATTTTTTTTTTTAATTTTTTATTAATTCGGAGATTAATGAATGAGCTTTCTTTTTTTGTCGCTGCAACCCATAGCAATTTCACCCTTCGACCCTCTGACTACGCTTACCTTTCTTCACCACTTCTAACATTTAATGGGCTGTGAGCCTTACTGATATTCTCTCTTGGTTTTCGAAAAACAAATACCATCAAACATTCGATCTCAACATCTCCTTTTTGGAAAGACCTTATTCACCACTATTCTGGTCTACACATAGAACTTTTTTTTTTTTTTTTTTTTTTTTTTAATAGAAAAATCCACTGTTTATCGCGTCAGTGTTGTTGAGTTAGCACAACACTCGGACTACACCTGTCGCTTAAGCCACCAGAAGCATCCTCATCAAGTGCCACAAAGGCCTGCACCCGACAAGGTTAAGGTCAAGCTACTACTCTCTATCTGGCCACTGGGGCTGCTCGAGTGACGCAACTGTATTGGCAGCAAACAAGGAAATAAAAATTAAGCTCGCAGGAAAAGAGGTAGAAAGGGGTCTTGGCAAAATAGTAGGAAACAAATAGGAGTTCTAACCCTTTTCCCACGATATAAACACCTTCTACACCTCTTTTCAAATCTCAGGTCTGGTACTGGTGTGAGAAAGAGAAGAACTTCTTCACTGATTCACCAACTGCAACGGGTATAACCAAGTAGACTTTACAGCGCGGGGAGGAGGAACGAAAAAGGTTAGGGGAGAAATAAAGAAAGGGTAAGGTCGCCCGCATAATTTTTCCGACCAAATTCTCTCTCTCTTCAAGCACATCAATTCATATAACAGTAGAACCGCTCCGCTACCATGTCTACGAGGTCGAGTGAGGATGACCGACATAGTGAAAGACAACCATTTGCAGAGGTCAATCAAAATGTCGTTTTCCCAATCTTGAACAGGTCAATATCACTAAAGGATGTTTCAATTAAAGCAGCACCAACTTTGCGAAGCTCTACAGTGTTTCCCTCTATTGAGCGAACCATTTCACTAGACAGTGGCATCATTCCCACTTTGCCACGTTCTTCAGATTCATCAGCAAGGAGTTCAAGCAGGCCTTCCTCTATTGCTAGTTATGGTTCTACTTTTGGCATCATCGCAACCCCAAATGGGTCACTTCAAAGCACTGTTTCGCTTCAAAATGCAATACCAGCTCCTACTCTAGGGTCTGCGCTTGGTATCAACACTTCATCCACTGCCATTCTAGCGTCATCCTCATCTTCAAGCTCTTCGTCTGGTGTCAGTAGACGTGCGGCGCGGTCTATTAATAAGCAATCTCACCACAATAATTCAGTGCCACCTCCCGTTTGGGCAAGGCGACCGAGCCTACCCACCATGCCATCGATGGGAAACAGAATCAGTGTAGCTAGTATATCCTCTTTTGATTCACTACCAGAAGGAGAATCGGTTCCTCAATTTACTGTCTCACCATTGGGCAAATCAGTACAGGGGCGACGTCGTGATTCTGGTGATGCTGATGGAGGTTCTCGATCTCCGCCAGCTCGTGATGCTGCAATGCTATCAACATCAAGTGGTCCAAGTAGCGGGCCTTCTCCTCTCAAATCCAGTATAAGCTTTTCACCTGTTACGCAAAAGGACTCTTCAGCAATGTCAACACGACGAAAACATTTGGCAATGGAACTTCTTAGTACTGAAAGGATATTTGTAGCAACTCTAAGATTGGTAAATGATAATTATTATCAACCGTTGGTCGCTTTAAGTAAGGGAGTCCCAACAAACAAAGTGGAATCACTCAGCACAGCAGCCCCAATTTTATCACGCAAAGCAATAAATGAAATCTTTTCTAACTTTGTCGACATTTTACACTTAAATGTTGAATTACTCTCTCGTTTGGATGACCGATTAAGTGGTAAATCAAGGGAATTACCCAGCTCAAGACCAACATCAATAGCCACTTCTGCTTCTGAGTCACCAAAGGAAGGTGATCACATCAGGCCATGGAATTCTGACAGTGATTCTATTGGTGATCTCTTGGTTCCAATGGCACCATTTCTAAAGATGTACTCGCTATACGTAAAAAACTATAGTAGCGCTTTGAGTCGAATTGAAAGTGAGAAAAAATCAAATGATAGCTTTATGCGATTCTTAAAAGAAACGGAAAAGGCAACTTGGGGTCGTGCTGGTAATATCGGTGGCTTTGGGTTTGGATTGGACTTGCAAGCACATTTACATACAATTGTTCAACGTATTCCTCGATATAAATTGCTAGTAGGGGATTTGGTTCGATGTACACCAGCCAATCATAAAGATTATTCGGATCTATGCAAGGCATATGCTGTCATTGAAAAGGTAGCCGAATCCATCAATGAGGATATTCGACAACAAGAAATGATTCTAGTAA
This sequence comes from Exobasidium cylindrosporum, assembly GCA_023273805.1. Lineage (NCBI taxonomy): Eukaryota > Fungi > Basidiomycota > Exobasidiomycetes > Exobasidiales > Exobasidiaceae > Exobasidium > Exobasidium cylindrosporum. Next base: position 5,219,528 of record CP096878.1, read on the forward strand.
TGCTAGGACTTCAACGGTCTCTTGTAGGTTTAAATCAACCATTGATTGTACCTGGAAGATCTCTAATTAAGCGAGAAACACTTTTAAAAGCATGTCGAAAAAATATACAATCGAGAGAATTTTTTCTTTTCAACGATTGTCTAGTCTATGCAGCACCCATTAGTGGATCAATTGATGCAGCATCGGCAGCTTGGCAAGCACTTAGTCGATATGGTATCAATGATCCACCTATGACTAGTCCTGTCCTTAGCCCAACAAGTCCAAACTTTTCTGACAAAGGGGTTCACTCACCTGAAATTGGTGGTGGGAGGTCTTTTGGAGGTGTTCAACGAGCAAGATTAAGGACAACATCTGGACCTAGCCCTTATGAGGCAAAACGACAGTCGACGGTATCATTAGAAAGTCAACAATTGCAATTTCGGGGAAAGTTTAATCTACAAGATTGTACAGTGGTAGCAGTGGATGATGTAGTATCTCCTGAATCATGGCTAAGGCATTGTTTAGAGATTCGAACTCCAGGAAAAAGTTTTGCTGTATATGCTGATACACTTGAAACTAAATTACAATGGTTATCTGCTATTCGAAATGCAAGAGAAGAATGGGTATCAAATCGAAGGACACTTCATGCAGAAGAAGATTCAATTCAAGCAAAAAGAGATCGAAGGAGAAGTTTACAAGTTGGTATTGGTGCTACACCAAATCAACAAAGAGTACCGAATGCCTCTCTTAAACCTTCTATAGTTGTCGATACTACCTCTTCTTCTGCTTCCACTTCTAAAGGTGTTGCTTTGGAAGAGAGGAAATCATTGACTCAAACTTCTTCTACTACATCGCTTACAAATTACTTTGGAGATGCTTGCAACCAAGCTCTAAACGGCTCATCTTCTAGATCAAAAGTTTTAAAGATTCTAGATGAGTATAATGCACCAGTATGGGTACCAGATAGTCGAGCAGATAAATGCGCATGTTGTAGTGAATATTTTGGCATTTGGAGGAGAAAACACCATTGTCGACTATGTGGTCAAGTTGTATGCTGGGCTTGTAGTTCCAAAACATTCTTGATTGCTGGATATGAAGATGGAGAAGAAGATAGACCAGCAAGATCATGTGATGTTTGCTATGAATCCGTCTTTCCTGATACTCCTGAACCTAGCCCTCATCTGACACTTTATCAAACCAAAAAGGAAGAAAGAGAAGGTGCTATGTCAAATGATCGACCAAATTCAGAAATTAGCCTCAATACACCCCCAACACCTACCTCACCATCTTCTCCATCACTCAATGATCTAGGTATTCAATTTAGTGTAGGCAGTGTCAATGATGGCAGCAATCATGACAATATCAATGACGATGATGCTCTATCACCCCTTATGCCATCACACAGTTCTAGTAGTAATCATCAACATCTTCCTGCCTATGCTCGTCGCGCCTTTGGAAAGAGTGGTGTTAAATGGCCAAAGGGAAAAGCTTCAGATGTTCAAGTACTTTATAATAATGGAAATCTACTAAGTCCACAAGTACAAGCAGCTACCTCTGGTTCAGGTACCTTTCGCCTTGTCACTCCTCGTCTTACAACTCCTGAAAGTGAACAAGTCATTTCAAATCTCAATTCGGCTAGTAGCAGTGGAGCAAAGTCGAATTTGGGAAGCGTTGGAACGGACAATAATAATAGTGGTGGTGGTGGTGGCGATTACTTTGCAGGAGTAGAGCCAGGTCAAAGTGAATTATCAGCACCAAGACCTCGCCTCATGTCTGCACGTAAAAAGCCACTCTCGGCTGCTGCTCGTCTATCTTCCTTTTATGGAGGTCTCACTAGTCCATCGATGACTACTTTAGGCAAAACTTGAGCAGGACACAAAACAAAGAACAACAACAACAACAACAACAACGATTAATGAAATGACACGAGAATTATAACGAATTGCAACAAAATATCAAAAAGCATTCCATACCATTATTTTCTTTTTTTTTTTTCCCTTTGATAAATCTTTTCTTTCGTCTTCTACTCTCATCTCATATATACCTTGTCTCTCCCGACTGACATGTAGGCCCATTACTTCCCTTCTACTTTGTCGTTGTCGTCATTATTGCCCTCCGCCATACTAATACATCTTTGCTCAAGATTAAATGTCTATTTACCAAATGCTATACAATTGTAATTCATTGAATATGTGTAAGCTAGGTATACAGTAGATGGCTTTTAGAGAGGGTACCCTTGAATAAGAACCTAATGTTTGTTGTACATAAGTGAAGTTTTGTTATGTCGTATTGGTGATGATGAATCGAAATGAGATTTATTGATTGAAATTTTTTTGACTGCGATGTGCTAGATGGGGTTTTATGTTGCATATTTCAAATCGAAGAAATGATGATGGCTCAGCCAGCTCTAATCTTTGCCCTACCCTCCCAAGCTACAACGCTTGCCTGTTTCAAGAAGTCGGCTTCGTCCTTTCGACCTTGAGAGCTATAAATTGATGCTCTTTGACCTCCAAGACAAATGGTTGCCAATGTTGCAACAACTTCATTTAATGCGCTTCGTCTCTTTACCTCTTCCTCTGGACAAAGAGTAGCCTTGACTTTGATACCCTCTCTTGATCTGTGCTCTGAAAGTAGACTTGTAGTTTGACAAAAGTAGCCTACTTTGCTTTGTAATGGTCCTATTCCTCCCATCTTTTCACTTACTAGACTTTGCAATAAAGCTCTAATTGCTAGTAAATGAACGTCAAGTAGTGAAGAAGCAAGAGGATCGATCAAGACTGCTCGTAATAAAGTAGATAGTATTGACACGAGTGAATCGCTAAATATCTCTTGTAGTGAAGTTGAAAGATCTGAAGAATTCATATTGAGTACCTTTTCAGTTGCAATTGATAATTGTCGAATAGCAGCAAAGCAATCAACTATAAGGTTTGATTCTACAAATCGTAGTGAAATAGCCAAAGCAGAGATGCATGACTGATACAAGGTAATGCCATCTTGAGAAGTAGAAGAGACGAGTATTCCAACGATTCGATGAGGGAAAGAAATCCAAAGTTTACTTGTCAGATTGGCAAATCTTCTTCGAATTCTAGCAACACTTCGAGTGTCACTATTTATCAAAGAAGTGACTTTGGAAAAGCCTTGCAAGCAAACGTCGGATGTCTTTTCCATTGAAATTGGCTCAAACCAAAGTCTTATCTCTGCTGCATCATTCTCAGAAGCAAGCATCAAATCAGACAAAAGTTCAATGATCAGAGATAAACCTTCAAATGGAATGTCTTCTTCCAAAGCTACTTCTGTACTGGATCCTACTAAATTCTTTTCGTTGACAGAAGCTAAAAGACCAGAGACTGCTTTGTTCAGTCCCACAATCATGTGAGGTTCTGCACCGAAACCCAAATCAAGAGCACCTGCCAATGTTCGATATACACGAACAATGCTAGTAATTACCTCTGTTCTTTCATTGTAGAGTTGTACTAATCCTACTAGAGTATCAAAGAAGCGAGAAATAAAGTCATATACTGCCCTTGCCGATCTCGGTTGAATGCTGGAAGCAAGACCGTCAATCATATCGAGTGCATTGAGTAGATTCGTAATTGTATCAGACCGTTGTGAAACTTGGGCAGTGGCAAAGTCTGCTTGATGAATAACGCTACTGAGACGGGTATCAATAGCATGCTTTATGTACTCGAAGAATGATTCAGGTGATTGAGTTGGCGATGAAGTGTAGATGCAACCAACAATAGATGAGATAAGAGGACCGTGCGTCTTTGCAGGTAAGGTATCGAGTCCCTCTGTGATGACTTTGACTGTATTTTGGAACCCTTCTGATCCGAGTAAAATTTGCATAACACCTTCGTTTAAAGTGAAAGACTTTATCACTGCTGCAACTTGCAACACTACATCAGCATCGGCTCCCCATATATTTACAGCTCTTTGAAGGTATTCAAGCAGATATTGTAGCAACTCTTGACCAGTCTGACCGGTAAAGTGAGAAGTAAAAAAAGGTGTAGCATTAGTAAGCAAGTAGATCGGAATCCATCTTGCATTAAACCATAAAATGGTCTCAATTACAAGAGGACTTTGAATTCTATTGTTGGGCTTGGTAAATCGATCAAGAAGAGTAAAGCCAAGTGATTGAATGAGCTGTAAAATACCAGCTTGACCGTCTTCATTCAATGCAGCAATCTCTTGAGCTAAAACAGCTACTTCACCTTTACTACGATCAGCCAAGATATGGCCTACAATTATAGTAATCCAATGAGCTTGTTCCCAAAGTGATTCTACCTTCTTTGATTCTTCTTCACTAACTAGAGTCGATGAGTCTCCAGCCAAATAAAAATCTTCTAGCGTCTGAAGGATGGAACCGCTCGCTTGATTTAGATAGACGATACACGATGATAAATCTGAATCTCTAGCCAAACTTGCCAAGATGATGAGTTGATCTTCGTACTTTTCCGAGTCTGATTGTGATTCTTGTCCAAATTCAGTCGCTTCATCGTCTTGACAAGTTTCTGTATTAGATCCAGCACTTAGTGAGCGACCTTCAATATAAGGTCTCACAGCGCCATTCCATGTCGCCCGTTTGATCATTTCAAAGACATTTCCTGTTAATCCTTCATAGGACAATGGAAGAAGAGCACGCCAAGAGCTTAGAATATTATTGACCGAATCATCACCAAGTTGAGAAAGTTCGTCTTCTTCGGAATTTTCACTTGGTGAACCAAAAGCAAAACGGAATATGGATGCAGTCAAGATGTTGAGTGATTCCACTAGCATTGATAAGTCGACGGACTGCAGAAGAAATGCTTTGTCATTGCTTGAAGTAAGAAAGGAAAGAAGAAGTTGAGAGATAAAGAGGAGAGAATTGCCATACAAGCCCAATGATCTCTCTGCCTCTACACTACCATCATTGCCACAGATCTGAGTTATGATAGCAATGATACATTCCATTTGACTTCGCTTGCTCTCTGCCATCAATTCTCCATCTGCTTCACTTCTTATCTGTATACGATAGCTGGCAATTCCCAAGATGCATTTTCCTGTTTCAATGACACAATATGATGCTTCTCGATGACTTTGCTTTTCAAGTTGTTTAGAGTAATCGTAAGCCATGTGAAAAACTGAAATAGCATCAGAAGAAAGGAAGTTGGTATGGCTATTTGGGAGTAAACGAAAGATAGGTTTATCCATCTTAGGGCTGCTGCCGTCTTCTTCCTTTCCTTCGTCTTCTTCGTTTTCGTTGTCGTTGATTTCGTCTTGTTGGAGCAATTGCGTCTGTCTTTCGACTGACAGTGCACCCTCTAGACCAGCAAATGGTTCTTCGATTACAAACGTCCAATCAAACAACCTTCCACCGAGGGAAGCTAGCAATGGAAAGAGAAAGTTGACGTGATTATGTCGCTGTTCTGGTAAGGTCGAAAAGATGGAATGCAATGTCGAGTTGAAAAGCAAAGGCAGGATGTATGTTTGCGCTATTGCTTTAATCCAGCGATGTTGTAATGGGAGCAGACCAGAAAAATCGATACCCCGTGCCTTTCCTCGATTATTGCCATCACTGTCCAGTCTAGCATAAGTGGTACCAAGCTCATCCAAAAGAGAATTGGTAATTCCGATGCCGACAGTAAATCTTGATTGAGCAAGCAAAGACTGTTCTTCGTCAGTTGGCCAGACGTCTGGTAATTCGAAAAGGCCTGCTATATTACTAGAAAAGTACCGAGCGTGCTCTTGAATTACTTCCTGAATTGGGCCTTTTCTTTGGTACTCCAATTCTACTTGCAATCCAATCAGTCGCTTCTTCACCGCTGCGAAAGTCTGGTAAGCTCTTGCTCTTGCGTATTTGGGCCAGTGAGGACGGCTTCGATCAGTCCATGACCCATCGGAAGATGCGCTACTTTTCATCATTCTCAGTGTCCTTGTACTATCAAGAGCTGATCGAGCCAAAATAACGGCCAACAAAAAATCTCTAAGCGTCAATAGCGAAGGGAGGCTCTGACTTGGGTTCTCTAGTGGTAGCGCTGGTAAATTGTCCAGAATAGCTTGAAAGGCTTGAAAGAGGACAAAGGCATCTTGAGCTTGAGCTATCCGGTAGTAGCAAAAATTCTTTATTAGCATTCACTATGAGAGAATCCAACAAAATGCTGCCTCTATTCACTCACATAGTGCATAACAAGCAAACTCTATTGCTGCAGGACTTTGCCTGACGTGAAGAAAGATGTTCTCACCTTGACTACGAATGGTAGGATCCGGATTACTAAACATGGCAGATGCTTCTTCTACTCTAGCCAAGACTTCTTCTAGCTGATGGTTAGAGGTTACCAGCTGTGGAATTGACTCCATGACAGGCAACTGGAAACCACTTCAACAGCACACAAATTGCTGTCTAGCCCTTGTAAAAGCTCTTGCTTTTGAAGAAGGTATTGTCAAACGATGAGGTCTTGACACAACCGGCCAAATTTCCTTTTCGTTTTCTATCTGTAGTTCTTGATTGAATTTGTAGAGAAGAAAGAAATTAGAAATAATCAAAATTAACCTATTGAGGTACGCGTAGATTAGGTAGTCAAATTGTCCGCCCCTTCCAGCTAAGAGGATACTGATTTATATTTTCAATCTCCCTCTCCCTCTCCCTCTATCGTGACCATCAAAGAGCGCTCGAAATAGAAAGTGATACTATGCATTGGTTAATTTAAGTTGCTTATGGTACAAAGTTTTTACATATCTTTCCCGTCATCTTCATCTGCTTTTATAATTACTTTGTTGAGATTATCATGGTGAATTAAAGTTCCATCAATGTCATGCTCCTCTGCGCTGTTCTCGCTCTTAACTGCGGTCCCTTTCTCTATAAATATTCTCCAAGAACTCAATTTGCTAGCTTCATAGACTAGCCAATTCTCCCAGACATTGAAGATATTTCGTACCATCTCTTTACAGCTCTCTCGCTTGATACGACCATTAAAACTATTGGCGACATCACCCCAATGAAGAAACACTCTGTCCAACTTATTCTCGAAGAGTGATCTATAGCGCCAAGCATTACTTGCTGAGACTGAAGAGTTGTGAAGAATGTCTGAAACAACATATAGTCGAGCCAATTTTCTAGAGAGTGGAGTGGTTGGTTGAAGCAATGATTCGACTAAAATTTTTGTGATTTTCTCTGCTGCTGCTGCATGTTCAATAGCAAACAGCATTATTCGAGCTATTCTCTCCCTTCGAAGTGTAATTCCTCGTAGCATAGCCTCTAAACGTCTTTTAGCCGCTTTACCTAATTCTTTGCTCTTTTCTCCAACCCTTAATCGCTCCCATTCGCTATCTTCTTCTGAATCAGAAGAGTATAGTGAAGCCTCTCCGTCATCTTTAAATGGTTCTGATGGTAATTTCAAGTCGACATTATCACCAATGAGAGCACGATAGTACTGATAGCCAATCGATTCTGGCTGGCGTAGAAAGTTGTAATGAGAGTTGTCTGCTTCCCTCTTTGCTACCATTTCTTCGTATGCTCGTCCATATTCTTTCACAGGCAATGCCACCTCTACTACTTTCTTCTCTGCTTCCTCTCCACCTTCCAAAAGAATTGCATCTCGTAATAGTGATGTTGGTGACTTACTTCTCCCTCTCTGTCTTCGGTGATTTCTGGATCTTGGGCTACGTCTGACTCTAGCTGAGCGTTCAGCCATACCCGAGTCATTATTCTTTTCATCGCGATAAGATAATGCTGTGGATTTGTATATAATTGGATGCGGTGGCTTTCTTAAAGACTTTCCCCATCCCACTTTTAATTGAGACCCCATCCATATTGAATCTTCTACATCTCGATATGCATTTATCGCGTCTGCTCTGTTCATGAAATTCACAAAAGCAGTCGAACCAGGTGTTTTGGTAACTCGCAAAGCTGGTGCTACTGAATCAGTCGTTCGTGACCACATAATCTTCACCGAACCAATATCTCCATATTTCGAACAGTACTCCCCAAAGATCGCTTCATTCACATTGGCTGGTAAGTTAAGTATACAGACATTACTCGAAGCTGGATCGGGATTATCCCAAGCCTTGGAACTTCCTCCTTCTTGAGCCAATAATGTAGAAATCGAGCTACCTTCTGGTACCCGAGATCGCAACCTCTCTTCTCGTACAGCTTGATCTCTTTGCAATTCACCAAGAAAGTCGTTCATAGCTCGTTTTCTTTTACCAAGTGGCTCTCGCTTCTGATGTGTCTGTTTTTCATCATCATCGCTTCCTATAATACTGGGCAACTCAGAGACAGTAGACGCTTTCGAGCTAGGCATATAGGAGGAATTATAACCAGCTCGTACGAAGCCTCTATGCCCTTCAATTCCTCGTCTACCATCGCCTTGCATATCTTGAACAAACTCTTTGTAGGCCTTTGCAGCACTCTCTTCCTCTTCCCTTTTTCGTCTTTCTGCATCCTCCTTTTCTCTCTGATGTCTACTTTTTACATTGTATACACCCGCCGCTGCAATCCGTTGTTTCCGAAATGCTTCACTGTCTGGCGATTGTGGTCGCTTCTGTTCACTTAAATAGCGAAGTAGTTCAGGATCCGGTGATGGTGACTTGGAAGATGATGGAGAGATTGATTTCCTCCCGATCTCCTTACTCAAGTGAATAGGAGGCGGCGGTGGCATAGCTACCGAAATAGTAAAGAAGTAATGAGCAAAAGAAATTAAGCTCAAGTTCAACACAAATGTCATCATAAAAAGGCCAAGTACACGTGAATGAGACAGATTTCGCCTCACACATCAGATCTGTCAAATATTCTCTCCCTCCCATACTTCCAACGCAATTTCACAACGAAAGTGGAGTGAACAAGAACAACCAAACTCTTTGTCTAAGACTTGTGTGAATTGTGTGTGGAGATAGTTAAAAGTGCGTATAGCGTACACGAAAAGGGATGGGAAAATGTAAAATTGATGCTGCTATGTCGATGACATTGCTCCTCTCTGATGTCGACATTGATTCCCACATTCTCCCGCCCCTCCTCTCAAGATGGAATCGTAAGGCATCATGTCCTCCAAACATATTTGATTTTACAAATCAGTAGAAGGTCGATGGTCGGTTGGCAGCAAAAACTCCCAATGATCTTGGTCGTCGATGAGGCAAGGGGAAACGCAACTTGGGGGTGATGAGTTGCTTGATGTATGGTCTTCGAATATCTTCGGTCTTTTGAATCTCAGCAACCTTGAGGATCTGCATAAATAGGTTGATTTAAATAATGAGCAACTTTCTACAACTTCAAATACCTTCCATCATTCAAGAATACGCACATGGATGGAAGCAAATCTAGCACGATGTCTTGCAGCCATGTCTTGGTACATTGACTTGACGGCAGCGGCTCTGGTGAGCTCTCGGAACTCCTTGTACAAATTGTGGGTACCTGATCGTGAGTCTGTCAAGAAAAAAAAGAAATTAAGCTTCCAATGTTAACAAAGTTCACTATCAAGAATGACGCACTGTATCGGAGCCAGATACCAAAATTCTTGACCTTGAGAGGCTTCTTTTCGCTGATCTGTAAGATGAGTATGTAAAAATTAGATACTGCTTGCACCCAAAAAATGCCATCTACCAATTCTCCACTCACTACATTGACAGCAACAATTTCACCAGTAGCCTTCTTCATCTTTCGCAATTGTCGCACAAAGTACCAGAAACGACTCTTGGCGACAGTCTCGTTCTTGGCAAAGATACGCATTCGGTAAAGCTTAGGAGAAGGCTCCTTCTCTGTTGGCAAGTGTCGGCCAATGACTTGATATTCCTGCATTGTTGTCGACTGTACAAAGGAAAATTGTAACAACATAGTCAGTCATAGGCTCTAATCTTAACAAATCTGCCTACAATCCTCCCAAGCTCATCCTCCACCATAACCTTTCCACATATTATCTATATATAAGTCATAGCATGGTGGCATCCCTTTCTATTGTTAATAGTCTCCCATCTTCTTGCTACCAGTCATTTGCGTTTGCTTATTCAAGTCCTACAATTCACTTCCAGCCCTTCCCAGGTCGTATACATTCCCTTAAGTAGAACATCCCAAAATTTGATACCCTTCTCTCTCTGTCTCATACAAAGACTGTCATACTCACTTTGCCGGTTGGTGATGTCGGTAATGTACAGAGATGTGAATCTGCCTCTTGAGCTCAAACTGCTCACTTGCTTCCTTCCGTGGCTCAAGGCTTGTCGTCCACTTGTCGCCCAAAGTCGAAATCGCGAAATCCTTAATGCTGCGGCCTCCACGTGAGAGCTGTCGAGGCTGGAAGAACTAAAGATGAGCTTGTCTTGATGACTAATCAGAGACGCGCTCAGCTGCTTACGTAGGCGGGATTTTTTGGATCTCGCACGTGCCTGATGTTTCTCATTTCCATCGTTGTGTATTCTACTATCATCCACAACTCCATATCCGTATCATCTATCAAGTCCCCTACAGAGGCGAAGTGTCGAAGCTAGAGATCTGACTCAGACAGATCATTTGCTAGATAGAGTAAGCTCTATTTCGTAATGCCCTCATTTGAATTAAAGCAAACAGATGAGCTAAAGGCTTGGCTTGTAAAAGAATTGGAACCAATGTGAGTTAGGGCGGGAACAGCGTATGTAGTATTGGTCACATTTTACTAACACATGCAAACATCTCAGTTGCGATGCAGACCCCGAAGTACTGTCTGACTATGTTCTGGCTCTCCTTCGACACGATGCTACTGACGGCGATTTGCAAACCCTGCTAATAGAGCAGCTTGAGGACTTCTTGGCAGAAAGTGAGTCTCAACTGTTTGATACGATCGAGGTAGTATAGTCCATTTGACGATTGCGCCTTTTCAACCTGTTTTGCAGAGACACCAGACTTCGTTGCAAAGACCATGGGTGCACTTAAGTCGCAGAGCTATCTACCTGCAACATCACGTCCTTCTACTTCCTTGCATTCCATTTCATCACAACCGGAAGCATCTAGTTCAAGGAAGAGATTAGCAGAAGATGAGGGTAGAGGTTCACCAGCTAAGGTTCAGCGTGCTCCAGAGAGTCTTATAGACAATGATCGACTGCCAAAAGGACCAAATTCATCGCGAGGGGAAGGTAGGCATGATGGTCAAAGGGAACGAGATCAAGACGGACGTCGCGATGGTCGATCCAAGCCGCCTTGTCGAGACTTTCATCAAAGAGGCTTCTGTCCAAGAGGTGACGGATGCCGTTATGATCATACAATACCAGGAGCTGGGCTCGAAATGAATCCTGCGATGAACATGATGGGCCAGCCTTACCCTATGCAGCAACAGGCTATGCCATACAACGCATTTATGGGTGTGAATCATCAGCACCATGGAACACCACCTGGCTTTCCCATGAGCATGCAAGGCATGCCTACTTGGCAAGGAAATGGGAACGCTAATGGCTTTGCAGGGCCTCCACAAGGCATGTCCGACTTAAATATTCCTTCAATTAACGGAAGTGAAGCCAGTGGTGACCTTAGTGCAAGACTAGGTGCTCAGCAATCCGCAGAAATGCCTTTTTCTTCCCCACAGATGCAGGAAGGAGGCTTTCGAGGCGGTAGAGGAGGGGGAAGAGGAAGTGCTGGTGTGGGACGAGGAGGTCCTCGAGGGACATTTGAGAAGCGGCATAGCTCCAATACTACTCTAATTATTGAGAATGTACCAGCAGACAATTTGGATCTCGTCAAGATCAATGATTACTTCAAGAAGTTTGGTACAATTACAAATATTCAGATAGATGCAGAGAGCAATAAAGCGCTGGTCAGTTATTCGCAACCTGCTGAAGCAAAGGCAGCACACACCTCACCCGAAGTCATCTTCAACAATAGATTTGTAAAGGTGTACTTTCAAAAGCTCGACGATCCCGGTATTGGTGCTAAGCCTAAGGAATCCCCAGTCAAACAACAAGCTCCTCCATTAAAGAACAATTTCATACCAGGTCAAACATCCAACAAATTTGTTCGACCTGATCTTGCGCAATCTAAAACGAAGGAAGTGCAGGAAGGTGCTCAAAAGAAACTCGATGCACTGATGACAGAACAAAAAAACATAATGACCAAATTGACAACTGCCTCGACACCGGCTGAGGAAAAGAAGATTTTGATGGGTCGTTTTGGTGCTCTGGAAAGTGAGATTAAGGCAGCTACAGAGGAAGTTCGAAATGCATATAGTAGTGCCAAGACAGCTTCAAAGGATAGTAGCCCAGCGCCAGGCTCAACGTTAGAGGGTGGAAATTGGAAAGAGCAACGAGATTCCAAGGAGAAAGAGCAATTAGACCGAGAGCTTGAAGCTCTCAGTAAAAGTAGCAATGGTAGTACTACCGAAGAGCTTAAAGCTCATTTGGCCAAATTACAAGCGGAAGCTGCACAGTTGGGTATTGATACTGATGCAGCAACTACAAGTAGAGGTGGATTCCGAGGAAGAGGGAGAGCAGCTTTTAGAGGTGCAAGTAGTCGAGGTTATTCGACCTATAATGCTCGAGGTCGGGGTGGTGGAGCAGCAACTCGAATAAGTATGAGTATTGATAATCGTCCTACCAAGCTACATGTCACTGAGATCCCATCCGAGAATCAAGAAAAGGCAAAGGAACACTTTAAACAATTTGGAGAATTTCATTCTATTGAAGACAATGCAGATGGCAGCTTTGTAGTTAATTATAAGACTAGATTGAGTGGAGAACGTGCTTTGCGAGCAGGTTTAGCTATTCCGGAAGTCGGTCAAGTCAAGGTTACATGGTCAGTGGATAAAGCAACAGCGCAGGATGGCAGCAATGATACTGGTCTAGAAGAAGAAGCGGCGGTGGAAGAGGAAGGAAGGGATGAAGATGAAGGAGATCGAGATGAGCATTTTCGAAGATAATTACACTTGTACTCCTCAAGCAAAACACATTCACCTAAATCACATCTTTTCACAAACATCAAAAGTTACCATTTTAATCCTTATCGTGCTTTGCTTTGTCAAATTTTCACGTTATATTGTATTTTCTAACAACCAAAAAGCCTTTCAGAAAGATTTAAACAGAAGAGCATATTTGCCTTCTTATATTACAAAGGTCTACTTCAGGTTTTCTAGAAATGAATTGGCTTGCTGTAAGCCGCCATAGCAGCTTCCTTGAATGCTTCCGACAAGGTAGGGTGGGCAAAGCATGTTCTACCAATGTCCTCTGAGCTAGCAGCGTATTCTACTGCCAAGACAGCAGCTGAGACTTGCTCTCCAACTGCAGGTCCAATCAAATGAACTCCCAAGATTTTATCAGTCTCCTCTTCGACAATAAACTTGACAAATCCATCAGTATCACTGTTGGTCTTTGCACGCGAATTTGCGATAAAGGGAAATGACCCTGTCCTGTACTTAACACCATCCTTCTTAAGATCTTCTTCTGTCTTACCTACCCAAGCAACTTCTGGGTGAGTGTAGACAACGGCAGGAATGGCACCATAGTTGACATGACCATGACCGTGCTTGATCATCTCGATAGCTGCAATACCTTCCTCTTCGGCTTTGTGTGCAAGCATAGGTCCAAAAGTGGCGTCACCAATACATTTTACTCCCTTACAAGTTGTATTGTATTGATCATCAACGATGACTCGTCCCTTCTCATCCTTTTCAACACCAATTGCCTCCAAATTGAGTCCGTCGGTCTTGGGTCGTCGACCAATGGCAACCAAGACAACATCAGCATCAATTTCTTCCTTGTTTCCACTCTTTGCATCTTCAACCTGCACAAATACCTTTCCATCTTTCTTTTCTGCTCCCAAGACCTTTGTTCCCATCTTGAATGATAAGCCTTGCTTTTCAAGAATCTTTTTAAAGGCCTTGCTAACTTCTGCATCCATTCCAATTCCTCCAATGGCAGTTGGGTGATATTCAACTACAGTCACCTTGGCTCCTAATCGACTCCATACTGATCCCAACTCTAATCCAATGATTCCAGCTCCAATGACAGTCATCTTTTCTGGAACTTGTTGAATTTCCAAAGCACCTGTCGAGCTAACGATCTGCTTCTCGTCCAATTCCATTCCTGGGAAAGGCATAACTTCACTACCTGTGGCAATGATAATATTCTTTCCTTCAATTTGAGTTTCACCTCCGTCGTTTAATTTGACATTGACTGCAGTAGGACTGGCAAAACTTCCGAATCCTTTAAGATAATCTACCTTGTTTTTCTTCATCAATCCTTCCACACCCTTTGTCAATCCAGTAACGGCCTTGTCCTTTGCTTTAAGCATATTGGGTAAATTTAGTGACATATCTTTAACATCGATCCCTCTCGACTTAAAGTCGTGCTTTGCTTGATGGTAGAGATGTGAGTTGTTAAGCATTGCTTTCGATGGAATACATCCGACGTTCAGGCAAGTTCCTCCCAAAGAGCCTCTCGATTCTACAATAGCCGTCTTTAAGCCCAGTTGCCCTGATTTGATGGCGGCCACGTAACCACCCGGCCCACCTCCAATGATGATAACATCATAAGGGTCGGCAGACGAAGCCAAACCACGTCGAGAAATCACTAAAGTATTTGCAAGGCGTGGAAGAGTGCTAGCTTGAAAAGCCTGGAAGTAAGACGATAGGTGTGAGCAAGATTTCTTGGGCGCCACAAAATCCAGTGTGACCTTAGCAATATTTATTTTGGCTACTCACTGGCTTAGGCACCGCTGGTCCAGCTCGGGTAACCAATCTCGAGAGCATGCTGTATCAGTAATGTACACAATACAGATGAAGAGGGAAGAGTAAAAAAGTACGGCGATGTAGAAGAGGTGGCGAGCAAAGGTAAAAATTTACCAACGTTTGCTGGACTTTTGAGTTACTTCGGTCTATCGTCCGTCTACTTCAGGATTTTGAACATTCTCGACTTTAAAATTTACCCTACCCAACCCAACCCGACCATTTATTAGATAAAAATGGTAATGCAAAATCTTTTGGGCGCTGCAACGACTCGTGGCCTGATATATCCGAAGGCCCGAAATCTATGGACCCAAAAAAAAAAAAAAAGTAAAAAAAAAAAAAATAGAAGTAGCGAAGGAAGGTAGGAAGCTTTTATATTCTGACGCATAGAAAGGAGAAAGATCAGACTTTGATACTTGCGACATGTTTCGAGCAGTGGTTGCAATAGAGTGGAGATGGCTCAAAGCCCCATCGACACGAAGCTTTGCTAGCGGGAGTTCGCAGGCATTGTATCAAACAAGAGCCGAAGACAACAGTAGAAGAAGTAAGAGTGTCAGGCCACCACCACCACTTTCTAGATCACCCAGAGATATTGGAAGAGAGGGAGGATCAGAAAGGGATCAAGGAAATAAGAAGAGACTTCCTCCTGCTAGATCGTGGGATACTTCTCAAAGCAGAGCAGGTAATAGGCAGCAAGTCAAAAAATCGGAACAAAAGCAGGCTAAACAGCAAGTCAAGCCAGCAGGAAAAAAGGTAGTCAAGGTAAAGGAGGTAAAGAAGGCCGAAATACTTATCCCATTACCACCATTCATCACTGTCAGTGATTTGGCCAGAGTACTCAATGTAAGATTGAAGACATTTCAAAATGTAATGCTAAACGCAGGATACACAGATATTCGACCTGATCTACTGTTGCCGTACGCTGATGCAGAGATCTTACTGTTGGATTCTAATGCGACTGCTACACCACTTTCTACTTCTTCCAGCACCTTCGACATTTATCCTAGACCACCTGCTGCAGAGTCAGAGTTAGTGGAAAGGCCTCCTGTCATTGCAATTATGGGTCATGTCGATCACGGAAAGACGACTTTACTGGATAAATTAAGAAGTGCAAGTGTAGCAGCGGGTGAAGCCGGCGGGATTACGCAACATGTTGGTGCTTTCTCTGTTCAAGTCAAAGGTGGTATTGATGCTTCTTCGACGAGAACAATCACTTTCTTGGATACTCCCGGTCACGCAGCATTTACAAAGATGAGAGGCAGGGGTGCTAAAGTGACTGACATTGTAGTATTAGTGGTCGCTTCAGATGATGGAGTCATGCCACAGACTAGGGAGGTGCTTCAGTTAATCAAAGAGGTTCAAGAAGAAGAAGGCTCAAATTCTACTGGAGGTCTGCAATTGGTGATTGCACTTAGCAAAGTCGATAAAGCAGACGCCAATGTGGAAAAGGTCAAGACACAGCTCTTTAGTGAAGGTATTAATATAGAAGAATTTGGTGGCGACATACCCTGCGTAGAAATAAGCGGAAAGACGGGACAAGGCTTGGATCGATTACAAGAGACTCTGGTGGCGATTAGTGAGCTCAACAATATCAAAGCAGAGAATAAGGGAGCAGCAGAAGGCTATATAATCGAAAGTCGAGTTGAGCGAGGACTCGGCAGCACCGCTGTTGTACTTGTCAAGCGTGGTAAGCTCACTGTGGGAGATTACTTGGTTGCTGGGTTTGGTTGGTGTAAGATTCGTAAAATTCTCGACAGCAGTGGAAAGGTCACTATGGAATCAGCATTGCCAGGTGACGCTGTTCTGGTGACTGGTTGGAGAGATCTTCCTATTGCAGGTGACTTATTTTTGGGAGTCGAAGACTCAGAAAAAGGTGACAAAGCAGAAGAGCTAGTTAAAAAATGTCTTGAAAGTAGAAAGAGGGTAAAAGAAAGAAGAAAATTAGATCAAGATGTACTGGTCATTAATGAAGGTCGACGAATTGAAGCAGAAGAGAGAGAGAGACTTGCACGAGCACAATTTGAGGAGAGGCGAAAAAATCGATTAGAGAGATTAGCCAAGACTGATGAGGGTTTGACTCAAGAACAACGTCAAGAATTACTGGATCAAGAAGAGGTTGCTATACAACAAGAAGGAAAGAGCACAATAGATAATAATGATGCCAATATGAAAGAATTAAGACTGGTAGTTCGAGCCGATTATAGTGGTACTATCGAGGCAGTCGTTGGTGCAATTTCTGGCATTGGCAATAGTGAAGTAAAAGTTAAAATTGTTAGTGCTGGTGTAGGCGAACCAAATGAAGGAGATATTGCCATGGCACAAGCAGCTGAAGGTCAAATTATTGGATTTAATGTAAAAGCTAGTCGATCATTGCAGAATGCCGCTGCCAAAGCTTCTCCAAGTGTCAAGATTCATTGCGACGACGTCATTTACAGACTTATGACCTACGTCACTGAGCAGTGTGTAGCACTCTTGCCTAAATTGACCAAACCAAGAATAGTGGGTGAAGCAACAATTCAGGAAGTTTTCAATATCAATGTCAAGAGCAGAACTTTTAGAAGTGTGGCTGGTTGTAGAGTAACCAATGGAACAATTTCAAAAAATCAAATGGTCCGAATTTTGAGGACAGAGAAAGGAATTTCCGATAATGATGGAAAGGGCGATGAAGAGGGTGATGAGCGAAAAGTCATTTACGAAGGTCGATTGGACAGCCTCAAGCATGTTAAGAAGGAGGTAGAGGAGATGAAACGAGGAACAGAGTGTGGACTGGCCTTTGTTAATTTTCAAGATTTTAAAAAGGGTGACTTTGTTCAAAGTTACTACAATGAAGACGTTCAACGTTCACTGTAATTCTATTCATATTTACATCATTTCTTTTGTTTTTTTCTTTTGCATTAGAAAGTAATTTCATATATACCTAGTTTGCCAGTGAATTTTATTGAGTCCGATAGCTTTGTCGAACTTCTTGACCAAGTTCAATACGACGCTTGCCCTCGATCCAAGCCATACTATCACTGTAAGAATCTACATAGTAAGGTAGAATGAGTTAATCAAACTAGCAAAGAAGGATGTATAATATGCAAATGTGTCATGCTCACCTGGTGTAACTCTCTTTTGCACATTGGACCCTAAATCAAAGCTAAAATGAAAGGTATTACTTCGATTCTTTTTACCAGTCTCAACGTCGACGATTTCTGCCAAGACTACAACACTAGCAATTGTTGACTCTTGTTGACCTGATTTATTGTTGTTAGTGTATGTAACGTGAGTTGTCAGACTGAGCACTGCTCCAATCGAAACGGGTAAATGAAAAGAAAGGGCATCGAGAGATAAAAAGGTGACTGGCCGATTTGCATACAAGGCAGCAGCCATCCAAGCCGTCTCATAAGAGCTTCGAATGAGGTAACCTCCAAAGACTTTCATGTGTACATTCCTTTGTTGTGGATGCATATGAGAAGTTGTATAAAGAACAGTATCTGCAATATTGACTGTTTCCTTTATTTCCTGACTGTGATCAGAGAGCCAAAGTCGATGTAGTAGAGCTGCTTCTGCTGATGTGGGCGGAACTTTTTCAAGTGATGTCTGTGCTTCTAATGCCTTTCTCTGCTTATGTGCTTGACCCATGGCAAACAAATCTTCCTCTGGCTTACTAGCCAGATGTAATGGTGGAATTTTTTGTGATTTGCCAGTGAGGGCATTTCTTGTAGCCATTGTAAATCGACCAGTCAAACAGGTTTTGGCAGTCTTTCCATCATTTCCAATTTCTTCAATCGTGACAAGAACTTCCATAGAAGAGCTTCCCACATAGATGACCATCCCACTTAATTTATAGTCTTTGTCCGCTTGAAGCTCTTCTAGTAGATCAAGTCGATCCACTGAAGCAGTGACAATGAAGATTGGATTCCGATTGTGGTCCGAAGCTTTAGGTCTGGCTCCTAATACGTGACCATATGAAATGTCACCAGCTAAATTGTCCAGATCCTCAAATACTTTGCCCAAACGTAATCCACCACTGGTCGCAATGTACTTTTCCAGTAGCTGTGGTAAAGTTTTAAAAGGTAATGACAGCTCGACGAAGCTATCCATCATCCGTTTCGGTTCTTCAAGACGTTTTTCTAATTCTGAGTCCAGACGCATCAATGAAGAAGATGCATCACCAGCGCCTGCCCTACTAGCAGCTCGAGCTTTTGCTTCATCGGCCCAAGAACGAGTGTTAAGTCGAGTTGGTAGACGTTGTTGATTATCTTTGCGAGAGGCTGCGTTCGCTTCTCGAATTTGAGCAAATAAATTGACGAGTGATCGTACATTTTCAGTCTCTTGTAGTGGTGTTGAAGCCTTGGATTGATATAGACGTGTGATGACTGCTATTGGTGCATGTCTTTTTCTTCCTACCACATTTGCTGCTCTTGCTAGAGCCACTACCTTCCCTGGCCCCATCATGGCCTGGTTGAATTCGAGGAAGTGTTGGACTTTGTCAAATTTTTTAAAAGTGTGAGCGCGCGGGCCACATTCAAGAAATTTCCAAAGTTTTGCTATGAAAGCGTCTATTTGATAACTTTGCGTATCTCTCTCTCCACCTTGCAATCGAGGTCCTTGTTCCTTACGAAGAAACTACATATACACCTCAAATGTCAGGTAAGAGACATGTCTCGGCACCAATTCCATCGGCAAGTCTTCCAGTGACATTTCTGGCAAGTACAGTAGCCGGAGGTCTTGAGCCACTTATTTCATATCCTTTTGAATTCATAAAGACAAGTCAGCAATTACAAAGTCGATTGAATGCTTCCAAACTTAGTGGGACAACCCTTAACACGGCAGATACTGTTACCAAGACGATACTTCATTCAGTCAACAAACAAACAAGTAGAACAGGATTCCTCGCCGTCACTCGACATGTCTGGCAAAAAGAAGGGTTGAAGGGATTCTATCACGGCGTAGGTGTTGTAGCAACAGGCGGAGCTGCAAAGGTGAGAAGGGAGTGAGAGGTGCGATACACTTTCAAGGTGTTGACTATATTGAGTAACTTTGACAGGCTATAGTACGATTAGGGACGTATGACAGGCTAAAGAGGGCTCTACAGACTCCTGATGGGGGATTGAGTGGTATGAGAAGCTTTATTGCTGGGTTGGGAGCAGGTGTCGCAGAAGCAATTTTTGTCGTCATACCTACAGAAACTATCAAGACAAAGATCGTTCATTCGAATATGCTACCTAGTCCACCTTTTCCTACTGGCTCAACTAATTCATTTAGTGCAACTAGAACTTTAGCTAAAAATGGTGATTTCCGAGCTTTGTATTCGGGTGTATCGGCGACCCTTCTAAGACAGGGTATCAGTTCAATGATTCGCTTTGGGTCGTATTCAACGCTCAAAAACCTTGTTCAAGGAAGTACTCGACCTGGTCAAAAGCTTCCAAGTGGTGTGACAATGGGGATTGGAGCCTTTTCAGGCATGGCTACTGTTAGTGAGTAATACCTCTCACCCACTATAGTCTGTCAAATTATTAATTGAACTTATAATCACCTATACACTTTGCTACAGTCGGTACAATGCCATTTGAGTAAGTTATAAAAGGTCGCACTGGCAAATGACCAAAAGAATCTCACGCTCCTTAATTTTTTGCCTCGTAGCGTCGTCAAAACCCGAATGCAGTCTATTGGTGCCAAGACTCGTTATCGTAATACCTTTTGGTGTCTAATTCACACTGCCCAAGAAGAAGGAATCACTGCCCTTTGGAGAGGTTCAACGATGCGATTATGCAGGCTCACACTGAGTGGAGCCGTCATTTTCACAGTAGTGAGTTGGACGTCACTGTGTTCGTAAGACTTACAATCTTATTCTAACTCTCTTCTCCTTCAGTATGAAGAAATCATCTCTCTTGTTGGACAACCAAATTGAAGACATTTGTGAGATCCAGATACTATCGAGTCGCTCAGCAATATTACAACTTCTTGCAATGACTATTCACGATTCACTGTACAATTGCCTTTGCATTGTCTTCTCAAATTGTAGTGTTGTTGTTGTTACATGTGTACTTGTAGCTCATTGTTGGCAAGGCTCGCCGAGTCGAAGTGGTGAATAAAAAGGCGGGAAAGAGATGGCATCTATCTATGTATCTTCAAGACATATCTTCTGCTGACTCTCGTACCAGTCGTCGAACCTTCTTGCGATATGCTTTAAGGTCCTCTGCCGGCGAGAATTAATTATCTGTATCAGACTCGAAGTACACTCTTAATCTCCTGCCATCTATTTCTACACGTACCTCTAACCTGCTTTGCAGCGTCTACGTTGGCGGGTGAGTCTGTGTTAGGTGTCTCTGATGAGAGCATGCTAATGACTGAAAGCAACTAATAATGGGCAAACAAAAATTAGCTTCTGTCGCATTTCAGAACGCTGGGTGATATTAATGACTTACAATGGACTCTACAGTATGGACAGGCATCCACCGTTCTCCCGCATCTTCGTAACCCCACTCGTCCGTACCTGGAGCATGTAAAATTGAGATGCAAACTCCGCCGTCTTCATAAACGTTCGGATGCCACATTGGCGTCAAAAACTTCATCTTGGGTGGAAGCAAAGGATACTCCTATACAATCACGTTAGTCGCTCCCTTCTTTTAATAGAGGATTCAGAACATACTCACTGGTGGAAATATCAGTTCAGCACGTAGGAAGCCACCTTCATACAAGGTGTCTGCAGAAACAAAGACAAATTAGTCTAAACGCTAAATCACTTTTAGCTACAATGAAAGCCGCACCATTAGGGCCGATGATCATGATTTCCCACTCGTACAGATTGTTTTCATTTTTTAATCCAGCACTGAAGCCATCAACAGGGTCTGTAGAGCCAAAGAAATCAGCTCATATAGGGCTATTATTTTTTCCTTTAGAGTACCACTCACGCTTTCGAAGCTCATTTAGTTGTCGCTTGAGTAGTAGCGCGTTGCCACTTGGGGAGCTTGTCATGCTATATGTACGCAAGGAAGAAGAGATGTTTCTGATGGAAGATGTAAGTCTCCAAAGGAAGGGGGTCAAAGGGGGGGTTTGCAGTGTCGAAAAGGGGAAGTCACAAAATGTGAGAGGGAGAGAGGTCAATGCAGATCAAGAAAGAGAGAGCGTGTACCTTGGGTTTGAGCTTTGAGTTGACATTATGATACCACCGGTACCGCACAAGCCAAGCGCGACTATAAATTCACGTGGATCACAAATATCATTTTTTTTGGAACTCTTTGTGAGAGAAAAGAGAGCTTCCTGGAGCCTTCTGTTTCACTCACCTACCTACTCTTATTAGTCAGTGCTAGTAGGAGAGAAGATTGGCGCTGAGGTATGGTGCGAACAAAGAGAGCTGCACCAGGTATGCAGTCGCAGAGGAGGAAGGTGCAAGTGAATGAAGAGGACCTTCAGGAAGAGTCTTTGCCTAGTGGCTCATACCATGATTATGGATCGACATCTCAAAGCGTGGCAGAATCAGAGTTGATGATAGACCCAAATTACGACGATTTGGACATTTCTCAATATCACAGATCATCACATGCTGCAAAGGGAGTAGGTAGAGAGGAAAGAGAAGAGCCAGAGGGGTTGCATAGTTTCGCGGAAAAATTAGAAGCAGGAATGGATCCAATGGAGGCACTCAAGTTGACGGATCAGAGTAAAAAGAAATTGACAGAACCAGTCAACAAAATTGAAGATAAATGGGAGCTTTTGCCAGCTTTCTTGCAGGTCAAAGGGCTGGTAAAGCAACACATTGATTCTTTTAATTTTTTTGTCGAAAAGGACCTCAAGAATATCGTCAAAGCTAATAATCGTGTCACTTCTGACATTGATCCCCTTTTTTACCTCAATTATACTGATATTTACGTAGGAAGTCCTGAAAGAAATGACAGTATTTCCACACAATCAAAGAAAATTTTTCCACATGAGTGTCGACTCCGAGACTTGACTTATAGTGCACCCATTTATGTCAACATTGAATACTTTAGAGGAGGACAAAATATTCGAAGAAGAGGAGTCTGCATTGGAAAATTACCAATCATGTTGAGGAGTAATCGTTGCTGGTTGACGAATCGAAATGAAAGGGAGCTGTCAGGTATGAATGAATGCCCTTTGGATCCAGGTGGATATTTTGTAGTGAAAGGGACGGAAAAGGTAATTCTAGTTCAAGAGCAATTGAGCAAGAATCGTATTATCTTAGAAGCTGATGCAAAAAAGGGAACTGTTAGTGCAAGCGTCACAAGGTAAGTGACGACAATATATAGAGGGTTACGTTTGATTCTACTTGCTAAGTAAAGTACTCTACCTGATTATCAGTTCAACGCACGAAAGAAAATCAAAATCGTACGTCCTCACCAAACATGGCAAAATCTACATGAAGCATAATTCGATTCGCGAAGATATCCCAATCGCGATTGTCTTTAAAGCTTTAGGTGTACAAGCTGATCGCGAAATACTTCAATTGGTGGCAGGGAATGATGAGACTTACAAGGACCTTTTTGCAATCAATCTAGAGGAAGCAGCTAGAGCAGGCGTTTACACAAAATTACAAGCCCTCAATCATATTGGATCTCGAGTCAAATTGAATCGAAAACCTACTATGGTACGAAGACCAACTTATGAAGACGCAATAGATGTCTTGGCAAATGTTGTCATGGCTCATGTACCAGTCGAAAGGCTCAATTTCCGACCAAAAGCCATTTATATTGCCACTATGGTACGACGAGTGTTGATGTGCATGCAGAATGAGAAGTTAGTCGACGATCGGGATTATGTAGGAAACAAACGTTTGGAATTGGCAGGTCAATTACTTGCTCTTTTATTCGAGGATCTGTTTAAGAAATTCAATCACGATTTGAAGCTCAATATTGATAAAATTCTCAAGAAACCAAATCGTACCGAGCAATTTGATGCTTACAATCAGCTTTCCTTTCACAATGAAGCCATCACTACAGGTTTTGTACGAGCCATTTCAACTGGTAATTGGAGTTTAAAAAGATTCAAGATGGAGAGAGCAGGAATAACTCATGTTTTAAGTCGATTGAGTTACATTTCAGCACTCGGAATGATGACTAGAATTAGTTCTCAATTTGAAAAGACGAGAAAAGTTTCCGGTCCAAGAGCATTACAACCTAGTCAATGGGGTGTTTTGTGTCCATCAGATACACCAGAAGGAGAAGCTTGTGGATTAGTCAAGAACCTTGCTCTCATGACGCATATTACGACTGATGTTGAAGAAGAACCCATCAATCGAATTGCTTTTATGCTTGGAGTAGAAGATATTAATTTAATTACTGGTGCCGAGTTGTATCGTCCAGATTCTTTTGTTGTATACATCAATGGTTGTGTGGCAGGAGTTACTCGATTTCCAATTCGATTTGTATCAAATTTTCGAAAATTACGAAGGGCTGGTAAGATATCTGAATTTATAAGTATTTATACCAATAGTCATCATCGAGCCATTCATATTGCTTCTGATGGTGGACGAATTTGTCGACCAATGATCATTGTGGAAGATGGAAAACCTAGGGTTACTAGTCAACATATTCGACAACTTAAAGAAAAAAAATTAACATTTGATGATTTTCTTCGTACAGGTTTATTGGAATATTTGGACGTAAATGAAGAAAATGATGCGTTGATTGCCTTGTATGAAAAAGATGTTACGTTTGGTACAACTCATTTAGAAATTGAACCATTTACATTACTTGGTGCCGTTGCAGGTTTAATTCCTTATCCTCATCATAATCAATCACCTAGAAATACCTATCAATGTGCCATGGGTAAGCAAGCGATTGGTGCAATTGCATATAATCAAATGAATCGAATCGATACTTTACTTTACTTGATGGTATATCCTCAAAAACCAATGGTCAAGACAAAGACGATTGAATTGATTGGTTATGATAAATTACCAGCAGGTCAAAATGCCATGATTGCTGTCATGAGTTATAGTGGATATGATATAGAAGATGCTCTTGTTTTAAATCAAGGTTCCATTGATCGAGGATTTGGACGTTGTCAAGTATTACGAAAACAAACTACACAGATGAAAAAGTATGCCAATGGTAGCTATGATAGATGTGCTGATGCACCAAAAGATGAAAATAAAAATAATATTCAACGATATGGAACATTACAAGCAGATGGCATCACTGGTGTAGGTGAAAAATTAGAAGAAATGGAAATTTATGTCAATAAACAAATTCCATTAAATGCCAATGACAATAGTGCTGCTACTTTTGCTAATAATAGAAATGTAGAAGCAACAGTAGAGTACAAGAATCAACCAATGATTCACAAATCAAAGGCACCAGCTTATGTTGATCAAGTATTGATTAGTGAAAATGATTCTGATCAAATTTTAATTAAAGTTTTACTTCGAGAGACTAGAATTCCAGAATTGGGTGATAAATTTTCTTCAAGACATGGACAAAAGGGAGTTTGTGGTTTAATTTCACCTCAATCAGATATGCCATTTACAGATCAAGGTATTAATCCAGATATTATAATGAATCCACATGGTTTTCCAAGTCGAATGACAGTAGGAAAGATGATTGAATTACTTGCTGGTAAAGCAGGAGTCATTACTGGAAAATTACAATATGGTACCGCCTTTGGTGGAAGTAAAGTAGAAGATATGTCTAGAATTTTAATTGAAAATGGTTATAGCTATGGAGGTAAAGATTTTTTAACAAGTGGTATTACTGGTGAACCATTAGAAACATATGTTTACTTTGGACCCATTTACTATCAAAAGTTGAAACATATGGTGATGGATAAGATGCATGCTAGAGCAAGAGGACCAAGAGCAATTCTTACTAGACAACCTACTGAAGGTCGATCAAGAGATGGTGGATTACGATTAGGAGAAATGGAAAGAGATTGTTTAATTGGTTATGGTGCAACACAATTATTATTGGAAAGGTTAATGTTGAGTTCCGACGCCTTTAAGGTCAATGCTTGTCAATCTTGTGGATTACTCGGTTACAATGGGTATTGCGTTTATTGCAAATCAAGCAAAAATGTAGTAGAATTGATGATTCCATATGCTACCAAACTTCTCATCCAAGAATTACTAGCTATGCAGATTGTACCTCGACTTGTATTAGAAGATGCCATTTAGATTGGGTGAAAAGGAGGAAGAGAAAATCGAGACAGACATTCAAAAACAGAGAAAATTATAAATAGAACGAGAAAAACAAATTCAATGTAATAAAACTAGAACAACACAATAATACATGAATGGCTTGCTGCACCGATCAGAAAGAGAAAAAAAAAAAAAAAAACCAGATCGTTATTGATACTCTGTAATCAAAATGTCGCGCGCGACGCGAAAAATGAAAAGGTGTTGGATTTTTTTTTTTTTTTTGATTTTTTATTCCTTACTCTCTCCTCCACTTTCATCATCCGAGTATAGAATAAAAGACGACTTGTGTGGCTCTAATAACAGGATCATGCCAGCTAGACCTACAAAGATCACAACTCTCTTTTCAGGGATACGGAATAAAAGTAAACTTCCTGAATCAGAAGAAGAATTGGAAATTCGGCGAGCAATTGAATTGTCAGAAGCTGAAGCCAAATTAGCAACCTTGAATGAAGATGAGCTAATACAACAGGCGCTAGAAGCAAGTCTGGCACAGGAAGTTAAGGCTGGACATTCTACTAAGCGAAAACGATTTACTGAGAGCCCCGAACTTCCACCAAAGAGTGAAGAAGCAGTTGCTAACAAGAGAAGCAAACAAGAACTAAACGTGGTGGAGAATAAAGATCAAGGTGATTATAAGGAATTAATTTTTACTAGAGAGTCATTTAATGAATCCGAGGAAATAATCAATCGATTTAAAGGTAGTCTTGATTTACTTTATTGTAAAGGATGGATCAAACGAAAAGAACGTCTACAATTGAGGGAATGGATGTTGAGTGAATTAGCTTGGCATAGAGTATCGTATACCAATGTTCGTAGTAAACAGAAGATTATAACTCCAAGATTTACAGCTACGTTTGGTAAGGATGATACTGGTGCACCAGATAAAATGTATCCAGTAATACCAAAAGAGATTCCACCTATTCTTAAAATACTTCAAATGGAATTACAAGAAAAGACTGGAGCAAGATTTAATGCAATCATTATTAATTTTTATCAAGATGGGAAAGATAGTATATCTTATCATGCTGATGATGAAACATTTCTTGGTCCACTTCCTACAATTGCTTCATTATCACTTGGTTCACCAAGAGATTTTTATTTGAGGAGAAAATTTGGTCAAGATAGTCAACCTAGTAAAGAACAATTTTATACAAAGGGAAGTGGACCAGCAGCTACTAGACCGACTGAAAAGATGAAATTGGATGATGGTGATCTAATTGTTATGAGAGGGAAAACTCAAGCTGAATGGGAACATTCTATACCAAAAAGAGCAAATGCAGGTGGAAGGATCAATTTGACCTTTAGAAAGGTTGTGTCGGTAAAAGGTACTAATAGTGAGTGAATAGCATATGAATCACTATTGTAAATCTTCATGATAGTAAAACAGAAAAACCCTTTCTTGCTTTTATTGCAGATTTTCAGCGTTATAATCGCGGATTACCCTCCGATGACGACACTCGGACGTATAGATGGGATGCAAACAAACGTATCATGGTCCCTGGCAGTGGAGGTATATGAGTGGGAAATTAAAAAAAAACACTTTGTACTACTATTTTGTAAGGTGCGAATCACCATTGTATTATTTTAGCACGTGACCGAACATGACTTTGCGTCTTAAAAATGATGATCACCTTTGAGCGTTCTACCTCATTTTCCTTTTTCTTTAACCCTCACTTCTCTCCAGCAGGCAGAGATAGAGGAAGGATGCAGCCTCCTCATCTCTCCTGTCCTTCCTCTTCAACATCTGCTCATGCATCAACATACATTTCTCATTACGTCCACTCACTTTTAAATTCAGCAGGCTTTCAAAAGAGTAGTTCGCAAGCAATTCAACTATTGACTGAAGTATTTGAACGTTATTTGCTTCTGTTAGCTAGTACATCCAAGCATCACTCCAACCACGTCGGAAGGAGACTTGGGACAGCTTGGGATGTAGAGAGGTCGCTGAATGATTTGGGCACATCTACAGATGATATACAAAGATGGTTTGACGAGGAAGGAGGAGAAATTGCAGGGAAATGGTTGAATGTGGGAGAGGCAGATGCATATCAGGCAGACAGCAGTTTGCCAAGCTCAAGTATGTTGCGAGGTGAGTCAGTCTTTCTTTGTACCTTCTTCATGTGGAGCTGATGAAATTATGGCAACTGCAGAGCGACTGAGCAATGGAAAAGTACCGGTTACCGAAAGGGGAAGTCAGACGATGCATTATGAGACAGTAGATGAAGAACAGCGTGCAGAGCTAGAAGCTATTGTCCTGTTCGACGAAGAAGGCGAGCGAAAAGTAGAAAGTGAGGAAGAAGATGATGATGATGAAGGAAGGCAACGACAAAGGACCGAAGAGATAGCAATCTCACCTCCTCCACCTTATTCTACTTCAAACGAAATACAACCGAGTAAATTCTCTATCTTAAACAATCCACCTACCTACAAAAAGAGAAAACTTAGCGAGTCATCTATTGAATATGTGCCATTCTTCTTGCCGGTGTTTCCAGGAGGCGGCGATGTAGAATCTCGAGATGTCGATGTGGAATTTGAAAATGAACAAGAAAGAAGAATAAAGATAGGAGAGGATAGAAAAGAGATGCATGAATCAAAAGATGCATTGCCTAGTAGAGAGGATCAAGAAGCAATGGCTTTGACGGCTATTGACATGGCATCAACTCCAAGACGAGCAATAGAAGATAATTGGCATAGCGCTGTGGAATTTGCTTCTTCTACTTTGGCAATGCAGCAGAGCATAGATGATATTCCACAGGAAATTGCAGCTGAAGATGAAGAAAATACTGCGCATAGATTGGATCAGGAATCTAGTCATCGTATCTTTGCCAATGACTACCTTGCTCTGGTATCTGAAGCTAATAGCTTACCGCCAGCGCTTTTGACGCCAAGTGGAAATTCTTTTATTAGTGCATTTAACCAAAGAAGAGGTCTTGCAGCGATATTGTCAGACCCCTACAAATATGTTCCTTGCGATACCATCTTTGCAGCCATTGATGTTCGACCAAGTTCCACTCCTTTTCAGCCTGGTCCTTCACTTTTGATCACACCGCCCACTAGTACCAATCCCGCTCCAACTTTTACTCCTATTCGAGCTAATGGAAGAGAAATGATTGGTACTAGTACAATTAATAATTCGTTGCATCCAATTTGTAGGCATCGAATTCCTAGCAACGTTCTCAACGCAGGTCGCTTATTAAGTGGCGGTACTAGTAGTGAAGTATTTAGAAGAGCAAGTAGAATATTAGATCCTATTCCCATTCTTGACGAGAGGCATACGGAGCGAGTATTCAATGTTGTTCAAGCACCCAAAGAACATCTCAGTGAGAATAATAGCTACCTCAAAGAAGCACTGGATGTACTTAAACATAAACGAGCAGAGGAAATAAAGGAAGGGATCAAGAATGGTTCACTAGAAGAGCAAGAAAGTCAATTAAGTCGAAATACCAGTAAAGACAAGTTAAGAGTCAAGACTGGTACATTGGTTCAAACCTGGGAAAATATGGGTCGCGATTATACCGATTCGGTCTTACCAGGCAAGAAGTTTAGAGGTGGAACTTTGGGTGTGACAACGATTGGACGTAGTGGTGGTAGAAGCGACAGCATCAGCATAATGCAACACAACAGTAATGGCAATGTTGAAGATTTAGATCGAATAAGACAGCGCTCCGAGTCGGTTCACTTCGCTTGAGCAGAACGCTATGCTCTAATGTATTGTATATTACCAAAGTATATTATTAAGCGCAACATCAGAAAGTGTGTCAAATTACTGAGTACAACATAGTCCATGTATAAAGTGTCATCGCTTGTTAGACTTGCGAATCGTATCAAATTTGTTGTTATCAAGTAAGAGACCATCGGCCGCACAGTCTTCCTCTTCTTCGTCTTGATTCCAAACATTTCCAATGGAGCCCGTTTGAATTTTGTTTGGAGAAATGGGAGTGAATCCATTTCCTGTTCCCACGGGGCTTATCTCACCGCCATCATGACCGAATGGATTTCCACCTTCGGAAGAAGTCGATGTATTGCCAGTCAAGTGCATTCCAATTCCAAGAGAATCTCTACGACTTTCAAATTTTTCCCATGGTTTTAAAAGTGATGGAGATAGTGGTTCATTTATCCCTGTCACAGCATCTGTACGTACAATAATGTCATCATCTTGAAGACCCAAAGAAGTAGAGTTGAGTCCATGTCGTTGAAAACCATTGGTGAGAAGAATGTCGTCATCCATTGTTGGTCTACTTTCTGTACTCGTTTCTTTGACATGACAAAGACTTCTTTGGTTGTTGTCAAATAGAATTGCTTCTTGTTCTTCTCCACTCATAGCTTTGTAGGGTCCTTCCTTTTTTCTCATTAACAAATTGCTGGCCCAATTACCTCCTCCTTTATCACTACCACTATAGTCTGTTCCTGTATAGCTAGTGGATCCAGTAGTTTTACTACCGTCTGATGTAGATGTGGGTAAAGCCAGTGAAGAGCTAGAACGAGCAAGCGAAGCACCTATCGAACTCAATCGACTTCTCCTCGACACAGGGTCGGCTTTATTTGCGCCTTCTCCATCGGTAGTAGTAGTGTTGGAAGCTGTATAGGATTCTGATCTTATGAAGGGTATTCTGACAGCCCCACCTCGAGAGCTTGGTCGATCATTTTGAGCTTTGTCATCTTTTGCTGATCCTACCTTTTGAGTAAGATTACTGAGCGATACTCGGCTTGGAAGGCTTGACTTTGGTATCATTGGTGAGGAAGAGCTTCGATCTCGCATGGCCTCCCTAGGAGGCAATGGCGGTTCAATTACTCTGCGGGAAACTGTCTGCGTTAAAGTAGGTGGTGGCGGTGCAACTCTGCTTCTGATAGAAGGTGGTCTATTCATTTGAGGGCTATCCTGAATAGATGGATGTTGGTCTAAAGCTATTCTTGCTTTGCTTAATACGTCATGTTGTGCTTCCACCCAAGCCAAGTGCACATCTAAATATTCTTTTAGAATGGCTACACCTGATCCAGGACCTCTTTGCTCTGTATCTCTCAGAATTTCGGCCCTCGTCTCCAAATCAGCTACCGCTTCCTCACTAAATGGAGACGAGGAGGGGGTAAGCTCAGGTTACAGACAAATAAGTATCAAAATATCAGCACTTACTATGTCGCCCGGGCCATTCTAGCTTCTTCTTCGGTTTCTCGCTTATTCTTTTCACCCTTTTCTCTTGCCCTGTCTCTTCGCTTTTCAGCAGATTCCATCTTTTCTTTGGCAGCCTCTGCAGTCCTATCTGTAGCTTTGAGTGCTTCGATTGCTGCTTGAGATCGAGCCAATCGATTAAGTAAGGTGGACGAGAGGGAAGCCGTATACTCAAATTGTAGCTGACCAAGAGCGAGGTGTACAGCTGATAAATGAGAAAGGTGTGAGGCTAGAGAGAGACAATGTGTCAGTATCAGACCTCTCAAAAGTTCGTTCATTAATGTTACTACTCACCATATACTTCATTCTTTTTTATGTGAATTGCCTCTTGTGACGTATCACTTTGAGATCGAGAGTATGAATTTGCGCTACTAGCCATAGCTAGACCTAGTGCGTCGATTGGAAGCACTTTTTCCTTGTGATTAGTGATATTCCTTGAGCCTTCTTCAGCTGCCTGTGAAACCAATGGAGAAGAAGCCGAGTATACTGATGAACAGGCTTCTTTAGCTTCATCCAATGTCATAGCGATTTCCAAGGCAGAGGAGGCATTCAACTCGAATGGAAGTGCTTTCTTTTTGCCTGAAGAAAGGAGAAAAGAGGGACTAGGTTAGCGATTGTCACTTTTGCTCCCTTGTACTTGATAAACTCACTGAGAGATGACCAGTAAGCTTCTGCTGCTGTGTAAAGTCTTTCATTCGTCATTCTTCTAATCTCAATATCCTTTGCAAGTACCCGCTCTTCCTTCCCTGACTCCTTTTTCTCTTTTTCTTGAGCACTCTGACGCTTTTGATATGATGACGGTTTATAGTCATCATCTTGATCATCGTCGTCTGCCTTATCAATTGTAGCCATTGGGTCGTTGATTTGAGTGGAAGGAGACTTAGACGTTCCACTCGAAGACCACTGTAAAATTCAAAAAAGACTTAGCAACAGAAATATTCGCATACTGACTATGCTAATAGAGTACTTACCAGCTTGGACAACTTGCGAGACGGAAGTGTTGGCAGTGTAGGCATGTCTGATAAATGTATGAGGTGTGTGATCTAACAAATCCAATTACTCTAAAGGCTGCTCCGTCAATCTCTGACCTCGTCCCTCTCTTGACACCGAGGAAGCCAAACCAGCTCCGCTCTGTTATTGCCTCTAATCTTCTTAGCAATGTAAGTGTAAGACAGAAGAGGCTCTTGTGACCATGAAGGTTTTTGCTGTCAGGAAAAGTTTCCAGATGAAGCGAAGAGACGAATTATCTTTTTACCTCCTTTTGTCCTTGATCTTTTATGAGCTTATTAAAGTAATGGGGGGTTATCGGGCCGTGCACGGAAGAATAAAAAATATTGGCCGCACAAACTGAGGCCATGTGGCCAGATAGGCGTTTCCCACCCTCAACTTCATTGGCTCTGATCTGCCTTTTTTAGAAACGGTCACTTACATTTCGCTACTAACTTCCTCTCCCCTCATATCGCGCCAAATTGTAAATTAGTAGCAGAATCAATTCATCATGAGGCCGACAGTATCTCTTGCCATCACCATTCCATCTCGACTAGCTCAAGTATCCCGTGTATCAGCCAATCGAGCCGAAGCAAGAGCTCGAGCTTTATCACTTTACAGAGACTTCTATCGAAGTTGCCCCGAAATATGCGCTTTGTACGCTTTGGATGTTCCACCTTCAACGTTACGAGCAAAGTACAGAGAAAAGTTTGAGCAGATGAAGCATGTGGATGATTTGGCAGTAATTGATATAATGTTACACAAAGGAAGAGTTGAATTTCAAGAGACAATAAATGCATGGAAGCAGATCCCTCATATGATGAAACTTTTTGCAGAAGAAGAGGTACGTCAGAGGAGGGTTGATAGACAAATAGCATAATCTGATTTCATCTTCCTCTTTCTATGAATTTGCTTGCATTTTCAATAGTCACCAGGTGAGTCAACCTCATAATTCTAATTCAAAGCGATGACCTATAGAAAATACTGATATCTCTACCTCATTAAAAATCTCGCAGCTCAACCAGTCACTTTCTTGGACAAATTCTACTCGGGCAAAGATGAGGGACGCGGCACCACTGGAAAGTCACATCCATGAGTGCAAGAGTATTGTGAGGAGAGCTATAATGTAATCACACCTAACTCTCTCATACACACACGCCATTAGCAATTCAATTGTATAGACAAGCAGTCCCAATTTATCGTATCTCACAGACCAATTCTCTAAGAATTTAGGTCCGACATGACCTCTTGATATACAATTGTCAGACGAAAAGCTGATCGTTTCAAATGATGCCATAATATACAAGTGTGTTGTTGCTCAGATGAGCCAACCTTCTGTCTCTTTATTCTGCGCCTGCAAAAATTTCCTTCCCTTGCACTCTATACCTTGCCAATATCCGGCCATACAGCGAGCATAATTTGGAAGTACCTTTTTCTGAGCCAAATGTTCTCAGTCATTGGCTTCGAAGATGACAGGCCCACGATGGTTCAAAGAAACGAAGCTCGGACGAGCGTCTACTTGATCAATGGACCTGTCAGATTAGATAAATCAGCCCTTGTAACAGTATTAATTATTACTACAACTACTACAACTCACATTTTTTCATATTCTGATGCCCAAGTTACCTCTCTTAATGGACTTGCAGTCAATACTGTGCCGGTAAGGATAATGAAGAGGCTGATTAATGTTTCCACTTTAATCTATAAGAGATAGCGAGCGAGAAAGACAGAGTCAGCATATAGCAGCTATACCATTATACTTAAGGCGCCACATTGTAATCTTTGTGCGCTTTTGTCTCTCTCTTTTCCTATCAAGAAATAAAACTCACATCTCCGGGTATAGACTTGCTCGCTAGTCCCAATGACTTTTGAAGACCAAGGTATTCGTATGTTGAGTAGGCTGCATGGAAGAAGACTATGACACCAAGACTTAAAACAGACTTTGCTGCTAGAGAAGCAGGTGGAGCAGGATCTGACATGACTGTGATGCCAATAAGGTGATCACACTCCGCTGAGACTTAAGAAGGAGAGACGTTGGTGAGAGCAACAATGTTCTCAAAGGTGCTTAAATCACGACACGTGCATATCTCCATATATTCAAAATGCTGGACGCAAGGAGCATACTTTAGCGGCAATCATTCAAGCTTGAAAGAAAGCATTAATTAGTGAGCAGCCATAGAATCACTTGCAACCAGACATCATCATGGCAATCATTATAGAAGATCCAATAATCTAAAGTTGCTAGGAGAAATTAGAATTGAAACAGAATGAGGGCGCAGGCGTCAATAATATGAACAAAATAGGAGGTGAGACCGGAAACGTCCCGTTTAGGATTGGATTTTATTTTCGTGTCTCAGACATGCTAAAGAAATAAAAGCCACCCATGAATGACGATGTCTGTCGCTCCCCCCCTCCTTTACTCTTCTCTTTACCTTTACCCACTTCCTCCAATTCCCTTTCTTGAACGACTCCAAGATGAAGCTCACTCTATTGCTCCCCGTCATCTTTACTCTTCTTGGTCTCTTTGTGTCGTTTTCACAAGCAGGTGAGTAATTTAAAAAAAGCTACAATAGTGCTACAAAAATATTAATGGTGTTACTTTTTAACTCT
This sequence comes from Exobasidium cylindrosporum, assembly GCA_023273805.1. Taxonomy (NCBI): domain Eukaryota; kingdom Fungi; phylum Basidiomycota; class Exobasidiomycetes; order Exobasidiales; family Exobasidiaceae; genus Exobasidium; species Exobasidium cylindrosporum. The sequence continues at coordinate 5,254,056 of CP096878.1, forward strand.
GCCTTAGACTTGCTCAAAAAGAGTGTATCCAACCAATTAAGAACGGATTGTCCAGTCTGTCCAGCAGCAAGCTTAGCTGGTGATAGTCGATGCAAATTTATTAGTGGCAGTGCTACTATAGTATCATCAGCATCATCGTCATCAAATTCTACGTGCAGACCGTGTGGTTGCCAACAATGCCCTGATAACAAGATCTATGACAACAGCATTATAAATTATTGCAAAGCAGAAGCTAGCACAACATGCTCAACAAGACCAAAAATTCATTGCTCACTAGTTTGTGCTACTGATAAGCGGTGCAAAACTTTAACTTACAACACCAATAAAGCCAATGGTTGCAATTGTGCATGTCAAGAATGTCCAGATGGCAAAATTTATCAAGCAACACGCAACTATAAGTCTTCTCAGCCACTCACTGTAGTACAGCAGAACAAGTGCCCAAACGTCCTTTACCCAGTATTGGTCGCAAAGGACTTGTGTAGCCAATAGGTCTAGCTGAAGTTTCACAAATTCTTTTACATTTTCTCTACCTACTAATCTCATCCAAGCCAAAAGAATTCTTTTCAATAGATTGTAACAATACATCCTCACTTTTCAATGCGACTTTCTGTGTCAAGATGTACCCGCACTTCCTTGACACCCTTGTGAGCTGTCATGAGCTTCTCACGTACTTTCTCCTCTACTACACGAGCATTTTTTAATTTTGTCTCTTCGCTCATGACCAGCGTCACATCAACAAAGCTACTAACACCGCTTCGAACAGCTCTTAGATCCGTCCAACCCATCAATCTAGTCGAGTCTGAATTGTTTTCATTCTTTTCCGTTTCCTCCATGACTTCTTTGAGAGCATTTTCGAAACCCTCTAGTACTTCAGGTTGCACTCCTCGATCTGACAGGTCTTGCAATGCTCCAATGAGCAATTCTGCTCCTTGCTTACCGATCAGACCAGCTACCAATAATCCTCCTAATGGATCCAATACGGGAAAGCCAAGATAAGAACCTCCAATGGCCAAGAATGTAACACCAGAAGAAAGAGAGTCGGATCGATGATGAATAGCATTCGCTTCCAACACACTACTATTTTCTTCTTTTGCAATCTTCAAAGTAGCCCGATAGAGCCATTCCTTGACCAAGATACTAATGAGAGCAAACCACATTGCGTTTGGGTCTAAAAGACCTCCATGATCGTGTCCCACCTGAGCTTTTACCGCTTCTCCTGCATCCAAAGCTGAACCAGCAGCATTGTGGTGTTCATGTACCATTCCGCCAGCCAATTTTGCCCAGTCACCGGTGAGCGAACCTAGAGCTCTCAAACCAGAAGGAGCGTTTTGAAGTGCAGGTTGTATTACTTCCAACAAGAGACTATAGCTGTGCATACCAATTGCAAAAGCGCCTGCTACCAAGACGACAGATACACCTAACCCACCCATGGTCTCAAACTTCCCATAACCCAGTGGATGAGTCATTGAAGCCGGCTTCTGTGACATCTTCCAGCAGAAAAGTGTCACTACATCCGAAAAGGTGTCTGATAGGCTATGAGCTGCGTCAGCAAGTAATGAAGCACTGTGAAGCCAAACTCCTGCCAACCCCTTTGTACCGCAAAGAACCAAATTTGCAATCAGCCCCACAACAGTGATGTTGCTTCCACGATCACCTGCGGGAAGAGAAGAAGAAGGAGAAGAGAATTCACGTCAACTCTTCCCAAAATGTGAAATTGAGGCATCTTCCCTCACCTTTTCCTTTCAAAGCAGCGAGTAGTCGGTCTGCCTCTTCTGCGCTCCCCTCGGCTCCATGACTGTGTGAATGTGAATGAGTATGGACATGTGGTATCCACGAGGAAGAAGCGCTCTGATCATGACTATGACCATTCACATCACCAGTAGTTCTTTTTCTGAGGGAATCCTCACGCGAATGATTTAGACTGGTCGATTGTGACATTATCGAAGATTTGTCCTCTATGATAGGTGGTAGAACTTGCTTTCGATTGGGTAAGAATGAAGTCGATGGAGATGAGGAAGTAGAAGGGCCTAAGATAGAACGTCGACCTGTAGTACTGGTAGCAGTAGCAGCGTTGTAATAAGCAAAAAGTCGAGATACAGGCGCTATTGTGTAATTGATCTTAGTCTCAGAAGGTGGATACCTAATTAAACGTGGTGGACCAATATGAGGTGGTGGTTGAGCTGTACTTTGTGTTCTAGGAGGTGTAGGTGTTTGACTAACTCGTATCTTATTGTCTCCTTTTCTAGCCGAAGCAAATGAAGTTTTGGGCGTATGAGTGGATTTCCAGCGCCCCAAGACGGAATTAGTTGTGATTATTAATGAAGATGCCGTGTAGGGGAAATGAGAAGATGAAGAAGAAGAAGAAGAAGAAGGTACTCGCCACATACAGAGGAGGCCTCAAGTCAATGCATCACCTTTCTCACTATAACTTTTCTTCTCTGTGGTAATGAGGATGGTATTACAACGGATTGATACTGTATCAATCTTTTAAATTTTAGTCTTTTTTTTGGTATTATTCCTTCCGGTGTTGCATTAATCCCATTATTCGCGTGTCGACACAAACCAGAGTGAAGACGCGGCGGCGACTACAACAAGTCATTCTGACACTCTGGCAATTAATATGGAGCTCTCACATCTATCTTTGAGTAATCTGAATGAATTTACAACGCATAATCGGGCTTGGGGAAGCATAGTAGAGCTCAATTAGACTTCCCTAATACATTTTGATTGGCCTTTAAAGAGGGTAAAGATGGACTTGAAGTGTTTTCTTGGCATTTTATAAAATTTGCTGCTTGTAATGAGGGCATTTGCTTTCATCTACTGGATTTGACTTCTCAAAATTCATCGAGAATAAGTAAATGCCAGTTGGACAGCTCTACTCGCAAGTGAATCATACATTTAGTATCTTTGTGTGAAAATTTTAGTCTTGTGAGCAACTCACCATACATCCACAACCACATTCTCCATCTTTACGCTCAAATTCAATCGGAGAACATCTTGTATCATATTGACACACAAATTTGCAAACGGTATTTAACTTGCGAAAATAAGGATAGGTGCTCTCTACGCATGAATTTGATGTCACTGGAGTGCTGTTGCAATAGTCGGTGATGGAACTGTCGTATTTATTTCCATCTGGACATTTCTAAATATAAAAATTCAATTGCAATCAATAAGTCAAGACGAAACGCAAATAGCGATAACCAATAAAATTTAGAAGGGTGTCACTTACTACGCAAGGACATCGATAATCGCCAGCTTTTTCTGCTGCAGCAAAGTCATAGTCTTGCAAAGTACAGCGTCCATCATTTGATTTGGATGGACAAACTTCATAAGCTCTCTTTCCGAGAGCTGGTGTGGCGCTGATATCATCTTTAGCAAGAGGAGTAGGGTAGGAGTTGAGAGCCCGCTCTAGCTCGAGATTTAGAAAAGTGACTTACCAGATAAGAAGAAGAGTAGCAAAGCAAAGACTATTGTAAAGCTAGCGAAACTTTTCATGATGAGACCAAGGATGGAAAGTGAGAGACTGGAAAATTGGAAAGGGAGCCGACAGAGCGAGAGAAAGGAAGATTATATTTCGCTGTATTTTTCTTAAAAGTGTGAACTTATTTGATGTAAAAAAAAACCCTCTCAAGTTTTCTGTTGCAAGTGGCTTGAGGCACGAGCGGAGTGTCCCGCTCGCCGTCTCTCGGTGATGGAAATAAACTATTGCGACAAAACCGCTGCTTACTACATTGTCATTCTTGCTTTCAAGATCAGATCAGAGTATAATCTGCTATTGTTTATTTTATTTAGCAATTGGAAAGAGACCGCAATACAACAAGACTGAGTAAAGACTAGCGAGACTTTTGCTTCGGTCCTTTCTTTTGGATTTTAAGGGGTGTCGCTTCTACTTCCCTGCCGCTTGGATTAAATCCCTTTTTTTTTAATTTTATTTGTTTTGGTCTTAATTTCTTCTTCAGCCTATCATTTTGACACCTTGACCTTGCAGGAATCGAGTCAATTCTCGATAAAGTTCTAATTGATCTTCAACTGTCAAGTGAGTTACGACTGTCTGCAATACTGATCCAACTGTAACGTGATGTTCTCGAATAATGGAAGAATAGTAGACGTAAGCAAATAGACCCATGAGGAATCTAGAATAATGGAAAGGGAATTTTTCAAGTTGTCAATGGATCGAGCAAACAGCATACTCCGCGCTCGTGAAATACCCACTGGCAATCGAATCGATCTGTTAATCCACCATGACCAGGAATACTGTCTGCAAAGTCTTTAATTTCGAATGCTAAAGAAAGAACAGTAAGAATTAGAATGTTTGTCAAAACATTGAAAATGGTACGCTACAACTTACCTCGCTTGAAACCACTAGCAAAGAATCCACCAAATGGTGCCACAAGACTTGCAAAAGCTGCCATGACAAGGGAGTGAAATTGAAAAGGTGCATATTGAAAGTTTTCAATTCTCATTGCGTGACCAGTGATGAGCTCCGAGATTGGTGAGATAATTTCCGTCAAAGTCGAAGAGATGATACTGGGTAGAGGAACAGCATGCCAAAGGAAGACGGGATTGACTTCACAATCAACATGAGACCAAGCATTCATGCCTAGTGATACAGCTGGGCAGATCTATAAATCCCCAAAAAGAAAGGAATGATGAAATAAGTATGAAGAGATGGCAAATTGAAATCACAAAATACTCACCATGTACTTGTACCTCATGAATACAGTCCCCCAGACATAGGCAAAGATCTCTGTAATGATGAATGCACCCACAAAACCTTCTACAGTCTTTTTGGGACTTAGGCTGATAAGTGGTGTTTTACCAAACATCATACCACAAATGTAAGCAAAAACATCATTGCAGATAACTAGACTTGCTGGTAACCAGACCCAGACAAGTCCTTCCAAAATGTTGTTGACGATGAAATGTGAAGAGTAAACAGTAAGTAGTAAGCTCATGTGAACCCAACAAAATAGACCAAATTGATGCTTTAGATTTGATCGCTTTAAACCACTGACAAAGGCCATAAAGCCAAAGACATAAAGCATAAAGGAAAGGAAACGATGGTGTCGAGCAAAAGGAATAAAGTAGGCGTCAACAAAGACGATATGCTTGAAGTAGTAGATGAGTGATTCTCCGTAAAGAAAATAATTGCTAACAGCAAAAAAATACCTGACGGATGCGAGTAATTCATGCTTCAGTACAGATCGACAGACTCTTTTTTTTTTGTTTTTAGAAGAAATCACTATACGCACCAACTTAAAGTTTTACTCCACAATTCTTCTTTCCTCCTTCCCTCTCTACCTCCCGTTTCTTCGTCTTCATCTTCGCTCTGCACTGCACTACCTGCAATACTACTGGCATTACTGACAACCCCTCTCTTTCTTGTACCACCTGTTACACTGGGTCTACCGGGTATATTGAACAGAGCAGTGACTTCCCTATAGACTAAAACTTGTACAAGAAGTACAAGCATGATCATGTATGGGTGACCCAGCAAGACAAGAGCTAACAACGATTACATAGATGTCAATAATGTTGCACCTCCCTTTGGTTATTTTTTCCCCCTACTCACCAACAAATCCACCAATCATGATGAAAGTAAAAATGGTTCTTTCGTATATCTTCTTCCAATACTGTTTCCGAGCTTCATCATCTTCCTCTTTCTTCATTTGAACAAGCTGTGCTTGATTGGGTGTGTCGTTGGCTGCTTTTTGTGTGATATATTCGGGTACTTTTGGTGTTTCAGCCATCACAGGAGGTGATACGATTTTAGGCTTGGTGACTTCAGATTGAACATTCTTGACTTCTTTTGACTCTGTTTCTGTAACTGTTTCTGCAGGAGTAATACTTGTAATGCCATTACTAGACGGAGCAACTTCTTCTTCTTGTAGTTTGGGCACGCTTGGCTGACGAATCTTACTACCACTTCTTGTCGTCATTACTTCCAAATCATTTTCGCTATCTGTGGTTCTCTCATGTGTTGATAATTCACTTCCTCGAGCTGCATTTCGCTTAGCTGCCCTTCGTGCAGATCTAGTATTTCTGGAAGGTGTTCCATCGCTAGTCGTTGTACTTTTTCGCTCTGGTGTTGTTGGTGTATCTTCACCTTCTTCAATTTGGTCTTGTTCAGCATCTGAATCTAAAGCAAGCGCATCAAATGCACCTCTAGATGCAAATCTTGACTTTGGTGCCATTATTTTGGTCAGGCTAGTCAGCAAAGTAAAGTTAGAAAGTAGCAGATGTACAGGTCAAGAAAGTAGTAGAAGAGAAGATGATGTTAGCCCACCCGCACAGCATCATTATCGCACGTGTACCTCCGATTAGAGCGCCTGAAAGCAAAAAGAAAAACAAATGCACGGACTAAAACTGCTTTTAGAAGATTTCCTTTTTTTTTCAAATTGCGTCACCATCTATTCCTCAGCAACATGACATCTATGCAACAAATATTAACTCCCTCAAAGGTTGCTCCAAAAGGAGCAGATCCAGCAACGTCAGTATTGAACGATGATATTGTGAGATTCACCAAAGAGCTAATCGTTTGTATCACAGTGTTGTATATGCCAAGCTTGCATTCTTTAGCGTGGCTCTCTTTGCCGCTCCCTTGACTGCTTACTACTTTTCCAGGGATCGATTATTTGGAGGTAATCCGACATACGCAGGAGGATTGGCTGCACTGATTGCAAATGTGGTCCTTTTTGCTTATGTTGTTGCAGCATTCATGGAAGATCAGGGTGATACACCTGCAAAAGCAAAGAAAGTGACATCCAGAGAAGAGATACAGGAAAGACTTCGCAAAGTGTATGAAGATGATGGTATTAAGAAGGACAAGTGAGAGACGAGAAAAATGGTTATTAGAGTTCTAATCGAATTATCATGGACTTTATTACACGTCATGAGGAAAGAATACAAGTAAATGGCATACAGAGATCGGAATCAAGGCAAGGAATAGCAATGATCAATTTGCTTCCCTTTTAAAGACTGTCGTAGCTTTCTCCGCCACAGATGCAGATCGTCTTTGAAGCAGGGGAGCAACCACTTGCTTCCAGACGGAGGTGGCCACTGCAATGTGTATTGAAGAAGGGTCATTAAAGAAGTCAAGCTGAAAATTTACTCGTCAAGACTTACGATCTCGTTTTTGCATAGGCTGCTCCGCACTACCCTTAGGTACTTGACCCGCTTCAACATCTCGCTTTCCAAGAAGGTCAGCATGGAGCAAATCTCCATGTTCCGATAAAGCACTTCGAACGGTAAGGGCATCATCATCGATATCGCGTCGACAATTACTGCTACGACAATTACCTCGATTGTAACCGTATCGTCTTCTATTACCGCTACCACTTCCATCGTGACTTCGCTTTTCCAACTCTTGATTATTGGCGTCTCGTCTCATGACAACAGCTTCTTGCTCTTCCAGAGTATCACGACGACGTCGACAGTCACTACTGCCATCACTTCCGCAACCTCCCCTCCAGCCATTATTATTGTAATTGTAATTGTAATTGTAATGACGATCGCGCTTCACTAGACTTAACACATCGTCACCATTTGATCTCTTGAATTGTCGTTGGCGCATTGCACGTCTATATGTGCACTCTGGATTATTGTTGTCGCTCAAGTCTGAACAACTATTAATGCCATCGTGATCATGGTCATATGATCTAGCTTTCATTACCATGCCATCGTCTCCTCCTTCTTGTGATGACTCATTTCTTCTTTGAATGATACCGCTCTCCTTATCATTGTTGGCTCGAACGAGGAAAGAACGAGGATTTTCATCACCTTGCAACCATCGACGCATAAATTCAGCATGCTCTTCTCTTTTGGTCATTTGAGTTGTTGCTGGGTCGGCATGAATGTGCCCTGGATGACTTTCAGACACATGTCCCTCATGCATCCTCTCTTCTTGAACCTCATGTGGGTGCAATTGGCTAACTTTATGTGGGTGCATAGGATGCTCGCCATCTGGCATAGGATTATGTTCGTGTTCCATCAACTCTTCATTGGTCTCTCTCTTGATGAAGATTGCTGGGTCAATAGAATGTTGAGGAGGTGTTTGATGAATAGTGTGGGTATTGGTTTCAACGCATTGTCCCGTCTTTGTGTCACAAAGTGTACGTTTTGAGTCTTGAGAAATTTGAGTATTTAATTGGCCATCGAGACTAGCCTTGAGAGCGCCTTCCAACTCGAGGCATACTTTTCTTTCTACTGGAATCTTACAAAACGAAGAATTTGAAGATCGACAACTGTGGAAACCATCCGAGTATTGATCCAAGTCGGATCGAGTTTCCCATCTTCGAACAAGTTGATTACCTTGTTGATCCTCTAAAGTAGATCGTTTCATGTGAGCTGTTTTGAGATTAATGCTGGGTCTTCGCTTGATTAGTGTAGATCCAATGACATTATTTCTTCGAATAAAATTTGTGTAATTTCCTGTAGAGACTCGCTTAAATGCACCACCATGTCTACTTGTATAAGAATTGGAAGGCACCACAGTACAACCGATCAGAATAGATGTTGGTGATTGTTTTGAGGAAACACTCTTGTTAGCAACATATGCTAATCGAATTTGATCAGGTTTTGTTGGGTCGCACTCTTCAATTAGAATCGGTTCAGACTCGGTATCAGGTAATACTCTCTCAGAGAAAAAGGTGAAGCTATCATCTCGACCGCATTGAGCCAATTCTGTATCGGAGTCAAGCTCGATTTTTACTTGATTTTGATCGATAGAGGTATCCTTTTTCTTATTTTCGCTCTCCAAAGTTAAAACCTTTAGACGATCGGATGGTTCATTACTTGATGTCCCTGACGTTGTGAGAATATTTAAAGGTACGTAATTGTGAGGAAGAGCAGCGGCCAGAGAGATGAGTGGAGTGATCGATGCTACCATTGTACGAGTATTGACGTTCATATTGTGAATATTTTACTCTAAGGAAGTGAAAATGGACTTGTTGAAGATTGATAAGGTATGGGAATAGAGTTGACAAGACCAGCTTGCTTGAAAATGGTAATGGGCGATGGGGGATGGTGGAATGAGAGATAAAGGGATGAACGACCAGCGAACGATTTTGTTGAAGATGGAAAGGAATTGAAAAGGGAGGATGGATAATGCAAAATCCACAAATTACAGATCATCCATTTTTATACCAAATTGACAAGACAGTAAAAATTGATATTTGGAAAAGGGCGCTCACCGGTGCAACAAGGAGCAGGCGTAATCGTATCGCCATCAGCAATGGCAGCGAAAGTGGGCCAAGCGAAACCATCAGGCGCAATAATATCTATACATTTATAAAAGGCAAAAGGAATTCGGCGAAGTTTCGCCAATCAATTGCTCAATCACACAATTTTGCATAACTCGCCCTTCTCTTTGTACAAAGAGCTATATTTTCGTCATTAAGGCTGTGAAGAGAAAAATTTTGCAAAGGCTTGACATAATGTAAAGAGTTGGCGGACCACCACACAGGATGATGAAAGATACTGTGCAGGCTAACTTGCGCCGTCGTATTCATATGCTTCCCCAAAAAGGCGTTACATACACACACTCATTCCACCTTTTTATTTGTATGGTAGCAGGCGTGTGCCTAATTGAAGATTCAAATATAGATACCACTAAGATACAGATTCGATTTTTAAAAATATGCCACTTATCTATTTTGACCTCTCTCCACCGGCAGATATTCATACCGATACACAGGGAAAGATGACAAAATCACGACTGCAATAAATCTCCTCACTCTTTTACATTTGCAGTATTCTGAAAGACGTCAATTTGAAGTCTTTTTTATTGGCTTCATCAGCAGACCCCCCCTCCTTCGTACTTCTAAATTACATACGCCGGCGGCCTAAAATAGGTGCGCGCAGGGCAGAGGGTGAAGGAATATTATCAATTTTTTTATTTTTTTTTTTATTTTTTCTCATTCTTGCAAGTTTTAAACTCTGAGATTGTCAATTTATGCTAGCCTTTTCCCACGTGGGATTTATTTTTGATTATTATCGCGTCCTCGGGGATCCTTCGATGTATCAAAATTGAGAATCCGGCAGCACAGAAAGAGACAAAAAGGTGAGATCAGGCAGGTCTCACTATCTATCTACTGGTTTATTTATTACACACCCTGATAATTGTATAAAGTGGAATTGCAAATTTCAGAGGCCCCTTCCTTGCCTTTACTACTTTGTTCTATAAGACACAAAAGCGAGAAATGTAAAACTAGACTACTTGACTCAAATGATGCATTGAAGCAGCGCGCAACAAAAGATTGAAAGGTGATAGATAATATATTCGTTTTGGCTCGATGTTTTTTTTTTTTACTATTAAAAAGCGCGGAGAAAGGTTGTTCTCCAAAATGGAATAAAACAGACGCTTGATTCCCTTTTTCCCCTCTCTTCAAACCTCATCGACATTGATTCACAATTTCCCCTCATTGTCCTCTGATCACCTTTGAAAGGCGAAGAACGAGAAAGTCATAGGTCAGAGCGGACAAAAGAGGAAGAGAGAGACGGGGCGTAGTCCCTGCTACTCTACCAGCTCTACGCTACAGAGATTCTAGAGACATCAATACCACTCGTCAACCGCCTCAACCTGCCTTAATGATTGAGCCAGCCGAACAATACAGGGCAGTTTTGTGACCCTACGTCACCACAGCTTCGGATACTTTTCCGAAGGGCTTTGTAATTTGGAAAGCGTGCATTAAAATTACATCAAGCATCTCAGCATAGAATCTCACTTGAATTAATTTGTCGACTTTTCATCACCCTAATACTCATCTGAAATGTCTCTACAAAACCAATCAAGTACAGCACAACAAAGCGAAGGAGATGCAGTCGAAGTCAGCGAAAAATTGAAAGACGAACCACCCGATTCATTGCTTTTCGACAATCAATCATTTGACCTTGATGCTTTTGCGACTAGTTCACTTCAAGCAGCAGCATCTGCAATTTTAGCTGCACAACAACAGCAGATACCACCAGATCTGAGTACAAGCTTTCCAACTGAAGGAAGATTTCATTCAGGTCGTAATTTGTCTCCATCCACTAATGCGATGCATAGTGGTAGCTCTTCTCTTTCCAGGTCTTCAAGCGTTGGAAAACCTTCACAGGCAGGAATAGGGAATGTAGAGAAGGTGGACAAGGGAGATAAAGGAGCAATACATTCAGAGCGACACATGTGGACACCTGAAGAAACGAAAGCATTGGTAGATGGGTGTAATAAGCATGGCATTGGAAATTGGAAAGCAATCTTGAATGACGAAGAATTTGGTACTGGATTCAATGGGAGAACACCTGGAGACCTAAAAGATCGATTTCGAACTTACTTTCCAGATGCCTACCACGAACTTTATCCCAATGCAAAGACGCATACAAGTAGAGCTGTTCGTAGCAAGGCACCTGATGGAAAAAGTATCTTTGAAAAGGGTAAAACAAAGGAAAGGCGACCCTTTACCGCGGCAGAAGATGAAGTTTTGAAAAAAGGGTATGAACAACATGGATCTCATTGGGCCATTATTGCCAAAGATGCTATTTTCGAAGGAAGGAGAAAATCTACAGATTTGCGAGATCGATTTCGAAATGCTTTTCCAAGTTTGTACGAGCAGGCTGGCTATAAGCCAAGAGCAAAGGCGCCAAAGAAGGAGAGAAGACAAAGCAATAGTGGTAGCTTCAGTCATCAAGATCCTTCAGCGATTTTGTCTTCAGATTGGCTTGCAGAATTGATGCCAAGACCAAATTTACAAGCTCGAAGCGATACTTCTACTTCTGTTCATTCACAGGCAGTCAGTGAACATAGCGAGCATAGTGATGAAGAGGAAAGTAGTGATGCAATGGAAAGATTACATTTCAAAGAACTGTCGGACAGTAGTTTCCGAAGTAATTTCAGCGGATCAGATCTTCAACAGCAGAACGTTGTATCTACTTCATCTGTGACATCATCATCTACCATGGATCGTTCTACATCTCAAAGCTCATCAATGTCGGATCCAGTACTGCAAAGCGAAAGTGCAAAGACCTTGTCTTCTCCATCTGGCACAATGCATCACTCGCAAAAACCACAACAGCCATTGAGACGATCTCATAGTACATCAAAGAGGGCCAATTGCAAAGTTGGATCTTTGGATCATGCAGTCAAGACAGCTTTCAGCAAATCGAGCAAGGAAGCAATCATAGCCAGTCATCAAACTGCTCATTCACAGCACGTACAGCAGCAACGCCAGCCTATGCAAGATGTAATTGTGAATGGCTCACAATCACGTCCTCAATTGAATCAAAGCGTGAGTGCTGGTTGGATTCCTCGAACATCGTGGCTCGCCAACACTGCAGTTAATGGGTCCAACTTTACCAACATGGATTTGGACCAGATGGATGAGCTCATGAATAGTCACTCTGCTTCAGAATTGCTAGGTACTGGTGAAACCAACGAAATACAAGAGTCTACTTCTGTCCAGGCTCAGTCAAGCAATCAGACAGTAGAAGCAATGAATATTGATGCAGAACCGCTAGATGTTACTCCTAATCAAGCTGTTCTCGCTGATCTTTATCAACAGCTTGGAATGGCGTCAAACAGCACTTCTGTCAACCGATCTCTTTCTATCGAGTCGTTTCAAGACCTTTTGGATCCTTTGTCAAACACTGGTGTGACGGGTTGGGAGCAGACTTCGAGCAATATACCTTGGACACCTGTCAGTTCTGCTGCTGCTGCTGCTGCTGCTACTGCCACTGCCGCCTCGAATAGCAGTATAGTTCCTGCTCATGGTTTGATTAATGCTACTCGACGAGAACACGAACACAATCAATGGGCCGGTGATCTTTTACCTCGTGGAAGTTTCCCTGTCACTGAACAGCAACAACAAGATTTCGTCAGTATGGCTAGTATGCACCTTTCTCCCAATAGTGGACAAAGTGGCCTTCCTACCTCTCGAAGTGCTGAAGATAATCTTGGTCAACATCGAAACGATCTCACCTTTCCTCCTTCGTCTCAACTTGGCAATCAAAGTCAAACGACAATGGATCGACCAGTTCAAAGACATTCTGAACAGAATTATTCGACTCCATCAGTGCTGGAATTGATATCTAGATCTACTACACGGAGGCAAAGCTTTCCTCCAAGACCATTTGGTTTGATAGATGAGAATAGTGGTGATGACCAGATCCAGGCCGCCTATGGAACTCCTTACCCTTATCCAGCAGATGATATCTCACTTCTTAATTCGAGTGCAGGTGGAAGTCTTACCTTGTTTCCAAGCCTCGTGAACAGTCAAGGAATTGAATACAGTCACAATGGAATGATGAGAAGACGAAGATCAACAGATACATTACGTGAAGGTACCTATACTTTTTCTCAGTCGTGGAGAGGTGGTTTGATGGAGAATAGTCGTCAAGTGGAAGAAGAAGGATTAGAAGAAGAAGAAGAAGAAGAAGAAGAAGAGAAGGAAGAACAGCAGCAAGCAAGAGATGATGGTCGAAAGAAGAATGAGGCAGGTTCCATTTCTTCACGTCATGGAACATCTGATCATTCTCGATCGGTTTCCGATGTGCACACAAATGATGATGATGAAGATGCACCTAGTCGAGCAGCTAGTGTGGGTAATATGAATTTGGTAAGCAATCGTGATAACGTCTTGTATGCCGAATCATTACCAGATCTATCTACCGGAATAGGAGGTCACTCTTCTTCGACTTCCGATTCAGCCTTTTCGCATAATCACAATCTGCAAATCAGTTATGATGACATGGACTTGCCTTCTTTCCTTAATCGTAGCCCAAATTTCCAGCATGCTAGCGCAGCAAATTCAATGATAAGCTTTAGCAATCGTGGCAACAATATTGAAGCAGGTTTTGGTGGTGCAGTACGAAACAATGTCAAGGCATGGTCTGCTAGTGGAGTCAGTGAGGCAGGACGTGATGAAGATGTGACAGGATCGCAACGGCTTGGATCTCAAGATGGAGTAATGACTACTTCGACAGGTGATAGTAATCCATTAAGTAATGCTTTATTTTCCTTTACATCCAATCCAATGAAAGATGCTGGCGCGCTGGACCGGCTGGAGCATCTTTACTTGGAAGGACTTCATACCCCTACTTCACCTCTTACTCTAAGTCAAGGTATAGGTCCAGGCGGTTCAGGAAGCAGCAATTACGGTGGGCAAGGGACAGGCAGCGGAAATGGTATTATGAATACTTCCCAAAGAGTACCTCCAAACAACACTTGGTGGTTCAATACAGAGAGGAATATTGGAGGAAATACTAGTGGTAACCTTGGTGGTGGTGATGCTAGTGGATATGAGAGCGTTTGAATCATCTTTATTTGTACCAGATACAGTATGTATGTAAAATCTTCATGTAGCACAGATCTATGGAGACTGTCAATTTAAGAATCTTTAATCGAGAGACAATGTGAAAAAATCCCATTACGCGCGCTAAAATTTTCTCTGATTTTGGCTGAAGATGACTTATCACACACAAAACGAAAAAAGAAAAAAAAATTAAGTTTACAAACAAAATCCCCACTTTTCTCATGACCTGATCGGAGGTTTGGAATCTCCGATTATGAAGTGAGACAAAAAAACATTCACTGAGCAATGTTACTTTGTGAACGATTACCATGTCGGATGCAGACGTGATAAAGCTGACTCCAGAGCAGCGTCATCAGCTACTCAAGTCGCTAGTATGTGCCCAGATGCTTGATGAGTGGGCATTACTGGATGAAGCAAATGCGTTGAAACAGTATGGACCACCTTTTATCAATAATGGATCACCAATACCGTTGAGTGTAGGAATGCAAGTGGAGCAAAATCCAGAGCATACGCAAAGGCCGCTCATTTTGATGCATCTTTTTCATGTACATTTAAGAAGGTTTCCGGGTCTAAAAGCTGCAAAGGTGCACTATTGGAGGCAACAAATTATGCCATTTTTTGACAAAGTATCGCAAGCAAATTTTAGTAATTGTCAAGAGAGAAGCGAATTAACTAATCGAAAGATCCTGTCTTTTGTAGCAACAAGATATTTGGCTACTTTTTGGACTAGAGGAATAGGGATGCGAGGGATAGGAGAATTAAAAGGACCAGGAAAGGGTGAGCCAGGATCAGAAGTATGGGGAGTAGGTAAGAAATGGGGAAAGGGAACAGTCAAAAGAGGACTTGAACAACCTGTTAGACCAAGTGGTAGTGAATTGGATGCTATTGAAGCTCTATTTACTGGACAGGATGATGAATTGATTTGGAAAACAGCTGGAAGTAATGTTCGTCGATTAAAGCGAGATTGGAGTGCATGGAAGGAGAGTATTATTGAGAGTGAAGGTGGATTGTCTCAGACTTTAAAGTTATTACAAATCAAGAGTCTTAATAATCTACCTGAAGAGTATAGAAATGCTACCGAATGGGTTCGTAGACATGTGGCATTTGTTCTTTGGACTCTCTTTGTTCAATATCCAGGTGGTGATGAAATCCTAGGTATCATCAAGGTAATTCATTCCTTATTCCCTTACTGGGGAGCAAAACAATTGCTCAAGATTGCAAATGCTCAAAAGATGATCAAGGCTATTATAGAATTATTGTTGGCTAGACCGGCAGGGATGATTGATTCACTGGGTCAAAGGATATTTTTTGCGGTAATGAATGGAGAAATTAGCTTTATAAATAAGAATTTCCTAACACCTTTACGAAAAGCAATCAAGGACGACAAGCTGTGTACTATTCTCGACAATTACTGTAAAACAAGAACGAGCGAACAAAGAGCAAAGATTATGAGAGATGCACGCACTCAAGATTGCGATATTTTGATTAGCATACTGAAAGAGTATAATTGTACAAATATAGATGAAATCATCGAATGGCAAGGTGAATTTCTCGAATCATCCTATCGTAGTCATCTTGATTGGGCATACCCAACTACTAGTCTGGAAGCTAAAAAGATGAAAACTCGACCACCCGCTGATATACAAGCAAATTCTAGTGAAAAAGCACTCAAATTTGCTCAAATAAAATTATACCTACGAGAACGTCTTCGTCGACAAGATCGTGAAAAGGTTTTGGAAATTGGTAGTGGACCATTGATACCTAATATGATTAAAGAATCACTTGAAATTGTCTTTTATAGTATCATTTATGAGATTGCTCTAGTATCTGATCTTAGTGCTAGATTGGGAGATTTTCAAAAATTTATTGATGATTTAATAAAAACAAAAATAAATAAACAAGATGAATTAGAAGATTGGATAGCGCTTTGTGCAAGGCATGAAAATAATTTATACATTTTCATCCATGAAATTCGAACAGCTATTAAACCAATATTTGATTGGTGTCAAGAAGCTCTTGATTATCTTGCTTTATCAACAACTGAACCTTGGAATCCTTCTAATCGTAAAACAGGTCATGTTGAAATTGATTTGGATGAAATGTTGGCAGAAGCAAGCCAAGGAGGACCAGAGAGTAGCAAAGTGAATTTAGAGGCAATTTTTAAAGAATTAAATGATACTGTGACATACTCTAAATGGTACAAGATTGAACAAGAAGTTGAAATGAGGAGAGAATATGTCAATATTAGAGAGGATAGCATTAATAATGTAACAAAATTACCCAAAGATCATAGGCAACAACTTATTTCACCTTCCAATGCAATGAAGAGAAATATTCGAGAAAGTAGTGGATTGATGAAGCGCCTGATGGAATTTGAAGGCATACAATGGGATGATGGTGTAATTAAATCTCAAATTAGGGGAACTGATATTGGAGATTTACCTTGGGGTTATTTTGGTCCCGATGACATTTTACACCAACATTATGCTTCTGACAAGGAGAAAAGAAAGCCGCTCAACTTTACAGTAGAACAGAGAATTTCTCCTGTTCCTCCCACCCTTTCTCATCTTCGTACACTATTACCTACCTTTCGATCTCGTCTACAAAGGACTCTACCAGATTGGCCTTCAAAGGCTCTCTGTTGATTTCTCTTTTCTTTCTCTCTCTCTCTCTCTCTCTCTCTCTCTCTCTCACAATGCTGTAATTTGTAATTTCAATTAATTAATTTTTATCTTTCTCTCTCGTTGATACTACTGATGTGATGTTGTTTAAATTGCTTCAGTCTGCTTTGTCACTACCTTCCTCCTCGTTGATTTGATTGGCCTTTTTAGCATTTTCACTATTGTGAACAGCTTCCGATTCTGCTTTTTCTTGATCTCCCTCTTCGTTTTGAGCATTGGCATCTGCTGCTTGTGCACTGTCATTAACATCCTTTACGCTCTTTGCATCCTTTGCACTTTCAGCATCCTTCTTGTTACTCTGTCGTTCAGCGTGAGCAGCGGCTACAACCTTCTTTGGATCGCTAATGTGTGAGTCTTCCGCCTTGCTGTGACCTTCCTTAGCCGCTGCGACACCCTTCTTAAAGGTGATATCGTCTGGCTTTCCGATATCTTTGCCCGATTTTGTCGTCTTTTGCTTATGAGCACCATCCTCTGCAGACAAGCTCTTTTCGGCAATGTGCTGTGGAATAAGATAGCTAATCAGCAATTATAGGTAGACTATCAAATTACCCCTCACGCTTACCTGACCACCTTTAGGAGAGTCCTTTCCTGGCTTGTCTTCAATTTTCTTTACATTGTCGTAGGTAGTGTTTTCAGGCTCTGTAGCGTCTGTGTCTTCTGAGTCGTCATCATCACCTTCGGTGCTGCTACCGCTGCTTTTATCATCGCCATGATCTGCTTCATGACCATGACCTTTTTTACCTCCCTTTGGTGGTGCGGTTAGGTAGATGAACATACTTCCAAACACTACCACACTACCAATAGCCCAAGGAGCATCCGATTTAGTTTGCTCCACAGCAGCTTTTGTAGTTCCGCTAGCCATTCTACGTTGAGAAGCTCGTAATAATTGAGCAGAAGAAGTAATTTTACTTCCTTGTTGTCGCAATGCTTGCCTTGCTAGAGGCGTAGTCATGCGTACTGATGAAGTAATCATGATGAAAAGTGAGTGCGTCTAAGGGGTTGTATGGGTGTGTGAGAGGGAGAGCAAGTATTGAACGTACTCAAATGTAAGCAAAGTATTGGGCAGGGTAGATCCGGCCGCCAGTCTTCGCATTGTTCCACGTGTCAGAAAAGATGACGACAGATTTGGAAATTTGGCTTGTCAAGCAAGATGCATATTTAAGCATCCGGACAATTAGTGATGCAAGAATGGCTAATTATCAAGTATATGATATCAAGGAAGGATAATACTACACTAGAATTAGAATGGCTGTCCCATGGCCCAAGAGATGCTACTGTCAATTATGGTCTTGATCCATTCGGTTTGCTCTTGAGTTTTGGCAGCGTACAAGATGCAATAAGTAGGTGGTATTAACCTCGCTTTAGTATTGTCTGTTTTGCTATTCAAGTAACCCCATCTAAGCTTAGATTGACCTCCTAGTACACTGTATATCCAAGATGGTAACCAATAAGGCGGCAGGTAATGACCTCGATAAAATATTCCAGATAATCGATGTAATTCACCCCAACCTTGTTGTACAATTCGACGAGCATCTTGAGGGCTCAAAGTAACATGCATACTACCTTCTGTGACATGAATGTGTGCAACTTCATGTTTGTCTGAATCTCTTCGCTCCAAACTAAAGCCCTCTAATGTCTTTTGTGGTGATGGGTGACCAGAAAGTAAAAGTTTGGCAAGTCGACTTGGTGTCGCACCTCCCTTTCCAAAACCATGAGTTACAAAGAGGGCTGGTGAAGTAGTAGCTTCAAGAGAGGAGAGAGCTATAGTCAAAGAGGTCGAATATTTTTTGGCTAATTCTTGCATATAGTCAATAATTTCCTATATCGGTTCAAAAACAACAAAATCAGGATGCAAAAGTCAGCTCCCCTTTTTGATTCAAAAGTACAATTTCATTGTAGCTCTCTCTACCCACCTTTTGCCTTTCACTGCCATGCTCTTCAACATCTTCAATCTGACGATGAGGAATGAGACCAAATACTGCAGGTCTCTTTTCTGATCGAAGTGGTAGATCACGCAAGCATAATCCAGAACCTCCCTTCTTTAGCCTTTCGTTCCATTCTACATCATCTGGTGGAAGGTAATTTGGATCTCGTGCAGCTTTACTGCTCATGGAAAATGGTCTCAATACCAATGTATGTACCAACCATTTCCATAAATTGGGTTTACCAAGTCCTCCTTCTCCCAATGCAACGTAATGCTGGTAATCTAGATAGGCCAAATTGGCTATATAAGAAATGAATAGTGATGCAAAGGTCATGAAACTGGCAGGTGCTCGTCGATACAGTATTACGAGCAAGTCTGGCACTTGGCGTGGTGACCAAAGCCCTCGTAATGACAAGGTCGAAGGAACGGCCGACATTGGAACAAACTCAATTTCGAGCAGTGATGGGGTTACAAAGAGTGACACTTTTTCTAATATTACTGATCTTAATAAAATCTTAACTTTCAGAGGAAGAAATACGCGCTTTGTGAGAGAGGTTTATTGGTGAATCGGCGATGCAATACACTTCATCTGATAGGTAAGGTACTCGACAGTGTCCACAAGCTTGACATATATATATATATACCCTACGATGTTTCCACTTCCTACCACATGTATATTTTCTCAGTCTCAAAAACATGGCGCTGCCTGCTATCTCTGCTGTGTCACATCGAATTGAGTATCTCCGCATGGAAGGAAAGAAGTTGTACATGAAGACGATCAGATGTATGTGTCGTATGGTTGAGGAGCAAGAGTCTCTGGCTTGTTCTTGGAGCTTGAAACAGTTCGAGCCTCACGAGGTTGAGCTGGTACTCTCTTCAATTGAACTTGCTCTGCGAAAATGTCAAAATAGAAATTCAGTCTATGATACTAGTGATCTGCGAACAAGTTTACAACTCACCTCCCTTCTCTTTGGCTTCTGTCTTCTTGGCAGCATTTGACTTGACTCGGCTGATGAAGTTGTCTCGGCACTTTGAGTGTCGGACGTGCTCAATTCGCAAGTTTACTCTCTTTTCAATCTTGCGATTTCCTACAGTCTTGTAAATGAGAACTTGAACAGCTCTAGGTTGGACACCAAAGACAACACCAGTTCGACCATGGTAATACTTGTGTGGCATACCCTTTTGTTCAGCAGAGTTGGCAACAATGTCGACAATGTCACCAACATGGTAAGGTCGCAAGTAGGTACTTAGCTTGATTGGTCCATGCTTGCGGAAATCCCTCTTGAAGAGATGACGGGTTCTTGCTCGGTAACCAAATGAGTGAGGCATCTGCAAGGAAAGGAAAAGAATTCTTTGTCGTAAGTCTGTGTACTATTCCAACAGATCGAACATCATCATCATCATCCTTCTAATTTATTCAGCCTATATAAGAAGATGTACTCCGTTTTGCCAGTTTACCGCTTCTATCTTCCTTGACTTTCTTGCGTCTCCTCACTTCCCCTCTTCATCTCATGTAACATGTAGTACACCCTTCTCTCTGATGAAACCCTTAATCGCACTTACATTGACCGGTCGACTTGTTGGTTGTGGTAGAGTATCAGGCCGATGTTGAATCTAATAATTAACCAAGCGTATGGCCTAAATCGGAGAATCGCGCCGCAGCGAAGAAGAAATTTAGATCTCGCGTGGCAAAATTGTAAAAATTCAAAATCGCCAGTAGTCCCCTCGAGACCCAAAGTCGCGATTTTTTCGAGGTTAGGAATCGTCTTCACCATCATTCAATATGCCAAGAGCTCCAAGAAAGCAGAGCAAGACCTTCAAGGTGAGTAGTCCATACTTCTTTCGACCAATTACAGCCTCTAATCACCCTACTTTAGGTACCTCGTCGGCCATTCGAGGCAGCACGCCTCGACTCTGAGCTCAAGCTCGCTGGAGAGTATGGTCTCCGAAATAAGAAAGAGATCTGGAGAATCTCTCTTGTCTTATCCAAGATTAGACGAGCTGCCCGTGAATTGTTGAAACTGGACGAAAAGGATCCCAAGAGATTGTTCGAGGGTAATGCTATTATTCGACGATTGGTCCGAATTGGAGTACTTGACGAGGCCCGAATGAGGTAAGTGATTTCAATTTGAATAGGAGGGAATGGCCAGTCACTGTGGCGCATACTTTCCGCTGTAAGTGTAGTGCTGACCCGCATTGTCACCATGCTATCACTGCAGACTCGATTACGTACTTGCCTTAAAGGTAGAAGATTTCCTTGAACGACGATTGCAAACCCAAGTTTACAAGTCTGGTTTGGCAAAATCTATCCATCACGCTCGAGTACTTATTCGTCAACGACACATTCGAGTAGGAAAGCAGATTGTGAACGTTCCATCATTCGTTGTTCGATTGGATTCCCAAAAGCACATCGACTTTGCATTGACCAGTCCATACGGTGGTGCCAGAGCTGGACGAGTCAAGCGTAAGCGTGAGAGACTTGCCGCTTCCAAGGAAGGCGGTGAAGAGGGTGGTGATGAGGACGAGGAGGAGTGATTTAGTGGGCGATCTTTTATATGACTGGACTAATTTTCGTCAGTCATCAAAGAGAGGCATCTATCCCCATTGTTACGACACAACTACACACTCCATTCGATCGTCTTCATGTACACTTTTCGTTCATCAAACGTTGTCAATTTTACATCTGAGAATGTTTACAGTAATACTACGTTATGATGCATGCGATGTAGAATGAAGAGATTCTCTATAGATTATGCTTAGATTTGACTTGAGCAACTTACTTTCCTCTATCTGAGCTGAGAGAGGAGAGATGTAATGTAATGCCTTTCAGACTTCTAAACAACAATCTTCTTTTCTCTTTGCTAATTTAAAAGGTCAAGCTGTGCTCAATTTCAATACAAAAACGGAGCCGAGCTGCTCGCCTGAATTTGTATGTCGACTAGCAAGCTCGGGGACGAGGAATATTAATCGACATGGATATCCGTGTGGCCCCTTCTTGTATTCGTAATACAAAATCCTTGGCGTGTTAGATACAAGAACTTTGAATTTAAGTCTCGGAGATACTTATATAACTTGTATGGAAATTGATACATTAATTCAACCTCTTGTAATCCGTCTTTGAGTCGTGTTTGAGAAGGGGCCTGGTGCCTTTTTTTTTATTTTTTTATTTTTTGCTTGCCCGTGGGTCTGCCTGGTCTTGCATCTCAGCCTAGGCAAGTTGCGTCGGCTCATCTCCAAGGCCACTCCATTACTTGCTTCTCCTTGCTACCTCACCCTGCATTACTGCACGCTCTTCCTTTACTTTACTTTGACTTCTCCCTTCCACCCTTTGTCCACCTGATGGAGTTGTTAGAGAAGATCTAAAGTAATTTACTAGGATTTTCTTTGCAGTTTGTTCATATTCTCTCCTCTCTCTCTCTCTTCATTTAACTTATCTATTCCAACTCCCCGCACAGGGACTTTCGCTTTCGCCTATTCCCTCTTGTCTATCTCTCTCTCGCTCTCCGACGCGTGCGCCCTATCTTGGCAACATCTTTTAGGACAATCATCCACCTCACATCTTCTCTGTGTGCACCCGCTATTGCACAGCTATTGCCTATTATCGTGCTTCAGCCCTCACTCCGTTGAAAGCCACCACCGAAAGAACTCCACATTCACCATTATTCTCGATAGATTTAGGGAAAAGAATCAACTTTCGAAGAAGTACAATTGAATAATTCTAAATTTTACTTGCTTATAGGAAAGACAATACTTACGGTCGTACTCCTGTCACCAAAGGGTCTTACCTTATCACTCTGAAAACGGACACCTTGACCAGATCTAATGCAGATGAATTACGGAAACGAACCAATGTCTTCTACAATGTCACCATTTCTTTCAGGTACCAGTAGTCCTATTCCCGGAAGTAACAACTATACGTCAAAGCCTAACAATGGTGCTTCGTCTAGTCAAATGCCCACTTCCATGGCAATGGCAGCAGCAGCTGCTGCAGCTTCTAATGCCGGAAGCAAAGGGTCAGGCTATTCATCACCTGCTTTGGCGTACGCAAATGCTCAATTATCACAGTATGCTCATCAAAATGCAGGTCAACAACCACGCCAATTGAATGGGAATCTATTCACAACTCAAATCACTCCAGCAAATAATTATGCCAACTTTTTCTCACAAGGGACTGCGCTACCAGCTCATCTGAATCCTCATGCTCTTTCAGCTGCATTGGCTGATTACAGTAGCAATTCTGTTCCAAATTCTGCTGCTTCTTCACCTGGACAGCAGTATAAGCGATTAAATACCTCACACTCGGCTTCATCTGGATTCGCAAGTGGTACTCAGACGGGTGCATCAACACCTGGAGGGAACTCTAGGGTAGCTGCAAGTGCAATCACTGGCAAACGATTAAATTGGAGCGAGATGATTTGCCAAACTATCGCCGAAAGCGAAACAGGAAAGCTTGTCATTCAAGATCTATTCGAAGGCATGTGTAACAAATTTCCTGAAATTAGGGAATGGGCCTTTGGTAAAGATTGGGAGGGTAGAGTGAAAAATAGAATCAAGTCAACTCTTTCCATCAAGGGTAATCTCTTTATCAAGGTGCCCAGACCATCTTCTGCATCTGGTAAAGGTAGTTGGTGGACATTGAGTCAAGAAGCGCAGGATGCTTGGAAGGAAGGTAGGGTGGCTAGTGTTGTCAAAAGTGGAAATCATAGTAGAAGTCTTTCGCAATCCAGAGGTTTTGAATCCATGACTTCAATGAGTGCCAATACTAGTCGTGCAGGTAGTCGCGCACCTAGTAGGAGAGGTAGTCCAGCCAGTAATCGAGGACCTTCAAGTCAACATGCTAATCAACACAGTCATTCCAATAGTCGTGGTACACCTCATCAAGGTTATGTCAACTTTCCTCAAGATGGGTTTTCAACAAATTCACCTAGTGGTACCTACAATAATAACCAAGCGAACAATAACAACAACAATAATAATAACAATAATAATAACATCAATAGCAATCGGCAGTCACCAAGTGCAAATCTGCCAGTGGGTTTGGGAATGAGTCCAATCAACTTTGGTAGTTCAAGTTTCGAAGGTTTGAGTATGAGTGGCTTGACTGGAATGGATAGCATAGATGATCAAATTGGTACCGAATCTTCTGCAAGGCGGATGAGAATGATGGAAAATAGGTGAGTGCCGAACCATCAATTAAGAGATGAGATGGAGAGCTGATTGTAACTTTTTTTTTCTCTCCAAAAGTGTCAATGATAGCTTTGACCCATCCATGTCATCAAATCCTAGCATGTCAAATTCAATAAATTTGACCATGACTTCTATGTCTGGTCCTACTGGCAATATTTACGACATGTCACCCTACAATTCCTTTTCATCAAGTGCAACATCGCAGCATATGGGTCCACTTCAGAGTGCTGCACATCTAGGGGGACCGCAAAGTATGCCCTTTCCTGCGAACAATAATGGTAATACGGCTGTAACTTCGATGCCTTCTGGTGAATTAGGAGGAAAGCAATCGTATTCTGGTGGTCAACAAGGAATGCAAGGAGGAGACAACAAGAATAATCAATTTGATCCTTCTATCTTTGGTGATAATACTTTTGCTCAATTTGGTGCCATTGATTTATCAAGTATGGAAGGAATGAATAATCCATTTGGTAGTATGGCTGGAGGGTATACAATGTTAGGAGATGGAAATGGAGCACAACCTACTCCAATTCCTGGTCGAAACAATTCACAACAAATGGGTAGTGGCATGAATGGTAGTGGAATGACACCTGGTAGTAGTAGCTTTAACGCAAACTTTATTGGTGGACCAAGTCCAGCTGATTCAACTGGTAGTACAAGCGCTTTTTTCGCATATACACCTGCTATGATGGCAGCGGATGCTGCCACCGGAAATATTCAAGGTCAAGGTAGTGCTCTGGGACCAATTGGAGGAGAAGGAAGTAAAAAAAAGAAGCAAGAGGGCTTTAGCGAATTACAACTTCCACCTCAACAACAACAACAGCAGCAGCAGCAGCAACAACAACAACAACACCAGAAGCAGTAGTAACAATTCTCCTTCTATGTGTTTCTTACATTACCACGCAGCACTACTAGTCATACGATCTTGCATGCAGTCCAATCACTTCTACCAACATCATCTCAGCCATTAATAAATTTAACAACTTTCCTCGCAACAAATTATAGATATTCTCTCTCTCTTTCTTTCTTTTTAAATTGCACACATATCCTCTCTTTTGCTGTCTTTGCTCACACTTATCAATTTTTTGTTTGTTGTCTTATCACCCCGGATCTTCTTTCGTCTTCTAATACTTCTCATTCAGAGGCGCATTTGGCAAAATACTGTAAAGCTCCTCACACCATGTTACAATGTCGCCTGCTCTTCTACCATCCATGTCTATTCATCAAACATGGCTTATCGTCTCTTGCTCCTTCAATTTCTTTTTTCTCTCTCTTTTTCTAATCGTCTCTTTGTCAGCTGTTACTTTTACTTGCAACCATTGTCATGTAAAAACTCCATTCTCTCTTTCTTGCTTTCTAGCTTTTCAAATTACGGACAGTTTATCGGTCTTATGAAATGGATACATGTCACATTAATTTACAAATGTTGTGTCATAAATGTTGATATTAGTACAGATTGTGTCACACACATGCCAGTCTTTTCACTATTTGGGGGTAAACCACTTTGATAGATTGCTCTGCTGTAAAGTGGTTTTTGAAAGCGCATTCTCAGCCAAGCCAAAAGAGACAAGTTGATGATGCAGCATTAAACGTAGACGTTGTAATTGATCTTTTACCTTGCTTCGCTCCAGAAAAGCACCTTTTCCGTCTTGAATTTGATTACTACGTAGATGAAGTGAGTCCATTATTCGATATATCGATTCAAGTTGGTTGTCTCTGACCATCCAACCTTTGTTTGTAATTTCTACTTGCTGCTCTATCTGTGAAAAGCCAAGCTTTGCACCATTTTCAAGGTAGCGCTTGATTGTTTTCTGAGTTGATCCTAAGAGTCGATGTGTACTATCTTTCTTTTTTTCTTTTAGACCTACCAAGTGAAGAATTATATCATTGAAACAATAAGAGATTAGTTGGACATTAGCTTCGAGCTGCCTGTAATCTCTTCCTTCTCTGGGTATCATTGGATTCATTTCCAAATCTGAATTTGAAAGAATGTCTGCTAAAGTAGTATATTCACTGAATGTATTTGAAGGATTGTCTCTAGGTGTTCTTGTACCAAGAATGAGCTGAAATGCAAGGTTTCGTTGAAGGGCACGGCTGCGAAGGCTAGTACTTGGTATATTGTCGACAAACGCCCTTTTAGTAGTGGGAGACAAGTCTGCGAGAATTTTGATCAAGACCTTGACAAGAGTATCGTCTGCCTCCTCATCGTCTTTGAGTAGCAAATCTAATAAGCTTTGAAGTGAACGTTGAATATAAATTCCCAAGCTTTCGAGGCTCGGTTCAACGCTCAATTGAAGCGTGAGGAGAAAAAGACGCATCTTGTCCTCCTTTCTTTCTTGTCCGTTCAAATCAATTTCAACTCTGTCAAATATAAAAGATGTGTCACTATAAAATTTGTCATCTAAAATTTAAAATGCATGCACTAACTTTGAAAGCATGTCGATGACCTGCAAAAGTCTTTCAATCGCTCGAAGTCTTTCACTCTGACGCAAATGGCGTCCTTTCTGACTACTTGTATCACTATTTTGCTTTCCGCAGCATGTCTCAATTAGATCTGACTTTGCTCCAAGCTTTAGTAGTAAATTTGGAATGCGAGCTAATATCTTGTCGAGAAGGTCGATATCTATAAACCTACTCAGAGCTTCGAGACTCGCATTGGATGCGGGATTCGTTTCTAAAAGAACAGCCATCTTGAGTAACCAATCGACGATCAGATCCCGTTCTTTCACGTCTACCTGTGCGACGAATTCTTCACTCGCAAGCATAAGTGCAAGTAGGTCCCAATTTCGAGAGACTTGATAAATCAATTAGTACAAACAGTCATGAAGCGCTCTACTTGGGACATACTCACTATAAGCCTCTCTCAACAAGACGATGACGGCATTGTCAGTTTTTAAAGTAGGAAATCTTATATCGCCAATTAATACCCTTTCTCCCGTCCACAACTTTCTCTCTTCCAAGCCCACGTCCTCGAGCTCACCCATTCTACTCCTCTTGCGGTCATCTCTATCTTTCTGGATAATGTCAAATGCCTCCTGTCCCATTACTGCATCGACAGACTTGTCACCATCTAAAAGCACTGCCAATTTGCGCTTATCCCTTTCTCTTTCCTCTTGTGGAGTTACCTTACCAAACGAAACATGCTTGTATCCTGTCAAGGATAGCAATGGAGAAGTTGCTTCTGTCTCTGATGTTGTCGACACATCATCATCAGATGAGACAACACTGTCATCCTCGTCATTTGCATCCCGCCTAATGGTACCCAATTTCTTTGCTTTCCTTTCCACCTCCTCAAGCATTAAATCTGTACTACGTGCCAGCTCTATTGTAGCATCGATGCCTTCGCTATCTAATCCTTTTTTGCGATCTCTCCTCTGCTCTCGAAGGATCTTTTCAACTGGATCAAATTTACCATCGTTGAATTTGAAATCTTCCTTTTTCATCAATTTGGCCTGAACTGCTGCGCTAGTCTTTGCTAATTGTAGCTTCTGTCTCCTTTCAGATATCCTATCTAGACTGGGTCGGAATATGTAAGGCTCTAATCGAGCTGCTTTACGTCGACTTCTACTAAGCGATGCGTTTGGAGTAGTATCATTGTCAGCATGAACTTGCTCATATGAGCTAGTTGGAGTCTGCAAATCGCTCCCTGCCAAAGAACTTGATGGCGCATGCTCTGTAGAATCACCATTTGATGGTTGTGATCGGCTAGGAGCAGAGCTTAGTGAGGAAGATATTGCTAAAGAATTAGATCGTGTCATTTTCTTTGCGTCAAAGCTAGGAAGGTCGTCTTCATCATCATCATCATCATCGTCGCCATCATCGTCCGTTTTCACATTGTCATTTCCAACTTTTAAAGTATTATACTCATCCTTTATTCGAAATTCCTCTTCTATCTTTTTCTTGGCTCGTAGCTTGATCTGTTCTATTCGAGAGAGCCCAGCAAATTCGGCATTTTCAATCTCGCTGTCCTCTGTCTTGCTTTTGCTTTTGCTTTTGCTTTTATTAGGACTCAAATACCTTGGTGAAGACCTTCTAGGTAGCTCAATTACAACTTCTGGGGTGAAATTGTGGCGGCTCTTTCCAGCAAAAAGCGACATGAGGGCCACCTCTACAAGAGTCCACTAATGAAAGTGAGATAGAGGAAATAATCCTAGTGGTGGTGTTATTTGTAAATCTAATAAAGTCGCGTAAAGTACAAAAGAGCACGCCCAAAAGCGACCTACTCGCCTTCAAAGAGAAGAGACTACTGTGCTTTGTTCGGTCTTTTTAATATTTTACTTGCTTGAAAATAATCTGAATGGTTACTGTTATTAAATGATACGATAGAGTAGAGTATTATTATTACATTTTGCACGACAATAGTTTGCATGAGGTGATACAACGAAAGAAATTGGAAAAAGGTGCCTTCAACAAGCAGTTAGACGCTTACATACTGCAACCTTTCGAAGTGCTTCCCAATAAACTTGAATTTCATCAGCCGAAGTGATTTTGACACTACACCTTTTCCAACATCCTGCATTGACGAAACCTTGCATAGCTAATCGACCTGTAGCGCAATCTAAAATTCTACCTGGTGTTTGTTGTTGTAGAAGGAATGAATCTCTATGATTTAAGCCTCTACCATCCCAAGGTGGATGATTTGCCCATGAAGTACCTGGTGGGTAATGTGGTATACAAGCATCATTCTCACTACCTCGAGAGAAAGCTCGAAAGGAAATCGTACCTCGAGGTACATTGGCATCACCTGAACACTTGATACCTTCAATGACTCGACAACCTGGTCGAATAAATGCAGTTTCCTCGCTACTCATTTGTAAGTCAGCTACATCTACATAAGGTTCAGGTTTCCAATGTAGCGTTTCTTTTAGAATATGATCATCTGCCGTCAAGGTATGGCCTGGTCCATGTGGTCCAGTTGGTCTTGGTAATTCTTCGGTCTCATCTATAGTTACGCCGTGCGGCTCAAAATCGTGTACTGTAAGTAGTCTAGTACGGACGTAAACTACTTCTAGACCCCAAGGACCGTACGTCATTCCGTACAATCCTTGAAGCGTACTCCAATCAAAATTGATACTTCCCGGATCTACTTGAGGAGAAATAGAGGTAGTGTGATGATAGCTTACTTCTTCTCCTCGGTAATTTCGTGCGGCAGTTGATTGAATTGGTTTTGCAGGCGGTGACTGGATGGGAAAGAATCGTAAACCAGAAGGCTGAGGTTGTGAGAGATGAGGCCAAGGTCTATATGGTGGACAAGGTTCCATTCTCAAGACATTGACTTCAAAATCAGTCCCTTGATCTATGAAGCGCTCAAAGGCGGGTGATGATGTGCTGTTTACTGATGTTTTTGATGTTTTTGATGATTGTGATGATTGTGATGCTGGTCTAGAATGGATATAGTCAAATTCATCCAAATCCTTAATTAGTGGTAATAATGAGGGAGGGGGAAAGTCTATCGGTGGAAGAGGAATGTGATCCGATAAATTCAAACCAAAAGCTCGAAATTTGTTATACTCTGCATTTTCATAAGGTTTATATTTACCACAACGAATTGATAACCTTTGTTGCCTCTCTTTTGTACTGACATTCTCGATTCCTTTTGATTCAATCACTGGTGTGGTATAAATTGCTCCCGATGATAGGTACACAGTATGAAGTTGATTACCACTCCTTTGCTGTATTGTACGGAGATTATGTGGTATATGATCAAAATCACCATTTTCAAAGGTATCAACGGCAGTGGCTGCCATTATTGTAGACAGAGAAATGCCTCTTCCGAATAGACCAGCACCTTCACCATAGGTATTGATTTCTTCTTCTTCTTCCAAAACATTCTCATCTAAATCCATTTCTTGTCCCAGATCTACATGTCCTTGTTCATCCCTTGCCTCACGAGATGAGGAGCCAAAGACCATCTGAGCAGCAAGAGCCCTTGCTCTAGTAACTAATGAGGAATAACCTGGTCGATCAAGTGTCGCAGCACTATGGCGATTACTTCCATTGTTCTGATTTGCACTACATTGTCCACCTTGCCAGGCTATCCTAGCCACATCAGTTCCAAGGGCCATATCAGAAGACTTCATTTGACAACAATCTTTCCATGTGGCAATCCATAATCTCTCCGTCTTGACACCAGGTACAGAAACATCTATACTCAATCGATTCGTTTCAATAGTCGTTCCATCACTACTAGCGCTTCCCATGATCCCGTTCATATCAAAAGATGTTGCTTCCTCCCATGGTGATCGTAATCCACTAGATCCCATTCCCTGTAATCTATTGACAAGATGAATCTTTTCGCAAATGAATGCAGGAGATACATCGTCCACTTGATCATTGGGATCATGGTAACAAGGATCAAAGATGATACGAATCACTACACCATAGCTTGGTAAGTCTCCAATCCACCACCCCAACAACTTGTGCATATGGTGAATAAACTTTCCGTACACTTCGTAATAAGATGATGAACCAGTAAACATTCGCTTATAAAGCTTTATTTTCCCATTTAGCTCCATCTCTGATCCAGGAGGTGCTGCAAACCAACGCTCTCGATTTGCTGGACTACGATCTATAGAAATGAGACCAAATGAAGGATTCCAAGGAGGTGGAGGATTAGTCAATGGGGTGACATTGGCAGATCGAGCAGGTGGACTCTTTTCCAGACAGGCATATATGATTGGTTTCCATAATCTGCCAAACAAGTCAACAATGAAAATAATAGTAAGAAGAAGAGCAAATTGAACCAAAAAAAAAAGAAGAAAGTTAAAAATCCTTAACTCACTCATCACTTTTTGCTATTCGTAAAAGCTTTTGGCATGAAGCACCTATACAACATAATTCCTTTGCATCTAAAAAGGAAAAGATCTGCAGCAGCGTCTCAGATGGAAGCGATGTCAGCAATGTCGATTGCATAGCAATGACGTTGATTCGATCGAACCGACACCCGCTCCTTTGATACTGAAGACTTATGAGAATGATAAGAAAAATAAAAGACTATTGATAGGTAAAAGGAAAAGAAACTCCCTCAGCATGGAAAGGAGGTATATATCTCCGCTCGCGATATGATAAAAATTAGTAAAGAACAGAAACTGGCGCGATTTAGCGTCAAAAGCTTAATAATCAAAAAGAGTGGAGGGGCTGATACCGCGGAATTACGACATTTCTTTTTGGGGAACGATATACTGTGTAATACATATACAGCAGCGCCTTTGAACTTATTATCATCACTCTCCTTTTTTTTTTTTTGCTGCTTTCGATTTAACGAAATACTATGCGCATTTAGAGAGTAAAAATTTATGATGGTGATAAAATAATACAGCGAGTAAGATTAATTTGGGGAACTCTGGAAATATTCAATCATAAATGCTGGTCTTTGCCCTTATTTCTCCAACTTTGAATCTTTTCTACGTCCATCATCCTTTTGGCTTGAATTTTATATATGGTACTACTCTTCCAATCTTTTGCACTTGATGGTAAGTCGTCATCGGAATCAGAGAAAGCAGTAGAAGTGATATGAGATTCAAGTGGTAGTACTGGTGTAGAAGAAGTAGATTCAAACGATAGCATGGGAGTAGCTTTTAAAGATGAGGAGTCTGATACCAAGACTCCACTCTCTTGTGAAAGTGAAATTGTGTCGTTATCATTATAGAAGCCTTTGGAAAATTGTTGTGATGAAGCAGATGGCCTAGGTCTAGGCTTGGGCCTCGACGGAGAAGGAGTGAATGGTAATGGTAAAGGAAGTTTATCCTTCCTTATCTTTAGATCCCTGTCAATGCCATTCGCTGCCACTGCAATTAAATTCTGTTTTGTAGAGTCTATTCCACCTCTTTTCATTATGCTGGTAACGTTTCCCTTTTTCTTGGGCGTTAAATTCTCATCACTGTCATCATCTACCACAAATACACTACTTGCATTGGATCTTGTACTTGTCTTAATTGACCTCAATGATTTTGAAGGGAATCTAGCAATTCCATAATCACTTGATTCATTTCGAATTTTCTTTGCTTCTTCCATACTTATTATTCCACGTTTTAATTTATGATCATGGATGATGAGTAGACATATCAATTCAGGCAGTAGGACTTGTTCGATGAAATTGCGACTAGTAAGACTTTGCAATGGACGATCGGACCGATTTTCTAATTCGCTTAGATCGTACTCTGCTTCTGCTTCTCTGATGAAGGTTTCCTCTAAGATGTCCTGCAAAACCTCCAAACCTCTTTCTCCGTAGCTGTGAAGAATAAGAAGAAGAAGAAGACAATCAGGTATAGATTATTTTTAAAAGGCATTACATATAGCACTCACTATCCCGCCTGCATTTCTTGCATAGCAATCATCTGATGGGTGGTACCATCAGCTTTCTTTCCATGCTTTCTCCTTGCTTCAGATATACGATTGAACCATTCACTCGACGTTGGTTCTCTGATGCGCATTCTCAGAGTTTTCATAAATGGATTCATTTTATTTTGTACCCGTCTGATTAATTTTTCCTCATCCAGCGTCTTAGGCCATCCTTTCTTGATACCAGCTGGAATAATTTCTTTCTCATTGCGATGTCTCTGACAAGCTTCTAGAGTAGATGTAGATCGAATTTGTCGCTTCTGATGGTACTGATCTAGCCAGTACTGCATCATCTCGACTAAAATTTTTGACATTTTCTTGGGCATTCTTTCGTAACAGAAAGGGCATGTGTCGAGGTTATCTGCTGATCGAGGCACTGATGCACTGTTGAAGCTTGAACTATTTTTTTGTAGGTATACATGTCAGTCTCATATTCAAGACTAAAGACGAATGAATACTCACCCCGATTGACTGCTGGCTGACATTGAGTACTGCTTGTCCATTTCTCTGAAAAGCGCTTCATTACGTTGTTGAGTTAACCTAATAATCTCATCAGTAAAGTCGATTGACTTTTCCTGACTTGCAGCTAGCAAGTGCGATTGCAATCGCCTCTCTTTTTCCTCTTCCTCCTCGTAAAATGCCTTGCGATTACTAGGCCTATTTTTGGAAAATGATGGTTGCTTCTGCTTTACAATTGGTCCCTTTTTCTTCTTCTGAGAGGAAGCCCCATAATCATCGCCCGACTCCTCTTGAGACTCATCACTACTACTCTCACACAAGGCTCTATCACCAATGGCAGAGCGAGCAGCTCGAGCAGCGCTTCGCTCCGAAAATTGAAAATTTGCTATTGGATTATCAACAACGTCAATTACTTTCCCACTCGCTGAACGTTTTCGCGGGCTAATCTTATTGTTCGATTGGACCATTGAGGCGTGAGCTGCTTTTCCTTTAATTCGCAAAGTTTCTTCATCGTCGTATACTGAAGAAAGAGAGGAAGATTTTCCATTTGGACTAGATTTGAGACTATCTAACACTCGACTAGAACCTGAGCTGTTGGCGTTGTAATTTTCGTCTTTTCGATCCTTGCCTTTCAAATGTACTTCCGGAAGGTCATCATTGTCGTCACTCAAAGAAGATGATGATGACACTAAGGACTTTCTTGTTGCGACTATCGTCTTAGTGTCGTACTTGGATCGATTTAAAGTCGTCAAAGGAGGCATCGAGTTTCTTCGGTATGTCTTGATGCGAGGACGAGTGTTAAAAATTGCAATTCAACCCTATTACAAATACCATGTACTCACCTCGTGTGGTACAGCTCGAGACGGATGCCCTGCTTATTACTTTATAGCAATGGCGTCTCAACCGCGATATACATTCAAGACGTATCTCTCTTTACGTTGTTCGTATGATAATTAAAAGTAATGCTACGAATTTAGGATTGATTTAGAAGTGGGGAGAAAGAGGAGTAGAGTTCAATACCACAACAATAACACAAACACGTCTTGGAATAAATTGATGCACGGATCAAAAATAGTCAACCAAAAAAAAAAAAAAAAAAAAAAAAAAAAAAAAAAAAAAAAAAAGAAAAATTTGATGTCATCAATGCAATACTTTCTCTCCATTTACCATCGGAAATACTAGATGTCTCGACTTGAGATTCTCAATAGTGGATCGTTGCGGCTGGATGGTCGTTTGCCACTAGAATTGCGTTCACTTGCACTTCATATCTCTCCAGAAGCACCTCTCTTAGGTATTTCAACCTTACCAGGAACATCTTTACAACGACCAGATGGTAGTGCTCGAGTTCAACAAGGATTGACAAGCGTCTATGCTAGTGTATATGGACCGAGAGAAGCCAACAACAGATCAAATACTCTTTTTGATCGTGCAACACTCGATGTAGATGTGAGCTTGGAACCTTGGAGTGGCAAGGATCGTCGAAAGCGGGCAAAAGGAGACAGGTTTGTACCTCTTTGTGATGTAATAAAATTAAATTTTGTTGTGCTGAAATCTCCCTTTTCATACAGACGCACAGGAGAACTTGCAGCAGCAATCAAAGCTACTTTTGAACCTGTCATTCATACACATTTATTTCCTAGATCACAAATAGACATATATGTCACTGTAGAGCAGCAAGATGGAGGTGAGTCTAGCAAAGTTTTTTTTTTTTTTTTTTTTTTTTTTTTTTTTATATTTATTCTGAAATTTTGCGCTCATAACATTACTTTCCTTCTTCTCTACATCAGGTATACTTTCTTGTGCCATCAATGCAGTGACTTTAGCTATCTTGGATGCAGGTATAGCTTGCAGTGACTATGTTTTGTCTCTTTCTGTCGGTCTTCATCTTTCCCGTTCAGCAACGCTGTTAGATCTCACTTTACAAGAAGAAAACTCTCTTCCTCATCTGGTTGTAGCGATTTTACCTAGAACAGGCAAAATAACATTGGCGCAATTAGAGACTAGAATTCATGCAAGTGCGATTGAAGAGATGATGAGTATCGCAATCAAAGGTTGTGGTGTATTACAAGAAGAGTTTGACTTGGCAATGAAGCAAAGGACAAATAAATTAGCAGAAGCAATGGGAGCAAAGAGTCGAGAGATAGAGGGACAGCAGAATAATGGCAACGATGGTCCAATGGAGACCGACTAAGGATTAATGTCCGTTAAACTCTGTAATATTAGCCTGTGATTTAAATTGTCAATTTGGGCCATAGGCATGACCTAAAGTCTTTTTGCAACACCTCACCCGCATCCAAAAAAAAATCAAAAATCAAGATGGAAATAGAAATAAGCGCGGACTTAGCAGAAAACAATATGTTTTATTCCCGTGCATCAAGGGTTTTTTTTTGTAAGAATGAGTTATTGCGTAAAAGTTGCCGGTATTGGGGTTCGTTTCCAGCATCCATCTTTTTTTTTTCCTCTTCTCTACCTTTTCCCAACTCTCTGTTCCTCATCGAGCCAATATGAGTGCATTCAATCCTTCTCACCGACCTAGTGAGACTACTCCTCTACTTGGCAACAATGTTCAAGAGACTGAAATAGTAAGCAGCAGCGTAGTCAATAATAATAAGAAAAAAGTCAACGCTCCACTTCGACAAATTGGACCTGATTTGTTAAGAGGTCTATTGATGGCATTTATGGCAATTGATCATACTTCTCTTATGGTTGGCGCTTATGCTCATGGAACTGGTATTAGTGGAGAAAATGCTTCTCATATTATCACTGAATGGAATTCTGATTTAGCATACACTCTACGAACACTATCGCATTTATGTGCTCCTGGATTTACCATGTTACTAGGTATGGGTGTTGCCTTCTTTACCGAGAGTGTGAGTAAATTTACTGTAGGGTTCCTTGTCAAGTGATGAAGTCTGCTGACCTTATATTACTCTTCCTCACAGCGACTCGCACAAGGTATGAAACCTATCCAATTTGCTAAACATTTTACCTTGCGAGCACTAGCAATCCTGATAGTCAACACATTGGCTTACGTTCCCATCATCTTTCGTGGTCCCCATATTGTCATTTTGAACGCTGTCATGTGGGCACTAGCTATAGATTATCTACTTGTTGGTGCACTATGCATCTTGATCGTCTTTGTCCTCGAACCTTACCTGGTCAGAACTCTGCAAAGAATTCTACATTCGGGTCAAGGCAGCACACAAGATCAAATTGAAAGGAGGGTTACAAGTATTGCCCATCATATCATCAACGTCTTGCTAGTCATAGCAAGTGCAGCCAACTTGTGGATTAATGTTTGGACTTCACCCCATCATGGTGAATGTCGTTCAACTTCATTCAATGTTGCTGGTTGGGGTGATGCTTCTGCTCACTGTAATCTAGACAGACATCTCTTATTCGATCTCCTCTTTCAAACTGGTGAGTGTCTCGTTCTTTTCTTTTCTTTTCTTTTCTTTTCTTTTCTTTTCTTTTCTTTTCTTTTCTTTTCTTTTCTTTTCTTTTCTTTTCTTTTCTTTTCTTTCCTTTTTTTTTATTTTATTCTTTATTTCTATGATTGACCCTTACATAAATCTTTCCTTGTAGCCTCTTGTCCCAACTTACATATCATTAGTGGTTTTCCTCCCTTTGGCTGGTTACCATTTGCTCTACTTGGTCTTGTCTATGGTCGTATTCTCATCAATGATCGATTTAAATCAACATTGGCAATAACATCTTTCAATGCATCTCTCAGTATCAGCTTTGCTTTATTATTTGTTTCTACAAGACTACTTCAATATGGTAATCTAAGTACTCATTGTCTCGCTACACCAGATCAAGCACATCAATCATTACAATCGAATCAATATCTTGCATCTATTAAATCATTCTTTTACATTGCAAAATATCCACCTTCACCTGCTTTTGCATTTTTTACCATGTCTGCTTGTTTTTTACTTTTGGCAATCTTTTCAACTTTAACTCAATTATCCAGCAGCAGCAGCAGCAACACTAACATTTCTACTCTTATCAAATCGCAATATAATCCACTTTTAGTATATGGAAATCAACCTCTATTCTTCTATGGTGTACATCTTTTACTACTTCAACTTGTTGTAGGACCTATTATGATTAATTCTAAATTTTCTAAACCTTTACCCTCATGGTCCAATTTTGGTAAAGGGGTGGGTTTAGGATGGGTATTCCTAGCCGACTACCTCTTTGTTCTCATCATACTATACTTTGCTTGCTGGAATTACTCTATATTTAAGCGCAAGAGTGGAAGAGAAAGTATCTGGAGATTCTTGTAAAATTATAATTTATAGCTTTTTATATTCTAATTGTGTTTCCCCCCTTATGTAGTAAAATTTGCTTGTCTAGCACGTCTACACGCTTCCAAGCATCTACCAATACCATCTACATCACTGAGAAGTGTTACATGTCGATGACTTGTTTCAACAACACCTTCATAATTTGTCAATGCATCATTATCATCATCCTTTCCTCTAACTAGTAATTCACCCCATTTACCAGGTAATGTTGTTGAAGATCTTCTTAGAATGACTCCATCACCAGGCGCATACAACATTCTCGAATAATCACCTTGTCGAACACCTTCTTTCCATTGATCTTGATCTAAATTTTGTTGAGAAGTATGAGCAACTAATGCTCCTCGTACAGTGGGAGTTCTACCAGATGTTAATATAGTAATTGGAGGATACCTTCCTTGTTTAAAGTAATCTTCCTTGAAATTAGTACGAAGTTCATAAAAAAATCGTCTTGTATCTGCTAGTGTACGTTCCAAATAAAGCCATGCTGCACTCTCTTCATCATCTAATAAATCTTGCCATTCAGAATCACTGAGTGTACTCATTTCACGTCGAATTGTTTCGGAATCATTTTGACGATTTTCAGGTTGAAATAATTCAGCTTTCATTGATTCTGCTTGAGTATCTAAAACGACCTTATGACTAGCTTTTGCTACTTCAAATAATCCTTCACCAGCTGCATTTATAAATCCATTGTAGTTGGGTAGAGTAAGCGTACTACTTTCACTTGATGATACCGAATGCACATTGGAAGCATTCGATGCTAAAGACTCGCTCATCACCCTTTCCTGTTCGTTTGCTATGTTGCTACCTTGCATCTCCCTAATCGAAGCGCTCCTCTCCAACCTTTCTCCAAGCGAATATCCTTCCTTTTTTGCTCTCCTTTTACTCTTTTCCAACACTTCCTTTCTTCTTCCCAATACGACACAAGGACTAAAACCCAAGTCATTCCAAGTTTCTGGATCGAGGTAATCCAAATCATGAGGAGAGCCGTCCTCTTCCTCAAAGCATCGTCCACCTCGAGTATCCTTATCCATCATGTCTTTGTCTTCATCTCTAGAATCTGTTGGTAAAAGGTAAAAGCTTGATCGAAAGGAAAAGGTAGCACGAGGAGAACAAATTTCATCATTGAATAGTGCTGCATCACCAAATCGAAATGGACCCAAAATGTTTGCTGTACCTAAGAATGGTGTTGAAGCAAAGACTATGCCATCAAAGATTTCTGGTCTAGAACTTCTTGCTAGTGCGTGTAATGCTACTAACCCACCCATTGAATGTGCCACTACTTTTGCCCCCCTTCTATCTTCTTCGCTACTTGCACTCTGTAGCCAGAGATTGTATAGAAATGCTTCCAATTTTTGACTACTCCTTCCCAAACTCAATCGCCAATCGTAACCCCAACTATATACCTTTGTTTTCTTTGTTGAGCATCGTTGAATCAATCTTTTACCCATATCAACCATACTTCCAATTCCTCCAAGCATCTCATCAGCAATGACCAAGTCCTCCGAATAATCTTCTGCTTCCGTCGTCAAGGCTAATTCCAAAGTAGGTTTTCTCAATCCAACACCAACTTTGAGTGGTACCCACATCATTTGCTTTGTTTCTGCATCACGAAGAATTGAACCTCGATATCCACCCAAAATAACTACATTTCCTTCTAGCTTCTTAAAGTATTGATGTGCATTTGGATCTCGATGAATGGTAGGAATAAGTTCAGCTTCAAAGGTAGATTGCTTTTGTGCTTCTGCACTCTCTTCTTGAAGTTTTTTATTGTTATTATTGGGCTCAGCAGTACCACTATTCATGCCAAATATTCCAAGGGAATTAAGAGCATTCCAATTTAGTATTGCCTCCTTTTTACGATCCAAAAATGAATTTTTACCCTGTCCTACTGAAATCAATTCTTCTCCTCTATCTTTTTTTTCCTTTTCTTTTTTCATTCCACTCCATCTACCAAATGTATGCTTGGCAGTTTCAAAAGGATGAAATACATCATCTGCTATTCCAGCTACACTTCTCCATCCAGATGAACTACCAAAATGAGTATCATAAAATGCCTGCTTTCCTGTTGGGTTTCGATGTGATGGGTGAATGAAACCACCTGCTGTAGTTGTTTTTCCATTGCTACTACTAGGTTCTGCCTCTTTACGCCAAGCATAACCTCTGGAAGGAAAAGGCGATGAAGATGTTCGACGTTGCTCTGCTATGGAGGAATTCTTATAACTGTATCGAATAAGCTCGGAAGGTGATACCGCTGCAGGTATCTCCTCGTCTTCAGAGGATAATAAATGCTGATTGGCTGGAAGTTGTAATGATTTACGCTTCATACTTGAAGTACCAGAAAAGCTCCTGTTCAGATCTTCCCCAGCAGTAAAGTAGGATCTACCATCATCTGAAATTGGTGAAGTTGGCATGGAATTACTCCTCTCCCTACCATGACCTCTAATCATCTCTTCTACATCATCATCATCATCATCATCATTATCATCATCATTATCATCTTCTTCTTCTGCTTCTGCTTCTTTTTCCTCGTCATGATGTAGTGCTAGTATTTTTGACTTCGCCTTTGGTGAATGCCATAATGATGCAAAACTAAGAAAGCTATTAGATTGTCTTGATCGTCTTCTATTACTACTGCTACTACTACTGCTACTACTACTTCTATTATTATTACTACTATCAGCTTGATCCTTGTCTACTATCTTCCAACCTCTTTCAGCCTCTGGAATGAATCTTGAGTGTCGAACAGGAGTCTGCGGATCCTTTGTGTTAACCTTGAAAGCACTACTGCTCTTCACTGCCATCCTAGATGCAATTGTTGGAAGTACAAAATCGGAAAAGGTTGAGATCCTTAGAATATCAAACCCCTAAAGCAAAAAAAAAAAAAAAAAAAAAAAAAAAAATACTAGGCTGTGTTGGTACTAAAATATAGTTGATTTTCTCGGAGTTTAGATGCAAAGAACCCTGAATACTTCACACTAAA
The DNA here is from genome assembly GCA_023273805.1 of Exobasidium cylindrosporum. Classification (NCBI taxonomy): domain Eukaryota; kingdom Fungi; phylum Basidiomycota; class Exobasidiomycetes; order Exobasidiales; family Exobasidiaceae; genus Exobasidium; species Exobasidium cylindrosporum. Next base: position 5,294,228 of record CP096878.1, read on the forward strand.
AGAAAAGAAAATAAAAAAAAAATAAAAAGGAGAGAGAAGAATCTCAAAAATAAAAAATAAAACGAGAAGTCAACGCGGCGATTTAGACAGTCATGATAATGCCGCCGCCGCCCCCAATTCTGAGTGGAGGTGGAGAGAAAGAGATAGAGACTTTGTTTGTAAAATGGATGGGTGGGTGGGGTATACACACAATGGCATTTATAAACCCCCGAATTTGTTTATTAATTCTTAAACTTTTTTTTAACAATCACATCTCTCACATCACACACTCAGCACTGTAAAAAAAAAGAAAAATGACAGGCAAAGTATTTTTTATCACTGGAACATCTTCTGGATTTGGAAATGAGCTAGTAAAGCACGTTTTAAAACAAGGAGATATTGCTATTGCAGCTTCTAGAAATAGTAGCAAATTATCATTTGCAAATACTACAACAAAGAATTATTTGGGTGTAGATTTGGATGTAACAAATCAAAGTAGTGTTGATTTTGCTTTTGAAAATGCAATTAAGCAATTTAAAAATATTGATGTCGTTGTCAATAATGCTGGTTATGGATTAAATGGAGAATTTGAATCTTTGGGAGAAGAGCAAATTCGAAAGCAAATGGAGGTAAATTTTTTCGGTTTAATCAAAGTAACCAAGAAAGCGTTAGAACATATGAGAGAAAATGGAAGAGGTGGTGTAATTCAACAAGTGACAAGTATTGGAGGTCAAGTTGGTGTACCTTTATACACTTCCTACTGTGCTAGTAAATGGGCTGTTGAAGGGTTTACTGAAGCTCTGTCTAAAGAGTTGAAACCAGAATGGAATATTAAGCTGAGTAAGTTGTGATGATGATGATGAAGATGTTCAATACCGATTAATTATACATTTGCTGAATTTTTTTTATCTGTGATTCCTTACTATTATAATTTAGCATTGATTGAACCAGGTGGATTTCGAACAGATGTAAGTGACATTTGATTCGTATTGTATTTTGATATGATACTGAAATATCTTTATTACTTTAAGTGGGCTGGTGCTTCAATGGAATTTGCAGCCCACAAGAATCCTGCCTATGATCATATGGATGGTGAAAAGACTGCAAAGGAGCGTAATGGTACTCAAGCTGGTGATCCACCCAAAGGTGCTCGTGCCATGTACGATCTCGCAATCTTACCTGATCCACCTCTTAGATGTATCATTGGATCAGATGCTTTCAAAGTTATGGAAACAAAGCTAAAGACGTACCAAGAAAATCACGAAAAGAATGCCAAGATCAGCAATTCAACTGATGTTGACTGAGAGCATAGATAGATTTGGGAAAAAAAATCGATGGAACTTTAAATGCGCGAGGAAATTACTAAATTCGTAAGGTGAAAGGAACCACTCTTTAAATATTCTTATTGTATAATATATATAAATACATATATTTTTCGGAGAGCTCTCTTTTCTAAATGTAATTTTTAATGCTTCCTCCGCCATTTTTTCTTGTCGTCACGCTTCCATCATTTCTCTCTCTTTGGTGGCTTCATCTCTTTCTTGACCTTCCATGAAGCTTCTTTATATGCACACCCATGGAATACAGGCGAGCTAGGGCAGCAGAGGCCTACGAGGAGCTATACGAAGAGTGTCGACTTGAGACATACCTACATCGCTATCCTGTATTGACAGATTCAATCAAAGACGATTCTCTACTCACTGCTGAAGGCGAGGAAGTAGCGGAGAGTGAAGTAGTGCTTGTTGAAAACGACGAAGACTCTGCCGAAAGGGATGAAGATACTAGCGGTGATGATGACAGCACCAAAGAGAATGGAAGCGAGGAGGATGGTGGTGAAGAAGCATTTGTAGGCTGGACAGATGTAGAACTTTCGATTTTCTTCCCTTCTTTGGCTAGAAGGAGCAGACTATTCCCGGAGTTGATTTCTCAAGATTTGAATCACTCGAAATCAACAAGCCAAGTCGCTCACTTACTAGCATTGTTGAAAGAGCATGCCGCAAAGCAAGAAGAAATGAAAATTACACAATCGCAGCAAAAAGACCCTTCTTCTTTAAAAGCAATCAGAAAGTCTCGACGTGTAGCAAGACTCAAAGGTGCACATGAGGTCTCGCAAAAGTGGTTAGACTTCGAAGAGGATCAAGCAAAGCGTTTGAAAGCATGGGATGAGCTTGACGACTTAGAAGAGCATCTTGACGATGGAATGTACAATCACCAAAAGAAGCATAATGGAAATGCAAATGGAGACGACCAAGACTCAGAGCAAATTCCACAAGAAGAAGAAGGACAAAGTGTCGTTAGCTGGGATACTCAAGTCATCAATGCTCTGCTCTTTCTACGACATTGTCCAGGCACAAGTCCCGAAACAAGCACAGGTAAATTTAACTATGATGTGCCTCTTTCTGCTTCGTCAAAGCAAGAGGTCCTGCGTCTGTCTTGTTTTTCTGCTACTACAGCAATACAGCTACTCCTACCTGAGAAAGGCGATGAGGAAGGCTCTACCGATAGTCAAGCTCAAGCATACATATCCTTTGCGAGTATTCATCCTAGTCCAAGAACACGCTCTGGAACAGATAGAAAGATAAAGGAGCTTGCATGGCGCATCCTATACCGCGGAATCGAACTAGGTGTGTGCGCCATAGTGAAATTTGTCGATACAGCCGGTAGTTTACCAGAAGGAATAGTACCTAAACGAGTCCGACCGCCAGTCTCTAGCACACAAAAGAGTGGCAGAAGGTTTGTATACCAAGAAAGCGCGAATTTCGTCTGGTTGGATACTGTGGTGGCGCATCATCTAAGGCGAGAAGCTCTGGACAAATTGCAAAAAGCAAGGGTAAGAGCTTGCATAAGATTGATGAACGGCCTCCTATGGGAAGAGATAAGTAACATGAGAACATTTGTGATTCCCAGAACTCCAGAAGCAGTCAATGAGAATATATACCTTGGATTTGATCTGTCTTCATATACCAACCCTGTGGAGAAGAAGAAAATAAAGATGAGAATCATGCGCCGAGTTGAGCGATATGGAGAGAACGTGGCTCGTGATATGCCAATTGAAGTACAGAAGAAAGGAAGAAAGAGGAAAGTCGAGGAAGAAGAGGAAGAAGAGGAAGAAGAGGAAGCGACTGCAAATAAGAGAAGTCGAAGGGAGGAAAGTGACTGGCAAGATGATGAAGGCAATGCGGGGGCTGAAGCAGACAATGAAGAAGAAGATGGCCAAGATGACAGCGCACATACTAAAGATGATTTGAATGACTGCAGAGCAGATGGCAATATAGAGGCAAAAGAAACGTTCGATTCACTGAAGAGATTTGAACAGATTGGTGTCACTAGAAGTAGTCTACTATCAATACTGCCTGAGAGGACGGAGGTAATCTTATCCCTGATAAATGTGAAGTCATTGGCAAAGAAAGCTCGGTAAGTGCAGATAGTTGCGTCTTTCCCGGACTAAGTGACTAAGATTCTACCAATAGACAAACCCCAAAAAGTCATGGCTATCCTGAAAGCGAACACACAATGGCTTTGTCACTGAATGTGTTGACCTCACTAGATACCCTTCTTCGAGAATATCTGACGAAATTAATATCAACTCTTATCGAAATGAAAACAAGCAATGTGGATCATAAAGGAGATAACACAGATCGAATTGGAGTTGAGCAGGTTCAATTAGCAGTCTTACAATCTCAACCAATATATGCAAGCCAACTTGCACGATCTCAATGTACTGCTTCGAGCCTTTTACAATTGCGATCTGATCTACCTTCTTTATATACTCTTGATACTTCAAAGGTACAGGATTTGAAGATACAGATGCAAGGACTGCGTACTTTTACTGGTTCATCTTTTACTAAACAAAATAGAAACATTGACATTGATGGAGTCATTACCGCCGCTGATGGATTTGTACTTCCTCTGTCATCCGCTTATCTACCTAATAGGACTGTAGAAGCTCTAGAAAGAGATTATCCAGGAGATGACATTGAAAGTGACTCTGATCAGAGTTCTGTATATGATGATTCAGATCAAGAAAGAGAAGTCAAATTGCGAAGAGATGAACGAAAAGGAGTACGAAGAGAGGTCGAAAAGGTGGATGGTAGATTGTGGGAATACAACGAAAAGAGAGAATTAAAAGATTTGGAAAAGTGGCAAATGCTGGAAGAAAAAGATCAGAGATTGGCATTCAAGTATGAAAGTAGTCTGTGGACCAAAATGGGCATTTCGCCAGAGGGAGAGGTGCAGTCAGGAGAAGGTGAAGCAAGTGAGGCTAGCAGTAGTGAAGGGAACGATACTGAAGATGGATTCGGGGAAGAAGATGACGATGATCAAGATGATGACAATGGTGATGAGGAGGTGGGCAGTGAAGAAGACGACATCATACATGATTAACAAGATAGAATCGTGTGGTATGACAATTGTATACAATTTCAAGTAGTGTTAGCAAATGTTTTTTTCAAATTAGATCCAACAAATCACCACCCGACCCATTGGCAGGTTGGACAGTCTTATGAGAGGGAGGAGAGAACATCATGGGGTTCTGCATAGGTACAGTTGGTAGCGAAGAGAGAACATCCAGTCCACTCTGCGCTCCAGGAGCATTAGCACCAGGCGCATTATCAAATCTGATTAAGGTGTATCACAATGTTAGTGAAAGAACAGAATTTTACCTCAAAAGAAAACGAGATGCTACTCACAAGCCTAATAAGTCATTTAATTGTGACTTTTGTGATTGTGTACTGGATGTATTTCTATTTTGATTGCTGATACTTGAATCAGACATAAGCTCATCTAAACCACCCAGGCCAGTGGATACAGCTCCATTCTTGGCCAAATTAGCGGATACCTCTTCGTCATCATCACCAAAGTCGAGTAAATTCTCAGCTTGTTGACCTTGAACAACTGTTGCCAAGGCCTTTTCTCGAGTAATTTCATCTCGCCTAAGAGAAAATCACGTCAATTTAGTATGTTCTTTTGATAGAAAAGTCCAGATAATCTTCTATGCTCACCTTTTGCTCAATGCATCAGCACCTAAGCGACCTCGTCCGATGAAAGTCGATTCTGGCTTGTGATATGCGCTTGCTAATGATGACAAGTCAGATACCAGCTCCTCCAACAAAGCCGGTGATACTGAAGTTAGAGGTATCGAGATTGGTGGTCTCTCTGCCAAAACAACCGACTGTGCAAGATAATCAATAACATATTAGCATTGGAAATCGAGCCAAGATTCTCGACTGCCTATCTCACCTTGCCTGCGTTGCCATCGCTGCTACTCAATAATCTCCAGTAGACAAAGGCTCTATCTCTCAAATCTGGGTTGTCACACTCCTTTGTTGCCAGCTCCAACACCCTCTGGACTACACCTTGTGCTCCATCTGGCTTCTTAAGGAATAATTTGACGATAGCTGTCAAGATCTGGAATTGGACCACGTATTGCTCATCTTTGAAATTATCCAAAAATGACGCAAGTAATTCATCAGAATTATTGATCTTTTCTGCATACTCTCCTAAAATCCAAATCAATGACGATTTTGCCTCTGGTTCGTCTAGATCCTCTAAATTTGAGCAAAGTGTTGGAATGATACCCTCATAACTCTGTGGATACTTTCTGAAAATGTCCTTGATAACTACCACACCCTCCTGTACTACGTAGCTGACTCTAGTTGCAATTAAATCCAGCAAGACATGAACACATCGCTCGGCTGCTGTGTCAATCTTGATGGCGCAATGCCCAATTGCTCGAATGGCTCGTCTCACAAAATCTACATCAACCTCGGAAGCATATCTAACGAATCAAAGGAGATTTTTTGTCAGTCCCCACCTCGCCTGTTTCCGATGAGTCTTACTCACTCTTTCAACTCGCTGAGTAGCATATCCACATTCCTCTCATTTGCCAACTTTATCATTATTTCTAATTTTTCTAATTTGACGTAGCTAGGGTCGTTATACTTGCAAAAGAAAATCCTCAATTCGGAAGAAAGTACATCTGGTCTCTTTTGCAAAATCAAATTGATATTCCTTAGAGCTACCCATTGCACCTCAGGAGCCGATGAAACCAGCGTGACCAAGGGTGGAGCCATTTTGCGGACCAATTGCTTGACAAATTCTACTTTACTTATTCGATCCATGTGAATGAGAATGACCTGAAAGTCCCTTTTTCAACTTTTGCTCGTGTGGCCACACAACTTGTCCACTTTAAACTCACCTTTACCGCGCTCAATACTACACTACCATTGGCATGTTGAAATTGAGGAATGACCCTTTCACAAATGTGCTCTGCTTCCTTTTCCCCCTCCGGCCCAGCAACAGGCTTGTACCTTGCTAGACTGCTCAAAATTGCAATTCTACCCCACTCTGTACATTCGTTCAGTGCAATTAACAATTTCTGTAGTACCGCTGCATCTATTATGAAGATGCTTGACTTTCCCAATGGATCCGCTTCGCAGGCAGTTTCATGTATATCTGTTAGCGCTGTTACTGCATTGGCCACGACCTTAACAAGAGAGGAAAAGAAAAGCAGTGAACTTGAGAAGAGGATGCAAATTACGATTTCAATCGTGTCAACCTATCAACTCACCATTGGATTACTGTCCCCCACCATATCTCGCAGCGAACCCACAAATCCATTTTCCACTGCCAATTCTGGTTTCATTTCGTATAACTTAGCCACACATATCGCTGCAGTTTTTCTAACATACGGATTGTCATCTCGCAGACATTTCTGAAGTGGATCCGAAAGGTAGTCGATAATCTTTTCTGCTCGTAGACAAGACATTGTTCTAATCGCCAAGGCTCTAACCAGAGGATTTGGGTCATCTGCATCCTAGAAGATCAAATTTAAAAATTGTTAGAACCGATCCCTCATAGCTTCTTTTGCCTTTGAATGCACGTCTTACCTTTACGAATGTATTGACTGCTAGGATGACAAGCTCGGGTTGTGTTTTTGCATAATTCATCAAATACAGATAAACGAGCTTCTTCTGTTCCAAATCATCGGTTTGCATATTTTTCAGAACATCTGGAAATAGTCCGCTAACATCTTTACCGACTGTCATATTGGCAATGACTCGCTTGATTGCATCCTTTCTTCTATCACGATATTCACTATTTAGATCCGCCCTCAATTCAAAATTCTCCCCTTTCCTGGGCGCCGTAAAGAATCTTGGCCCATTCATGGCACAATATTGAAGTGTATTTTATCCGACGTTCTCCGAATCACTTTGATCTGGCGCTTCCACCCTTCCTCTGCTGAATACCGTATAAGATGAGTAGAGCTGGAAACACCTTTTATTTTGGCCCAGGTGACGGAAATAACACTCTTTAATTTGACCATGAAATTTGAACTCTCAAGGACGAGATCATAAGGGTGCTGGCTTCAACTGGCACGTGATGGCGGCCGTATATCTCCTGACAACATGGGAAAGCACAGACCAACACCGGAAAATGCTAGCCCAGGTAATCTTTAAATTTTTCTCCTCAAAAAAAATAGGCTTCTTATAAGACATCTTTTGGCACCGTACAGCAAATTTTTGCCTTTCTTCCCAATAAATTCTCCAGTCTTGAAAACAACCATCTACATGTCATCATTAAAGTACGAACCAGTAGCACTAGAAGACTTCGACAGAGTACTTGGTACTACGTCTACCGAAGTGTCTAGCGTTGCTTTGGGTGGAAAGATTATCAGTTGCTCTGATGAATGGTTTGCACCTGCGTCTGATCTATTGAAGGTGAGTGACTGATGGGGTACATACACACGATTCCATTACTGATCAAATTATCTGATTTGCATTTTAAAGGTCGGACCAGCACCCAGCATGAAAGGTCAATTTGGTCCAAAAGGAGCACTATTTGATGGATGGGAAACTCGTCGACACAATCCTACGTATGATTGGGTGATTCTACGTTTGGGACCTGCAGCAGGTGGCTCGATTGTCGGTTTCGATATAGATACTGCCAATTTCAATGGTAATGAAGCTCCAGAGGTAGAAGTATATGGTCTACGCTTATCTCCAGAAGAGGAGAAGAGCGGTGCTCCAGTGAGAGAAAATGATGCCAATGTGAGTCGAAAACTTATAAGGTACAAGAAGTAAAAATACTGACCTTCTGTCTGACCTATCTCATAATTCTTGCAGTGGGTACAGATACTTCCAAAAATGCCTTGCAATCCCTCTGCTCGCCACTTGTATGCGCTTTCTAGCTCTGCATCATCATCAAGTCCAATCTACACTCATATTAAGCTTCACATGATCCCAGATGGTGGTATTGCTCGATTCCGTGTTTATGGAACTATTCCTCCTCCTCCTCTAGGCCTGGGAGTAAATGAATTTGCAACCAGCAGTGAGGAATTACTTGCCGAAAATGCCTTGGATTTGGCACACGTCATGAATGGAGGAACAGTAGTTTTCACCAGTGATCAACACTTTGGAGTGGGACCAAACGTATTATTACCTGGTCGAGGTAAAGACATGGGTGATGGATGGGAAACTAAGCGATCAAGATCACCTGGTCACAAAGACTGGCTCATTATCAAGTTGGGCGAGGCAGGTTACCTAAATTATGCAGAAATCGATACTAATCACTTCTTGGGTAATTTTCCTGAATCTGTGGAGTTACATGCTACTCAATATGATGGTCTTTTACCACCAGAAGACATAGAATGGACTTCAATCTTGAACAGAACCAAGACAGGTCCAGGCAAGCAGCACTATTTCCAACTCACCAATATACAAGACAAGCCTTACACACATGTCAAAGTAACCATGCATCCCGATGGCGGTATCAAGAGAGTAAGAATTATTGGTAGACGCAGCGCTCCTCTGGTACAGTACAAGGGAGTCCTTCCTCCTGTATCAATTCCCGAAAAGGGCCTACCCGGCGTACCGACTACAACTTTAAATGGTATTACGACTGCCATTGGTAACTTCTTCAATTCTTCCACCTTTTCACCAAACACTCCAAGAGGATTCTTAGGCGCTCGAAATATCTCAGCTTCAGCCAAACCCATCAGTCTAGCAATCTTGCCATTATCTTCAGCACTTTTTGCCAATTACGGTGATGTTATTGCTCAACATTCTGAAAAGCCTTTTAAGGTGGTCAACCAAGGTACAGCAGAAAAGTATGAACGACTTTCTGATATTGTATCATATTACCCAGCATCTGCCAATGCAAAATCAAGCATTCACGTCTATCACTGTCAAGGAGTATCTGCAAAGACTTTCGATATTAAAGTCTTGGAAAGGCATCAATTCACAAAGCAAGCCTTCATTCCTCTTTCTAAGTCGGGATCTGATGCAGGTCAAAGCGGTTATATAGTTATTGTTGCTAAAAATGGAGCAGGTGTGTATTCTATTCTTCTTCTTTACAATATGACCCTTTACTGACTATTAATTGATACTAAAATATAGATGACTTACCCGACTTGTCAACCTTGGCAGCCTTTAGTGCTACAAGTGAGCAAGGAATTGCCTATGGAGCTGGTGTTTGGCATCATCCAATGATTGCACTTGGTACTCAACCTACTGACTTTGCTGTAGTAGTCTATGAGAGTGCCAGTGAGCCAACTCTCAACTGTGATGAAGTCTTTTACGATCGTAAAGTGGCTACGATTACAATTTAAAGCAATTCATTACCATAATTATTTGTAACATTCACCTAAATAGAGGAATTCAATAAATATAGAAATTGCAATAGCAAAGAGGGCACATGAGAGAGAAAGGTGAGGGGAGGAACAGAGGTGAAGATGAGGGTTTGAAAGAGGGTAAGCAGCATCAATGAAAAAGAATACGAAGAGAAGGGGAGGAGAGGAGAGGGGAAAACCCTTTGTTAGAGGCAAGTAAAGAGTCCTACTTATACAAATTATCGCGACACTCTCCCCTTCTGATTGATACTCTTGTCTGGTAGAAAGTCGGCTTAAAAGCTTCGAGGAAACAAAAATGATCAAATGATGTCTGGAAGAGACTAACGAGATCGTGAAAGATCTTGAAAGGCAGATTCGATACAATTTTTGATCTGAGATGTACAAAGGGTAAGGATCTGCCCAAAAGAGCCATTATTCACAAACTATAACTCACCTCCCTGTAGCTAACAACGAGACAACTCTGTTCGTCTCTAGATGTAAGCATAATCTTTTCTTCGCTTCCTACGTCAAGTTTGTTGAGATTGGTGAGAATGTGAGTCAGATCCACTACTGGTCTACCCGCTTCATCGACAGAATGGAAAACAAGGTCACGGAAGAGCTTAACAATGTACCGATCTCCCGTTTCTGACCAACGAGGGTCATGATCAAATCTATCAAGTTACAAAAGGTTAGTGCTCAGCTTATTAAATGGCGCTTATTGCTCTAGTATGTACTTACTCTGGTCGCTCATTAATAAAACCAAATTTGCATAGTAATCGAACTAATCTAGCATTCTCTAATTCTTTGAGCAAGTTTGACTCTAGCAAGTCGTTTTGATTCAATGAGCTCTCAAATTCTTCGGCGTACTTGCCACTCTTGCCAAGCATCTTGACGAGTTCTTCTGCATTTTTGCTACGATTTCGCGATTGATTTGGACCTATACCTGGTGATTGAGTGGGTGTGTCACCTGATTTGGAAAGAAGCCAAAGAATCATCTCTCTATACTCTTGACTGTATGAACGATTAATGTGTTCGAGAGACTTGTTCATATTTTGAACTGCTGCCATACTGTTGCAAGAGAGTGAAACAAATAGCTTTCCAAGATTGACCAGATCTTCTGATTGATGAGTTTGTCGTACACTTGCATTTGCATTGGGATCATAAGCAATAACATCAAAGATGGAACAACAATTCAATCTTACTCGATTCTTGCTAGTTCTTAATACCTTACTGGGTTCAATACAGCGAGCAGCCATGCCGTGTTGGTGAATGCAACGAATGACATTTGCCAATTGACACAAGTAACTCCAGAGAGTGCGCTCTGGTATTTGCATTTGCTTAGTCTGTAGCCTTCCTGTCCTACGATCCGGTTGAGGTGCTTTTGGAATCATATGTTCAGCGTAGAGCGTAGTTGCCAAAGGGTGATAGTCGTACACAAATACAATTGAAGAATCTCCAAATGCACGAGTCGTAAATGCCTCTCGAACACTTATAATGCTTGGATGCCGTATTCTTCTCCACCTTTCTACCAAGCTGATTGCCGCTTCATGATTTAGTCGGAAATTTTCTAACCTTCGAAGGACGTAACACTTGCCGTCCAAGGTACACAAAGCTTTGTAAACATGACATCGATAGCCAAACACTCTTGATGGTTCTCCCTGTGCACCAGTCAAGTGATTGACTGTTCCAGGTGCAGTAGGTGGAACGATTCTCGGGTCAATGAGCTGAGATACTAGGCCCATACCTGGAACATTTGACATTGAAGATGGTTCTAGCGGTACCAGCGAGTGATAGACATGCAGCTCTTCTGGTAGACTAGGTCCTCCTAATTCTGGTGGAGGTACATTTGCATGCATGGCTTCATTCTTCCGCTGCAACTCCTCTCTCTCATCATTGCTCATGAAAAAAGCATGAGCACTTAGATGTTGAGGGTGCAAATTTGAGACGTGAGGTAGAGGAGGATTATAAAGGTGATATTGCAGAGGTTGTGGTCCTTTGCCTTGCCCTGCTCCTCTTGCTCCTCCACTATAATAATCGATACCTTGAGCGGATGACCCCATATTTAATGCACCATTCGCAGGAAGATTGGTAGGATCCCCATACTCATTCAAATGTTCGTAGGGGTTGAACGTCCGAGTACTAGCAGCAGTAGAGACTTGATTCGGAGCTTCATGACCAGAAGGTAGGGGTCCCAAGTAAGTAGGGTCAAAAAGGCTATTCTTGGCTCGGGAAAGAGAATGATTGGTATGATTTAAGCTTATCATCCTTCACAACCACATCTCTGATTGCAGTAGACTCACAGATCCATCAGTCTCATATCCTCCCCCGCCAAATGAATTCGGTGTCCCTCGACCACTCTCATTATTCGCATATGGATTGAAGGCCATCTGTTCACCAGACCCTCCCCCAATATTCATATTTTCAATTAAACGAGCTGTACCACTACCTTCTTCCATTCCCTCGTAGTCTGCTGCTGTACCTCTGCTCTGGATTGATGGACTTGCAACGCCCTTTGGTACAAATACTGCTGCACTAGCTGCTCGAGCAGATAGACCCGCCTTTGAGGGGCTTGATGGTGAAGTTGAGTCTAAAATACCATTCCCAGCGTTACCTCCTCTCGCATTCAGTCGTTTTGATCTTGTATAAGGTGAAGATGATAAATTGGTAGTACCACCAATTCCTAGACTTGCATTTGCATTGGTTTTCTGAGGAGATAGGTGTGAGAGGCCAGGTGTTCCAGAGAGAGAAGAAGATGGTTGAGATGAAGATCCAGCATCGGATAAAGGAGCATCATTGTTGGGTGCTACAATAGGAATAGCCCTTGATCGACCACCTTGATTTTGTTGCTGAGAAGAAGGTACAAAAGGGGCAGGTGGGCCTTGACCAGATCTTGGATATTTAAACATGGCACTTCCCCTCTTCTGGTTATTCAAATATGGACTTACTCCTGGCGCACCTCAACACCTACACCCCACGCCTGATTTCTACCCTAAGGAGCAATAGCGATGACCTATGAGTTGGCCTATGTCCTAATTGAAAGAAAACGTCAGGAGAAGCATACAATACGTCCCCGTGCTGTTCAAATCCCCCTTCTCCATTATTATCTCTCTCTCTCTCTCTCTCGTCGTTCGCGCTTTGGCTTTTTGGTCTACCGACACTCCACCCACTCGAGAGCAATCAAACACGCGACACGTGAGATCGACACCAAATCCTCCCCCACGGATTTCAACACCACACATCAAGCAACAGAGCTTGTCATTCAACAATAACTTTCTACACAACCTAAATTTGGTCATGCCGCCAAGGTTTGCAGTTACTGCACCAAAATGTGCCAAATGTGGGAAATCAGTCTACGTAGCCGAACAAGTTATTGGACCTTCTTCAAAACCATATCATAAACCTTGCCTTTCTTGCAGCGTATGTGAAAAGCGACTTGATTCTACTTTATTGGTTGAACATGATAGTCAACCTTTTTGTAAAAATTGTCACAAAGCTCACCTCGGACAGGGTAAGGGAGGTTTTGGTTTGGCAGTACCTCTTAGACCGGAAATTGTAAAAGCAACACCAAAATCATCTTCTCTACCATCAACCAGTAAAAGCAGCAATCGATATGCAGATGAGAGTGTTGAAAGGCAAAGACTAGAAGATGAAGTCAATGAGCAATTATCAGGAATTAATTTGTCTCGCAGAGAAGATTCTGAATCTCGTTCGGCAAAGCAAGAATACAGATCAACACCTATATCTCCACTTTCATCACAAACCGCCTCAAGACCAATTACTAGTATCGATGATATGGTTGCCTCGGGTATGGAGGTTCCGATGTTGAGGGGAAGGAACGGCGACATGGCCAAGAATGAAGTATTTCAGTCTCTTTATGGTAGTGAAGACACTGAGGAGGATTCGAAGGAGGCTCCTTCCATGCTTGCGACAATGGCTCCACCTCGCCATCCTGATCCTATGGAAGAACCGGCAGCACCTGCTCAAACCCCCGCACAAGCTCGCTCTTCTTCGCCTTTGAGTAAGCCTACACTACCTGCTAGAGCACCTTCAACTCCAGGTCGTGAAACCATTGGCTCGATTCGTATTGGTGCTGATGGACTACCTACTCCTAGCAGAAAAGATCCTGTAGCTCTTTCTAGGGAGCGAGAAAGAGGGCTAGGAGGAAATTATGGAACAGCAAAAACTTATTCGCCTCGAACTGCGCCTCAGACTCCACCTGTAAATCGATCACCAAAGCGAGGGGATGATGAAGACTTTGGTTATTCTCCTGCTTCTGCTTTAAGTAAAATGGGACTTGGAAGTACAATAAGTGCAGCAGCAGTGGGAACACCTTTATGTGCTCGTTGCGAACGACCAGTATGTAAGTGTAATGATTTTATAATTTCGTTTAAAGGACACAGTCATTAATCTACGTATATTCATGCGATTGTAGACTTTGCAGAACAAAAACAAGCGGCAGGTCGAAAGTGGCACAGAGGCTGTTTAAGATGTGATGGCTGCTCCACTACACTTGAATCAGGAAAATTGGAAGAAGGTCCTCCAAGTGCAACATACGAGAATCAAACTAATATTTGGTGTAGAACATGCTATGCTAAGCGATTTGGACCTAAAGGTATAGGTGTCGCTGGAATGTCACTACCTGAAATGATGAAGTGAAGAGGAAGTTCTATTGTAAGGATAGTAGGGTGCATGATGTCAATGCTTGTAATTGTTTTCGTCTTCGATTGTTATCGTAATGCATTTATAGTCGCAGCAAGGGGGATATAAGTAGAAGTAAAGAAAAAGCAAAAGCAAAAGCAGAGCAGGTAAATACATCAAAGGATTAATTTTCGGACACACCGATACGCTCGCCCACCCTGACAAGTGTCTCGATCTAAATTAAGGGGGTACATATGAACATAAAGTTAGGTATTTTTAATCATCACAATCGATTTGGTGAAGGGTCATATTACTCACCCCCTTTTGTGAATTAGCTGTGAGGTCATCATCCCACTTGATTTTTGCTTCTGGTGGAATAACCGCAATAACAGTAGAACCCTAAAAATACTAAATTAGTACAACCCTTTTCCTTCTCAATAGCAATTAGAGAATTTGACTCACTCCGTAGGCAAAGTAACCCATCTCAGCTCCTCTCTCGTATGTATGATCTATATCAGCACCGGTAAAGCGATTTGATCCTACCAAAAGAGCTCCAATAGATACAAATGCAACTTTAAACGCAGGTTTTTCAGCATTCGGTGTCCAATCAAGCATAGTAATGTGTCGAGTATTACCAGTAAAAACATCGAAATCCTCATTGACTGCGTCAGGACTGCAAAGCAATTGTCAAAGAGTCAGACAATTACATTTAAAACAAAGAGACTCACTTGACTGTATAGTATTCTTTACCAGCTGAACTCTTTGCTACAACCTTGACTGGACCGACTGGATGATTATAGCGATGGTAATCAGCAGGAGCCAATCTAAAGATGGCCATACTACTATCTTCACTGATAATATTTGTTTCACTTCCCTTTTCATTGATAAGCTCCTTGATAGAAAATCCTTTACCTTTGATCCAAATTTGCTTGGCAGATGCAGCAGAGGGAAATACAGTCAATCGACAATCTGCTGCTGAACTGACAAGTTTCGTGTTACTTGCATCAGCAATTGGTCGAACTTCTGGTTTTAATTGACGATAAAAGAATGAATTACGACTTGGATACTTTGTTAAATCTTGTTCTAAAAGATCCTTTGTATCAATATTATAAGTCGAAATAAAATTGTGAATAAAATCTTGAACATCTTTTGGATTGGATGTATCATCATAAATTACACCTTCTCTTTCACTCATCTTTCGAAGTAATTCTTCGACTGAATCCCATCGCAAAAGTGACTTTTTCTTACTACCATAAAAGAGTAAATGCATACCGACACGAACATACATTGGCATATCTTCAAAGAATTTTTTATCCGTTCCTCGAATTGCAATGTAATTACCCATTTTCCACTTGGCAAAATCATCATCCAATGCTTCTTGAGAGGAAGGTAAAATTCCACAAGCCAACTTGCTAAACATTTTACTTAATGATGATCCACCTTTATTCCCAGTCCCGCCTATACCTCCAACATCTGAAACACCAACATGTACTTCATGATCCTTGTTTGATTTTTCTATTAATGCTTCTAATTTCTGAGCAATCACATCATGATCGCCCTCTTTTGGGGTATGCTCATCTTTCAAGGAGTGAGTGACACTCTCTTTGTTTGCAGTTGTTTTGCTGTCTGCCATTTGATCAAAAAGGTACACTTCTAGCAAGGATTACAATGAAGAACAACAAATCGATGAACGTCGGAATGATGAAGCAAACAAGAAAGGATGAGTCCTAGACGGTACTTTGAGAGAGAGAAGGCCTTTGAAAATTGTTGAGCGCTAAGATGGCTGTGGTTCAAATAGAAGAATCTGTACTCAAAAAATTAAGCACCTATAGCCAGACTCAACCGCCGGCTTAATATAGATTCAAAGTCGACATCTCAAAAGGGAAGGGGGGTGAAGCCTTCGGCCGAAAACAAGTAATTTTGAAATTGATGCTCAAACACCTAATAAAAATGTTGCGTGTGCTTTCTGTCTTTCTCTCATTTACGTTCTCAAGTCTAAGTTATACACTCTGTTAAGACAAAGGCAGAGCTCAGCATCGGCTGATCCGTCCGTGCGCTCGCTCGCTCGCTCCCTCAAGAAGAAAATAAGAAAAGAAAAGTAAAAAAATTGCGTGAAGGCATTGTGATCCTAGCCTCAGTCGCGCCATTAATCTAAGTATTAGATTGGCCACATGGGAAAAACTGGCAGCCATTGTTTGGCGGGCAAGGAAAAGGACGAGACGCGCACAGTGGGCCAACGCCTGGCTTAATTCAAAGGGGAGAAATATAAAAAAAATTAAAAAATTAAAGGGAGGGAGAGCCGTACGGGCATAGAGCCAGAGCGAGAGCCAAAAAAGACACGCTTCAACGGCCTAAATCACGGCCCTTTAACACACATTGTCTTATTAAGTTCACCTCTACATTCCCTCACTCTATCTCTCATTTTTGCATCCATCACCAAGTAAAACAACCAACTTTTTTCTTACTTTACTGAAGGTGAGTGTAGTAGAGACAGGCGCATAAGGTAGAGGAGATAGGAAAGGTTCAAAAGATGAGGTTTCGGTAGGAAGGAAAGACGCGACTCCTAGCCAGGGCGTCTCCCTTTTTGGCTCTTTGGATGTACTTGGCCCTATGACTGTAGCTAGGCATACACAGTTATGCGCTTGGCTGTGTGACTATGGGCTATAGGGCTGTCAGGGTAGTAGAATAGAAAAATACACTCTTTAATAGCGATGCTGCTTTTGAGTAAAGTGATTGACACTCATCCTATCTTTCCAATTCCATCCTTATCTCCAATTCTTGTTCTCATCTCAACGCTTCATCGTCATCATCATCGATGACATTGTGTTACTCTATTTGCGCGCGCGACCACGGTACGCGTTCGACTGTCACAATAGAATAATCAACAAGATGCCAAGAGAAGCAAAGGTTAAAGCATCCGACGTTGCTGCCACTACCAAGGTCAAAAAGGCAAAGAAAGATAAGGATGCACCAAAGCGACCCCTCAGGTGAGCATGCTCGTTTCTTGGCATTGATACTGTGTACTTTACTCGAGACAAAGTGTTGGTGTGGCTCGTGCATACAACCAACACCATCTTCTTACGAGACAGAAAGAAATACTGAGTATAACAATTATTCTCTTCTTTTACTCGTTGACAGTGCATACATGTTCTTTTCTCAAGACCATCGTGACAAAGTTCGCTCTGACAACGCCGAAGCCAGCTTTGGTGAGTAAATAAAGGCAAGAGATGATATTGTGGCTAGAATACTGTTACTTAAAAAAAGCTATCGTGCAGGTGAAATTGGACGATTACTTGGAGCCAAGTGGAAGGTTATGAGCGACTCTGAGAAGAAGCCTTACCAAGACATGGCTGACAGAGACAAGATTCGTGCTGAAAATGAGAAAAAGGCCTACGTGAGTGGATATAGTAGACTAGATTATCGGCAGAATTTTTTCTAAAACTTTTCTCATCATTCTCTCTAACAGAAGGCAAACGGTGGTGGAGCTGCACCAGCTACCAAGAAGAAGGCCAGCAAGAAGTCAAAGGCAGCAGAAGAGGAAGAGGAAAGCGAGTAAATAATTCTTTACTCTTTATATCCATCTATGGCATTTTACTATTCTCTAAAACAAAAACAAATAAAAGTTTTAAATTACTTCAGCAAGTGACATGTATTTTCGACCATTAGTTGCCTGATCCTCCGTCTATTCTCCTCTTCCTCTTCTTTCTCGTTAGTCTTTGTCTCCCTTCCTAGCTTTAAACCAAACTTTTTTTCTGCTTGTACGCTCTTTCCCACTTCCTCGGCATCTCAGTCTTTCTTTCCTTCAGAAATTGTAGTAGAATTCACCATGCCCATTGCTCAAGAGAAGAAAAGAAAAAAAAAGTGTGTGTACAAGAGTGTCGAAGAAAGAAAGTAAAGATTATCAGATAGTCGCAGCTTAAATACCTACCTTTTCCATAGCTGCTGCAATATTGACTGCACTCCAATCTGGTCCAAAAGTTGATTTGATATCATCCTTTTCCTTTGCTATCAATTGCTCTGCTTCTAATCGCCTCAATTCCACTTCTTTACGATCACGAATAAATCTTAAAAGGGCAACAAAGTGACGTTTACAGCTTTCAACACTTTGAATACCTTCCCAGATCAAACCACTACTAGCATTGACTAATCCAGCGCCTACTTGATGATGATGATGATGATGATGATTGGCATGACCAGGATAACCACTTTGTGCAATACCTCCTTCTTCCACTATTTGTTGTTGTTGTTTTTCTAAAGTTTCAATTCCATTAGCAATAAGCTCAACGAGTGAATTGATATACTTTGGTGCAACTGCTTCAACACCACGCTCAAACTTTTTAATAAGGAATAAGAGAATATAAATCAGTCAAATTGCTAACCTCTTCAATACCTTTTTTTTATTCTTTTTTTTTTAGAAGACTCACGTAATAGAGGTATTGATCCAATGCACTACAAAAGATCTCAATTGTACTTCTCTCATCAATACAAGAATTGGCAATACGAAGTGCCTTTTGTAAGCATTCCAAAACTCTTTTTCCATCTCGTAGCAACGTCTTCCCCTTTGGATCTGGTCTTCCATTAACTTCTGTTTGCCACCAAAGATGACTTGCCAGCATGACTGCCTTTGCTTGATGAGGTTTCTTGAGTAATTTAGCTCCATGTAAGGCTGCCTTTGTAATCAAAGTATCATAATTGTCTGGTCCAAAACATCTTGAATTGAATAAAGTTGAAATGATAAGAGTAATTGCATTGATTTGTCTCTTACTTTCTGAAATTGACTCCTCATAAATTGTGAATGACTGAACATAAAATTCATATGAAAGTTCTTCAAATTTGGTCTCATCAGCAGATTGTGCTGCTAACAAGAATAGCTTTAAACAAGTCTCTGAAGATGATTCCGATAGATTGTACAATGTTGTAATGACTTGATGAATAAATTTGTAAAGAGTCATCATTTTTGGCTCCCAGTCCTTTTCAAACTTTTGACAAACCTTATACCTTCTCGCTAATTTTACACTAGCTACAATAAGAGGAGGTAAAGTAAATCGAATTCTTTCACCTCCTTCAACAAAGTGTCTTCTAGCTGTCTGTAGTAAACTGAATTGCGTTTCCAAATCATCAGATCGAAAAAGGTGTACAGCTCTTGCAATCCAACCTTGCTCTTCTGCCATCTCTTCATAGTCATAATAAAGTTGTTGTGGTACTCCTCCTCTTCCTCCTTGCATCATCTGTTGTGGTCTTCCTCCCGTTCCACTACCTCCAAACATTCCTCCAGCTTGTTGATTAACATAACGAGGATCTTGATGCATTTGTACGCCATGATAACCTGGTCCCATCAAGTGTGATGATGGGACCATATCCTTTTGGTCCTTGATCAGTGTACTACATAACTCTAAAACACCATTCACATCTTCAGGTGTTGTCATGATTGTCTCGTTTTTGATGACACTCATAACAACCGCATTAGCTATATTCTTTCTAGTAGCATAAGGTTGAGCAGAAAGAAGAGCATTGTAGTTTGGTAATGCAAGTAAAGTCAAGACAGTGAGATAAGAATTTATAGGTGAAATCAAGAGGGCATTGAGATTTGTACTTGTAGCAGATGATAGAAGATCAGCACTTTGTTGAAATGCTGTAACCTTTTCACGAGCAAATCCAAGTACTTGATCAACATATTCCAGTCTATCAGGGTAGCAACTAAGTGAAAGGTTAGTCAAGGATACTAGAAGAGCTGTAATATCTTGAATTGAAAGATCGGGTCTTGCTTGAATGAGCTGAACAACCTGAGCCCAAAACACTTCAAATAGCTTAACTTCTTCTGGTATACCTCTAAATTTCTTTGAGGATCCTGCTCTAGCTTGCGCAACAGTTGTCGGTGGTGGCAATGATGGGGAAGTTTCAGCATTGGTTGTCGAGGTCTTTCTTTCCATTGCTGTTGCTTCTACTGCATCCGTTGATTTTGTCTCCTCCTCCTCCTCTTTAGATGGATTTGCTGCTACATTGACTGAATCCTCCTTGTTCTTTGTGTTGAAACCATCGGATATCATTTCTTGTCCTTGACCGACACCATCTGCCTCAGAAGTTGTATCTGTTCCTGCAATTCCTTGCTCTGACTCGGAAACCCATGCGTTACTGTTGCTAGAAGATGCACCCCAAGCATTATCCTCCATGCCTTCTGGCATTCCCATAAATTGTGATTCTGCTGTCGAATTGTGAGTTGCAACATTAGGTGCAGCTGCATCATTGACATCCACAGCAAATCCAGAAGCTTCAATTGGAGGAGCCGACATTAGTGAACTACCTCCATTAAGACCTGAAGAGGTTGTTGGTTCTGCTATATCTTGTTGCTTGGCTCCATCTTCTGCTGCTACTTCTTCCCAAACAGAGCTAGGACCTTTGCTTTGTCCAGTCAATCGCATATCTCTTGTCTTTTCTGCTAAGCGGCGACCAGCTTCTTCTTCCTGACGCCGTATCTCTTCTGGACTGTCATTTTCTGCTTCTCGTGCAGCATAAGCTGCCAACCTGTCAATGAGAGCAATTACAATTTGCTTTATATTGACCTTGGGATGTAATTGAGCGCAAGCAGATAGAAAAGGGCCTAATGTTCGAAGATGAAAGTCATCTGGGAACACCTGAATAACTACCTCCATTAAATATTCTTGAGCAATAACATCTTTGCAGTTGACTACCTGTTCCAAAATGCTAGGTAGAATTATTCTTCGATACATATCCAAGTCCATGCCGTCCAATTGACTTAATCGAACCAAATTTGTTCCTACTAAGATTCTCAGCTCTTTCCTCTCCATCTCTCTCTTTTCTCGATCTCTTGAATGACCTTGATGTTGGAGTCTAACCCAAAGCTTGTTCATCTCTATGAAATTTGTGAGAACAAAGCCGATACTATCTTGCAAATTACCACCTGGCCTGTTTTGCAATATGAGAGGGTGAGCAAGACTATTCGCCAACTCAAATGTTATTTAATTACTCACCCCATGTCTTGCCCAATTGGCAAATAATCTCTTGTTGCTCCACTTAGATAGTGTCTCAGGAATAGACCTCGGGTTGGATGTTGAACACCTCTGCTCATTTCCATTACATCTTTCATGATTTCCTTGATTGGTGCATCAGGAATTGACATGTATACAGATCCGACGGTGATCATGAGATACAGCTATAGAAGAGACGTCTTTTCAGTTGATAGATTAACTATATACAATGATGCTAACCAACTTACTCTTGGCACTATATTACCACAATATTGGACCAACTCATAGAGGTCGGCCAGGTGATGCTTTCCAGAAGTATGAGCATCATACAGATAGATGGACAAATGACGCAAAGCATCAAAGACGGCCATATCTAAAGGTAAGCGCCATTCGTGTCAGTAAGCTATTTAATCCTAATTTAGGATTTTCATTCACAACTCACATAGTTTGTAGTAGTTTTTTGGTGATAAAGATGAAGTCCTCAATTCTGATAACATAGTTGAAGCTGATTTGAGGGCGTCCATGAGCATCTCAGAATCCTGAAGAAAGGGGAAAAGGAATGAGTCAAGAACAGATGGACGACACTTAATTAGTGAGTTATTGAATTTGAACATACCAAGCACCTTTTCATCTGTACTTGCTGAACTTTGACTACATTCAGAGCCTCATTGAGGACCTTGAGTGAGTCATCCATACTGAGCAAATTAAGATATTCGTCGTCACTGTCTGAGTTGTAAATTCTAGTTGGTATGACTAAACTTTCTTTGGTTTGTGCTGTACGACCCCTATATATTCCTAATGGGCGGGCGTGATTCTATTTTTTGAAGATTTTCACAAATGACAGTATTGGAAGGATGAAAATGTATACTTGAAATCCTGCTTTGTACAAAGCTGGGCACTGATTGATTGCGGGAGGACGTAAAGTCTATCTTGCGCTGTGTCGACGCGGAAAAGATCGACAGGGTAGCAAATGCGAAAGAGAAACCTTTTTAAGGAAGTTGACTTGAGGGCATCTACCAAGATCAATTATTCGACCAATGATTCTACTATAATCGATTTGATCAGAAATGTGTAGACACTCCGATGGGATCTTGCTGATTTGTAGATGGCCTTAGATTAGGAATGATTGATAACACAAAAGGGAGAGGAAGATTTGCTTCACCTGTGATGTTAGATGGCTTTGAAAGATCAATAGTCCACGCGCAGTCAAAGAAAGCTCCGTGCGAGAATTGCATCAATTAAAAATCAAACAATGAAATTTGCAGCTTTCTTTACCGAGAACTAAAAACTACATATAAGCTCCTTTTTGGAATGGAACGATGAAATAGATTGACATTGTTAAACCCACGCCCAGTATAGAAATAACAAGTAGAAGAAGACATATTGAGAAGACAAAGAAAGACAAGAGGATTGGGTGGGGCGGGATGTCTGAAGGAGAAATGAATGGGGGAGTTCGAAATTGAGGAGCCCGAAGATGAAGTGTTGAATAGAGTTTGATCTCGCATCAAGAATATAATAAAGACGAGGTGGCGATGAAAGAATGATAATGTCCAAATTGAAATAATTAAAAAAGAGGGAGAATGAGGCTATATTTTTATTGAATCACCAAATTGACATCTGTTCCTAAATTTCGACTTAATTCAATAGCCATTTGAACATCTTCATCATCATGCATAAGAATTTTATCTCCATCTTCATCGATATAACGAATTCGAAGATTATCCATGGCATCCTTTTTACCACTGATCAATCGAATCTTTTTGCTAACCTTTTCATTTAAATCATGTAATGAGATAGTGGAAAGAACCACAACAACCAATCTATCATCCCCATGATGAATGACCAACTTGACTGCATTTGATTGATATTGTAAAGTGGGTGTCAAGGAAGATTGATGATGAGAAGAGAAACTTTGATTTGTTCTTGTAGAAAAAAGTTGATTAGTCGATTTTAAGGCTGCCACACCTCCTCCTGAACTACCATTCAAGGTAATCGGAGAGCTTGCGGCTGTAGATCCAGGTCGTGAATGTGATGATCTATTTGAATCAAGTGTTGAAATACTAGATGAACTAAATCGCTTGTCATTGCTTCCACTACCTTGCCTTTCGCCTACATGACGCAAAGGGGCTTGCTGCGAATGCTGTTGTTGTGTTTGTTGATATTGAGGGTGTTGCTGCTGTTGATCTGCAGGTGAATGGCTCCCATTCGAACATCCTCCAGGATATGTAGACTTTGGAAGTGGTGGTGCGTTAACGGCACCAACTCCAGCAAAAGCAGAAGGATTACTTGCTGAACGACTACGATTATGCTGTTGTAATAGCGATTCTTGTGATATACCCCCACGAGAAGAAGTCGAATTATTACGACTTCTCATACCTGAAACGCTAAGATTTTCCAACTGTTCTCCTGCTGCATCAAAATCAGACGAAGGTCCTGAGTCACCTGATCCAAACGTCTTGATAGACGGTCTTGGATTATAATTGTTTGAATATCCAACAGCAGCAGCAGCACTAGCAGCAGCTTGTCTTAATTGCTTACTACTAGATGCCTTTCGTACTTGTTGTTGTTGCTGCTGCTGTTGATAGTGCGCTGCAGATGAACCTTGATGTGGTAAATGTAACTCACTATGAGAAGAACCTGACCCATTTCTTGGTAAAGGTGGATGAACAGCTGGTGAATTTGACCTCCATTGTGACATGACATGACTATCTTGATCTTCTGTTCTTGCTCTAGGTTTCGATGAATCAGGTGGAAGTGAAATTTGCCTTTCTCTCTGTTCTGCAGGTTGAGAATATCTACCTCCCATTGGTGTTCCTCTACCTGAAGAAGCATTTGTATCTATACCTTCTCTCATACCTTCCACATGATCATCTTCCATGAATCTATGACTCGCTTGACTATCTGCTCTTGTGAAAGGATAAGCGGGAGCCATATCAGATAATGGCGTTTGTGGAAACATGGATTGTTGTGCCAAGGAACCACCGGTACTTCTTCTTCCATTAGCGCCTGCTCCTGCCATGTTGTACATTCCAGGTGAAATTCCTCCTGTTTGACTATAATGAGCGGCAATATGTTGTCTTCTCATATTGACATCTTCAATCAATTTGGTAATAGCAGCTTGCCATTGTTTGAGTTGCTCTTCATTCTTACATCGTAAGCTAAAAGATTCTTGATCAATATCACCTCTCCAATATACTTGCAATGCATGTTGACCAGCCACTGATCCACCCAAAACTGCATTTACTTTACCATTATTTGATGTAGCACCAGTCACATTATTGATAAAGATTCTACCTTTGAGTTGTAATGTAGTCTTTGGCTTCTTTCCCGGTGGTGTTGGTGCACCTTGAGACTTTTGCTTGAGAAGAGGATTACTTTTTGAATTCTTCTTTGGTTGATTTGGTAAAACTTCTTTGCAGCAAAGTAAAATTTTTTCAAACAGGTAGACGTGATACTCTCTCTCTGTTTCACTCTTGGATACCATGAAAACGTCCGAAAGTAATAATGAACCAAAGGTTTGAATATTGTGACCTTTCCAATCTTCTACTCTAGATTCTAAATTTCGTACCAATTGAATATTCTCTTGTACTCTACTAGTCTCATTAACCTTGTCTGTAATTCTACGAATGACTTGTAAGCCATCAACGAGTTCTTGGTAGAATGGTGCATCTATCGGTGTCTTTTTCAAAAGTCCTTCTAATAGAAGAGGATATTTGCAAATTCTCTGAACTGGCTTTATAAGGAAAGTTGGCAGCTCATAAGAGGGATCTAAATAGCAACCCTCAGCAGCTGGTAATCCACGTAGTCGCTGAGAGAAATTGATAATTAATACAATACGTATTTCATCTCTTCAAAAATTTTAATTTCTACTTACCATAATATTGTGGGCCTCTGCATTTATAATATCCAATGCTTGAGAGTAATTTGCACAGAATGGCTCATATACAGCAAAGTCATTTTCCTGTCAAAAAGAATCAATCGTCAATGAACTCTAGATCTACCATCTCTCCCACAATTTTTTATGTAATTCGCTCACCATTGTTTGAAACACATGACCAAAGTGCTGATCATCTGCTGGCCTTCTAACATTCTCTTCTATACAGATAAGAAACCTTCGTTGAACATCAACAAGTGTATTTAAATTTCCAAACAAGTTGTGAATGGTATCAGGTGGTAGGATATCATTAAGTGCCAATGCTCGAGCGTAATTCTGCATCACTTCTAAATCTTGAACATACTTACGCTCTGTATCGATGATTTCTCTCACAATCCAAGCTCGATCATCTGATGGCTTTTCTAATTCTTCACTTCCTGCACTTGTAGGTGCCTCTAACAATAAACCTCTACTTTCAAAAACATCCAATAATTTGCTAATCGTTCGAATCACTTTGACAAATCCATTGGTATCATTAAGATAAAGTTGTGAAACCGTAAAGATATCATCTGAATCCCAAGCCAATTCATGATTGAGTGCAATGATAAATTTGGCAACTTGTTTTTTACATTCATTTGCATTGCTTCGATTAGCGTCTGGATTTATAGGTAATTCCTTTTGTGGCTTGAGATTATTTAGAAGCCAACAAAGAGGTGCACCTAGTCGAAAGCATTGCCATAATTGAGTAACTGGATCTGAAGCACTAACTTTTGGTTTGGTTGTAGCATGTGAAACTTTTGGTGATGGTGGCGCTGAAGAAATTCCTACTGGAGTTGAAGTACCTGCTGTTGAATTACCTCCTTCATTTCCCAATATGAACCCTCCCTCTACTGACTGTGAAAGAAATGTCTCTCCAAATTCAGGTACACACCATAATCGATCTCGAAGGGTAAGACAAGCTTGATATAAACTTGATCCTGCTACTGCTGGTTTGTTTCCGATTGTATTGGCAGCTACAGGAGCACCAGACATCAAAGCCGCTCCTCCTGGTCCCGTACCACCACCAGAAATAAAACTGGATCCAATACCTCCATCATTTGAGCTTTTGAAGGAGGAGCTCGCAAAAGCCGATGATCCTCCTCCTCCTCCACCACTACTACTTCCCCATTGTTGCATCGCTGCACTAGAAGGTGCAGGACTAGGGGAAGGATGGACTGGTGAGTGGCTGCTTGTATGATCTACGTATGAATTATTGGTAGATGAAACTGATTGCTTCCTACCAGCGCGAAAAGCTGAAGCAGTCGAGACGGCCATACTGCTGCTGTTCTTGCTGGGTGGTGTTAGCTGATAGGGGAAGATGTTGAAACTAGTAGCAAGGTGCTCTCTTCCTGTCCCCTAGTCGAAAAAGGCTCAATGAGCGCAGAGAAAAATGGACTGGTGAGCGGGGTTTATTGTGTCGAGTTCAAGTCACAAGATTGACCAATTCGAATGTGATGTGGGTCGTGTGATTTGTGATGATGCTGTAATAAAGTTTGTCACCACTGACCAAAGTCCGTTTGAAAAAATTTGTGTTGAAAAAAGGGGGTTCAGATAGAGAGAGGCAGGCGTATTGGCGTTGCACTATTATGGAAATTGAAGGCGTCTGCGATGATAGCTGAAGGTTATCACTGTTCCTGTCGGTAGTTCTTTAGTGAATAGAAATTCAACCTTGATACTAGCAAATCAAGGTATCAATGATGATTTTAAGATGCTTGCCGGCCGGACTATAGTCGCACTATCACGTAATTGTTGTTTCTGGCTAGATACTATGTGAGGTTGTGTCTTTGGCTTTATGCCCCGGAGAACGGTACCCAAGACAATAGAGAGGAGCGGGGAAAGTAGTAGTGACTTGATAGAAATTAGACTGCCGCTCACAGCCCTATAATTTTTCTTTTCCCAACTGTGCTTTATTTTTTCGATAAGGGGACTTCTAGCCACTTAGTTGGACCCTATGGAATGCTTAATGGCGAAGCTGTCCAAAGTGTCGTAATGATACAAATGTATAAAAAAAAATTGGTTGCTATTATGGATTCGGTTCGATCCGTGCGGGGTTCATTCGCCCTGTTGCTCAGAGAGAGACAATTTGTGATGTGATGAAGGAATTAGAGAAATGCAAAAAGGGGGTGCAAGCGGCGCTAAAGATGAGGTCGAAAACAAGATAAGAGGTACACAAAAGAAAGAAGGCGTCCTTGTCAAATGCCAGTAGTATTTACGGAAGTCGAAAGACAATAGGCGGCGGCGGCGGAGAGCGGCGTATGAATGCTGGTCAGGGGCGAAGATGATCTGTGTGCTGATTAATGAAAAAGAAGTTGTGATCAGAAAGGAACCAAAAAAGATGATATATGGAATGACTGCGTCACAGTCGAAACTGATACTAATGAAATGAAAAGAAAAAATAAAAGAAGAAAGAATTCAACAGAGAGAGGAGATTGTAGTCCTACTACTGCTCTAACAATCAAGAAAAAGAAAAGGACAAGGGAAAAAAGTCAAATCGTCGAGATCCAAGTAAAAAATTTCCCTTTGTTGACTTTTTTTTTATTTTTTTGTTTTCGACGTCGTGAGCCGCGGACCGGATGTTTATGATTCGACTGGCGATATAGTGAAACAAATAGGGTACAATGAGATTCTTCTCCCCTTTATTGCCGATGAAAAGGCAGTGAAGAGTAGTGACCGAGAAAAGATAGAGAGAGAGGAAGGGGGAAGATTTAGGGATGGCAGTCAGCGACAAAATGTAAGGGAAATTGATCAAAAAATCAATAGTATAGTAGTTGCAGCTAATTTGAAGTTTAGTTTAGTGGATTAAAAAGAGATGTCTAATGTAGAGCATATCCATTTAGAAGTCACACAGAAAATACAAAATTTACCCATTATTAAATGAATGCATGTTTAGAGGGAAAATTTGGAGAGGTAAACATCACACACCCTAGCTCGCACAACAATTAAAAAAATTCATTGGACGCGTATAATACAATCAGGTGCAGCAAAATATAGAAATCATTTAAAAGAGCGCATAAGAAAGGCAAACAAATTATAGAGTAGTAAAATTGGGGGTCTAGCAGAATTTTGAGTTTCTTACTTCACTGCTCTGATGCCTTAACCTTCCTACTCTGAAATCTGTGACATAAGACAAGAGGGAAAAATAAATCAAGTCTGTCGCAGCTAGGGTAGGTTTGTAGTGCCTTTTTTTTTTCTCATTTCGTAGCTAATTAAGTTGATTGCAGAGAGAGGTGGACGTCACCTTGGTTTTCACATGAGGTTTCTAGATCAATCAAGTCAAGTTACTTTATATGACTTATTCGAAATCTCGTTTAATCGAGGAGTTCTGCGAGAAAACAAGAAAAAGAACAGAGAATGAGGAGAATTAGGTCATCATTTTCTTGCTTCGATTGCTTCTAAACTTCGCAAGGCAAGGGCAAGACGACGCCATGACTTGCCTTTATACTTTTCATGTGAAAATTAAAGGGTAACATGTATCGGCTTGCAACCTTTATCCTTTGCTCATCTCCTCCTCCCGCTTACTATTGCTACTAAGTCATGAGAATTCAGAGTATAGCTAGCTTAGGTAAGCTGCGCGTCGGAGCAAAAGGTATTTCTCCCTTGGTACAGACTTTACGGCCGAGAATCGTGGTGGCTTATGGAGTATTCAGACCTTACAAGATAGGCATGTCCTAGCACACAATAATGCATGCAATCATCAATCAATGACTTAGCAGATCGTACCGTCATTTGGCGGAGTAGGCGGTCCGCTTTTATCTGGGATAGCACGGACACAAGCTTTATCATTATTTCGTTGTTTGTATAAAACGAAGAAGTAGAATCCATCATATGACGGAGTAGGCGCTGACGTGGAAGGAAGCATTAGGCATTTGTATCTGAGAAATGGACGAGAAAAGAATCAAAATAAAACAGATTGTTATAGTACTCGTACTCGTACGCGCCAACCCCCTGCCACGTCGGCGTGCATGTAAGAAAAAAAAAGAAGTTTAAAGCCGAGGTTTCTGTCTTTGTTTGCGACAACAACACTCTTTCCTCTTCTTCTCTATTTCTTCTTTGTCATCTCACCAACAACCTTCTACTAATCATTTCAAATCATGAAGTTACTAGGTCAGAAGTCTCTATTGGCTGCTACCACTCTAGCCTTCTCTGCTCTTCGCTCAGTCAGTGCAGAAGAAGCAGATGATGTCTTGGTCTTGGGAAAGGACAACTTTGCTGCAACTGTTGACCCAGAGGTAAGAAACTATCATTAGGACAAACAGGACTCAAGCAAGCTAATCTCTTGTTCAATTCTACAGCCACTGATGCTCGTTGAATTTTACGCTCCATGGTGTGGTCATTGCCAAGCTCGTGAGTCAATGATCTATGTCAATTCTACTACTGTCTACTTACTTTATTTGCACATTCCTACGCAGTTGCTCCACAGGTTCGTTAGATTGTTTTTCCTGTGACAAACACCGATGAAGATGACTCACTCTACGTTTTTGTGATATTTAGTATTCGGCTGCTGCCACCACTTTGAAGAACGAAAGCATCAAGCTTGCAAAGGTAGACTGCACTGCTGAAGAGCAGCTCTGCGGTGAATACGATGTCAAAGGTTACCCGTAAGTTTGCACAACGAAACACCTCTTCGTATAGAGTACTGACATTAAAATTGTTTGCAGAACCCTCAAGGTTTTCCGAAACGGGCAAGCTACAGAATACTCTGGTCCACGAAAGACAGATGGGATTGTCTCATTCATGCAAAAGTGAGGACTGCTACAGAATCATACTCTGCTTGCCTAATGGGATAATTGATAATTTCCATCTCCTTTTCCCCCTTCATAGGCAAGCCCTTCCTGCACTTTCCCACGTTGCTGCCGAGAACTTCACCGAATTCAAGTCAAAGGACCGAGTTGTTGTTGTCACCTTCCTTGGTGAAGGTGACTCCAAGCACCTGACTACATTCTCCAAGATTGCTGACAAACTTCGCGACTCATTTGTGTTTGGACACGTCAATGATGCTGATGTTGCCAAGACTGCTGGTGTCTCTATTCCATCCATTGTCGTTTACCGAGCCTTTGATGAGCCTCAAGTCATCTACAGTGGGGCTTTGACTGATGAAGAAGCTATTGAAAGCTTTGTCAAGACAGAGAGTGTTCCTTTGATTGATGAAGTTGGACCAGAGAATTTTATGACATACGCAGAGATGGGCAAGCCACTGGCATACCTCTTCGTCGACCCGGACAGTAAGACAAAGGATGCTGATATTGAAAAGCTAAAGCCAATTGCCAAACAATACAAGGAGAAGCTCAACTTTGTTTGGATTGACGCCATCAAGTTTGTCAATCACGCCAAGGGTCTCAACTTGCAAAAGGAAGACTGGCCATCATTCGCTATTCAAGATATTGAAGCTTCCACAAAGTTTCCCCACGAAGATCTTGGTGATGATATTGGAAAGTCAATTGCTGACTTTGTGGAAAGGTACGTCAAGGGTGAAGTTGAGGCTTCCATCAAGTCTGAGCCTATTCCTGAGCAAGATGGACCCGTCTTTGTCTTGGTTGCTGATGAATTCGACAAGGTAATTTTGGATGATTCAAAGGATATGCTCGTCGAATTTTACGCTCCTTGGTGTGGTCACTGTAAGAAGTTGGCACCTACCTATGATACTTTAGGAGAATTATACTCCTCTCACAAGGACAAGGTTCTCATTGCCAAGATGGACGCTACACTTAATGACGTTCCTCCTTCAGCAGGTTTCCAGGTTCAGAGCTTCCCTACCATCAAGTTTAAAGCAGCTGGATCAAAGGAATTTCTCGACTACGATGGAGAGAGAACGCTTGATGGTTTTGTTGACTACATTAAGCAAAATGGTGCTAACAAGGTCAATGTCAGTCTAGACACAGAAGCCAAATTAGAGGACGCAAAGAAGGAAGAAGTTCACTCTCCACCCAAGCACGAAGAATTGTAGAAGATGGTGCTTAGAGCAAAAAGAAAAAAGGAAAGAGCAATCAGAAGAGGAAACGGAGAAAGTTGTTAGACTCCTCTCGATGCTCGCTTATTGCATTTTTAAACATTTATGTATTTTCAACCTAAACTTTGCTATTTACATTCCTATTATTTTCTCATACTAATCGCTCTAATAGATCTTCCTCCTCCTATAGCGTGTCAGTTCGTTTTTATCGACGATTTATGGTGTTAGTAGTCGATGGTAATCAATAAGAATTGGATAGAGGAGTACAAAAATAAGATCATGAGGTAGTAGAATAACATGGAGACGAACAAACGAAATCCGTATAGAATGTCTGAAAGAAAAAAGAAAAAGAGGAAGCGATCCGCAGTAAAGAGCAACTTCCAGGGATGAAAGAGAGTACTTGTGAGGAAAGGTGGATATGATGATAAAGTTCTATCCTTGAATACAATGGCGGAGAAGGGGGTACAATAGAAATTTAATTAATTATAGGGGAGTTTGAGATTGAGGATTGATATCAAAGCTAGAATCAGTAATTCTATTGTTGAGCGATGCAATAGGAGGTTGAATGATTGCCTGACTACTAGACAGGCGAGGTGAATTGACTAATAAATCGTCTGCCTCATTGTAAATCGATTTTGATTTCACCTCTTCCCGTCCAATAAACTTGTCTTTGCTAAGACTGATTGCCTTGATGGTGCTAGATGATGACGAGCCTGAAAAGGGTGTTTGGGGTAATCCTTCCAGCCATATTTGATGATCTTCACAAGGCAATTCTTGAGCATGTGCATCTTGAAGACCAATTAGTGAAGGTGTAGTCAATGGACTCCATACTTTTTTGGTTGAATTGTTGATCTTGATGGACAATGAATTACATTGGTGATCTGAGCTTGAGTCAAAAATTGTCGTAGGTCTATAGCTCTTGTAATTTGATGTATCTGGTAAATTACAATTTTCAGTCTTGACACTTGTAGAGAATGTTGTAGAAGGTACGTTTGTCCAAATACTTCGACTTGGTGATAGATCGGGAGTAGATAGCAACACTGGCATACTAGGTGATCGAACAATGTGAGGACTAGGTAATTGTGGTACATATGGAGAAGAAGTTCGATTCGAATTCGTTGGTAAAGGTGATTTGGACTGTGTCCGCTGAAGAGGCAATTCTGGTAAGGGAAGCCCTCCTCGCATAGCGAAAGATTTATTCATCATTACGCTTAATTGTTCTAACTGCCTATCTTGGTAGCCGTCTTGTTTGTCTTGCATTCTTCTTTGTAGCAGGTGTGGATTTTGATAGCTGGTCAAAATAGGTTGCGAGCTATTGCTCAAAGGTCTAGTGTCTGGCCTTGGTGGCAAACCTATTGAAGAGTTAGCAGTCGAAGGTAAAGTTGAATTCGACATAGCATCGACTGAATCACAATTATAATTTCGCCTTGGTTGAGTCAATGAAGTTATTGCTTCTGCTGTTGGCTCGATACCAGCTGCGAGTTGAGCTGCCATGATAGCGCCACTTGCAATCGACTGAGACATTTCATTTGTGTCGGCAAATGGATAGCACCTCATACAAACCTTTCTACGTCTCCAATTCACAAACCCACATGAAGAGCAGACCCAGTCGCCTGGTTGGACGCACATACTACGATTTAATTTCAGAATGAAAAATAGTGTAGTCAGCACAAGATCGCAGCATCCCTTAGCATGTGTAAGTCCTACTCACGGGCCATTGTTGCCTGTATTTACGATTGGTGGATTATTTTGAGTGCTACTAGCTCCATTCACACTGGAAGTACCACTGATTGACGAAACATTAGGATTTACACCCGGTCCAATTCCAACTCCCAAGTTGGCCAAATGAACTGCCGAAGCTAGCGAAGTAGAAGGTCTAGTTGTAATCCAATTCGGAGTAGACGTTTTCAAGGTTGGTATTGGTGCAGATTCCTCTGTTGAAGACCTGATAGAAAATGTCTGCAGTTCCGGGGATGATTGTAGACGTTCGTTGATGGCAACTTGTCCAGACATACCAAGCAAATGTTCATTGCTGATCATTGACATGTCAGCTGATACAAGAAGATGTTGATTTTCATGCATAGATTTAAAAGGCTTCATACTTGCAAGATCCTGCATACTACTGTGGCGATGAGGTGTGATCCTATTCACATTGATTGAACCTGTATTAAAAGAATGCAAATCGATTTTTGCTTGAGTATCGAAGCTTGCAGTGTTGACCGATATGCTTTTGTCTTCTAGATTGGGTGGTCTCTGTACATTTGCTCCTTCTTCAAATGCTTTGTTATGTATCTCATCCATGCTTCTATTTTTTAGTGATTGCATACGAGGTGGCAGTAGACCGCGTCGGACTTGTCCAGCACCTAGGTCAATAAAAGGATTTTGCTGCTCTGTAATGGACAGATCTGAGTAATGAGTCAGTATGTAAGAAGCAATACGGTACGAGAAACTCTCCTCACCTTCCAAATCATTGCCTTGTTGTGCTTCTTGGTGCGAAAATACAGAAGATGATGATGATGATGGGTGTGGTCCATCAATTGCATATTTGTCGAGAGATGACAATAAGTTTGGATTTGATTGAAAAGTAGAATTGATACTGTCGTTCGGATTCGAGAGTCTAGGAAGAAAGGGATTGGTAGATGATATAGTGGCCAAGGACCACCAATTGCTCGAAAGATGTTGGGTTTCAGAACGAGTTTGATCAACTTCAGATTGAAAAGACTGGTGTGCTTGCTTCAAACAGGATAAAACTGAATTTCTATTCTGCGCACAAGGAGGGTGAAAATCTTTGTGTTGATTAATGTCGTTGACAGTTGCCCGACTTGCTTGCAAAATCGTACGTTGGATTCCCTCGTCGTTAGAATCTCGAGTGGCTTTAATATTTGATTCGTCCAACGCTTTTTGGGCTTCTTGAAAAGTAGATGTATCTTGCACGATTTCCAGCGCCTTCCGAAGCTTACTCTCGGTACTCATAATTTGCACTTGGTTTATGTACAATTCAGATTGCACTGTACAAGAGCTCTAAAAATATTGCAATAAATTGAAGCTGTGTTTGGTGTAAAAGAGGTATTAATTCTGTTAAGGCAGTATAATGCAATAATTTTGGTTGTGGTATAATGTGTGAAATGTTTACAATTCTGTTCTGAGCATTTACTGAAAAGGATGATTTGGTGAGAGAGTTTGTTCAAGGTAGGAGAGAATAAAAGGTCCGCCTTCTCTCGGCAAAGCGTTGTATTCCTACTTTTTCCTCTAAAAAGAGAGCAAAAAAAAAAAAAAAGAGCAAAGATTCTACTCTGTGTTTCGTCCCTCCTTTTTTGGCCGCTACTCAACCCCTCTCCCTCTACCTTTTCGACCCTACCTTTTCTCCGCTACCGACGGCCCGCATTACTTTGGCTGTCCGATTCATGTCTCATGAGCGTACAATTGACCAAAATGTATTCTGCCGAACTTATTGATCTGCAATGTAAAACGTATGGTAAATCAAATTGGAAATCTTGTGCTATTGTACTTTACATGCATTGTCTATAGCGTTGATTGCGAAGGCGTATTACGTTCTTGGGAGAAAGTATATAAAAATTTGGAAAGATGAGTCTACTTCACCTACTCTTCCCTCTGGAAATTTGAACTTTTCAAAAAGGAGTACATCGGAGAGGGAGTGATTAGATGTATAACAATACTTTGTACCGGTGGCTTTCTCGTCGATCGGAACCGAAGAGCAATCCCTAGCATGGCAAAAGGTCTTGACATAGACTGTATACATGGGTGTGATGCTCACTACTGCAAGAGCTCACCCATTAAATCGTAATAATTCCCTTTAGTCAATTATCTTCACCTTCCCTGAATCCTATATACTCTCAAGTATCTCAACCGTCTTGGACTGTTTTGATATATTAGAACATTTGTTCTATCGATTTACGCTCTACTGCTCAGCTTCCTCCTCTTCTCGTTTCTTTATTTCCTCTAGTCTACTCTTGTTCCTCTTGACAAGAACTCTCAACGTCCTCTCCCTTTCAGCGTCTGTCAAGATCGACCAATTGTGTATTCTTGATAGTGTTCCATTTGTATTGACCTGCATGCAGTGAAGATGATGCTCATGTTCAGTCATTTCATTCTGATACTCTTCTTCCTTTTATAATTTCAGTACTTTCATTACTCACAACCATTGGACCAAGCTGATCAAATTTGACGACGCTATCTTCCTCATTCAAATGCAATGAATTTGGGGCAGTATCTCCTGGAGCTGGCAATGCAAGCGTTTGTTTAGCCGCTCCACTTGTGTCTCCTCTTTTCTGAGATTCTTCTTTGTCACCTCCCTCCTTTTCTTCAGGAATCAAATGACTTGGTGGAAATTGAAACGTAGATGACATAAACTCTGTGTTTTTAAACTTTGCTTTATTTTCAGGCTGAAAACAATTGTCTTTGTCTAAAGCTGTCTCTTCGTTTGTGAAAGTAATGGTGTTCTACTGCAAGACTTCTTTACTTTTAACTTCCTTACTTTTTGACTATTTTTTTTTTTTTCCTTTCCTTCAAATCCTCTTCGCGTCAACAATATATAATAAAGTCCAAAAAAAGTTTCTTTTCGTGTCTGGAACTGTCGAGAAACAAAAACACTCGATTCAATTGATCACTTGATCACATACGTACACGTCAGCGGTAGTAAGGAAAGTGATTGAGGAATGGGGGAATGGAAGGGGGATTGATAGGGAAAATAGAAGGGTGAGAGGAATCGAAAGCATGGAATGTAAAATATGAGAAAGTAGAGAGAAAAGGGGAGGGGGGACGAAAAGAAAAAAGAAAAGAAAAGAAAAGAAAAGAGCTTTGGCAGTTCAAAGGTGCGTGAATCAGGATGAATGAACAAGAAAGATAGACAAATGGCGCGCAACTCTGATCAAAAAAGCAGAAAATGAGGATAAAGTGACACAACAAAAGTGGAATTGAGAGTTGAAGTGAAATCAAAAGTAGGAAAATGATCAAATATCAAAGGCCTCGATCGTTTGTATGCCTATGAGGAGAAGTATTGTTGGCTCCGCCAAACATACCACGCAATTGATGCTGAGGTTGAGCACCAAATGGACCCAATGGAGCTTGCCCAACTGCTTGCTGTTGTTGTTGTTGCTGCTGCTGCTGATGATGGAGAGTTTGAGGCGTTTGCTGAGAGTTTGGCTGTTCAAATGCAAATCGAGCTCTATCCCAACTGTTTTGTGCTCTAGCCCAAGGATCTACACCAGTATTAAGAGAGGTTTGCATACCTGGAGGGCCTTGCTGCAAATTTCCACCTTGGTGAAGATTGACAAAAGAAGAAGACCCACCTGGAGAGCTTACTGTCCCTGATACAGCCGATGGAGTTGTGAGACCAGTACCAAGAGCACTGTGCAACATAGAAGCACCAGGCGTAGAAGGTGTTTTAGGAATCGTTCCAGAGCCACCAGCTTGAGACCCACTTGTGCTGCTTCCCGGATTGGCAAATGAGGAAGCCCAAGGAGAAGGACCACCAAATGCACTCGTTCCGAAGAACGATGAATTGGAAATTGGTGCCGTGTTATGACTAGTCCTTCGTGGCTGAGGTTCTACTAATTCATCGTCTCCCCCAAGAGCAGAACTTCCCAAAATTCTCTCTGGCAAAGGATTCACACCACTACCAAAGATGCTGCTACTCATATTTCCAGGTGCAAATTCATCATGACTCGTGTCTCTAGGGCGACCAATAGGGCCAATGGGACCTGGTGCAGGTCGAGAAATGGGTCGAGAGATACCATTTGATGTAGGAGTATGCCTAGCAAAATCATCCAAGGTTGCACCTGCACCGATTGATGACGTGCGCGAATGTGGTGGGGGTACACTGGGAGGGGCTGTAGAGGTACCCATACCACCTCCTATCGGACCAATAGGCATTTGTGATGAACCTGGCGTAGGAGTTGGCATTCCGCTCATGTTCAAATTGGCCATGCCAGCTGTTGTCGAATTGACACTTGGTGGTGAGCCCAAAACTGAATCAAATGCTCCTTTGCCGTTTCCAGTCGACATGAACCCTGCGTTGTTGGTAGCAATTGAGCTTGGAGGAGATCGAGGAGGTGCGCTGCCATTACCTGTTCCAAACGACATCATCGAATAACGACCTAATGGCTGCATAGGTTGATGAGGTTGTGGAGTTGAAACATTCGATTTTGAAAATGTCATACCGGCTGGAGGTTGAGAAGCATTACTTGAAATCGAAGCTAAAGGTGGTGACATCAATTTACTTGCACTACCAGAGGAAGCATTAGTAGGAGTTGCTTGTCTTGCTGGCGAGCCAAGTGGACCAGTAACGGAATTACCTTGCTGTATTGGTGGTCGTGGCAGAGAAGATACAACTGCAGCTGATGGCATGGTCATAGAACCAGTCGGCAAATGATTCGTACTTGGTCTTGGCGGTAATCCCTGAGGCGGAGCAGGAAGAGTAGAAGGCGAAGCAGAGGTGACAGGCATCATCGGTCGAGCAAGACCAAGACCTCTAGGAGCACCATTACCAGATGGTGCGGTAGGAATCGATGCTGGTAGAGGTGCAGTTGGTCGAACAGAAGACAATGCTTGAGGTGCTGAAGGTGTTGTCATGAGAGGCACATCAGCTCTACGGCCCATAGGTGAAGAAGTTCCAAGATGAAGTGAGGCAGATGGTGATTTAGGAGGTTGACTCTTAGATGCAGATGGCGAAACAGGAACAGAAGATTCGGGTGATCGTTGCTGTTGTTGTTGTTGCTGCTGTTCCTGCTCTCTTTTTAATTGAGCAGCTGCTGCAGCGTCTAAGTTCCTCTTCGCTTCTTCTCGCTCCTGTAACTCCTTTGCTGCCACCTTTTCTTGCTCCCTTCTTACTTCTTCTTCTTTGATCTTGAGCTCATTTGCACGCTTCTCTTCTTCTTCCTTGGCTTTCAATTCTCTCTCCTTTGCTTCTTTAGCCTCCTTTTCCATTCGAATCTTGTCCTCCTTTTCCTTCTTTTTCCTCTCCTTCTCCAGTTCTCGGGCTCTTTCTTCCTCCTGCCTCTTTCTCTTTTCTTCTTCCTTCTTTGCTT
Source organism: Exobasidium cylindrosporum (assembly GCA_023273805.1). Classification (NCBI taxonomy): domain Eukaryota; kingdom Fungi; phylum Basidiomycota; class Exobasidiomycetes; order Exobasidiales; family Exobasidiaceae; genus Exobasidium; species Exobasidium cylindrosporum. The sequence goes on from CP096878.1 coordinate 5,332,344, forward strand.
TTTCCTCCTCTTTGAGTCGCTTTTCCGTTTCTCGTTTGAGTCGAATTTCTTCTTGCTTCTTCAATTCTGCTTCTCTTTGTTTCTCGAATTTAGCCTTTGCAGCTGCTTCTTCAGCAGCTTTTTCATTTTCCTTTTTCAATCTCTCTTCCTCCTTCTGTTGCTTTGCCTGCTTTTTCTTATCCTTCTTCTTCTGGTTTTCCTTGGCTTTCTTCGCTTCTCTTTCCTTTTCAGCCAAATCTTCCTCCTCTAGTTCACGTAAGAGTTGAAGCTGGCGTTCTTGAGCAACTCTCTCCCGGTAAGCTTGTAGGACCCTCTGTTCAAACATACGAGCGGCAAAAATTTGGAACATTCTCCTTCCCTCTTCCATCCGTTGTTCATCCGTAAGGGCGTCCTGCAAATAAGAAAGATCAACATCATGTGCATGCCCATCTGCCCAATACCAGCACCGCTCACCTCTTCTACCTCTTCATCTTCCTCTTCATCCTCCTCAACATCGAGATCTTCCTCGTCACTGGCATTGTCTAGCTCGGCTTGCACATCTTCTTCTCTCAACGCTCGCCTCTCCGCTAGTTGCTCCATCATTTCTAAAAATTTCTGCCCATCATTTTTCAGAAGATCATCTGCAACAGTTAATATACCTCCTGAGATGAACCGGCCAGTGAAAAAAAAAAAGGGAGGAAAGAAAGGGAGAGAGAGAGAGAAAAATAAAGAGATTTGGCCATTAGCCGAGTTAGTCACACGGATCTTACTTTATCAGCATGAAGATAACCCACCTTTTACAGTCAGTGAAGATCCAAAGTTGAAAAGGTCATTTGATCCCTTTGTAGCTGGTCTAGCTCCTCCAGTCTCTGCACGACGACGACCAGGAGCAGGTTTCACTTCAGGTGCATCAAGATCTTCCTCTTCTTCCTCCTCTTCTTCATACTCGTAATCATCTTCGTACTCTTCATCTTCCAAATCCTCATCATACGCATCTTCATCTTCTGGCGGTAAAGCAGTCTTTGTCCGATTTGTAGGTGGTGTAGGATGAGAATGTTGATGAGTACGCTTTCCTGGTTGCTTGGTAACGGAATTCCCACCAATGACTGCTCCTTGACTATCCAGTGCAACACTTCCAGGAAATGGTCCAGGTCCAGGAGGAGGTGGTAATTGTCCACCTGATTCTACGTACTTTTGTTGATGACTTGCATACAATTCTAGCTCATCATAGTATGCATCGTAAAGCACTTCCAATTCATCCTCAATAGAACTCCTCTTTCGACCACAAACTGCACAGCTACAACCATGCTTTTGCTGTTCCTTCATCTTTTTCAATACACCATCCTTTTCAATCTTGATGAGATTCTTTCTTTCCTTCTCATTTAAACCAAGCCAAAAGTCTTTGATCCTCTCTCGTTCTTCCACACTACTTGAAGACCAAGCTCTTGGAGCAGATTGTACTCCTCCATTGACAGAACCATGACCATGAGAACTAGCTGCCGCTGACGCAGGTCTCTTTCCCATGACATTGGAGATTGGGCCATGACTATGAGTGTGCCCAACCCCATTCGCTGCTGGTCTTGTATTAGTTGGAGCTTTTCCACCTGCAGTATTGAAAGTCATCGGTTGTTTTCCTGCTGCACGGGAACTAGGCGGTGGTTGTGCATTTGTTTTTTGTGATTGTTGAACAGTGCTGACAGGTGCTGGATTGCTGAAAGGTACTTGATTGGAAGGTGGATTTGGCCGAGGTGTATTTCCAATTGACTGTGGAAGTGGTGCAGACAAAGGAGCAGGATTAATTGAATCTGTTCCACCCTTTTTCTTCTTCTTCTTATTCTTCTTTTTCGCTGCACTCGTCTTCGTTGGTACACCATTCGGGAGAGTTCCATTGAGCTCGTGTGTCCATGTCCCGTCTCTCGAATCTATCGTACCAGCCTCATGATGATCCATGTCATCATCAGAATAATAATCATCGTCGAATTCTCCTTGTTCATCATCGTATTCATTGACTAAAACGACTGGAGCAGGAAGTGGTTCACCAGGTGGTTGCGAGAGAGGCGGATTGGTATGATTGCTGTATTGATAGCCTACACCATTGGGAGTTGAATTAGGGTGAGGATGTAGTGGTAATGCTTGCTCAGTCTGAAGTGCCAAGTCTGCAAAGACGGATGGGTCAAATGGAAATGGTGGATAAGCAACATTATTCCCATGATGTTGGAAATTATTATTGTTCGAAGGAGGATGCTGCTGCAAATGACGCTGTGAAGCATGAGCTGCTTGTGCTAGTTGCTGAGCTACTGCAATCATGGCTTGAGTCGAAGCTTGTCTGCTTGTTGGATCGTCGACATCATTTTGCGCTGAGGCTGGTAATTGACCAATTGGTAGAGCATTTCGTATGAATGTCCTCAAATGTGAAGGTAACGAAGTCCAGTAAGCATCATCATCGGGAATACCTTGTGGATCTGCCTCGATTCGTCTGTACAAGTCACTAGCTGTAGCTAGCAGATCAGCTTGAGCTTGAGCTGTGGCAGAAAAGGGGCCATTATTGTTGGGTTGAGAATGATGATGATGGTGTTGGTGATTAATTATATCCCCTTCATCTATCTCATCATCTGCCTTTTTACCCTTTCCCTTTTTCTTCTTCTTCTTTGCCGCCGCTACTGCCGCTGATAGACCACCATCATCAATTGAGGGTGAATTTGGCTGTGGTGGCATCCCTAGAGGTGGGGGTGGCCTAGCAATAAGTGGCGGCTGGCTTCTTTGTGGAATTTTTGTCTTTGTCATATTTTGTATATATTCTTGTGTGTACTTGCTTCTTTCAGCCCGCTCCTACTATCCCGGCCCACTTGCCGATCAAAAGTAAATCACTTGAACGGCAATGCTACGTTGGCCTAGCAAACCAGTCGAGAGCGGAGGATGAGAGCACAAAGAATCAGAGCGGACTCGTCGAAAAGTTGTATGTGTCAAATCTTACTATTATATAGGTGGCGAAGGGAATACCAGCTTTCGTGTGAACTTTGTCCTATGAATGACACACTTCTTGCCAAGTCGAATTCTGCTTGTTGAGTGTGATCAGAAATGACTTTGACGAAGCACGAGATACGAAGGTCAAGATGAAAATAAAAATAATGTAGAAGTAGAAAAGGAAAAGATTACCACGTTTCACTGTGGATCTTTCTTTTATAGCTCTCGTACTACTCGAGGTCTATCTGCTAGGGAATTGTGCTGATAGGCCTGCTATAGTATGAGTGATTGGACCTTTGAATTTGCCCTCTACCTTTCTTTTCTTTGGCGATGTGAATAAGAAGGATGAGCTTTACTGTACGTCTCTCTTTCCCTCTCTCTCTCTCTCTCGGCCCTGAGGCTCTCTCGCTTTGTCTCTCTCTCTTCGCTCTACCCACTGGACTCTGCATTCATTAATCAATTCAAAAAGATCCACACTTAAAAAAAAAAAGAAAAGTTCATTAGAGCAAGTGTATGAAACCACGCGGCTTAGAGGTACCCGCTAAAACAACATAAAGGGACTTGAATTACTTAGGTACCTTTTTTTTTTTTTCTGCTTACTCTGCGGCGCTCACGTGGTCTGACTTTTGAGAATGCTGACTCCATAAGCTTTCAATCATTGCGTTAATCTTATTGAATAAATTCACACAATTAGTTTCTAATGTACAATGGTAGCCTTGACAATCTTTATAGGCTGCATTCGCTTCAATTCATCTATCGATACTCGACAAAGCGGTCGTGAAGGTAGGTCATTGACTGCTTCACAGGTCTTTGTGGCAAATTGAGGTAGGGAAACAAATGAATCGAAATTTGTAGTCATATGGCTATTAGAGCGTTCAGTCTCTTTTTCATGCCATGTCTGATTTTGAAACAGGGGCTGGTATTGATCATGATTAGCAAACTTTTGCTCGACATTGTGATCCCATTTCGTACCTCTCTTTTGAATTTCTTTGAAATGACGAATCGCATCCAACCTTTCATTCTCTCTAATTTGAGACAACAATATTGAACTTTTGCGAGGTAAGCCATTAGATGAATTACTATTGACCATATTTACCGATGTTGTCTTCATTCGAATAGAACGAGCTAAGGAAGGCGCCGTTAAAGGTCGTAGACTTATTTTTCTCCTTTCCGGCCTCTTTGGAGCACTGATGCCATCACGACTCGATAGCTTTCTTTCCTTTATATGTGCTAAAGATGGCGACTTTGCTCCTTTGATAGGGGTCAAGTACACTTGACCACAGAATTCAACCTCTTCGATGATATTTTCTGGGTATTTAGATCGATTTGAAAAGGCTGCTTTTACTCTGCTTACTGCTTCTTTAAATCTCTTCAAACCTCTTTTCTGCATGTATGAATGAGTTGTCTCGCTCCACTCTATTACTTGGTTTCGACTTTGGGTAGAGCTTCCAATATCATTGGTGGAAGAGGATTGACTTGTTCTAGTTTGATCAAAGTGATATGCTCCTAAATCTTCCAAACAATCTTTATCGTCGTCTTTCATCAAGACCAGTGTGCCCGGATAGAAGGCTCTCGGAGGACTAGGTAGCTCTTCGACTCTAGTTGCTTGTAGAGGTCGATTAGGACTGTTCGGCTCAGCAGGACCAAAAGGACCATCGGGATGTAATGGTGCATGAAATGAATGAAAGCTATCTCGGCTAATCACTACTTCTTTATCTTTTATGCAAGCAACTTCACAAGTCTCGTTATTAGAACCACTGACTCGTGAAAAGGTGCCAGGCTTATTGTGATCTCGTGCTCGAATTTTATTTTGCCTCGAGAGGGGTCGAAGAAGGTTGCGGAATGAAGAGCTCGTTGTGGGTCGCTTGAAAGGAATTGGTGCAGTAGAAGGTCGACTCAAGTGTTCTTTATACCTTGGTGGTCTTCCATCATCATCTTTCGGTGGTACAGGTGGACCTGCTTCCTTGCTGGAAAAAAGACAACCAATCATCTGTTCTGGTATATGACTTTCTTGGAGGGATTGATTGCTATCCTTTGTCATTGTAGTGCTCTGTTTGGATGAAATTGAATTGGCAATGCGAACCGATGGTGCAAAAGCAATTCTTCGGCTTGCAGTATTTAGACGACTGGAAGAATGTGAAGCAAGAGATGGAAGCGATTCTTTATTGGATAAAGTAAAAACTAAAGGATTAAGATTTTTCTTTGCATCAACTACCTTGTATTTCTTTCCGATAAAGGTCGAAGGTGAAGCCAGCTTGATTACTTCAATATTCTCTTCTCTTTCATAATACTCTATCATTTGAGAATGATATTGGGAAGCTGAAGAATCTTGTGAAAATACAGAATCAACATCTGAGGTTTTTATCGATGAATACGAGGCTGATGGCTCCTGGATTTTATCAATATTGACCTCTACCGGTTCAGAATTCACCTTGACAATATCGAATGTCACAGTTGAACTACTTTCTTGCCGAGCACGCTCTGGATTTTGGGATACAGTCCAGCCGCAAGGATCTGATCTTATTTGTGCTTGAAAGTGGGTAGGAATTGTAGGCACAGGAGGAGGAGGAGAAGAGTGTTCCTGCCAATGAATTGCTACTCCTCTGTTTTCGAAACTACGTCTTCTCACCTCGGTCAACAGTGGTGAAGGGCATGAGACATCAACGGAAGAAATGATAGTAGTAGTAGAAGAAGTCGACACTGGCAAACTTGAGAAAAGCGGCGATGTAGAATATAAACTAGGTCGAGGCATCGTTGCAGGTTTTTCAATTAGCATCTTTGTTGATTGTTGAGAAGAAATTTCTGGTTTCGTTGCTGTTGCCCCGACGTTTTGAAAAGAGAATGCTTGCGCCTTGGTGACTGGAAAAGCACTCAAGCAAGAATCAAGTGATGAAGAGCAGGAAGATAGGACAGAATTGCTATATGTTGAGCTTGTAGAAAGTGATTTTTGATTTATTATTTCCATCATTTGATTTTCCGCTGGCGACTTTGGTGCGGCGCTACAGAGTACATCACAAGACAGTTTCGTTCTTTCATCGTCGGTCAAGATTGATCGCATAGTCTGTATGGCCATCTTGATAGATTCAATATTGAGTGAATTTTAGTAGAGAAAGAAAGGCAGATGTATTTCACACCATATTCGATTTGACTATACCTTGTTAGTAGTGATCGCATCCCTAATTTTCTACTCCCTCTTTCTTTTCAGACTTCAACTGCAGTCATTAGATATCATCCTTTGCCCCTTTTTTTTTGGATTTTTCGGCCCGCACCCAAAGGAGTATCCTCCTTCCAAGCCGCGCGCAAGTAAAAGCTCACTTTTGCGGAGATTTTGTCCAGAGACAAGAAATCAGTGAGCAGCATCAAGGTGCATCTCATCTGTCAGTTTGATATGGCTTTTCAATCTATCCAAGATACACACAGCACTTTCTTGCTATTTTTTTAATCACTGAAATTATTGCGCCTACACTCCTACTCTTTCTTGTGTGAGAAGTGTGGTGGATACCTCACCCCATAATCACACGTAGCTACTCCTTCTTGCTTGCGCCCTCTCCTTCAAGAGAAAAGAAGAGAACAGGTATAGCTTGCTACCAGGGTATGCAAGAGCATCGCGATGATACAATATCGCTTAAACTCTCCATTTCTTGCCCTGCGAAGCTGCAAGGCTTTTTTTGCTCTAAAAAAAAATAAAAAAAGAGTAGTAAAATTAAAAGTGAAATCTAGCTTAATTACTGATCTTGCTGTCAAAAGGTCGAGGTGGGCGCTTTTAGCCTGAGGGCTATCCATTTACCTTTTCAATTGAGGCCCGTTGAAAGAGAGGCTTAGCTGAGGTGAGCAAAAAAGTTGGTCTATTTGGGTATAATTGAGTTTTTTTTTTTTCTTTTACAATCGTTCGGAGCATAGTCTACCGCGGCTTTTCACTACTACTGTAATCCTAGCCATGTTTGCCATGCAATTCCGTCGTGTGATTCAAGGCGCTATTGATAAAGCAGAAGAATGCACAATATTATAAGCATACCCAGACCCACTATATATGCTATTTAATGCTCTTACCTCAATTATTATTTGAATTCTCCTTGGCTCCGAATCTGATGATGTAATTTGGTCATTGCTCTGACTGCGTTCAAATACGCTAGAAATACTCCAATTATCACCCACGCTACCATTTCTCCTTCTATTTACTTTGAAAAAGGGAGGATGATTGATATCAGGTAAAGAGGCAATTGAATCATTCATACTATCCTCTCTTTCACCAATGGTCTCTCTACTACGTCCTTGCCTATTACTTGCTGCATTTACTCGATTGCTATGACCTGTAACAGCTTTTCTCAATTTTGGACGTTTTGCTTTGCTCGTACTCTTGTCAATTTCAGTGAGAACATCTATTCCCAATGACTTTCCCCTATAAGCTTTACCAATTATTTGCCCTTCTTGTACTCCTTCCATGGATCGATCAGGATTGGCCATCTTTTGTCCTCGTTCAATCTTTCCGCCAATATCATCAATAATTGATGCTTGATTCCATCGATTTGTAATTTGTTCTTCATCGATAGTCTCTGGTAATGAACGTGGTTGAACTGAATCTAGACTTGAAGCTGTATTGTCTTTACCTTTAATTAGTACTGGCTTACTGGCCACTGCTGACACAGATGCTTTGTTTATTTCCATGCTGTACTTTAGTTGATTTTCTATGACTTGGGCTGCTGTCGTCAATGGTAGTCGTGAGCCAGAATAGGACGGAATCTCAACTTCATCTAAAACGATTGTCTCATGCTTCACCATCTGCTTCTGTCTAGCGCATAATTCTAAAGGACCCTCCTCCTCACTACGTAGACTCTCTAGTAAATTCCACCCCTGCCCACGAAGAACTTCCATCTGACCTTGAAATTTCCTTTCATCAAAATGGTCGTCTTTCCGGAAGAGTTTCTCAAGTTCCTGCTCCGTTTCATTCCACCAATTTGGACTACTTAAAAACGGAATAAAGGCTTGCCTTGTTGATAATGAGAAATTGCCTCCAATCAAGTCTGTTGGAAGATACAGCCAACCCCAAGGGTATGAGCGAATACCAGCTGGATGCTTCCAAGGAAAAGCCAAGCTATTGTCAATGGCTGCTAATTTCAATTGCCAACCAGAAGGATGAGAAGGTGGTGACTCGATTTGTTCTACTTTCACCATAAAATTATCTAATCCTCGATCTGTATTTCTCATCAAATAGTCAAAGCAGACGAGCTTTTCCAATTCAAGTCGAAAATCTTGCATCAACTCCTTTGTCCAGAAAAAATCAATTCCATCTACTCTTTCTTGATCAAGACTTTGTATTTCAGATCTTTGATTTTCATAATCTTCGTCATCAATTGATAGAGCACAACAATTGAGCTTTTTTAAAGCTACCAAGCAGCTCCTTGACCTCTTTGATTGACTCGATCTTGGACCTTTGCCTTTTCGAGCTCTTGCTTTTGCTCTTCCATGTGCATGATTTTCTGCTTCCAAGTCTTGTTCCAAAAGATCTCGAGGGCGACTGGGCCAAGGGTGTGCTCGCAAAAAGGTTGAAACATTTACATAGCCATAAAGGAAATTTTGGTAAGATCCAATCTTTTCTCTAAAGATGCCCTTCTCTCTTTCCTTTTGAGGATAGCTAAAACTTTTGCTGCTAAGCTCTACTAGCCGTGTTGAGGGCACAAGGTTGAGATGTAATCTTTCGTCGAGAATAGAAGCTCCAACTTCCGAAAGGTACGAAAAGCTTGGAATGAGGCAAGGTCGACCCATAGCCCACCAAAGATATCTTCGAAGAAAGACTCTCTTAGGATTCAAATTCCCATAAGGTTCTTCATCGTTTGGCTTGAATACAGCTACTGATTTACTTCGCTTCTCTTTGACCGCTTCCTCAAATACCTGTGGTGAGTCGGAGGCGACGATCTCTCTGCCGTCTTTGGAGAGGCAAGCTCGAATAAAGTAAGATCCTGAACTACCGGTCTGAATCATTTTTGGAATTTCACCATGTCCGATTGCAATCTTTACACTCGCCAATTGGCTTTAAAGAACAGGAGAATGCCTCAGTCAGGGCCAATGAGCTTATTACCTCCCCCTTTCATGATATGCACTCACTTTGCAAAATCTTGATCACCAATAAATCCATCCCATCTCTCAAAATTCTGCCTACTCTTCTTCTTCTCCTCTTCACCTTCTTGCCTCTCAAAGATACTAATGAGGAATTGTGGGCTCTTCTCTAATGCAGTAATCACTTTCTGTTTCTTTGTGCCTCGTCGAGCTATATAGTCTAGCCATCTTTTAAAACGTGCATCCAGATCTTCAGATGTAACACTAGTGGAAATCGAGGATGCATTTGATGCAGATGCTGTTGGTCTTGCTTCATTGATTACAGCTGAATAATGACCGGATAGCAAAGGAGTTCTTTCATCGTTGGTAGACTCCTTCGTCACCGCCATCCTGAAGCAGACGACTAGGGACTAGGAGCAACAAGGAGGACGTTCCCCACTCATTATGGAGAAGTCAAACAACCTCTTTTTGTTTTTTTTTTTTTTGGTAATTTGAGCCCGTGCACATCGAAACGCCAATTCTTCGCGTGTCAATTGTTCTTGTCTTTCGAAGCCAACACTTCATTTCTAGCACAATACACTGTCACCTTTCTTCCAACTGGAAGAGGATGATGGGACACATGATGTTTTCTACAGTGTTGAAAATTCTCACACTTGCATCATTTGTCATACTTGTAGCAACAGCACCCTCGCCAGTCGATCTACAAGTTGAACGTATTGGTATTCCATTTCCTTCTTGGTCTTCACCAGTATATACAAATGCTACACCATTTAATCAAAATCCACAACTCACTCGACATACACATCTCGCCCCAAGGTTTCACAGACTTTTGAGGTATGGTCTAGATATCAACAGTAAATCTCAGACAGCTATCTTTGTGGCTGGTAGATCAGCTGAGGACGAAGAGGAGGGAAAGCAAGGTGCAAGCACCATCAGCGCTCTAAATCCTAGGAATGGAGATATAGGTGAGTTGAGAAGAGCAATAAGGAGAGTATTCAGAGGTTTAGCTATACTCACTATTGGAACTCAACACAGTATGGAGGTCTATTCGTAATGACACCGATCCCATTCATAGCATGCACCTCGCATCTGAAGTCATCTTGACCCTTAGTGGTCAAAATCGAGTGAGGGCTTCGATGAATCATGCGCTTACAGGTTACCTTTTGTGGACCACAGAGGTACCCGTTTCCGACAATGCTGAGCACAATGGACTAGTAGATGCTGCTTTAATACCCCCTTCATTCACCATTCCTGCCAATGCGCCTGTTTCCGGTGCAGCTCCAGATGCCATAGTCATGGACAGGTCAGGCAAAGTAACTCGTATGTCAGGAGTAAATGGTGGCCTAGTATGGATTGGCCAATCAAACGATGTATTGCCAGAATCAGAAAGCTCGTCCATTCCTGTTAAGATGCACAGTACTCTTACGCACACATATGTCATTTCTTTGGTACCTCACCAACCAAAGTTGCGACTTTTTTCTTCAACAGAAACCTATTCTTTACGTGTCAAAGTCATTTCTTCCAACAGTGGTGTTACTTTTGCTACTTACAATATCCCTGGATCAAATGTCGAAATGTCTTCAGTCAGCTCTAGGGATAACAAAGTTGGTAATGTGCTGGTGCTCGGCCAAGATACCAATGCTTCGCAAGGTATCAAGCCACAATTGGTCTGGCTCCAAACAGATGGTTCTATTCGTTCGCATATGCTTCATATACCGAATGAAAAGACTGAAGTGCAAGTTGAAACATCATCAATTCATATCGTCAAGACAAAGACTGCTTCCCGATACATTTCGCTAATTGAAGTCGCCAATTTAAGCAACCGGGGAGTTGTCGTTGCTGTGACTGATGTTCATAAAGGTGAAGCTTTAAAGATCACAAAGCCAAAGCAAGAGCTTCAAAGTATGTGGCATTTTGAAGAAGACGCAAAGGATGCTGTCTATACTGGTTCGGTGGATCGGAAGGGAAAAGCTTACCTTAATCGAATGTTTTTCAGCGGTGGTCAACATTTGCTCAATTTTCATGTACTCTGGTTAGATGCTCACGACAGCCAAGGTCAAGTAACTGGCTTCTCTTTCCAATGGGATCATGACTTGAACGGTGACATTCTGGCTGCACCATTTGAAGCTTCTCAGGTCAGCGAATTTCAATTGGTCACTCGAGCTGCCTTTGTTACTTCATCGTCATCAATTCGAATGGTACAAGAAGATCGACACTTTTGGATTCGTGAAGAAGGTCTTAGTCACACTACTGCCGCCATCTTGATTGACTTGCCTGAAAGCAAGATGGGAAGTGTGAGTAAGCAGGAGACTGGATTAGAACCCAAAACTCTTCTTGATGGCGAAGATTACTTCCATCGATTGGAAAGACATCTCCTTGCTTTGCAATATCTCCCTCAGTGGTCTGCCGCTGCTATCTGGAGAGGAATTCGAGAAATTCCCGCGTTGAGTCTTGCTTCGTTTGGAATACAGGGATTTGGTGCAAGAAAGGCAATGGTAGATGAAGACATTGGCAAAAGACCCACGGCTACTACTTCTATAAGATCATATGGTGCTGCTCCGCTAGGTGGTGTTGGAGCTCAGAAAGTGTTTCGAGGAAGCAATAATAGAGACATACCCAAAGGTGTTCCACAAGTGAACACTAGAAAAGTAAAGAGCCCTGTCAAAGATGACAGCCCCCCTCCTCCAGTTGCATTGGCTCCACGAATGGCAAATCAAACAGTTGCTAACATGCTAATCCGCGACTCATTTGGGTTTAGGAAATTAATTGTGGCCACTAGTAAGAAGGGCAAGATCTATGCAGTTGACAGTCAAAGTGGTGCTTTCCTTTGGGAAAAGAGTCTGGTTGGATTTGGAGCCGGTGAAGGAGCAGACATTCCCCAAGTCAATATTAAGTTACTGGCACTGGTTCGATCGGTCGGCGGTTCAGGAGTCGATGTAGGAAGTAGCATGCAACAACAGGCCAACGAGGAAGCCTCTCACTCAGAAACTGCCCAACTAGAATATGGTGCACTTCTCACTGTTGTTGCCGAAATTACGGAAGGTTCAGTAATAATGACAAGAATGTGGGAGATTGAACCCTTGACGGGCGCCTTTCCGGGTGGAGAAGCGTCGCAAACAGGCGTCGCCCTCTTCCCAGGACATGCTAAAGATGCTTTCTTACTACCCATTGAGGACGAAGTGACTGGTCAAATCGCAACTGGTGTTGTTGCTCCAAATGATAAAGTCTACATTTGGCCAACCTCTCCTAGCGTTGCTGAACGATTTACGAACATGTCTTCAAACTTCTTCTACACTATCCAAGAGGAAAGCAAAAGGGGAAGTGATGAAAAATCACACAGCATACTTGTCGGCTATACTCCCTCGATGAATTCAGGACAAGTGATTGGTGAGCGAGTTTGGCAATTACCTATTACGGCCAGTGACGAAATCACAAGCATTACAAGACCGAATCAAGATGTCATTGCTAGTCAGGGAAAAGTATTGGGAAGTCGAAAAACTCTCTACAAGTACCTAAATCCTCACTCACTTGTAGTGACAACTAGAAACGTAGCTACTCGCAGTGCTGGTATTATGATTGTAGATGGGATCACTGGACGAATTTTACATGAAGCAACACTTGTTCAAGGAGGTTTGTCTCTTTTCAATGAAGATGGTACGAAAAAGAAGATTCATGTAGTCTTTACCGAAAATTGGGTCAGTGTCGTGTTCGATGTCGATATCGAAGCCAATGACCCACTAGCAAAGTACAAGGGAGCTCACCAACAGACTCGATTAATTAGCATGGAGTTGTATGAAGTACAAAGTACCAAGGATGAGACATGGCAGTGGAAGGGTAAGATGAGTTCATTGGCTAGATTATCGGCAGGAATTCATTCAAATGCCATCCAAGTCTATTCACAATTGTATGTCTTACCAAGTTCTATTCGTGGCATATCTTCGTCTAGAACAAAGTACGGAATAAGTTCAAAAGCTCTCTTGGTTGCAACGAATAGAGGAAAGGTAATGGCATTGCCTAGAAAACTATTGGATCCTAGACGACCAATTGGAAGAAAAGCAACGTCAGAAGAGATGGAAGAAGGTCTAATTACTTACGAAGCTTATATTGCTGAGAATCCAAAGTGGTACATTAGTAATGGTCGGCAAATCCCTTTGGCTAGTCAAATCAAAGCAAAAGCTTCCATGTTGGAAAGTCTTAGTGTTGTATTCATTTATGGATCATTGGACTGGTGGGTGACAAAGGTCGCACCAAGTGGTACTTTTGATCTTCTAAGCGGTGAGTACAAAGAAAATTTTCCGGTAATTCTTATTCATACTGATCGCATTAAATTTCCTCTTCTCATACTGCTACAGAATCATTCAACAAGCCTCAACTTCTTCTTACAATTGTAGCTTTATCTGTCGGTTTGCTGGTCACAAAGCCAATGGTTTCGGGTAAAACATTACGATCGAGGTGGTGAGAGTTGTAAAAGCACACAACACCTCTTGTGGTAGAGGTATAGAAAGAGGTAATAGAGATTAAGTACAGCAACATTCCTCAGCAATATCTAATAAAAAGTTACAATTTACTCTTTGCAATGTCATTACAGTCAAAAATATTGATTCAAGAGCGAAAAGAAAAGCGAGTTTTTTTCCATTTCCTTGAAAGCAGTTAGCCGAGCTAAGGCTTTAGTTTGCAAAATATAAAAGGGGAATAAAACCATACATGCCAATTAAGCGAAACAAAAAGGGTAGGCAGAGCGTAACGGTATATTGGAATAAGAAGTAAAGACAAAGAAATTTGCGAATAGAGAAGAGGAGAAAGACAGACTAGAGAAGAAAGAAAATAGAAAAGGAAAGAAATGACTTGTATTTATGGGCTAGCCATGTATTTTCCTGAAGTGACTGTTCGATTAATTTCACCAAATGTGATACCACTTTGGTCGACTATAGATAAACCAAGAGAACTTAGAGTAGTACCTGGTAATCTCCAACGTACTTCAATTGGTCTAATTTCACTCTTTTGATCAACTTGAAATCTTGCCAAAGCTTTACTTGGTGTTTCTACTGTACTTGTAGAAATTGATTCTGTCAATCTCCAAAATAACTTCTTTTGTTCTGAGGAATATGTTGCTATAGGTTTCGACATAATATTACTAACATTGGTAGAAGTAACGTCCACTGCAATGGATAAATCTTGAATTGAACAAGTAGGTGAAGAAAGACTAGATTTTGATTCAGGATTTGCTGAATAATTGATTAGAATAGACGTTTGATGATCTTCACACCTCCATTGTGTCGTAATATTGAGAGGAGCATATTCTTTCCATCGATTTGGTGAAACGTGTAATTGATACTTTAGTAAAATAGCTTTACTTCCTGCGCTACCCAAAATTGCACCAACATCTAATGTGTATTCTCCTGCTGCATCTAAAGCCTTGAGATAGATTGGATTAGGTGCAATTTTTTCAAGTTGCTCAAATGATTCGATTCGAAGATGTAAAGGTGATCTTGAATTCAGATCCTTTGCGGATACGGCAATTTCACCCACCACCATAATTCTTGAAATCTCTCGCCCGGTGAAGACGACATTTACTCGTTCAGTGATGCTAGCATTGAGACCAGATGAAGTACTTAATGAAGGGTCAATACTTATATTACCCATCTGAGACATTGATCCACTGCTAACCATACTCTGCGTTCGTTCTGACCCTAATCCTGGAGTACCTGTAAATGTACTTGGTGATTGTCCAATAGGACTACTAGCTTGTGGAAGACCAAAAGTACTAACACGATTGATATTACTACCATCATCAAGTGTCATTGTTGGATTATAAGTCGTGTTACGAACATCTCTACGATCTCTTCGAGCTGTGTTACGACGTTGAGGTGTCAAGACTGGAGATCTAGCTGTTAGTAGAGTCGACCTCATTCTTTCCAATGCTGCTTGATCTTGATCTGGATTATCAGAGATTGGTTTTTGTGCAATACTCATACTTGTCATTTTAGCCGATTGCATCTCACCCATTGTTTCTCTTTCTTCTCCGTCCATCAGACTAGGGGAAGCTTGAGGAGTAGCCATATCCCATGGTTTGCGATCTGGTGGTGGAATAGAATAACCTTCTTCGTCAACTTGAGGTGCTGGACTTATCGTAGTTGCAGTTGTAGGTCTACTGCCACTACCTAATCGAGTCGGTGCAAGGGGTGCCATAAGACTACCTCCCACAGCAGCTGCACCTCCTGTATCGGGACGTAATTCAAAGCTACTCCTTCTCTCATCTATCAGTCCACTTCCCTCTCTCTTCTTTGGTGACGAAGATGGAGGTTGCATCGAAGTCTTTGTTGTCTCTGAACTTTCTGGTAAAGCTCCATAGGTGGTTTGAGAATCATTGGCATTACGATTTGATCTACCTCGTCCAAATCTCGTCAGAGCACTCTTGAGAGTACTACTGCCACCAGTTGACCTACTTGGAGTACCTTGGTCTGTACCGCGATCAGTTGAATGTATGGAGGCTGATGAAGACTGTCCAACTCCTCCAAATTCATTAATACCATTACCTTGATGGGCTTTCGAAGGTGAGGGGTTATTAGATGTTTGTCTGCCAAGAAATGTACTTGCTCCCAATGATCCCTTTCGAGTGAGACCAGCAGTGGGTCGACCTGATGTGTTAGTCTCAGAAGCTGGAGTCAACCTTGTAGCAGATGATGATACACCACTTTTCGCTGTACCACTTTTTAAAGCAAATTCTTGCATGTCTGTCTGAGGATCAAAATTAAGTACTACTTGCATAGATTGTTCAGTACTTGACATGAGTCGTTGAGCTGCATCACTTCTAGCTGTTTCATACTTGGTGACTACTTCTTTCATCAGCTCAAGTCTTTGCGAGTCGATACGTTGATAAGCTTCAAATGCAAATGGTGCTTCTGTTTCCCATAATTCAATAGTCTGCTTGAGGTTCCTTTCTGTATCCACTACCTTTTGATGCGCTTGTTCCGCTTTCTTGGATGAAGCACCTTCAACCTTCTTCTGGTCTTTTGCCAATTGATTCTCAAGTGAAGCTATTTCCTTGAGCGTACTTGACAAACCGTCGTCGTGCTATAGAAAGAGAATTTGCTCAATAAAGTCAACTTCTATCCCAAAAATTCACATATAGATTTGTATCTCACTTCTCTCACTCTACCCCAATCGCCTTTGTTGCTTGCACTTCGCATTGGAATTTCACATTCCACCTCCAACTTCCTTTCCAATTCGCCATGTATGCTAGCCATTTCTCCAATTTCAGCTATTAATCTCTCGTACACTGGTGAAAAATTTGGACCTAAAGCAGATGGATCAGATAAAAATGACCTTTTTGCAACTTTTTGAAGTGATTTCAGGTAGTTGCTTTCGACTTCTCGTCGAGCAGCAAAATATTCTGCCCTACATGACAGAAATAAGAAAAGAAGTGTCAGAGCGGCTTCGCATTATTACGCTGCTACTCTGGCCTCAATTACTCACAGCTCATCTGTCAATATTTTCGCCTTGTGCAATCTGTTCTGAATCCTCTGCATTCCTTCCCTAGGCGGCCCTCTCTACCAAATCCGAAAATTAATATCATTCAAGATCGACCGAAAAGTCAAATTACTAAAATCGCTGCTTACTCACCACAAAAGCATTTGCATATGTGTTGGGCACCAAGCCAGAAGTAGAAGGAATTGTTTCACCATTGCCTCCATTCATTGTACCGATGGCAACAGCGGGAAAGACAAGTTAATCCTAAGGGGTATAAGTCTTACGTCAAAGTGTGTAAAGCCGACAAAAGAAGATTGAGAGATCTTCCCCCCCTCTCCACAAACATGAAGGTAGTAGATGCTGATTTTAATTAAGACTAATAATAGTCAGGCCATGTGGTAATCTGAAGCCGACACCTCGGACCACCATTTTTATTATTATATCCCGCTCCTTTCTGTATTAGATAGTCGTTCGCGCAATTTATTTAGTTTTTTTTTCTGTGATTTTCTTTGGTGGTCTTTCTTCGTTTCTGAACTCTAGGCTGCCGCTCTCTCCGGAGATAAAAAAGAAACAAAAGCTTAGAGTCGTTGCGGCTCAACTTCAATTTGAAGATCAGCAGACTGCCGATCACTTCTTTCCTTTTTTCTTCCTCCCTTTTAACAACCACTTTTCTTCTCGAATCGCACATGATGGCTGCTAAGTCGGCTCTCTTTACCCCAGTATCGCTGGGGGAGCATCAACTTTTACACAAAGTAGCATTAGCACCATTGACGAGGATGAGAAGTTCAAATTATAATCCTAGTAGTAAAATGATGGCTGAATATTATGCTCAAAGATCGACCGAGGGTGGTCTTATTATTACAGAAGCAACTCTGATTTCACCTCAAGCAGGTGGTCAACAGACTATACCAGGAATTTGGAATGCAGAGCAAGGTAAATATTGGAAATCCATAACAGATGCTATACATGCAAAGGGAGGTATATCATGTTGTCAACTTTGGCATAGAGGTCGATGTCCAGGAAAGAGGCAATGGGAATATGAAGGGAAAAAGTATACACCTGTTGGACCTAGTGCGATTCCAGAAGCAGAAGGAAAACCAATTCCTAAAGAATTGAGTATTGCAGAAATTGAAAATGTCATTGTAGAGTATACAAATGCTGCCAAAGTAGCTATTCAACAGGCCGGTTTTCAATTTGTCGAAATACATGATGCTAATGGGTACTTATTAGATCAATTTTTACAATCAATGTCCAATACTAGAACAGATGAATATGGTGGTAGTCTAGAAAAGAGGTTTACACTATCATTAAAGGTATTGGATTCAGTCACTAAAGCAGTTGGTCAAGAAAAAGTTGGAATTCGTTTATCTCCCTTTTCTGAATTCCAAGGGATGAAGGAAAAGGAACCAATGAAAACATTTGTTCCATTGGTTGAAAAGATACTTGAGCAATTTCCTAGATTGGCATATATTCACTTGGTTGAATCTAGAATGAATGGAGGATCAGATCGTGAAAATTACTCTGATAATGAGAGTTTAGATGCCATTAGAAAAGTAATTAACAAGCACAATCAAAAAACAGAGGCAGGTGTTCAAATTGTTGTTGCAGGTGGTCTGACCGCTGAAGTAGCAATGAAGCATTCTCAAAAATACCCAAAAGAAATACTTGCATTTGGTCGATATTTTATTTCCAATCCAGACTTACCAGAGAGATTACGAAATGATTGGCCATTGACAAAGTATGATCGATCTACCTTTTATACTCCGGGCGAGAAAGGTGAGTGAGAAAGCAAAGATGGTGAAATGTTTGCCGGTATCAACAATCTATTCCCATCCTTTTTCAGGTTACGTAGACTACCCAAAGTATGAAGCTCGTGCAAATTTGTGAGAATCCTTTTTTGCCCCATTAGTGGTTTTAAAAGCAAAAAAAAAAAAAAAAAAAGTATAAATTCCGGATATAAATCTTGTAACAAATGAATAAAGAAATAAAGAGGGGAAAAAAAAGCCACAGTAAAGGCCCGATTGACTTACACACTTTTTATATTCTGCATTTTGATTAAAAAAAAAGTTCTTCCGCTGTTTTTACACAAAGAGAATTGAATTGGTTTGATGAGAGAGATCTTGAAGGAAGCAAGGCAATTGATCTGAATCGCATATTTGTTGTTGTTTCTTTTCTTTCATTTTACCGGCATGTGAAGATGAGGGGGGACGCCAATTCACTCAAGTAGGGTTCACAGAATACAGATCAATTTATAAAAAGCCAATTATTACTAGGTCATCTAGGTGTTGACTTTTTTTAGCTTGTTTCGGAAAGTAACAACATGTAATCACTTTTCCGTAATGACATGGAATACTATTTTTAGGGATATATACCAAAGTAAGGGGATATTATAAACTCAAAGTCCGGTTATGGGATTTTTTCATATGTAAAGTCGCCACAATATTGATCCTTTTGTCTTTTTTTTTATTTTCTGATTCCGGATTATTTGTTGCGCCAATAATTTTCTTCGTAAAAGAATGATAATTCGATTATTAAAATGCTAGATATTGGAATGGTTAAGTTTTCATACCGTCCCGTGTAATCCACAAATACAAGATCAGTTTGTATTAGTTCATTTCCAACACCCACGAGTGCGTGTCTCGTGTATTACTCTATCCCTCTCTTGTTCTACCCTCTCGCTATTCCTTCTGGGTTGCCTGTTTTGTTTTCCCTTTTTTATTTATTTTCCACATTATCCTTCCCTTTTCTCATCTCTTTCTCTCCATTTTCTTTTGATCCTTTTAAGCCTTTCTGACATCCTCTTGTCAGTCAGTCAAGTAGGATACTTATATACACTTATAAATAACTGGAATTGTTGGACATCGCATAACTAAAAACAGCACTGCCGCGCCCTTTCTTTTGCTTCGCCTCCGGTTCTTTCAATTAGTCTAGAAATACAATTTTAACATCTCTCAGTCGACTTTCCCTGGGTTATCAATAATCTCTTTTCTTTTGCTCTACTTCTTGCCATAGATATCGGCAATCTCTTCCTTTATTTGGTTACCTAGCTGTTTTATCAAAGGTGAGTTTCTAAGGATGTCCAAAAGGAAAAATTCGAAAAGATACACTGCATAGGCAGAAGTGACATGGGTACAGGACTCTTTGATATTGGCATGGTGGGGTAGCTGCCAAGCGGAGCTTAATTGGCGCAGATCGGTGCGGAGAGAGGTCGCTCTTTGGAAGGAGACGAAAGGCAATGAAAGAACATGCAATGGTCCCTGTTTATTGGGAATATGCCTTTCCTTTTGCGCTTTTTATTATTTTCTTTATTACTTTAGTAGAAGCGCGCCGGATCCACTCTGGAGGGTCCTTCAGAAACAAATCTGCTGTGCCTCCTTTGTTCCTTCCATCAATCTTTCATTAGTAAAAATTTGTTCAACTAACGATAATTGTCTTTCCATCTTTGTTAAACTAGTTTATTTGCCTCACCACCTCTCATATCTCTAGAATAACATGGCATCTGCAGACTTCGCAAGGCTCAGTATTTTCGGGTGAGTGTTTGCTATTACCTTCTTCGTTCTTAACATGATCCTGAAAACTGTCCCTCATTTGAACAGTACTGTGTTCGAAGTGACTACCAGATATGTGGATCTACAACCTGTAGGAATGGGTGCCTTTGGACTTGTTTGTTCAGCAAAGGATCAATTGACAAGCACTTCAGTGGCTATCAAGAAGATTATGAAGCCATTCAGTACACCAGTTTTGTCGAAAAGGACTTATCGAGAGCTAAAACTATTGAAGCATATTAGACATGAAAATGTGAGCTGCTATTTAGGTAAAAGATCGAAGATTTTATTACATACTGACACCTTTGGCCTTGTCTTTGTAGATCATCTCATTGTCAGATATCTTCATTTCTCCTCTCGAGGATATGTGCGTAGCATTTCGTGATACAGAGAGATAAATGACAGCTACTGACGTGCTCATTGTCTTCATCTTTACAGCTATTTTGTCACTGAATTGCTCGGAACTGATCTGCACCGACTGTTAACTAGTCGACCTTTAGAGAAGCAATTTATTCAATACTTTTTGTATCAAATTCTTAGAGGGCTCAAGTACGTTCACTCGGCGGGTGTAGTTCATCGAGACTTGGTAAGTGATGATGATAAAGGGCAAGATTAGAATTGACAGGCTTATCGATAATCGTGTGAAACAGAAACCAAGTAACATTCTCGTCAATGAGAACTGTGATTTAAAAATTTGCGATTTCGGATTGGCACGTATTCAAGACCCTCAAATGACTGGTTATGTTAGTACTAGGTACTATAGAGCGCCTGAGATTATGTTGACTTGGCAAAAATACGATGTGGCGGTAGACGTATGGAGTGCAGGGTGTATCTTTGCGGAAATGTTGGAAGGTAGACCCCTCTTCCCAGGAAAGGATCATGTCAATCAATTCTCCATCATTACTGAATTGCTAGGAACACCTCCCGATGAAGTCATTCAAACAATTTGTAGCGAAAATACGCTTCGATTTGTTCAATCACTACCAAAGAGGGAGAGAGTACCATTTTCGCAGAAATTCAGGAACCAAGACCCACAAGGTGAGTACCCCTCAAAAAAAAAAAAAAAAAAAGAAAGAAGGGGAAGAATGTCAAGATAGAGGAAATTATTTACTAATCGTTTTTCATTTCAATTTTCTACAGCTCTTGACCTGTTGGAAAAGATGCTAGTCTTTGATCCTAGAACCCGTATTACGGCAGCAGAAGCTCTATCGCATCCATACTTGGCACCTTACCATGATCCAACTGATGAACCAGAAGCAGATGAGCCATTTGATTGGAGTTTCAACGATGCCGACTTGCCTGTAGACACTTGGAAGGTGATGATGTACAGTGAAATTCTTGGTAAGTTACAAAAGAAAAGTAATGATTTCAAGTTGCACTCTTTGTCCTGACATAAAACTTTTACTTTTTAAAAATAGATTTCCACAACATTGATGATGCTCAAAACAAAGCAGCCGGATCAGTGCCACCTCAAGCAAATTAGTAGATATATAAGATTACAAGAAATTTTCAATTACAAGGAGGAGAATTTTGTTGTTATTGTTGAATGAAATGGCATAACAAAGAAAAGATCAGAATGAAAAAAGAAGAGTGCAGTCACTCTACTTTCTCTTGCCGAGGTGATCTTTACGTATTCACTTTGCTCCCTCCCTTTTCTTTTTCCTTTACGTGTCCATCACGTAACCTACTGTTGTTGTGGTTTACTTCAGCATTGTTCGCTTGCACAGCCAGGTTTATTCTATCTACATTAGCAATCTTCCACCATCCACAACTTGCTCCTCCCTTGTCTACTTTCTTTGTCTTCTTTTTAATTTCCTCTATTATTTTTCCCTCAATTCTTTGTTTTCTCACCCCTCCATCTCTCTTTCTTTTTTTTTCATTTCAACTTTCATTCTCGATTATGTTGGTCGTAGACTATCTTTTGCTGGGGTACACACAAACACGGGAAAGCAAGGCAAAAGACCTTTACTTTAGGGCAAAGATGAGACAAATACAACAACAAAAATAATAAAATAAAAGTTTTCCTTCTTTAAATAAATCATAATAATAAATAATGAAATTATCACCAGATTTGTATTGACGTAGGAGGACTAAAACACAATCAACTACCAAGCACTTGTCTCCTTTTCGCCATCTATAAAAGAACTTTGCAGCATGTAGGGTTAGATTACTTTTTTGAGAGCGAGGAAGGGAGGAGAGCGCAACGATAAAAAGACAATCAAGGTAAAGATTGTTGTTGCAATGGTTATTTTTTTTAAATAGCGCAGAAATACATGAAAAGTTACGTGAAAAAAAAAAAAAGAAACAAGAAACAATTTTCAAGAGAATAAAGAAGCGAAGGAAGAGGAGTCCCTCCCCGTCAGAGTTAAAAAATAAATTCTCTTGACCAAATTGATAATTGAAAATTGAATTGATTTTTTTTCTTCTATAATTATTAATAAGCCTTTGTCTTGATACTGAATCTTTCTCGTAATGACTTTCCAATTAAGAAAAGAGGTGGTACACTAATTAGCCAAAGAGCAGCTACAATACCACCTTCAGTTCCAAAAACAGTTAGAGTACCAGATCTTTCAGCCCAAATTGTTTCAAAATAAGGAACAGCAAAACCACCTAAAACTCTTGCTAAATTTACTAAAGCAGAAATTTCACCTTCACGACCTGGAAAATCCAAAGAAGCTTTTGCTAAAACAGCAACAACAATAATTAAAGTTCCTAATTCTACGAAACCAATACCAAAAATTACACCTGCTAAATGATTTTTTGAAACGTTTGCCCAACCAAATAAACACATTCCTAAAACGTAAAAACAAATTCCTGGAATCGTTGGAAGTAAAAGATCTTCTGATTCAAGTACACCATTATTCCTCTTTCGACTAAAATTAGTTGACCATTTTGATAACATTCTTGCTACAAATTCACCAATAAATGCACCAACAATCGGTGTCAAATACATGGTTGCAACTCCATCTTTACTAAGTCCAAATCCAAGAGGTTTAGGTTCACCTAAAAATACAGGATTAGTAACGTTGATTCCAATAGTAAAACCAAAAGACCAAGCAACAAAAAATACTAAAAAAAAGAATTGAGGTCTCCATAAAATATTGATAAAATCAAAAGCAGAAGAAAGTAAATTAGTTCGATATTTTGCCATTTTAATACCAGTTAAACCAAGTAATGATTCAATTCTATAACGTAATCCAGTAGTTGGTCTAGCAGGTACTGGATGAATGTGTCGATCATACATTGTTTCTTCTCCAAAGATAGCAATCAAAATTACGACTAAAACAATGAAAAGTGTTCCTGTACCATAAGCCCATCTCCAACTTTGTCTAGCGCATAGATAACCAAATAACCAAGGACTTAAAAAAGGACTTGCAATATATGCCAATGTCCAAATTGCAATGGCTCTATTTTGACGATGTACTGGATAAATGTCTGCAATAATATAAAGACCAATCACTTGAGGAGCAGTTGAAAAAAAACTTTGTAAACATCTCATAGCAGCAAAAGTTTTTAAATTTGTTGAAAATGTACAACCACACATGAATGCAGCACCAAAAACTTGAGACCAAAATAAAACTGGTAATCTTCCATATCTTCTACAAAACATTACAGCAACTAAACCACCCCAACCTAATAAAAAAATGGACCAATTTGAAGTTAAATTATTGATTTCAGCCACTGTAGTATCGAATTGAGCGGCCAAATTAAAAAGAGAAGCAATTCCAACACCAGATGAAAAATCTGGTACAATGGCAGCAATGGAAGCAATAAAGAGAATCATAGTCTTTCTTCCTTCAGACCAAGCTTGTGGATCTTCTGGTCCCAAAGGTTGAGGCCAAAGAACAGTTTTACCATCAGGTGATAATTTCAATTTACTTGCGAGCTGATTTATAAAGAAGAGGTAAGGAGGGGGGAAAGGGAAGAAAAAGGGAAGTCAACTCTCTTTGCCAATAATATCACTCTCTCTCTCTCTCTGTGTGGTGTGTGTGTGTGTGTGTGTGTGTGTGTGTCGTGTCATGGCTCACCTCTTCACCAAATTCTTGTCGAGCTTCTTCAGGATCTAATACCCATCGACCATCACGCTGTTCGTGATGACCATGTTGTTTAGCAGCATTGGCAATACCTTCAGTCAATGTAGTGGCAAGAACTGGAAATTCTGCATGATTACCCTTCTTTTCAATGTCATTAGAGGAAGAATGAGTAGACATGCTGTATGTTCTTAAAGGGGGGGAAAAAAGCCCTTATCTCCCACTTAAAAGGAGAAGTTGGGCAAGCAAGTAGAAAGGAATAGAGGAGAATTATAGAAGAGAAAGGTATAGGATGTGAATCAATTACAGAGGAAAAGGAAGATTATTGCGGGGAACAGCTATTGTAGAGCTCTTATATGTATGTCAATCGGGAAAGGGACTTCCGTGCAGTCAAAAAAGGCCGAAGAAA
Organism: Exobasidium cylindrosporum; assembly: GCA_023273805.1. Lineage (NCBI taxonomy): Eukaryota > Fungi > Basidiomycota > Exobasidiomycetes > Exobasidiales > Exobasidiaceae > Exobasidium > Exobasidium cylindrosporum. The sequence continues at coordinate 5,356,796 of CP096878.1, forward strand.
AAAGGGGAAAAAAAAAATAAGAATGAGGCAAGGGTAACAAAAATGGGAGGGTATAAAAGGTTTTTCATTCGTACGAAAGATGGAAATGGTAGAGAGAGAATAAATAAATAAATAAAAAGATAGGTACCAGTACTACGTTACTCAGCACAAGGTTTAATCAAGTCACCTGCAGGAAGGGCCGCCTTTTACTACCGATTTTAATGAAGAGCTGTTCAGTGCCTGGCCACTTTCCCTTCTTTTTTTTTTAAAAAAATAAAAAAATAAAAAAAAATAAAAAGCCTTGACGTTGAGGTACGCGACGCTAGACCCTTTTTGATTATTTTTATTGATAAAGTACAATTCTTCTACCTCGATTTCCGAAGCTATCTCTAAGGCCGAGACAGTTTCCCGACGGCTTCAATATGCATAAAGAAAGTCTGTTGCCCTAATTGCTTGCTTACCCCACAATGAGATACTGTATTCTGATTTTCATTTTGGCAGTCAAGCTCTCTGTCTTTTTGTCTCTCTCTCTCTTCTTCCTTCTTATTTTTGCAAATTGATTTCAGCTTTATCCCATTCTACTGAGAGATATCCCAATGATGTTATAATAATTGACTTTTCTCAATTGATTTCTTGATACGTGCGAGTGAGGAGTTGAAAGTAAAGGCGGTCAACCGGTCGACATGAAATGGCTAATTTACTACGAAATGATAGGCCACAGACAACATGTAGGTACCATCTTTGTGGCTTGAATTGACACAAAGTTAAGAGACAAGTAGACCTTTGATTATTAAAGTCCAATGTCGGAGGCCTTTGCTAATAAAGAAAAGAAAAAAAAAGTTTGCGGGGTTGAGGCTTATACGATCGCAGTGAAAGGCAATATTTATCCTTTACGTAAATTGAGTGCAAACATGTACTCATCCTCTGGTATTCTAGCTATCTTGAGTCTAGATTGATTGAGAATAAAGATATAGAAAATTGTGTTGGTAAAGACAAGGAGAAAAATAAACTGATGACACCTAACTCACCTCTCTACTAGCTCCTTTCCAGTTTCTACTTCATCCATCGTTGTCCTAATTTTATTAGATCTTGCCAAAATAACATCAACTTCCATCGTATGACCTCTAGCTAGTAAACAATTCTGTATCGCTTCTTGTTGAATTTCTCCCATAGTACCGACTCGGTCACTGGCATGATAGATGTAACGCTCTTCTGTCCTTACAGTGATTGCATGCCATTGACACGCCTTGATTCTTCGAATGATTTCTTCCACGTCATCTTGTTGTCCTTCAAAGCAGAGATAGCCAGGATAGCTGATGGAAAAAGGGGCAGCAAGATCAAGTCTTGTGTTTAATACACTTCTGATCACAAAGCCACTCACCCAGACTTGACAAGACCATATAGGCTCAATTCCGAACACCAAGCAGTCATATCACGTTTCTTAGAGGGCGCTTTGAGGTGGTCTGTGAGTCGTTGGCGAAATTATGGTCAGCTATATCTGAGAGAGAGATTAAATAATTCAACTTAGTACTCACGAGTCCAAAAGATGACTCTTGACATCTTTACTTGTCGATTCAATTCAAAATCATCTGAATACTCTTCTTTGCTATCCTGTTCTACCTGACTTGCAATCTGCATTGGCTCATCAATCAGGTATGCTTGAATCGCTGTGAAAATGTCAAAGACAATGTTTTCAAATCCTGTCAAGTGTCTTTTTCATCTCTGAGACTTTCAACTATGATCAATGACATACTTTCTTAATAACCTCTACCCACCTTGATTTTGTGCCTCTTTTCTTCGTTCATCTATTATTTTCTTGATTCGAGTAAGATCATCTCGACTGACATTTGGACCTTGAAGTGTCAAATCAACCTCGCCTGTTGGGTCATGAGCATGAGCAATATTAAGCCATAGGTCTGAACCAGCACCTTCATTGTCTAAACAAAGTGCATACGCTAAAGGGGGAGGTTGATCATCTATTCTTTCTCCTTCAATCAGACATTTCCAAATTTCAATTTCCTTTTGAGATCCTCTCCATTGAAATTCAGATCTAGTTGTAGAAGCTTGGATAAGCTGCACTTCTGCTACTTGTTCCTCCAATGATGGCATGTATTGAGTCTAGTCAAATTAAAAATTCTTCTATCAAAAGTCCTAAATGTGTTGTTTAAAAAATAAATTTTCTAAAGATCTCTTTTTGAGAAATTCCACGTGGATGTAAGAGATCGCGTTTTGGATCTTACTCTTTATATCGTTTCTCTTTCGTCGTGGAAACGAACTGATCTCGAGCGATCACCACCTTGTTCTAACACCTTTCCATCAAGCATGCTTTGCAAGTGGTGAATTACTTTGGCGCGTGTCGCTATAAACAATTGAAGGTAGACTATGGCGACAGATTTGGTTCGTTATGTGACTCAGGAAGTGGCAGCCGATGGACCAGAAGGTGAGTCAATATGTTCAAATGTAACATGTTTAGACGGGTTGCTAGGTGTTGGATGAGATTGATTCAACTAGCCGCGCATTTGTGACGTATTTGTTACTTTTCTTTCGTCTTCTTAAATGCTAACCTGGCTTCAGTGTGTAGAGTAGACGGGCAGGTATAGCGAGGGGTTGGGCGTTGGTTCGAGTAGCAGTCGGAATTCCATTGCATATGCTTATTTTTTTCAATATGAAGAGAAATAAAGTTAGGGATTGTAATCTAGACGAGATTATGTTTGCATTTGCGCGCCGGATCATGTCACTCATCAATCAAATGCTATTAAATTCTTTACAGGTTCTTCATGGGACAGATTGAATGGCTTCATAGATGATTTTGTTGGTAATGCATCTAGCTCTTCAATTCACTCTAATCAATTGGTCGATGACGATCTTCGCAACTATGTCATAAGCAAACTTATTCAACTTCCAAATCTATCCCCTGGTCGGTTAGTAGCAGCAGCAACAAGGGAAAGCAAACCCAAGGGGAAAGCTGTTAAGAAGGAGAAGAAGAGCAATTTCGATGATGAGGACGATTTTGATAGTGAAAATGAGTTTGATACCGAGACCAAGACGGTATTAAATGCAAATTTGAATGCCGACAATGATGCAGAAGTAACAGGACTGGACTACGTCGAGATGACAAGAGGCGACAAGAAAGTGAGCTTAGCAGACTTGAAAAGCAAATATGGCGATAGTTTCCGTGTGGTGGCAGATGAAAAGTCGATAGCGGCCGTATCTAAAGGAAATTGTCAAAATGTTACTCCGCTTATGTATCAGACTTTGCTATATATCATGAGGAAGAGAGGTTCAGGCGTCAGCTATACAGAATTGGCTGAAAAGTTCAAATTTACTTCCTCGAAAACATTTTACATTGACAAAGAATTAGGATTACGAGGTCTGACTTTAAGATTCAGATCGCCACACAAAGGTGTGTTGGTTAGCTGGATAGTGGCAAAGCGTTATGCTCATCAATGCTCGAAATTAAGCTCTTCACTTAAAAATGGCAATCAAGCGGATGAAGACGAAGCAGAAAACAACAGTCAGCTAGTAGATGATGATGCTGTTGGAGGGGATGCTCAATTGGAGGAAATGCCGAGGGACGCTGTTGATCAATTGATCAGAAAGGGAAATGAGAATAAAATTGACGATGTAGATGGAGAAGACGATAATATTGAAGAAGGAGAGGAAGAAAGAATAGAGGAAGACATGGATGATAATTGTATGACAACTCTTCATGGCTTACTTGCCTATCCTCCACTCAAAAATGCAGAGCAAGAAGCGGTTCTATTCACTGATAGAACAGTGATGCGAATGAGAGTGCTCAAGTTGCTTACATCTTCGAAAAATAATGCAACTATTCGAGCTGATTTAATAGTCAGAATTGGAATAAAGGAACCTGATCGTCACAAAAGAAAGGTTTTCAATGCACTTATGAGGCAGATGGAGACAGAAGATTACATTCAAAGGTGTCTTCTAAAGCGACCATTACATCACCGCCAAGATCACAAAGAACATTGTTGGATGGCCACAACAAAAGGCATTGAATACTATAATCATCTAATTTCAAGCAGTCACCAAAAAGAGACGAAAAGGATGCGAAAGGAATTGTCTGCAGAACTTGAATCGAGCAATAGTAAAATGTACGCAGAAATCTCGTTTGGAAGGCAGCTCGTTGAGAAGGTAGAAAATTGTAAATCTGAAGGGATTCTCATTGAAACATTGAATGATGAATTTGGAGGAAATCAAGATCGAAGAAGAGATTTGGATCATATATTGAATACATTGAAAAGGTCAAATAATTCACATTATGCTGACTTTAGTATATATTCTGCTTTACAACAGGATGGTCGAACTAGAAGTCAACGCTTTTGGACTAGACAACATCGACCTACTAAGGTGGCTCCCAAGGAAAAGCGAGAAATTGAAGCCGAACAGTTCAACTCTTGGGTAGATTTACCATTTGAAGAAAGCATTCCCTCTTTTGACGAATGGTGTCAAAGAACGGGGCTGACAGTAACAAGGAATACAAGAATTCATAGTAATAGAACAAATAGCAACATGAACAATGAAGTTCGTCACGTATTAGGAGAGGGTACGACGTTAATTGATAGAGAATTACCGACACATGCTATAAATGCCAACAAGCTAATAATACCTGTCGAGGACAGAGAAGAAATTTTTCAGATAGAGGCTGCGTTGGGTCTTGAAAAAGAGCGTGATGTTGTGCTACAAGCAGATCTCAATAAAAGTATACGGGAACAGTCGGTCGCTTTTTCAACTTCAAATAATGATGTCAAGCCTGTAAAGCTTGGAAGGCCACGTACTAGGTCCAGTGAATTTGCTCAAAAGCAAGCTGAGCAATATCAAAAACGAAAGGAGGCCGCTTTAATTGCAAGAAGAGAAAAGAGGCGTGCAGAAGGTCTTTCCAGTGAGGACGAAGCTCCCCCTCGCCCTCCCAGAAAGAAGAAGAGGGGATCACTTGTAATGGAGAATGAGCAAGGTACAACGTCTCAATCTCATGGTACTTCTAAGTTCGCGTCCAACAATGCAGATCTTGATCCAGTCCTCGTAGAAATGGATGTACAAGTGCCGACAGTAACAACTTCATCATTATCTGAACTTACTAAATTGAATGGAAGCTCAATGCCCAAAAGAGTACAAAAGACGTTGAATCTAACTACGATAATGAAGTATGAAAAAGTTCAAGACTTCTTCCGTCATGTGTTTATTATCGAATCTTCACAATTTGATTATGAATACAGAGCCTACCTCAAGACAATCCTAGGAACTGATGAAAATTTACAACAATATGAAATGGATCGAAAATTGCGTCATAAGATCTTTGCCGATCTCAAACGAAAGTCCATTATAAAAATGACTAAAGTAGCAGCTCCCGTTCTTTCAAAAGAAAGTCAGCGAACAATCTGGTATTGGTCTGAAATACAAGAATCGCAATTAAGCAAGTTTTGTCGCAAAGTAAGTGAAGGAACAGCTACGACAAATCGAAGGCAAGATACAATCAATGGAAAGAGACACACAATTATGGACGTAGGTCAAATTGATGCTCCAGAAAGCTTCCTTCGAAGGGTGGGAACCAATTTTGATTTTAGTACAAATGATTTGAATACTTTCTTGGCCATTGAAGGAAATCGTAAGCATTTGTTAAGCAACAATTCAATTAGAGGTCAATACACTGGTAGATTACCAGGTCTAGGAGCTCGCCTTGAATATCTTCATAAAACAATGATTGATTGGCTTCAGAGTGAAGAATCAAAAGGTGAATGTAGAGAATTCAAATATCATGATTGGGTAGTAGATTTGAGTTGGTGGGCTTCTGAAGCAAGACTCAATCAGTACTTTAAATTGGCGCTTTCACCCATCAATGAAGCAATCTTAGAAGCAAGTCAAGATTACGAAATTACCAGGCTACCTATAAAGGAAGTCAATGAGGAACTTAAAATAGCTTTACAGCTCAAAGTTGGAGGGTCAGGATGTCAAACAATGTTGAAGCCACTACTAGACTATCTAGGTGTGTTTGACCTTGCTCACCCGGTTGAAGCATTGAGAGATGGAACATTTCGTGATTTGCAAGGTGATCATGATACTCTTCTCTATCGTTTCTCGCCTGTTGGTCGCCTGGTAGGATGGCAAGAATGTGGTGACATGGAGAAAGTTGAGGTACCATTCAATTTTACTGAGCCAAAACAAGTCGAGCAATACTGGGAATCAATTAATACTAGCTGTACAACACTCAACTCCAAGGTGGAAGATACTAGTCAATTACCACAATTACAAGCTGATTTGTATACAGCACTCCAATTAAAGTCTGCTTGGTATCGCAAATATCACCTACTAAAACCACAACACACCTTCTTGTCACACACCATTCAACTAGGGGTAAATCACAATGTTGTAGATAACAAGACATTACTGGAACGTATCTCGAGGGCAAGTATCACACCTGTATGGATTCTCCAACGTTTCTACGAAAGAAGATTTGGAGTAAAAGGCGTACAAAGTATTCCAGAGCCTACCAAGAGAAGAATCCAGCATTTAGAAATTGAGGGTAGCAATACGACTTTGACGGTGAGGCAAGCTAATAAGATCAAGAGGAAAGCTCGTCTTGTACAAGAGGCGCGACTCAAAGAATTTGACCATACCATCAATGGCTTTTTTGATGAGCGTGATATTGAAAAGCATTCTCGAGAAACATTTTTAAATGCTTTGTCATCAATTAGGAAAAGTTATGGTAGAGGTGAGGTTGGTATCACAATGAAAAGAGTACTTCAAGTATTTGAAGAAGTCATGGAAATCTATAATTCTGGAGATGTAAGTTTTGAAAGCAATGTCAAAGGCAAGAAAAAATCAAAAGCTTCAAAGAAAAAATGGAATGAAGCAGCAGCAGCGAGTGAGAAGGATACAATCAAAGATAAAGTCAGCGCACGAAAGCCAGCTGTTGAATGGACAAAGGCGAGAGATGAATTATTAAGAGATGCAATAGTAATTTTAAGGTGTAGAAATAAATTCAAAAATCCTGCTAAAGTAACTAAAAATTGGGCTGCTTTAGATCAAGTTTTACCTGAAATTAAAGCAGCCACACGTAATAGTCGATTTGATCAAATTCGACAAGCAGTTGGAGAAGAAGCGTATTTGAATCAATTAGAAGTTGAATGGGAAGCATTATGGTCTAGACATCGAGGAACAAATTTATTAAATGATCCTAATCCAACCGATCCAACTGACTTTGATTTGTGGGAACATGTCAATTTCCTTCGAAATAATATTAACAAGTTTCAAGTAGCGGAAAAGGTTGATAATGAAAGTGGTGATCCTCTACCTTTGGATGGTAGCATCATGTTCAATATATTCGACTATGAGCGACCACCTCGATTTGGCTATGATCCTTTTGGTACTTTGGCCAGATTTACCACTGCTGACACAAGTGGAGAAGATAAGAGCAGGGCATTACGTGGTCATGCTCTCACTTTGGCTACTAATGCTATGGGAGTCTTTGCTTTTGATGATGATGATTCTGTCTCGATGAAAAAGTCTAAAAGGGAAAAAGGTATTGCAAATAGTCTTGTCAAGATGATACTTTGCACAAGGGAAGAAGACTACGTAGAAGAAGTGGCAACTAAGCTGGCTTTAACTAATGCAGGAGAGAAAGTAATGAATGAAGTTTTAAAACAATTAGAGGATACAAAGATTATTAAAAGAAAGGCAAAGGAAGGTAGACAATTACCAAATCGTAATTTCACCTTTACTGAAGAGTATGAAAAATTTCTTACAGATTCATTGGAAACTCTTCCTTTCTGGGAAATTGCGAATAAGCTTAAATCAATAGTAAACAATGGAAAGGAAAAGATGATCATGTTTCGAGTCAATGGTGATTCTGAAATTGCAGCTTGCTTGACATTGATAAGTCAAAATTTGGTAGAAACGGAAATGGATCTTAGTGGAATGGAAAGGCTAAAAACAGCTACAGAACCCAATACTAAGATAATGCATGATCATGAATTGGAAGTGCCAGTGATCATTAGCTTGAAAGAGGATACAATAATGACGAAAGATAGTAGAAGAGGAATGGAAAAGTGGTCAAGATTATACAGTACAATACCAGAAAGTGAAGATATTTTGAAATGGCAGAGCAATGAAGAAACAGCGACAAATGACAATTTACTTACTCGAGTAGACAAAGCATGGCAGCTCTGGATTAGCAAGCTTAGGGGAGATAAGAAATTGATTGGAAGACGACTGAAAGTTGCCATTGATGAAGCTGGACCAGATGGTATCACAAAGAAAGATTTACAAGCCATCATTCAATCTCAACATTTACCATCACTAGTAGAAGATGTAATTCGAGGCAACACCAATACGATTCCACTTCCTTTACTCTTTCCCTCACATTATGAAGCAAGTAGACTGATCTCTGCCCAATTTCTCCCTTCTTGGACAATTCAATGTACTACACCAGGTCAAGCAATCTTTCCTTACAAGTGGTATGATATTCATGGCCATTTCAATGAAGAAATTTGGTTTCAATCCATTCAGCTCGTTACCCACGCCATCATCACTAGGCCTGGAATTACTTTGGCCCAAATTTTGAAACAATTTAGACTTCTCTTGGATCGAAGTGAATTATGTCGCTTGATCAATGTGTCATGTCAAGCTAAAATTATTGAAAAGGTCTACTCTAAAGATGAGAGTGTACGAGGTTCAGCAGCAGAATGGAAGGCAGAAAATGATAAAGAGATTGCATTTATTGCAATTGATTAATCGTGATAATGATGTAGTGTAGTAGGCAATGTAATGAAATATAAATGACATAATGTACAATTGTAAACATGAATGAAATGAAATGCTTGGAAATGTTTTATTTTACTCGACCTAATTATCCTCCTCCTCCTCGTCATCTTCTTCTTGATCATCATCTTCGGCTTGCTCCTTTTCCTTTTGAGCTGCTGCTCGAATATCTTCATCATTTAGATGTAACTTTTCCTTTCTGATACCCACATCAGTAAGGCCTCTTGCCGTCTTTTTTCGTAAATTATTCAATTGATCTTCTCGATTAGCCATACCCTGAACATCCCATTCTAATATCAAGTGTCTACCAAGCAAATGACTATGTCGTAAACTCTTGTATGCATTCTCTGCTTCCTTTCGATTGACAAATTCAACGAAACCAAATCCTCTTACTCCAGCTGCACTTCCACCACCCGAACCAAGATTAGCTGCACCTTTTCGAGGCACTCGAATTGACTTTACCTTACCGTGAGCGGCAAAGAGCTCACGTACATCTTTTTTACTTGCTTGAAAGGGTAAATTCTTGATAATGAGCTTAGTAGAGGGAGCCAAATCATCAGATCCATCCACAGAACCTCTAATATCATCCACATCATGACCCCGCTTTGCGAATGATACAGACAAGAGATGTCCATCCAAGGTAGTCTTGTCGATTGCTTTCTGTGCTCTTCGTGCTGCTTCTGCTGTTCGGAAACCAACAAATCCATATCCCATACTCAACCTTGCAGCACCGTTCTTGCTCATCTTACGCTGAATACGGGCAAAAGCAAATTCATCAAGGTTACCGAAGATGGAAGTCAACCGTTCATCTGTAGTAGAGAATGCTAAGTTCTTGACGAAGAGTGTCAATGAAGCATCCACCGGAGCATCTCCTTTTTCTTCCTTGCCTTCATCTGTTGCATGAGTGACTGCAACAAGTGGTCTAGGTACAGAATCAGATATGATGCCCAAAGGAGCCTTTTCTAGGTACAAGACTGAATTGCCTAGCCTCTTGTATGCAAGAGCCTTGAAGGCAACCTTGCTCTCCCCACCCACTTCCATTTCAACAATAGCAATTGTTCCACTGGGTGGCATGACTACTCTTTCGACCTTACCAAACTTTTCAAAAAGATCTTGTAGTATCTCTGCTTTGGTTCCAAATGGAATGTTCTTGACTAGCGTTACGGTATCTGATCTTTTAGTAGTACTTCCTTGAAAAGCTTCTACATTGATACCTTCTTTCTCTAAATAATCCTTTGTTTCTTGAATTACGCTGGTCTCTGCCAATGCCAGCCTGACTGCAGGACTAAGACCTTTGCCATTCTGCTCCTCTTCGGGATGTAAGATATCACTTTTGTCTATTCCCAATCGACTGGCTACACTACTTGCAACAGCATCTGAGCTCATGAAAAGTGTACTCCAATTGAAATCTTTCGTGGCGCCAGCTTTGAGTTCTTGACGTTTCTTGTCTCTAACAGAGATGGTATCCTTGTCATTGGCACGCAGTTGTACTGCTGGCATGATGTGTAAAAGTCTTCCTTGAAACGTGCTACCATCAGATATTCTATAAGCAGCCAGTGCGTGTGAAGGATTAGCAAAGCTTACGAATGCAATTCCTTTAGATTTCTTAGTAGCTTTGTCTAAGGAAATATGTGCCTGATAAAAAAGAAGGACAAGATAGTGTCAGAAATTGCACACGAGTGAAGCGTAGTTCTTTGAGCAAATCAGATAAAATGATTATTGTTACTAGCAAAATCGTTCCCAGCATGTTCTCAGAGATGATACTCTGATGTCCCTATACTGATGTTCATCATTTAAAAAGTCTCGAATTGCGTCACTCACCTGCGTCACTTCACCATTCTTGGCAAAATATGCTTCCAATTCTTCCTCTGTAGCGTCAAATGGTAAATTGCGGACAAATAGCCGGCCACTCGTCATTATAGCATCTACAATCTCTTGATCCTTTCGAACCTTTTCTTCCCGATCAGCTCTCTCTTTCTTCTGCTTCTTACTCTCTTCCTCATCAATACTCTCTGCATCCGTCTCAACCTCTTCCTTATCGGCCACTTTGTCGTCTTCACTATCGGAATCAGACTGATCGAACTTCTTATCTTGTTCTTCAAGGTCTTCTCCCACCTTCCTTTTCATACGCTTGTACATATATTCAAGATCGGTAATTCCCTCATCTTGGACAATGTCATCCTCCTTTTCTTCTGTTCTCTTTTCGAGTGGACTCTGCGAAACATCTTCAACTTCCACCACTCCTGTTTCTTCCCGCTTCTGCTTCTTTTTCGAGCTTTTTTCCTTGATCGCCTCCGTCTCAAAGGTGTTGCTGTCTAAATTCGTCTCACCATCTTCACCCTCCTCGTTTTGCCAAGTCTTTCTCTTCTTCTTGGGAGCCATTATTGCCATAAATTCATCGAAACTTACTCCCTTCGCCTGCTTTGTCTTCTTCTTGGTCCCTTCAGTAGGCCTATCCTTGGAAGTAGCAGCATCTTTACCTTTAGCTCCATCATTCCCAACTTGCCTGTTCTTTTCTCGCTGAAGTCTCAACTCCTTATGAGCTACCTCTTCGACTACAGCATTTGCAAATTCTACGTCTATTCTTGCTGTATCTATAAAGGTTCTATTAAAGTATCGAAGTGCCTCATTTGCTTCTTCTTCTGTCTTGAAACCAACAAAACCAAATCGTCGCGATGTACCATCAGCTCGTCGTACTAATTTACTATCGGTTACAAGGGCACCTTGCGAGGAAAAGTGTTCCTTTAATCTTGCCTCATTGAGGTATGGCGGCAAATTCTTGACAATAAGTCGAGACATTGCATATCTCCGCTTAGTAGAGGGTAAGAATCAAACGACAAGGTACAAAAGCCAAAATAAAAAAAAAAAAAATCCACCAAAAAAAAAAAAATTTCAGGGAAGAAATATTCTTGGCACGTGCTGCAGTCTGAACTTTCCTTCCCTCAGTCAAAGTATGAAAAAGCTCATCTATTTATACTTCAAACAACATGTTAGTTACAGACAATCTTGTTGTTTTTAGAGGGGGGATACAATTTTACAAATTTTCACATTTTATGCCACCAAAGGAGAGTCAGTAAACCTTTTAGGAACTTTGAGATGCCTTCCAAGAAGCTTGAAATACTTGCTCAACACTTTCACTAGAATTTCCTATCAACTCTTCTAAATCTCGACTTGAAGTTTCCAGAGAACCTTTTGCTGCATGTGCCTCTGCATCAGCAATGGCATCGACCAATCCGCCAGGTAGACCAAAAGATTCCAAAGTACTTGCATACATTTCATGCCACCAAAGGAGAGTCAGTAAACCTTTTAGGAACTTTGAGATGCCTTCCAAGAAGCTTGAAATACTTGCTCAACGCTTTCACTAGATTTTCCTATCAACTCTTCTAAATCTCGACTTGAAGTTTCCAGAGAACCTTTTGCTGCATGTGCCTCTGCATCAGCAATGGCATCGACCAATCCGCCAGGTAGACCAAAAGATTTTAAAGTACTTGCATACTCGTCTTGTGACATGTGTATAGCTTTGATCGATTTACCTATTCCCCTTGTCGCAATGGCTGCAAGTTCATCTAAAGTATACCCCGGATGTCCTCCAAGCTCGTAAATCTCCTTTACTGGTTTGATTGATGTCAAGACTTTTGCTGCAGCAATGGCATAATCTTTTCGAGAAGCTGCACTAATTCTTCCGTTTCCACTTGCTCCAAGGATACTCCCTGAGTGAGCCCAACTGCCTACTTGACTTGTTGCATTTTCAATATACCATCCATTTCGCAAAAAGGAATGTTTGATACCAGTATCAACGATCAATTGCTCTGTCGCTTTGTGATCATCAGCCAATACCATAGTAGTGGTACTTGCTCCTAATAGTGATGTATAAGCAATGAATTCAGTTGAACTCTTTGAGACTGATTCAATAAATGTCTTGTGTTCAGCCAAGCGATCATGGACATTGTTACTACTGATGAAGAGAACATTTGTAATGCCTTCAAGCGCCTTATGAAGTGAGCCTGCATCCCCATAGTCACCGATTCGTAGATTCACTCCCTTTTCTACAAATTGCTTGCCCTTTTCTGCTGATCTTACCAAGGCATATATGGATCGAGGTAATACTCCCAGCTCTAATAAGCTTTCTACAACTAATTTACCAAGCAGACCGCTTGCACCAGTGATGAGATACGTCGTTGAGGACATGATGACAATGAAGAGAAGTATGATGAAAAAGTATTTGGTGAGACAAGAATTGGAGAAGCAAAAAAAGAAAAAAAAAAAGAAAGGAAGGCTAGCATTTATACCTTTACGCATTATTCACATTTTCGATGATGTGTATGCAAATTCTTACGGTCGAAGGTGTTGGATTATTCGGACTTAAGAAATATCGGCCGTTCTATGAGGTAACTTTTACGCTCAGCAAATTGAAGCCGCTCGACGTATACTCTAATCGCCTCAAGGAGCTGTCACTGAAGGCTTTCGTATAACAAAAATAATACCTGCATATGCAAAGTCATTATGTACCAGTGGCGCAATTGACATACTCAAGCACCGAATGATAGACATAAGCCCTTTGAGGGCAACACAAGGAACAATTACAGTACCGATAATCTATAGTGGGTTCACGAAATTTCACTGACGCGTTGATTGATTTTTTTGCGAAGTACAACACTACCATACCGAAACTACAGTACTACTGTATACTGTATTCAACATTAAGCCGCCTTGTCGTGATCCCATACTCTAAGTAATGGGGAAGAGGAAGAGGAGCAAGAAAACACCAGTGGGTGGAGGAACGAACAGGCCAGGAGAGGAGGCCCAGCAATGCCACAAGAGGGTCCAAATTCAGCAAGATGCTGGGGCAAAGCTTCGCTTGACAGACAGCCAAGAAGATAGATTGGGACGATTGAGTAGCGCTTCACAATGGATCATCAAGATCGCTCAAGACCGCGGTTGTAATGCATGCCTTGGTTTATCATCTGTTAGAGACGTACAAAAAAGTCACAATACGTACAAAGCGATATATAATTCGTTGGATGGGCAGCAAGTGCCTTTAGTGTTCTATGGAGAATGGATAGAGGCAGCTGCTCCTTTTCTGGATAGGATTGGAAGTAGTTGCCTGATACTCTTGTCAGGTCTAGGTGCCAAGATACCTTCAAGTGGAAGTGAGATTGCTTTTGAAAATGGTAGATGTGTAGCAGAGCTGTGTGAGACAAATACATACCAGTCCAGTGGCTGGCTTGAGGTCGTTGATGGCAAGGTAATTAAGTTCCCAGAAGCAACGCAAATTATTACAGTGGACGGTAATCCTTCGAGTCATGCGGGTGGTATCAGTGCTCGTCCCCAATCTTTGAATCTTCCAAGAACTTCCAGCGATCAATACAGGCATCCTGGAGATATCTCCTCACCAAGTATAGATCGACCTGCATCGAATACGTCTTCGCTTGAGACACCTTCTCGGGAACCCTCACGATTTTCCGACTGTACCACGCCAGGATGGCTTAAAACCCCGGCACCTAATTATGATCAGACGCACTTATCTAGCACACCTACAAGAGAAGGTAAGGCAGGAACGTCTTCTAACTTTGCATCCACAAGTACAAATCGAATAGAGCCAAAATTGCTGGGAAATGTAAGTCGCAATGAAAAGCAGAGGGGCTCATTAAGAAAGCTGATCTTGTATTTGCAATGTATACAGCGGATATATACACCCATTTCTTTGTTGCAGTGCAACGATAAAAAGGCAAACAACGTAATTGGCCTCACCACAACAGATAATCCTATTCGACGTTCCCTGTCTGGTGCTCGGGATTGGAAGATAACCATTGGTTTAACAGATGTAGAACATAGCAAGGACATATTTAACCAGCGTGTGTCCTTCAACCTCTTTTCATCTACGGCAGCAGGTATCCCTCACTGTAAGGTAGGCTGCATCTTGCTCTTGAGAGGGATTAAAATAAAGCCCTTCAATAATGCACCGCAAGGTAGTGGCTACCCAGGTGAATTCGAATGGGCATTTATTGATCCATCCCAGGACGACATTCATCAAGCAATCACCTTTCCTGAAGCCAGTGGGGAAATTTGTGCGGCCGAGAGGAAAGAGTTAATTAGGCTATACAATTGGTATCGTAAGCATAAGAAGATTCTTGGTCATACTGTGCCTATTGCTCGACCATCAAGACCTCGAATTACTGTTGGAGAGATGGAAAAGGAACTCTTCTTTGATACCACTGTAGAAATCCTCAAGATTTGGGATCACGCTCGACCTTTTGAAATGTATGTGACAGATTACACCAGTCATCCTCTTCTCTACGCTGCAAATGACGTTCACCTTGGCGTCTTGAGTCGAGAGGAGCTCTTAGAGCAGCAAAATCATTGCAACGATGCTGGAAATGGTCGAGTTCTACCTATCAGTCTGTGGGATGATCAAGAAGAGAATATCAAACATGTCAATATTGGTATGCTAGTTCACCTCGAAAATGTTAGGGGTAAGATGCAACCGAACAATTATCTTTGCGGCACAATGGGAGGAGGTGTGCAAAATAGCAATGAAAAGCTTAGGGTCATTGTTGTTAGGGATAAGGAAGTGATTGAACAATTCAAGAAAAGAAAGGAAGAATATCTCGATGTAATTGCTCTCACAAGGGCAGAAAGAACGGAAATTCTTGCACGAGGAAACCCGACAACTATTGACACTATCGAAGCAGACGATGATAGCGTTCCTTGTACACCAGAAGAAACACCATCATTATATACTCTCCCGTCTGGAATGCCACCACCAGGCCAAAAACCGCTTGCAGTAATTGACAATCAACCTTTTCAACGATCCCTGGCAAGTGATTCAGAAAAGGGCAATTCCATAGACAATAACTCACAAGAAGAAGTAGTGATGCCGACCTCGCTAGCAGAGAATCTCCTCTCATCTACCATTACCTCTTTGGATGACATCAGCAATTTAACAGCGGATCAACTGAATGATGGTTCAGTCTATGTTTGCGAAGGCAAAGTTCAAGACATTTTACCGAACAAACTTGATGATATTATTAGAGTCACTTGTGGACTTTGCAAGACTGTGTGAGTGCTAAATCTATGAGTAGCATATATCTGAGATAGAGGGCTAATGTGCCATTTTTTCTATTCAGCTTACCGACCCATCACGCCTTTTGTGCAAAGTGTGCTGAAGAAGAAGGCAAAGATTTACATTATAGCTTTCGATTTGCACTATGCATCGGATCGGCAAATGAAGGAGTTAAATGCGATGAAGGGAGTTACCTTGCACTCATTGTTGAAAACGAAGAAGCTAAAAGATTCTTGCATGGCTTCCATCCGAAAGACGTGCGAGATCGAAAAGCAACGATGGATCGACTCAAGAAAAGATTGCTACCTCTTCTTGGCTCGACTCTCTTGCAAGACAAATCTACAAAGCAGGATCCACTGCCTTTCCGCTTTGCTCTCACAACTCGAGGAAAAGTAGATCATAATGGATCAACAAAAGCAAAGTATTTTCTTACTCAAACCCGCTTGAAGAAGGCTGTTGTCTGAGAAGAAGTACCCCTACCTACCCTACTATGTACTATATTACCATGTATTGTACCCAATGCAATCATCCAGTCTGAGATGCGACTAAAATCTGAGTGATCTGTAGAAATTTTATTACGAAGATTGGAGTAATATGAACTAACTACCTTTTATGCAGCGTGCAAATCCCTCAACTTCCTTTGGCTCTCTCCCCGTGCCAAGCAAAAAAAAACCTTCCTCTTATGACGTGTAGAGCTCCTCCTTGAGCACAATTCCTGCATAGAGTAAGAAGAAGCGTCCATCAGTGTGATTCTCTATAGCTTTCGATCGAAATTTTGGAGACTTACCGAGCTCTTCCTTGACAGGTTGCAAAGCCTGGAGATATTTTTCATATTGACTCTTATTCTCTACCTTTTCCTTGATCCCTTCAAAAACTCGAACAGCTGTTGAGTAATCGTTTACCCTTCGACTTGCTCGTAAGGCAGATTCGATAACTTCTGGTGCAGGGACCAAATCGTAAGAGAAACAGTTGTTAAGACCACGTTGAAGTTCAAAGAGATCTTCTACTGATTCAAAAAATGACACGTAACGAGAAGTGAATGATTCAAATGATTCATTTTCGGAGTGGGCAGCATAATTTCGGACTATAGGAAAAAAGAGGAAAAAGTGAGAATACTTATTCGAATCACTCCTTTATGCCAAAAACTCACCTTGTTGTGTGCTGACTGAAGCAGGAACGCGAACCATCATGGCTGCCCTCATACCTCTTCCAGCAGCAGCTTGACGAATAGCACCGGTAAGAAACGACATAATTCCCAAGTGACGAGAGGAAAAGAAGACCTTTGAAAGCGATATATAGCTGAAAAGGGTCGACCGAAGCGAGAAACAATTTTTCGTGCAAAGGTAGTAGTGATCGCAAGTGACAAAGGTGACAATAAAAAGAAGAGAACTTTGTAATAGGAAAGATTTATCGACGTCTTTTGATTACAACCACCGAGATCAGCCGGATTAGAAGAAGCGATTTCACGTGGATTTTTTGATTTCGCCACGCGACTTTGTGAGGTAGGTGTGTTCAACCTTGCTTGAGTAGCAGCGCGCACTGGGCACACGCTCTCTTGACAGTCTCTCATTCTCAAAAGGACACATATAGAGACGTTCATTATGGACAGCTTTAGGAGGGTCGATGTCGACAAATATGACGAGGATGTGCTGTTGGAAGAGGATTTAATCGATGTAGATACGAGGTCACCAGTAGAGCTAGCGGGTATTGCAAAACAAAAGGCAAATGAAGTTCGTGGGTTGATTGGAAGGTGTGTATATGTATGAGGTATGCAATTATCAGAACAAGTAGGACTCATGTAAATTACCTTACCACTTGACTCAAAGCAGAGGAGACTCGAGAGGAGCACTCGCTTTGATATTGTCAGATCCACCCTATGGCCCGGCCAATGCAGATGCAAAAGTGAGCTTTAGGAAGCTGGAATTTGTACATAAAATAACTTTAACCTAAATTGTTTCGCTTCTCACCTTTAGAATACCACACTTTCGTCTTTACTAGACATTATCAACATCACAAAATCTTCCGAGATCCCAGCAATAGTCAAATCACTCTCACTTGACGAACAGGATATGCTAATGAAGTACTTGTACAAGGGCCTATCTACTCCAGAGTTGGGAGCTAGTGCAGTTTTATTGGGGTGGCATGAAAAGGTGAGCCTATCGTCTAGCTGCTGATTTCTCTCTTATCACAAACTTATTCACTCGCACATCTCCAATTTTCAGCTCACTGAAGTAGCAGGGACAGGATGTATCGTGCGGGTATTGACAGATCGAAAGCGAGTGTAGATGTAATTTTCATGACAATTTTATTGTGCTTGACACTATGTCTCTACGATTGTACTGTACATAAGATGACTGGGGGGAAAAGATGTATAAAGGGAGATTGGAGGCGGTCATATAAGACTCGAAGTTACTATATCAAATTTTCAGCTCTAGGAAGCCTCGAACATGAGAAGATGTTGGTTGAGAAGACTGCTCTCGACTATCTTCTCCATTGATAGCTCTATCTCTTCTTTTGTTCTTTGCTTCAATTGCCTTTCTAGTCTTTTCCTCTTGACGTAGCTGTCTTCTTTCCTTCATTGTTAATGGCCTGGTAGAACTAATTTTAAGTTTGGAAGGCTCCCTTTCTATTTCCTCTATTGGTGTTCCTCTAACATGAAGTGCATCGATATCGTGAGGATTTAAGGTGCTGTCCTCATTTGAGGTAATTGTTCGCATTGGTGATCGACTTCGAGATCGCCTCTTTGGACTACGAAGACTAGACATTGGATCTTTAGAAGCAGCTCGTTTACTTCGCTTGGCATCATTTAAACCCACTCTCTTTGCTTGAGAGGACTGCATTGCTGATTCTGGTGATTCATCTGTAGTGGCATGAGTAGAAGTAGAACCACCATCTATACTAGAATGTGTACCAATGGTATCTACTGAAGAAGGTGATGCTGCTCTCCAGTCTCGTAGATGATCTGGTAGTGGTGGGTGACCAAAATATTCATGATGATCATCAGTTAATATTGCATGACCGAATGGCGGTTGTGATGGACCTGCTGCTTCATCAGCTCTTGCAGCATCGTCAGGTGATGAAAGTACACCATTTGTACTCAAAGTGTCGTCATCCTCATCTTCTGTTTCATCGTCATCCACGACCGCTCCTTGGGCTAATATTGCTTCTAATGCCTCTTCCCAACCTCCATGACGCTTAATGTAAAAGCGAATCTGTTGTAATGAATGGCCACTAGTACTTCTCAATACTAATGCCTCCTCCTCAGTCGGCTGTGAGCTTTCTCGTGCTTCTTCGGCAGTAATGCTGCCCTCCTTTGTCGATACATCAGAAGAAGAATTTTTCTATCAAAGATGAGAAAAATGAAAGAAATTCAATTAATTCAATCTTTCTCTGTCCCACTCTCTATAGAAAGAAATTCACTCACCTCTTTGATTCTTGGTAATCCAGTATGGGGCCCCTCGATATTGCGTATCGAGCTGTAATGTTCCCAATTGTGATAGGCAATGTAAAGAGGCCCATAAGCCTCCGCTACAGTCTCACTAGCCTTTATCTCTCCTGCTTCATCAATTGCCTTCGCCTGACTTTGTAATGCCATCTTGGAAGATTCACCCAAAGTTGATTTTGATTCCGTCAAACCTTCACCTGCTAAACCCTTGACCTTTTTCTCCCGTCGAAGTCTTCGTAACTCTCTTTCACTTGGTGGTGGTCCTTCTGTTCCTGGAATCGTTTTATTTTGTGTAATTTGCCTTTCCCTTTCCCTCTTTTCCCTCTCCTTTGTTGCTTGAGGTGATTCATCCTCTCCTGATACTATATAAACCAGTCCAGGTTGAACAATTTTAATCTCCTTTTGTTGTAATTGGGCAAAAGCGGATAATTCTAAATGTCCTCCATAGGTACCTGATTGTCTCATTGTACGAACATATTCTTCAAATGGTTTTTCTACATCTATAAATGCTTCAAACTTTTCCGATCTATCCGCAAGATAATCGCAAACTTTTTCTCTTAAAATTCCATGTTGATGTGGATAGCCATATAGTTGATCGGATAGAGCTCGAAATAGACAATTACCATCACCCATTGTATTGGCAGCATAAAGCCCCATGCATCGAAGTTGCGTATTAAGGTCTTTCTCTACCTGAGCAGGATCATCTAGGCCATTGGTGAGCTGGTGTTGAAAAGGATATGAAGAAAAAAAAATGGATTAAGTTGTTGAACATATCTGCTCGGCGTATAGAAAGCCCATCTCACCTTTGCCCTGCTGCTCCGCGTTACTCGTTCACCTGTGAAAAGGGAGATGAGAATATGATTGTGTAAGCGACCTATCTATCATCATTACTTTTGCGGCCATTTTTATCCTCTTTCCCTCAAATACTGAATTACATGGTCGCCTGCCCGCGTCAAAATCATCACACCAACACTACTTTTCATCGAGTGGAGACGCTTACCTCCATTTCCGTTTGCTACTCCTCTTCTACTCGATGTTACACTCGTCGTCTTGCTATTGCTGCTACTGCTACCACCGGGCCTTTTCGCCCGGTGTCCGCCTTTCACCATTGTTGAATATTGTCGGTCTGTTGTAGCAAGTGCTACCTCTCTCTATCTACGAATCTACTACCCTATTTGACGGAAAAACTTGATGATTTTCTGACAATTAATCAAAACCGCCGACTTATTTCTGTCTCTTTTTTGGATTTTTTTTTTCTTTTTTTTTTTTTTCTTTTCCTCCCCCCCTCTCTTGCTTTAATTGGTCCTTGTAGAGGGTGGGGCTGGCTTGAAGCGAATCATTTCAGCCGCGCGCGCTTTGTGCAATGTCGCGAGATACTCTGCCAAAAAAAAAAAATATAAATTTACTCTTTTATTTATTTATTGCTTTGATTCTATTTACATATTTTGCCTGTGACATTTTGATTAAACTTTTTCGGAATTTTCAAATCTTGTGTAGATGATCTTTTTATAACACTCTTGTTGTATTGACCCTGAGAATGAATCAAGTAATAATAATAAGAAGAATGGAGTAAAATCACCCGCCGAGATACTATGAAGTCTGGCGTAGTACAATTGTCCAAGAATTGGATTGAGACTTCTTATAAGAATTGATGTACGCTAAAAAAAAATAATTTGGAGCGATCCTCTGGCTGTTTGTTTGGCAGGCTACTAATCTTTCATCATTTTGGACCCGTCTTGATCTTTCAGCGAGTGTGTAAGGCACTCGAATGCCCTTTGAGCTCAAAATATGAAAATATGATCAAACACGTGCCACTCCCTGCTCGGCGTCAAGACGCAAGTTGGGATGTAGTTCACACTGCTACTGCTTAACGTAGATTAAGGGCAGAGTATGCATTCCGAAATCGTGACAGACAACACAGAGAGAGATCTTCTGATACTCATGGTGCTGTACTTTAGAATTCATGTCAAAAGTCAAAGTTGAACGCAAATAACTTGTTTTCTCTTTTTTTTTTTTTTTTCCTTTTTCATATATGAGGCTTGTACTTTTAATAACGCTGATCCAATAAATATTTACTCGTAAAATATACTACTTGATTTTCATGAGGATGAGAGATCAGTAGAAGATATAAACAAATCTACTGAAACCTTTTCTAAATCAAGGCAGCGGTGATCTTGAGATTAAATGGCCAATCTACTGTGAATTGATGAACTAGGAATTTCAACATTGCGTTGCTTGTCATATTCTTTGCTGCTGTTGCTTTTTTTGAAATTTGCTAATTAGATTACTTGGTAGTAGTAGTTCTATACACAAGTCCCAACTCAAAATTCTAGTTTTGGAAGGAGAATTAAAAATCCGTACACGAATTAATAGGAAGAAATGTTTGATTGCAAGTCACAAACACGATTCGAGTAGTACGATTGTCATGTCATATTGATTTGAATTGGTGTATGGTAGCTGTGCTTTCATTAATCCCCCTTGTGTGTTGCACTGTAGGATCAAAGAGATGATACCTTGTGTCCGTTGCTCTTCCCCAAGGCTCGAAGCGAAGGGGTGTGATGACATTCGGCAATACTAAAATTTGGTCTTTATTCCTTTAAGCTGGCCTTTTCCCCCAAAAAGGAAGAGTGCCTTACTTGTGCATAGAGCAAAATATACAGCTGTTTCTGTAAATACATTGTCTCTCTCTCTCTTTCTCTCTATAAAGAAGGCAAAGAAGGTGTTATCTAGTGAGAATTGTCCAGCATACATTCAAATTGAAATTTTTTAAAAGGGATGATCCCAACTACAACCAGCTGCATATCATCATAGTCGAGATCATCCTTTTGTGGCTGATAAACTGAATCAAGCCAGCCATGGTAATGAAATACAACCTCAATGACTATATAGATATTAACATGAAGTCTGTCAATTACCAAAAAATAACATTGTTAAAATTACATAAACGTATAGATACATGGGAATATTTGCTGCATTTACTTCTTTCCTTCCGTTCTTTTTGTTTTTCGATTGGAAACCTATAAATAGTTCATTCATATTGTTGGAGCAGGATCAAGTATGATGTTTCCATTACTGTCACATTCAAAGAAACCTAAACAACACTTTGTTTCATCGCCTCCCATTTGTTGTGATAGGTGATAAAATGGATCATTGATGTTTTGCGTTACACCTCTACCATTTGGAAAAGAAGATGTTGCCACATTGGAAGAGGAGACAGAGGAAAAGGAAGACGAAGAAGTAGAAGAAGAAGAAAAAGTTGCTATATTGGGTAGATGTTGTCGAGATTGTGACCCTAGCCAAGGTGATGAAGTAAAATGTAAATGTGAAGTGGGATTAGGATTGATACGAGTATGGTCCACTCTTTCTAGATTTGTTTCTTTTTCTTTTTCTCTACAGCACTTTTTTTCGCTTGT
The DNA here is from genome assembly GCA_023273805.1 of Exobasidium cylindrosporum. Lineage (NCBI taxonomy): Eukaryota > Fungi > Basidiomycota > Exobasidiomycetes > Exobasidiales > Exobasidiaceae > Exobasidium > Exobasidium cylindrosporum. The sequence continues at coordinate 5,379,474 of CP096878.1, forward strand.
AGAAGCTGATTGAGAGCTACTCCTATACAAAGAATTACTCAAAATACTACTCCTGGAGTCACTCGGGGCTTTCAACGTATCCATTCCCGTCGCAGTATTATTTGTAGTCTCCAGCAATAAAGGAGAAGGTTCTGATGGAATTGAAGAATTCCTGTGGTAATCTTGTGCTCTCTGTTTTTCACTTGCCACAGATTTTATCTCCTCATCTCTTTGAATTTGAAAGGAAGTTGATCGATTAATGGATGAATTGGAAGATGATTGACTCTGAGATGGTGGAGATAGGTAATTGATAGATGTTATCGAATTCGATCTTTCTTCTTCTCCTTCTTTACTTTGCATCAAATCATGTACTCTACGCATAGCTTTTGTTAAAGATGCAAAATAGTATTCAACTGTAGCCAAAGCCATCATCTTTTGGACGGATAGATAGATCAGTCAATTTGTGTCTATACAATCTTTTTTTGCACATTGTAATTCAACTCACCTGATTGAGTTTTTCCTTTTCATGTTTAGCACAATTTTCACAAGTCGTTGAATTTAATCTTGCTTTTTTAATTGCTTCTTGTTTGGCTTCTAGTATCTCTTCTTCAACTTCTCTCCTTTTCTTGCTATCAAATTCTACATGTACGGTCTTTGGTGACAAGATAGGAGTTTTATCAACATTACTTTGATTTTCTCCTGCACCCTTGATGGCTCTTAATGCTATATTTTCTTGTTCCAATTTACGAGCTCTTTCTTCCAATTCTGATATATAAGTAGCTCTTCTTTCTCGAAAAGCTCTTTGATTGATCAATTGTTGAGAGGGTTCAAGAGTCTTGTCTAGTCGGCGACCCCGCGCCATAGTAAAGTGACGTGAGATCAGAATTACAAATAGTACAATAACAGGAAGGACGCGCGCAGCAGAAGTACTTGACTACTAACTAGCTTTGGTAATATATATATATATCAAGAAAATTGAAAGACGTTGAAAAACCAACCAAAAAAAAAAAGGGGGAAAAAGCGCAATAAATTCAAATAAAGTATCGCCCTGTCACTTTAAGCCAAACCTACTATCTATGTGCCTTTGACTTGCAGATCAAAACAAATTATATAGCCAAGGAAACGAATTCGGTCAACTACTCCCAAAAATAAAAAGAAAAAGAGAGGCAGTACAGCGGGGAAGCTCGATGAGAAAGCGGAGGTTAGAAACTGAGATTGAATAAAATATTTATTTGCAACTCTCTTGACTAAGTCAAATCTAAAAATAATTACTTTGGGGTTTTTTTTTTTTTTCTCCTACCTTGATAAAAACTCATTACCGATATGTGAAACTATCGTTTTCTCACAAAAGAACGAAGTGTATATTCTAAACAATCGAGTTTCACAATCCAGAAGGGCTGTCACACCGATGTCAAGCTGTTAGTAGCATCTATTTTGCTAATGTACTACCTTTTAGAAAAGAGGAGAATATTTGATACATTTGATACAGGCATCCTTAAAATGTAGGGTTTAGGTCTTGTCCAAAATGGTATAGCAAGGACGTTTGACATTAATCGAGTTCAATGTAATTCGATATCAACAGAAAAGGAAAAAAGGAAAAGAAAGGTAATTACTGGTAGCAAATGATCCAATAAGCAAGCTAATTGCTAAAAATTAAGTTTTATAGTGAGCAGCATAAGATTTCCGATCTGGTCTCGAAGTGGATGTATGCTTACTTGAGATTATCGAACGTATTATGTGCATCACTGTCGAAACATTCCTCCTTGTAGTAACTTGTTATTGAAGTCCCGCTGCATCATCTGTGTCTTTTCTAGTATAGCTTATCTTGTTTGTCATGCTGCCTCCCCAATATTGTAGTGCTACTAATTAGAAACTAATATTCCACAAGGCATTGCAGTAAGGTCTTGTTTGTCCAAAATCTACAAAAGTAGAAACAGAATTTTTCAATTCTCTTTTCTTGTCTACCTACCCAATAAGATGTAGTATCGTCATAAAATAGCAAAATTTGTGCGTCCCATGTTCTCCTCCCCCTCCCTTCCACTGAAGTGATCGATAATGCTGTCCATTAAAGTATGGATTATTAAAGCTTCCGATCGAACAGCACCATTATGTACTTTCACCACTTCATTCACACTCTGCTACTGGATCTTATTAAATTTCATGTCGGTAAATGGTGTCCATCTCATCAAAAGTCGATAAAAAATTAAAGTAGCTTGGAACTCTACGATGGGATTTTCAGCTTCCCGCTTAAGCTCATCGGTGTGATTAAATTTGGCCTCTTGATCCAATCTGTCGTCATGCTGAATAGGAGTAATGAAAAGTAGACTTTCGCATGCAATTTTTGTCAAGCCTTTAGATTTCCTTTGTGCTCTTTAGAAGATAAATTGGCAAATTTCGACGTATCTTAAGCCTTTTCTTGACCATGTAATAAATGCTCCTCTTTTATCTAGTCTGATCCAGTCCTGATTAGCTAAAAAAGTGTACCCTATCCCTAACAAAAAAAATCATCCAGACCAATAATGAATACTCGACCAACAGCAGATGAGTCATTGATGTCTTGGTGTTGATACTAGGAAATTTTGATATCCGTCTTGGAATGTCGCCCTTTCCCCGTTTTAACAACTAATAGGAGAATAGGGACAAAGTGACCAGCAGTGATTTCATGATGAAAAGAGTGTACTGTACACTTTTTTCTTTTTTTTTTTCTTTCTTAGAAGTGTGATTGGATCGAGGGAGTTTTGTTCAAAGGACCGTTTTAGGTAACTTGTCAGACTTTTATTCCTTGCCTTTCTACTTTCAATTGAAATCTCAGCTGAGTTGACACAAGAGTGACCGTAAAACATAAATGTGCAATGAAGATTTTTTTGTATACTACACGAATTTAGGACTGAGACAAAGGATGTGTCAAAAACACTGCCTCAAAGCCAACGAATATAATACTTGTGGATGAGAATTTGCAATCCAATTTTCGAACTCCATCTCGATTCTCGCTTCAAGCTCGGACTCTACCCGCCTAATGGAGGGCCCGGCAGCTCGCTCCTCACAGGATTTCCATCGGGATTAGACAAAGATTACAATAAGTAGTAATATAAAATAAAGTGGTCAAATTCTATCTATACACTCAAAAAGTCAAAGTCAAAATTTAGAGGGAGGGCAAATCTATAATTAAACGCTAAAATGAAAAAGATTTGATTTAAGTGCAACCAGAAAAACTAAAACGGATTGTTTGGTTTTTGCTAATATTCTTGCATAACATTTCACTTGAAAGCAATTGATGTGTGTGAGTGCAAGTACAAGAGAGTAGTGTACTCTTTTGCGAAGCTTGATAGCCCTAACCAAAGTAATCTCCTCTTCCTAGTTATAACTCGCACAAAGCCACCGGAATCGTTGAAGACAATTTTTGTGTTGAATTTGAAATTCGCGTCGTGTCAAGAGCGGCGCAGAGGACTTTCAAAATGGAGTCGAGAGGTCAAACTTCATCAAAAAGAAAAGAAGGGGGGGGGGAAATTGATTAAGCCATCCACTCTTTTCATCGCGTGGCTCTATATAACGAGAACGTTTGGTGGAGGCGCCTTTTTTTAGACACTTTCTAGGTTCAACAAGAAAAGGCGGTGAAGCTATTTGTCCAAGCATGTAGTCACTACCAACACATAGCATCTCTGTGTCACTTTCAGATGGGAACGACGCAACGAGAGGAAGTTTACCCTCCTCCTCCACCATATGAACCGACAACAATCACACAAACTCAGCAGTATGCTCCTCCTCCCGGTCCACCACCCACAAACTCTTTGACAGAACCACCAAATACATATGCAACTCCTTCTCATCCACCTCCAGGATTGGGCTCAGAGCCAGGTCCTCCCTCTTTAAGTAGTGCACCGCCAGTCTATGAACCATTCTCATTTTCATCTGCCTACGCAAGATCTCATAATACAAATGCGCCAAAGTGGCATACACCTCCTTCGTATAATATTTACCATGACCCAAACAATGCAGCAATTACTTTTCATATTACACTACCATCCACCGAACCTCCATGTGCATGTTCAAATAATTTTCACTGCACATGTGAAAGAAGGAGACCAGTTGTCTGGCAGGCTACCTCATCTTCTAGACGAGGATCCAACAAGTCTTTAATTGAATTACAGCGACTATCACCTTTTAGTGGCTCACGACAATTGGTATTTCAAGCAGTCAATGACAGTCTTATGGGCTCATCGTCCTCACTGACAGTAAAAGACAATAAAGGCAAGACACAAACTCAAATGAAGAAGAAAACTACTTTGTGGTCATATAAAGAGTGCGTCTAAACTTAGCCAGGTGTATCTATCACATTACTGACATGAAGTGCATCGGCATTGCAGTCTCGAAGGAAATACAGTTACTTGGACTAAGCATCCCAAACGACTCGAATTGACAAATGGACAGGGTATGCCATTGGCAATTTTGCATTCAGGTACACCTGCTCGGCTTGAAATGACTTCATTTGCTTGGGGTAGAATGCCAAGTGATCAGATTGAGTGTGATTTTCCTAATTGCACCTTGCTCCCTCTCTTCGGCTTCGTCTTTCGTTGTCAAGATGTAAGTACTTTCGTATGCGTCGTCGTTACCAGTGATGGACTATTGACGGTAATTTTCTTCTTCTACGCAGTGTACCGAACGAGGAGAAGAGAGCTTCGATATTTGTGAACCACACTTGTACACAGAGTGTCGAGATCACAATCAGTCGCATCGATTCATGCGACAGCCTAGGCCATTTGCCGAATTTGATGATGGCGTCCGAGAGACCTCGCTACTTCAGATGGAGGATATGGAAGAGGAAAGACGAGCGCACGAACTAGTAATCATGTCCTTGGCGTGCGTTCTGCTCCAGTCAACTTGAACGACAAATGCAATACTACCTTGCTTTCTTATTAATCTGCTACTTGTGGCGTATCTATCGGCTGTGAAGTAGATCCAGACTCAACCTCCTCCTTTGTCTCTTCAAATTTCTGCCAGATAGCATCACTTTTGCTGAGAATATCCTTCAAGTCACTCTCTAGCTTCTCTAATCTTTGCTTCTTCTCCTTGTTTTCCTTGATCAGACTACCCCTTTCTGCCTGAACTGACTGTTTCTCTGCTTCAAGTCTATATCGAAAGCATTAGCAGATAGCCTGGATTTTAGAACACAAAATCTACTCACCTCTGCCTTTCACTTAGTTCAAAGCGTAATCTTGCCAATTGCAATCCATGTGGATCAAGTAGGACACTGTCTAGAGTTTCTTCTTCCGGTGCTCTTAATTTAAAGTCTTCTACATCTGTCAATGGAATCGTCTGATATATGGAGCTATTTAGAAGTTTAGACTCAGTATTGTATTGAATGCTCGATCCCATGGCTCCCTGTAATGATGACTCACCGAAAGTCTCTACACACACGAATTTCTTCCTCAAGATGTCGCTTTTGATACTTTAAATTTTGTAAAGCCAGACTACGTTCATCTACTTCTAAACGAGCATTGGCAACCTTTCGCTTGCCATGTCTACTATGCTCATGCGCATCTCTCGTTACAGCTCTGAGTTGACTAAATAGAGGTGCTGATTCGCTAAGTAGACGGATCCTTGATGAAGTCAAATCTTCTGCTACACTCGTTTCAGAGGTCGCTTCGAGAAGTTGCAGAAGGCTATATTGCAGTCTTAGGGCAGACTCTGATAGAGTGCTTGGCTGTTGAAGAAGTAAAGGAAAAATTAGACGCCATTCAGCATTTATGCTGTCAGCCTGAAACTCACAAGACTAGTATCGACCGCCATAATGTATATGGATGAAATATCAAAGTAGGCAAATTAGCCGCCCTTTTCTACTCTCCTTTCTGCAAATGTGATTTTCAAGGTCTGTTGTTCACGTGACAAAGAGAAACAGGGGCGCGTTATGATTTAAGCGTCTTTTTGAGGGGTTGGTTCGTGTCTCCGAGCAACCCACCCTTTCTACGATCATATTCAACTCAATCACCTATCAATTTAATCATCGCTCGCCTTTCACTTTAGAGGTTTCATTTTGATATGGTGAGTGTCATATTCAATATTGCGGTCTAGAGTACCCAAGTAACTTACTGACCATGTCTTACTCACATCGTAACAGTCTGACGCAGGTGAAAAAAGGCAATATGCTTCAAGACCAAAACTTTCTCTCCGCTATACTCACTGTACCCTCTCCTTTTCTCGATCCTTCTACTTCTACAGAATACAAGGAGGCTTTCGCCCTATTTGACAAAAAGGGAACTGGTCATATCTCAAAAGAGTCACTCGGTGATCTGCTCCGAGCTCTAGGTCAAAACCCTACTCAAGCTGAAGTATCTGAATTGGCCAGTACTGCACCCAAGGATAGTAAGTAGAGTAGCCCTTTAATTATCCTTGGCATCTGAATTCATATTCCTATGATTTTAGTCGACTTTCAATCCTTTTTAAACATCTTGCATCGTCCCAATGGTTTCAAACCTGCCGGGACACCTGGTGAGTGTCTAAAATCTTTTATTTTTATCTTACTTTTTCTCTTTGAGCATTAATCATAGTACTTCATCATGTAATTCTGCCCTTAGAGGAATTTATTCGCGGCTTCCAAGTCTTCGACAAGGAAGGAAATGGCTACATTGGAGCTGGTGAATTGCGCTACGTTCTAACAAGCCTAGGGGAGAAGCTTAGTGACGACGAGGTGGATGAACTTCTAAAGGGTGTTCAAGTGGGAAAGTGAGTGCTTACAAAAGGATCGATGCTAAAGTACCGGGAGATTCAACTGAAATGGTCTCATTTACCCTCAGTGATGGCAACATCAACTACGAGTCGTTCGTGCGACAAATTCTCGCACAGTAGTGGGACCTATTTTCTGACTTTGTCTATCTAAGGCGCTGGACTATCCGCCCTTCTTACCGCTCTGCTTCTTATTAACTTCTTGTACTCATATGTATGTGTTTTTGGACCTAAGTCGACCTTATTAAACTGCCAAAAATGTATCATTGCACATCAAAGCATTCATCATGATACTAGCCCAAAGGCATTACCATCCTTTACATCTTTTATCTTTCCTTGTAGCTCGCCTTCTTTCCTTTCCATCTCTTGTTATTTTTCAGCTTTGCAAAATCCTTCCCTCTTGCATTTCATTGCAATACTTTACTTTTTAGCCGAGTTGGTGCGACTTGACTTTGGTCGAGGGCTGCTAGCACCTTGTCTGGACTTTAGATGATGTTCAGGAATCCAGCTCTCATCGTAGGCAGATGAGGAAGCTTCTGTAGCCAAAGGTTTTCCCTTTACAGAAGTCGGAGTTCCCTTTGGAAGTGACTTGACATCTGCCTTTCGATCTTTACGTTTGTTGACTGTCTTTGAACCTGGAAATTGCTTGGTAGCCCAGAGGATGGCAGTTCCAACGATAGCAGCCATAATGGCGTAAAGGGAAAGCAACTGAACATCAAACCAACTTTTCTTGGGCTCAACAACTGTCACAGTACCAGTATAGGCGTGAATGTTGTGCTTTTTCCCTGTTTGCTATTATCAGACGGTATATACTGCGTTAGTCATGCTCACTGTCTGCATTCACAAGTAACTCACAGCATCATTGACCATCAGACGGAACTCAACACCAAGTTGTTGAGGTTTGAATTCAGGAAAAAAGTCAAATGGTACTTGTAGTGGTTTACCATCTGTTGGTTTAAGCGGTAATGACTTGAATCTTGTGGTAGTCATCTACATCATTTAGAAAATAAGAGAAGGTCAGATCAAGTTTACCGGGGACACCTATTTTGCATCCAATATCGAGGTTTAAAGTGAACTCACATTCCTCATTACAAAACCTTTCTTTCCTTCTTTGTTTCGATTCAAGAAAGCACCAGTAATACTCTCTAATGCCAAAATCCGATCTGAGTCTGGTCCTGACCTAGGTGGACTAATAGTAAAGACGACTCGATTGGCTTGACCATTGGACACTCTAGAGAAAGCATCATTGGGAAATGTCGTTTGAATAGTCAATTCAGGTGTGTCATCCGCTTGTGCTGCAACAATTGACAATAGAGCTAATGCCGGGACTGCGAGAATGTTGTTGAATAGCTTCATTGTGTTAAGTGTAGTCGGAAGCTTATCAAAGTGAAATAGGAAGATTGTTCAATTCTATGTCCAACTCCAATTCTTCTTTCTCCAACATCACTTAGGCTGGCAAGTAAGCTCCACCCTCTAACCACGTGGCCATCAATGTGGTCGGATAAACCGAAGCAAAATTAAAAATTGTGGAGAGAGACTATATAGTATGGCTTGGCTTTTAAGGTTGCGAAATTCCTTAAATTTTTACACTCTCTCCAAGGAATTTACTCCCCTCATTCTCTTTGAAGAATGGAGGCTTTTGACCCTCCTTCAGTACTAGGACAACTAGTATTTACACCAGAATCGCCTGAAAAGACCAGGATAGAAGCATTCAGACTCAAGATTGCTAACAAGTACCAGATATCTCTACCTGATTACCACTCTTTCTGGAAATGGTCTTGTGAGAATCCGGCAGGATTTTGGAAAGAATGCTGGCATGAAGTTGAAATCAAAGCAAGTAATGTCGGCGATCATGTGCTTGATTTGGATGCAAAAATGTATCCTCCGCCTCTTTGGTTTCAAGGAGGTACAAAATTGAACGTGTCGGAGAATTGGCTTAGGCATTCAGAGCCCTCTTCACCACTACTAGATTCACCTGCACTATTTCAAGCGTGTGAGGCAGACCCCTCTTCACCTTTAGATTTTCATATTAGAACAACAACACAGCGAAAATTACGATCTCAAGTGGCTTGTGCTGTTCATGCCCTTCGAAAGCGTGGAGTCAAGGTGGGAGATAGAGTGGCCAGCTACAGTTCCAACTGTACTTCAAATGTAATTGCCTTGCTTGCTACTGCTGCAATCGGAGCTGTATGGGTTTCGAGTGCAGCAGACTTTGCGCCACAAGGAGTGTTGGAAAGACTGGAGGCAGTAAGACCTAAAGTGCTTTTCGCTGTTGATGGTGTACGATATAACGGGCGAATTCATGATCATATTAGCAAAGTTACAGAGGTTGTAAAGGGTTTACGGGCCAGTCACAATACAGATCAGCAATCTCTGAATAGTGTCATAATTATACCTTATACGTCAGAGATCGGCAGTGGTAGCACATCAGGGCATATTAGCGCAGATTGGACTTATTGGGACGATTTTCTTTTCGAAGGAAAGGAGAAGCAGAATGGCGACATTGAATTTGAACAGCTCGACTTTAATCATCCCCTATGGATTCTCTTCTCATCAGGTACTACGGGGAAACCAAAAGCTATTCAGCATCGAGCAGGCGGTATGCTATTGCAACTGGCAAAGGAACATTTGATACATGGAGGAATGACACCTAAAGATGTCTTTTTTCAATACACTACACCAGGTTGGATGATGTTCAACTTTCTAGTGGGAGGCCTTATTACCGGCGCACCACTAGTTTTGTTCGATGGCTCACCGCTTCGACCGGCTTCAACGTTGTGGTCGCTTGCTGATCAACTTGGTATCACAGTATTTGGTACAAGTGCAGCCTATATTTCAGCATTGGAAAAGAGTAATTACGTACCAATAAAGGAATATCCAAATTTAAAGGTCACACAAGTCCTCTCTACTGGTTCACCATTACGGGCAGATCTATACTCTTATGTGAGTAATGCAATTGGCAAAGACGTGCTTCTAGGATCAATAACTGGTGGGACAGATATATGCTCTCTTTTTGCTGGTCATAATGTTGCTTTACCAGTTCGAGCAGGAGAAATTCAAGCAAGAAATTTGGGCATGAATGTTGATGTGTTTGATGATATTGGAAGATCGATTGGACCTGGTAAAGGTTCTGGTGATCTTGTTTGCAAGACCCCTTTTCCTGCTCAGCCGTTGTGCTTCTATGGCCAAGGAACAGAAACTCGTCACTTTGAAACATACTATTCGCAATATCCAAATGTGTGGTATCATGGAGACTATGTGGCCTTATCTGAACAAGGTGGACTGATCATGCTTGGTAGGAGTGATGGTATCCTTAATCCAAGTGGAATTCGATTTGGATCTAGTGAAATTTATGAAGTACTGGAAGAGAACAAGACGATAGGCCATCTTAATTTGATCTCTCAGTCTTTATGTTGCTCCCTCAAGACTTCAAAGGGAGATGATGAAGTAGTCGTCCTATTTTTAGTTTTGAAACAAGAAATATCAGATAGCGACTGGACTGATCTACAAGGTAGCATCAAAAGAGTTGTTAGAGAAAAAAGAAGTGCTAGACACGTCCCTGCTCACATTGTAAAAATGAATGGTGTACCGCTCACCCTCAATGGTAAGCTGGCAGAAGTACCTGCAAAGAAGAGTGAGTGGGCATAATTATATTTCACCGAAGAGTAATTTGTATTGAAAATATTATCATTCCTCTACCAGTCATCAATGGAGCACCGCTTACCACGATCAATCGAGCTACACTTCAGAATCCTCACATTTTAGAAGAATACTTTACCGCCGGTGAATTACTCCGAAAGCACATGCGATAATATTCCTTGAGTGGGAATCGTGTAATTATTTCTATTGGATTTGTATGCTACCGGAAGTATTGCAATACATTTCAAGTTTACTCTTCATAGCTGCAGATAGCTTTGACCTTTTCTGCACTAGCACTCTTTGGGTCAAAGACATGACCGAGCCATTGCTTTGTAAGATTTCGAGCCAATTCGATACCTATAACTCTTTGACCCATGCAAAGAATTTGAGCATCGTTGCTCAATACACTTCGTTCAACGCTAAAGGGGTCGTGAGCAGTGACGGCTCGAATGCCCTTAACCTTGTTGGCACTAATAGCGACTCCAAGACCAGTACCGCAGATGAAGAGACCTCGATTAGCTTCACCAGAAGCGATCTTTTTGGCAGCAGTGACAGCAGTATGAGGATAGGCTAAAGAGGAAAGAATAAAGTCAGTATGAGACATTGACTTTGAAATGAAATCAAGATTCTTGAGACTTACCGGTCTTGTCAGTAGAAGCATTTACTCCGACGTCAATGACCTTCTCGACTCGAGGATCCTTTTCCAGGTCGGCTTTGATGATGTTCTTGTAGTCAACACCTGCATCATCGCATGCCATCACAATAGTCCACGAAGCCATTGTTTGCTGTAAATGCCTTTCTTCCTACGGGTCGCGGCAGGGGGGGTTTTGCGCTGAGGGAATGTTGGTGGTTGTAGAAGTGAGAGAGAGAGAGAGAGTTGTGGTGTGGAGGGAAAGTAATTTAATTGAGACGCACGCGTCATTAATTAAATTTAGGTTCCCTTGCACGCACGTGTCTTACCTCCCTCACTCCCTTCCACGCGGCCACCTTCCCTCTCGCACCAGACAGCTGAGCACGATTCTTGCACGCTATCTCGCCAGAGGCAACACGCAATGCCAAGGTCGACTCCACTGGTCTTCCACCGGCCCTCGTCTTTAGTGTAAGGTGTGATAATTGGTGATATTGATGAAGGTAAAATGGCAGAGTAGTGAAGAAGCTCTTTGTGCATGAATTTTACCGGTATTCTGTTTCGCGTGTGAGTGGCAAAGTGGAGGCACGTATCACAAACCACGTGGCTTAGACGGCTCTTGAGGCGTAGCCAACGCAAGAAGTATGTTAAATGTAATAGCAAAAACTTGGACACTGTAACTTTAAATCTCAGTGAGCTGCCCAAGGTAGTAAGTAGTCCAACGTTAATCGTCGAAGTTGCAGTACGAGAGGTCATCGATGGTTCTGAGGTGAGGGGAATAAGAATGGAGCACAACATAGCGGTAGATGTACCATCAATATCGTCGACAGCATCAGCATCAACATCAGCATTTAACTCTCGTCGGTACCCTTCCAGCAATGGTGTAAATACATCATCAGACAATGGTACCCGGCCTTCTGGTCACTACCACGCCCAATCAAATCACTATCAGCAAGAAATAGATCCGCTCATTGAAAGTTTGGATGAACATGAAGATGTGGAAGAATGGCTTAATGAGGTTATTAATTCTCGTCGAGCACGTAGAGACTCTACTTTTTCGACACAACAACTTAAAGTAGACGAAGATGGTAATTCTACTAGTAAGAATAGTGTACCCAACACCTGGAACAGTGTGACATCTTTAGAGTCTCAACTCTCTTCGTTATCTTCAACACTTTCATTCTCTCGACAAGATACATTAGCTCTTATAGACTCTACTATTTCCAATGTTAATAGCACGATACCACGTCTAGGGCTTGAGTTGAGATTAATGAAGGATGCTGCATTGACACTTAAGACAAGCATTGAACAATTACGACAGCAAGTGATCAATCCTTCAAGGGATGCAAAAAATGTTCCATCATCGTCTTCAAGCAATGTTGCTTCTGCTGCTTTGCAACGATTATCTGCACTTTCTACATTGCATTCTCGAATGACTTCAGCTAGAGATGTTTTGAGCTTGGCAGAATCATGGTCCACACTCTCAGCAGATGTGACATCTTTCGTCAGTATGTCAAAGTATTCTTCCGCTTGCTCTCGCCTAGCGGAAGCAAAATCATCATTGCCAGTCTTCGAAAGAACACCAGAATACGAAAGTCGCAAGAAACTACTGGAAGGACTATGTAATTTACTGGTGAATAGCATCTCTCCTTCACTAAGAGATGCAATCAGGGACAAGGATTTAAGTGAATCACAGCGAATATCAGGTTTCTTTGCAGCTATATCACGAGAAGATGATTTTGCCGAGACGTGGCGAGGCGTAAGAACAGAAGCTTGGTTACAACAGTGGAAGAACACTAGGTCGAAAGAGGATATGGCAGGAGGTGGAGATGAAAGCTCGATACAATTTGCACAACTGTTGCCAGATCTTTTGGACGGTTTCTTGGTGCTGCTCAACGAAGAGAGACTCTTTACTCCATCACTCTTCCCTCATCATCCTCGTCAAAGTCTGGAGTCTTTTGCATCTTTTGCTCTTAATGCTATGAATCCACCCTTCCATGATCGACTTGTTCAGTCTATGCAATATCATGATCACGGAGCCTTAATTGTGCTCGTACGAGTCTATACAGCTGTCAAGACTGCGATTGCTGGCACCTTGAAGACAATTAATCGACTAGAAGGTGGATTAGAGCAATCTGAAAGCAAGTCTCCTTCCTTTGTACCAAATGGAAACAATTATCAGCAGAGCCCTTCTGCAATAAGCCCAAGTAATGAGAACAAGCAGATAGGAATGCCATCTTCGCAGGTGCCTATCAGTCCAATAAATACTCGACCTCGACAAGCATCACACACACGTCGGATAAGTAGTCGACGATTGAGTGTTAATCTCAAGACACCAAATGCAAAATCAAGTACCAATTCTGACCCTTTTGAAAATGTGTCGCCGCAGCAGAGCACTCCTGCTAGACAAAGCACATCTGAACTTCTGCTTGTTGCCTTGCCTGAACCTGTAGAATGGGAAAAGAGATTACTAGAACCACTGGTCAAGCTTCAACTAGACTATGCGTCGTTGGAAAGACGTTATCTCACCTTGCAAGCAGAGAGAGAGTCAAATGCCAATGAAATTGCACTTGGGCGAGAGCAGAACAGCTCTTCTCTCTTACTTGGAACTCGGATCGGTAAGCTTTTGCGAGAGGACTGTAGAATGCTTTCAAGTCTGGCAGAAGATGCAACAATTCGAAATATAATATTGACATATGGTCTTGCTAGCGTTGAGTGGGTATCCTGCATCGATCAAGCTTATATTGAAGTCTTTGAGAAATTCAGATCAAGGATGGAAAAGAGTTCGAGAGAAGCTATTCAAATTGCGAGGAGGCAGGCAAGTGGAAAGTTGGAGTCTAGTCGAGATGGCCATCTGTCATCATCATCATCATCTGTGGAAGAAGATCAATGGAAAGCCTTTGAGGAAAGTGTTGAAATATTGGCTTCTATTCATCAAGCCGAATTAATTATCGGAGCATCTGAAAAGCATATGGCTGATAATCTCAAGGATGTAGGAGACATGATTTTGAATGCAGCAAGTCCAATAGGAGTGGATGCGATGCTGCGTTTGTGCGGTCAAGGTACAGTCCAAGGTGTTACAAAGGCACCTTTGGCAATCTTAATTCGACATTATCTTGATCAAATAAAATCGGGTAGTACCCTTACCAAGACTCTGGAAATTGCTCGTATGTTGCTGCTTGATTCAAGGTCAACACATTTATCAATACTCAAACGGTACGAGCTCCTTACCGGCACAAGAGCATCACTTTTTAAAGGACTTCAATTTACTCAACAACATCTTATTGATATGACTTTGGCTCCTCTTATGTCTTATATGGAGCTATACACTCAATTACCCATCTGGGAAGCAAACAGATTACCTGGTTCAGTCAACGAATATGAACTGGCAATGCCAACATTTAGTCTTAGTCCGACTGAAGAGATGAGTAGGATTGGGGAGGGCTTACTTGACCTGCCTAGACTCTTGGAGGTATGGAGTGACAATGCAGATATGCGATGGGCAAAACGAGGTCTACCATTTATTTCATTGAACACACCAGAGGAAGGCAAGCCTACAGAAGAAAAAGAAGCAACAAGCGCAACTAGCCCTCTTCAAAGCAATAAACGAATGTCTCTTCATACATCTTCTTCCCCTACAATGGAACGCAGATCAACTTCACATCGACATACAACTTCTCTAGCTGCAATTGCTACTATACCAGCTAGCTCTACAACTACTAATCAGGATAGTACATCCACAGAAGATGACAGCGAATCTGTGCTTCAGACTTATCTCAGTGCCATTACACTGTCTCTTCTTTCTCATCTTACATCACTTGTTCTACCTTCAATTTCAAAGTTGTCAACTGCCGGTGCTTCTCAGATGGTGGCTGATTTGGAATACTTGCTCAACATTCTATCTGCTCTCAACGTTAATAGTAGCGCTGCTGCTACTTCTAATAGTGACAGTTTCAAAGCTGTGAATTGTCAATCTGTTCATCTTATTCGTACGTTGGAGGCCTGGAAGGATACTTGCAAGCTTAAAGATGCTGATGGCAAACGGATACTTAGCTTTGTCCGTAGTGGTCAACTGTCAAGAGCATCTTTAACGGGAATCGATGGCTTTGATGATGATGATGAGGATCGCCTTAAGAGTTTGGCAAGCACTACAGCTTTCGATATGGTTGCGAGAATGAGAGGGTGGTGAAACAATTATCAATTCGTGTACAATGAATTCGTGTACAATGTCTGACAATCTACTCAATGTTGCGTTCTTTTCAATTGTCAATCAAGTAGTGGGTTTTGTTTTCTTTTTGGTGGTAGAGGGATAGAATACAGAGTTGGCTTGTCTTTCATACTTTAATGAGCTCCATTCACTTTGCTGTTCTTCCTTCTGGTCAGAACGGCCTTATTCAACATTTGCAGAAGTTCCACAGTAGTATCCCAGCTAACGCAGCCATCGGTGATACTCTGACCATAAATCAAGTCATCCTTGGATTGACCAGCCTTTGGTTCTGATTGTTTGCCTTCCACAAGATTACTTTCAATCATTACTCCAGTAATAGCAGTCTCTCCTTTTCCAAGCTGATCACATATCGATTGTACACCCAAAGCTTGCTTTCTGAAATCCTTTTCACTGTTGCCATGACTGCAATCAATCATGATGCTTGGGTGACGATTAGGAAGTGCCTTTAGAAGAGCTTCCTTGCTTATTTTGACACTTTCAGCATCGTAATTTGTTCCTTTATTTCCACCTCGATGAACAATATGTAGATCGGTATTACCAGTCGTCCTGACAATGGCAGCCAATCCTTGTTCAGTTACACCCATAAAAGCATGAGGCATACTACTAGCTCGAATAGCATCTACTGCGACAGTCAAACCACCATCTGTTCCATTTTTGAATCCAATGGGAAAAGACAAACCAGATACTAACTCTCTATGCAATTGCGATTCTGTCGTTCTTGCTCCAATAGCTCCCCAACTGTACAAGTCTGATGTATATTGAGGAGAGATTGTATCAAGCACTTCGAGAGCTACTGGTATTCCTGAAGAAGTTAGCTTAGTGAGTAATTCACGAGCAATTTTAAGACCTCTGTTAATTTGGAAAGATCCATTGAGATCAGGATCATTGATGAGACCTTTCCATCCAACTGTAGTCCTTGGCTCTATAATTTTAGAGAAAAATAAGTCAGCTACAGTCAACATTATGCACTCAAAATTTTGGCCTGCTTCTTTACTTACTTTCAAAGTAAGCTCGCATGATGATGACAAGTCCCGGTAATTCTTTCATTAGCCCCTTTAGCTTTTGACTGTATTCGATTGCTGCATCGACATTGTGAATCGAGCATGGACCGACAACAACCAACAATCGATCATCTTTTCCATTGATGATAGCACTTGCTTGACCTCTTGCTCTTGCAATAGTCTCACGAGCAGCAGGTGTCACTGGAGTGTCATGTATCAAGAGAGCAGGTGAAATTAAAGGTTGATATTCAGTAATGTGGACATCGTTTGCATAAATGAAGTCACCCTCTTCAGCAGCTACAGGTTTTGCTGTTCCTGGATTTGCTAGCGATTGAGCCAGTGGAGCTGCCATCTTTTACAATATTTGTCCAGAAGTATTCAAAGGGGAAAGTAGAAGCGGGCGAGGAAGATTGCTCAACAAATTGACAATAATGCTCAACTTTCCTCCTACGAGTCATTCAAAAATCCTTCCCATCTTGTTCGGTCCAAAGTATTTTTTCAAAAAAGCACTTGACACGCCGTAAATGACATAAGCAATACTCAGACACAAGGTACGCCAAGAAACGTGGACTCGCTCAAGCTATCACTTTGTATCTATTTTGAGATGCTACATTGGTAATTTTGTATTATATCTTTAAAGAAAAGAATTTCGAGTGGGCTGTTTTGTCAAGTTGAATGTGAAGCCATTTGCACCGCTTCTCCCACCGGCATGCTGCACTAACCTACGGTTCTTCTATAAAGTCTCTTTTACATTGGCAGTCATTCACTGATCGTAAGGCACACTTTTTTGGTGAGATTATACTCTACATCCACTACTACATATACTTTGTACCTTCAGGTTCACTGCTATACTCCTATCAATTTCGCCACACTCTTCGCGCTCCTCATTGATTCACCAAGAACCCTTTGTGCATATATTGTCGTTATGGCGACACCCCGATCTGAAGAAGATCCTACTGACGTAAGACAGAGACCAGTAAAGAGGGCTACAATAGCTATGGAAGAGGGTAGGAAGCAGTCAAGTACAGACAACAGTGGTACTAGTGCAGATGACAGAAATGAAAAGAGAGATTTGGACAGAGATGAGAGTCAGGTCGGTGGAGGGTTGGGCGGCCCAATGATGGGACCGCCAAGGCGTGCCACTGCCATGTCTGATCCAGCCGAAGGCAGGAATTTGGCGAGGTGAGTGTATGCGTAATTAATAAGCCCTTCTGGGTGACAGATCATATCTAATACACTCTGGTGGCCTTGTTTCTGCTTTTTCAAGGTCATTCACTTCATTATTTACCCCTGAACACCGCCTGCGGCCAGCACCTAGCGTCAAGCAGAGCATTTGGAATGTCATCAAGTATACACCACTGAATATCGTGAGTTCTAAGCGTGAGGTCTAAACCTTTACAGCCATTAGTTGACTTTTCTGTACAATTTTCCAGCTACTTCTCTTGATACCCGTCTCTTGGGCTCTACATTTTGCTCTAGATGGAGAACAACCAAATTCGGCTTTGGCAATTTTCTTGACCGCTTTCCTCTCGATTATGCCGTTGGCTGGTCTACTTTCTTATGGTACAGAAGAGGTTTCTTTACGAGTCGGACAAACATTGGGAGGCTTGCTCAATGCAACTCTTGGAAACGCCGTTGAATTGATTGTTGCCATCATTGCTCTGTTTCAATGCCAATTGACAATTACGCAAACGTCACTCGTTGGATCTGTCCTTTCGAATCTTCTTTTGGTTCTTGGCATGTGCTGTGAGTTATTCTGCCAACCCCGATGAAGAGGAGATAAAAGACTAATACCTCATATTATCAATAGTCTTCGTTGGTGGTCTTCGCTACAAAGAACAAGAATTTAAACAAACAGCGGCCCAACTCAATACCGGGATGTTAGCAAGTGAGTTCATTTCGACACAAAATTTTAAGCAGTCGGTCACAGAATATTCTGACAACTCTCATCTCACTTTTTATTTACAGTGGCTGTCATCAGTGTTTTAATTCCTGCTTCCTTCCACGCAACATTAGGTGGCGACATTGTCGACAATATTGAACGACCAGACCTATTGCAAATGTCTAGAGGAGCATCCATAATCCTTTTGATCATTTACGCCGGTTACCTTTGGTTTCAATTACGATCTCATGCACACCTATATGCTGATGATGAGGATGCAGGAGAAGAGGAGCCAACCTTGGATATTTGGGTAGCTGGAGGACTCTTAGTTCTATCCACCGTACTAGTTGGTGTGACATCAGAGTGGCTTGTCGATGCAATTCCAGGATTCACTACGCATTACGGAGTAGGTGAAACCTTCGTAGGGTTGGTACTATTGCCCATTGTTTCAAACGCAGCAGAGCACGTCACAGCCGTCGTGGCAGCTCGAAGGAATGCAGTTGATCTAGCCATGGGTGTGGCTGTAGGATCGTCAATTCAAATTGCAATCTTTGTGCTTCCTTTGCTTGTGGTGATTGGATGGATTGGAGACAAACCATTGAGTCTTCTTTTTGACCCATTCGTTTCAATTCTTATGTTCCTTGCAGTGTGAGTAGTCTACGCATCTCTTGTCCGTTCTTCCGACCATTCTCAAAGTCTTGCTTATATTTCATCAGTTTGATCGTCTCCTATGCTATCGCCGATGGTCGCTCCAATTGGATGGAAGGTTATCTACTTATGAACGTCTTTGTCTTGATGGCTCTCGCAGCATGGTATGTCCCAAACGTCACTTCTCTTTTCCCCGACCAATATTGTAGAACAGGGGTGGCACCAATGACATTCACAACTACAGCAGTGGTATCGGCAGCGACATCGACAGGGGCAGTAATTTAGCCTAGCACTTGAATTACTCCCACGATTAAAAATTTTACGAAAAAGAATCGAAGATGAAGTTTCTAGTCCCACATGTACACTTGTTTTCTCATTCATTGCATATATCTACATTTGATGCAAACACATGGTCTTGGGGGATTAATCTTCTGCTAAAAGCACATATTCACGCTGACTACCTCCCAATTTCAAAGTGTCACCATTTCGCATCTCGTAATATCTAGAAGGCGGTACTTCACTATCATTGACAAGGCATCCATTCGCAGAATCTAGATCGATAAGGAATGGCCTACAAAATGAATAGTGAAAATGAATGACTTTGAATAGCCGTCTCGAGGAAAAGATCTCATCGACTACTCACTTGACACTTTGCTTTTCATCTCCAAACTCGTTTTGCTCTCGAATATTACGATATTGAATAACGGCATGTTGCTTGGAGATGCTTGGATGATCGATGGGAATATCTGCTACTGCACGATCTCGTCCTATCAAATAGCAGGATTGACGTGAAATATGAAGTACCTCTGGGCGAATGATAGCATTTAAAAGTCAGATTACTCGTCGAGTTGTATGTATCGATTTCCCTCTCTTCTCTACTCACCTACTTCCTTGCCGTCTTTGAATACATACAATCTCCATTTCTTCTTTGACTTTCTTGCTTCAGGAGGCTCAGCATACTTGAGCGCTACTCCATTCTTATTATTACTTTCCTTTGCCAATAGGCCAGAAGATTCAAAATTTGGCTCTGCTGATCTTTCTTGCTGAGCAATCACCTCACCATTGGATCTTGCTGAATCTTCACGATGTCTACGATCATATGATTGTCTCTCTCTAGCTCTATCTCTTTCAAAATCGGGAGATCTGGATCTCCTTTCACTTCTTCTTGAATCTTTTGGATTGCGCGAAGAGGTAGCCACTGCTCTCCCTCTTGGATCTCTCGAATTTCTCAATTTGTCCCTTTCGTCTTCTTCAACTTCTCTCCTGTCGTAGTGTCGACTACTGCTTCCGCTGCCATTTCTGTCTTCGGAGTACCTATCTCTCCTGTTGTATGAGTCCTTTTCATCGTAGTCATATCGTCTTCTGTCACTGTATGCCTCTCTTGGCATTTCTACCTTCGTCTTCTCCCCCTTGTAGGCAGTGGTAAAAAGAAAGGCTAGATTGAAGAAAGCTTTTATTCCCTAAAGCGCGTTTAATCGGACGAAATCCTCCACTCACTGCTAAATTGAGAGCGAAAAAAAAATGGCGAAAAAAAAAAGTATACCATTGCCGGTTCACTGTATGTCCAAAACCCGCTTGATCCACCATCACAGCAGTCATATAAGAGGGTAGGAGGTTTGAGGGGGAGGTGTCAGCTATTTACTACCATGCTCCGAACTGTGCTGTATATGGCTAAAGGGCATTTCTACCCGGTAGCAAGTAAAGGTAGTAAAGGAATTAAAATGACAGCATTTTCTGATCCATCGTTCAACTTCAAGGGTGAGCATAGATGAATTTTGAAGACAGTATTCTTAAACTGACCCTGAATAACTTCGAAAAATATGTAGCATACCTTGAAAATCGACCAAGGTACCCTGAACTCCTCTATGATTCTGTTCTTTCCTATCACAAAGGATCCAAAGAAACAGTACTGGATCTTGGATGTGGACCTGGTCTTAGTGTTTTTCCCTTTGCCTACCATTTCAAGACTCTTATCGGTGTAGATCCATCGGAAGGAATGATTGGAGAAGCTCAAGGGGCCTGGGAAGCGTGGAAGAAGATGCAAGATGGATCAAGAAAGCTTATTGCTGAAAAAGCAGAGTTTAAAGTTTCAAGTGCAGAAGAATTGACAGTAATCAAAGATGAGTCTGTAGATTTAATTACAGCTGCCACAGTGAGTGCTATATTGAATGGTGTTACCGAATTATAGCGGAGATTATTCTAACATTCGTTCTTTTTAATAGGCCGCACATTGGTTTGACTATCCAAGCTTATGGCCAGAGCTAGCAAGAGTTCTCAAATCAAATGGTACTGTAGCTTTCTGGGTGAGTGTATTCCTTTTCTTGATCATCGTGACTGCTTATGGACTGCATTTATACCAAACGCCATGCACAGACATATGCGTCCAACTATCTTCCATCTCATCCCAATCTTGCTCCGATGATGATGGAGTTTATGAATAGTCATAGCAAAGACCTAGGTCCTTACTGGCCTCAACCAGGTCGTAGAATTCTCGAAAATCTTCTGGCCGATGTCCCATTCCCATCTGATCTCAAGGACAGCCAAAGAGATGCAGCTGAATGGGATACGAAAAGTGCAACTCGGATTGCCCACAAGCTTGAGTCCGATGGTATACCAGATCTGGCCTGGACTAGAGGAGAAGCCAAGGAGGAATTGTTTCGAATGGAGGTAAGCGAATTTTGAAAGGAAATAATTTTACCAGACCACATTCTAACCTGTGTTGCACCTTTCACATTGTAGCAAGTAATCACATTTGAAGCTCTTAACGGCTATTTTCACACTTCAAGTGCCTCAAGTAGATACTTCAAAGAATTTCCAGACTTGAAAGCCGAGACACCAGATATGATTGATCGTCATGTTGAACGACTTCGATCTAGAGTATTACAAGAGCGAGCAAAGGGAATTGGCGCTGAAGAAGGATTAGATGATGATCATATTCGTATGGCTTGGCCTCTTGGTCTCATGATGATTCGAAAATTATAATGCATTGCTGACCTGTAGAATACCGGTAAATTAAGTCAATAGTCATGAAGACAAGAAAATTGTAATTCTCCCCTCAGCTCTCCGTTCTAAGCTTCAAGCGTAAAAGAAGCATTAGCCTCTTTAACAGCTCGAGCTGACTCTCTCTGATCTCCGGGAAATAATAATTAAATTATCCTTTCCCAGCTTCCTCGAGTGGACCTTAATGGTCTCTTTTCAATGTGGTACATCACGCAAAAGATCCCGCATCTAAGACTCACTCACCTCTGTGTTGTGGTTATAGGAAGCCCTCGTAGCAACTCTAAATTTGAATCCACTTTAACCGCACATTTTGAAGGAATGACAAAACGTGACTTGTATTGCCTGAGAAAAAAAAATTTCTTTAGGCTCGCTCAAGAAGCTTTTGATTTAGACTTTCGTACTCGTTTGACTTCTTCCAAAGAGCATCATGGTCGATCCATCTCGTCTTGTTGAGATTCATCCAGAGAGGATAGGAGCGACTGCTTCACCTCACTTTCCACATCATCATTCTCACTCAACGGATTATAGTTGGTCATTAGACAGCTTCAAGAGCAATTTGAAGACGATAGTAACACGACTCTCAGCGGATCGAATCGAGTTTGACTTGATTGGATTAGATGCCAGTATAGCCAATGCTTTGCGAAGAACTATGATGGCAGAGGTACCTACTGTGGCTATAGAGAATGTTTACGTTATGAACAATACCAGTATAGTCGTCGATGAAGTCTTGAGCCATCGATTAGGACTAGTACCTTTGAAAATAGATCCTGACAGAATTCAGATGCGAAATAGTGAGTAGATTGGTCACTAGTACGAGACAGCACAAATTGAAATCTTTCGTTGTTATGAATTTCTACAGGTGATCAGGATGTACCCACTGATAAAAACACAATGGTATTCAAGCTTGAAGTGAGCTGTGAGAGAGTGGGAAAAAATCGAAAAGAAGGTCAAATTACTGGTAGCAAAGGTGAGATTAAGTGAAGAACATCATTAATACATGAATCTCTCAAAGCCACTCACTTTCCCCTTTTCCTTTAGTCCTCTCCGGCGATATTACCTGGGAAGCAAAAGGTACCCAAGCTGAAGAATGGAGCAGTGATCCTCCACGACCAGTCCACAATGACATTCTCTTGGCAAAATTGCGACCCGGTCAAAAGATAAAATTAGAATTACACTGCCTAAAAGGAATTGGAAAAGATCATGCAAAATTTTCACCAGTTTCAACAGCATCATATCGTCTTTTGCCTCATATCGACATTCCAGACCCATTAGCCATTGAACCAAACGATATCCCTAAATTTGTACAATGTTTTCCCAAGGGAGTGATTGGAGTACGAAGGCACAAGGAGACAAAACGAGATGAAGTGTACGTCAAAAATGCCCGCAAAGATACCGTTAGTAGAGAGGCGTTACGACACCCGGAGTTTGAAGGAAAGGTCAAGCTTGGTAGAGTAAGAGATCATTTCTTATTCGATGTAGAGAGTACAGGGGCCATCAAGCCTGAGGCACTACTACCAGCTGCAATCAACGTTCTATTAGAAAAAATTCGAGTAGTTAGGAAAGGAGTAGAACAATTAGAGAATCAACACTCATATTCTGTACCACCTCGGTAGTAAATCATCATGCAAGGAATAGGATAGATGATGATAGATGATGATTGCAATGTTGTACCCTATAGTCAATTACAGCCCCAGAGCAATGAAAGAGATTTTTGCGAAAATAACAGTTTAAAAAGTTAGATAGTACAGTCCAGTGGGAGATAAAAAGGTAGTCAAGCGACAATGGAGTGGATGTCATAATTGCTAGGGAATATGCTTGGTGATAATTGAGTAAGATGGTTTGAGAGAGAGACAAGAAATTTTTGAGGTGTCACTGATATTGTAAAGATACTGGAATGAAATCTGATGGCAAAAAGTTGTCTAATCACTTGATGTCATTTGCAGGGGAAGAAGTAGACGTGCTATTATGTTTGTTTATTATTGTCTTCATCTTCGCTCATTTGCATGCTTAGATTGTCTTTTTCGATTCTTTTGTGTTGGTCAAAGTGATTTGCTGTATTGCTATGGTCATTTGTCGAATTAGCAATACTAATAGGCGTGCTGGAAGGTTTTGGAGGGGTTGTTGGTATAAAGTGACTTGTAACATCACCATTGCTGCGATTATTCTTTCCTTTTCGAGCAACTAATTTGGTACAATATTCCACAGCGAAGACTTTGATCTTCTTTTGCTTTTCTGAAGACAGCCCTGAAGCAAAATTATCTTTTGGTGGCCATTGACGAGAAGTTCTCATCTCTTTTCCACAAATAATATTGGTCAATTCTTTTGCATGCTTTTTAAAAGTTTCCTTTTCCAAATCGTCTCTATAAGCAGACATACTTCGAACTACCACTTCGCTAACGTGTTTTTTCAATCGCCTTTCTGCCACTTCGGTAGATGGCTCTTCCTCGACTATTTCGTCTTCTCGCCTTTTCTTCTCTGAGTGACTTCCATTCTTTTTGGAGCTTGACAAACGCCTCTTTAGTCCGAATTGTATCGAATCATCTGAACCTGTCATCTTTTCTGCCTCTTGCTTGGCTCTGGCTTCAGCTGCAGCTTTCTCTACTTGCTTTCGTAGTAGCATTTCTGACTCATTTGCTTTTCGAATAATTTCTTCGATTGAAATAGGCGTTGGAGGTGGGGCTGCTTTTACAGGAGATTGCAATCTTGCTTGTCTTACAGGTGTGCCCTTTCCATGTGATGATAGTGCATTTCTAGATCGGCCAAAGTATCCATTCGGTGGACGAGGATAGAGACTGCGATGATCGTCTGGCGTTCTTGGTGTCGAAGGAGAGTCATGGCTGCTTGATGGTCTCCAATGACGATAACCATATTGTGCATAGGTAGAAGGTTTTTCATTTTCATCTTTCTTTGGAGCAATTGTATCAAGCCTAGTCGAGACAGAGTTTGGCGCTCGAGCTTCTTCCAAAGTCATCTTTTCTCCCTCTTTGAATGAAATTTCATCATCTTGTAATCTACGATGATCAGCAATTGAGGAAGAAGGGCTTTCATTCCTTGTCGATATTTCCTTTCGAGCAATTCGATAACTCATTTCCAGTGCGTCCCAAGCAGTCAAAAGATCTTTTGCTAAAGAACTAATCTCAGCATCATCTTCTTCGGACAAATTTTGAACTAGCTGGTCTACTCCAGAATCGACTACTTTGTTCTTTGCTATCAAAGGCCATCGAGCCAAGCTACCCATAGCGAGCAAGACGATATCTTTGTCATCTTTCCATTCGTCAATGACGCAAGCCATTAGAACGAATCCATGCAATCGAACCAAGCATCTTTGAACAGTACTGTCTTGAGTCATGTGAATACGAGATAGTAATTTCCGCAAAATGTTTCGATTGGATGTAGCTTGTCGAACAGCAGTAATGACTTTTGCCACATCTTCCTCTTCAATAGGTCGTAAAGTGGGATTAAAATCTTCATCAAGATGACGACTCTTCTTCTTTCGAGTTCCTTTTGCCTCTAGTTGATCCACTTCATCAGATATACCCAGAGCATCAATAAAAAGTTGTTCCATTCCTCCAATATCAGTCTGTGTCTTTCCACCAATCGCACCAATACAATTTGGCTCTCCACAATAACATGCTTGAGCATCATTACCATAGCGGTCAACGTTGTAATTAAATGTTAGCTCTTCGCCCATCTGAATATCTCTTTTCGCGAATATTCCCATCCTCATAAACTTGCCGACGTGCCATTTAGAAACATAGCAATTTGGATTGCAACTGTGGTTAACAAATCGAGCTATACCACCTTTCCTAGTAGCATCAAGAAACTATAGAGAACATGAAAGATGAGCGATGTATTTCACTATAAAAACCGAGGCAAACGCACCTCTTCTCGCTGAAGCATCATAAAGTAGAAATGACGAATTCCTTCGTTGCGATATTCTTCCATACGTTTCATAAACTCCTTTTGTTCTACAACCTCGCCAATGTACTCATAGATGAATTGATCGCTGATAAAGAGGCACAGCGTTAGGTTGCATTTTAAAAGAACTCCGTTAGTCGTCACTCACACTGTAATGTCACTTCCTGCTCGAAGTCCAAAGCCTTTCTTTTCTGTTTCTATAATTTCTAAATCTGCGTACTGTGCTTTCTGAAAGCGCTGATTTTGACAGTATTGGCCACAATTGCATTCTGCTTTTATACATTCTACCTGAGTAAGTCGATTGATGCAATCTGCTTCTTCTGTACATGCATCAAGAGGATCATCAATTCCATGGCGATATCGACATTCGCAAACCATTGCCTCCTTCTCATGACCTCTACTCCTCCCTACTTTGCTATTCTGGTATGAATTCACCTTGATCCGCTCAAAAGTCTTGTGTGCTTTATATTCTGCACGAGGAAGATGGCTTGCATACTGCGTTGGACCATGCAATAAATTTCTTGATCCAGTCTTTGGGGGTGAATCGACACTGAGGCTGGCTTGACGAGATGACCCAGACCGCTTTTGATCATTGTCGGCATCTGCTAATGCTTGTTCCTCTTTGGTTGGTGTAGGTGTGGGTGAATGTGGCGGGCTGTCTGGTAATAGAGATATATTGATGTCATCTCTTTTTATCTTTTGGGGACTAATTCGTATAACGGGACTAATGACTCGTCTATTCTCCTTGACAATTTCAGGTTCATCCTCTATTACGTTGCCACGTCCTTCAACTTTTTCTTCTACATCCAGGTCATTTCTTGACAATGATTCCTTTGCAACCATGACAAGTCGAAGACTCGATTATAAGTCACAACACCACCTGATTCCTATGAGAAGAAGCCCTACAGCTCGTCAAGCTTCGTCAACCAAATCAGGCTCCAGATGGATAGACTTTGCGTTGATAATTTAGTATTTTACAAATGCAAAGTCCTGATTTGGAGAGACGAGGTTTTGGCCACCCTTGCAAGGTATATTGATGATCAGATGTTGCGACCTATGTTGCCATTCGAATGCGATGCCTATCCAATTATACCTGCAATGTAGACAAGAATTAAGCAGAGTAAGGATGTAGCCTATCCCTTCTATTGGTGTTGTAAAATCAATCTAAAATACATCAACTCAACTCAACACTTGTCAAACTAAGCCACCGCCAGGGACGCGTCACGTGTGGAATGAAAAAACCTTTGCTGATGACGATGGCGACTACATCTACTTCATCTGAATAGTATATTTGTCCGCTCACAAGCCCATCAGACTTGTAGAAAGATTAGGGGGGGTATATCTATGCCATTGCGTAAAGGGCTGATGTATGTCTGGTGTCAAGAAATACAAAATGATCTTTCCACCTCGCTCCTGCCTCACATTTCCTCTTCATCGTCATCCTCCAAGCCTTTCTCTGGATATATTCCCACTTTGACCTTTTCAGGTTTGACGAACCCTCCAAATTTAGCTTGACAGGTAAAGTATCTCTTTCCTGCTACACTTCCATCATTTTTGCCAACTGGCTCATCATACTGTACACCTACCCAGACTCCCTTCGCAAATTCAGTCTGTCCAGCGTACTTTATTACTCCCCTCCTACCACCTTCTACCTCGCATCGAGCTCCTACTTCAAAGGAGAGAGGAAGCGACTCAGTAGCGCTTGTATTACTACTGCTGGTATCTGCTTCGGTCCCAAATCGACCCATCTTGTTCCGCTGCTTATAAGCTAGTACCGAATCTGGCAAATTAATAATGGGAAATTAAATTTTAGTCAATCTCTTCATAGAAACTGTCTACTATACTTTTTAAGATGAAGTGACACTCACCTGTCCTCTTAGCATATGCCTCATCGTCCATTTCATATTTGTTTACTTTTTCTTCCTCTTCTGCACCAAATTGATTCCTAATTTCTCCACTTCGAGTATCCTCAACTTTAACACCCATCCCATCTTGTACACCCAAATCTGTCAAAGATTTTGCATATGCGCTGGCATCGTTGCATTCTTTTAAAAGATTTGCACGGCAATCTGGATCATCAGTTCGAGTTGACCACAAAGATATCTTTTGGGATTCAGGAGGAATACCGCTGAGTAACTCT
Source organism: Exobasidium cylindrosporum (assembly GCA_023273805.1). Lineage (NCBI taxonomy): Eukaryota > Fungi > Basidiomycota > Exobasidiomycetes > Exobasidiales > Exobasidiaceae > Exobasidium > Exobasidium cylindrosporum. The sequence continues at coordinate 5,407,257 of CP096878.1, forward strand.
ATTCGAGAAAGAATTGTTCTAAGTGGTACATCAGAAGGCATTCGACGCTCTGAGACGATTGGAACAGTAGGTGCATGAATTGTGACTAGCACTGTACTGCCGGACATATTCATTGAGGTCTGATAGAAGCGGTAGTGGTTAAGACAGTGAAGCTGGAGAAAATAAAAAAAAAAAAATCCATTTCCAATTCACTTTTTCTTTTCTTCTAAAAATCCGTTAGTGAGCTCTAAATTGAATAATGTAGACAGACCAACAAAAGAGGCGGCAGCGACGACGCGTTTTCCTCCTTTTGAGGTGTCCTCCGCTCTCTTGCTGTTGCCTCTCATTCCAATACCTTTCATCTGTACGACGACCATGTCACTTTATACGCCAGCAGGGGGCAAGAACAGAAGGAGGCCAAATCCAACTTCGACTCCAAGGATCAATGCTGGTGGTGGGCTGACCAATGGCACAGGAGGAGGACCAACAGCGTCTGATTTGACCGATGAGCAAAGGCAAGAAATCAAAGAAGCATTTGAGTTGTTCGATACGGATAAGGATGGTGCCATCGATTATCATGAGCTCAAGGTCGCGATGAGAGCACTCGGATTTGATTTGAAAAAGGCAGAGGTTCTCAAAATTCTTCGCGATCACGATCACAAGGGAGAGGGTGTAATGGAGTGGGATGATTTTCTTCGCGTTAGTGAGTGAATAAATTTGGTAGGAAATGGAATGGGAATGGATCTATAGCAAAGATGGTGATACTAATCCAAAATTGTACTTCCAGTGACACATAGAATATCTATGCGAGATCCAATGGATGAGATTCGACGGGCTTTTAGTTTATTTGACGATGATGGGACAGGCAAGATATCGCTTCGTAACCTTAAAAGAGTAGCGAAGGAATTAGGAGAAGGATTGGATGAAGAAGAATTACAGGCTATGATTGACGAATTCGACCTCGATCAGGATGGCGAGATTAATGAGCAAGAATTTATTCAAATTATGATGGATGACACGTAGTAGTCATGGGCCTTGAAGGTCATCGTAATTACTTGTTATGTGTTGTACAGTAGGAATTATGCCATTTTAACGGACATGAGTCGGGACGATTTATCAACGTTTCGTCGCCAATTCCATCTTCTTCTTCTTCTTCTTCTGGACGTTATCCCAATGCCTCGCATACAAGACAATTTCTGCAACAGCAACCAAGATGCCGAGAGGCAGAGCAACCAAAGTTTTCTTTGGATTGAAAAGTATAGCTGTTTCAGTTTGTTGCCAGAGTGGCTATTACACTCGGCATTGAGACACACTGGTTCGATAATAACTCACCCAGATTGGATCTGCAGTTCCACCAGCCCACCAAGTAGCTGTCACAATTGCAGCCACACTTAAGCCTACATTTGCAATTGCTCCAAGTTGCCTCTTGACTTCTTGCCATTCCTCGGCTTCCGAATGATTATTCGTCGTCTGCCATGAACTTTGTTTCTCTTTGACAGACCGAAATGCAAAAGTATTACTCTCTTTCATGTTCAACATTTGGTCGTATTCTGCTTGTTCTTGAGCCAATTGAATTTTCCGTAGTGTTTCTATCAATTCAGGAGACTGCGCAGTGTCTTTATTAGCATTTATCCAATCTAGCTTATTATTTTGAATGTTTTTACATACCCGCACTGCTTTTGCTTTGACTGGAATGGCTAATTGCGACCCTTTGAGCAAAGCAGACAAGCTCAAATCTTGACCATGCGAATCATTGTGTGTTCTAGCCCACCTTGCTATGCGAACGAGACATTCATGGCTGACTATAGTACCACAAGGGTACTCTGCACCTTCTTGTAGTGGTTTTGGTGGAGAATCGAGAGCCAGCTTTAGCTCTTTTATGACCTCTTGATCGTTGCTTTTGCTATTAGCTAATTCTTTAAGCACGACAGAAGACTTTTCACTCAATAGCAAGGCCGGCATAGCATGACAAAGGTTCAAAGAGGGAAGAAGTACCAAATTCGAGCAACAAATTGCTCCGGCCGATAAGGAGAAATGACTTGGATAGGGACGCGACCGACATATTCAACGCGTTTTCTATACTGCTTGCTAACTTTAATTGATCAAAATTTGACTAAAAATCAACTTTCATCTAAGCAACCTTGCTTCGTGCCTGCTTGCCACTCTTGGTATCGCTCCTCGAAAGGTTTCGCGAAGAGCAGACGTTTGAAATGAAGCAATCGATGCTATCATTTTCATCTCGACCTGTCACTCCCTCGACGTCACGCTCAGTAATTGCTGAACCAATTTTGATTGCTGATTCTGATGATGAAGAGGATGATGACTTTGGAACGCCTCCTCCACCACCATCTATACCAACAAGAAAGGAGAGCAATATCTTCGTTGACATTGCACAAGATAATCCATCCTCAAGACCAGCTTCCAATGTACCGCGGACTTCACTAGGACTCAGTGACAATAATGTAATCAAGAGCGCTGCACCAACCATAAAAGTTGATTCGCACAAGAATGCACATACTAATCACATGCCTGATACACCACTTGCAGAGCTACAAGCTTCCGCAAAGCTAAAGGAAGGAGCTCCAGCCTTGAAAGCTTCAATTGGAGAGTCATTCTTGTGTCATCAGCATAGGTTACCATGCATGTCGCTCTTGCGATGCACTTGTACGTTATAATGGGTGATGTAGCAAAGCTGTGCTGTCTGAATGCTCACTCTATTGCCACTTTCTTCATTTGCAGTCTTGAAGTCAAGTGGAGAAAGATGTACATCGAAGTATTGCTTCAAAAGTCTTCATAAAATATACAAGCAGGATCCAGAGCAGATAATGAAGGCTGGTCGTAATATTATAGGTTTTGATGTGAATGCACACGTCGGGCCTGAAGCCGCCAATTATCTTTGGAAGGTGAGCACTGATGCCAGTAAAAGACTTTGATCGGACCTATGCTCATACTTGCTACTCCTATTGCCAGTGTCCAAAGTGCAGAGGAAATTGTCAGTGTTCATTGTGTCGAAGAAGGGTAGGATTAGAACCTCTTGGGTAAGTAATACTTTACGTTGTACCTATCATCAGACATCTGACCTTTATCGCCTTACAGCTTTAGATCCATACTTGCCAAGCAAGATCGTAGTACCGACAGCAAATATTCTGGAGAATCGCAATCCTTGCCTATGACATCGAAAAGACCTGCAAATGGAGACATGTCCTCACGAAGCAAGAAGAGCAAGACAAAAAAGACAGATGTCTCAATGGAGGTCACTACTACTTCCAAAGAAAAGCCAAAAGCCTCGCTTCTGGCTGATGGATTTGCCAGAGCCAGCACTAGTGCTCAGCAGCAGCAGAATGGCCTCTATATACCCATAAAACCCAAGACAGTCTTGCAGCAGAAGAAATTTCAGGTACCGCTCAGAAAGCCGAAAGCTGTGGAAGCACCTAAACTGCGAATGTCAGAAACTAGATTGCCTATCCCCAACATATTAGAAAGGATTTGGCTTTATGAGTCATTGATTCGCTTTGATGTTTTTCACATACCAAAGGCAGTCTTGGCACAGCTCGACAAGTTTGACGATTGGACAGAAAATCAATTACAAATCATATTGGAGAAATTGATCTGTAGAGTGTCAGATATAAGCAGTATCAAGGTCACCCCCATTCGAAGTATACACAAGAAGCTTGTGGAAGCATTTCAATCATCAGGTCAAAACCTCAAGCGAGGAGAAGTGTGGGCCGCGGTGAAGAGTTTTTGTCAAGCGAAAGATATTGCTATCGCTGAGTTGGAGCATATAGAAATATTACCACATCAGAGGAATGATCGCAAAGTGATTCGACAAGTTGCAGCAGAGTATCTCCCTACATTGCTGGGTGGTCGTGAGACTCGAAGTAGGAGGAGAGCCGAGACTCAAGCTTCGGAAAGGATGAAAGCTATAGCTGCACAAGAGATGCGCGATAGTGATGAAGATGAAGAAGATAGCCTCAGTGAAGATAGTCATATTAATAGTGATTTGGAGAATAGCGATGAGGAAGATGAGGCTCCCAGAGGTGCTCGACGAAAAAAGGTAATTGGTACGCGTCGGTCTGCTCGGCAGAGAGGTATAGCTGCGTTGAATCGAAAGACAGGCTCAGAAGAAGAGGAAGAAGAAGAAGAAGAGGCAAGTGGATCTGAAGCGGAGGGAGAGAAAGGAACAGAAGAGGCTATGGGAAGTGAAGTGGAAGAAGAAGTAGAGGTCACAAAACCACTGGAGCCCATTCCTGCCCCGCCGTTTGAAGAGAGAGTAGCCATTCTATCTGGGCTAGTCTCTGTACTTATACAGAGCAAGCAAGTATCAGAAGAAATCATTGTCAGTGCAAAGGAAGCAGTCGAGATTGAAAAGGCAGGTAAAGAAGAAGAAAAAGAGTTGGTTAAAGAACACGAAGAAGAAGTACAAGCTATCAATGCCAAAGCGCCTAGTATGACTTTGGTAGAAGAATATTCCGTATGGAAAGAGGAGAAGCGTAAACTTGAAAAGAAGCATGCTTGGTCACTTCTTGATTGTCGAGTTCATACTCACCTTCAGTTAGATGCTCACAAGACAAGATCGGGACCACTAGGAATAGATTCTGATGGTAATGAATACTGGCAATTATCGGAATATGTAGAATCTATGCCATCTAATACTATAGGACGCTGGGCTTGGTCTCTGCTAATCCTGGGTACTACCTTTTATGAAGTACCAGCAAAGAGGGAAGAGCCAGTGGAAATTGAAGAGGAAAAGAAGTCTACTTTGGTGGAAATAGATGAGAAGCAGCCAAAAGTAGATGATGAGGAGTCGTATTCAAGTGACAATACTTTTTGCGTCTTGATTGAAGTTTCAGGCAAGAATTCTAAAAAGACGGACAAGGAAGTTGTCCAAGAAGATATTGCAAAAGGGGAGTTAGAGGTAGCAGAAGAAATGAACACACCACCACCACCACCAAGTGAAGCCGTAAATGGTAATGGAGAAAAGATTAATGGTGTCGATGAAGTAGGGATTGGTGTTGAAAACAATGTAGTCGGCTTTAGTGGAACAAGCGATTGCAAGACGATTGAAAAGATTATAGTTTTCATTCTGAATCGTTTAGCCATTCATGAATATGAGGAAGCAGTCGAGTCACGCAAGAAAGATGAAGCTGCTAGTAATTTATCACGTTATGGACCTGCTCTTATGCCACTAAAGGATGAGATAGCTGCAACAGGTAGCAGTAACAATGATATCATGATCTTGGATGATACAAGCAATCAAAGAGCATCACCTGGTCTCATAGAAGAAAAGCGACTTCGAAGAATTGAATTAAAAGAGAAGCAAGGAGTTAGAAGGAAGCAAGTTGAAGCACTTGTCAAGAAACTTGATCTCGTAAGACAATATTACCAGTGGCATGCCCAAGAAGAAGAAGAAGAGGAAGAAGAAGAGATATAGAACAATATTTGACTTGCAGCCTCCTTGACACCACAATTATCCTTTTCCTTTTCTTACTCGTCATACTTGTAAAAGTGCTTTCAATGTATCCATAATGAATAAATAATGATACTCTTAATCAACTTCATTGTCAAGCACGTCCACGTGCATGGCGCGTCAGATTGCCCGCTAGCGCGCTCACCCATCCCTCTCATCCTGTCAGAAGAAGGTGTGATGGGCTGAAAAGTGAGATTTCTCTTTTTTTAACCTATTTTTCTCTCATCTTCCACTCTCTCTTTTTTCTTTTTTTTTTCTAAATTATCGCTTCGCCAGGTCCATTATTTTTGCTAATAGACTCTTACCATTTCCAACAATGGTTTTTGGCTACACATACAATCCTTATTACTTTCCTGCTTTGGTAGACTTGTCACAAAAGAGCTTTTGGATTGCAGCTGCATCAATATGCTTTAATCCTCTGTATTGGAATATTGTAGCTCAGAACGAGTACAGAAACAAAACAATTACAAGGTTACTAGGAGGAAGGAGGTACTTGGGCTGTTATGTTTTAGGTGCCAGTATATTTTTGCTTGGTATTCTCCGTGATCATCTGTGAGTGGTTGGGGGGGGTGGGCACCTCAAGGTGTATGAATGCTATTCTAATTGGTTTTCTTTCTTTGCTTGTCGAAAGTTATAATCACGCTTTGTCAAAACAACCAGTCAATGCAGTTCTATTACACCCTGCATTTAAAGTGTTAGGTGGCTTATTATTCGCTTCTGGGAATGTCTTTGTTCTCTCTTCCATGTGGGCTTTAGGTGTGACTGGAACGTACTTGGGAGATTACTTTGGCATTCTAATGGATGAAATGGTAACTGGATTTCCCTTTAATGTGATGAGTGATCCAATGTACTGGGGTAGTAGCATGTGCTTTGTAGGAGTTTCTCTATGGTGAGTAGATGCAAGGCCGTATTTCAAATCGCATACATACTCAAAACCCTAATTTTCTCAAATAGGTTTGCCAAACCTGCAGGATTACTGCTTAGTCTTTTGGTTGTTATTGTTTACTCTATTGCGTTGCGATTCGAAGGGTATGTCTGGCTGAATAGAAGATCAAGTATGTTTAATGCATTTTCTAATCACGTTTTCTCCCTTTTTTTTCCTTTTTTTTTGGCTTTGAAAGTCCTTACACTTCCAACATTTACGCACAAGCAACAAAAGAAAAGACCAAACAGGAGCAATTGGCTAAATTGCAAGACGCTTCTGGACCAGCACGAGGCACTCGATCACATACTAATTCGCCAGCACCTTTGACCACGAGGAGTCGAGCAAAAAAGAGTTCATGAGTGGATACTCCGAAAGAAATATAAATAAATAAGCAAAATGGGGACAAATAAATAAAATTGGAGGATATGTTTCAAGGAAAAAAAAGGGAAGTCGGGAAGTCGAGGAGGAGGAGGAGGTGAGGGCGGGATGACAGAAGACAGAGTGCGGGACAATCTAGATGGTGTTGGTGGAAAAAATTACTCCCACGAAGGGCGAATAGCGGAAGAAGAGTAAAATAGAAGAGGAGCTAGAGTTTCAAAAGAAAACGACTTTTATTTTGGTAATCGTCCAGAGCTGCTTAAAAAGCCACTGCAATTGTAATAAATGAATGAGGGAAAGAGAAATAAAAGGAGGAGGAGCATGTGTGGGGGGTGGGGAGGGGGAGAAATGTAAAATGTGTTTGTGAGTTGTCTGACTGCATCATGCATGCAAACATACATCATACAAGGAGAGGTTGTACATTACAAACAAAAGACGAACCCTTGTTCAACGATGATCTAAACTCAGCGCATGCCCTGCCCGATAAAGGCCCTGATCTCTTTCCCCCCCTTCCTCTTCCTCTTCTTTCTTTTGATGAGATTCTACATCGATGGCCACGACCTCCTTGAAGAACTATTACATGCCGGTGTTTATTGATTTATGTCAGGGGGTTTGTACAAGCTTGTAATATGCTAAAAGATTATTGAAAGTTTTTTTGATTGCGTTAAGAGAGAAAGTGGATGTTACTCGACGATCACTTACCATTAGAGAGCAAGTTTTGGATTAGGGGGGTGATTGGTAGGTTATTTTTCTTCCGTAGCGTGAGAGAATGCAACTTTTTCAGATCGGTTTTTCTCTGATCATCGGGGCCCACCTTTTTTTTTCTATTTTTTTCTTTTTTTTCAATTCCTCCTCCTTCTCCTCCTCTTTTTCTTCTTCAATATTCCTTTAAGATCACAATTGACTTGGTTTATGCCCATATTCATTTACACGGTGTCGCGACGCGTGATGCACGGAGTTGCAAATTTATTTCTACTTTTTCACTAAATCTTAACTATGTTATGTAAACATTCCCAAAGAAGGAAAATAAAAATAAAGATTGATAATGAGATGAAAGGACAGATTAAAATTTAAAAAAAAAAAATAAAGATAAAAAAAAAAGGATAATATAATATAAAAAAAAAAAAATCGAATTTATGATATAAAATAAGAATAGATATACGACTGGAATTATGCTTCCTGATGAAGTATTTGTTTCAATAGACAATAAATATGTACGCGATCGGAGTTTGGCGGAAGCTGCAAGGGGCAACGACTTACATGCCACATATGATGTGACTTTATTCAAAATTTCCGTGCGTGAAATGTGTGTGATCTTTCAGAAATATTTGGTCCCACTATACACGGTCAAACACGAGAAGCATCGATCGTGTCAAGCAATTCTCCTCCTTCATTTCTTAATAATAGCATCAAAAAGTTTTCGGTATCCGCTGTACAACCGTGTACTTACTCCTTGCATTCACACTGATTTTGATTATTCAATGAAACGAAATTGAAAGGAGCGCGCGAGACACGCGTCGGAATAGAAGAAGACGACAAAAAGAGTAAGTAAAAGTAAGAATAAAATGAGACAATTATTCCATTATAATTTGTGTATGATGATGATACAGCGAACATTATTGTTTTACATATTACGGATTTCCAATGTCATTGGCAACTATGAGGGGGGGTGGAGCCATTTCTCTAGTAATAATAAAAGAAGAGAGAAAACAATTAAAAGATTGAAAATCTAGTTGAGCACGTTTGGTAGCGAGCTGGGGTATGCGCAATCGATGTTGTAGAAAGAGAAAGAAGAAAAAAAATAGGAGGGGTGGGGATTTTCCCAAAGGAGATTCCAATGATACAGTCCGTTTCAAATTACAGTCTTAAGCGCCAAAGAGATTATTGCGAAGCTTTCTAGTATGAAGTGAAATTGAAGGAGTCTTGTTTATTCTCTTGGAAGGTACCGAGCAAAATTTAGTAGTAGTTGCTGCTTCATCATGATGATGATGATGATGATGGTGAGAGAGGAGTAGGCCATTGTTAGACTGTTTATTGCCATCACTGTGATGATGATGATGATAATAACCGGATTGGTGAATAAGTTGATCATCTGCTGAAATGCCATCTTCACAAACTAAACCTTTAATGGCCAAAGATTGTAAACTTGAATCAAGATCCACCCTTGCTTGATCTTTTTGATGAGTATCAAAACGAGGTGTTGGTGGTAAACCAGAGTAAGAATGACTACTTCTTCTACTAAAACTACCACTTCCACTTCGACTTGAACTACTATCTGGTGTCATTTCAGAATCACTTTCCGATGGTGAATTGGGTGTACTGCAAAGTTCAGATGATTTGTATGATTGTGGTGAATAATTAGATGTAGGAGTAGTAACCATAGTTTCGACTGATCGAGCATTGGGAGTTGATGGACCACTACCATTGTATTCAAATCTACGAGAATCTTGAATGAAAATTGGATTAAAATTTGAATTACGACGTGATTCTTGTTTATATTGCCAATTTTGACGACCTTCTTCTTCTTTTTCATCATCATCTTCTTCTTCAATCACATAGTCTCGTTCTTCTTCTTCTTCTTCATAGGCATCCTCGATCTCATCATCACCACCATTCATCTTTTCAACTTCATCATAAATACTTTGAGCTTGTAGTTGTTGTTGTTGTACACCCTTGTAAAATTGTTCTACACCGTGACGAATTTCTGCTTCACGTTTAGCAACTTCAGCAGCTTGTTTAGCTCGACTTGCTTCTTCTTTTGCACGTTGAGCTACAAATCTAGCCATCTTTTGACGATCTCGAAGTTCAGAATTGGTGGCAGTAAATCGACTAATTTGATGAACCATACTTCTCAATTCTGACAAGGAACATCTCCAACTTTCTCGTACTGTAAAAATGCGTTTTAACGTTGCATTTGTTTGTTGAGAAATTGGCAAGATATCCATGAGAAAGTCTGGATTTCGTAAATATTCTCGAAATGTTTCATCATTGATACAAGCTTGTTTCCATGGATTTCGACCGCAAATCAAATTGACCAAGATGACTCCCAATGACCAAACATCATTGGCAGCCGTACTATACATTTTAAGATTGGTAGAGATACCTCCTTGACATTCTGGTCCCATGTAAAAAGTACTTCCACAACCAAAATCATTGCTTTCCTTTTCATGTGTTGCTAATCCAAAATCTGCAAGTACTACCTTTGCTCCATCTTGTAAACAAAGAATATTTTCAGGTTTCAAATCACGATGATAAATACCATTTGCATGACAAAATTCAACAGCGTCAAGGATTTGAGTAAAGACTTTTTTAACCATGAGATCCATTTCCGCTCGTGCCATTTGATATTCTTCATCGTAATCAGCATCCACTTCATCCGCATTTGGAGTGGCTACTGCATATCGTTGTTTTTCAGTAATCATGGAAAATAAATCACCATCTGGACAGTAATCAAGGATAACATAGATGCATGGATCATCCTTGTTATCAATGACTCTATATAATGAGACAACCGATGGATGACTAGTGACCATCGAATGTAAAACAATTTCTCTTCTTTGAAACTTCTTTTGACGACTGTCAAGATCTACCTTGTTAAGGCACTTGACAGCGTAATAACCACTTGCTGCTCCTCCATGTTGTGAAGCAAGAACATGAGGTAGATGATCAGAAGATGAAGTAGAAGCAAAGGGTTGTTGTTTGTGAAGTGGGTGGGTTAGATCTCTAGCAAGGTAGACTACACCATATGCACCTAGCCCTAGAATAGAGACTAATTCTAATCGACCATCAGCAATCTTGTGACCCAAGAGATGCTTATGACTTTGTTGTAGAGGGTTGACTGAACCCATCTTGTGTGTAAGAGTATGTTGTTCGGGTGAGGAAGCTGAACGCTGAAGATGAGGGCGTAGAGTAGTACTGCTTACAGCGTAAAGATTCCAAGTCGAGAAAGCAACGAGAACACTTGGTGTGTAGAATAAACTAAGGATAGAAGAGTGTTATTAGAGTAGGATGAAGAGTATTTCGTAGCTTTTGTCGATAGTTGCTAAGATGGGTGAGTGCGTGAGTATGTTAATGAGTGACTGACACCTTTCAATTTGTTGAAGAGTGAATGCCTTTGTTGGGGTGGGTTGGGTGAAAACTGAAACAAAGACCACCAGATCAATGACAGCTGCTGTTTTAAGTGACAGTTGGTGAAAGGAAATTGTTTTCGTACCTTTACTCGTGGGATGAAAGCAGAATGAATGCAGCAAGGCAAAGATGCAAATGGACAAGAGGTAGGAGGAGAGGTTTTAGATGGATATGGAGAGACAGAGAGGATTGACGATCGCCTCAGAGCCAAAAAAAAAAAAAAATAAAAATAAAAAAATCTCAAAAATAAAAATAAAAAAGGGATTTACAAACAGAATAATAATAATATTAAAATTGAAAAAAAAAAATTATATGCATATTTTGCCCATCGGGGAAAACCCCCCCTCATTACCACTTTAAAACAATGCAATTGGGGGTGAACAAATTATACACTCCGATCGATCGATGTTCAAGTCAAAAACATCCGCATTGTAAATTGAGTCTAAAATTTGCCTTGAGTTCTTGCAGGCATATAGTCAGTGTCCGGACGCGTCGACAGGTTTTGTGCCTCTCATTATAATTTCCTTTTTTCTTAAGACTTGCCTTAAACGGAGGGGAGGCGCGTGCACGATGAGAAAAGCGGCTCTAGCCCAGTCTGCATGCGATTGAAAAAAACTATGACAACTCCACTCCATAATCCTATCATGTAAGAACAACCGCGAATGACCAAAACACAATACCGTTTAGGATACCCTCTGAGCTTGTTCATTTCCCGGTGCCTTTTTCTTGACCCTTCTGAACCCTGAAGAAAACAGCCACTTATTGTAGCTCTCCGGATTTTACTACCTGCGTCGTTCAGAATCTGCTTTAAGTAGGTACAGTGTACTACACATGCGGGCGTCGACAAGGAACTTTTATTTGCATCTGGACCTACACGAAAAACACACACACACACATACACACACACAACTATGTAAAATATACGAGTGGTAAGAAAGACCCTTTGTTTACCTCCTCCCCCCCCCCATCCTTCCCTTCTTTGCGCATCTTAATTACCCATCCCGGATCTCTCACATTTTAGCAGCCGGGAAGAGCTATCTATCCCTGCCTCCAGAATAGGTTCCCGACCTAAGATTCTTGGTATCCCGCAAAGGCAAGATATAGTTTGTCTTAGCAATCAATGTAAGGGCAATAATATGCAAGGAGCAATACAGGAAATTGCTAATCAAAGCTGTTCCAATACAAATCCGACTCGCGCGTACTATAAATCAATTCACGGCAATACTTTTATGCAAATATGAATTTGATTTCAACACACCAAACTATTACATTAAACTAAATTCTACAGACAATGAAAATGTATTCAAGGTGACATAAACACCGCGTCTTTCCATCACCAAATTAAAATAAAATAGAATATGTGCTCCTTCAATTTGCTGACTTTTAAAATTATACTTTTTCTGATAGGCTCGAGTGCAGGGTTCAAAGGTTAAAAAAAAAGGAAAAATGCCTCTATCAGCTGTGATGTCGTTGTTATTCTTCTTCTATGAGAAAAATGGCCGGAGATCAGTAAATGAAAAAAAAAAAAAGAGACCCGTTCAATAAAACTGGTCAAACGGGTCCTCTTTTTCTTCTTATCATCAATGTAATCGACATCTAACGAACGACCCCTGACATATTAAAATACTTATTTTTTTCTAAATTCTGAATATTTCTTTTCTTTTCAATCTCTCGTTACTCCCCTTTATTTTGATTTTTTTAAACCTTTTTTTTTATTATCCAGGCTATCAATTGCATCCGACTTTAGCTTGAATATTTTCACATGTCACCTGAGTATGCTCTTGATACATAGCGCTTTGTCTCTTGTCACATCTCACCAGGGCAAGATGTTAGGAATGCAGCGGGAAGAAGGAGAATGTGTACCTGTCTCAAGAAGCTTTTACTAATATCTTCCCCGGACAAGAAGCAAAAACAAAATACTAAAAACAAATATAATTATCAGCGCGTTAGTACGTTACTTAGTACGTTGAATATAAGATTTCTCCACCTCTCAAGGGCACACAACAGGTAATAGGAGTCTCACAAAATAAAAGTGAGTAGTCCCTTTATGACATTTTCATGCCTCTTTCAGGGATTAAAAAAATCGCTTCTTGTGGTACATTGCCCTTTTTTTAATGCCTCACTAATGCTTAGAGTCATGGAATAGGCGGCAAGTTACAAAAAGTAATTGTTACCTTCTTGCCTTGCCTGGTGATTTATACCAATCTTGGAAAATGGGGGAGCAGTCGAGTCAGTACATCTGGTATTAGTGAGCTTCTAATGGATAGGGTTAGCCTTCAACGTCAATTACCCCATCTTGAAGGGGTATTTCCTATTTCATAAAGAGGGGGTGAATTGCTGCTATGAAAGCCACAAAGTCAAGGTCGTATATACAAAAGAAAAGGCAAGGAGTCTTAATCCCCCTGGAAAAGACAGGATTTTGGTAGGGAGGAGGAAGATTACTAGCAACTTTTAGTCTGTAGTTTATATTCGAAACTTTACTTTTTAAAAAATAATAAATTATAATATTATATGCAAAAAAAGCATCTGTATGTACACCGTTATACTGTAATTCCAAACTCTAAATTTAAGCTTCATGATTTTAGACCCTGGATTCGTTTCTTTCATCAAGATATTTACGGCCTTTTTCCACCCCTGATGTTTTATCATTAAACTTGTTTTAGAGAAAAGCCACACAAGACTGGTCTTTGTTCTGATCCTGATAGTAAATTGATTGTCGTTTCCTTCATACAATTTAGGGGGGGGGCAAAATACAAAGGAATACTGTGACTAGTTTGACTTGTGATTGCACACCGAGTGGGTTGATTATTTTTTTTTTCCTTTTTTTTTCCTTTTAATAAGATAAGCCACTAATTACCGAATCGCCAAGAAACGGCTACTCTACACACGTCTTCTAAAGAGCTACTTGTACTTTTATAATGCCATTTGTAGGGTCGACCTTTCGAGTTTGATCAACAGAAGCGTGTTAAAAAAGCCAGTAATCAAAAAGGAGATATTACAATTTTCATGAGCGAGAAATAAAAGTTATACATTCGAAAAAAAAAAAAAGTTTTCTCTTTTTGAGTAAAGGTTTTGGCTATGATACATGATGATTGTGTTTGTCTATATTTCTCCCCCCCCCCTTTTTTTTTACCATCCAAATTCCTCTGTAATGAGTCGTACTTGGCAAATTGGCTTGCTTTGACCTCTAATGATTGCCCACTGAATCTCTGCAACAGTTTCCTTGACTTCTTGCATTAAAGAGTGAGTTCCACAAGTAACGACAACCATACTTCTATCCCAATCTCCTACTCCCACTTGTTCCTCAGTGCTATAGTGAATGTAATCTCGAATCATTGGTCCAACTTTTGGTTTTTTTTTACTCGAGTCATGTATTGTAAAAGTTGAATTGATTTCTTTAGCCTGTTGCAAATCAAGATTAGCATCTCTCCTAGTTAAATAGATGTCTACTTTGAATACTTCTTTGCCAAATATTTCCATGGCCATGTCTAGTTGTTCCTTTACCCATTTAATACAATCTAAATTTCGAATAAACCAAACAAGTTTGATTTGCTTTGGATTTGCCTTTCCCATCTCTGTTTGCCAAGCCAAATCAACTAATGAAGCAGTGACAAAGGTAATACCACTACCACCAGCGATATAAAGAATTGACTTTTCACTAGCTACACTAGCGTCACAACCAAAAGGACCATCTAATATGACGGGTACAGTACAAGAATTTGATGATACTGCTTCTTTACCACTCGCAAGAGATGACTCCTCTCCATACTGTTCTTTGGATGAAGTAGACCAATTAGACTGTGCATATGTATGTAGCTTCCTTGTTAAGCCTCCATTAGCTTTTGCTGTTAGGATTAAATGGGAAGGAGTTGATTGTCGATTTTCACTAGGTAGTGACATGATGGTAAATGGATGTGATGACCAAGGTTCAATGGTTGGAAATCGAATAAACATATGTTGACCTACATGCCATCTAGCATTTGTTGAAATGGTAAGTCGACTAGCTGAACCTGGTAATTTTTCAATTTGAGCATACGACACCATAAAGTAGACGCTAGAGTGTAATTGTCGAGCTAGTCGAATAAATACAGAAGCACCATAAAGAGCAGCTGCTCCCCACAGATAACGCCAAGAGGTCAGCTCTCCACCAGTATGGATGAAGAGAAACTTTTTAAAAAAAAAGGTGGATCAGTATGAAGGCCTATGTAAAGTAAATAATAGACTCACTGCCAAGAAAAAGAGAGAAGCCACAACATGAGTAGCCACCCAAAGCTCATAGCACCAATTACGTAGCCATCGAAAGCTTGAGATGACCAGATAGAATAGAAGAGCATATGAAACAGTCCCAGTGATATTCATATCATCTGAATAATAATACGCTTTCAAACCAGCTATTCCTCCTTTGAGATTTTGATGGATGAAGGGTATGACATGTATCGTAGCCAAGAGCAAGACAAAGCGAGAAGCCCATTGGTGGTAAACCTGAAGCTTTTCATGACTCGAATTTATGAGGAGTCCAATGAAATTCACCTATTGTGCTAAAGTCAGTCATAAAGGTTGTATAGTCCTTTCTATCTTTTACCACTCACTTTGCTTCCCAAAGCATATACGAAAGGAATGAGGCCAACAGCAAGAGAGGCAGCTCTAAGTGATAGGGGTGGACTTCCGTAGGTGATGTCCGTTCTATAGTATGGCTGTACTAGTAGCGCCCAAAGAGAAAAGGAAAACATAAAGGCGGAAATGAAGATGGTGACGCCGAGTGCGGGCAAGCGAAAATCTATTGTTTGTGTCAACTTAGTAGACGATAGAGTAGGTTTGTATGCTAGATATCGAAAAAAGGCAATTACTGTTGGGGATAGTCGCAAAATTCTACTTTCTCGAGTAAGTAGGGATGACAACCCTACAATTAAAATTATGCTGGTACAGACTAGAGCCATTGTCAAGGCGTACTTTGGTTGACCAGACCATGGGTCCGGCCAAGTATTTCCTGGATCGTTAGGATCCAATGACCGCAGAAGGAGATTCTTTGACATCCTTGTCGGAAATGTCTTGGTAGTTGTGATGATGGTGGAAGTCCTTTTACAGGAGACGGACTCCTCCTTTTGCCGGAAGGTGTCTAAAATTAATTGTAAAATCAAGAAAAAGGCGCCGAGACTTTCAAAGAAGGGGGTCAATACGCTGAAAAGGACAGATTTTTCTCCTTTTTTTCTTCTTTCTTTCCTTTGTGTTACGGATATGAGAATTAAATTAGCTCATGATCAAGTTTGGTGCAGCCTACAACCCGCGATTTTTGCCTAGTATAGAGCAAAGAATTATAGATACTTCAACAAAGGCGCCGGAAAAGATGGCGCAATGAATAAATAGAATTTAAACAAAAGTTGAAACTTCGGCGCTTTTTTCTTCTTTTTTTTTAGGCATAAGTGGTGGCTGCTATAACTTATTCCGAGGTAGAAGTAGGATATCAACGATTTATCTACAGCCTTGTCTTGAACCTTGTCTTTAATTCATTCTATGATTATGAATCATGTTGTTGGTACTGGCATGAAAAAGGTTGGAGTGCGAGTGCTTCTAATAAGAAACTTAGTGGGATCAACGGTAGGTATGCTTGTAGAGCACGCGAAAGGCCAAAATCCCTCCACACTGAAAAATTGACACTTTTAGAGAAAGAGTGAATTGTGCATTGATTTGCTAAGCCCAGTATTCCTCCTTCTTTCCAATTCCCACTTTCTATACCAATTTGTCATGGCGACCTCCAACAGCCCGTATCCACGATGGAAGCAACTCATTGCACAAGGCATCAAGGATGGAATGGCCAATAAAGAAAAGGGTGTCTGTAAGTACTCACTCATTGACTGCATATAGATAGAATAAAAATCATTGAAGCAAGTCTCCTTTTTTCAATTGCAGTATACTATACTCTCTCCACAGTAGAAGCTAGTCAACCCCCAGTTCCTCATGCACGAACAGTGGTACATCGTGGTTTCGTCAATGAACAAAGATCATCAGAATCAAAGACTGGAGTGGAACCTTTTGATACCAACTTTGGATCAAATGCTTGTCTTGTCACAACTACTGATATTCGAGCACCCAAAGCATTACATATCATTCAAAATTTTGAAAAGAATGGTTCTGCTAAAGGTGAAATTAATTGGTGGATGGAAGGAAAGAATTTACAATTTAGATTGGCAGGTACTTTGCATCTAGTACCAAGAAAAGATCACCCCTCTTCAAAATTATTTGATTTGAACAAATTGGATCCAATTCTATCAAAAGACTCATCTAGCTCGAGTCCATTTGATTGGTACAAGGAAAGATCAAGAATCTTTGAAAAGTTATCACCAGGTTTACTCGCTTCCTTTGCTAGACCAACACCAGGTTCAAATCATCCAGAACAAGGTAGTGAAAAATTGCATGGTAAGGGACCTGGGGAAGGATCAGATGAAGATGGAAAGGATGATCTCGAATCACCTTGGCCACTCGAGCTACCTCAACCAGGAAAGGAAGAAAATCAAAAGCAAAAAGATCTTCTTGCCGAGTCAGAAAAAAAGTGAGTAATTACGAGTCAAAATTGAAAAATGATTGTACTTTTGACACTTTACCTACAGCTTTGCACTTGTCGTCCTCTCTCCTGAGTCTATCGACATTGTAGACCTCACTCGAGACAGAAGAAGCTTCTTTAAGCGAACAGACGACTCTAAAGGACCCAACTCAGAATGGGAAGAAATTCGTGTAGTCCCTTGAATAAAGTAAATTGAGATCGCATATTGCATTGTAGTGTTACACATGAAATTTAATTTTGAGAACCAGACCCACTTGATCGAAAGATGGCGATTGCTTCTATAGCAAATCGTAGTCGTCGTGCTCTCCCGTATAACGAGCAATAGACTTTCGTACTTTTGATTGATCCACCCAAGACACAAAATCTTCCATATTTCTCGTGACAAGAAAGGCTGGATCAGTGATTGCATCTGGTCCTACTCGAATTTGACCTTGTTCAATGTAAGTGACAGCCTGAAGGAGTAGAAATTAAGTTCAGCTTCTGAAAGGTTATGCAGACAGCTGACAAGGTCTACTTACCTGCTTAACAGTCTCACTCATCTTTAATCGCACCATCACAACACCAAGTCTCCTCCTTGCAAAGCAACTAACATTGATCTTATTGAGAAGATCGCTCATCTTGTTACCTATATCCAATAGACCCATATCATAGCACTTTCCCAGTAGTGACGATTCAGTTTTCTCCCGGAATGGATCTGTAGATGGTAGCTTGGAGAGTCGCAACGCTAGATGATGTATCGAGCCACACAATCGATTGTACTTTGCATAATCATCACGATCTTGAATATGATAACGTCTCATTACTTTAATCTCTCGATGGCCTTGATCTTGCTTCCAGTCAAGAAAGTCATGTCTTGGAATGGCAGAAAGATTAATGTCAGTCCACTTCAAAGAGAATTTCTCTTCACTCAGCAGATGCACTCACTTCTTGAGCAACTTCTTCTCATGATACTTTAGCTGTCTCATTGCTTCTATAGTGGCAGAAAGAGAGAAATCACAGAATTGGAAATGCAAAAAAGAAAGTAGTTGTTCCCATTAAAAAAAAAAGAAAAAAAATCAATTTCACGTGTACTAACGCCATCTCGGTCGTAAGCTTTCATGCTGGATCATCATCTTTATAAAGCAATGTATTGGAAAGACCAAATGCATTTCGACTTGAGAATCAAAAATGTTTAAAATATGCATATACAGCTAAGAGGTATCAGAACATTACAGCTTCGGTCCTTCTTTTTTGCTTGGAGTGGGCGTGAAAGCTAAAAGTAGTGTCTTCGGCCATGGTTCGGTAAAATTGGAAAGTTTGCATACACGCCGAAGTCCTCGTCAAATAGTATAAAGGCACACACTCTTTTCATATCTCAGCTATGGTATATCTCACTATACTACATTTCCAACATCACCTTCATATACCCTATCTCTGAGCAGGTCTCGAGATCTGAAACAAAGTACCCTTCGAGATGATAATCGACATGGAGGAAGGAATGGAAGAAGCAGTTCAAAGTAGCATGTTAGCCAGCAAAGAGGCTACACTTGACCTTGACCCTGTCCCTCAGAAGCTCACCATGCCAGATGTATTGACTCGACTGCTCCTTCCCAAGAATGGTGCAAATCAGCTGGTAAGGCAAGAGGTATACAGTAATGAAATGTTGAGTCGACTGGCAAGGGAAGGCAAAGAAGACGGAGAATGCAAAATAGAACTTGATGGCTTTGCTGTAGGTGTATGTACCGGTCTAGAGCGAAGTTTAGGCTGGAAAGGTGCTGTGAGTAGGTAGTAAGAAAGATAGATATATTTTCATCAAAGTTTCCCATCTTCCTTCCTTTTGTTTTTTTTTTCTTTGCAGGCATTTAATTTGATTGCCTATTCCATGACTCTAGGTATTTTCAATTTACCTCGATGTGCAGCTGTACTTGGTTTTTTTCCTTTTCTATTTCTGGTATTACTTTTTCAATACATGACTTGGTTTACTGGTATGGCTTACGCTCGACTTCAACAGAGATATCCAGGTCTTCACAACGTCACTGATGCTGTTCACCTCATCTATGGTGAAGTAGGAAGAACATTGATAGCTGCTCTTCAGCTACTATTCTCAATCATGCTATCTGGTAATCATATCATCCTGGGAAGCTATGCATTCCGATCTCTAGGCTGGAAGTGAGTTGCTACATAGATCAAAGATGCGCTACCAGACTTAATTATTACTATTTTGCCAGGTCTTGCGCTGTTCTCCTCAACTTTGTCTTTGCTTTTATATCCTTCTTTTGCACTTTACCTCGCTCATATCGACTGTTTGCCAAGCTTGCATTCATGTAAGTGCAACGCCAGTAGTGAAGCTAAAAGTCTGATAATGTTGTCTTTCAGCTCTTCAGTATCAGTAATTGCCTGCATGATTACTATATGTGTCGCAGCAATCGTCAATGGACCTGACAAGCTTGTTCCTAATACCACACCAAAAAGGATACAAGCCTTTGGAAGTATCCTAGAAGAAGATTCCGGCTTCTTTTCAGTGATGATGGCTATGGTAAATTTGTTCTTTTCATTTGGCGCACATCCGAGGTGAGTGCGACAATACTGATTCTGTTGTTTGTAGGCAAAACTAATCGGTTTTCCTTCCTAAACAGCTTCCTACCTTTGGTAAGCAGAGCAACAAGGAACATCGATGGAGTGCTTCTTCATTGTTGACCAAATTCTTATGCGCTACAGATGGGAGAGATGCAATATCCACAACACTTTCCCAAGGCTCTCATGTCATTGATTGTAGTGCAAACAATAGTCTATCTCGTCATGACCGGTGTCGTTCTTCATGGATTAGGAGAGGTGAGTAAGAATGATTGTTAGAGAATGTAAAGCAAATCTCAATTATTTGATGGCTTTCACCAGTATGTGAAATCACCAGTCTTAGCTAGTCTCAGTCCAAGTATGGAACGGATTTGCTACATTATCGCTCTACCAGGTATCATCATTCCTGGCTGTTCTTCTGGTCAAGTCAGTGCAAAACAGATTTACGTCGTCGCTCTAAAAAGATACCCAACCATGAAGAAAAGAGTTTCGTATACATGGCTTGCTTGGATTGCAATCAATGTTGTTACTTGGACAAGTGCTTGGATCTTGGCAGAGTGAGTCCTTTCTACTTACAGCTATGTGATGCACCTAACCCATGATACTATTTTACCACTGCCAGGCTAGTGCCTTTCTTTGGAAGTTTCATGGCTATTGAAAGCTCAGTAGCTTGGGTCGTCTACATAGCACTAGGAAGTCTATTTTCCCTCTTTCTCAACATGGGACGACTTTGGAATGGTTGGCACTGTAAAATAGAGACTCTAAGAGCCGTCATTCTAGTCATCTTCTGCGCATTTCTCGGTACGTTGCTCTAAAGTCCATATTGCACCGCTACTACTACTAGCACGAGCTGATTATCCCACATTTTCGGTCCTTTTTATCACAGCTGTAGCAGGACTTTGGACGGCAATCAGATCTATCATTCAATCCTATCACCAAGGCGAAGTTGACTTTCCTTTCAGCTGCGAGATATCTAGTGGTTAGGGGATGCAGATTAAATTCGTCCTCTGATCTTTTGTTGTAGCTACTCCGTTGAATTCGTTGATTTTTTCACAAATATATTCAAATCAAATAGAATCTCCGCGTGGCCTCGCGCCTACCGAGCTTATATCCTTACGCCAAGAAAGCGGCTTGGGCGGTGCTCTCTGAGTTGGTATTGTATGTATAGTCTTTTTATAATTGCCTTTGACTGTCACTACACAGAGAGCGGACGAAGTCTTCCGGTGTAGCGATGACCACGTCTTTAGGCATCCATACCATTCGTCAGCTCCAAACAGTGACAGCTGTCTAGATTCATCAGCCTACTTTCCAAGAGATAACTTCCAAAGTAGTCTTTGAGAAACAGCAAAGAGGATTCGAGAGGTGGTTCTCGAAGTTGCTACGATTGCCGGTTACTCTTCTTTTCCTATAACAATGAAGCGAATATTCAACAAATCCAATCATGTAGTAACACCCTATCAAGAAGAGTCTGTCAATGATTCAGCTGGCTACAAATCTAGCTCGTCCTATTCTACCCATGATGGAAGGGGAAGCCATAGCCAATCAATGTCAAATTCTAATGACGTCTCTATTCCGTCAGATAGAATGGGGAGATTCCAACCAAGAGAGAATTATGAGATAACGAGCTCTGAGCGGAACAGCAGGCATCCCCAATCCAGTAGAGCGTATCCTTCATATGGAGAAATTCACAAAGATCCCAATGAAAGTCGAGGAAATTTTACTTCATCAATACCTTCTCCACGTAGCTCGAATATGCCCTTTATTGAGCAAGTATCCCACCAAAAATTACCTGCAAGAAACTCAGCGACTCGAGTAATACCAGCAGAAGTCCATCATACTCGCACTCGTTCCTCTAACAGCGGCCAACAACAAGGAGAGACAACTCCGCAGCACGCCCAACGAGAAAGGATTACAAATGGAAGCATGAAATTGCCTGATCCCCTTCCCAATCCATACAATGACAACAGAGGCGCTAATGAAGCTCTTGCAAGCAGGAGAGGTAGTCAATCCAAGAGTCACAACGCTACTGCAATCCGAATGCGAAGCATTAGCAGGCGAGGCAGTCAATCGCAAGGTCGAGAGAATGGTGAAGAATATGCAAAGAGGGTATCTAGACGTCCTTCGATCGTTTATGGTGTTGATTCAGGGCTGCATGGTGGACAAGCAGCAGTAGCAACAGCTAATGCAAATGAGCAAGAATCCGATATAGCTGCATCAAGGTACAGTAACGACAAGAATGGCAATGTGATTAGACCAGAGTCGAGATACATTGATCGATACGCAGAAGTAAAGACGGCTCAAAGCGCAGTTATTGGATCAAGTGTAGACAAGGTGAAGAGAAGGCTCTTTGGAAGAAAAAGAAAAGATGAAAAAGTTGATGGTTTTGAGAGTAAAAGTAGCGAGGAGTGGGCTAGAGTAGAACAAGCTTACCCCATGGGGCAAAAGCATATGCAAGCTTCAGTAGCACCTGTAACCGAGAGCGAAGAACGTCGAAAGATTAGTGATGATGACACTGCTATCAACATTCCCTGGTATAGTGGCATGAAGCATCACAATAAGTCGAGTGAAGGTATTATATCTTCTCAGATAGGTCAACTTTGTATCAAGGATGACGAAGATTGGGATTGGAATCAAGTAAATAGCTTGTGTAACACGATTGCTCATTCGGAGGTTGCTTCAAAAGATGCAGCTCGAGCTCTTCGAAAAGAATTCAAATATGGCGACGAAGAGCCAAAGTATCGAGCAATACGTTTATGGGCAATCATTTTTATTCGAGCAAGTGATCGCTTTCGATTACAGGTAGCTAACAAAAAGTTTCTTGAAGTTTTAGAGGATCTATACACAGATAAGAAGACGAGTACTAAAATTCAAGGTCGATTACTTATTGCTTGGAGTATGTTAGCGTACGAGTATCAACTTGACCAAGAATTGCATCCTATATCAAAGATGTTTAATAAAATGAAGCCGAATGATATGCCTCTTAATGGAATTCCTCTAGATTTGTCCCATGATCTGTTCAATCCTCCACCTATCCCTATTACACAGCAGGACAAATTAGTCGCACTTTCTTCCAGCAAGGACATTTATCACGATTATCACTCTTCTGGAGCAAAACTAGTTGCTCAGCCGACCAATCCAAATTCTCAGCAGCAGCCACAACAATCACTACAACAAGTCGATCATCAAGAAGTACCTATTCAGACAAGCACAACTGTAGCACGGACTACTTCAGTCACGTACAATGCGAATGCACGTCCAACTTCAATAAATTACGAAGAGCCAACTCAGATCATGCCACGAATTTCCGATGATATTCGTAGATTGCACGAGGAATGTCAAGTAGCTCGTAGCAACGCTCAATTAGTAACGGAATCTTTAATTGAACATGGTTTGCAAAGCGATTTAGTAAATGAATTTGCTGGAAAGACGCAATTATCACAAGATTTCATCTTGGCTCAGATTCCATGGGCATCAGCTCAAGTTGATCGTAGTCGTGTAGAACGTCAAGAAAAGATCATGGGTGGACAATATTCAGCTGAAGAAGAAGGAAAAAGTACAGAAGAAGAGAATTTGATGGAAGACTTGCTAAATACACATGAGAAACTGATAGCTGCTAATGGAATGGTAGAAGAAGCTCGAGCTCGACAAAGAGAAGAAGAGGAAGAAAGACAAGCAATAGATCGTAGTATACTAGATCAACGTATTGATCGAAGTCAATTGATTCAAGATATTTCTACTGGTCAACTTTACTCCTCGATGAACAGAAATTTAGCTCCTCCTAGTGATGGTGGTCATGCTTCTAGCTCACGATCGAGATCTCCATCTCCAGCAAATGTAGTGGCGAGAAGACCTTTACCTGTACCAGGTGGATTGGAATCAACAAATAATGCAATGCAAAAATCACTTTCAACACCATCTCATTCCACATCTCAACCCGATTCGATACCTGCACCAGTCTCTCTTGACAACTCCTGGGTCAACGAGAAGATGAATGGTGGCAATGATCAGCAGCTGAAAACATCAAACTCAACAACGACATACAGAGGAGGTCCTAGACCAATACAAGAGACTCATTTGCCACAAACTCAATTGATTGACACTAGCGTCACTGGTAGTAAAGATCGAAGCTCAACAGGAGTCAATGCAGATTATGATGATGATGACAGCGTCATCATGACACCCTTGGCACCTAGTGCAAAGGCATTGGGTAAACGAAGAGCAATGTCCATCTATGACGGCTCATCACCACAAGATAGTAATAACAACATGAGTGATTTGGCCAATCAAGCAGACAAATTAAATTTAGACTTGAACGCAAATGTAGAAACTTTGCGAGCTAGACCGCCACCTGCTCTTCCTATTGAATCAACTAATGAACAGGAGAGACAATTTTCTGCCACAAATCCATTTTATAATCATCAATTACAATTCGAATCGGTTAATAGGCACTTGATCAATAATTTCGACAATATCAACAACAATCCTTCTCCTAGTCCATTTCACACCTAATTCTCTTCATATTCGCTCTCACCCTCTGTCTCATGTAGTCAAAAGAAAACTTTTTGCGAAAATACATATGTATTAATCAAATTTCATTGTCATTTGCCTATTTTGTACTTCTCTACTTTATTTTAAAATAATTGATCATACCGTCATAATCAAAGCGATCTACTTTTTCGCAGCGTTATTTTGTGCCATTTGCAAGAGAGCAGCAAGATTGGATGGTAATGAGGGAGTAGTAGAAGCTGCAGAAGGAACAGGAGAGGAAATAGCAGGTGCTTTAGGTGCAGTAGCAGTAGCATTTCCAGGTTTGAGGGAAGCTAAAAGCTGTTGTACTTTTTGTGCTTGCTCCAGACGATCATCATTAGCAGGAGGTATTGCTTGTTGCTGTTGTGGTGGAGGAGGTGCTCTTTGAGGAACAGTAGGAGCGGGTGGTCTAGCAAGAGATCCACCTTGCTGCAATGTAGGAGGTAAATTATAATTGTTGGCATTAACAGTCGGTGGACCCCATCGATTGGGAGGTAGACCCACAGCTGGTGGTTGTGCTCCATACTCATTTCGCTCTCCACCATACCTTCCATAGTCTGCCTCTTGACCTCCATAAGGTTGACGATCTGCTACTTGCCCATATCCTCCCATACCTCCAATAGGCGGTTCTGGTCTTTGCATTCCATATTGTCCTTGAGCTGGTGGTGGTGGTGCTTGATTATTAGACCCTTGAGGCTGACCCCATCTCCTCATTGGTGGCTCTGCATCGCTTCGATCGTTATGATCGTACGGTCGCTTGGTACCATACGATCCTCCAGCCGCCGGTGGTCCTCCAGGTACAGGGCCCACAGGTGGAGGTGGTCGATACTCTGACCCTGTAGGAGCTCCATATGGTGGATAACCTGAAGTAGGCTGAGGAGGCCCATACGATTGATTACTAGCTCCCCATTGTTGCGGTGCAGGAGGAGCACTTGCATTATAATTTGATCCATAGTCTGGCTCTCTTTGACCTGATCTCATTTGCTCTCTTTCTCTTCTAGGCTTTTCAGCGATTCTGTCAGGTGCAGCGGCATCCCAAGCATACTTGATATCCCACGTTCCACCATTCCAAGTGGCACCAAAGAGGGCATCATGAGCTGCTTTACAAGCTCGACAATCAAAGTATTCGATAAATCGACAATTACCTTGATCCTTGTACCGTCGTAATGATTTGATTTCTCCATATTGAGCAAAAGTTGATCTAACCTCGTCATCATTCAATTCTCCTTGTGCTCGTTTCAACAAAATGAAAAGAGTTCCCTGATCTTTATCTCGATCACATCGTTTTGTCATATCCACCTCCCTTGGCAGACTGTAATGTACGTCCAAGCGTCGTCCATTTACTTCAAATTCTTGCATGGCTCCCTTGGCATATTCAGCACATCTCAAATCAAAATATGAGATGAACAGGAGACCTCTTTTACTAGTCAAGTCAAACCAGCTCTTGATTTCTCCAAAAGCCTCAAAGCGTCGTCGCAAATCTGCAATATCAGCATTGAACTACCGGACATGGCAATTTGTGAGTCAGTAGTGTGAAAAGCAAAATGTCATTCCCATGACAACTTCGACTTACCTCAACATTTCGAACAAAAAGAGTCCTGCAAGGTCTTTCCCGCTTTAAGCGCTCCTTAATGACATCATCGGAAGGCCTCTCTTCGTCAGCATTGCTGCCGTCCCGTCTAGCTCTCTTCTTTGGCTGATCATCATTCCACTCTCGGCCAGGTGGTCTGGGAAGATGAGAAGGTGGCGATCCTAGAGATGGTCGTGGTGCCATTGAAGCATGTCCTACGATACCAATTGAAGATGTTAGTAAAATACTCGTCATATCACTGATTGCTTCTGCACTTACCACCATCAGGTTTTGGAGGCAAGTGATAGTCGTAGCCAGCAGCTACCTGCTGTCGCATTGGTGGTGGGAGGGGTCGAGAAGGATTTCCAGCATTTTCAGCAGTGTAGCGATGAGGTTCAGGAACAGAGCCATATGGATTGTGGCTCTGTATGGAAGATGCAGGAGATTGTGCACCATTTGCTCCGCCTTCATAGCGAATCGGACCACCATATTGAGCCTGATTGTTTAATGGACCAGACCCCAACGTGATACCGGACGTTGATCCTGATCTTTGGTCATTACCTCCACCCAAGGGAGGCATGCCTGGTGGCCCACCAGTTCGATAGTCATGCGATGGAGGGGGATATGCTCCGCCTCCCTCACGATAATCTCGATTAGGACCTCCTTGATAATCATTCTGACTCATGGGTGGCGGCTGTTGATAGTGTTGAGGGGTTGATTGTTGCGTATGTTGCTGAGATTGAGCTGGAGAAGGATAATAGCCTCCTCCTGCCGAACCATCATTACTGCCATAACCACCATCGTTGGCAGATCGATTGCTACGGTCTGGTGGACCCTGATCATAGCCACCATACGGATGATGGCGATTCATGACAAAGGATGGCAGTCAATAGAAGCTTTTCAGTTACGTACCAAACCACAGCTTCAGGTTTCGTTAGCAGAAGTGACAACGCTTTCCGTCTAAAGCTAGAGAAAGGAAAACTTAAGAGCTGTCTATTGTCACTATTCTGTCCAGGGCGGCAGACGAGTCCTTGCGCTGAATTAAAATTTTGAGTCACGGAAGCAAAATTGTCAAATAAAAAGCTGCAAATCGTCTAGTCAGACTGGGCGCAGGGCAGAAACTATCTTTAGCTTGTTTATTGGTCTTGTTGAGAAGCGAGCGAAAAGTGATCTTCTTAATTTGCGAGCCTTCTTGGCAGATGCGTTCAAGTTGGGCAAGAATAATAAAGAAAGAGAACCTGACTGACTTAGAGTCTGCCGACTAAGCTTCAAGGGCAAGTGATTGGTGTTTGCGATAACTTGTCAGAGTCAGAGACAGGTAGTAGTAGTAGAGTAGAGTGGATTCGAAAATAAAGATAAATGAGAACTCCAGACTTGCTTGCTGCGTTTGCCTATGGACGGAATGAGTCTAAATAGTAAAATAAATATAGTCGAAAAATTTAGAATGAAGTCGGTCGGAATGACAAAAAGTAGGGAATGCCAACAGTTCTAGGCGGGCTCCAAACTTCCCTCACAGGTCCTTGCTAGAAAGAGTAGAATGGATGAATCCCCAACTTTCAAATGTGTGGGCTAAGAAGTGGTTGCAAGAATCAAAGAAAAGAAGAAGAAAAAAAAAGCGAAAGAATGATGAATGGAAAGGCGATCAATTTTTCTTGTCGCAAAACCCGCTTGAGTGTATCAAAGCCACGCGAGAAAATCATCCGCCCAACCAAGGTTTGAATTCAAGGTTGAATGCATTAGTTGCCTCTGTTTAGCATCGTTTCTATTTCATCAACTTTGGCTCCTTGATCCTCCCCCCCCCTTTTTCGACAAGATTGTTTAAAATACTTTAACAATCTCAATAATGACTTCAACTAGATCACCCGCTTCATTCAAATTGGTCTTACTTGGGGAATCAAGCGTAGGCAAATCTAGGTGAGATATCGATTGGTGGCGATTGGCAACCTGCCCATCCCTGACAAGGCTCCTATCTATTCCTTATCAGCTTGGTGCTCAGATTCGTGAAGGATCAATTCGATGATTACAGGGAAAGTACTATTGGAGGTGAGTACAAATTGCTTTAAGATCTAGAGATGAGGCATAAGCTTCCTCCCCTTACGGGTACGGCCTACTAATGTCATTATGTATTTGTTTTGATTGAATTTGCAGCCGCCTTCTTGACACAGACTGTTAGCCTCGATGAGCAGACTACAATCAAGTTCGAAATTTGGTGAGTAAGTCTGAATGAGTAGTAATGAAAGAAAGGACTTAGCTTGTTGTTTGCCTTTATTAGGGATACTGCTGGTCAAGAAAGGTACAAATCTTTGGCACCAATGTACTATCGTAACGCCAACTGCGCCGTAGTAGTATATGACATTACTCAACCTGTGAGTTGCAACGGAGCCGATAACAAGTCTTCTTTGAAATCATACTGACTTGATAATTCCGTAAATGATAGGCATCACTGGAAAAAGCAAAGGCTTGGATTCGTGAATTGAAGCGACAGGCAGACTCAAATATAATCATTGCTTTGGCAGGAAACAAGGCAGATTTAGCATCGAGTAGGCGAGCTGTATCTACTGAAGTGAGTCTGCTAGGCTATACGAGGTCACACTACCTCTTTCACTGACACTCGATTTTTCTTCCCTTATCAGGAGGCGGAAAAGTATGCCAGCGAGGAGAATTTGCTATTCTTAGAAACTTCAGCAAAAGAGTCGTATAACGTTTCAGAGCTCTTTACCAAGATAGCACGTAAATTACCTCTAGAGCAAGCATCAAATGCTCAACGGGCCGCTAGAGGTGGAAGCAATTTGATGGGAAGCAATCAGCAAGCTGGTCGGGCAGGTGTTAATCTACGTAATCAGGGTGCTCAGAATGGTGACGCTTGCAATTGTTAGGTGAACGTTACAAAGCTTTTACCAGCCAACAACTTTAGTCGACATGTTCCTTCGGCTTGTAAAATTAGATCTTCATTCTCTCTGTCCCCTTTTCTTGAATCTTGCTAGCCACACAATTTATTATTCCCCTATCTCAACTTTCTCTTTGTTTTGTTTAGTCATCTTTCTACCCCCTTTTCTTTTTGTTTTCTCTAGGTGAACTTGTCTCGTCAGTCTTATAATATAAATATCATGCCTAGTTCAAACCTCGCTATTAGCGGAGATACATGAGCAGGATAGGAAAATAAAGATCTCTAGATTGCATTTAATACACAACATGAAATTCTCTTTTAACAGAATTCTCATAATTTGGTGATCTTAGGCATCATTTCGTAGCTCCAGTCCATCTATCATTGTTCCCTCAAATGGTCTATCTGTTATTTTTGTACGTTTATTGCCTTGCTTTGCATGGTTAAGACGCAAATATCTAAAGCTTAATTGAATAGCGTCCTTTGCAACTATAAAAAGACCAGCTCCCAGTGCATTTCGGAACCAAACAGGATCAAGGTCATCGTAAGTAGTGTACAGTAATCCTTCTTCTTCCATACCGTCTACACGATGCATAGAACCAGATGCAAAGAGTTTGGCCAAGGGCGATTGCGATCGTTTTGAAGTAGGTAGGCCGAATGACTTGGTATGTGACTTGAGGTGCATTCCAAGCAATCGACTTAGCCAATAGCTCCATCCAGCCATCTTTGCAAGTAATTTACCCATCACATTGGCGATGAGCGGTGTACTGAGTGCGCCCAAGCATAGTCTGCCAATGCTCTGTGGGGTAACATAGATTGTTTGTTGAGTCCCATTGTTGTCATCTCCCGCTCCCCCTTCGTTGTCCAAGTCCACTTGAGCATCATCATCTACACCATCTGCTCCAGGTGGAACTTCCCGTGCCTGTCCTTGGGCGTCAAGGCCAACATCTCCCAATTCTGCATCGACTAGATGATTCTCTTGCCCAACGATAATGACTCTTCTCCTAGGACCTGATCTACGTCTTTCTTGCGAATCAATGCTGCTTGTTGGATTGTTGGTTTTACGAACAAAGCGAGACAAGACTCGACGAGTGATTTTGCGCTTGAGAGACAGATATAAGACTCTAATCCAAGGTACAAGCAGAATTGTTAAAGCTGGCCCAGGCGGGAACATCCTAGACGCTGCCAATTGACCTTGTGGATATCGCCAAGTCCATGTAGGGGCATAAGGATGAGTCCAAGATAATGAAGCACTGGCAAAAGGAACATGCGTGATGGGAAATGCTACAATGGTAGGAAGCCACATCATTGCTCGGTCCAAGAATCTCAACCTTGATAATATAAGCGCAAATGGGATCAAAGGAATATCAAAGTAGAACTTTGTAGAAGGAAGAAAAGGTAAGGTGATAGACTTCTCTTAGTAAAACTATCTCCACTCACATGCCAAGGCCATTTGCCTCCCAGCGTCCGCTTTGCTGCTGCTTCACCCATCCACAAACGTATAGCAGTGCAACCATATGCAGTCGCGGCGACTAATATTCCTCCACCCAAAACTCCAGCGCCTGCGACAGGTACTATTGTACGAAGAAGTCCATCACCATATTCAAAGAATTGAAGAGCAAACGGTTTGCTTTCTACAATAGTATATGGATGTGAACATTGTGGGCATGTAATTGCTTTATTAGGATCCGGTGTACCACTAGCACGTTTCGATCGAATCCAAGTCAACAAGCAAGATTCATGAGCAATCAAGCTACACTTGCAAGGATGAACCCATCTTTGAGAGGTCTTGGCAGGCTCTGAGTCTCCCTCATCGCCATCTGAACAGATCCAGCATGTACGGTTCCTAATGTCATTGACAGTGACAGTCTTGCCTGGTCTGTGAGATATGCTTGGTCTACTACTAATCACGTTTGCAAGTGTAGGAATGGCACGAGGAGGCGATCTTGGAGGTGAGGGCAACAAAGAATCTGCCGCATTGTGACTTTGAGCATGAGACATGTTGATCTGCCAATCTCCATCCTCATCACTACTATCATCTGAAATTCGTTCATTACTACGTTGAGCAGCCTCAGCAGCTGCTTGTCGAGCTCGAACCTGCCTTAGCTGAGCCGATAAGCTTGTTGCTGAAGATGAACTGCTTTGGTTCTGATTTTCTGCGCTTGACATGTTGGTAGTATAGAGATGATGGATGGCCCTTTGAGATGTGAAACCTTAGCCAAGAGTTGCAACAAATGCGTTACTTTGTGATAATTTACTGGCCGCGGGGTGAACACGTGCCAACGATTTATTCAAGGCCTGGCCCATGCGCGCATTACTTATACACAACACAAGAAAAAAGTAAGTCCAGCAAGATACGTCAGAGGGCTGTGAAGGGTCACTAATAATTTCAATACCAGGATCGGGGGAAAGATGGTTTAATTCTCACCGCTCTCTGCCTTTTCCTTACTTACGTTGGCGAATCTTTGTTCATTTCCGAAACCTCTATTCTGCTTTCCCCTCCAAGGCTTTCCCACTAGCTTTCTTTCTTTTGTTGTGCTTGTTATTTTCAGAACCCTTGCACTGCCTTGGGAAGCCTTCACAATTACAGTATTCTGAATTCGCGATAACCAACACAAACAATAGATCTCTTCGCTCGCTTGATCCCATCACGCTCTCCCTCCAACTTAAGGAATAGCGATGGCTAATCGTGAACATCCTTCAGCCAAACCTGCACCACGCACGGTATTAAACTTGGGTAACTTGCCACCCAAGCGACAAGGATTTGGTGCATCAAATGTAAGTGCAAAGGTGTAGCATTTTAAGCTGCTGTTGCTGAAGGTCTTACTTTTCATACGCAATAGTCCGTGCCTAGAACAGCTTCTCGTGTAGACCCGAACAATCCTCCTTGGCCAGCCTATCGCGGTTATCATGAGTTTAGTTTTGCGCATGAAACCATGGGAAAGCGTTTACCTACTATCTTGGGTAAGGCTATTGATGATACCATCAAGACATTAAATGAAGAATCAGAAGAGGAAAAGATGATAGACTTGAACAAGTGTATTGAGAGGATGCATGTGTTGATGCACGACTTGCAGCACAATGCCAAGTTGAGGTGTGTATGATAAGGTATGGTTTGCATTGATATATCTGCTGATATACCTTGTTTATTTTCTCAGGCCTATTGTTGATGATGGTGAGGGAGACATTCCTCTTTGGAATCGAGAGTTGGCCAAAGTGAGTCGGTCTATCAATAGTGTGAAACTATCTCCCTGACTGTTTCTTCCGATGCAGTTTTTCCGCGAATCAACCTTCCTCAACAGTCCTTGGTTGTTTGCAGAAGCCTACAAATACCGAAGACTGCATGAGTGCTTCTCCATCTCAAAGTACTGGCGAGATTACGATGTCTTTTTTAGACAAAAGTGTGATACTTTTTCTAGGAGTAATACTGCAGTATTTGAGCTTTCTACTCGATTTGCTGATCCTTTCGTCTATGAAGCTAATGCTGATGAAGACGCAAAGCTCAAGGCTAGACAATTGCTCTTCCACGAATTGACTCAAGTTTGCTTGTGGGGAAATGCCACTGATTTGAGTCTTCTCATCAACATGACCGAGGAAGATATTAAGAACTTGCAATCTACTGGAGGTGAACACTTGGCAGCAACGGAAAAGAACATCCTAGGTAATCACTTGGAACGTATTTGGAAGCTAGTCAGCACCATGAAGGGAGGTCGAATCGACTTTGTTCTTGATAATGCTGGATTTGAATTGTACTGTGACTGTGTCTATGGTGAGTGATTTCCTTCTATTTTAGGTATAACAGTCATATTGATAGACATACTTCTCCTTCTCTAGCTGACTGGCTTATCCAATCTGGTATTGCATCTTCCATTCACTTCCACGGAAAGCGTTTTGCTTGGTTTGTTTCTGATGTTACTCGAAAGGACTGGAATTGGTTGTTGAATTCAATGGTGTACGGAAGTCTCTTCCCTTCTGGTACTGACGATCAGATTGCTAGTTTAAAGCAAATGGGTCTTCGATGGAAAAATTATGAAAATCAAGGTCAATGGGTATATGAGCAACATCCTTTCTGGTGCACCGGTTACACCTTCTGGAGTATCAATAATGAAGCACCCGACTTATTTTTGCATTTGAGTGAAAGTGATCTCGTCATTTTCAAGGGTGACTTGAATCATCGAAAATTGGTGAGCCATTCACAATTAACTTTTTCTGTTGCCAAACTTCTGATTCACTAATTTCTTATTCCAAGTACAGACCTACGATTGTCAAACTCCTGCCGACTTGCCATTCCACATGGCTATTGGTCCTTTGGCCAATGATGAGGGAGCACCTCCCGTTGTTAGTCTTCGAACTGTCAAGTCTGATGTCGTTGTTGGAGTTGATAGTGACGTTGCTGAAAAGCTTGACAAGGAAGAACCAGGTTGGAGAATTAGTGGAAAGTATGCCGTCGTCTTATTGTCAGATGGTAGAAAGGATGGAAAAGCACCTACGATTGAAGGACAGTAAAGATGTTACCTCTCTATTCTCTCCTTTTCACTTGCCTTTTTGTCCTCCTCTCCCCTCGCCTCTTTTGTCACGAAGAAGAATAAACGACGTGTTACGAGAGAAAAATTTAGTCCCCTTTATCGTAACGAACCAGATTGCAATTATGAAAAAGGGAAATTATATACATGACCTTGTAGATGTGTGATGTTATTGTGATACATGAGATGATATGGGAAAAAAAAGAGAGGAATAGGGAAGAAAATGTAAAATTGTTTGAAGATTGCATTAGTTGATTTGATTGAACAAGACGTAGTAGTGATGATGAAGATGATGATGATGATGACTGAACGAAAAGAGAATTCTATAGGATGAAAAAAATAAATCAGAGAAATGCTGTCCATGTAATGGTAAGCACGGCTATAAAAAAGATCAATGATAGTGAAGAGGAAAGCCTGCTAATTCCAACTCCATTAATTTCTCGAAGTAGTCTATCGACACCTAAACTATTGCAATACAAATTACCAAATGCATCTTGTGAAACATAACGAGTTAGGCCACCCCATCTTTGGCCATCTTGTCCAGCACCTGAATTAATACCAACGTCGGCAAAGGTACCATAATCAGATTGAGCTGTGATATCCCAAATTGGACAAGTCCATTGAATCAGAGGTGCTGGACAACTTCTACTAACAAAGTAACAAGTGTATATGCAGGGTAGTAATTCCCCATACGTTCCTGCATCAAGTCCGTTTCCATCATCAATATACGATTGTCGGCTATTACCACTGCGATTAATGATGAAAGGTAATGAAGATGGATTGATATCCTTTGATAATCCATTCAGAGTGAGAGGATCGTGGATAGCTGCCGTAGTATTGTCATTGACTTCAGCAACTGGGTCAACGCATCGAGGCATCGTAACAGCACACAACCAATCTTGATACTGCTTCTTGCAATTAGAACACGTTTGTACTGGACTATAGGCTCCAAATGTACTTGAATTGCAAGGAAATGTACTCATGGTGGCGGTAAAATTTGCATAATTTGGTGACACTGTATCATTTATTATAGATAAAGCCCTTTCTGTAGAGACTTGAGGTGAGACTGGAATAGAGTATGCTACTTGAGGACAAAAGTCAACATCATATACGAGTCTACAATTTGAGCTCCTCTTTGTGATAAATTTAATTGCAGGCCAGAAGCTTAAATTTTGCGCTGAAAGGCTTCCCAAATGATCGTATTCAACCATCCAAGCTGAATAATTGGTTCCTCGATCTAGATTGGATACTTGCCATTGCATACGACGTTGATCAGGGCTATCTAAATTTGTAGCACCTCGAACTGTTTCTGAAGCATTGATTTGAAATCGATCACGATTTGATGTTACATTGAGATCATTGAAAGCGTCAACAATGGAGCATATCGATGAATTGAAATAGCCACCTCCTTGTAGTGAATCAGGTCCAAAGGTCGGAAGTACATAGAGTGTTATGTTCGGCGACCTTCCAGCTGTATAATTGAAAGAAGTAAAAAGAGCACTTTCACTGTCGCTATCTGCAAAGAACAAACCAGCATGATTTTGCAAAGTTGCAAGTGGGCCTTCAGTGGAAGCGGTAACAATTAAAGTCCAAGTTCCCGTCACATTTCTCGAATCAGACGGTGGCCAAATCGTGATCCAAGCTCCATCTGGTTCTGTGTCGGTATTGCGATCCTGTACATGGCCTCCTAAAAGGTATTGCACGTCTGGCTTTCCAGTGAGATTGTTTGGGCCAGGAAGCTGATTTGCTGCGTCTGTGGAGATGTACATACGTACCAAAGTCGATAAAGAAGCCTCATAGGAACTTAAAGTAAGATTTTGGTCCTTGAGGTCATCGGTAGTGGTGACATTGTAAGGTACTATAGCAGGCCCAGAGCACAGTGACGCTGATACGTAGAGAGGATTAGAGGGATTCTTAAATGGAAGGGCAAGATAGAACTTTGCTGGTGAAGTTGAATTGACATTAAGACGTGTTCTTACAGTGACTGATTCAACAAGAGTGATTGGTGTAGATGTAGCATCTAATACAGTCGATGTTGTAGGACTTGTTGGAGTAGTAGTACTACTGCTAGAGATACTTGGAGACGTGGGTGTACTTTGACAACTGACAGTATCCAGGAGTAGTACTAGTAAGATCACAATCTGTATCAGCACATTCCTCCGCCTCCTTCTCTTGTATATCCCAATTGCCTCTTGAATAGATCGTGAATCCATCTCACCCAATTGTGATAGTTATGAAGGTAGGCAACACGACAATGAGGAATATGGAAAGTGTAATTTGCTATTTTTATTGAGTCAGAAAGAAAATCTTGATTGTGATACTCTACTGTATCACAATTATAAAATTTAAAGCTGTGCATGTGACCACGTGGCTTTCTCGACATGCCCATTTACTGAGTGAGGGCAAGGTCGGTTATTCTTGCTCCTCGCTTGTTTGTGACGTACCACCGCATCTCAAAGCCACCTGGACTTTACGAAAAGAGGAAAGCAAGCTTCACTTCTCTTTACTTTCAATACAGGTCTATACTATACATAATCCCGAAATTAGCACCTCTCCATCTAGTCAAATTCAGCAATTCAACATCTGACCTGGGTAGTCCTGCTGTTTTTCATCCTTGCCTCCACTTCTTCCTTTTTTCTGACTGCAGTTCAGATATACAATGTCTCACGCAGATCAATCAGCAGGTTCTGTAAATAATAATTCGGCGGCAATAGGTAGTGTTGCAGGTCCCACTACGATTCCTAAAAAGAAGAGACATCATAGCAATGCAGCCGCTGCTATTGCTGCAAGAAGAGCAGGTCATATGGGCCAGGGCATTTCCAATGATGATGATGATAATTTAGCTGCTCCCTTTATCAGCTCGAGTCGGGACGCCAGTGAGGTGAGAGAAGAATGATTGCCAAGGAGGACTCGACACGCTGACTAGTCTGGTATTGCTTTGACAGGAGGACAATGATGAAGCATCTGGCTACTCAGACTCTGCCTCTTCTATGAGATTACCCTCTTCTTCTTCTCTTTATCAACATCAATCGACAACTGGACTACCTACTTCGGCAAGAGATCGAGCATTAGTCGACTCAAAAGAAGCTCACCGAAAGTTAGGATCCTCTGCAGCAGCAGCAGCAGCAGACAAGACACCTTCTAGCAGTTCACCACCTCGTATGTCGCACGTAATTACTGGTGAATCAATTTACTCGAATCGAAGACCATCACATACAGGTATGAGAGATCCTCACACAAGTGCCACTCTCGCCAAAGCAAGTCAAGCATTATCAACTTCCAGCTCCAATGAAATGGAAAATACAAGTCACCCAAGCGGTAGAAATGCTACAATGATGACCAGATCAGAATCAATGTCAAGTGCTGGTAGTGATGCAGGTCATGGACCAGCTGCAAACTTTTCAAGTTCATTCAAGAGTGGTAGCAGCAAGCTTGATTTGGCCTCCTTACCTCCGCCAATCAACTTTCAAGGACAATCTGCTACTCAAACGGCCGTTGCTACACCCAGAGCTCCCGAATCTACACCTTTACAACCTCGGAGAAAGACTAGTAACCCGATGCAAGCAGTTGCAATTGTTGCCGCTGCTAAGAAAACCTCGGATGAGACTGATGGAGAGGAAGTCACGGATGGAGCAGCAGCTAGTCCATATGATGGAGACGTAGAATTTGCAGCAAGAGCACCTTTAACACAGCAAGTAAGTTCTTCACCTGCTCCATCATACAATAACACCACTGCGGCAGCGGCAGGTGCAGGTGCAGTTGGAGCAACAGCAGCAGCATCGCAAGGAGTAATACCTATAAATAATTCGATTGGAATTGCTACAACTCCTTTTGATGTACCTTGTAAGAAGTACGTTCCTTCTTCCAGTACAGGTGGTGGTATAATAATGCCAGGCGGTAGTCAGCCGCTTGATGACGATTTGGAAGAAGAGCCAGTCATTATGGCTTCACCCGCCAGCATTAGAAATTTCATTCACAAGGCAATCTATGAACCAGACCCTAATCGGCCTTATCGAATCAATCAACCAGTTGATGGGGGAAAGAATCCAACTCGACCAATTCGAATCTATGCCGATGGAGTTTACGACCTTTTTCACTACGCTCACTCCTTACAACTTCGTCAAGCAAAATTGTTCTTTCCTTCGGTACATTTAATTGTTGGCGTTGTATCATCTGCTTCTTGTGCAAAGCATAAGAATGCACCAGTTCTCAATTCTTCTGAACGTTACTCATCTGTTAGGAATTGTAAATGGGTTGATGAAGTAGTGGAAGATGCACCTTGGGTCATTACACAAGAATTATTAGACAAGTATCAAATTGATTACGTTGCTCATGATGAAGAACCTTATGTTGGATCAGATGGAAATGCAGACATTTACAAATTTTGCAAGGATCAAGGTCGTTTTTTACCTACTCAACGTACAAAGGGAGTCAGTACTAGTGAATTATTGGCTAGGATCGTAGAGCAATACCGTCGACATGATTACGACAAGAAATTGGCAAAGATTGGACATGAAGAGTTGGCATTTCACTGATCCTTATTGTCGTGGTATATATATATTAAAAAACGTGTATTGTTTCTGGGAAGCGAAGTGGTGTTGCAAGTAGTTCAAGTATATATGTTTGACGATACACAGAGGTGAATAGATAAAGAAAAAAAGGATGCAAAGAATAGACGAGATTGCGATTAGATTTTCGTGTATTCTTGTGTTGTAATGGACCAGGGCGGGCATAATGACTTTATTATTTGTTTGTTGTTGCTCCCTTTTTCTTGATTAAACCTCCAAAACCCTCTCTAATGACAATGAAGAGGCAAGTAACACTAATAATGTCTTTGAGTTCTTCTCTTGTTAGACCTGCACTGTCAGCTCCTAATCCAGATTGACTCAGGTCAGGAAGTGGAAAAGGAATGGTCAATTGGCCTACTAATTTGGGATGGTGAGGAGTTGGTGAAAGACTCCCAATCGGAATTCTAGTTGCTGGTCCTAGCACTAAATGGCATGACCAGCTAGTTTCACTATCTTCTGGATCGCTATCTTCATCATAAGCACTTCCAATCTGACTCCCTGCATCGGTGGAGCGACGTGGACTTGCATTGCTGTAAACTGAAGATGGTCGACTACCCGGTCCTCTTGGAAGCTTTAAACTGCCTTTATTTGCTTCTCCTTCAATCATCTCAGTAGAAGCAGCTGTCTTTGCATCCATACTTGGTCTACTAGGGCGACTAGTTGATAATCGATTATTTCTATTCCTATGTGAAACATCTGTTGCTGCCCTTCCATGACCACCGATTGAGCTCTTTCTTCTCTGTTCCAATCCTGCATTTCGACACCACTCAAATCGAACCGGTACATCTTTGCATGGTGGATGAATTTCTTGACCTCCCATTCTATTGACAATGTTGAACCTCTTCCATACGCTATTTAATATTGGATTACTACCTGCTTCTTCCAACCTTGGATCATGAAAACCATCGCCTTGTTCATTAGCTTGTCTTCGATTCCACTTTCGCACTGTCCAATAGTAACCTTCCGTCCTTCTTCCATCAGATCGTAAACCACCTCCAGCAATCAATTGAGGAATATCAAATCCAAGAGCATGACCTAAACTATAAGCACCTATTGAATCTCTTGTACTCATCACTTCACCATCATCATCTTCTACTACTGCTGAAGAGGAAGAATCCAACCCTTCTTTGACTCTCGCAGCAGCCGTACTCATCTTTGCCAATAGATTACTTGATCCTGTGGAGATGATAGACTCGTGCGCTACACTAGCACTTCTAATAGATGGTGCACCCATAGATCCAAGTTTGGCCTGTGCATTAGCACTTGCTCCTATTCCAAATTTCTTAAATCGACTTAAAAATTTTCCTCCTAATCCTCCTTCTCCAGGGTTTTTCGCTTCTGGACTCATAGCATCAAATGATGTAGGTGGTTCTTCATTTGGTCGAATTTCACCGATATCTGATGCTCTTGAAGGTGGATTGATCGCATCGGAACTTTTAGCATGAGAAATGTCCGAGAGTGCATCTGGTGAATTGAATTCACTGCCACTATTGTTGCTAGTGGCAGTCGTTGCAATAAGACCTGTCCTTGTAGATGATCTTCTCCTGGCTTGTAATGAAGACAAGTCATTGACACCCATCATGAGTTCATGTGGTTCCAATTGACCAAAACCATCAATTTCAACTGCCTTTTTCCCAAACTTGGCTACCTTGTCATCAGTTCCAGCGTCTGTCACCGTCGTTGCTGTAATATTGTGAAAGTTGAGATTGTATAGAGGAGTAACTCTTCGACCTGTACTAGAAGTAGAAATGCTTGAAAACCCTCCACTACTTGCTTCTGATCGTGCAGACCTAGCTGAATGTGAAGAACTCATAGAAGCGCTTCTTTTTATTCCTTGACTTGGTGCAGAGAGCGCATTTGAGTTGCTTCCTCCTGCACTACCTGTACTCTGACTTGCACTGACTGATACGTCATCTCGAGAAGAATCAAGTGAAGTACGAGAAGCATTGCTCGCCATACCTCCTGCTTGTGGAATGACTAATTGAATTTGTAAATTTAAAGGATTTACTTGCTTGCTTGGTGGTGGTCGTACAATTACTAGTAATTCGGGGGGTGCTACTGGTTTCTTTTTACTCTTTCGAACAGCAGATGATGATGGTCTCTCTCCAAATTCATGTCCAGCTTCTGAACCCGATCGACCTCCAAAATTTGAAGAGGCAATGCTCATCTTTCCTAAAGAATCTGTAGGGTAATCTCTGACAGGCTGATCTTTCTCGCAAACTGCTACAGTTGCCAAACGCTGATTATTCTTGTCTGCATCCAAGGTAGCATCACTTGCCTCCCTTCGATTATTGACAAAAGCAGCAGGATGAGAAGAAAGATCGGTAGGTAGCTCGATTCGCTTTGATTTAGGACTTTCCATAGTTCTAGGTCGAGGAGTCTTCATATTCTCTCGTTCACTAGCTAAAGCTCCGACACTTGCCATCGTTGGTGTTTCACCTTCTGAGTAATTTCGTGTCGAAGTATTGGAATTGAAGCTACGACTAGTATTACCCATACTATAAGCACCATCTGAGCTGAGCATATTGTCTTTGAATTTACCAAAGATGAGTGATGATGAAGCGATTGAATCTCTCGAATGGACTTCTTCAAATTCTTCTTCTATCGTGAGGCTTCCTGGCATGGAAAAGCGAGAATATTTGGGTGAGCGGAAAGGTACATGATTATTTGCTACCATGGTCATCATGACTAAGTGTGGTAGAACATTCACAAGCTGGCTGATTTAATACTCGGTTCCCACTTCCCATATGTGTTATATAGTCAAGTAGAGATTATTCTCCCTCTCTTTTAACAACTACGCATCATCATTTCCCATCTCCATCTCCTTTTAAAAGTTAAACGAGTCGGGCTTATCGATCACAATAGGAACCAGACAAGACAAATGGATACACTCACAGTCGTAAGTTTCAATACGGCGCAGCTATCGCCGAGGATTTTTAACTTTGGCAATTTGAACCCGGTCAGTCGGTGTCGCGAAAGGGTAGTAATAATTCAAAATCTGGAAAAGAAAAAAAAAAATAAAAGAAAGACCTGGAAAGCAAAAAG
Source organism: Exobasidium cylindrosporum (assembly GCA_023273805.1). Classification (NCBI taxonomy): domain Eukaryota; kingdom Fungi; phylum Basidiomycota; class Exobasidiomycetes; order Exobasidiales; family Exobasidiaceae; genus Exobasidium; species Exobasidium cylindrosporum. Next base: position 5,448,363 of record CP096878.1, read on the forward strand.
AGGGAAGAGGGGCGCTTGACTTTGTTTCCGAAAGGTTTGTGCTCTAGGCGGTAAGAGTGGTTCCGAGAAATACCACAATCTACTTGACGAAAGTTTTGATCCCCGTGTGATAGCGCTGGATGAGACTCTGCTTTTGTTTGCGTAACAAAAGGTGGTGGGCAATGGACAGGTGTAAGGAACAGAGAGTCCCGCCAGCCAAATAAAAATCAAAAGTATTCCTGCGTCATTATACTGACAGTCGTCAGTTGCTGCTCAAATTTAATACGGCTAGCCTGCCTATCCCACAAGGGTCGGTCGTGGCTCTCAAGAATTGAAAAGCCACGATGTTGATACTGTACACTGTACCCGCGGCTACAATTTGACGCGTTTATAATACAGGTTTTTCCATGGAGAAATGGAAAAGAAAAGAAAAAATATTTTTTAGTGCGGGAGATGAGTTACCGCGTGTTTAAACTACCCTTCTAGTTCTGCATCGTATATAATTCGGTGATAATCAGATTGTCTCCTCTTGCTTTTTTGAATGATCAGACACATGAGATTTAGGCAATAAAAAGATCAGGATTTCACATCATTTCAGCAAAATGTACTTGTTTGACCGTCTGTTCGTGTCCATTACTCTCTTCGCTAAAGAATAGAATTGCATTGTAATGAGGTAAAGGTTTAATTTATTGCGAATAAGTTTAGGCCCCTTTTTGGGTCATGGTGAGTATGTCATTAGATTCGACGAAGAGAGAACAGGCCTACTTCTTCTAAATTTAGCCTTCTCAAATGCTGAGCTTGATAGCAAAAAAAGAAAAGGGGAGGTTGAATCAGTTTGAGAATGGAGAATGAATCCAAACAGTGTCAAAACTTTTTCTACAAATAGAGGAGATTTAATGCGGAGATAAACGCCATAAAACTACTCATCTTCCGCTAAAGAAGGGGGGAGCTAGAAAGAAAAGAGGCTGAATACTGTTGGATTTTGGAGACGGAACACATGATGTTTGAAAGTAGCTAATAGCAACAAAACCTCAACTCTCCTATCTTATGATAGGAGGAGTACAACGAAAAAAAAATGGCCATGGTAGCAGATTAAAATCCATTTGGAATATTATAGTAAAAGCTTTAAAAAGGGGAGGAAATTCTGCGAATTTTCTTTTTCTCTCTCTGCCCCTCTATCTCTCTCCATCAGCAGCGCGAAACTCTTTCTTTTTTTTCTTATCCACCCTTCATCTAGTCATTTATCTCTAATTAATTTACTCAACTTTTACAACCATGATGTATTGTCAAACCATCAGCATACTCACAATTGCAGTACTATGTTCAATTTCATTTGCTGCTCCTTTACCAGGTTCAGAAGGAGAATCACTCTCTGTAAAGAGGGAGGCTATTCAGAATACCGTGAATTTTAAAAGTGACGAATATCATGTAGGTCACAATAAAATAAATTGGCAAGATAATAAAAAAATCCTCAATTACCTCCCAAAAAAAGCCTCAAAGAACATCAATCGAATGATTATGGTCGTAATTGTACAAAAGTTGAAGATTGTAGACATATGAAAGGCAATATCAACAAAGGTGGTAGTGCATCAAATCCAATTCTTCCACCACATTAAAAGTGAAAACAATTTTAACTGCTTGATTCTCTCTTCATCTTTCTTTCTTTTCCCTTTTTTGATGCATTATTGTCCATCGGTATAGATAAATGTGATGACCTCATTCACACAAGAAAGAGATCATGTAGTAATTATTCCATTGCGTTCTTAAAAAAAATATTGTTTTACTCTTTGGATTCGATGTGTTTCTGTTACGCCAATTCGCATGCCAGTTTTCTAATTGAAAGTCTATAAGTGTTGGACTGATTGCCCACTACAATGAAGAAACGGCGCAGTGGGCAAAAGAATGTGGGTCTGATGGGGCGTCATAGTATATCATGTAAAACAAAAATTGACAACCCAGAAGCTGGTTAAAATTTTATTGGCGCGCGCTCACTTTTGATTCAGCTGACTTTTTGACCGCCACACCATTCTACGCCCAATTGTGCGTGCCCAAAGAAAAGTCCGGTAAAGTTGGGATTATTTTTCTTTATACTATTTGTTTATTTTAAAACTCCTTGACCTTTTGGATTGTGTGAACTCTAACTAAAAAAAAAAGGGAAAAGAACAGAAATTTCCTCGGCCATCTCGCTAGATCACTTTATCTTGAAGGAATGTAAACGATGAACAATGACGCCTACCGCCATTCAGATGTAGCTTGACAATGACGAGTTGCATGATTGTTTAGCTTTGCTCCTGCTAAAAGGAACAGGATGGCGCTGGCTGCTGACGCCACTATCATCAGTTGAGAAAGAAGTTTGTGACGACATACTGGGAGGTATATCAGTAGTAGCTTCCACTTGTTCTCCGAATACAAAGATGCGGTATATAGGAGGAAAGAGAGAGGAAGAGAGAGAAAGAGAGAGAGGCAGACAAAATCGCTACATGGGCGCAAGATGTTCGATTGAGGAGGCCTCTTATATGCTTGATCATTGGTTATAGTAGAGAAAAGAGCATATAAGTAGGGGGCACTTTTCGAAGACTTTGATGATAGTCCCCACCCCTCCCCATTATCACAATTTCACTCATCCTATTTCCCCTCTCTCTCTAAACAAGCCGTTGTTACCATTCCTTGTACAAGATTCTACTAGTAGACTTGATATTTTCCATTAGCCCCTTCCCCATCGCGCAGTCAAATTATAGTTTTTAATTCTGAATGAAGCATCAATTGAGTCATTACGTCGCTATTGTGCTACTACTTACTGGAGTTCTCGCTGCCCCAGTCATTCCAGATAACTCAAACAATGAGGTGATGGTAGTAGAGGAAAGAGATGCCAAAATTCAAGGAGAAACAAATTTATCCTATCCAGACAAGAGGAGCCCCGCTGAAATTAGCTATGGGGCAATGATTAGAAATCATCAAGACAACAAACATCACAAGGGAGAATCTGCAAACCCTTATGATCGTGGTTGTTCCAAGCTTGTCGACTGTAGAAATGACAAATTAAAACATCCTCAACCAAATGACAAATTTATGGAGCCTGTACCCAGTGATCCACGGAATTAGTAGCATTTGAACACCAACCAAAGAGGCGCTCGCATCACAATTAAGAAATGAAAATCAAGAGGTCAATTTCAACAAGAGACACATGATCTTTCAAACACTTCCCATCTTCCCTTTCTCCTCCCTCTCCCTATTGCTACTGCTCCCTGCTTTGAATGTATGAATCGGCTCATATTGAATGAAAGACATGAAGATGATACATGGTCAAACGCCATCCACGAAGGGATACGAAAAGTGTGAGCATAAGGTTGAAAACCATCACTTTAACTTCTTCTTCATTCGCAATTGGGAAGAATGACCACATTTTCTCTTTCGGCAATTGGTGGCACGAGCTGGGAGTCGAGCGTAGCACTTTCGGCAGATTTGTCGGTCACAGTTGGTCTTGGAAGCCAATACCTTTAGCGAAGGCTCAATGATTCCTCCTCGGAGTCTGCACATGGAGGATATGGCGTAGGTCTCGTCAGCACCAGTATCCCAACATTCATACATGTATCCCCAACCGGCTATTCTTTCCTTTATTTAGTACTCACCTAAGAACCAAGTGCAATGTGCTCTCCTTCTGAATGTTGTAGTCTGCCAATGTGCGTCCATCTTCGAGTTGCTTTCCGGCAAAAATCAATCGTTGCTGGTCCGGAGGAATACCTTCCTTGTCTTGGATCTTGGCTTTGACATTGTCAATTGTGTCTGAAGACTCTACCTCGAGGGTAATAGTCTTACCTGCAATCGTAATAGATATAATTGTCAGTATTCTGCGTTATGCCGTATCAATCCCAATTCTTTATCATAGCTTTGTTGCTACCCAAGACCTCTCCTAATCCCTCATCATTGTCTCCTCCTCCCACCACCAGTACTTGTAAAGCGTTTCTTGATTGCACAAATCTCCCTTCATCCCGCTTGACGAGCTCTTGTGCCCCAAAACTGTATCCATTTCACATCTTTCTTCCCTTCCATCTATCAAGCCTGCGTAACTTACCCGTAAGAGTTTTCACGAACACCTGCATCTTGAAGCTCGTTTAGTCGCAAGGATAATTGATCGTGAGGATGGAGAGTTAGAATGTGCAAATGAAGAGGTATAACTAAAGGGCGAATTGCGAGTTGAGCAACACACGTGGCCAATTTTCGGGCAAAAGTAAAGTCAACGCGGCCGCAGCCAATGCAGAAGTCCAAGCCGGTTGTCTTAACTTCCCTTCTCTTCTGAAGAGGCGAAAGAAGGGCAGCTCGCGTGGCTTTCTGGACCTCGTTGACCTTCTCACGTGTTAAGGGTGGAGAAATAATTTCTCAAAATTTGTCAATGACGGAGTTAATTTAGCAAGGAAACATACTGCGCCTTTAAGCTTTAGACGACAATATCAATCATGGCCGCTGTAGCACACTCTCAATTTGTTGACCTTGACGGTATTGAGGCATCTCCAGTTCCCTCTACGTCGACAAATGATGCCGCTCATATGTTTACTTGCTTGTCTTGCTCGATTGGATACCCCAATCCAGAAGACCAAAGAGCGCATTACAGAACTGATTTACATCGTTATAATATGAAACGTAGAGTGGCCAACTTGCCACCTATTCGTGCAGATGCTTTTAACGCCAAAATTTTGGAAAAGCGAACAGAGGTAGAAAAAGGTGGTAGTGCAAAGGAAGATCGATGTCAAACTTGTCAAAAGTCATTTTCTTCATCCAATGCATATCAGTCGCACATCAACTCCAAGAAGCATAAGGAGAATGATGTACGATTGAAAAGGACGGTTACAAGTGCAGTCAAAACTGCTGCTGTCGATCCTGATGCGGATCCTCTTGTTGTTACTCTTTCTGCTTCCTCTGGATTGGAAAACTTTTCTGAAATCAAGTCTGCACTCCCAGCACAAGATGACGGCTTTACTGAAGTGGCAGGGTCTAGCACAAAAGCAAGTGCTGCCACATCAGCCAGGATACAACCATCAGATCTTCGTGTAGCAGAGGATGCGACAGAAGAGGAAATTCAAGCAGCTATCGACGCAAAGGTGGCCAGCAGTCGAAGGATTAATCCAGAGACTTCATGTCTCTTTTGTTCCAATTCTACCTTTTCATCACTCGATGATTCTCTGCAGCACATGAGTCGATTCCACGGCTTCTTTGTGCCTGAACAAGACTATTTAATCGATCGACTTGGGTTGATGAAGTATCTTTCTGACAAGATTTGCGTAGGTAATTTATGTCTTTACTGTAATGGAAGAGGAAGAGGATTTGCTAGTGGAGAGGCAGCAAGAAAACACATGATTGACAAGAGCCATTGCAAAGTGGCGTACGAGGTTGAAGAAGATCGATTGGAATTGAGCGACTTTTACGACTTTACCAGTAGTTATCCTGATGCTCAATGGGAAGATGTCAGCGATGAAGAAGGAGATGGGGAGGATGTGGAAATGGAAGGCAGCGGAGGAGAAGAAGACGACGAAGACAGATCGCTTCCGTCGAATGAGGTCAGGTATGGCGACAATGAATTTGAATTGGTCTTGCCTTCTGGTATTCGATTGGGTCATCGTAGTCTTCGTCACTATTACAATCAATCCCTTCGACCTACTGGCTCAGCATACACTACCAACTCGAATTCTGGACGAGAATTAGCTCATCGACTCAATACTCGACGTGAAAAGAAGGATGATACGCTAGTGGAAGGTAGAGGAGGTCAAATTGTCAAAGCTCGTAATCGTGGAGAAGCTCGGGAAGCAAAGAAGCATATTTCCACATATCGAGATTTTAATAAGAAGGAGCAATTCAAAACTCAGATCGGTTATCGAAACAACAGTCAAAAGCATTTCAGAGATCCACTCTTGCAGTGAACCTATTCAAATTCTTCATTTCCCTGGATCAATGATTCTTCTCATTTCTCATATATGATATCAGTAGTAACAATAATCTTTGTAGTATAAATTTAGAGTTACACACCAAGTGGTTTTCTTTTCCTTCATCAATCATTGCTGCACCGACAAAGAAAGCGGCTATTATACGTGTGTGTTCCGATCATTCGCATTCTGCACTCTCTTATTTCTTGTAGATTTCATGCGATCCTCTGTATCGGGGACCCCAGTCTTGTAAGTATACTGCAATCGCAAGGTTTGTGAAGGTGTCCCATCTGCACGTGCAATTGCATAACCCCTTACATTGAAATCATAATTCAACTTTCACGCTATTAATTTAGCCTACTCTTTCTCTCCGCAAAACATCAAGCAAGCTAAGAAAAGGAACTGCAACGACTTCTTATTAATTGCTGATTCCACACAGACACACAGACACACACACACACACTCTCTCTCTTCTATGAAAACGCTTCTTTTTTGCGATTTCAATTTGAAACCCACTAATTGAGCCATCTAAAATTGTTTCTACAATTGATGGCAATCAATCAGCAATTTAGAGCAAAATTTAAATGTTAATCTATAAAATTTCTCATTAAGAGATTTGATACTCATGAAAATGAAAAAAGATGGAATATTACTAAAAAAGCTTGTATCGTTCATAAAATTGATAGTACTATAAAGTACATGTATTTATTGTTTCGTTTTAGTCTCATCATTAAGAATATATTATGATTATTCCCGTACAAAATCGGAGCATCTCTTTCTTATTGTTCTTTTAAGTATTTTATTAATATTTACCAAAGTTGCTCTTAAACCGGTCCGTCCATTTTAGAGTGTGTGTTTCATATAATGATCCCTTCGTGCATGACTTTACTTTTTATTTTGAAGGGCGTTAGTAGGTTCCCAAATTTTATCACTGGGGACCTGGCAAGGGAGGAGAGAGAGAGAAGAACGGAGACAGCATAGAGCCGGTTTTGAACGCATCCACCTCTCAAGCACACCACATACATTTTACACACCCTATTTCACATTAGCTTTGCTTCCCCACGCAAAGAGGACATGCATACATTGGTAAGGTCAAGAGTGAAAGGAGATCAGTGTACAATTTCTAAAATTTAAAGTATAGGACAGAAGCATCAAATTCTTTTGGCCTTACCCCACTCTTTTCATCTTTTCCTTCTTCTTCTTCTCCTTCTTCATCATCATCATCCTTTTCTTCTTACTACTGCTTTCTCGCCAGTTCCAGTACCATTTCAACCCTCAGCTTACTTCTCTGCTTTTCCTTTCTTCATCGCACCGACAGTCTTCCTTCTCTACAATTTCGACGTAACACTCTCTAGCGCAAAGGCGTCAGGATGTCACTGTATAGTTTCAATTTTCAACTTCTTCCTCGACCACCAAAAAGTATATTTTCGCAAGGATCCGATATTACTCGAGCCACTATACCCGATTTCGAAAATGTAGCTGATCTAAGTCAATTTACTCATCGAATACTTCATTGGAAGATTAGTGTTCCAGGTTTCTTTGCTCAAGCTAAAGTTGGTGCAAGCTTTGTATGCTTTCTAATTGGTATTGTAGCTCTAATAATGGCAAGAAGAATTTATGAACGTTCACTTTGGTTTCTAAGAATTATCAAGAGGCCAGCAGGAAGTATCATAGTGGTGAGTGGAATAATGAACTTGGTACAAAGTTTAAAGACAAGCAAGATACTGACCCTTTCCAACCCAATTAGCCCAATTCAATGCTAACATTTTCATTCGTGGAAGGAATATTTGGCATCGTCTTTGTTGCTTTTTTATGGCAGACTTGCGCATTCTTTGAAGACAATTCTTCAATACCTACCAATTATATGCTATGGATTGTTGTGAGTATCAAAGAGATGAATAATAATAGAAGGATGAAAAAAAAAAGCTGACGCTTCACTATTCAGCTCCCCTGGTGTCCCCTCGTCTGTGGAGCCGTATGGGCAGCATGGGGAACCTACTTTGCTACACCAAATGCACTTCAATCTTCTCTTGATGGCAGTAGAAAGACAATTGCTCAACGAATTCTACTCCGACCTCACATTGTTAATACAACCGCTTTGGTACTTCCTTTAATCATGTCCATCTCAGTCTTGATTCCAGCCATTCTCGCAAATAATCACTGGGAAAGTGCAATTAAATTGGAAACGGCATGGCAATCAAAGTATGCAAATCAAATGCAATTCACTCAAGAAATGGTACAAGCTAGTCAACTAGTATGGTTTGAAGCACTCAAAGCAACAAAGATAGCATCTATAAGTTATCTTATTTGGACAATCTATGGTCTTTTGGTAGCTATACTTTACACTACCATCTCTGCAAGACTTATTTCCGTCATTCGAACAGAATTAAATAAGCAATTGACTCTAGAATCTCAATTTGGTGGACCTGAACGAGTAGCAACGACTACCATCCACGAAGCCAATTTTGAAGAAATAGAAGATTCTACTACGCGACCAATGGGAGGAAATCATCTCTTCACTCAAGCCGAAATCGAATCAAACGCACCTTGTGATTCTTACTTTCCATCTGTTCGTCCTCATCACGTCATTGGGAAGCAAGCACAAATTTCCTCCCCTTTACCACCGCTACCATTAACAACAAAAGATGTCAAATTCGGAAAGAAGGGACAAGATTCTAGCGGAACTACCAATGCTACCTCGCTACCAAAGAGTCAACGTAGCTACCTCAGGAGCGCTTTAAATCACATTTATATTCAACTATGTGCAATATCGCCTGCTTGTCTAACTTTTAGTGGAATTGCTTTGACTCTTTGCTTGACATTGTATGGTAAAATGGAACAACCAAGTGATTCTGGAGGAAACGGATTTGAACACATCTTTAGTGTAGCCATCGTAACTGTCACTTGGACAACTTGTTTATTTGGTGGAATTACGTTGGTAGCAATTGCACATCGAACCTATGAACCCGTAATATCTTCAACAGTTCTTACTGCTCATAGAGGTCATCAAGAGACTGGAGTCTACCCACAGCCACCTAGAAGACCAACTAATTCAACCTTTTTTGAGACACATAGCATGGCATTTCCACAAAGAGCAGCATTAGGAGGTCGTAATGTATCTGGCTTGCATCAAGTCAGCGAAGCAACTGAGTTGCCTAATCTTTGCAGTAGTAAAGGACACCTTTTGATTGAACGAACAGTTGAAACCTTTGAAGAGGAAAGGAAGCGAAGTATGATGTTGGGAGAATCAGAATCTTATTCAGATGGTGATGATGATGATTTCTTCAAAGGTGGTGTAGGTCGACGTATTCGCACACGAACTGGGTCAAGGACTTGAGTAGAAAGAAAGTCTTGTTTGCTGTGACCGACATTGCTGTTTTATTTCCCTAAATACCCTAAACAAAATTAAAGACCTGAAGAACAGGCCACTAGACTCTCATTTTTTTATTCACTCCTGTAAAGTTATTCTTCTCCACCATCCTTTGACCCTGCACTCATTGTACTAGCCCATTTACTGCACACACTTTCATACCCTCACTGCAATTTTACCCGTTTTAGCTTCACTGATTTCCACTGATTGTGCAAAGGAAGGGATGTATTGATTAATTGTCAATTCTACTACAACCCATCATCCCAAACCCCCCTACTTTGTGATGAGGAGGATATACCCGTTCCCAGTGTCCTTCTTATCCCATCAAAGTCAGGATATCGCTTCTTGAGAACAGCCAATCGACTTCGATAGTCGTCATGTTGAATGTATGCTCCACACAAACGTCGATTGCCAGTAAAAGCTGAGCGGCCATGAAGGACTCGATGATTGTCAAAGACTAAGCAAATGAATAAAGAAATAACAAAAGCGAATACTCTTTAGTCAATGTAGTATTAAACGAAAGTCGAAAATCATCACTCACTCAAGGCTGTCCCAGGCTCCAATTGCGACCAGTATTCGCTGTTAGAATGTGTAAGAATTTCGTGCCACTTCTTGAGTGCATCATAAAATGGCAAGACTTGCTCTTCCTTGATGCGAAGAACGCTACGATCATCATTATTATAACGTACTCGAATCAAATCACCAGTTAATTCATCATGTTCTAGTATCGGATAACCTGCCTTTTTCAACGGTTTGATCAATGTATCATCATCTCCTGCACTATGAGTAGAAAATCGAGTTGTTGAAAGTACTCTGTATGCTTCGGGATGAACGTCACGAAAGACTTTAGCGGCAAAGAAGCCGTCTACTAATAAGGACTCTCCACCGGTAGCTGGACTTCCATCCTTTTCAGCGGCAGTATGACTGAGTAAGTGAAACATTTGCAAGCCAGCTGGATCAGTAAAGTAAGTTGTGTCGGTATGTGCTCCTAGAGCGAGATTCGTGTATGCAGTATCGCCATGTGATAGATCAGAAGTGAAATCCCAAAAGCCACCATAGTGCGTCTCTCGAATAAAGGCAATTTTGCGTACGAGAGCTTCAGTATCTTCTGGTGTAGCTGGCATTCCAGTAACAAAGCAAAATCCAAATTGTGACTGTATAAAAGAATTCCGATTACATGTCAATTCATATCCTCTTCGCTAACCTAGGATGATTCAATGCTCTCACCAATTTGCTAAGCCACTTTGCTACACCTCTTTCATCTTCCTCGCTCATCACCTCTTTCCAAGATACTGAAGGTGGTTGCTGAGCTATGCCTTTGCCCCACATGACTATATTTGCATTGTTGTAATTGTCAGTATTGTGGGAAAGAGAAAGGGAAGGAGAATATGAATTGGAATATAGCCAAGACCAAGGATATAATGACGTATGAAAATTTCTTTCTCCTGACTCTGTTATGTTTCTTTTTAAAAGTGGCCATTCAATCAAAAGTCCTTCTGAGGTAGCTTCCGTAGCTTGTGGAGTAATGTCTGGTGATATTGAAAATGTCTCTATTTGACGTTGTTTTGTCTTTGGGTGGTAGCATTCGGCACATCGACAATGATCACGAAGCCATATATTGTGGCTGTAGGAGAAGAAAGGACCTCATTTAATAATATGGTCAATCGATTCTTCATTGTAGTCAACATCGACTTACTACTTGCTCTCAATTCCACTACTCCACGTTACCCCCACCTTGCCTTCTTGACCGTACACAGTAACCAAAGGAACATCTCGAGAAAGCACTTCGTTGCTGCTAGACTGACTGTTGCTAGCTCTCTCTGCTTCTACCTTATTGTACTCTATTGGCTGCTCAATTGGACTTGCTCTTTTTCTTGGTGACGATGAAGAAAATGATCGCGCTTGATTGAATCGTTGTGCCACTTTCACTTGTCGATCTAAACTACATTGCTGAAGTTGAGAAGAGCATGTCGAGACACTACTGCTACTACGCCTCGCAATTGAACATACAGCTCTCCGCACTACAGCAGAAGAAGAAGAAGTTGTTGCCGCCAGCATGATACACGCTTAGACAGAGAAGGGGATGATATTGATTCAGGCTGTGGAAGTAAAAATAAAGAAATAAAAGCCAAGCTTTTCTCCCTTACTAGTAGTATATCCCCTTAAGCAACCAACACCTTTGAGGAACCCTAATTCTCGTTGGTCGCGTGGCTTTCTTCTTTGTACGCCCAAACCGGCTTTTCGGGCTAGAAAGGGATCCGATTAAGTTTTTAGTGGTAATCGAATTGTATTTGATGATGCACAGAGAAAACACTTTAATAATTTCATTTTTCAGATCTGACATTCTACTAAAATACTTGTTGTACACAGAGATCGCCCTCCACCGGAAGTTAAATTGTGAATTTCCTTTCGTTCAATTTAGACCTTTCAAAAATAATCAGAATTATTTATCCAAGAATAAATTTTGTTTTGAATCAGTAATAATAATTCAGTTAGTAAGGTTGATTGATGAGTAAATTTTAGGTACACGGATGCCCAATCCGTCCATATAAAGAACTGATTGAGGTTTACCCTTGTAGATATACCCTTTGCACACCTTTTCCTCTTCTGTACCCCCACAATCAAGTCCTATTCATTAAAAAAGTTTTTTTTTTAAGGATTTGCTCTCTCTTGTCAATCTTTCCGCGCAACCAGCATTTAGATCATGTCACCAACGGCTACAACACCCGTTCATGATAGAGGTACAGCCGCTGAGCAAGGTGCTCGAATTCGAGCTCAAGCCGAGGAAAAGAGGAAAAGTCAAATGGAAGCAAATAGAAGATCAAGAATAGTAGATGAAAGAGGATGGGGTATAACAGAAGAGGAAGCTAGACGAACAAAAGAAAAGGAGGAAGCGAAAAAAAGGGCAAAAGAGGATGAAAGGAAGAGAGCAAAGGAGGAAAAGAGAAAATCTGCTATGCTAGAAAAGCAAAAACAAAAACAAGCAGCAGAAGCAGCAGAAGAGGAAGAAGAGAAGAAAAAGAAAAAGGAGCAAAGTAAAGAAAAGAAGGAAGAAATACTAACCAAAGAAGAACCAATAATAGAAGAAGAAAAGGAGGAAGAGAAGGAGGAGAAGGAAGAATCAGAAGCAGCGGCTGTTGCTACTACAGGAGCTACTACTACTGAAATCATCGAAAAGAAAAAGGATGAAGAGGTACTGAAGAAGCCAGCAAAAGAGACAAAGGAAAAGTCAACCAAGAAGGGAAAAGTGAAAGACGCCGAGAAAGCTGCTGCTGTAGGTAGTGCTGGTGCGGTTGCAGCGGGAGGAGGGGCAGCAACAGCAGTATCTAGTCTTCAAGAGCCAAAGCTGGAAAAGAAGGGTAGAGTGTACCCCGTTTCTGGTATTGATAATTTGGCACTACTGATGGAAGGTGACAATTATCAAACTACATGCTTTTCTGTCTACATGTTCAAAACGGAATTGGATAGTGAAACGATTGATAAATTCTTTAACAAGTTGACATCATCCTATCCAAAGTATCGATATGTTGTTGAATTAAGTCCTAGCGATGCAACTAAAAAAGAAAAAGCAAGAAAAGCTACTACTAAAAAGGGTGAAATTAATACAGAAAAGGTAACCACCTCTACCAATGAAGAAAGGCAAGGTAGACGTACAAAGTATAGTAAAACTCTCAAAGCAGGAGGATTTTATCGACCTGCACGTTGGCGTTATGATGAAACTTTTCATTATCAAGACAATATTAAAGAGCTGGATAGTTGTCCTAATGGTGGAAAAGATGAAAAGGCTCTATTTGATTTGGCAGGTGGATTTCTAAGTGAACATTTTGATTATAGTAAACCACTCTGGCAAGCCTTGTGTGTACGAGGATTGGATACGAGTGAAGGAGCAAAGAGTGCGTTGATGATCAAAGTACATCATGCTCTTAGTGATGGTCAAGGAATGATTATGAGTTATCATACTGCTTTGGCTGCATTAGAGCACGATGCACCAATTGAAGAAGTTCAAGCTCAAGTCGATTCTAGAACAAAGAGTGGAGAACAAAAGAAACCAGGTCAACGTAATATACATCCCACCTTATGGGGTACCACAAAGGTGAGTTACACTATACTCTCTCTCTCTCTCTTTCCCTCTCTGAAATCTATTTTTGTTGCTGAGTTCCTCTCTCTCTCTCTCCCTTTTCCTTTAGCATGGCTTTCACACTATTCGAGGTCTATATACTCGAAGTCGTAAAGCATTTGATTATTCTGCTTCAACAAGAACCAATAATCGATTCTATTGTCACAGTGATGGTATTCCCATGGCAGATATTAAACTTGTTCGAGACGTCTTTTCCGATGTTGGTCTAGATTTATCTTTAAATGATGTTGCATGTGCTGTTTTATCTCGAGCTCTTCGAATGGCAGCTGAAAGAACTACAAAGGGTAAAGTAACTGATAAAAGAGTTGCCATTTTTGTACCAATCAGTTTACGACCTGCAAATAATTGGGATTTAGCAAATTATACAACTGGTGGAATTGCTTGGTTTCGATTTCATGATCCTAAAAAAGTACCATTTAAAGAACAACTTGCTCAAGTAAATCGAGAAATGAATCGAATTAAAAGATCAAATTGGCCAAAAATTTGGTTTAAATTATTTGGAAATATTTCAAAAAATAGAGCTTTATTTATTCCAAATTATCCAATTGGAAAACAATTTTTTGAAAGAACTTATAAAGAATATCATGTTGCAACAAATTTACCAGGTCCATCTAAACCAGTAAAGTTTGGTAAACATGAAGCTTTTAATTATCATGTTTTACCACCAAGTTCACCTGGTAAATCAAGTTTATCAATTGGAATGATTTCTTATGCCAATGATTTTAGTTTGGCAGTTTCTTGTGATGGTGTAGAAGAATTTAAACAAAATGAATTGGCAAGACAAATTTGTCAATCATTCCAAGATGCAGCCATCGAATTAGTAGAAGCAGCAAAAGAAGAGAAAAAGAAGAGTGGTCAAATTGTACGAGATGAAAAAGAAGTAAGAGAAGAAAAGAAAGAAGAAGAAGGGCAGCAGCAGCAGCAGTAGTAGCAGCAGTATAGTCTGGAGAGGTCATCACAATACACACACACAAACACACACACTCTTTTTCAATACACACCCAGATACCATCTCGATCCTTTTTAAATCATTGTAGAATTGCTATAGAACTTGCTAATAAGAATCACGATGTGCATCAAATATACAACAATTGACAAGGAGTAGTAGCTTGATTTTGCCAGTATATCAAATGTTAAAGAGGTTCATCACTACTCTACATCAATGATCTTAATAGTTTGAATTTGAAAAAGACTCTTGATAACTGCTTCTACGAGACCTGCCAGATAGAGTCTTGTAGAAGTCGGCTTCATCACCTGTAAAGGAATGTTGTTGATAAAAGTCAAATAAAGTACTAGGCCTTTTCTCTTCGCATACTTCAATGGTCTCTCGAATAATTAATTGATTTTGATGATGCATTTGCGGCATTTCATTGTATTCTTCATCAACTTGATCTAATCCTCTCCCTATCCCTTCACCTCCTCTTCGATTCGTATGAGGAAAGTTACTACTATGCGTTTCAAAGATGGAAGAATGAACGGCAATGATTGCTCTTTTAGGTGTACTTGGTTTATCGGTGTTCATCATTCGATGATTATTTGTAAAAACTCGAGTAGATATGATTGGTTCATAAGTACGATGTGCTATGGCAGTCACAGTGATTCCACCTGCAATACAAACTGTCCAAGTGACTATAATCAACAAGATTGCAATGTAATGCTCAAATTCAGTTCCTCCA
Organism: Exobasidium cylindrosporum; assembly: GCA_023273805.1. Lineage (NCBI taxonomy): Eukaryota > Fungi > Basidiomycota > Exobasidiomycetes > Exobasidiales > Exobasidiaceae > Exobasidium > Exobasidium cylindrosporum. The sequence goes on from CP096878.1 coordinate 5,463,441, forward strand.
CTCTGGCTTGGTTGTTCTGCCTTACTGTAAATTGTCAAGGCCATTAGGAGTGCAATTCCACCAAATGCTATACATGCTGGTGTGACAGCACAGAGTTGTATATAGGTATGATTTAAGGCGGCTTTAAGAAATGTATGTTGACTATTGGCAGATTTGGGTGTAGTGCTAGCTGCTGATGCTAATAATTGACCTACTGATCTGGCCTTGACCTTTACCTCTGCCTTCGTTTCTTTATTAGCTGGGTCGGAGTGGTCACCAACAATTTGATGCGGTCGAACAGAGGGGAAATAGGCTTTACTCATAGCATTCTTTTGCATCTCTTCTAGACTAAAGAGATTATTTCCGTCCATTGCTCGTATACTTCCTGCAGGCCGATTATATATTGAAGCTTCTTCCGAATAATTTCTGTATATCTCTCCCCGAACTACTGAAATCAAACCCCAAGAGATCTTTGTATACCCAAGAGCAGCAAGAAAGGCAAGAAAGAACCAGATGACCATTGCAATCGCTGCTGCTTTACTAGCCTGTAGAACTTCAAACCAGATGACCTGTGAAGCAATTACCATCTCCTGACTGAATTTAGTTTGACCGAGGTAATTGGACTGCCATTGTCTTTCGAGGTGAGCTGCCCTTTGTCCATGAACATTAGCAATAAATGCTGGAATTGATACTGCCAAAGCTATAAACGAAGGTATCACTAATCCACTCCAATTGATGACGGCAGGTCGAAGTAGTAGACTTTGAAGATAGCCAACTTTCCTTCCTTGAATTGGCGATTGTAGTGCATTAGGTGTAGCAAAGTAAGTTCCCCAAGCAGCCCATACAGCTCCAAAGACAAGAGCACACCAAGGAAGCTGAAGGACGTTCAAGTAAATGCCCAGTCCTCTGTCACTACGCCATTCAACTTTCTACTCACTGTGAGCCACAAATACTGATTCCTGACCGGACTAGAGTGAAACTCAAATACCCTGATCACTTGTATTAAAGTCCCTACAAAAAGAATACCAAAAATACCTTCTACCACCGAGAACACTAGAATTGAATTAGGCTGTTAAGACAAGAGATTTTAAATCTTGATCGTAATATGCTCTTAAGACAAACTTACTCACCACCAATATATTGCCAGCTGGTCTTTTGATAATTCTTATTATCCAGAATGATCGCTGATGAATCCTTCTAGCAACCACCAAGATGTCGATAAATATTAATAGACAGATGATGGCAATTCCAACTTTCATCTGTACAAAGGCACTTGGTATGTCGAATTGCCATATTATCAAACGACGTGTGAATTGAGATAATTGATCCACATCTTGAAAATCTGGTATTGTCGCTCTCGTCGAATCTGATCCAATTGAAAAGATACTTCTAGCTGGTCGAGGTAGTAAAGAGTAGCCTTGACTGTATAGTGACATTTTTTTCACACAATGTTGAGGAATTAGAATCAAGAAAGAATCTTCGTCTCTCTTTATCTGAATATCGCTTTACTCTACGAGAGAATTAGTGGCCAGTTTTGGCTTTCAGGGTCAAGATGATACGATTAGTAGGATAAAGAACAGAGACACACAAATTGAAAGCCAAGCCAGGCAAGTGAGAAAGTTTTGATAATTTGCAGAGTGATTGCTAGCATAGGTCCAAGCGGTTCATGTTCGGCATCATTGATTTAATCATTGCTTTTAAGAAAGAGTTTCTCAGGTTGAGGTATGAAAACAAGAAACGATGACTTGCTTTTAGAGAAAGAGGCCCCCGCTCTAAAGTGTTGATCTATATGTGTGCATATCAAGACTGCCCCTGTAAGGACCGAGTAAACTTTTATGCGCGTACAGTGTTTACTTGATACATGTTCATGGAGGCCCAAACTCGACCTGTGTGTCTCATTTACTTCCCGCAATTGATCTAGAGGGATTACACAGTATTGTCGGTAGAGTTTCTCGGGTCGCTTGTTTCACAAGCCATAACTTAGAATTTTGCAAATGTGCGCTTGGAGGCCCGCAGAGAAGCATTTCAGTAGACTTGTGTGGCGAATAAAGGGAGCATGATGAATTGCACTCCATTATAGTTAAAGGCAAGAATTGATCTTCCTTTTCTTTATTATCTTGGGAGACGATTGTATGCCGCCTTGACTACGGTCCCTTTTGACCTTTCTCTCATTTGGGAAGGTCAAGAGCTAATTCGCGGCAAAGAATTGTAGGGTGGGGAGGGTTGAAAGAAGGGACACCACAATGCTAGGATTTATTAGCGTGTTTTAGAGGTCCAGTGGAAAGACGTGAATAATTTTTGAGAAGAAATATTGTTAAAGTCAATTACTTATACTGACATTATTTTAGGGATTCTGCTGTAGGGACGGCAAGGTATGCTGCTCGCTAGATGTGGTGGAACTGGAAGGCAGGCGGGGATATTACTGTTGCAAAGAATTGCACAACCATGTCGTAAATTTCAACTACCCACTATGCCTAGGAGAGCTGCACGATCTTCCAAAAGACAGAAACAGAGTACAATCAGTGTCGATGATCTACCATTAAGAGCAAGTGACAGCTCTGGTAAGCCAATGGCAGCACTACCCGAGTACAAAGATGGTGTCAATACTAGCAGAATACCTACGAAAGGAAAGGAAAAGGCGTCAGATAAAAGTTTCACTGACTTAACATTCGAAGTACCACGCCTAAACGAATTAGGTCGTAAGTGGAATGAAGAGGTTGTATGCATGATGAATAAATCTTGAAATTGATTTTGTTTCTCTCAATTTTTCGATACAGCTGAAGGCCAGGGCTGGCCACCATTAGCTAAAGATGTCTTGATAAACTTGGCTAGATTTCCCTCCTGCATCTTACTTACTAGGGTAGGAGGTTTCTATGAATCCTACTTTGATCAAGCTCCTCTCTTATCCAATATATTAGGCATCAAATTAGCAAATAGATCATGGGGAGGTCGTGATGTTCCAATGGCAGGCTTCCCCATTGTACAGTTGGAAAAGTACCTCAAATTGTTGGTCATGGATCATAAGCGTCTAGTAGCAATATGTGATGAGTTTAAACAGATTGAAGAAGTCATTCCACCATCCCCTACGACTGGCAAGCGAGCTTCATCTTCCAAATCAACACTGAATGAGACTGTCAATATAACAAGAAGGGTGACTAGAGTAGTCAGTCCTGGCACACTCATAGACGAACATTTTCTAGATCCATTTAGTAGCAATTGGGTATTGTCCATTTCTAAGCTAGACAATCGGTATGGATTAGCATGGCTTGATGTGAGTACTGCCGACTTCTTCACTACTATCTGCGAAGACGAAGAAAGCTTAAGAGATGAAGTAGCTCGAATAGGACCGATGGAAGTTGTACTGGAAAAGGGCGCTTTTGATAATCGATCAGAAGAAAGCTTACTGGGTGATGCTTCTACTATTGAACCGAATGGAAGTGCTTTATGGGAAGTGCTAGATCCCAATAAGATTCACATATCCATCTGCCTTCCCAATGCGCAAGAAGAGCCTATTGGTGATGGAGATGAAGTGCTCGAGAATGTTGCGGTAGCCTATCTCACTCAACATCTTAGGACAAGATTATTGGAACATGATATTCATGACGTCAATGATTTGACTGGAGAGAAAGTGGGCCCACTACGACGGCGAAGGGAGCAAGTCATGCTAATAGATGCAAACACTCTGATAGCACTCGAGATCAATGCTAGCATGCGAAGACAAGAGACTGCTTACAACACTAATATTGTAAATCCTAGTGTTAAAGGTAGTCTTTTATCTAACATTCGAAGGACGGTGACAAAGGGAGGAGCAAGATTACTAGCTCAATGGTTAAGTGCACCAAGCACTTCCTTGCCAGTGATTCATCGAAGACAAGCTATAGTTGCACTATTTCACTCTTATTCATTCTTTATGGAAGATATTCGTATTCTACTCCGAAAGGGAGCAGGTGATATAAGTCGAGCCCTTCAACGTATCATCACAAGTAGAAATGATGTACAAGATTTGCTGGAAGTACGCGATTTTACCAAAGTGACCCACGACCTTGTGAAGTTAATGGAGGCCGAGGTAGCAATCAATCAGAAGAAGATCAAAGATGAATATCAAGAGGGATGGAGTGCAATAAAGAACGTGATTGAAGCCTTTGCTCCATTGATGCACCTTAGTGAGAGATTAGGTGAAGCCATTGATGAGACTGTTATTGAAAGACGACTACAAATTCAGCAAGATCGAGAAAGAGAGGTAGAGCTACAAGTTTTAAATGAAGCAGCTAGTCAATCAAATGATGAAAAAATAAGAAAGCAGAGCAATACAACAAAAAAACAAAATGGAGAGGTGAACAGCGATGAAGCGCTTTGGGGTCAAGCTTTTGAGCATCTTGTTCGACCAGGTGCCTCTAAACAGCTTACAAGCCTTACCAATGAACATCGAATGCTTCGTAGAAGGGCAAAGAAACTTGAATTGGAATTGAGAGAAAAGTTTGGAGATCGTTTATCTCTCAAGCATTTACTAGGTCAAGGATTTGTAGTCCATTTGAGCGATTTTCGTGAAGGTACAAAGGGTACTTTAACAATTGAGCAAGAGATGAGCTTGGCATACAAGAGTAAGACTACAAGAACTTACTATCATGAAGCATTTACCAAAATTGGAAGTAGACTTTTAAGAGTAGAGAGAGAATTGAATGAAAAAGAACAAGTAGAATTACAGAGGTTACGATTGGATGTTTTAGTAGATTTGGGCAAAATACGGAAAAATTCTTCTCTAGTAAATGAGCTGGATGTTCTTCTGGGATTTTCGAAATTGGCTCAGGAATTGAAATTTTGTAGACCAATTGTTCATGAAGGTGAAGAAATTAATATTATAGGAGGTCGTCACTTGAGCGTTGAAATGTCACTTTTGCACCAACAAACGATTACTTCAACATTATCTTCATCCCCTACTCGATCATTCACTCCCAATGATTTACATTTACACCCTCAAAGTCGACTTCACCTTATTACTGGACCTAATATGGGAGGAAAGAGTACACTTTTGAGAATGATTTCCATAATTACTATTCTTGCTCAAATTGGTAGCTTTGTCCCAGCAACTTCCTGTAGTATTGGCATTGTTGATCAAATCTTTTCTAGAATTGGAGCTCATGACTCCATCAACACGGAAAAGTCGACATTTATGGTTGAAATGCTCGAAGTGTCTGAATTTCTCAAGAGGAGTTCAAAGAAGAGCTTAATTATTTGTGATGAGATTGGTAGGGGAACAGATCACAAGACTGGAATTGCTATAGCATATGCTACTGCTTTGCACCTGTTGGACAATATTCAATGCAAGTGCTTGTTTGCAACTCATCTCTACAAGGTTGGAGATATGCTTCAAGATAAATCAGGCGTCGACTTTTTTTGCACTGATTTGATGGAGAGCGAGGTATGTGTAATTATAAAAGACTTTTAGCTATGCTTTTTATGATCAAGTGTACTAATTCTCCTTTCAATTTCACTTTACAGGGCGAAATTGTCTTTTCTCATCGACTTCGACCTGGTCTAAATCGGAATTCACATGGACTAAGCATTGCTCGATTGGCAGGTGTGCCTGATGATGTTCTAAAGGTGGCTCAAACTACTCTTGATGATCTTCGTAGCGATAGATTTGAATAGACATTGCATGGGGAAAGATTAAATTGTTGTTTTTATATCAGCCTTGGTAATATTAAGTCTTTTTCATATGTGAACAAGGATAATTTTCTTCCTATTTTCCGCCCCCCCTTCATCATTGATCATACTTTTTACTTTAGGAACCTTACTTTAGGTACCAAGATATCGGTCGCCAAAGTCACCTAGACCAGGAACAATGTAATTTCTCTCATCGAGTCCTTGATCCACCCACGCACTAATGACTCGAACTTCCGGGAATCTAATAAAAAAATAAATAAGGAATAAAGTAAGAAGAGAAGTTACATTGACCAATACATCTAGATACACTCACTTTTGGTAGACATTATTTAAGCCTTCTGGGCAAGAAACTAGATTCAAGAATAGAATTCTTTGAGCTGGTACACCATGCCTGATCAGAACTTCAATTGCTTGCATTGCAGACCCACCAGTGGCTGAGAAGATGCAGTCAAAAGAATGGTTCAGTACTTGACCTGTTGCAGATTCTTCTCGACTACTTCTTACCCAGCATTGGATCTAAGAGTAGAACCCATCTCTCCGCGATATCTTCTGGTAGCTTGGCATAGACTGCGAGAGAGTATATATGACTATGAGAATGAAACTACGACCCATGAAGAGATTCCTACCACTCACAAAGCTTTGGTTTGGAGGTTTCCTCATCCTATATATAAAGAAGATTATCAGCTTGTATAAAATCATCTTAGGTGTTTCAACATCTTACTCTCTTCCCATTTTGTTTACTCACTCTCTGAATTCTGTGTGTTGAAAGTAAAATTCAGTATACCAATTCGTATCTTGCCATCCTCTTCCTCTCCCCCCCTCCTCTACTCACAGTATCTTGCCTATCCTTACACTTCGACAAACTTCTCTCAAACCTCCTTCCATTGCTTCCCCTGCTCGTAAGATACTAACACCACAAATTCTTCCTTCAAATGAAACACCTGTGTAGGTCAAACCTGTTGGTGTACCTACTGTCTTTTCCAGCGTAGGCAAGTGATTCAAACCTGTAGCAACATTCGGATAAGTCAAGGCAATCACAAGGAGAAAAAACAGTCTTTATAGAAAAAGAAAAAAAAGAAAGTCGATTTACTTTTTAAGAATCTCACCTTCTTCCACTAGTAATCGAATGATTCGATCACTATAAAAGATAAAGTCACTCCTATTCGTCTCCTTGTCTCGAATGATAGTTAATAAAGCATCCAATTGTTTAGTCTGAGGAAGTCGAGCGCAATTAGGAGGACAAGGAGGTCCAGAAGTAGGTGCTGTAGTTGCAGCTGGCAGAGTAGCCTGAACAGCAGGTTGAGTAGACATGGCCGGTGTAGTAGTTGCCTTACTCTAGGTACCAAGTATTGCTACAGATAGTCAAACTTGGTATGGGACGAGAAATAATCTAAATTTAAGCTCAAGAAATTAATTGGCACGCGAGTAGTATCCTTCATCATCATCATCATCATTAGAAATGAATGTCGAAAAGCGCTTTTTACAAATAACATTTTGCAGCAAAGCCACCACCTTGTGTTTTTTTAGCAGTGCAAAGTCAAGATTAAAACAAGTTAAAATTACGAAGAGACTGACAAATACTCCTTGTCAAAATCATCAAGAATGGTCTTGAATGCGGCCCATTCTTCCTTTTTCATCTTGTAGCCTTCATCATCGTTTGGAAAAGTACGAGATTTGACTGCTTCCACATAGGCTTGTACAGCTGCTATTCGGATTGCTCCAATTGTACTACCACCTGTTACTTGCCTTGCAAATCCCCGAACAAATCGTGGAGGATTTGGCCAGACTTCAGTGGGATAGGCTGTCAAACCTTCTATTTTGTTAGACTCTTCTACTTCAGGTCGATTTTGTTGTACATTTGCCAAGACATGTAATGGTGAATTGCATTCGCCAAGAATATCATCTTGTACTAATACTTGACCATCACAGTCTTTTCCTCCTCCAATACCAATTGTAGCCATTTGTAGTCGCTTCGAGACTTCTGCTCCAACTCGAGTTGGAATACACTCGAGAACAGCACTGAACGCTCCTGCTTCTTCGAGTAGAATAGCAGATCTCAGCAAGCTAAAGGCAGACTCTGCTGTCCTACCTTGTAATTGAAAAGCACTGCTAGAAGAAGCTCTTTGTGGTTGTAAACCAACATGTGCCATCACTGGCATACCAAAATTAGTTAATCTTTCCACTAAAGGAAGAATTTCCTCCGAGCCTTCAATCTTGACTCCATCAGCCCCACCTTCTTGTACAAGAGTAGTGGCAGCTTCTATAGCAAATTCGAGTGACTTTTGAGCAATTCCATAAGGTAAATCTGCAATAAGTAGTGGAATTGGAGGTATGTCTGGATGATTGAAGGCTGGATCTCGAAGACCCCTCGATACAGCTTGTAGATGGTGCACCATAGCTTGCAGAGATAGATGTTGTGTAGTACGCAACCCAAGGGCTACATTTGCAAGACTATCTCCGACTAGACATATATCCACTGGTGCTCCTCGTGTTGCTAATGCCGATGGGTAATCATAAGCTGTCATGACGGCACTACAAGGAATAAAAGAGTGTGGGTCAGATATCTCATTGGAAGCAGATATGGATCTCTTCACCACCTACATAGGTTCCCCTCGTGATTTAAGGTCTGCTATCGCTCCAACTGTGACTGATCTCTCACTAGCAGGTAATGCTGGTCTAGAGCTTGCTTTATTTATCCCCTTTTTCATCCCACTTCTACCTTCTACATCTGCTCCAGCAGCCCACGAACTTTTCTTTTGAGCACTCGAAGAAAAGAAACGAACTTCCTTCTGCTTTTCGGCTGCTCTGGCGCTCCTGTATGCGTTTGTGATGCCGGAATGGGGATGAAACACTACTTCCACCATTGAATGAGACTGATTTATTAGGCAAGAGCCCATTCGAGATGTTGAAGCAATCGAAGATGCCATTGTTTCGTGCCTAGATTCAGATACTTGGTGGTACAAGCAGGCTCCTACGAGGTCAAATATGCCTCCTTCTCTTCAATTGGCAGGAATGTTGATGGTGTTGATCTAATAAAATCAAAAAATTAAAAAAAAAGAGGAAAAATCAAATTAATCTCGCGAGTCACCAGAATTCTTGTTGCTTCTCCACAAAAAGGTTTAAATTTTTTAAATTTTCTTTTTGCATGTGGTCTATGATACAGTACCACCACAATTATGAAAGCGCATGGCTTTGTCCAGAAGTATCTGATATATGATCTATGTGATATGATACTTTTTTGTCAAACCACACTCACACCATGCTCGTAGAATTCCTATGTCAAGGAACAAAAGAAAGTCGTGCACTTGAGAGGAGAGAATAATGAACAATTGCAATTGATTAGTACGTGCGAAAAAAAAGTGTGCAAAGTACAGTGTATATACATTTATGCTATTATTATTCAAATCACATTTGCGCTTCAATCAATTCCAAATAACGACCTCTCCTTCGTACCAATTCTATATGACTACCACTTTCTACAATGGCACCATCTTCAACTACATGAATTACACTACAATTTCGAATAGTCGATAATCGATGTGCAACAGTTAATGTAGTTCTACCAATACTAGCATTATCCAATGCTTTTTGTACGCTAACTTCACTTTGAGCATCTAAAGCTGAAGTTGCTTCATCCAATAAAAGTATTTTAGGTTTTTTAATCAATGCTCTAGCAATGCAAATTCTTTGTTTTTGACCACCACTTAATTGAGCACCTTTATGACCAATTTCAGTATCGTAACCTTTTGGCAGTCCTCGAATAAAATCGGCAATACATGCTTCTTCACAACATGCTTCCATTTCTGCATCACTAACTTGTTGTCCCTTTGCTGCTCCCAATAATAAATTAAATTTAATAGATCCATCGTATAGACAAGCATCTTGTGAGACGTAACTCATCTCACTACGAAGATTATCAAGGTCAATTGATCGAATATCTTGATTACCTACTCGAATTGTACCTTGAGCTGGATCATAAAATCTTTGAACCATTTGAAGAATAGTACTTTTACCACTACCACTAGTACCACAAAAGGCATGACTTTGACCAGCATGAATTGTTAAATTGAGATTACTAATGGCAGGATGATTTGGCCTTTGTGGATATCGTAATTCCACATCTTTGAAAATGATATCTTTATTAAACCAATCTGATTCTACTTTGTTGTTGTTGTTGTTGTTGTCATCGCCAACAATACTTGATCTATTCAATTTTTCAATCTTGGCCTTTCTTTCAAACCACGTGCAAAGCGTCTTGAAAGCAGCAGCGGCTCTACCAAAATCACTAGTAAAACTAAAAATTCTACCAGAAGCAAAGATACTAATGATACCTGCTTCAAAAATAGCATATAGCGCTGTAACTGACAAGGTTCCATCTGCTCTCAATTTACCACCATAGTAAAAAATAAGAGCTGCCGTTGCAAATACAGCACCTTGAGAGATAGAGAAACCACCTGCTCCATAAATGAGATATCTAGCTTGTTTTGGTGTGTTTGATTTAGACTCATGATCAAAAATTCGAAGTGTTTCTCTTTCTCTTCCCAAGGCGACAATTTCTTTAATTGCATCCACATTTTCAGATATAAATGAAGCTGCTCGAGATCCTGGACCTTGCAAAGAAGTTTCATACTTTTCCAACATGGCAACGTTGAGCCAACCACTAATTAGAATAATTAAAACAGGTGATAGACAAACTAGTGCTGCTTTCCAACTTAAAATAAATGCTAAAATAACGGATCCCACTAAATTAGCAAGTGAAAGAATTACTTGAGAAAGAATAATACCTGTAGCGGCAGAGATACTAGCAGGATGACCGGTAACATCAGCCGCCAAAGCACCACTTGCATTATCACGATCATCAAAAAAACCAATCTCTTGCTGTAACAAGGATGCAAGTGCCTTTTTTTTAAGAAACCTATTCATCTTTTCAGAAGCACTCTCCAAATAAAAACATTGAACAAAGATTAAAAATAAATCAGCAATGGCCAGCATGAGAAAAATCAAAGACCATAATTGAGTTCCACTTTTAATTCCTTCTGGTGTAGGTCTATTCAATGCATCGACAGCATATCCAGTAATTAGACCAGAAAGTGGAAAGACTGCACCAGCCAAAGTGGCACCAAGGACTCCAATCATAAATTCCCATTTATACGCGCTGACTGTTCGAATAAAGTTTTTCCATAATTTCTTATTATTTCTATCCTTTTCCTTTTCAGATACTGCTTTATGTGCTGATGCAGAATCTGATTGATGTAATGAGGGTGAAACTTTGCTATTTTGCATTGTCCTTGAAGTTGGTTTGTGTAATTCAACTTTAGCTGCACTTGCTTCTGCTGAATGTTCAACCTGATTAAAGGAGATTGATCTTCCTGTGACTGCCCAACCAGCATGTTCAGAAGCACGACTACCTCGATGTCGAGTAGCAGAAGGTCTTTGTTGTGGTGATAGGGGTTGAAAAGAGGACTCCAAGGGGTGTATGGTGCTAGATGCTACCTTTGTAGTCATACTATCAGATGACATTTCGGCAACTTGATCAATTTCTCTTTCTTGAGATTGACTTCGACCATTATTACTATCAGAAGATGAAGAGGATGATTCGTCATTTCCTTCCGATTGCGGCGAATCAACATCTATCATGGCACGTTGATGCATAACCATTTCCCTGTAAACTTGATTTCTACGTTTGCTCTGCATTAATTCATTATGTTTACCTTCATCAACTACGCTACCATTCTTCATGACAATAATTTTATCTGCCTTTTCAACAGTACTCAATCGATGCGCAATCATGCAAACCGTCATACCTCTTTGCTTATGTTCTTCTTGTAACATTAATCGAATCTTTTCTTCAGTATTACTATCAATGGCTGAAGTACCTTCATCAATAAGTAATACTTTGGGTTGTCGTACCAATGCTCTTGCCAAACTTAATCTCTGCCTTTGACCTCCAGACAGTAATCCAGTCTTACCACCACTAACACCAGTATCCATTCCTTCTGGTAATTTATTAACAAAATCAATTGCTTGAGCTTTTTGAAGTGATTCCGTAACCTTTTTTCGAATTATTTCTGTTCGTGCCTTGACTTTTTCATCAGCATCTTCTGCTCCATCAATGTCTGGTCGATAAGCCCACTCTGTTCCACTCAAACCAGCAGCAACATTTTCAAAGATAGTAGCAGTAAAGATTTGTGGATCTTGTCTAACAATGGCAATTTGACTTCTTAACCATCTCAGATTTACCTTTCGAATATCATGACCAGAATAAGAGATGATTCCACCACCTTGAACTCTCTCCTCTTCTGGCTTTGCAAGTGTACCTTCTTCTGCTTGCTTTTCCTCTATTGAAGTTTTGCGAACTTTCTCTTCCTTTTCCTTCTTTGTAGCTTTTTCTGCTTTTGCATCTTGCCTAGCTTCTTCTTCTGCAAGAGCAGCATCAGACGCAAGTGGTACATTGGCAGTCTCTGGATCATACTCTCTTAAAAGTAAAGAAGTAATGGTACTCTTGCCTGATCCACTAGGTCCTACCAATGCAGTCACCTTTCCTTCTTCCAATGTCAAGCTAACATTTCGCAAACTATGACTGTTGGGTCTACTGAGGTAAGCAAAATTGATATTATCGAGAGTAAACTCCGCCTTGACCTCCGACACGGGAATCTTAAGTCCTGACCGATCGCGAACGTCAATCTTTGGTTCCCTTTCAATGGAACGTCGAAGCAACTTGATTGCTGGCATTGCTTCGAAAATACCAGTGATATAGGGAACAGATGATGCGAATGCGAATAGCGAGTTAATAAGATTCCAGAAAGCAGTCAATCCATTTCCTAAATCAAGAGTTCCATTTGCAGTATTTAGACCAACAAACCAAAAAGCAGCACTATAAACGACAAATAAAGCAAAATAAACAATACCTGCTTCTAAACCTCTAATGATTGATTTACGAGTACCATAACGTTCTGATTTTCGAAGCATTTCCGTATCATACTTCTCAAGTAAAGCATCAGCCATTCCAAAACTTTGAACGATTCGCATCGATCCAAAGATTTCCTCAATGAATGTACTAGCCCTTCCTTCAAGTCGTAGAGCAGGAGCGCTAACTTTCCCTGTAGCAAAAGCCAACAAACCGAATATGGCAATGACAATGGGAACAATACAGAACAAGAATCCAGTAACTTTGGCTGCAACACTGAAACCAACAATGATGGAAGCCAGCATAATCGTCATAATCCAAATAGTGAAACCCAGCTTCTCTCCTAGTCCTGCTCGAATGACTTGAATTTCCTTTCCAGCATGGGTTGCCACTTCACCTGCTCCATGAACATCGAAATAGGAGGCGTCTTGAGTCAGAACAGATGCAACATAACAATGACGAAGTCGAGTTGTCAAATCTTTAGAAGCAATTGCAAAGCAAGTTTGAAAAATCCAAGTGCATACAAAGTACACAGCTGCTGCAGAAATAAGAATGGTAGCGGCAAAGTTACTGGCATGACGAATTTGATCAGAGGGTGCATCACCAGATATCCGATTGGACCAATAAAGACCATAAAGTAAATCTAAAACGGGAAAACTAGAAAAGCCTGCAATAACGGCGGCAATTGTTCCAATAGCATATAGAATGTAGGGGTGCAAAATGAAAGCGACAGGTGAGCGAAAAAACGATGGAACTGGTTCAGCAAATGATAATAGGTAGAAGAAATTTGATAATTTTGAATGATGTGGCTGAAGTGTTTCTTCCTCTTCTTCATCGTAACGATGATGATTTGATTGTAATATAGTACTAGGATGCAAACCAGCCTCGTCGGAGAAAGGTCCCACTGGCATGTTGGTATCTATCTATCTTTGTGCTGATGAAGAGCTACTGAATTATGTATGATATGTCTAGAACCGTCGTCACAGTAACATCATTCTATAGTAGTCGAGGGTGAGTCATCGAAAGAGCAAAAGAGCTTCGGGAAGGAGTATATATATATATATATATACATATAAGAGAATTTTTAAGAAGATATATAATGGAAGAAGGGGAGAAAATCGCGCCTGAATCAGATAAAAAAAAAAAAACTATTTCCATGGATATTCCCCTCAAAAAGGGAAACAATTTAAAAAGAGAAATTAATTAATTGCTGAGCAATCAAAATTGTATCAGAGAGAAGAAGCATGATTTCAATTATAAAAGCCTGCTAAAAGACAACTGACCATTAGAAAGAGATCTACTGTTGATATCATCGTACCATCGATGAATAGTGGAGGTGATATTCTTGATCAATATTTCGGATTGAAATTTTAGATGAAGACCGAAGAACTTTACACCATCACCACCTTTTCCTATGATAGTTGGATGAACGTGGTTATTCAGTACAAGGACATGCTTTCTAGTTTACTTGCTTTACTCCGTTACAAGTAAATAGGCGGGTGGGCGGGGGCGGCAGTCCATTCCCCCCCTTCATTTTTATATTTTTATGTCTCAACTAGCGCGCGCTCGAGGCCACTTTTAGCTTCATTGTCGAGTGATGAACCTACTCAAAACAGGTCTTGGATCACCAGATGTGATGATTGAAGGGGTCCGTCTTTGAGAAGCAGGCAGGCAGTTCTTGGGCCACATTCCCTACCATATAAGAGAGAGAAGTAACTTTAGCAATTCGAAAACTCCCTGCAATTGTATTACTCCCACCGTCTACACTCGTTTGTGAATCCTTTCCTCTTTTTGTTCCACCCCTAATGAAGTTATTACAGGGTGTCTGCCTGACGCTGATCAATTCTTTTCTCTCTATATTCACGCTCTCTACTTTGACTCAAGCAACCAATATCCAAAGTAGTCTGGCTAAAGGCAATCCAACTCGCGCAAATGCAGTAAAGGCCTCCTTTCAAAGCAGTTTCAACGACTACCTCAAATATGCACGCGGATATGATGAGCTTCTGCCTCTCTCTAAAGGTGGTGCTGGTGGCTTTGGCGGTTGGGGTGCAACATACATTGATGCACTCACTACTGCTCATGTTATGGGTTTGACTAGTACAGTCAATGATGGAATTGCTTTCGCAAAGTCTGTCAATTTTAGTCATACCACACAATCAACAATTTCACTCTTTGAAACCAACATTCGATATGTTGCTTCTCTATTGTCAATTTATGAGCTCACTGGAAAGACAGACAAGGGACTAATTCAACAAGCAAAAAAGATAGGAGATCATCTACTCACTGGATGGGTAGGTGACAATAATCTACCTTTCAATACTCTTCAGAATTGGGATGGTTTTGGTGCACCTGACAATAGTACAGGTGCCATTATTGCAGAAGGTGGAACTCTATTGATTGAATTTGATCGTCTCTCCAAGTATACTGGGGATAGTATCTATCTAGAGAAAGCAGAAGCAGCAATGAAAGCCATTATTAATAGCAAAGCCGTCTTTCCTGGTCTATACGGTCAAGGTATTGAACCAACTACCAATACACCTACCGACAGTTATGTGACATGGGGAGGTGGTAGTGATAGTTTTTTTGAGTACCTTGTCAAGTATGGTCAATTGGTTGCTAGTACCGACATCTACATCCCAACTTGGGTTGACACGATCAAATCAAGTGTGTCTCATATCATCACTGCAGCTGGTGAAACACAAGCCAATGTAACGTACTTAGGCGACTACAATGATTCGGTCATACCTAAATTCTCACACCTTGGCTGCTTTGCTGGAGGAAATTGGATTCTTGGTGGCAAGTTACTAGCCAGTGATGATATTTTTCAGTATGGATTAAAGTTGGCTGCTGGATGCATCAATACCTATACTTCATCAGTGACCGGAATCGGACCAGAGTCATTCGCCTTCAAGACTTCTAGTGGTGGAACAAATAAAGTGACCATTTACGACACTGCCTTCTATGAAAAGCATGGATTCAACTACCGATCAGTAGACTACGTACTAAGACCCGAGGTCCTTGAATCAGTCTTTTACGCTTATCGAGCAACTGGAGATTCTCACTGGCAAGATTTGGCTTGGGATGCTTTCAACAACATTGTCAAATACTGCAAGGCACCGGCTGCTTTGGCAGGAATCGTTGCTGTCAACAGCACCAGTACAGAACAATATGATGATAGCGAGAGCTTTCTGTATGCTGAATTGTACAAGTACTTGTTCTTAATTTTTGATGATCCCAATCAGATTAGTCTAGACAAGTACGTCTTCAATACGGAAGGACATCCCTTTGAATTGGATAATCCTAGTGCCGACTACAGTTCTGTTAAAGTGGGAGTGCTACCAACTCCGTCTCCTCAATCATCGTCTAGTAGCGACAAGGTACAACCTACTACAACAACTTCGGCTTCAATTCCTCATTTCAGTGGCTTGGCAAAGGCAAAAGCGTCCATTGTTGGTTTGGTGAATGTAGTATTTAAGAAGCAGCGTCTTTTGCAGAGCCAATACTAACAAGAGCCCAAAATATTTCAAGTCGTCTTCAATCTGTATCTTCCTTGGTCTCAATAGATACAAATTGCAATAGAACGCACAAATACAACATACTTAAAGATTAGAGGTAATATCCAAAACATCTACTGTAAAGGTAGAAAGTTGCCTACAATAAGACAAGGAATGCTCCAGGCATCTCTTCGTATAGTAAAAGAGAAGCAGCAAGAAACAAATTCATCCACTGATCCACTTTTGCCATCCCCATTTGAATCTCCTATCGCCTTCTTGTCTGCATTTTTATTGTTTGAGGTCTTTAATACGCAGCTAGTTAAGACTGCCTTTTGACCAGGATCAAAGCTGACTGCTCCATACTTCTCCCAATAGTTGACTGCACTCTCTTCTTGCATCAATTCGTAGATCGTGCATCGACCATCTCGAAGCGCTTCGATTCCAACCCCTACCAATTCAGCAAATTCCTTGTTGCCTTTGTAAATCTCTCCTGTCCTTCTCCAGAGACATGCTGGAATACCTTGAGTAGAAAAGACTCGATCATAATCCAAAAGCAATCGTTCAAACGCTTCTTCAATATAAATCAAGTCTACATTGGTCAGCGATTGAGCGATAGCACGAAAAGCAGGTCGAAAGATGGATAGAGGTTTGAGAATTCGACGACGAGAAGCTTGAGAAGCATTCTGTTCCATCCAACGATTTAATCGAGCATAACCATTCACATGATTATAAGGTCGGAGTAAACCTGCATCATACTTTGCTTGAATAACTCGACCCAATCGTTCATCTCGAGTTCCATCCTTTTGATCTGCCGCTGTTAAGAAGAAAGTTTCCGTTTTTGAACTCAGTCCGCCCAATGTACTACTACTAGCAGTCATTGGTGCATCAGACAGTAGACTAGGTGTTCGAGAATTCTTATTGTTACCTAGTGCGTTGGCAATTAGAGCACTACTGGCTGATTGCGAAGACCAACCTGATCCTTCAATTTGCGTAGACCAAGATGGTCCAGCCTCTGCTATTCCATTGCCATCCGATGCTGCTCCTATTAAAGTTGAATTCAAAGGTCGAGAGAAAGATGATTGCAAAGTAGCATCAAAGTTGCTGCTTCCATTGTGTACCAGTTGGGATCCAATACCAGCTCCAGGTGTCGGTACAGCACTGCCATCCAGTGATTCTAAAAATTCGCTCAAAATGTTGAATTCATTTCCTCCCGCTGCATCCCCGCTTGCCGTCACATCACCATCCATTCCCGAGATTCCTCCCCCTCCCAAACCGAGAAATCCAGCTCCTCCTAGCACAGATGTGCCCCAATTCAAGCCACCCAGATTGTTCTGTATCGTCGAATTATCATAATTGAGGGTAAAGTTTGGTGAAGTAGATGTTCTTCCTGCATGCAGAGTGGCAGAAGGACCTTCACTGTTTTGAGTAAAAAATGCAGATGGTGCAGCATTGCTAGGGCTTGAATGTGTAGCTTTTGCTGAAACTCTTGGTATACTGCTACTATTACCTCTTGTGGGCGAGTGTGCCTTACTTGCTGCTGATGAATTCGAGACATGACTACCTCTACGTTCTGATCTCTGATTCTGTGGTGTTTTACCGGTAGATTCATCATGACACAGATGTCCAATGTCTCTTTTTATACTGCGAGATGGAAATGCAATCAGAACCCACATTTAGAAAAGAAACATAGCGATAATAATTCAAGTCTGCTGTACTCAGTGTCAAACCTACTCACCATCGTTTACAAGGCCTGCCTTCATCGCATGTCATGTGACTTCTCCGGCAGTAAATGCAGGCCAAGCCTACTTTCCTCCGCCTGACCTTGTCCTCTTTGCCCTTCTCCATCGTCTGCTAAAGTTGTTGCAGCATGAAAGTAAATAATTGAAAAGCAATAGGAGAGAGAAAAAGGTAGTGGGGCGGGCGTATGCGACAGTAGTGGGATCCAAACAAGTACGCGTGATTGGGAAGATTCAAAATCACATTACCGGTACTGGATTTGATAAAGGTTGAATTTGCCTTTTGCTGTTACCTTTCTCCTTCAGCACCGCACGCTCGACGAGACGGGTACGAGATATGTTTTGTGCAATCTTTATTTCACGTCATGAGTGTGTATATCATGAAATGGACAAGAGAGGAGAGTTCGAAGTTTGCAAAGAAGAGTCCCTTAAAGATATCTGTTTTTTGCAGATTTTTCTCCCAGAGCCGGGCAAGACTACAGTAATCCTATCAATACAATACTCTCAATACTATCAACCTTTCTTTGACAAACCCATTTCACTGAACAACACAATTGGCCATCAGTGACGTTCAGACTTAATCCCTATCTCAGAAAATAAAGACAAGAGGCAGACCTAAATGTCTGTAATTGAAATTCAACACTGCACACGCACAAAGTGATTATAATGCCCTTCATCCCTATACCCAATTAGAGCCACTAACAGTATCGTTATCTGTTGTTAGGAGAGCAGAGTGGTGGTACTTTGTGTCCCACTCCAGTACTTGTAATTAATGTCAAGTATGCAGCAATTGATGGTGAAAGTTTAGGCTTCTCCTAAGCACGTATTGAAAGTTTTGATCATCAAAGATTGTGTCTTTGTCTTTCAGAAGAATAAATGGCAAAGGTACCTACAGAAAAGGCATTGAAGATAGGGTTTGAAAGCGTGCATTGATATTGGAGATTTGTAATCAATCAATCAAAAAGAGAAACTCATAGTAATTTCACTGTCAAGTGAGATGAGTGAAAGACGTTTTGCTTACCAACACGCCTAAAAAAGTAAAGTATGCGGTGTCCGAAATGTTAGCCGAAGACAACTGAAGGACGACACTATATAATAGTAGTCTCCTCTTTTCGATCCAAGGTTTCTCGCATTCATCAACACCACGACAATCTTAGCCGCAGAAACCGCCGCTTAGATTTGTGTTTGATTTTCTTGGTAAAATGGAAATTGATATAATTTTAAAAAAGGAAGCCTCGAAAGTAAAATTAGAAATTACAAAACCGTCCCGAAGCAAACGTGCTTTGGACAATAATTTAAAGCTTTCGACCAGCTTCAATCTTAATTTTTTTTTATTCCTACTATCCTTCTATTTTGTTGATATTTTCTATATTCGGGTATAATTTCATCCTTTTGTCGCTTCTCCTTCATTCTCTTTCCTTTAACCGAGAGCACCAATCGCTTTGAAAGAGCATACAGCTTTAAGAGAACATCGGGCATAGCTTGAGTATCATCATCACATCGATGGAAACAAAATGAAGTTTGGAAAGTCTTATATGGAGACTCTCGCTAACCCTTCTTTTCCCAAGGAGTGGCGAGAGGGAGCAATCGAGTACAAGCAATTGAAAAAGCTTATTAATGGTGTAGTAGCTGAATTGGAATCACTTGGATTAGGTGCAGACGTTCTTAGAGACTTGATGGTGCCACCTGAAAATGCAGGAATTGGAGAAGGTCAAGATTCGGATGATGAACATATTGAGCAACTCGTGGATTTGGATTTGGACAAGGAAAAATCTGATACAGAAGAAGTACGACATCATCATCGAGATCACATGTCCAGTATTGATCGAAGGTCACCATCTTGTGAAACTGGTACTGGTGGTAGTAGTGCTGAAGATTGTGAATTATGTGCTCAATCATTTCTTCAACACAAGGCAGAGCAAGTTAACAATCCATCTTCACCTGCTGTTGAATGGGTTTCTTCCATTTCACATGCTCAACATTCTAAGAGGAAGAGCGGACGAAGGAGGTCTTCAAGAAAGTCGAACTCGGCCGCAAGTAGAAGAACAATCTCAGAGGGCAAGGAGAATGGCAAGGGATCTGGAACTCATTTGGAGGTACCTTCTACAGCATTTGCAGACGATGATGAGACAGATGAAGAAGATGTAGAGGTATTACGACCACCTTTCCATCTTACTGATACATCAAGTGCAGATGAAACAGCACCAAAGCATTTCAAGGGAATCGGAAAGAAAGATTTAGAGAAATTGAGAAGGACCAGCAATATTGGACGAAATGAGGAGCACAATGAGGTGAAGCAGAGTGTAGGAGACGCTCCAGATTCCGATCGTATCCATGATTGGGGTGGACATAATTGGAGAGAGAGAGCACAGCTTAATTCTTTCCCAACAGATGATATCCCCTCAAAAAGTGAAAAAGGAAAAGGGAAATGGGTACAAGGAAAGGGAGGGAGAAGAGCAAGGGCAGAGTATGAATTGGGTGGGACAAAGGATCATCCTATTCCTCGAATTCGTTTATTTATTGAATCACCTGTTAATTCTGATGAAGAAATTACTGCTGGAGATGAAGCAGATTCTGAGGGAGAGTCCGGAGATGATGAAGAAGAAGAAGAAGAAAAGGATGAGGACGACAATGACGATCGAATCGAAGAGCTTCCCGACACTCCTACTACACCATCACCTTCTACTCTTCAACCTCTGCAGGGTCAAAGTCGATCACCTATCATTCAACCAAAGGACAAGAACGCAAACCGGAAATTACGACATCGCGAAGTTGTCATTCCTCTCACTGCAGATACCGAGTTCCTAGATACTCTTACTGGTGCACTAGCAAATCTTTCTAGCTTACAGGCCGCTCAACGCAACTCCTTCATTGAAAGTACTGAATCATTATGCAAATCAGTGGCTAGAGTGTCAAGTCCCTATGCGACACAAAACGATCTCTATGTATGGAGGGAAATTTTCAGTCTTTGGTGTGAATTTCAAATTTTTGAATCGCAGAGAGAGAGGGATAGGGGTGAGCTTAGCGTAGATGAAAGTGAGGCAAGATTGAAAAGATTTGCAGAGGAAATGGCAAAGAGAGGCTGGTCTGCTGAAGCTTTTGAAAATGACAATAATAAAAAGAGAAAAGGTGGTAGATTGGCAAAGATGATGCATCCAAAAAGTAAAGACTTTTCAACTACTGGCCTACCTATGAAGGATCGTCAAAGTGTTCAAGCGCTTGAAGATTTTCTTAAATTAAACTTGGCTTTGCTAGATGTCAAGAAATTTCAACGAGTAAATGTGGAAGCTGCTAGGAAGATTTTGAAAAAGCATGACAAAAGGACTGCTCTAACAGCTAGTAGTGATTTTAGGCAATTTATGGCAGAACAAGAAAGTGCTCGGATTAATGCAACGGCTGCAACAGCGGCTGGGTTTGGATTGTCTGGCTTAGTTAGCTTGCCTTCTAATGCTTTCGATGGAGTTGGTGGAGCTTCTTCTGCCATGATTGCGAATCATGGAGCTACTCATCCTTCACTAGCTGCTCTTTTACCTCACTCGACTACTGCTCTCCTTGCCGAGTCTCTACCTCACATTTTGCTTTCTCTATTAACAACCACATTATTACCAATCCTACCCAGCATCGATGATTATAGTTGTGCCATTTGCACTGGAGTTGCTTGGAGACCTATTCAACTTGATTGTTCTCACTTGTTCTGCATTCGTTGTCTCGTCAAATTACAAAAGAGAGGTAAATCAGATTGTCCATTGTGTAGAGCAAAGGGCGTAGTCGGTACAGCGGATGAAAGAAATATGGACGAAGCAACTGTCAAATTTATTAAAGCCTGGTTTCCCAAAGAGGTTTCTGAAAAGGATCAGGAGAACGAAACGGATAGAAGAAAGGAAGAGATGCAAGAGCTAGGCTTGGCTATGGATGCGGAAAAGTGTGTAATTGCTTGATCGGATGCCCTGTAATGTTGTCAATGTTGTGATATGATACCCTTGGAAATTACAATGCAAACTTTTATTTGGCTTTAGACAATGAGAATGTTTTGTCAAGAGATGTAGTAGAATGTCCAATCAGTAATTTCGAGGGATGTAGAGATAGTTTGTGAAATATATTGACGATGCTGGCTTGATGTCGGAGTGATTCAAGTTGCTTGCTTCGTCTCACTGCTACGAACATTTTCGGTGACATGTTTGAGGATAACAGCTGGCCATGATCGCATGCGGTATGCATCCCACCACCACTGATGAGTCACAGCATCAGAGTCCTCCGCTTTCAGCTCCTTGTTCCATGGCTTGTCAACAATGTACTGCAGATGGATAGTATTAGTGATTTTTTTCACCCAAATTACACGCTTTGTTAGAATGCTCACATGAACATTCTTTACTTGATCATCTCTCCACAACTGTGGATGTGAGCCACGAAGCTTTTTAAGAGCATTGTAAACGTATGGTAGTGGTATCCACTGTCCTCGATAGTAGTCTGCCAAAAAGTCTTGATCGGGAAAGCGGTATGTTTCAATGATGGGATCAGTCTGAATCTTATGTTCCATGTCGGCCATTATTGAATGTGATGGCTTCAGTATTACTAGGCCGCTATTTAGAAGCTGATGAGTAGGTCGAGATTGCAGCGAAATTGACATTCCCTCTGAGGCATTTCGAGGGTGACTCTGGAGGGTATAGGCGCAATTGTCTGGCACCCTGATCGAGGAAGTGAGGATTCGAATGTTTGTGAGTGACTAAACTCCCATTGCCATTTATAATACTTTACTCACCATTCTTTGGGATAATTTGGATTCTTGGTGGGATTACAAGCGCAAGCAAAAGTTGCCATAATTTGCCCATCTTCCAAGGGTGCCTTGAATAGCTCGTCCATATTTTTGAGAACAAGCATATCCGAATCTACCATAACCACTCTCTCGTACTCTACTAATTCGAAGGCTCTCAATTTCGTCCAAACGTCGCCAAAGCGAGCAAATGCCATATTCTTGTCTCCCTTTGAATGCCCCGGATGAAGAGTTTTGACTGAGCGGATGATACAACCTAATTCCTCTAAAGCCTGTATTGCCTCTTCACCAACATTTGAAGTGATCATTGCGACTAGAGGGTATTCTGAACCTTTGTGATTGTCTGATCCTCGAATCAGCGATTCAGCAAAGACGGCCACACCTGGTAGATACTTTTCCCCGGTTACCAGAGTTGCCCATGCTCCTTTCACAGTTGAAGGCGAGCTAGCGGTCGCTTCCCCATCCCCGATCACCACCCTTGTCGGCATAAGAGTCGGTGTCGTAGAGGGTAGATCACCAGGCATCAGAAGATTAGAAGAAATAAGATCTTCCAGCCTCGGTCATAAGGTCAGTGCGAGGTCAAGGAATTGACTTGACGTAAAGCATGGTACTGCGCTCTGTGGATTCAGTGCCAATCTTCTCAGCAATTTGCTTAGCTAATCCGCCGATCATTAATATTCAACGCGTTCAGGGCTGTATGATATCATTGGACTCCCTAGGGTTCTGAATCCTTCCCTACCACATTACTACTGATAGCAATAAAAGATTTTTTTTGGTACGCATTAGAGTGGGAAAGAAAAGTGAAAGATTAGGGATGTGCGGTTTCGTATTGAATATATATAAGGTTCCTCACACGAAAAAAAGGAAAATTTTTCTTTATACCCATACGTCAACTATAACAAGAAAAAACTTTACTTTTCAATCATGCAGACCACATTTGACGATAAGGTAGCCCCTCCCTCCAAAGATGAAGAGAGAAGAACCAATAACGCTGTAACATCTGAAAAGGGAGAGCCTCAAGTTGGAGGTGAAGCTGGTCGTCAACAAATTGCTAGCAAGGATCCATCTCGTAAGTCGCCTTTCTGATTTATTCTAAGAAAGGAGCGACAAACTGAAATAGTCCTCTCTTCATGTACAGAATATGATAACACCACTGGAGGTCCAGGATCATCAGGTGGCAAGCCAATCCAAGACCCAGTCATTTAGACGCTTGTTGACAGGCATTATACTACTATCACTCACATTTACCATAGCATCCACCCTTTAGAAATTACATTTTTTGGTTGCAGCTAATTAAGGTGTAGGGACATCTCCCATGACTGCTTCAAGAGCTTTTCTAAAGTCTGAAGGCATTTCAATCTTACAAAGTTTTGAGTAATCGTAGCATACGTTCGTATGCTCGCTGGTAGTAACGATTGCCTTTTGAACAATAGAGTATAAGCCGGATTGAAGTGTGAATCTATCTTTAGCAAGTGGCGATAATGGCTTTGTGCCGACTATTAGCTGTAAGAAAAGAAAGAGGGTGAGAAAGATAAAATCAGTGACCAGAGCCACAGCTCTCTTATTCAGCTTACAGTATCAGGGTAACTGTGTAGTGAAACGAAAGAATCAATGAAGACTTAGTACATGCTCTAGTATTCGTCTCCACTTTAGTCAACTCACACGACTGGTCTCTTGTACCTCATTGACACTGAATGCAGAATAAAACCTTCTCCATGACCCTTCAAGAGTGCCCTCTGTCTTTCTGGTGTTGACAATTGAGCTGCCAATGCCTTTTCTGCAAATCTAATCCGAGCACTCTCTACAAATCGAAGATAGTGAACATTATTGACATGTTGGAACTGTTCATATCTGCTAAAGTTAGCTACACAGACTGATCTAGCACTAATCTACAATGACTAGTGTAACGAACCTGATCATGATCACCCCAGCAAATAACCTGAGTCCATAGACTTGGTCCATGGTAGCCCAACCTTATCATCTCTGCCTTTGCCTCTGTTAATTGTTGAGCCAGATTTATCTCTTCCTCCTCTGCAGCTTTAGTATTGCCGAATGAAGCATGCTCTTGAGATCTTCTAGGTATTGAAGCCGAAATAAATGATCGCTTTATTGAAATAGCACATTTTGATTGAGCTAAAGATGCTCCTCTAATTTTTATGAGCATGTTGGCAAAGGTCTCAAAGTAATCTTCTTCTCATGATTCTCTCTTTCTCCACTTTACTGATTTAATTATTTATTTTTTTCGGGGTCATTAAGGCGCGTTTATTGGGCAAAAAAAACTTCTAATTCATGTATGAGAATGCTATACGACTATGCTACATTTAATTGCTACTATTCCTTCAACAAAGTTGCACCACTCCTCAATTCTTTTGCAAATTCTACACTTTCATCCATTGCATCCTGCCCAGTTGACCAAAATCGAAGCCTGGTAGAAGAGGGAATTATGGCTAAAACCCGGCTCAATCGAAGTTCAAATTCATTGGTAGAAGGAGCATTATTTGCAGTACCACTATTCAGACTACCTTTACGTATCACCTCAGTTGATCTTCTGGCAATAGCCTTGGCACCAGTAGATACGCTGCTCTTGGACGAAGTGGCTGCCATGTTGACTTGAGCGTTCAAGTGAGCAGCAGGAGGCGGTTGAATACTAGATGGTATACTTGGAGCGAATGAAGTATTTGCCATAGATTTAGCCGTTGAAGTGACATTTCCAACGTCTCTAATCCAAATCCCCTTGACTTGATTAGGTCTTTCCTTTGCCAATTCACTATAAACTTCTAAATCCATTTCACCACTATCACCAATAAAGATGAATTTAGATTCAGGAAAGTCATCCAAACATCGAGTCAAATTTTGTCTTTTTCTAGAGGCAGCTGGTTGCAAGTATGCTTGTAGCCAAGAAGCAGACTTTGTTGGGGAAAAATAGTGCTTCAAGGCAAGATGTCCAGATGGTAATTGAGCACTTGATAGGTATGCCTTTACAATCGAATACATTTCTGCCGGTGCATTAGTCACAAAGTGAAATCCATCCACTTTGGCTTCAAAGCACATTCGATCAAACCAATGAGTCACACCTGCAATGTGTACCTCCTCAAAAGGTCGAGCAAATACATTTCGTGTAACTACTCTTGATCCTCCTAGGACCTCAGTGTGTTTTGCTGTATCATCAACGTCACAAATTACACGCACGCAAGCAGAATCATCTCTGGTAATCCGCATCGACTGCCATTGAGAATAGATTGTACCTTCTTCCCCTTCGCCAGTCATACAAGCCCTTATCCGAAGGTACATGAGATCTGATATACTCTTTTTCGAAACTTTGTGGTAGTGAGACAGGTAATGCATCATCTTGGCTTTCGAAAGCGTCAATTCTGTTGAAAAGAGGCCATGTGCATCAGTCGTCAGTCTTGTCATGGCAATGAGAGGTACAATTTTGGCTTCATTCCGATTTTCCTTTTGCTGAAAACTATCAAGAGACCACTCTTGATCCTGTTGGGATTGTTCTCCTTCAAAGACGGGTATAATTTCAACAGCAACATCTTCATGTGGTTTTCTATATGTCCAAAATGATCTCAATCTATGCTCCAGAGTACTCCAAAGTCGTTCTATATCTTCCCTCGTTCTATCCTTCCAAAAGGTTGAACCTCCCAATAAACCTTGTCGGCTAGGTTGATTCATGTTATCATCTTGCAACTTTTCCCCTTCTTTTCTTTCTCTCTCTGCTTCCTGTTGCATCCTTTCCTCATACTCTTCATCTAGTTTGCCTTCGACTGGTAAAGCACCAACTGATTGCAATACTTTTCCAATTGCCTTTTCTGGTGAGGCCAACGAGAAAGCCTGCTGCGTCAATCTCTCTGTGAAACCCTCCTCCGGTACTCCATCAGCTGCTCTTAACTTTTCTGTAGATGAGCTGCGAGGAATACCATATGGTACATCAGGAAAGAAGGTGGCATCGTCTGTGTCTGCATTGAGAGGTGAAGCTGGCATACTGGAAGAAGTACCACTTATCCAAGGAGTCTGATGAGCAGAAGTAGAAGTTCCTGCTGGAGCTGGTTGATGTCTTGGTAGACGTGGTAAATTTGCCATTTGTCGGACCATCTGATTAAAGACCCTCTGACTAGTCGTCACATTCTTAGGCCACAACTCGACAAAGCCATCTATTCGAACGTTTATATCATCTTGTTTTGTCTTGATTGCGTATGTCGGTAGCAATACTGGTCGAGTATAACCAGGTGGAGGTAGTGGCACCAGATTGTGCTTTCTATATTGAGCCTCTCTTTCCTCATCTAGTACTGAAGTGGAAGATAGTGAAGATTGCCTTGATCTCCCTTTTATATCAGCAAGTAATGTTCTCTTTCGATTTGATCGAGGAGTCACAGAGAGAGAAGGATCGTCACAAGTTGAATGAAGAGGAAGTGCAGCAAGAGATACTACACTTGCCGACTTTTGCCTCAATTGACGCCCAATTTTAGCAGCAGAAGAAGACGTTGAACGAGTAGAATCTATCGATGACGATGAAGGTGCAGGTGAATTTTCAGCTTCGGCAGAAGTTGAAAGAGCATTCAGGCCAACATCAAGTACCCTTGATGCTTTGTCTCGCAAATTGAAGCCAGTAATCGATGTACGCTTTGATGACTGGACTTGTTGTTGACTACTACTACCTTGAACTGATTTCTCTTGGTAAGCCATCGGATCAGGAGAAGAGCTCAATCTCGAAGTTGACATGATCAATCTAGTATGTTGAGAATGTTGAAATTGTAGGAACTTTGTATGACGCAGTAGGAGCATAGCTTCTCCTCCCAATCATGCTCTCTGCTTCTTCACTAGTCTATATCGGCAAGCAAAAGGAAAGCTTGGTCAATGCGTTTTTGTTTTACTACTATTATAGTCATTCGAAGAAAGTAACCTTGCTTGCTGCTCAGGCACTCGGCCGGCCGATAAATTATAGTTTTTTGCTTACTATAGGTATGTTTTTCTCCACGCGATTGCTCTTGAGGGAGAGAGCAACTTCAATTCGGAATGTCCGGTAGCAGTTGGGCCGTTATACCAAGTATGCAAACATCAACCCCGCTCTCTTCTAGATTTCTCATCCTCCAACTCTACTACTTGATTTTCTTATTCAGCTCTCCAAAGAAAGGTACACACAGCCAAAATGCCCAAGGATGCAGCACCGGAGGTTATGCCAGAGCTTTCAGCTTCGTCAATCTTTGACTTGAGTGGTAAAGTAGGTTTAGTAACGGGAGGTGGTACAGGGATTGGAAAAATGATTACAGCTGCATATATTCGAAATGGTGCCAAAATTTATATTGCATCTAGAAAGTTGGAAGACCTTAAAAAGCAAGCAGAAGCATTAAGTAAATTATCACCAAAGGGTAAATGGGATGGTCCTGCTTGTATTGCTCTAGAGGCCGATGTTTCAACAAAGGCAGGATGTGATTCCTTAGCTAGTCAAATCAAGGAAAAGGAGTCAAGATTGGATATTTTAGTCAATAATGCTGGTTTGACTTGGGGTGCTCCCATAGATGACTTTCCTGAAGCAAGAGGTTGGGATAAGACTTTTGCTTTAAATGTAAAGTCACAATTCTACCTAACTGTAGCGTGAGTATGGAGGAGCTACCATGAAAGAGCCCTGTATGCTGACAATTATTCTTTTGTCAGCTTACTTCCCCTCTTGGAGAAAGACAAGACCAATGAAAGTGAGTTTTACTTTCTCTCAGCTGCGGGCTTCAACTTTAAATAACACCTTTCCCACAGAACATGCTAGCGTTATCAACATTGCCTCGGTAGCTGCTTTCACTCCCATGGCCGAATCAGGATTATCAGAACCTGGACATGGTACTTGGTCTTGTGCGTACTACCAGACATTGAGATACTCAGAGACATTAGCTTACCATTATCCTATCAAAAGACCAACCTTCCAAGGCAGCATCAGTACACTTGACTCGAACAATGGCAAATTCACTCGCAGATAAATTTGTTCTTGTCAATGCAATTTGTCCAGGTGTCTTTCCAAGTAAGATGACTGCATATGGTCTTAGTGAAAACAAAGATATATTAGAAGGCGTTCAACCAACTGGCAGAGTTGGTTCACCTCAAGATATTGGTGGAGTTGCAATTCTATTGGCAAGTCGGGCAGGTTCTCACATGACAGGGAATGCAGTAAGTGAAGTCAAAAGTCACTATTACATCCCAAGCTATTTCACTGACTAGCGTATTCTGACTCTAAATTTCAGGTTGTCTTGGATGGAGGTCAAACACTGCAATTCACTGCTCGTCTCTAGGTGATTACTACACTTTGAGAGAGAGAGATAGGATTGCAAATTGTGTATATAATTTGTAATACAAAAAAGGGTTGGCGATATTAGATGTTACATTACTTTGTCTATTTGCATTGCGTCATGGCAAGCAGAGGTTGCGGCAGTAGGAGCATCGAGTGCCAAGAGAGGTGGACTGATGAGAAGAGCGGTAGCTGCATCGCTAGGATGAGCACCTCCTGGTGCACTTCCACCTACAATTTGATATTTTGCTAGCTTGACCTTGTCTTGCCCGTTTTCGATTGATGTCATTGTGACACTTTGTCTCCTCTTTAGTACAGGAGTGCTAGTCTTACGCATGGCACTCATCGGTCGGAGTACTTCAGGTGATGTACTTAGGTTCAATAGTAGGTGTGCTTCCTGTGCAGAGGAAGAAAGTCGACGAGACGAATGATCTAATTCATTGCCATATTGGTCACTAATTCGATGTGCACCTGTTATTGCCATTGCCTTGCCATTTTCTTCTATTGGTATAGCAGGACCTGGTAGTTGCCAGTCAGGAGTATTGAGATTGCTGGTTACAAATGCATTCCTAATAGACTTGCTCAGATCCTTTCCTCCGGGTGATGAGGAGGATCGGCTACCCCATCGAAGAATAGGTGATTCCGAAGACAATGACATCATTGGAGAAGTTAGACTAGTAAAGGCAGAAGTTGATGAAGAAGCTGTTGTTGAAAACATTGGCGATTCAGCGGATAAGCTCATGACGGCAGGTGATGCAACTAAACTAGATCTATCAGATGAAACAGTAGATCGACGACTAGTGAAATCAGGAACAGTAGGTGCATTACTTGTCTTTTGCTTTGTGATTGGCCGAATACCTTTCCATTCTGACATTTCCAAATGTGCATCTGAACCCTCTTCATCCTCTTCATCTTCATCCTCCTTTATAAGGTTTATCTGCCTCTCCTCCGCATCTTCTTCCCCCCCTTCCTCCTCCTCCTCCTCCTCCTCCTCATCTATGCCTGCTTTCCTCCTCCTTTTTGAAGGGATAGGTCTTGATCCAGTCTCTAATTCTTGAATTCTATCTTGTAATTCATAAATGTAATCAATGGCATGTGTCAATACTTCCAGTTTATGTAGACCAAGCTCATCTTCCTTTTCTCCTTCTACATTCTTTGTTGATGCTTTTCTTCGATTTCTCTTCCTCTTTCCCTTTGTACCTGTGACAATCAATTCACCAGCTGCTATCCTTCTAGCTTCTTCCTCTTCTTCACGTTTTAATCGTTTTCTCTCTTCTACTTCAGCTACACAAGCAGGTACAATGGTTCGAAGGGTAACAAGTCGATCATTGATCTTTTCTCTACGTCTTCGCTCAATCTGACTATGTGTTGCTCTTCTCTTGCTATCACGAGCTGGTTTTCTTCCATGTGATGAAGTAGTAGTTGACAAATTTCCATTATTTGTCACTATTCCTTTGTTTACAGGCTTGGTAGTAGATAGGGCTGCTGTTTTGGCTCGACGCGCAAGAACATTACTTCTTCCAATAATGCTTGAAGATTCAGTTGTCCTCTTGACGTCTACAAATAATCCCATTCGAGGCCCACTACCGCTGCTTGAAGAGGATGCGTGCGACAAAGGTTCAGCGGCCATTACTTGATCTACTTGAAATTTACCATCAGTCGATCTAGCGATAGTCTTGACAGCTGTGACTGTTCCTCGAGCTTCATCAAAATAAGGGTGACCTTGTGATGCCCAAGAGGATATAGTATAAAGATAAGTTTCGTCAACCTTCACTTCTGTTGGTACAACAAAAGCTCGTAATATGCCAGCCACAACAACAACACAACAATCCATCACTTGTGGGTGAACCATGATGTGATCCTCTAGGCAATTACAAGGATCCATGGTAGGTGACCCATACGATAATTGTAAGGACCCATCTAATCCAATGACAGCATCATGACCGATATTGACATAAGAGCTTAGCATTGGCTTGTCAGAATATTGCATCATAATTGGACCTTTGACTGCCAATTGACCACACTGTCCTCTTGGTATCTCCGCACCTGAAGCCTTATCAAATGTGGCGATACGATGCAAAGCGGCAGGAATTCGAAGATGGACACCAGATCGAGAACAATTCTCGAAGTAGAGTAAACCAGTAGAATGAATAGGTGCAAAGGCATTGAATAGTCTAGTATCAGGTAATGAAGAACCGAGCAAGTCTTGGCATTTGCTTCCTATACCAGGTTGTAGGATGGAAATGTTCGATGGATAAATAGGTAACCGCTGTTGCATCTGCAAGTGTTTGCAGAGTAATTGGGCTTGATAGCCGGTCAGCCAGAGATGTTGAGATTTAGCATTAGACATCAGAGTCGTGATGTCGGTGGTGTGAGGGTAAATGTAGCTCTGTAAATGGATAGTAGAGGAGTTTGAGTTTCACGAAGGAGCACTTAATGGGTGTAAAGGTCTACTCACCGGCATTGCAATGTAAAGAGGCATCAGCACGCTTATTGTAAGATTTGAGACGACATGCACTGCAAAGACCATAAAAAAGTTAGCAAAGCGTTGCTAAATACATTTTGAACGCAACGCACAAGGTAGAGCGCTGACAAATGCCAAGTTTGGCCATGAAGTGATACCTTCAAGTGATAAAAGACTTTGGCAGGACTGTATACCTGACACGAGTGATGCATGATTGGCCTCAAAAAAGCTCTCACCGCTGGAAAGTTGGACATTACGATTGGCTTAAGCATGACAATTGTATCATTTCCCTGAACGTAACTCACCCGTTTTCAGCATCACTTTCTAATGAGAGAATACCAGGTCGGCGAATAGATCCTTCACTAAGCAAGCTAGATCGGAGGGCACACTCTTTCTCTCGAGTGCTAGTGCAGGCTTCTTTTCTCTCAGCTTCCATCAAGGCATCGAGTGTTGGTACCGGTCGTATGATGGCGTTAGAAGTTAATTGAGGTTTTCTTGAAGTAGCATCTCTCACGAGAATGGTATGGTGAGGGATATATGTCGAAATGCTCACAATTTCATCGACAAAAAGAAGGTGAGGTCGACATCGCGAGATATAATTGTCTGATAACGTGCTTGATATCAATATCCTACCATCTCTATGTTACCCAGCATTCAGACACTCACCAAGATAATTTTTGTCATGTATTCTGGTCTTGTCGATGAGTACTACCTCCAAACCAACTTTCAGGCAAGCAAGCAGGACAATCACATAGTCTAGAGATTCTTGGTGTCCCACAGCCAAGAGTGCCCTAGGCCATTTCACCTCGCCTCTCCTAGCAGCTGAGATGTTGGCTGCTACATCAACAATATCGATAGACCAAAGAGCTGAAGATGCCAAGTCAACTTGATCTTTAAGTCTCAAGAGATTGCATGACGAAGAAGAAGAGGTGTGATGAGAAGGAAAGAATAGTAGTGGTGATTGAGAGGCGGCTTTTGTCGATGAAATTTGCTCAAAGAGAAGACTATACACATCCCTGCAAGAAGAGTAAGAGAATTGACTATTCATCAATGGCTCATTCCACCATTACTGTTGAATAATTCAACTTACCGATCCATTTTCCCACAATCTCACCAAATGCCAACAGCTAAATGTAAAGAACAGAGAAGGACAATTCACGAGTTGGTACATCAACAAGAAGGTCAAAATTACCCCTCGAGGTAGAGCTGCCAAAAAGGGGATCTCCCTTCTTTCTCTTTGACATGAGTTTGGAAGCGCACTAGACAAATAGAGACAAACTCAATCTGGACCAGCCCTCGTGCTCAGTATCTTGCAGGCACTTTTTCAGTCACAAAGAAGGACATTAATTTGTCAAATTGTAAGTCGGTCATAAGCAGATGGCTAACGAGGATGTTGAAGTGACTGGTCGTGTGAGGAGACTTTGAATTGAAGAAGAGAACGTGCCCTTGTTGCTATTGTTCATCGAAGCAATAAATCTCATTGTTCACTTTCAAACTCATTCCGAATAGATTTTTCGTTACTGTTAGATTATAAATAATTATAAGCAATATCGCATATATCTTTGCCCACGTGGAGCACTTCTTTATGGTATTTTTGTAAATTGCAAAGTGACCCCCACCCACCCCCCCTTCTTGACAAGGAAATTGTAAGGAAAGAGCGTATAGCGCTGGGTCGGTGAGATTTAATACACTACCGTCGCTACTACTGTAATGATACAAAACTACCAATGTTCTAAAAGTAGACATGCCACGAGGAAAGATTACTTTTATCCATTATCCGGTCTCCTATTTTGTCATAAGCATAAGATTACGGGGATTGCTTATTCCTATTTTCCAATTGTCCGTTGTCCGTTAAAAAAAAAAACTTTCATTTTCGATTGCAGCTCAAAATTAGATATCCATGATTTTTATTTTATTTGTTTATTTTTTTTCCCTTAATTTTTCATTTTCTCGGGTCTTTATTTCTTCTTTCTTACAAGGTGGAGGTTTCAAGTTGAGGAGTGGAGTAAAGTGTCTTGCGACACCTAATATGATGACGGCCAGCAAGCAAGTCAGCTTACCCTGTAAATTTAAGGAAATTCTTCGGGAAAAAAAAGATATATAAACCGGTCTGTGGAAGAATTTCCTTTTGGCTTCTGTAAAATACCTTTACAGCGTATTTCTTACTAGCTTTCGCACACATACAACAAATTACCCCCAATAAAAAAAAAAGAAGAAGGGAAATACGTCATGTCAGACAAATTTGAAGGATGGGTCGCACACGACAAGAGCGCCGTTGAAGGTAAACTAGTTTGGGAAGAATACAAGGTTAAAGAATTCAAGGAGACTGATGTGGAAATGGAGATTATAGCTTGCGGTATATGTGCTTCTGACATCCACACTTTACGATCAGGTTGGGGTCCTTCAGACTATCCTACCGTTGTTGGTCATGAAATTGTTGGAAAGGTTACTAGAGTTGGTAGTGAAGTTACTGATATCAAGATTGGTGATCGTGTTGGTGTTGGAGCACAATCAGATAGTTGTCTCAAATGTCAAAGATGTGAAGCTGGTCGTGAATCGTATTGTGATAAGATGGGTGGTACTTATCAAGGTAAATTCAACGATGGTTCTGGTACCGGAATGGGAGGTTATGCCAAGAAATGGAGAGGACCAGCTCACTTTGCTATTCCTATTCCTGATAATCTCGAATCACACATTGCTGCTCCTCTCATGTGTGGAGGTATTACGATTGCTAGTCCCTTGATGGATTATGGTTGTGGTGGTCCTAATGGAAAGCGAGTTGGAATTATTGGTATTGGAGGTATTGGAGCTTTTGGACTGGCTTTTGCAAAGGCACTTGGTGCTGAACAAATCGTAGCCATCTCTACTACTTCTGGAAAGAAAGATTTAGCTATGGAGTTGGGTGCTACTGATTTTGTTGCCATGAAAGAAAACCCAAATGATCACAAAAAGTTCCGACGTGGTTTGGATATCATTATCAACACTGCAAGTAACCCTGATCAGCCATTTGACAAGTACGTTTGGATGTTGCGACCTAGAGGACATTTGGTAAATATTGCTGTTCCTGAACAAGCAGTTATGCCTATTCCTATTGGAGCTCTTCTATTCTCTGGTGCCAACATTGGTGGTAGTGCCATTGGTGGTGTACCTCAAATCAAAGAAATGCTCAAGTTGGCTGGTGACAAGAAACCAAACTTTATGATTGAAAAACGAAAAATGTCCGATGCTAATGAAGCTATCAAAGATATGGTTGCTGGAAAGCCTCGATTCCGTTATGTTCTCATCAATGAGTAAATGCAATTTTACATTTGAATATAGTGTTATTTTGTGATACTTTCTTTCAAATTGTAGATGATGTTTTTACTCTTGTAATAGATTCGAGATAATTTACTAGTACCTGATATTTTGGTGGACCGACCCTTTGTGATGCAAAATGAGGGTGAAAGATTGGTAAATAGTTTAAAAATATGAGAAAAGATTGAATTAGGAAAGACTCTCATGACTTTGCTCCTCTCTTTAGATCATGAGATCATATAGTTGAGAACAATCATCCCTCATACCAACCTTGACATCACTCATTGATTCTGTCTTGTACAAAATGCAACATTCTTTGCAAAAAGGAAAAGAGACTATAGCGCTTCATGTTATCTTGACTAAAGAAGCTGTGCGACATTACGAGGACAAAGAGTGAGCACGTGTACGCGTTCAGCAAATATCCATTGCACTGCTTTCTCGAATATACAAAGGCAAACGCCATTTTGCTGAGACCGTTGCTCTTCCATCCTCCGCCACCATCCCCGCTTCTTTCCCTACATCCAATCGATTGTGAGCAACATGTCGTATCCTCAGGCACCACCTTCCTATACTGCTCCCAAGTCACACTCTGGTGGGTATCAATCAATTCCACAAGCTGAACACTCGGAAAGCGCTTCTCAGCCACTTTTACATGATGAGCCTCGTGAAGAGGGAGATGTCGATCCCGATGATTTCAAATTTGGTGTTACTGTCGAGCAAAGCTCCCCTGAGATTCGACAAATGTTTCTCAAGAAGGTGAGAGAGTGTAACAGTGATAATGACTCGATGGCTTATGCTGACTATTAGAATCCTGCCATATTTTTAGGTCTACTCTGTCCTCTTCTTGCAATTACTTGGTACTACAATAATTGCTGCTCTGTTCAGCACGCCTACTGTTTCTACATGGGTTCAAGCCAACACTTGGAGCTATATTGTTTGCTTGGTTGGCTCTTTGGTCACAATGGGCTTCTTGTACTTTAAGCGCCACTCTCACCCTTTAAATTTGGTTCTCCTCTCTTTGGTGAGTTGTAACTTGGTAATCATGTCTCATCTTATAGCATCGAATCTCACCCCCATTCGCACACTGCCAGTTCACTGTTCTCGAGTCGTTTTCAATGGGTCTAATCGTATCCTACGCTGATCAAAAGGCGGTCCTGCAAGCTCTAGTGATCACCCTCTTCACTTTCCTCGGCTTGACGCTCTTCACATTCCAGTCCAAATATGACTTTTCTAAGATGGGCCCATGGCTATTCGGAGGACTTCTATTCATCGTAGGCGCTGGATTTGTTCAAGTCTTTTTGCCCTTTAATCATGCTGTCGACATGGCTATGGCAGCAGGTGGATGCGTCATTTTCAGTGGATATATCGTCTATGACACTCACATGATCCTCAAGCGACTTAGCCCAGAGGAATGGGTTTTGGCTGTCTTATCTCTTTAGTGAGTAGAATCGCTTTTGCAAGCAAGGAAAGCCTTGTGACTGACATAATTTACTAAATTCTTTGCAGCCTTGATATTCTCAACCTCTTCATCAGTATCTTGCGAATTCTTAACGGTACCTCTGACCGCGATTGATTGCTTCTATTGTCATTTTCACTCCTTTTGTTCTTTTCATGTCCATGCTTTCATTCGCTCTGTACCATACTCGCCGGCTTTGTCAATTATAAAAATTTATTCTTCTTCTTAATACAGATGTATTACAATTACAGTCCCTTTATTACTGATGCCAAGTGAGATATGTCGCTCAAGTATGCTTCCTTTCCCTTTTTGACTTGTACTTTGTCTTTCAATATCATCTGTCCATTCAAGGCATGTACCTATGCAATCAAACAAGACGGCCTTTGGTCTCATCTTTGATTTCAAACAACAAGAAGGAGGGAGAAAGATCCTGGTTACTAAAAGCTCATTTCCTTTTCTTATATCTGCCTGTTCTTCTATCTCTGCCTTAAAAATAAAAGCAAAGTCCAACACAGAGCTCAGCATTCCATTTAAACCTTACGGCCGAGTATCTATTTACAAAGCCATTGAAAGTGCTTCTTCTCAAAAGTTCGATCATCACTTCCCCGATCTGGAAAGCATACTTTGAAGGCACTACATCTCTTAGCCACACAACCCTCACCATGTTTTCGCACTCTCGACAATCTTCCCGTCCTTCCCAGATAATTTAATACTCTAAATCCCAACCTAAAAAAAGTATGATTTTAAAGGTAAACAAGACCAAGTTGCAATATATATATGTGTCCTGATGCTTAAGCTCTAGAGTTACCACCAGCTTGTCCTATTGAATTAATACCTTGAGCCAATTCTTCTTTTCCTTTTTCTACAGTACTTGCATGATTTTGAGGTGCATGATTACTACTTTCCAATTTAGAAGCTCGACTTGTATCACTTGTAGATGTACCATCTGAAGCAATACCATCACCAAACTTGTCCAAAGTATCATTGATAGTACCTCGAATAGTTTCACCAGCTCCATGACCAGCGCTGAAGATGCTGAAATGGCAATCGATAGTAAATATATATAAGTATCACTTGCCACCACCCTAATCTTCTTTGCATACACTACTCACCCTTTGATGGCATTTCCAACACTGTCACCAGCAGTCGTGGATCCAGAGGTAGTGTTAGTGTTTTGTTGTGACATTTTGACTATTGTACTTTCTATGTGGTAGAATGGAGAATAAGAGGGATGTAATGGAAAATAATGTCAAGGTTCTCTACGATTTCCTAAAGTAGAATCAAAGAATAAAAAAACGGTGGAGGGGTTCCAGATCTACGGTATATGGAAAAAAAGTCAAAATCGCGCGGCAGTCGTACCTTTTATATGACGTAATTCTCAATAGGGTCTGGTCTCTTTAACTCACCATTTTGAATTGAGAAGAGGACTCAATTACAAAAATTAAAGGTATTCCTGTTCTTGTCGTCCAAAACAGCATGAATTTATGTAAGTGTGTATTGTACATATAATGAGAAGAGAGAAAAAGGAGATGATGATACCTCATAATATAAAAAGGGAAAAAAAAAAATAAAATTCATAGTCACCCATAGAGCAGTGTAAAGAGTATGTAATAATCAATTGAGGCCAAAGATGAGTGGCTCGCTTTACTCATCTTTTACTTGTATTCATCACTTCCTACGGATCCATAACGATCACGAAATTGTCTATCTAGCTCATCTAATCGAGCCTCCCTTTCATCCTCTGTTTCATTACTTCTTGTTGAATCTACTGTACTTGGTAATTGCTCCACGTTGTATCCACCAAATAAGCGAGGTAACAATGTTGCTTGACCTTGAGATGAAGCTCTTTCTTTACCTTTGGAAGAGGTAGAAGTATCATCATCCTCCAATCGTGTAATCTTGGAATCTCTTTCTTGTTTCAAAGAATAACTTGTCATTCTACTCATTGTTGTAGGCGTTCCACTTGGACTAGGTGTAGCTTCTCGAATAACTGCAAGGTGAGGATAATTATTCAGACCAATTGGATGATTTGAATCTTCAGTAAATGATTGGCGACTTTCATTTTCTGGAGCGCCGCCACTTCCACCACCACCACCACCACCATCAATATCCAAAGTAAAAGGAGGACTCTTTTCTCTAGTCATTCTTGACATTTTAGGTGTACTTGGTACAGAGATACCAGTAGGAGTACGAGGAAAGTAATTTGGATTCGAGTATGGTGTAAATGATTTACTGCGTATTTCTTCATCAAAAGTGTATGCTTCTTGAGCTTCATCTTCAACTTCCAATTCTCCAGGTAATAAGACAGCACGATCAATGGCAACTGGTAAACCACGATGTCGACCTCGAAGCATGACTGCACAAACCACCAATTTTCCCAATGTACTAAATCTTCCAGATAAACTAAAATTATCATAAGGTGTTCCTGTACTAAGACCAACTGTTCCATAGGCTGAAGTCAATTCAAATAAACAAGAAAAGACGGTAAACCAACCATTACTATTGGGATCTTGAATATTATGCTTTTCAATTATACAAATAAGCCAAAGTGAGAATCCAAGCCACCAAATATCAAAAGCAAGTTGTCTTCTAGCATGAGCAGCTAAATAAGTACCCCAAACTTTTGCATCTCCACTTGTAGGTTCATCTGCAGCAGCGCCTGGTTCTTCATTATAAACTCCCAAACTTTTTTCTTCATATACGTTGGTATTTCGAACTGACATGGCAATCGGATAGGCGGAAATGTACATCATGACAATGTATAAGAATTGAACAGCGGGTGCCAAATTGAGTAAACTAATAATTTGAAATCCTGCTGCACGAACTGCAATCGATTGAAATAGTCCATCAAAAATCCTTTGACCGATACCCCAACCATCGATGATTGGATTTCCAATATCAAGAACTTGAAAAGCGACCCAATCTGTACAATTGAGAACAAAGAGTACAGCCAAAAGAAACCAAGTTTGACTAGAAGGAAAAAGGTAAACAAAGCAACGACGGGGATGATCCAAAAGAAATCGAAGTGTCTCGTACATTCGACCTTTCTTTGGTACAATCAATGAAATAATCCAAATGAAGAAGCGTAACAAGATTGGAAAAGCTGTATTACCGGCTAAAATTAGAAAAGCTATGGGAATGAGCATCATGTATTGATCCGGTAATTCAATCATACTGGTATCGATGAGGGATAGACCAGTATTACTATAGGCTGAAATGACTTGAAAAAACCACATCCATGTTGTACTAGGAGCATTAACCCCTTGAGTAGCAATCACTGCTTGTACTGTGCTTGCTGATTTGCTGGCTAGCCAAGGAGCGACCAGGATGATGCAAAAGAAATTGCAGATGAGCCAATAGGCAGGAACTATCTTTGCTAATAGATCAATAGCTCGGTATTCTACACCTCCAAGTTCATCTCTTTGCGCTTCAGTGAGCTCTTGAAAGCGAGAATTTCTAGAAACTGTCGCATCAAAAGTCAAATATGGCGCTGATTTAGTGAGGGGATCCATTCCTGTGCCTGAATGAATAGAGGCAAGCGTAGCTGTTCGAGGAATCGTCATTGACCTACTAAATTTTTGTTGGAATTTGGGAAACATCTTTTCGATTGCATGACCAGCAATCTCAAAAGGTGTTGGGAATCCACCAAAACCTCTCTCCTTTGCTGTAGTTTGAGTTCGAGTCAACGGCATGCCATTTACTCCTGTAGGTCGACGAGAGTAGCCTGACCGAGTCGTGGCCATTGTTGGAGTCCGCTCAAATTCATTTGTATTGGAACGATGTTTAAGGCCATCTGATGTATACGTGCTGTTATTGTTAGAGTAGGCACTCGTCTTGCCCACTCGTTCAGACATTCGTTTCTCCCTTTCTCGGAGTGGTTCAGAGAACTCAATCGTCTGTGTTCGTGGAAACATATCACCTGCTGCCCTCGAGCTACTGCTTGGTTTCATTTCTTCCCCCATTGAAGCACGACGCATTTGAGTACTTTTCCCTGCAGATGCATCAGACCCCGATCTATTCCTTGATGGACCAATTCCATCGAATCGCGTTCTCATTGGTTCGGCACTCTTTGCAGTAGCACCTCCCTCTCCTTTTTCCTGGTTGCTATTCATTTGGGAGTGCAATGGGTCAAGCATGACTTCCTCGGGTGACTGGACCAAAACATCAGACTCTCTCCTGATAGAGGAGGGTGATTGCTCCGGAAGAGCAAATCGTATATCAGGTGTTGTAGAACTATTGTTCTCGTCTATTTCTTTGCTCAGGTCTTCTTCTTGATCCGACAAGATACCACCTCTTGCTGGACCGTCCCCGCTGACACTCTCGTCTCGGACTGTTCTGGAGGGCATGCCAGCTGGGTTGATAAGAACTGCTGGCTCATCCATTCTTCGAATCATATCCGCTCGTAAAGGTCCATTTTGTTTCTTTCGTTGACGCTCCTTCTTCTTTGCCAACTTTCCAGCTTTTATCTCTGCTTCTAACTGTTCATCAGTCGATATGCTGCTTCTTGGCGTCTCACCGTTGGGTGTTGTACCACCAGATCCGTCATCTCTCTTGTGTTTACCTCCCCTTTTGAAGCCAATTAGTCTTTGTAAGCGTATGATTTCCTTTCTCTTTTCTTTTTGATGCGCTTCCTCAACATCCTTCATCCTCTTACGAGCTTTTGCACTTCTTTGGATCACATCATTGAATTTCGAACGGAAAAAGTGACGTCGAATTAATACCATCGTAACTGAAACAGCACTAAGATTTCCAATTGCCATTAAAAAGAAAAGAATAGCTTGCTGCCATGCGGTTGTGATACTGACGTTGATTGTTGTCAGACCTGTGACTGTCATGGCGGAAACACAGACAAAGAGACAATCCACAAACTTGATTGGAGTTGTATTCGAGGCATAAAAGATACCAGCAAAGATGAGTGGAGTAAGTGTAAAGACTGTGACATGAATACGATAGAAGTTGGCTTCCTGTGCAATAAATGTTTTCAATTTGCCCCCAAAGCTAGCAAGTTTCGGATCAGGTTTTAAGAAATCAGGCACACTTGCTCGCCTTGACTGTTTTCTAGCCATCTCAATAAATGTTTTTCGTCTACTTCCTCCTTCTGGGTCCGAATGGTCTGCTGATGGAACCTTTACATCTTCAGGAGTAAAGGATCGTTTGTCGTCTGTGCTATTACTATTCTCTTCCGACTGTTGTGCGCTAATTCGGCCTTCCCTAAGCAATTCTTTCCGATGATTGTCATGCTGGTAAGGAGGAACACGAAGTTGGTCTTCGTTTGTCGCTTCTCCTCTCATTGAAGATGTCATTGTTTAGATTAGACTAGATGTAGATCAGGTAATATCCTCTATTGGTTTGTGGGTATATGATATGCTTTCCTAATGGTGATTGTTACTTGCGGGCCAGCCGGACAAGCAGCGACTCACAGTCGAAGTAATCGTTATTCGGAACAGGGCAGAATGATGGGCAACAATTATGAGTAGTGATGTAAGTCGAAATATTGGACGTTATGTGGGCAGATGAGTACAAGTTAGCTAGAGACAAAAGCTAGGCCCTTTAAGATCGGGGCGGGCTCTGGAGATTTGGCACGTGGGCTACCATCTATGTCAAAATGTCACATTAAAAAATTCGCTGATCATTTACGCGTGTTATCGCGCGTACCTCTCCCATTTTTGGGAGTAACACAAAAGAAAGCGAGAAAGAAGTAG
Source organism: Exobasidium cylindrosporum (assembly GCA_023273805.1). NCBI lineage: Eukaryota > Fungi > Basidiomycota > Exobasidiomycetes > Exobasidiales > Exobasidiaceae > Exobasidium > Exobasidium cylindrosporum. The sequence goes on from CP096878.1 coordinate 5,505,185, forward strand.
AAAAAAAAAAAAAAACCGCCACTTCTACCCTTTCCTCCACCGGACCGACTCAGTGTGACTGACTGAGGAAGCAATGTCAGACGACGATGAACGAGAAGATTTCTTCTCTTCGCAGCCAGACCCGGCCTCTAGGGAGCAACAGCCAGCACTGTTCTTTGATGATGACGAAGAGGAAGAAGAGGAAGAAGGAGTCAAGGAGGTAAAACTAGAAACCCAAAAAATCCTTGCAAAGCGACAAAAAAGTAATCATATAGATACATCAAACAAGCGCATTCGAAAGGAGAGTGACGAGCAAAATGGTATAGACAGCCAAAAAGCTGTAATTATACTTGATGAGCCCTCGAATGGATCGTGGGATAAGCGATTTATTGGCACCTTTATCATTCAAGCCTGGTCTCTTAGTAAGGGCTCCAATTATGTACAACAAGGGGACAAAGTTCTCATACAAAGGCAGAAACCAAAATCGGCAATTCAAACAAATGCCAAAGGGACTAGTAAAGGAAGTGGTGCTGTAGCAAAGAAGCAAACAAAGCTGACATTTGGCAGTGTTGGTGCTACACCAAAGAAGGCCAAAACAAAGGAGGATTATGTTGTTCGTTTTAGTAATATGCGTGGTGAGTGTCAAATGCCTATTGCATAGTATAGTATAGGTCTGTAATTTACTTCTCTCATATACTGTAGGTTTCGAAGTAGGCCGGATCGCTACGGAAGTTTCTGCTTGGATGTCCAAGGTGATGGATCACGATATTGCCCATTTTGAAGGATATGTCGTTGATTGTCCGCCTACTCTGACAGTAGGGTGCGATTTACTACTAGAGATTAGAGCATACCTACTGCGATCAGCTTTTCCTTCATCACTGTCTCAAGGCGTTTCATTTGCAAGTGATCAAGATACAGGAAAGAGTTGGAGAGCAGAAACGGCGGAATCAGAAGAAGAGAAAAAGCTTCGAGAGCGTAAAGTAAGTCTTGTTCGACTATTTCGAGCTTGTACATTGCGAGCAACAATTAGCAATGATTTACTAAAAGGCCATCAAAATAATGAGGATCTGGGAAGTGAAGCCATGATGGAGCAAAATGGGGGAGAATCAGACGTACTTGGCGCTGCATCAAAAGCTCAAAAATCGCAACAGCAAAAGGAAAAATCGTCTCCTCCTCGGTTTACGTCATCGGGTCAAACAGCTTCAGATGCAATCAATGTTGAAGAAGGAAGTAACGGGAGAGATACGAGAAGATCAACAACACCAGACGTTGATGACGGAACTGAACTTTCTGAAAATCAGCTTGATAATGTTTATAGCAAGGCACAATTACATGATCCATCATTACCAGAAGTGGAGCCAGCAGAAGGATTCATGTTACAATTACGACCTTATCAGAAACAGGCGTTGGGTTGGATGCTGAGAATGGAGGAAAAGGAGACTGGTAAAAAGGTTGTAGGGAATGGATCAGGATCTTCTCGAGAATTGAGTCTCCATCCTCTTTGGGAAGAATATGTATTTCCAGTAGATGAAGAGAAGATGGATCTACTCGATACAGCCAGTGGCGCCTTTTATTTTAAGTGAGTTGATGGCACAGGAGAGATTTCGATCATGTGTATTCTGACCAGCCGGAATTATTTCACTCTACTAGTCCTTATACCGGCCATTTAAGCCTACAATTTCAGCATGCCAGTCGAGGTGCTCGAGGAGGTATATTGGCAGACGAGATGGGATTAGGTAAAACGATCCAGATGGCAGCTCTCATTCTTAGTAATCAGCCAAAAGAAGTGGATGACAATATTAGTTCAGGAGAAGATGAAGGTGACGATGACAGAGAAAGTAAAAAACAACAAATGCGTCAAATGTCTTTGGCTACTTCCTTTGCTGCTGCCAAGAGTACAGAATCTTCTCGTAAAGCCATTTTAAAATCTTTAGCGCTTGCATCAAGAGGTAGAGCAACATTAGTCGTAGCACCAATGTCATTGATTGGACAATGGAGAGATGAAATGGAAAGGGCAATTCCTTCAATGACAAGTATGCTCTACTATGCTGAATCTAAAGGAGATTTAATAGCAAGATTAGAAGGTGGTAGCGTAGATATTGTCATTACATCATATGGTACTCTTATAACAGAATATAAAAAGTATATTGATGGAGGAGGATTAAATTCCAAACATTTAGCCTCTACTGCACCTTTATATGCCATTGAATGGTTACGAGTAATTCTTGATGAAGCACATCATATCAAAAATAAGGAAACAAAAAATTCAAAAGCTAGTTGTGAATTAGTAGCAAAAAGAAGATGGTGTTTAACAGGTACACCAATTGTAAATCGACTTACTGATTTATACTCTCTTTTACGATTTTTAAAAGTGGAACCTTGGGGTGATTTTAATTTTTTTAATTCTTTTATATCTAAACCATTTGCAAACAAGAATCCAAAGGCGCTTGAAGTAGTTCAAGTAATTTTAGAATCTATTTTAATTCGAAGAGAAAAGAAAATGAAAGATAAAGATGGTAAACCAATTGTTGATTTACCACCAAAGAAATTCAACATTGTACGACTTAAATTTAGTCCATTGGAAAGGCAAATTTATGATAGTGTATATGAACGAGCTTATATGCAGTATCAAACATTAGCAGCAGCAGGTACTATCAGTCGTAATTTTAGTTTCATCTTTTCAGTTTTAATGAGACTTCGTCAAGCAGTTTGTCATCCCATGTTGGTACTCAAAGGTTCATCAAAAAAGTTAATCAAGGGAGGAGGAGGAGGAGGAGGTATTGTTGCTGCTGCTGATGATGATGATGAAGAGATGGGAGAGGGAGAGGAGAGTGTACTTGGTGAACATGAAGAACAAGTAAAGAAGCTAATTGCCGCATATCAATCTGGTTATAATTCAATGGATGACAATAATAGTAGTAGTAGCAAAAGTCTTTCAACAGAAGCTTTAGAAGAGGTTTTACGACTTCAAGAGCAAGATGATGATGACAAGGAGTGTCCATTTTGTTTTGAAGAAAAGTCAGAAATGTGTTTTTTACCTTGTAAACATTGGGGTTGTAAACAGTGTATTGTGGAACATTTACAAATTTGTGAAGATAAAGATGAAGAAGCTACTTGTCCTACTTGTCGAACTGGTACAATTTCCATGGGAAATATTATTAGTGCAATTCGAACTAGACCAAGAAAGAATAAAATTGCTGAAATTGTAAAAAAAGGTCAAGAAGAGGAAATAGAAGAAGAAGATGAAGAAATTGCACCTTCTTCTCAACATTCTCAACCTGCTATCTTTTTTCGTAAAAATGATTTTCGTAGTAGTACAAAATTGGATGCATTAGTGGAACATTTAAATCAATTACGCTATGATGATCCAACTTTTAAAGGAGTAATTTTTTCTCAATTTACTTCTTTTCTCGATTTTGTGGAAATTGTTTTAAAAAAAAATCATCATCCCTTTGTTCGATTAGATGGTACAACATCTCAAAAAGATCGAGAAATAATTTTGAAAGAATTTGCCAATTCAACAAAAAGATTATTATTTTTAATTTCTTTACGAGCTGGTGGTGTTGGATTAAATTTAGTAGCAGCTAATCATGTTTGGTTATTGGATACTTGGTGGAATTCAGCTGTTGAATCACAAGCAATTGATAGAGTACATCGATTAGGACAACTTCGACAAGTTCATGTTCATAGATTTTTAATTGATGAATCAATTGAAGATCGAATTTTAGCAATTCAAGCAAGAAAAACGGCTTTAGTAGGAGCAGCATTAGGTGGATCAGGTGAAAAGTCAGAGGCATTACAAAATCTTGAAATTTTATTTTCTTAGATTGTCTATATATATCTCTCATATTCCCCCAAATACAATTTATAAAAAGGGCGCGCGCATTCAATGTATTTTTATAAAAAAGGGCCCTGCCTCATTCTACAACATAATAATAAATGTACTACTATTATTTACACAAATAACAACTTTTTAGGGGGGGGGGGGGGGGGGGAAATGATTGAGATTATGCGCTGAAGTAAACTAATCGTCTCTAAAAGTAGTCGGTTTAACATATATCCAGAGGAAAATTCTGCCCACAAGATTAAAAATGGTGATATAAAAGTTTAGTCAGAGGTACATTTGTATGAGATGACCATGTTTCCCCCCCTTTCCCCCCAATTTCTCCATAATGACACTTTTACGCCTTCTGTTCTTTCTATTAGCTAGCATCAAATTGGTCTTGTCTGCTGCTATTGACAATGTCACTCCCACTCAATGAGCAGTACATTCTACTGAAATCACGTTATACACTTTATAATGGTAATAGCACTATACCTGATGCTACTTGTCCATAAACAATGTTTAAGGATTCATAATTATTCTTATTCAAAATGCAAAAAAATTGACTATTTATGTTTGGGGTGGTTGTTATATTGAACCAAATGCTATGAGTAATCAAGCATGAAATAAATCTATTTAGTACCAAATGAAGAAATGGTTGGTTTAGGTACTGCTATTGGATCAAGATTAATTCCATTAAAAAAAATTACTTTTTCAAGGTATCTCAAATCAATAAGCTACTGGTTGGAATGCATGTGATCCAAGATATTCATGCTATCCAAAAGACCCATTATAGTTTCTTCTTTTTTCTTTTTTCGATCAAAACCCTTTTCATTACTTTTCGTTATAATTTATTAATTCGAGTAAGAAGGAGCTACATCCTTGATATCCGTCCACATTTCTTCAAATGATTTGACTAAATCTTCATCGAGTGGACCATCTTGACATGCTTTTAAACTTGCTTCTACTTGCTCATTTGTCGATGCTCCAATAATAAAACCATCTTCTGAACCAAGGGGAGAATGATACTTTAGCCACCTTAAAGATGATTCTAGTAAGGTAAGATTATATTTTTCACTTTCTGCCGTAATCTTCTTGATACCTTCCACCATCTTTTCTTTGAGGAAAAGAGTACCAAAGACTGGCATAGCTTGATAACGAGATCCTTCCTTTGGATTGAGAAGTTCATTGATATTTTTAGCTAATGCTCCTCCAGCCAGAGGTCCCCAAGCATAATATTGAATGTTGAGCTTCTTTAACAAGGGAAGCAAAGTATCTTCTGATTTTCGATGAATTGCATTATAACCACCTTGATAGACAGTAGGTAAAACGTAACCCTCTTTTTTACAAATATCATAGATTTCCTGTACTACTCGATCATTTAAATTTGAAATACCAAATCGTTGAAATTTACCTTCATTGTATAGTTGTGCAATTGCCTTGCATTGTTCTTCAAGTGGTGTTTGAGTGTCAGGTCCATGTAAATAGTAAATGTCTACCTTTTCCATTTGTAATGCTTTCAAGGATTTGTTGCAATTTTCAATTACTTTACTAAATTCCAAAGAACCAGGTGAAAATGCTGGTGCCTTTGTTGCAATTGCAAAGTCTTTCTTCTCTGTAGTTTGACCTAGTAATTCTTCTGATTTGCCATCATTGTAGACACGAGCAGTATCGAGTTCAGTCACACCATACTTGCTACAAATGTTCAAAAAGGATGATACTTGAATGGGAGTTGCGAGTGATGTAGATCCTTTAGCTACACTACTTCCCATTAATCCAACAATGATCTTGACCATCTTGAAGTTGAGATCAGAGAGTAAAGGGGGTTTTGTTGTTGTAGATATTCTTCTTGTGTTATTGCGCTTTATACAATGACAGCTTGTAGAAAAAGTAGATCTTCGATGCTGAGTCGCGCGTTGGCGAAATTGAGAAGAAGGAAAACCTACATTTATTCTCTCATCCCAGAAAGCTGTCAATAAAGTTCGAGAGACTATAAATCTTAAATATATCTTAGCTAACAATAAATATTTACCCACACACTCAATCAACCACAACGCGACAAGCTCAGACGGTAGCAGCTACTACTGCCTCCAAACACAAAAAAAGAGAAGGCGAACATACGACAAAAGTACTTGATCAAACGGAAGACTTTCTAAAGACTATCACATTTACTCTGTTGAAAGAAGATAATCCTCCACTCCCCTTTAGAATGGAGGAAGAAGAAGAAGAAGAAGTCATAAAGGGCAAATTATCTCATACCTCAAAACAAGGGGAAAAAATCATTTTAGTGTGAATTTCTTGTAAAAATAACAAAGTCAAATTGATTGATTCCACTAGTCTATTTTCTCTCTACCCTTGCGTGGATCTTCCAATATTTATTTATGTACGAAGGGGAAAAATAAAATGCACGACCACTAGCCAGGGGGGGAGCGAGGAAGCTCAGACCCCTTTGGAGGGCAGGCGTTGATGTAAAGTTCATGGAACAAATTGAAAGGGGAGAGGTAATTATGGGTATGGGACCTCATCTACTTGTCTTCCTCAAAAACAGCTTTTCCAACCTCCGACCACCATCCTTGACGATACGGTTGTGGCAATCATGGCGGCAACAATGACAAGCAAGGCACCACTACCCTTTTCAACTAACTATCCGTCATTTAATTCCGCCGCTGACTCGAATGTAGACGCGGCTATTCAACTTCAATTACTCGGACCAGTCCATTGTCGGACAGACGGCCACCAATATGAACCTCTCACTTTCACTTCTACCTTTTCCTCCTCCTCCTCCTCCTCCTCCTCCTCCTTTATTGCGCCTACTAATTTAGAAGATCGATCCCTCTCACCTACGCTACTTTCAAGTTCACCAGAACGTATAAGCAGTAGTAGCAATCTTTTAGATGTTTACCACAATCAAATCGACATAGATTTTAACTCACCTATTCGACAGCACGCCATGCCTAGGTTTCGCACCTTTTCAAATTTAGCCAAAAAGGCTCAAAAAGACCGAGATGAGCCACCAAGCAAAGATGTAGAGAACAAAGAAGGTACGGTTAATGCATGGCGACTCAGACGTCCTCGTTCTTTTAACAATTTGGTAAAGGAGAGTAGGGGTAGTGTCAGCAAAGAGTGTCAAAGGACGGAGCAGAGCGGTATTGTACAACAATGCACAAATTCATCTTCTGCACGCCTGACAAGAGATTATAGTCATGTCGACATTACACCTTCACGAACTGAAAGTAAAGGTAGAAGGGCATTATCACCATCGACCAATCCTCCTCCATCCTCATTTCCGTCCATGTTGCCAAGATCAATGTCCGCTACAAGTCAAATTGAATTACTTTCACCGCCTAAACCTGCCTTCTTGGGAGTCCGGTCCAGTAGTGCATCTGGAATAAGTGCAATGAATTCCAATTCGACTCGAAGATCATCATCGGCAATGTCAAGTACTGGCAGCCAATACAGCAGTCTTTGCTCATCCCCTTCATCGAATGGTCAAAGTATGCGAGGGAGAGCTACAAGCAACAAGACTGGAATCAGAGCTTCTCAGAATCAATATTATGACGAAGATACACCTTCAAACGGCGGTAAATCCAGCTTGCGATCATTTGGGCGTCGCTTCCTTTCTCGAATGAGTGCTAGTCCATCAACTGCTATTGACTCTCATCAAAGTCGAGACTCAGATAGACAGGGATCAACAAGGTCCAATAAAAGCTATCCTGACATAGCTCCAAGAATCACCAGTTTACTTCACCAAGGCCTAACAAGCCCTCCTACAGGTGATTCAGGCCCGCCTACCCCGCCAATGACATCCAATTCTACTTACAATTCACCATCATCTTCTGTATCTTCATCAAACAATTCGCCTCCTTTAACGCCTGTTCCATCCCTTCCTCTTCTACCTCCCACCGTAGTCAACTCGAATGCTCATGGATCTTTGCAAACATTTGAACCAGAGATGAAACGTAGAGATTCTGCTGCGCCAGCTCTTTGCAAAAGTCCTACTTTATTGGAGCTTGATACACCTTCTTTGTTGATAGATGGTGACGGCAACAGTGATTTCCTCAATGCCGTTTTAAGCTTTGCTTCCACTGATATGGACTTCATACCAGCACCTCAACAGGATACTTTTCCAACGGAAAAGACATCCTTCACTAGAAATAAAGTTTTGACGCAGGATGATGTCAAGAGGTTGGAAATGGAAGAAAAAAGAAGAGAAATGAATAGTCGATTATCTGGAATGAAGAATCTTCGTTCTATTTGGACTAGGGATGATCCTGATGATTCAGAAGATGAGTATGGTGATGAAGGAGATGAAGAAGGTGCAAATGAATTACCATCTACAAGACCAAGCATGATATTTCGAAGAAGTGTAGTGCAAGGTCAAACGAGAGTCGGACTCAACACAGCATCTAAGAAAGCTGCTTATGCCAGTACCATTATGAAGTTTTACCCTCAATTGGCTTCATCAAAGTCGATCCCAGTAACTGAAGTACGGGTACCGAGATCAGTGAATCCTGCCAAGATGTTAGAAAGCCACCCTACCACATATAGTCACACAAGGAGTATGCGAATTGGATTGGCTAGGGGACGTTTAATTCGACGTTTAAAAGCGGAATCGATACCCCTATCTATGGAGCAAGAGCTAGAATGGTTTGTTAAAAAGTATTTACCTCAATATATTGCTCCTGATCAACTTCCTAATCAATTGGCACAAAAAGCAGCTGCTCAAAATAGTCTTGAAGCTTTATTAAGGCCTCCTCTTCCAACTGGCAAAGACAACAGCATGGCTATATGGGCTAGCCGACCATCATTTCAAAGTCGTTGTGAAACTTTGCAAGATGAAAGAATTGTATTGCCATTAAATGTACTTCAATTAGATGTGGGTCAGGTCGTAAACGATAGCAAACCTAGATTCACGATTAAATCCATGCCACTACAATTGTCTGCAAGATGTAAAGCTCTGGCAGGTATTCAAGCTGTGACAAGACCAAGAGAGCTCAAGCCTTCGTCAGATTCTACTACTTTACGACCTCGTAGTAGCTTATTACCTTCTCCAGTAGGACAAGAGGCAATGCTTGCACCATCACCACCACTAAAGCAATCATTACGTCGATTTGCTCCTCCATGGGCAACCAATCCAAAAAGAGCAATGAGTGATTCTACGACAATTTCCGGAAGCAAAAACCTACTTGAAGTGCCTACTCACAATGCACCAATTTCAGTCTCGGCAAGAAAAGCAAAGAACATTCAAGCAAAGATAGAAGCAGAGGATGACTCTTCAGAAGAAGAAGATGTTCCACTTGCTTTGCTAGTCAATCATCGAGCAAGAAGAGCATCCATGAGAAGTGCTGCATCTGATGGTGGTTCAATACTAGAGGATGCTGCTACTCGTCTTAGACAAGAGCAACAGGAACAATATCAACAGCAAAGAGAAAGAGAACTTAGAAGACAAAGAGAGTTGCAATCAGTAGAAGATCAAAAACGATTATTACGTCAAGCAAGAGAGAGAAGACAAAGCACACAACATGCTGCTATTTTGTCTTCTCCTACGTATGGAGCAGGTAATCCATTGGCAGATTCATATAGAAGAAGTAAAGCAGTCATTGACTTTGAATTGACAAAGTCTGAATGTGAAGTTGATAAAAGACAGAGTCAACGTAATACTTTATCACCTCCTTTCTTGGCAGTAAATGCAACAAAAGAGAAGCAAAGACAACAAAGGCTGAGTTATAGTTATCAATCGCCACCAAGACTACAAAGTAGCTTTTATAGTAATACAACTCCGCCGAAGAGAGTCCCACACTCTGATTCTGTTGCACCTTCTTCCTGGAAACCAGTACAGCAGGTGCAAGTTCCACCACCAATAATATCCCATCGCCTGTCTAGCAACCCTCCAATGACCATGGATCCTTATGGATGTGTAGCAATATCACCTCCCCCTATGCTACACCACCGTCAAAGTATGGCCATGATACCCTCTCCTTTCTATCAAAGTTCGTTACCTTATCATATTCAATCATCTCCTCTACTTTATTTATCCCCTGAACAGCCCCATATGTCTAATAGGCAGTCAAGACAAAGTGTGGGTATTGTTTTGTAATCTTATATTTTGCCCTTTCTCTGGTTCCAATCTGATGAAATAAAAGTAAAACAAAATGTCGATGAGAATCAATTCGAATCGATTGGAAATATAGTACAGTCGAGTCAGCTTGATGTGTTTGTTGAGAGGCAGCAGACGTCGAATTGATGCATGTGTTGGCAGGTATGCTCAGACGGAGCTGTAATTTTGACAAAAGGGTATGGCTTTAATATAGGTTAGCGATTAATGTTCAACTGCACTCACTCATCATGAAAATGCCATCGAGTATCTTTTGGTGAAAGGGGAGCATTCTTTATATATCGTTGATTATCCGTTGGTGCTTCCTTTTTCTAAATTCGAACAAAGAGGAGAGATTAGTGTACCTTCTACTACTTGTTTGGTACCAAGAATATCATCTACCTTGCAGCTGGCTAGCATACTCTGCATTGTCAAGAGTACACTGCTGACATTTAATACTGGGCTCCATTCAGTGGAAAGAATGGAAGCGCAACAATGTCCATTGGAGTAAATGTGTGGATGCTGTATGAGATTAAAGATAAAGCGATGAGACCTCTCCTCCTTCTTTGTGCCTCTATCTTCTCTCCATACTCACCACAGGCGATTGATAAGGTGGAGTAGTGACAAAGACGACTTCTGGTGCTTCTAAAGGATAATTATCTGTAAATCGAAATCTCATTGCAAAAGTTTCTCCTTGATAAACACTTTCACCCAACACTTGAAGTTCAAATAACCATTCTTTTAAATCATCTGCTTTGATCAATTTTGTACCTGTTGGTGGTCCCGAACTTTGTATGTCTACGAGAGGAGAAAGATCATCAATAAAATACCATCTTTTCCCTTTTCAAACTATAATTTTTCTTGTAGTACGTACCCATCAACTCCTTTCCTAGCCTCTTACTTGCTATCCTCATTGCGTGGAAGTATGGCCACCGACGTCCCTCTTTTCTTGATTAGATTATTTCTCTGTCACACTTGTCAAAGAAGTAAAGAAGAATAAAAAAGTAAGAAAAAGAGGAGCGCGGGCCAATTAATCAGAAATGGTCAATTGATCAAATATTTGGCGCGCATGCACGGATTTGGTCCAGTACTCACTCAACAACGGGCTGGCTAATTGGGCGCGCGTTCTTAAATTGAGGCTTCTTGGTGTGTGGTCGGTCCTTTGCGCGTTTTATTTTGAAGAGAGAAAGAAGTTTTAATAAAAGGAACAAAAAGTTGAAAATACTCTGTAATAATCAAAATATCAAAGAAGAACAAAAAACAAACAAAAAAATGTGGCTAAACCTGTCTAACACATAGATTTGTCTTCTTTTTCCTTTTGACCCAAAATTTAATATTTTTTTAAGCAGTTGGATAATAATTCCGCGGGGGGGATACTACAATCAATAATCTGTGTGCCTCTTTTTCTTAGGAAAAAAATTACTCCGCATTAAAAGTAAAGTAAAGTAATCAATCTCAGGCAAGTCCTGCTGCTCTCTCTACATGCAATTTTTTTTATCAAGATCACCACCAAAAGCCGGACAGCTCCCCCACATGTATAGAGACAATGAATTGTGTGACAATATTTTACTATTCTCTTTCGGACTCCGGACTGAACCTGAAGTAAATTCCTTTTCAATGTTGTTCGCCGACGATTCCCCTTTTTTTTCTCTCTCTCTTTCTTCTATAGATAGTAGCTGAGACTTTTCAAGGTGGTGGAAGCAATTAAATATCAAGTGAGAATGGTGGGTGCCGTGAAAAGAGTCTCCTCTTTACCCCTCTTCTATTGCTATTCTTTTGTGTAGACCAGTATGCCATTCCATCGTATTTATGCACCTCCTTCACTTTTCAACTCTGAAGAAAAACAACGTCTAGCCACTGCAATCACAAAAGTTTATAATGTAGGTACTTCCAAATTTGTGGTTTGAGGGAATCAAGCAAGCTCATTGCCAGTGGTATGCTACCAACCTCTTTCTTTCTTTCTTTCTTTCTTTCCTACGTTTCGTTTTATATTATTAGAGACTTCCTGCTTTTTATGTTATTGTGAATTTTATCGAAGTATCAGAAGATTCCTATTTCATTGGAGCAACATCATGGTCTCAACGAAAAGAATTGACAGGTAAACCTTTTGTAAGAATACTTGTCCATCATCTTGCAATTCATCAAGATACTTTAGAAAGGAGAGCAGCTACATTGCAAAGAGTAGAAGATGGATATAAACCTTTTTTGGAATCAAAAGGACTTGATTGGGAGGTGAGAAAATAGAAAGAGAGAGAGAGAGAGAGAGAGAGCATATATATAGGAGGAACAGGCAGTAATCGGTACTAAATGCTCATTCTTTTTCTTAATTCATATTGGGGGTTTAGCTCACAATTGAAGAACCACCAGCAGACTACTGGTCAATAAGTGGTCACATTCCACCCCTTGTCAACGAAAAAGATGCAAAAGATTTACAGGCTTGGAAAGAAGCCAATATTCCTCTACCAAGAAAGATGTGATGCGCTGCTTGCTACTGTATAGAGCTTGTACTTGTACTTGTACCAAATTTCTTATTTGACTTTTGAAGTAAAAAAAAAAAAAAGAAAAAAAAAAAAAGTAAATCTCCCTCACGTGCTCAATAGTAATTTTTGCTTTGTTCTCGAAAATATTTAATCAATCGATGCTTGCTTGCTTCAACAGCATTTCGGAACTATTTGTCTTTTTTGCCTTTTCACTGTGACCATTTTAACATTCATCGGCCTAGTATGTCTCTGTTCCAGATGTTGGCCAAGCCTACACTAACAAATCAAAGTATTAGGAAAGTGGCTGTTCAACAAAGAATGCTTAAAAATTTGTCGACTTCTGCCATTTCTTCAACGCCTCTCAGGGCATCTCTACCATCCCAAGAATCATCATCATCTTCTACCTCATCCCAGCCATCACCATTACCATTACCAACAGCATCCAAAATATCAAACTCTGTTAATACACTACGATGGGATCGGTACTTGTACCTGAGAAAGCAAAGGAGGGTTGCGGGAATCGTCACAACGATACCTACAACGTTTTTGGCAGCTGTCACCTCAGGTTCTTACTTTTTGACACAAGAGATTGATCCTACAAATACAATTGCCGGCATCGATCCTGTATATGTCTACGCATTGCTAACACTTTCTTGTACAGGTGGGTGCATGACTAGAAAAATTGATAAAAGTGTAGTGGAAGAATTGTGCTGACTTTGCGTCATGTGCATTCTCTTTTAGGTCTGGGCTACCTTGTTGGACCGACACTAGGAGCTTCGATCTGGTCTCTCTTTCATCCAAAACATCGCAAGGAGATTGAAAAGAAGGATCAAGACTTTTACAGGCATATTAGTGCTATGCGTGTTGATCCAAGCCGTCAGACAATGCAGAATCGACTTCCTGATCATTACGTGAGTGTAGAATAGATGTAAGTAATCTCCATGACATGGTCATTTATTAATTCTCATACGACAGGGAGAAAAGATTGGCAGTATTCAAGACTATCGACAGTGGTTACGAGATCAAGCAGCTTTTAGGAGAAAGGCAGCACACGGTGTAGATGATGATGAAAAGGCAATGTAATTTATGATAAGAGTGCCATTCAGAGTACTTTAAAAGTTTATTGGCTTCTACCACTCCTTAGCTAGCTCTACTCCGAATCGTCTTTTTGGTTGGTGAAGCACTCTGGTACTCAGTAGCGGTGACTCTGGTGGTCATGTGAACGTCCTGCCCTCGCAAGTCCTCATTTTTATCCATTGCTGCCCATATCTTTTCATTTGTCAGACGCTCATAATGGTGAGCGGAGAAGGCATCCATAGTCGAAGCCACAAAGCTTGGTCCAAGAGACGGAGTTAAGCACAAGAGTACTTTTCCCATTTTTAATCGATGTCTGGCACTCTGCAAAGCTTCGTAAAGTTCTATCATGACTGAAAAAGTCAAACAGATTGCATCGGCAGAGATTGAACTTTGAGCAGGGTGCGAGGTGAATGTTGACCAAAGTTGATTACGTTGAGGCCAAGCATCTCGGTGTGATTTTACTCTGATAATGATGGATACCATAGCAATGATACTATAGATTAGAGACATGGAAAGATATGGACGTAGGCGAGGAGAGATCAACCCTTTTGATGGAAGTTGAAAGGGCAAGACCAAAATGAGCGGGCACAGGTGCATTACGAGAATTGTCTTGAGATCAGAAGGTCCAGAATAGACTGAAGCTAGACCTGATGAAACTAAGACTAAGCTGAAGAAAAACTCACTATACCGAGGTGGAGTGAGGAGATAATGCTGAGGTATCATGATCCTTTGCTTGACGGTTGTATCATCAGAGTGCCGGTCTATCTGTGAAGACAAGTTTTCTACGGTAGGAGGAATTGGCCCAGGAGATGAATGTGAGTGTCCATCAGTCTTGGTACGATCCTCTATGGGTGCCCTTCGTGCACTGATTGCGGCATTGAAGAGATTCATGGCTACACTAATTGCGACAGTTTGTCCGAGGATCATATATGCCCAAACATAAGGCACCAAAGACTTTCTCCCTGTCAAACAATTAATGAGCATCAGCGACAGACACCAATACAGAGAAGAAGAAACGCACCTTCTAGTCGCAAATATAAAGCCCAGAAACCGACTGTGAATGTGCAAATTTCAACACTCCACCACCAATTTAGACTACCACCAACGACATGCAACCAAGCTTCCTCGAATAAGCTCGTCTCTTGAAGCCAAGACGATACTCGCATTAATTTGGCAGCTATAACTTTCTCTTTACAGAGCATGCTAGGTCCGCAATTTGGAATAGATGTGGTCTCATAACCAGTAAGATGCAAGTTGTTCATGTAGGATGAATATGACCAGAACAAGTACGAGATCATACTACGTATAAAGAAAAGGTAGATTATAAATGCATTATCCTACTCCACTTCCATCCACACTACTTAGCTCACTAATACCACGTCGCAGCTAAACTAATATATGCCATTGTCACTTGACGCTTGATGGAGAAGGATTTGGTATGAATACTGAAAATGCCATCTCTCAATGCGCTTCGAGTGAGGAAGATCAGTACAAAGGTGACAAAAGACAAGTACCCCACCAAGATGAGAAGGTATGGGTTTAGTGCCGCCAAGACCAGGGTAATGTGAGGATTGTCACTTTTAGCTACCTCCATAGTGTCGTCTTGCTGTCTTCGTCCCCTGTGTGATGGTGTCAGTGATTTCCTATTCCTTTAAATAGAGAATTTGAAAACCAAGACACTGAGAAGAAAAAGACGACAGCCCTCAAAATTCACCTCGCACGGACTTTTCTACTATGACATGCACCTTATACCATATTCCAACCAATCTCTTTTGGCTTTCCAAGCACAATACTCTTAAATAGAAACCATTTCTGCATCCGACACTTAATCTGTAAGTATCCCAGTGAAATTTGGCCGGCAAGATCCCTACCTGCGTAAATTGAACTGTATGTGTGACGTCGTGATCTTGGTCAGCATAAATAAGAAATCTTTAAATATCATATTACCTTATCCAGCCACGAAAATAAAAAGGAAATTAAAAAATTAATCAATAGAAACTAAAAAAAAAGTAGGTAATATCTATACCTACTCAGATCGTCCTAATTCCGTGTTGGATGACAACTTGGTATCGGGACATTCTTCGCATTGGCGGTACTGCATTGGTAAATTGGATGTAATTTTCTTCGTAGTTTACGTCTTCTACATCGATTTTGACGGGTAGTGCGAGTGTATGATAAGTCAGCGATTTGTTCCTCTCCTACTTTCTGCGATACCATCCATAAAACCTCACATTTTCAAGATCTCAGCTGCTATAACACCAATTCACCGGACTTCAAGAGCATCATTTTCTGTACCAAAATACCGTTGCTTCACAATGGCAATTGCTTCCAAAAACAAACGCGCAGCTCCTGCTGCCTCGAAAGAAGATGCGAGCGAAGAAAAGCCAACAGATCTCAAGAAGAGGGAGCCGACCAGCGTTTCAGCCGGAGCAATGTCACCACCAGCTAAGAAGCGAAAGGGCATAAAAGATGAGCATATAGCAGAAGATTCATCAAAGATTGACTATGCTCAATCTACCAAAGTGGGATCTAAATCAGAATTAGCACCAAAACAGAGCGATTTTAATCCCAATGCACCGCATTTACCGGAGAAGCCTACTCCAACTGATAGCTTAAGAGAATTGCTAAAGAAGCAGGAAAAACCAAAAGAACAGAGTGGTAATGTAGTTTACTGGATGAGAATGAGGGATTTACGTGTGGAAGATAATCGAGGTCTTGCTTATGCAAGCTCTTTGGTCCAAGAACACAAGAAGAAGAACAAATCAGCAGTTTTGATCGGTCTACATATATTCAGTCCTCAAGATTTTCATGCACATGAACGATCACCTCGGAGAATCGACTTTATGCTCAGAAATCTCAAGTGCATTCAAAAGCAATTAGAAGATAAATACAATATACCATTTGTTGTATTGTCACATGAGCCAAGGACAGATGTTGGAAATAAGGCACTTGAGCTGTGTAAAGAGTGGGGCGCTTCTAATCTTGTGGGCAACATGGAACATGAGGTAGATGAACTATGGAGAGATATTTCTGTTGTAGAGTCTGCCAAAAAGTACGGCGTTCATGCAGAGATTCTAGACGACACTTACATTGTACCCCCGGGCGATGTTGTCACAAAAGATGGCAGACCCTATAGCGTCTTTTCACCTTGGAATCGAAATTGGATTGATATACTCTCCAAGAAGCCGGAACATCTAGAAGAAGCGCCACTACCTCAGGCAAATGACAAGTCTGTTCGAACAGATAGTAAGACAAAATCTTTGTTTGGTAGTCATATACCTGATTCAATCAAGCATTTCGAATGCAAAGATGCCGATTACATGAAGAAGCTCTGGCCTGAAGGTTTTCAGGCTGCTCAGAAAGTTTTGGAAAATTTCATCAGAGGAAAAGGAGGTCTCAAGGTATTAGATACAGCCGCCACTGACTTCACCGAAGCTCAAGTGGAGCCTAATAGTAAAGAGTCTCGACTTGCTCGTTATCAAACTGGTCGCAACCTCATGAGTGAAAATGGTACAAGTAGGATCAGTCCATATCTTACTGCAGGTGTCATTAGTGCTCGTGAAGTATTGAGACAGATCCGTAGTGTAACAAAGGGAAAGCTTCAAGTTGGTAGAGATTCAGGACCAGCTGCATATGATATGGAAATTAGTTTTCGTGACTTTTATGGTCATGTTTTAGCTGCTTGGCCAAGAGTTTGTATGGGAAGAGCATACCTTACCAAATTTGAAAAGGTTGCATGGGAGTATGATGAAAAGACATTATTAGCATGGCAAGAAGGAAAGACTGGCTATCCAATTGTTGATGCTTCGATGAGGCAAGCTGCAAAGCAAGGGTATATGCATAATCGTGGTAGAATGATTGTCGCCATGTTTCTAACTAAACATTTGATGCACGATTGGAGGGAAGGTGAAAGATGGTTTATGCAGAATCTGATAGATGGAGATTTTGCCAGTAATAATGGAGGTTGGCAATGGAGTGCCAGTACAGGTACAGACCCTCAACCAATATTTCGGTGAGTGCAATAGAAAGCCACCAACAATGACTCATTCTAACTACTCTTTTTCCTTTTCCCCATTCAGAATCTTTAATCCTCTTTCCCAGAGTGAAAAGTGCGACCCAGATGGAGAATACATCCGCCATTGGCTACCTGAATTGGCTCATATCAAGACGAATGCTGTTCATGCACCTCACGAAAGACTATCGAAAGAAGAATTTAAAAAACTAAATTACCCAGAACCAATTGTAGAGTATAAATTTGGAAGAGAGAGAGCATTATTCCGATTCAAGAATATTGGACAAAAATGACTATTTTCAATGCTTCAATATGCTACTGTATCTCACCTCATATCCTTCTCTTTAATAATAACGTACTGCTCTACTATGTATCAGAAATTTTGTCTTCACCTCTACTACATTTATCCTCTTCTGAAATTTGCTTTCCAATAACACGTGCTAATTCTGACTTGAGAAGATCTAGAAAAAAAAAGTCTTTGAAGTCTAAATTTCCTTCACTCCACTCATTCGAAGCATACATACTCCCTCATGACTGTCGCAGCGTCATTTGCTCCTGGTCTGCTTTCAGAGGAGAAGAGAAAGGAACACAGAGATACTTATGCTCAGTCGAAACCTTATCGCCATGCAGTCGTGGATGGTTTGATCAACGATGAGCTCTTACAACGAGCACGTCAAGAGATCCTTGATGAATTACGGTTTACAGAAAAGGAAACAGACATCTACAAAGTCAACCAGACTGGTGATTTAGCCAACTTGGATGGTTTACCAGAAACAGAAGCTAAGAGATTGGAGAACGTTCTATTGGTACGAAATGCAATCTACTCTCAAGAATTTCGACAATGGTTGCAGGATGTAACTGGTTGTGGTCCTCTTAGCTCAAAAAAGAAGGACATGAGTATCAACGATTATACTAGTGGCTGTCATCTTCTAAACCACGAGTGAGTTAGACAGTGTACTTTTTCATTGAGAATAGTACAATTAACTTTTTCTCTTCTGCAGCGATGTCATCTCTACTCGCCGCCTGTCATACATTCTCTACCTGCCTGACCCAGTGGAACTTTGGGATCCAGCCTGGGGAGGTGCTCTGGAGCTCTACTCTGTAGAAGGCAAACATATTCCCTCAAATACACCTACAGTCACTATCCCACCAAGTGAGTATGCTGAAACTCTCCTTTCAGAAAGAAAAGTGACTGACATCAGTCCTTTTTTTTCAGAATGGAATCAATACACTTTCTTTGCAGTTCAGCCAGGTCACTCATTTCACTCAGTAGAGGAAGTAATTCACCCTAGCAAAAGTAGACTTAGCATAAGTGGCTGGTTCCATCGGCCTCAATCCGATGAAGTAGGGTACGATGAAGCAGATGAAAAGAGAGAAGAAGATGAGAGAAAGGATCACGCTAGTGCCGAGAGTCTTCTCTCAAAGGAATTCGACCTACCTTTTCGCTCTTATCCTGACAGCATAGAATCACCTCTACCAGGCTCAACATTATCAGCTTCAGACAAGTCATTTCTTTCTTTCTTCTTGAACCCAGCTTATCTTCAAGCAAGAACACAATCGATACTATTTGAAAAATTTGGAGATGAAAGCCATATCCTTTTGGTCGATTTTCTCAACAAAAATTATGCATCAATGCTGGAAAAGGAGCTCAAGGCCGCCGATGGTGAAGCTGGTCTACGCTGGTGGGAAAGAGAGGGACGAAACAAGGCCAGAGTACCAGATCATCAGCTTGGTGTCGATGCGAGTCAAGGATGGAGTATCTCAGGACCTCCTCATAGACAGCGCTTCCTGTCCCTAGAGGAAAAAGTTGGATCATCTTCCCTACCGACTTTAAATCCTGCTCTACCTTCTTCACTGCCAAATGATGGTACAGAAATGCTGAGATTAATCCAGACCCATCTACTACCCTCTCCCGCCTTTCGACACTTTCTCTCTAATATTAGCCAGCTAATACCAATTGGGGCTCGACCATTTCAGGTCAGACGTTTCCGACCTGGTCTCGATTACACCTTGGCAAGAAGTGATGCAGAGGCTGTACTTGACCTCACACTAGGTTTAACACCTGATGTGGGTAGCATAGCCTTAAGACAAGCTGGTGCAATTGGAACTGCTCCAAAGGGATTAGCTGGTAAGAAAAAGATTTCAAAGAAACCGTCTAGTGTTGCCGGAGGAGCCGAAAAGATTTCAAGGGCGACAGCCAAGAAATTAAAGGATGCTTGGGAGATGGGAGAAGTAGGAGGTTGGGAAGCTTATATGCCCCCAACAGAGGAAGGTGATGACCCAGCAGTGTACGGTAGTGGTAAGAAGAAGGGAGACGTTAATGGAGATGTAAATCACGAAGCAGCGAATGGCTCAGAAGGGAATATAGAAGAGGAGGAGAGCAACGATGGCAAGGAAGAAGAGGAAGATGATGAAGATATCGATATGGAGGAAGAGGAGGGAGAAGAAGAAGAAGATGAAGATGATGATGATGATGGAGTACTACTCAATCTCACACCCACTTTCAACACGCTCTCTCTAGTCTTGAGAGATGAAAAGGTTATGAGATTTGTAAAGTACCTCTCTGCCAGTTCAGGTGGTTCTAGATGGGATATCGCTGCTGAATTTGAGGCAGGTGCTGTAGTTGAGGAAGAGATCGACGAATCAAAAGAAGCTTAGATGAAAGATATGCCTTGTATTATAATCAATCCACTCTTGTGGCTTTTGCCTTTGCTCTTCATGTCAAAGGGGCGCGATAAGGACCTGCATCGCACAGTATTAGCCTTCAATTTAATTTTTAAAAATTTACATTTACAAATATACAGTAGAGTAGAATTAAATATCGTGATAAGTCAGATCTCGAATTGAGGGGGTCTGGACCCGCCAATGGAGGAGAGGAAAAGCACAGAGTGGAGATAGGCTTGCGCAAAAGAAAATTGAATAACATAATCGAGGTAATGTGCCTTCCTGTTTTCATCAATCAATAATCTTAGACAATAAAGTAGTGGACCAGTCTTCCTGACTTTAGGCTACCCTCCTACCTCCCCTTTTTTCTTCTTGCTCTCTACCATGAATGCACTACAAGCATGACTGACGAGCGAGAAGAGCTCAATGATGTTGTGGATGTGGCGGCCCGCGACTTTGCTAGTGGAGGGAGAGATATAGAAGCATTTCCACATCGACGAAAGCCGGTATCAGAAAGTAAAGAAGGCAAGCAAATGAATCGAACAATTTCATTTCAAGATGGTGAAAAGATACCAAACAGACATAAGAGGAGAAGGAGGAGATCTAGAGCAGCAAGTGTCTCATCGATTGGTACTACAGATGAGGAAGATGATGACATGAGTGATGATGGCAATATCAATAGTGATGAAGAGGATGAAGAGGATGATAATGATGATGATGATACAATGTCTGCTACTGTCACTGAAGCATCCGATGTAGGAGATGAGGAAGCAGATGAGAATCATCGTCGTCGAAGATTTGCCCCAAAATTTGTTGCAAGGAGAAGAGAAACGATGAAAAGGGCGAGAAGGGAACGTCAAGAACGTAATGCTCGACTGGAAGAAGATAAAGAATTAAGAGTCAAATCTTATCGAAGAACACCTGTTCTCACTGGTGTTATTGCTCCCTTTTCAATAATGCTGGAGGTGAGTGCTTCTTAACAATTAAGGACTAGCGAAATCTGGAAAAATTAAAACCTTTTGTATGCTCCTTTATCTCTAGATTCCTGGCTTCACCAGTCGATGGTATGTGCGCAATGATACAATTACTGGAGCACCATATTATAGACCAAATCCAGCCATTCTTGACGTCGGTCTCGCCATCTCTTTGACAAGTGCTGTTATTGCGAACTTCGCCATTCTTGCTCGATTTGCCGAAAGATTGGCACCACGTAAGGCCACCTTGATCGCGGGAGTTTTCCTCATCTTGCATGATATAATCAACGCAATTGCTTTAATTACCTTTGGTGTCGTTCATGCAGTAAATGATGGCTTTACTTATAGTGAAGCATATTGGATGACTGCTGCTGCGACGGGTGCTTCGCTGGTTTGCACTACTTCACTAATGTTTGATTATATAAAGACAAAGGACTTTAGATTTGCTGGAAGTGGATTGACGCCAAAGCAAGCTCAACTTGTTATGGTAATAATGTTCTTTTTGGCTTACATTTCTATCAGTGCTATGATCTTTGCGCTCATCATGCCTTTGCCTTTTCTTGATTCTGTGAGTGTGTTTCCTCTTCTATTCTATTCAAAAGTAAGCTTCATATCTGAACATTTCGTCCACTCTACCTTGTAGATGTATTTCATGGTCGAGACTTTAGCAACTGTTGGTTTGGGTGATATCTCGCCTGCAGATACATCGTCAAGAATTGCACTCTTCTTTGTTGCTCCTGGAGGTATTGTTTTGCTCGCAGTTGTGATTGGAATATCTCGTCAAACGATCATTGAAGAATTTGAAAATGCTTACAAGAGAAGGAGGGCTTTGTTTAAGCAAAAGGCAGCTGAAAGACAAGAAGAAAGACAGAGAAATAGACATCTTCGAGTCAAATTGAAAAAAGGAGGTGGAAGAGGTGGTGCTTCTACAATCATCTCACAGGCAAGCAATGGGACAATGATGACTCGAAATTTGACAATGTCATCTATTTACACCTCCGGCTCCATCTACCCCATGACTGTATCCTCGACTGTTAAAGAAGAAGCAAAATCATCACCATTACGTACACCTCGCGCTACTACTGCTGATGGAAGTCGATGGTTTGGAGGATCCTGGATTCATGGATTTTCAAGAAGAGGTGCTAATTTACCTAGAGAAGAGACGGCGGTACTACCCAATCAAATGACTATTCTTGATGAAAAGGATAGATTTCAATCTTCACCTCTTAGTAGTAAAGTTGATCTAGTCTCTAGTGGAATGTCTTTGCATCGTACAGATACAACAACCACCACTACCACTTCACAATTAAGGGAAGCTGAATTAATGTTAATCAGTCAAAGACAAGAAATTGAACAAAATTTTCATAAATTTAGAAAGCAATTGGCAAAACAAGAAAGAAATGAATTTTGGTTAAAATTGAGTGTAGCTGCTATTTTATTTGCTTGTTTTTGGTTAGTTGGTGGTGCCATCTTTAGCACAATTGAAGGATGGACCTACTTTCAAGGATTTTACTTTGTCTTTGTCGTCTTTACCTCGATAGGGTGAGTGAATTGTATGTAAGAAAAAAGTAAATAAAAGTTGTTGTATTTGCTGACCTTTTTCCTTTAATTACAGATATGGTGATCTTTCTCCAAAGACTAGTGGTGGTCGAGCTTTCTTTATCGTTTGGGGTTTACTGGGTGTTGGAACTTTAACTATTTTGTTCTCGGTAGTATCTGATGCTTGGGCCAATCGAGTTCAACAAAGAAAGTTAGCTGGTGTAAAGACTAAGAAAAAGTCTACTTGGTCAAAGATGGCTGATAAAGTTCGAGGTAAAAAGGCAAGGGAGAGACGTAGACTTGAAGCAGAGAGAAAAGAAGAGGAAAAAGAAAAGGAAAATGGCACAACACCACATGAAAGGGAAAATAATACCCGAGAGGGTACTCCTGATCTAGATGGAGATAGCAAATCAGCCAATACTACTGGTAATGGTAATGGAGGAGGAATCTTACTTGATAATAGCAAGGATAAATCAGCTTCAATTGATGATGATGAAGAAAAAGAAGAAGGAGAAGAAGCGGGAGGAGAACCTAAACTTGCTAGTGAATTACACATGGAATTTACTACTACTGCTATGGAATTTCATCGATCAGCACTTGAATTTATGCAACAAAATCGTAGTAATATTGTAGATTCATTTAAACATATACCTGAATTGGCAGAGCTTGTTAGAAAAGTGGAAGCTACTGAAGGAGTAGGACATGGACACAAGCATAGAGTTAATGATGTAGAGCGAAAGAATTTGATGAGTGCAGTAAAAAAGGATGGAGATGCTAATGCGGTTCATTCAGTTCAACAATGGCTTTTAATTCAAGATTTTGAGCGTAAGTGTGAAAGGTGGTAAGAAGGGGATCAAAATGAACATCTTGACTGAAGGATTTTTTTCAATTTTTTAAAAATAGATACACTTCACCTGCTTGTTAACAAGTCGGCCACTTTTCAAAAAGGAATTTCCAAGGTAGAAGTTTTACTTCAAGAAGCTAGGGATGAGATTACACAACTGAAATCACATCACCAACAACAAGAAGAAGAGTAGTATATAGATTGTAGCGTATTCGTCTTTATTTTGATTTTATGTTGTACGTTTTTTTTTCCTTTGCCATAATAATCGCATTTCGTGTATTACTACTATTCTCAATATGATATGACGGAGGAAGATCATAAGTATTATTTAGAAGAAAGGTAAATAATAGTAAATCATAAGCTATAAGAGGGAAATTTTCTTTTTTTCTCCGGGAAACCAATTAACCCCTGTCCACCGGCATGAAGCCACTATTGTTTGTATCCGACGCGTATAGTAGTAGCAGGGTGCCGTAGGGACGCGCAATCAGTAAACATAAAAACCTAAAGTAAAGAGAGAATTGGGGAAAAAAAGTTTGTAGACTGTATAGGATGTTTATTATTCTTTTTTTTTTCTTTCTTTTTTTTTCTAAATACTTATCACACGACGTCCACGACCCGCTTCTTTAGTTTAGAGCCAACAAGAAGACACTGTTTGCTCCATTAATTCTACATTGTCAACTTTCAAGAAGTGGGTTGCGCGACGACAAAAAAGAGAGAGCCATTTGATGCATTGAGAAAGTCCAAGGAATTTTCTATTCAAAATACTATAGACGATGGCACCCTCTGTCAAGTTCATGCCTCGATCTCTCACTCATCCAGGTGGAGCCATTTTTTTAGATCCAGCACATCGCGTTTCAAGAGAGGAATTGGATCGAAGAGATGCACGTTGGAGAGCACTTCGAGAAAGAGCATATGCCAGAGCTTGGTCTGATGATGCTACTTTAGTAGGTAGTGTTCAACATTATGCAGCTTCTGCTTTACGTGATTTTGAAGAAAGAACTTTGGGAAGAAGTTCAAGTAATAATACTAGAAGATTATTATCAGATGAGAATAGTTCGATTCGTGGAGCAAGTAGCTTTCGTCGTTCGGGAACAGAAGCAAATCATGGAAGATTATCAATGATACTACTTGGAAGCAAGAGACATCGCCGACTTCGAAATACAATTCAAAGATGGATGGGATCAAGAATACGATAGGTAAAGGAAGATGTCTACTCCTTATCAAAGCATGTCTGCCGTTTTGAACAGCAAGGGGTCTGTTTCATTCTCTTCAACTCATCTCCTTTACGATTAACTCTTTACTATTTCTTGCGCTCGATTATTGTTTCACCCGTCACCATTCAATTATAATAACCTCTTTTTCGACCAAATTACACCACTCGTCACCCAATGTACTATACTATAGACGACTCGCTTCTCTAACAAGGACAATGATTCTAATTCAATCATCGAACATTTAATGTGTAAAGCTGATCTGTCAGTCTTACCAAGACCCACTGGAATTGAATGAGGTAGGTGTGATTTGCTCTTGTGGTGGTGGTGGGTGAATGAGTATGCTAGGTCCCTTGCTGCATACAGTTGTCCTCTTTTCGTATTCTTGTCGGTGAGCTTCTTCCTGATCTTCTTCTTCATCAATGTAGTTGTCATTCTTATACTTGTTGACGTCTAAAGGAAGAAGAGATCAGTCGAGTGTATAGCATGTAGAGGAATATATTCTCATCTGAGAACTCACAATGATAAAGTAGCAAGAGAGCCATTTGGTGAAGGGTCCAAATAACAGCAAAGCTGACTAGTAGAGTATGGAAAGACTAAGAGGGAAAATGTGAGATGAATTCTCATTCTCGATTTTTAAGATTGCCTCTTTCTAACAACTTACTGCTTGACAATAAAGTTGACTGTGTATAGCCTGATCATCTGGCAGTCGAGTACTAATGTAACCCCCTTGAAAGCCATGAGAACAATCATTATAAAACAGTTGACTATCTTTGACTTGACCAATGATATGAAAGAAACCAGAAAAGAATAAACTTGTTCCAATAAATAGAGTCCAACTACGAAAATTTGAAACGCAATGATAATTTTGCTTTGCCATGGCATGAAATCCATATAGTAAGATTGTCAAGAGAACAACAAGAGCGGCACAATTGAAATATAACCAACACCTTTGAAAATCACCCATGGTATGCATATAGGTGAGAAAAGTAACGACATCAAAGAGAGTTTGAGCAAGACCGATGATTAGACAGAAGAGTGATAGTAGTCGAATGCGAGTAACAATGCTTATAATTAAATAAAAAAATAAATAAAAAAAATAAATGGGAAGAATTAGTGAGTTGTAGCTTGAACAGTATATACTCTACCTATAAACACTCACCCGAGCTTCTCACGAATTAATTCGAACATAGAGGGGAGAATTATAGGATGGGAGGATGGATTTGAAGCAAAGCATTTTGGAGTTCATTGCCTTTCAACTTATACCTACTTCAAAAAGAAGACCAAGCTATTTGGCGTATACCTTTCCAGGTCAGCAGGGCTAGGGAATAATAGGGAATCATGTGCGAGAACAAGTAGTGGCGTAAAAGTGTGTGGCATAGCCCAGCATCATCGTGGGCATGCAAAAAAAAAGAGGGTAGAAGTGGGCGTTTGAAATTGACAGCTAGGAACCGTGTCTGACTTTAAAGGTAAGATCAATGACGTATACGAAGACATAATCTCTCTCCGACCTTTGACATAGAGAAGCAATGAAAAGCATGCATTGCGGCAAAAATATAAAGGAGCGTTAGTGGTATGATTACAATCGTCTATTATCTCTCGATTCAATAAATGCGACTGGGAAAGCTGGATTAAAGATGCTTCTCCTTGTAACAATATATTTGGGTACACTTCCACTAGTTGAATTGAGGCTGCTATTTGCTGGTGTAAGGGTGACATATCCTCCAGTGGGTTGACCATTTGTATTGGCCAAAGTCGGTACTGATCCTGTAGTAATTGCTCGAGAGCCTTTAGAAGCTTTACCTCCCATCGACATGGGTCGAGCACCTTTAGGAGCAGCAACTGGAATAGCAATCCTATCAAGCCTCTCCCTTTCAATTTCAGCCTGTTCTGAGCTTTCAACTGTAGTCTCTTCATCGGTATGATTGTCTTTTGAAGTTTCCCGATCTTGCTCATCCTCCTTATGTCTAGTGAGAAAGTAGACCCCTGCAAAGGTAGTTAAACAACCAAAAAGAAAATTTATAAGTCGATGAGCATCCATGTCGGCGAAATCTTGATATAAAATAGCTGAACCAACAATAGCCGAGATGGTAAACATGACAAACTGTGTTGGAATGACTTCTCTAGAGTCAAACCTCTGTAAAGCTCGATTTAGATAAGTGATTTGAGCCAGTGCAGTTCCAGCTAAAACAATAATTAGACCATAGGTTATTGGATATCGGAGTAAGTCAAATAATTGTCCATACGATAATAGTGACGAAAGACCTTTTGTGGAGAGCACGGTAAATCCACCTGAGAGAGCGGAAAAGAGCATTGATACGTTATTCTTTCCACGCTACTAGGACCTACTCACCAAGTACTGCACACACGCCTACATCCAGCAAGATCCATCTCTGTCCATGAATAGTCGTACTACCCCAAGCCAAAACAGCAGCCAAAGCAATAGCAATAATGACATAGGCAATGAAAGGCCTTCTGCAGAGCGCTGTCCACAGTTCATCTGGACCAAGGGATGCATCACTCTGTTTTGAGCTGAAAACTACAGTAACGGCACCAATAATTGCAAGTAGGATACCACCTATGTCGGATGGATAAAATTTTTCTTTGAGGATAAGAGGTGAGAAAATAACGTTGGCCAACAGTGCAACAGCACCAAGAGGAGCGACGAGCGAGGCAGGTGCAAAGCCGTAAGCTGATTAGAGGTAGAGATTGATTGATCAGTAAAGGGTCATCACTTGCTCCTGGGTCAATTTGTGAAAACTTACAAAGAAAATTTCCAAATTCTCCAAGAGTCATCAGACTAATTCCAAGCCACCAAAGTCTGCTTCTCAAAAAGGTTGTCGACATGCTCTCGGCTTGTTCTTCTTGACCATTTTGTTCACCTGCGCTGTGATTTCCAGATCCATTACCCTTATAAGTCCGATTGGGACTACTCTGGCTACTACCACTACTCGCCCCACCATAATCTCTACCAGCTTCTGTAGACTCTGATGAGCTCAGTAGTCTCTGACTCTCCTCATCGTTGGTGTTGTTCTGCTTTGCTCCTCCTCCTCCACTACCCTCTTCTTCACTTTCTTGTTCCAATCGGACATGTGCTAGCTTTTGACAATTTAGAGCGAGTGAAATCAAAATATTACCAGCTAATGATATAGCGACACCAATAAGAGAACTTCTCCCACTGCCATTATACATGACCAGTAAGGAAAAGTATAGATTAGAGCAATGCGCAAAGTTAAGTGGTCAGCAATAGAGAGTTACTAACCAAAACTTCTTGGTAGGAAACTTCAGGACAAATGTCAATATTAATTTACTAGACGTACTGACGGCAAACAAAATCCTCGCACGGATCAAACTGCATCTCGCGTGGAAGACCAACGACTGGCTTAAATGACCTGCAGACTTTAAAGGTGTGGAGTCTATTTCTAGGTTTACACCTTGCATATACCACCATCATCATGTCTGCCCCACTTCAAAATTCACAAGAGGAAGCTCCTAGTATCCCAACACACCGCTTTGCTAGATTCAATCCGTGAGTACTCACTATATAATTACAAAACAAATTTCCTGCTGCATGCTGCTTGTTGTTCCATATTGCTAATAAAAAGGGTATTATCAATTACTACGCTTGCTTAGATTCCGAGATGACGACGATGAAGGAGGTGATGAATTGGGAGAAGATGTGAATGAGACGAGTATTGCTGGAGGAGGTCACGCAATTGGAGGTAGTGCAGATGCAGAAGCAAGAACGAAATTGAGAGTTAGTCATGCTCTACGACTATTTATGGCTCAAGAAGGCATCATCCAAGAAAGTGATGTAGGCGGTGATGACACGGAGACAGCTGTAAGTATCAATAAAGCCAAAGGTAGAATGCACTACTACGAGAGCGAATCCTGAACTGCTCTACTTCAGTCATCGCCAGCAGTGCAAAGCATTCTGGCCAAACCCCAAATTAATCACCCGGCATACGTCTCTGAACGCAATCACCCTTTATCTGAATACTTGGTCAGCTCATCGCACAATACAGTGAGTCAGACCAATAATATCATCGTTCTACCGACCACTCACTATCCATACTTGTGTTAGTATCTTGTAGGCAAGCAGCTCTATGGTAGGTTGATGCATGCCACAAGAGGCTCGACTCATCCCTACTGACACACTTTTTCAATTCTTATATAGGCTCAGCAGACAGCATGAGTTACAAAAATCACCTTTCTGCAGGTGCTCGCTGTGTGGAGATTGACGCTTGGAACAATGAAAAGGACGAAGAAGAGCCAAAAGGTAAGTTTCTGCTAATTTATTACTGCACATTATACTCATTCAATTCTCTCCTGTTTTGATTGACAATAGTGACCCATGGCTATACCCTGACAGAGCATGTCCCCTTCCGCAAAGTGTGTCAAGCCATCAATTCTGCCATGGATGATGAAATAGCGAAAGCCAAGAGTGGTCCTAAACCAGCACCAATCTTTATTTCCTTGGAAAATCATTGCTCTCCAGCTGCTCAATTGAGATTGGCTACCATTATGAAAGAAACATTTGGTGACAAATTGATTACAGATCAAGTTCATAGAGATGGTACTGATGTTACCTTGGATGAACTTGCTGGTAGAATTCTTGTCATGGTTGAATATTATGGCCTTAATGAAAAGGATGTACCTGAAGATCCACATGACGAAGATGAAGATGAAGAAAAAAGGGCACATCGAGAAAAGAAGGCGGCAAATAAACCTGCTAAGATTGTACCTGAATTGTCTTCATTGGGTGTATATGCTCAAAGTATGAAACCAGCCAATGATGATTGGCTAAAGGGAGAATTAAAAGAGCCAAAGCATCATCTCGTCAATGTAGAAGAACGTGCTGTTCAAGGTCTTATTACAGCTGGTCAAGGTGACAAGGTAGCAAAACACAATGCAAGTCATTTTATGAGAATTTACCCCAAAGGTACACGCATTGGTGAGTAATTTTCTCTTCTTTGTGTTGTATATATACAGGTGCTAAGAAAATTTTACCCTTTCTTGATGAACAGGCTCACAAAATCTGAGCCCAGTACCATTCTGGGCTGTAGGTGCTCAAGTATGTGCTTTAAATTGGCAAACATTTGATGCATCGATGCAATTAAATGAAGCACTATTTGCATCTACTGATGGATGGGTACTTAAGCCACCTCACCTTCGAAAAGAATCTGGTCCAAAGCCAAAGGGTAAGGTGGAATTGACTCTTGAGATAGCAGGTGCTACTGATTTAGCCATACCAGAAGGTAGAACAACCGAAATCAAGTGAGTCCAAGGAAAGCATTTAAGGTAGAATCTCACTGACAATCAATCTTTCTTTTTTACCCTTTTTTCTCAAATTCACCATTATTTACAGGCCCTACGTTACCTGCACTCTCTACCATCCAAATCAAACTGGTAAACCAGAAAAGCAAAAGACTGATCATTACCGTATTCATCAACATAAAAAATTATTTGGTATAAGTCAACCTCCCACTACTTCACCCATTTGGAATCCTACTGAAAGACTTAGTTGGACTTATGAAGAGGATGATTTTGCTTTTTTAAGAATTCTTATCAAGAGTGATGATGCATTCAAGAGAAATCCTGCCTTTTTAACTTCGGCTGTTCGTCTTATTAGTATTCCTGATGGTGAGTGAACCTTTTACCCTAATCACAGAAGAAAAGGAGGAAATTCAACTCACCTTCTTCTCTATACTACTACTACTACTTCCAATAGGTTGGCACTTTATGAGAATGCTGAATTTACGAGGAGCAGAAACAAAGTCGACTTTATTGGTACGATTTCACAAAAAGGTTACATGAAATCAGATTTTTAAATATATTTTATTCTTCTTTGATAATTCACTCAACTTCGCTACTCCTATTATAGAGTGTTCTTCTATTAATAATTTAAGACTTTAAGAATTGTTGTAACGTACCAGATCCTAATTTAATAGTGTTTTTGCCGTATTGTCCATGGAGGCACTTAGTTTAAATTTCAAGTATCAAAAATTGAGAAATACTCTCCAAGAATGGTCATCGAGTTGGGGCGGGGGGTCACTGGCTACTAATTTCCCAATATTCTCCCCCACGTTGATAGTCAATTTGTGGAGAGTGGGGGAGAAGAAAAAAAGCAAAGCAAAAAGAATATAAACCACCTTTTGACCGACAAAAGGGTTTTTCCTCTCTACATTTTACAACCATCATGACTGTCAACGGCCAAGATTACAAGCCCATCCCCATTTCTGGAGGAATATATGCTCCTATTCCTACTCCCTTTACTAATGATGATGAAGAAATTGATTATGCTTCTCTAGTAAAGCACGCCATACGATTAGCAAAGGCAGACGTTGGTTTGGTAATTTCAGGATCTACTGGTGAAGCAGTAGCACTTAGTAATGAGGAAAGATTCAAGACAATTCAGGCAATTCGTCAAGAATTGATCAAAGAAGGTCTCAATAATACACCAATCATTGCAGGAACAGGAACAGGTAGCTTAAAAGAGACAATTACATTATCTAAAGAGGCAAAGAAAGCAGGTGCAGATGCAGTTATTGTCATTACACCAGGTTATTTTAGTATGGCCATTGCAAAAGATAAAAAGGCACTCAAAGAATTCTTTTGGTGAGTGGAATTGTGTAATCAGTATTAGATGTTCAAGTAGAGTACTGACATTGTTGTTAATGAATAGGGAAACGGCTGAAGCAAGTCCATTACCAGTCATGATTTATAACTTTCCTGCAGCAGTGAGTAAAAAAGGGGAAATTGGAGTGGGTAACATAAGCCGCTGATGCTGATGCACAATGTATATAAACCCAAGTCGGCAGGAATCGACCTTGACTCGGACTTGCTCGAAGAGATAGCAGCGCATCCAAATATCTGTGGCGCAAAGGTGAGTGCATATAAAGACGTATGTTCATTAAAGGCTATTATGCTGATTGAAATGTATACGCTTCTTAGCTCACTTGTGCAGGAGTTGGAAAGGGAGGAAGACTTGCTAGAAGCGCTCATGTACAGGGTAAAGAAGTCTTTCAAGTGTTTCCTGGCTATGGTGACATTTTATTTTGTGAGTACATCCTCAATTTCATTTTTTATTTTATTTTATTTTTTTGGGGGGGCTGCGACACTTCTTTGTATGCTAATACTATTTTGCTTGCTCTTGACAGCTTCAATGATGATAGGTATGACTGGAACAATATGTGGTACAGCCAATCTTCTACCTCGACTCTTTGTTTCTCATTTTGAACATATAAAGGCATTTCAAAATTCTCCATCAAAGCAACTACTAGAAGAATTGGAAAAAGAACAAGATTTCTTATCTCGTGCTGATTGGGCATTGAGTAAATGTGGTGTTACAGCGACAAAATGGGTTTTAGAAAATTGGTATTACCCAATGGGACCACCACGTAGACCGCTTCAAAGAATTAGTCAAGAGACACAAAACTTGTTGAAAAAGGAATTGGAAAGTGCCGTACAAGCAGAGAAGAAGTTGGAAGGGTAAACAGGCTTAGCAAGTTTCTTTCTTACTCCCACTTGCCACGTAGACCTTTGAGAGTTAATGAAAATTATTATAATTTCATCAACATGCATTACAAGCAGTCAAATTGCTCTTCACTATCACAATAGAGGGTGATTTGATCAGTCGTAGTGTGCTTGTATCGCTTCATGCCTGAACGAGATGGTTGCTTGCACTGTAATAAAAGGAAGAGCCTTAAGCAGGTGTTTCAGCAAGGACCAAGTTGTATTCACTTACTTTGCCTCCACCACTAATGTCAGAATAGAGGAAAACTCGAGCATGCTTTCCTTTGTGACTTTTTTCAAGTGCTTTCCATCGAATTGTACGACCATCGTTACTAGTAGTTACTCTCATTGTTGCACCATTTCTACATCGAAGTATCACTTTCGTAGACTTTTCAACAGCGCAAGTACCTAATTTTTCAAAAAGAAGGAAATAGGACTCTCTAGTGATCAATTCTCGCTTCCAAAAAAGGATTAATAGCATAACACACTCACCCGTGCCAAAGTCTTTATTTCCCTTTCCATGGTACCTTTTACTGCACTTTACCTCTTTGCACTGTTTGGATGTCGTCGATTTAACGTAAGCATCGAATTGACTTTTAGATAAGTGCTTTCAATTTAGACACAGCTTATCCTGACAGCTATGAAGATGAAAGGGAATTTGTTTTTGAGCTGTACTGTATTGCATCACTGTCATCTTTGGCAAACTCACTATTCATGAACAAAATCTGTACTATTTTTACTAACAATTTTCACTTTTTCTGGCTTTGCACATAAGGGTGGATCGATGAATTGACGAGCATCCAAACTTTGATCCAAAGGTACACATTGTACAACAGTAGAAGCAGCAATGATCATTGCAAAGAGGAAAACCACCAGCTTCATTTGGAAAAAATGGGAGATTGAGGGGGGGGGAAAGGAGGTACTTGTGTTGGAAAAAGGATTAATCTGGGTGTAGATGGTAAATGAATTGGTGTGATTGATCTCCTCTTATACCCTGAATTTGGCGACAATCATCTAATTGCTGGAAATTTGAAATATTTTAATTTTGTGGCTCAAAATAAGGCTTCAGGATGGCTTTGTAATCATAACGATATCTCAGCATCTCAACTTCGGTAAAGCGTTGCTTGACGCCATCATCTTTGTGGCTGACTATCAACAAGCGAGCTACTCCGCTTCAGCACTTTTTTTTTTCTTCGATTTCATACTTTGATGGCATTACTAGTAGTCACTAACCCGAACAACCAATTTACCAGCGTGACCTGGTTTTGCATAGTCGGCCTGTAATAAAGAGGATGACCAATTCAATTAATGTAATTTTTATTTTTATTTTTTATTTTTATGTTTTTCTTTCAACTTGATAAACTCACCATAAGTTGATGTACACTTTTTAAATCATAAGCCTTTGTCTTGCACTCAATCTTCTTTTCAGCGACAAGATCAACCATATCTTTTACATCTTTTGATCCTCCCAATAAACTACCCTTGACTGTTATATTTTTAAAGATTAGATCATTAAAAGTGATTGGAATAGGATTAGCTGGTTGACCTACTACCATGACTAAACCATGCTTCTTGACCAATTCAAATGCAAATTGGAAAGCAGGTATAGCATCAGTAGCCACAATGACTGCATCTGCATTACCGTTACATGATTCGATAGCTTGCTTGACAGAATCTGAATTGGTGGAATCAAATGAGGAGTTATTGTATGTGAAATCTGGTGGAAAAGGTAAAGTTTTGCATAACTCTAAAGGTGGATCTCGAGTATCAACAATGATGGTCTTGTATCCTAAACATTTTGCAAATTGACAACCAAGGTGTCCCAAAGCTCCTGCACCAACGATTGCCACTGATTGCCCCTCTTGTAATTGACAAGCTCGAATAGCAGTAAAAATGGTAGCTCCAGCACACATTAGAGGAGCTGCAGCATCAAATAAAAGTGAATCTGGTAACCTAACGCTTGAACGTACATCTAAAGCACAATATTGAGCAAATGAACCATCATCTGTTACACCAAAAAAGGCTTGATTATCACAATACTTGAGTCTATCTCCACCAGCTTTACAATCTTCACAATTGCCACAAAAATTACCAAAAGCAGTTGAACCTACTCTATCACCAATCTCAATCACACCTTCTCTAAATCCATGTACATCTTTTGCTACTGATAATTCCTTTGCCTTTGATCCAAGTTTTACCACTACTCCTGTTGGTTCATGAGAAGGGATCATTGGTCCCTTTTTGCTTCGCATAGCATCAAATTCACCTCGTACAACCATCATTTCTGTATGACAATAACCAGCAGTTGCTACTCTGATTAAAATCTGATGAGGTTCTAATGTTGGTATAGGTATATCAGTTTTGTAGGTGTAGGGTGTCTTTTCCTCTTCTGCATCTTTGGCATACTTTTCGAGCACCAGGCCCTCCATCTTTTCTGGGATTGTTACCATTCTAAAGAGTATGTGTATATGGAAGAGAAAGAAGAATAGTAAATCAACAGAAGGGACGGGTATGTATAGATAGAAGTGGAGGTGAGTGTCGGTCGACAATTTGCGCTAAATGATGTTATTCCACAAAGATCCTGCTAGGATCTGAATGCGCAGTCAAGAGTAGATGTAGATAGGAGGACTTACCCAAGTAAGATACTTTGGTATGTATTTACCTTGGCAATTTGGATTCGACTATGATAAGATTGGTCATGAAAGTGGTGCAGTAGTCATGAAGAATCAGCTGGAGGTTAGAGACATGTTGCGATCTCAAGACAAGATAAAGTGGATGATAATCAGTACAGGCATATTCACTAGCTTTCTCTTTGAATCCTTTCTTGGAGTATTTGATCAAGAAAACAAGACCTGCAGAGCACTTGGTAGCTGGGATACCAAGATAACAATGACTTGCGTTGAAGATATTGGCAAGTCTATCACTGCTTGCCTGGCCGCAGGTTTACAAAATCGAATCATCTTTGTCGGAGGTGATACACTGACGTATGACCAAGTAGCAAGTACTGCAGCTGAGAATTTCATCAAAGACAAGAAAGTCACAAGGGAAGAGTGGAGCATTGATCATCTAGCCAAAGAATATCAAAATGATCCTAATGATACGATGAAGATGTATCGTTTTGTTGATTGGAAAGGGAATTGGCGTATCTTGGCCAATTGAGAGTTGCTGGAATTCCAAGCATGGATTGTCTTTACGAAATCTTGATGAATGGTGCAAGGAAAAGAAAGCTCTTGAATCAGAATTTTATTATTACCATTTTGTACATTACAAAAAAGTCATAAAATTTGGATTGTGATGATTATCATACAGTTGATTCTTGTCTACTTAGCTAGAGGTTTGCCTCGCGTGGCTCTGTCAATAAATGAAATGCCAAAAGATTTCGATTTTGACACATCCGACGACACAGATCTCGTACGTACCCCCTTCATAATACTTTTGACCCCATACCTCATCAAAGCCCGTCGGATCATGATGGGCCATCGACGACGATTACAGCGATCTCTTCTGCTAGCATTGTCTCTTTTGTATGCAGCCAATGCCTACAAGACTTCAAGTAATGAGCTACATAATTCCACATTACCCTTAACAGCAGGCATTTCATCTGCGCAGCCTGGTGCGAGCTCCACACTTTTAGATAAAATTGGCCGTTTAATTAGTAGCATATTTCCGAGTGAAGATTTGGGTATGGAGGGAGATGGAGGCTTGTTTGGTGGCGATGCTAGCTCAATTGGTTGGGGCGGTAGCACAATAGAAGTGGTGGTGAGTAATATCCTCAAGGACATTAAGTTTTGAAATATAGTGTTTAGATGGATAGCTAATATTTGCATCTACTCCAATTAGAAAACTCAAGCGACTTACCTGACAAAAGCTGCAGCATTCGGTCCTCGTATTACTACTGATGATGGTTTGAGAGGAGGTTTACTACCTATCAGCGACTTTTACCACCCAAAAGATGAATTTAACACAGCCACCTCTATCGCTTATGAAAATTTTGGTTGCCCATTCAAAGGTGGTCCGGGGTGGAGGGAAGAGGATTTTGACGACGATGATGAGAATGACAGCGCGCGCTTTGCTGGAATGATGGTTGTATCACGAAAGAAGAAGCCCGATGAACATTGGATAGCCTTGGTGGAGAGAGGTGGTCATTGCTCCTTTGCTTCTAAAGTTAGGGTGGCGCAAGCTCTGGGAGCCAAAGCTGTAGTGGTGGGTGATGCTCCAAGCCCCAATTACGATGACGGAAAGAATGCTCCAGGCGAGCAAAGTGATCCTGGGCTGAGCGGACGTCTAGTGACGATGTACGCTCCAGGCGAT